>JAPVLO010000180.1:0-1200000 GCA_027257055.1 Cephalopachus bancanus
GGAAATTTCCAAGCACAAATACTTTGTGTCACTCTTCAGAATCAAATAACATAAGACTGGCAAAACATTCAGATTTGAACAATTGGTTTAGACGTACTCCTTCATATATAATAAGTTATAAATCTCAGTGAATTCTCCTCACGTTTGTAGTTTTCATTGGCTATGACCACACAGATCACTTTTCAGGAGGGACAAATAAAACAAGTGAAGTTGAAAGTTTTGTTAGTGTGTTAGCTTTTTGCAAAAATACGTAGATAACATTTATCTTGCATGGTCCTTTTTTGATTTCGCTGAAACATAAACACTGTAAAGTTGTGTCTATAAATAAGTCAGCCAAGAAGCCTGTTATAAAGTTTTCATCAAGTATATATCTCACAAGATACAATTTTTGGACAAGATGATATTCATTTCTATATTAACTGATTAATTAATCATGAGTTTAGCATCTCTTTGAGATATACCTTTGATTATAAGTCACTAATAACAAGTAGTGATCTAACTTCGAAAAGCTAATTTATCCCATTTGGTCTGTATCTTGAGCAGTTGTACAGGGCACTTAAATAAAATTAAGAAAGAGGGTCTAAGTGTTGGAGAAGCTGATTCGAGACGGGCTGCATGTCTCCTGCTCAACCCAGCCCAGCACTCAGCCCAAGCACTCTGAACCAAGCCATCTTTCTCCAGACCGTGCTCATACCTCAACATGGACTTATTTTCCCTACATTTAAAGGGCACTGATAGCCCATCTGGTCCACTTTTCCAAG
The DNA here is from genome assembly GCA_027257055.1 of Cephalopachus bancanus. Classification (NCBI taxonomy): domain Eukaryota; kingdom Metazoa; phylum Chordata; class Mammalia; order Primates; family Tarsiidae; genus Cephalopachus; species Cephalopachus bancanus. Next base: position 762 of record JAPVLO010000180.1, read on the forward strand.
ATGAAAGTCATTTTGCAGAAATAAATGTGTCCAATAATTTACACATGTCTCCTGTAAATGTTGAAACTTAAGAAAACTGAAGTAGGCTGGATGCTGCCTGCAGGGTCAGCTGATGTGCGTAAGACAGTTTGCTCCTGTGCTGAATGTCCCCATTTTGCCAAGTTTCTTGCTTCTTCTCATTTTCCTGTCTCTTTACCCTCCCGGCATGGCTTCTCATGGCCCAGTGTGCCAGGCCCTAGAAGACACGATTTGCTGGCCTCCCTAATATGCTCAAGGCTGGGATTGATATTCTGGGAACTTTTGGCAAGTCAAGCCCAGGGCTTTTGGGTCTGAGATCTCAGCATCTTAGAGGTCTTGCTTCTGAAGTGCAAGTGTAAGACACTTGGAAAGAAAGTAGATATGGAGTCCAATAGATGTCATTGTAATTCTCAGCTCCATACAAATGATATTACCTCCACCAAGTGCCTCGACCTTTCTGGGCAACAGGTTTCTCACCTAAAAATGTGTTCTAGTACACAGCAAAAGCATTGCTGTGAGTTCCACAAACTTGCATCTTCCTCCAGGACACAAGTCCTTCAGGAAGATCCCATCTCCCAGCCCTGCTGACTCATTCAGGCCATCAGAACACAGGAAGCAATGACATGTGCCATCCCAGGTCTTCCTAGGTCTGCACGATCTCTGCTCACTCATAATTGGCTGGCTGGTGGCAGAGGACCCAGGGGAGGACTCCGAGGGCCAAGGGGTAGCAGGGTCACCAGAGAGAAGAATCTTGGATCCCTGTGTGTTCTTGGAAGCTTGGAAGACAACCATCCTAGAGGACCCAGGGCCAGAAATAAACACAGTCGTGTCAAGCCATGGAGATGTGGTGAGTTGTTACTGCAGCACAGCCCAGCACAGCCTGACCAGTATTTAACAGAAGAGACTTCATTGCCCAGTGTGGAGATGCAATCACAATGACAACAATATTATTTTAAGAACTTTACAGGGACAAACTCACTGTGACTTACAATGACACTTAGAAAAGGAACTTATTATCCTCAAGTTTCATACAAGAAAACAGAGAAGTTAAGAAGCCTGCCCAAGTCTATCCAACTTACAGACAACTGAGTCAATGTTCTCCCAGACAAGCTGTGACCAGAGCCACCACACCACACCTCCTCTTCCTCTCCAATGACTGCCTTCTGACAGCTTGTGGGTTTGGGGTTATTCATTTTGGGTACTTTGCAAAACGGAGCTAAGTAATCATGATGTGGCTAGACATTTTTAAAAAATCTATAATACCACGTTAGAGCTCTTCTGCCTGCAAGTTCTTCCAAACAATTTTTTCCATTGGAGTCTCACTTTATTGTCCAGGCTGGAGTGCAGTGGCCTGCTCATGGCTATTGCAGCCTTGACCTGCTGGGCTCAGGCAAATCTTCTGCCTCAGCCTTCTAAATAGAAGGAATTACAGGTATGTGCCACCACACTGGCTAATTTTTTAATTTATTATAGAGATGAGGTCTCACCAATTTGCCCAGGCTGGTCTCGAACCCCTGGGCTCAGACAATCCTCTTGCCTCTGCCTCCTAAATGCTGGGATTACAAGTGTGAGCCAGCACGCCCAGCTCTTCCAAACTTTCAGGAACAGATACTTCCCATGCTGACTGATGTGTGTATATGTATGTGCTGCACCCCAGTGTGAACAGTCTTGTGGTATGTGTGTGCCTGCATGTATGTGTGTATGCAATGGGCATGCATGTGCAAGATGCACCTGTGTATCCAGTGGGTGGGGACGTGGGAGATTCTGTGCATGTGACATGTATGTATACAAATGGGGTGTGGTGGGCTTGTGTGCATGAGTGTGGGTGTGCATGTGTGTAAGCACATGTTTTTGTGTGTTGTGTCACTGCATGGTATGTGTGCAGTGCAGGCATGTGCAGGGGCATTGCATGCCTGTGCTGTGTGTCCATGTGCCATTCATGTGTGTTAAGCAGGCATATGTTTGTGTGGTATGGGTTTGATGTGCTTGTGCAGTGTGGGTGTGTGCATCTGTATATTTTGGATGCTGTGTAAATGTGTGTGCTATTGTACATGCACACCAGTTAGACATTTGCACACCACTATAATGCAGACACAGACACCTTGCACTCAGCAAGCACACCATGCACAGACATCCACACCATGAAAAACAGAGCTATGCACACCACCACACAAACCTGCACAGCACCAGTGTTCATACATGCATGCTATACACACACACACACCACATGGACACACCTCACCCCCTATATGAAACACACGAGCACATGGCATACTCTCATGCCATCTCTACACTCACACCATCCATCCATGCACCACCCCACTTGCCACCTCCAAGCCAGGAGTCAGTGCTGGGGCTGTGCTGGGAACCCAGGAGGTGGCGTGGAGGTTGAGCATTCTGGAACAAGCCCTGTATGTGAGGTTCACCTTCACCCTGAGTACATCCACCTTGTTCCTGATTCAAGGAGATGCCCACACAGTTATGTAGACTCTGCTTCAGTGACTTCCAGAGAATTCGCCCCAATTCTGGGTGACAGTCATTCACAGAACCACAGTCCTGGGGTCTGAGATCAGGAAAGTATGGTGCACTGGAGCATGTGTCAGCCCTAGCCCTGACTCCAACACTGATTACCGGTCAGGGAACAGCCCAGATGTCACCTCCTCCAGGAAGCCTTTGGGACCCAGCTGGACTGGGAGCCTCTCTTCTGCATTCGCCTGGCTTCCCAGTTCTGCACTGGTCACATGGTATTTTTAATTACTTATGATCCCAGCACTTTGGGAGGCTGAGGTGAGAGGATTGCCTGAGCCTACAGGTTCAAGACCAGCCTGAGCAACATGGTGAGACCTTATCTCTACAATAAATCAAGAAAAATTAGCCGGGAATGGTGGTATATGCCTGTAGTTCCAGCTACTTGGAAGGCGGAGGGGGAAGGATCGCCTGAGCCCAACAGGTTGAGGCTGTGGCCATGAGTGTGCCACTGCACTCCAGCCTGGGCAACAGAGTGAGACTCCAACTAAAAAAAAAAAAAAAAAGTCCCAAGAAACAAGTGTTGGTGAGGCTGAGGAGTAAAGGAAACACTTCTACACTCTTGGTGGGAATGTAAGTTAGTTCAACTTTTGTGGAAAGCAGAGTGGCATTTTCTCAAAGAACTAAAAATTAAGCTACCATATGACCCAGGAATCACACTTCTAGGAACATATCCAGAGGAACATAAATTGCTTTACCAAAAGGACACCTGCACACGTATATTCATGCAGCGTTATTCACAGTAACAAAATCAGGGAATGGATAGATGCCTGTGGAAAGCGGATTGGATAAAGAAAATGTGGTACATTTACCATGTAGCCATAAAGAAGAACAAAATCATGTCCTTCGCAGCATCATAGATGCAGCTGGAGACCATATTCTAAGTGAACTATCATGGAAACAAAAACTGAATATCGCATGTTCTTACTTATAAGGGGGCCCTGATCACTGGACACATGAACACAAAGGTGCTGGACACAGCTAAGAGACGGAGAGAGGGAGGAGGGATAGGGGCACACGACAACACACTGGGTACCAGGTTCACTGCCGGGGAGAGAGGTCTTGCCAGAAGCCCAAATCTCACCTGCACACAATGTATTTACATGGTAATCCTCACATGTACCCCACAATTCTAAAATTAAAAAACACATGTACACATTTTTACTGTGGTCATCGATTGAGATGTGATAGCAGAAGGACCTATAGGGGCTATATCTAGAGTGTGGCCTTTCCCAATACGAGCTGATTATCCTGGAATGGAAATTCTTGAGCGCACATTAACCTGTCCACCCCTAGAATTAAAGCTCAAAGTTACTGAGCACACCGAATTATTTCAAAGTATATTACAGGCATTGTGGATCTCGGGTACCAAATAGAACGGCAACACAAATATGCATGCAGTGTGGGAAGGCTTTTACGGAGGAGGTGGGGCAATGGAATAGACCCTAAGTCAGAGATTCTTGACCTTGGTTCTGCTTTACAACTGTATGGAGAGTGTTTAAAGACCATACCCAAGACAAGTATTAGCCTCTGGGGTGTGACTCAGGGATCAGCCGTTTTGAGGTGATTCCCAGGTGGTTCCAATTTGTAGCCATGACTGACATTCATTGCCCCAAAGGATAGGTAGGACTTGGAAACAGCACATTCCAGGCATGTCTTGTTAATGTCCAGGGTTACGTAATTAATATGAACCTTGAGAACCATCCTCAGTCTCTGTCTCTGGTTACCTCTCACTTCACCTCAGGACATGAGAAAGTCTCGCTCGGAATCAGATTGAAACTCAAGCACCACTGCAAGATTTTGAGTTAATGGCTCCAATTTTCATTTTAGGTGATATGGAGTGAAGGGTAAGCTTTCTGAGAAGGGAAGGTGGGGAGAAACTGTGAGTAAAATTTCTGCTACTTAAGCAGGTCTTCCTAGGTAGTGAGCCCCTTAGTTCTTCCCAGAAATGCCCAGGCCAGAAGCAGCAGCACCTACCAACCAGCTATGTGGCTTTGGACGTGTCCCACCTCCTGTCTGAGACTCCATTTTCTCATCTGTAAAATAAGAGGGTTGACCGTCCCAGTTAAGACATTCAAAGATCAGAGAATTATAGATTATTGAAAATGCAAGGCCGGGCACAGTGGCTCACACCTACAACCCCAGCACTTTGGGAGGCCAAGGTGAGAGGATTGCCTGAACTCATGGGTTCAAGACCAGCCTAGGCAACATGGCGAGACCTCATCTCTACAATAAATCGAAAAAATTAGCTGAGCGTGGTGATGCACGCCTATAATTCCAGCTACTTGGAAGGCTAAGGCAGAAAGATCACCTGAGTCCAGCAGGCTGAGACTGCGGTGGCCGTGAGTGTGCCACTGCACTCCAGCCTGTGCAACAGAGTGAGACTCCAACTCAAAGAAAAAAGAAAGAAAAGACACAAAAGAAAATGCAAGAAAACTAAAAATAAAACTAGCTGTTGGGAGAAGTTTCCAGAAGAGGGCGCAAGACACTGGGATAAAACACACTGAGGCCTCTGCAATCCTCCGGAAAGAGATCCAGCAGCTGCTTATGTGAAAGTGAGTTATGGTGGGGGGTAGCAGGGGGCAGTGTTTGCTGGAGGACTAGAGGTTCAGGATGCTCCAGTGGGGTGTGGAGGCTGTGGATACACCGGCAAGGACTTTTGCACTTTCCATGCCAGCTCATTCTTCTCCTTCCTCCTCTCCATCCCTACACTAATAGATTTGTCGTTCCATTCTGGGGGGTCATTACAGTTATCTCTACTGCAGCCTTGAGCCCTGTGAACAGTCTTTATGAACAGAGATTTTGGAGGTTCTCAGGAGGCACAAATGGCACCCTTTCCGCTCCCTCTTCCCCCAAGAAAAGAAACCAAGCCTGCCACCCTTCTGCAGCAGCCAGGATGTCTAGTGAGAAGCAAAGCCTCTCATTCTATGTAGGATTAAGGACAGGCTTTATGCGAAACACTCCCCTACAGGGAACACATAACTTACAATCTTACTGAAATGTAAAGGACTGATGTCAGACCTTCCCAGGGAGCGAGCTTTAAGACGGGGGCTTTTCTTCTCTTGAGGTGATCAATCCAGCATTTGCAACAACTCTAAATTTTCTTTGGTGCCATAAGCCAGGTGTATGGAGGCCGTCACCTGAGCAGAACCACTGACACCGCCAGGAGGCGGTGTACCAGCCCAACCTCCCCCCAGCAGCAGAATCTACAGCATCCTAGACCATGATAATCTAGCCCCTGCTTGCATTCCTCCAGGCACAGCAAGCTCACTTCTTCCTAAGATGCCCATTCCTCTCTGATATAGCTTTTCTTATTCAATTATTATACTCATTCCTCGTGTCTGTCCAGTATTTATCACCCTCAAATTTCCTTCCCATGGACTGGGTTTGGGCTTAAGCAGACCAGACTGATCCCTCTTTCACAGGACAGATTTCCAAGTATTTGAGAACATCGCTTGTCCCCATGTCCCTTACTGAGGGCCCCCAACCCTCACTCTTCCTTGGTCTTCATGGTCTTTTCTTTCCCAAACCAGACAACCCCAGTTGTCTTCAACTGTCCTCACATGCTGGGGCCTTCGCCATAGGAGGGTACTGACGCAAAAGTCCAGGCCGGGGATTGTGCTAGGGTACCCCCTACAAATAGTAACGGAAGTCACTGCTGAAGCCCTCACAAGCCAAGTACTAACTCAGAACAGGTGAAAATAAGTCTGTATTTTTTTGGTTTTTTTTTTTAGTTGGAGTCTCACTCTGTCACCCAGGCTGAAGTGCAGTGGCACAGTCATGGCCACTGCAGCCTTGACCTGCTGGATTCAGGTGATACTTCCACCTCAGCCTTCCAAGTAGCTGGGACTACAGGCGCGCGTCACCACGCCTGGCTAATTTCAAGTTGCCCTGGCTGAACTCGAACCCGTGGGCTCAGGCAGTCCTCTCACCTTGGCCTCCTAAAGTGCTGGGACCATAGGCGTGAGTCGCCACGCCCTGACAAGCCTGTATTTTTCAAGGGAAATTTGGAGACAGCACAGCATATACTGGTGAGCTGAAGGTGTTCCATAACTGCAAGGCTATTAATACTACTTTATTTTATTTTATTTCAGAGTTGGAGTCTCACTCTGTCACCCAGGCTGAAGTGCAGTAGCATGCTCACGGCCACCGCAGCCTCAAGCTGCTGGGCTCAGGGCATCCTTCAGCCTCAGTCTCCCGAGTAGCTGGGTCTACAGGTGCATGCTACCACGTCCAGCTAATTTTTTTAAATTTATTATAGAGATGTGGTCTTGCCAAGTTGCCCAGACTGGTCTTGAACCCCTGGGCTCAAGAAATTCTCTCACTTGGACCTTCCAAAGTGCTGGAATTACAGGCTAGAGCCACTGTGCCCTCCCACCCCAATACCACTTTAAATCCTGAATTGCTAATAAAGTCCTAATCTGGGGAGTCATGGAAATGGCTGTCCTCCACCAGGGGGTTTCAGACTTTCTTGCTCTTATACTTTCTTTCTTTCTTTTTTTGAATCAAGAGTCTCACTCTGTTGTCCAGGGTGGAGTGCAGTGGCACGCTCACAGCCACCGCAGCCTTGACCTGCTGTGTTTAGGCAATCCTTCTGCCTCAGTCTTCCAAGTTGCTGGAACTACAGATGTGTGTCACCATGTCCAACTAATTTTTCTTGATGTATTATAGAGATGAGATCTTACCAAGTTGCCCAGGCTGGTCTCAAACCCCTGGGCTCAGGCAATTCTCTGACCTCGGCCTCCCAAAGTGCTGAGATTACAGGTGTGAGCCACCATGCCCAGTACTCATACTTTCAAAAGGAATTTTGAAAACCTTTATATGTCTCCACATATTTGTAAGTTAATAACTAACATTTTATTTTATTTTATTTATTTATTTATTTTTTTTTGAGTTGGAGTCTCACTCTGTCGCCCAGACTGGAGTGCAGTGGCCGCTCCCGGCCACCGCAGCCTCGACCTGCTGGGCTCCGGCGATCCTTCCGCCTCAGCCTTCCGAGTAGCTGGAATTACAGGCATGCACTACCATGCCCGGCTGATTTTTTGATCTATTGTAGAGATGAGGTCTCACTGCCCAGGCGGGTCTCGAACCCGCGGGCTCAGGCAATCCACTCACCTCAGCCTCCCAAAGGCGCGGGATTACAGGCTGAGCCACCGAGCCCGGCTAATAACTAACATTTTAAAAATTAAGTTTAAGCCAGGCTCGGCGGCTCAGCCTGTAATCCCGCGCCTTTGGGAGGCTGAGGTGAGTGGATTGCCTGAGCCCGCGGGTTCGAGACCCGCCTGGGCAGTGAGACCTCATCTCTACAATAAATCAAAAAATCAGCTGGGCGTGGTAGCGCATGCCTGTAATTCCGGCTACTTGGAAGGCTGAGGTGGAAGGATCGCCGGAGCCCAGCAGGTCGAGACTGCGGTGGCCAGGAACGGCCACTGCACTCCAGTCTGGGCGACAGAGTGAGACTCCAACTCAAAAAAAAAAAAAAATAAATAAGTTTACATAGTTGAAAAATATATAATTTCTGACATACAGATCTAGTCTCTTAAAATAAAACTGATATATCACTATTTTAAATGAACCCAAGGGACTCTGCCATAGCAATTTGATATCCAAATGCCCATTTAAAAAATCCAAACAAGTCAGGCGAGGTGGCTCATGCCTGTAATCCCAGCACTTTGGGAGGTGGAGGCAAGAGGATTGCCTGAGCCTAGGAGTTCAAGACCAGCCTGGGCAGCCTCATCTCCATGATCAATCACAAAATTAGCCATGGGTGGTGGCTTGTGCCTGTGGTTCCAGCGTCTTGGAAGGCTTAGGCAGGAGGGTCACCTGAGCCCAGCAGGTCAGGGGGGTGGGGGTCAAGAGCATGCCCCTGCACTCCAGCCTGGGCGACACAGTGAGACTTTGACTTAAGTAAATAACTAGCTAAATAAATATGGCCAGGTGTGGTGGCGCAGCCTGTAATCTCAGCACTTTGGGAGGCCACGGTGAGAGGATTGTCTGAGCCTAGAGGTTCAAGATCAGCCTGGGCAACTTGGTGAGACCTCGCCTCTGCAGTAAATCTCTCACACACACACACACAACTAGCCAGGCATGGTGGCATGCCTCTTTAGTTCCAGCTCCTTGGAAGGCTGAGGTGGAAAGCTCGCCGGAGCCTAGCAGGTTGAGGCTGTGGTGGCCATGAGTATGCCACTGCACTCCAGCCTGGGTGACAGAATGAGACTCCAACTAAAAAAAAACCCACACAGACAAGTTCTTTAAATCATTTATTTTTTTTCCTTGAGCCAGAAATTCCATTCCACTTTTCCCACTGAATTTTATTTACATTTTTTGTGCTAAAAATCCTTTTAATAACAACTCTATAATACTTACCTACAGCAAAATTATAAGTTGACATATTTTTTAAATGTCTAGTTGTCAAAGTATTAAAACAACTTCAAATCAGTATAACAAATGGTTTTATTGCACAGATTCAAAAATCTATTTGTATTGTTGTTGTAGGCATCAGTGCTGAGAAATTCTGTTTACATAAATAAACAGATGAGAAGGGAAGTTGTGTTAGAAGGGCATCCCTCGATTCTTTAAGTTTCTTTGCGTTGTCAAGACTCACGTAGTGGCCCCTCAAAAGATTATTTTTACTAGCCTGTCAGCTGACCACTGGATTAGGTCCTGTGTTGATTTTGTTTACAAGACAGAATTGGAAACAACCTCAGCTGCAATTTCAACCTTCTTTAGAGTCACTCCCTTTCTCGACACCGAATGACTAAGTGTCTTTTGTGCAGTTTCCTGGAGGCTTTGACTCCCCGGGCAGAGCACGACCCTACCATTTAGGAGGACTGAGTGTGCTTTTCTTTGCAACGTGAGAGAAGATACGTGGGAACAGAGATATGAGAATTAGCCTGTCCTTACTGCAAGTCAGAATGTGGTATGTTTGGAGATATAGGATCTGAACATTAATCCTTGTAGAATAATAACTCCTCGAATAGTTTTGATGGATACCAGAAGACCACAAAACCCTGTTTGGAGACGATGCTTTAGCAGGTAGGAGCGTTTGGGAAAACAACATGCCATGATGGTGAGGAGAGAAGTTGCGAGCATGGAGTTATTACCAGTCAGTCAGTCACTCACAGGACGCTTTTTATATGTGCTTGTATTAGCCATCTATTGCTACATAACAAATTATCCTCAAAATTAGTGGTTTAAAACACGTTTATCATCTCATGGTTTTTTGGGTCACCAAATTTATTATCTCACAGTTTGTTAAATTTAGACACAGATTTTCTGGATCCTCTGCTGCAGGATGTACCACATGACTGCAATCAAAGTGTCATCAGGGACTCTGATCTCATCTGAAAGCTCATCTAGGGGAGAACCCGCATCCAAGCTTATACATGAAATTGTTGAGATAATTCGTCCCTTAATAGCTGTTGGACTGAGGCCACCCTTACTTCTTGCCACATGGGCCTCTCCACAAGGACTCTTCATCAGAGCAAGCATATGACAAGAAGTCAGAGACTTCCAGTGAGACAAAGGTCTTTATAAAAGTCACAGTCTTCGCTGGGTGTGGTGGCTCATGCCTATAATCCCAGCACTTTGGGAGGCCAAGGTGAGAGAATTGCCAGAGCCCGCATGTTTGAGGTCAGCCTGGGCAACATGGTGAGACCTCATCTCTACAATACATCAAGAAAAATTAGCCAGGCATGATAGTGCATGCCTGTAGTTCCAGCTACTTGGAAGGCTGAGGTGGAAGGATTCCCATGAGCATGCCACTGCAGCCTCAACTACGGGGCTCCGGCAGTCCTTCCGCCTCAGCCTTCCAAGTGGCTGGAACTACAGGCGCGCTACCACGCCCGGCTAATTTTTGATTTATTGTAGAGATGAGGTCTCGCCAAGTTGCCCAGGCGGGTCTCGAACCCGAGGGCTCAGGCAATCCACTCACCTCAGCCTCCCAAGGGGCGGGATTATAGGCTGAGCCACTAAACCCGGCGAGACTCTAATTAAAAAAAAAAAAAGTCACAGTCTTTCATAGTTTAGCAATGTGAGTGGCATTGTTTTTACCGTATGTTATTGTTAGAAGCAAATCACTAGGTTCAGTCCATACACTAATGAAATAGAACTTACAAAGGAAGAATACTTAGGACACAAAGAATGTTGTGAGCATCTCAGAAGTGGCCTGCCATAGCGATTGAATGACTACCTGTTGGGGAATACAACATCAATCATTATTACCAAGTCTCATTTAGGGGATACAATTTCAGTTATATTTTCATTTCTTGGTTATAACTCAACCCAGCACTCAAAATCTGTAGGAGAGAGACAATGGATTGCAAGCTAACATCATGGACCCCTGAAAATGAGAGAATCTCCAGAAGTTCAATGACAGTGCTGGCTACTTCACAGAATAGTGAAATCTCTAATCCCAGGGGTGTCTAATTAGAGGCTAGGTGGTTACACATTGGGAGGTTGAGCATTCTTGCACTGGGCATTGGATTAGATGACCTCAACCTCCAAAACAATGATTCTGGATCAATGAGTCCATGCCAAAGTTTTAGTTTAGGGCCAAATCCATTTTCTCCCTCCCTTTCTTTCATGCGGTGAAGTTTTTCCCTCTTCACTTTCAGGGAGTTCATATCCTAGCTGTTAATACACTTTGTGCTTCCTCATCCAGACCCAGGATTCACTTTAGTCATCCCCTTGCCCGGTCAAGAGGACCAGACCTCGAGAAAAATCCTGACATAATTTGTGACAAGTTTTCCAGAAGAGACAGAATTTGGAGTATGAGAGAAAGGAGTCTAACAGATTAAATTGTGATTCAAAATATCTGCTGCCTTGTTCAAGGTTGCTCCTCCGGTCAGTGCCCTGCCCTGCAGGAGCATTATAGACCCTCATCCTGATACATTTGTAAATGGACTTGTGACTCGTTTTAGCCAATGAAATATAAGTGCGTCCCTCTCAGAATTGAAATGTGGGTGTGTTCTCAGGCAAATGCTTTTAAGAGTTAGGTGGAGCTGGGCTCGGTGGCTCAGCCTGTAATCCTGCGCCTTGGGAGACTGAGGTGAGTGGATTGCCCGAACCCGCGGGTTTGAGACCCGCCTGGGCAACTTGGCAAGACCTCATCTCTACAATAAATCAAAAAAAAACTAGCCGGGCGTGGTAGCGTGTGCCTGTAGTTCCAGCTACTTGGAAGGCTGAGGCGGAAGGATCGCCGGAGCCCCGCAGGTCGAGGCTATGGTGGCCAGGAGCATGCCACTGCACTCCAGTCTGGGCGACAGGGTGAGACTCCAACTCAAAAAAAAGAAGAAAAAAAAAAGAGGCGGAAGTTTGCTTATATTCCTTTTCCCTCTGTCTCAAAACAGTTGGAGCCCACAGGAAAGACTAGCTAGATCAGAGCTACTTCCAACCCATGATATGTATGTAATGTGAGCAAAAAATAGTTTTTGTGTAAGGCTCTGAAAATTGGGGGTAGTTTTTCACTGCAACATAACCTAGCCAATCCTGACTGATACAGATCCCAACTTTAAAATGCAGAAGGGACGGATCTTTTCATTGGGAGGACAAAGGGTAATGCACAGTGGTGTCATGGTGGCAGGAACAAGCAGTCTCAGTATCAGAGTGGAGGAACAAATGGGGAAGAAGCCCAGCCCAGAGCCCACGACGGAGGACCCGGACCCTGGGTCCTCTCCCCTCCCAGCCCTGCTTCTGTCGCCTGCTATCTCTGCTCGTCTGTCCCTCAGCCAGGACAGTGACAGTGGGTCCTGGTCACGCTTTGTATAGTTTTCCATAAATGTGTGTGTAGTTTAAATAGGAGAGGAAAGGGAGAAGATATACATTTGCCTTGCAGGAGAGAGAACATAATAATTTCAACTGTCACTGAATATCGATGTATAGTGTACAAACCCCTTTCACAAAAATGCCAGCCAATTAGAAGCCTTCTAGTGGAATTCTTTCCCTCTTTTTTCTTTGCTTACGCTAATTTTTTGTTTGATAATCCCTTTCCACCAATTAATGAGCAGTACTTCTTTTCTTTTTTTTTTTGAGTGGGAGTCTCACTCTGTAGCCCAGACTGGAGTGTAGTGTCCGCTCCCGGCCACCACAGCCTCGACCTGCTGGGCTCCGGCGATCCTTCCGCCTCAGCCTTCCGAGTAGCCGGAATTACAGGCACGCGCTACCACGCCCGGCTGATTTTTTGATTTATTGTAGAGATGAGGTCTCGCCTGCCCAGGCGGGTCTCGAACCCGTGGGCTCAGGCAATCCACTCACCTCAGCTTCCCAAAGGCACAGGATTACAGGCTGAGCCACCGAGCCCGGCTAGCAGTACTTCCTTTAAGACCTGGCTCAAAACCTATCTCAATTTGCTTATTGAGATCTGCTTTGTTCTAGGAAATGCAGAAGATACAAGCACAGGTCAGGTGTGGCCCTTGCCTTCAAGACTCTTAGAAACTAGTGGGTGAGGAGGAGAAAGGAATGCTAGTTCACATATAAGAGAGGGTACAGTAAGGGAGAGGTGCAAATGAATGCTTTGGGAGTTAAGAGTTCTTTGTTATTTGTATGGGATGAAAATCCTCATCCATCAGGCGAGAACCCAAGGCATTTCCGACATGTGTCTTCTTTTTACTTTGAGGTGCTATGAATATTTCTCAAAGAACAATATTTCTCAAAGTGTGGGCCCTACACCACTTGGGATACTTAATAAATATGCGGACTCATTGACCACATCTCTAACTAACTGTATTAACATCCCCTTATAGCTCCTTCAGTCCTGATGCACACTAAAGTTCAAGAACCATTGGCATAAAAAGCAAGGATTTAGACTCTAGAGTGTCTTTAAGTAGCAGCTCTCTGACCTAGAACATTTTTTATCCCTCTTCTTCCTGAGCCTCACTTTGCTTACTTGTAAAATAGGATTAATATTCCAAACATCCTTTATAAGGTTGCTCTGAAGTGCCAACAAGAACACAGAAACTACTTGGCATGCCTCCTGGAACAAGTAAATTTCAAAGTGTCTTCATTACTGTTCAAAGGTAAAGACTGGGCAGGGCTCAGTGGCTCAGCCTGTAATCCCAGCACTTTGGTAGGCCGGGGCGAGTGAGTTGCCTGAGCCCGCAGGTTCGAGATCAGTCTGGGCAACTTGGCAAGACTCGTCTCTACAATAAATAAAAAATTAGCCAGACATGGTGGAGCGTGCCTGTAGTTCCGGCTACTTGGAAGGCTGAGGAGGAAGGATAGCCAGAGCCCAGCAGGTCAACTCTGGGGTGGTCATGAATGTGCCACTGCACTCCAGCCTGGACAACAGTCCTGAGACTCCAACTCAAAAAGTAAAATAAAATAAAATAAAAAATAAAGACTGTATTTGCTTGTGAGATTAGACATTCGCAAAGCTCTGGCCAAATGTAGGATTCAGGAATGTGATTCAGTTCACTCAACATGAATTGAGCTTTTAATTTGTGCCAGGTGTAATGGAAGCCAGAATGGTGGAACTGGTGGGGGTGGGGAGGAAGTGTAGAAACAAATGAGTTTCAGGTTGTTAGGAAGGCACAGGGGGAATTGCTAGCACTGCTTATCCAGCAGGTGGAAAGGTGGGTCTAACATAAGGTTAGAATTAGATTGGAGGGTTCACATCATGATGAGAGATGAAATGGAAGTGTGGATGAGAAGAAAAATAACATCTCTGAAGTGGGCCTAGTTTCATTCAAAGTGGAAGAAGAAAGGCCGGGTGCGGTGGCACACACCTACAATCCCAAGCACTTTGGGAGCCCGAGGTGAGAGGATTGCCTGAGCTCACGGGTTCCAGACTAGCCTGGGCAACATGGCGAAACCTCATCTCTACAATAAATCAAAAAATTAGCCGGGTGTAGTGGCGCACGCCTGTAGTTCTAACTACTTGGAAGACTGAGGTGGAAGGATTGCCTGAGCCCAGCAGGTCGAGGCTGAGGTGGCTGGGAGCGGCCACTGCCCTCCAGCCTGGGTGACAGAGTGAGAATCCTACTCAAAAAAAAAAAAAAAAAAGAAAGAAAAAGAAAGACTAGAAAGAGGAACAGGGCTAGAAGAGGACATTGAGAAGGCAGGGTTCGAGAGGCTGGGAAAGCAAGCGGAAAAAGACTGATAAATACCAAGGGAGGGGATGGTTTAACATAGTGGGGAGAATCAATATCACCCCAGGCTTCACAAAGACAAGGCGATTTCAAAAGGATGGAGCCGAGTGGGAGCCAGACAGAAACCGAAGCAGCAACTCTTAACCTTGGTTGCCATTAGAACCACCTGGGAGCTCTTCAAAATCCCTTTACTCAGGGCAACACACCAGAATTTTTTTTTTTCCTTGAGTCGGAGTCTCGCTCTGTCACCCGGCCTAGAGTGCAGTGGCACACTCACAAGCACAGCAGCATCGACCTGCTGGGTTCAGACGATCCTTTCACTTCAGCATTCCAAGTAGCTGGAACTACAGACACACGCCACCAAGTCCGGCTAATTTATTTATTTATTTATTGTAGAGACGAGGTCTTGCCATGTTGCCCAGGCTGGTCTCGAACCGGTGGTCTCAGGCAATCTTCTCGCTTCCGCCTCCCAAAGCGCTGGGATTACAGGGGTGAGCCACCGTGACCGACCAGCACACACCAGAAAATTTAAAGCTGGGAGTGGGAGCCAGGCATCTGCTTTTTTCGAAGATCAAGATTCTGCTGCGCAGGAAATGTTGAGAACCAGTGACTTTCGGAGTCTGGGTGCAAAATGGAGGCAGCTGAGTAAGTGAAGCCACCACTTCAAAAATTGGGTAGGAAAAGAAAACAGAGAACACGTCAGAAGCCAGCAGAGAGAGGAGGCGTTGCTGGCGGAGAGACGGGCCGGCTGGTGGAGCGTGGTGGCAGAGGCAGAGGCGAGGCGCGGGGCGAAGCCGCCTCCTTATTCCGAGGGGAGGCGCTCCTGACGCGGCAGTGAGAACGTTGAGTCCTGGCCACACCCTCCGAGTTTCTGATTCAGGACGTGCAGTGAAGCTTAAAAACGTGTATTTCTCGCCAGTTTTCAGGTGATCCTGATGACCGCCTTGGTGGCGGGTGGGGGGAGGGGCCCACTGGAATCCAGGGACGAGAACCCTGCAGAAAGAGTTTTGAGGGAGGGAAAAATGCTTGAGCCGTTTCCTTTCTGCTTTTGCCAATGATGTGAGGAGTTCCATTTTAGATCCGACGAGAGTTGCCCAAACTTGGGTCGCTGCATTTGTCACCCCAGAAGCACCATCCTTCACCATAGGTCAGAATTCCTGGGGATGGGGCCCCTTCTTGGGAACCTCGAAGCTGCCCCGGTGGTTCTCACTGTGGAGACGCCCATGCGAAGGACCACACCCGGGGATGACAACGGGGCTCTTGCCTTCCAGATGCGAGGTCTCACATGGATGCGTTTCAGACTGGAAAGACTGGAAAGAGGGCCCGGCCAGAGAAGGGCGTGGAGAAGGCGGGGCTCCAGAAAACTGCCCCCGCTGGGACACAGACACCCTCTGGTGGAGAACCCGCCTGGGGGCCCTCCCCGATTCACGGACAGGGGTCACCTTCGGAAGCCCAAGGCTGTCTCTACAGCCCCGGGTCGCCCCTCCGACTGCTGCCGACTCTCCTTTGGTGGAAATTTCTGCTTTTTGCTGGAAGTGGGAGAGGAACTGAAGTTGCTGCGGGCAACCAAGTGCCACGGGCAGAGGGGATCCAAATTCGCGCGGTGGGAAGAGGCAGAGGGACGGGGAGTGCGCACGTGGGAGAGACGGGAGGAAATGCGAGACTTCCAGAAAAGCAAGAAACTCTCTGAGGGGATCGGTCCGGGGTCTCCTTGGAAGCTGTGGGCAACGTCGGCACTCGTCGGCACTGGAGGGGGCACGACCCCCCCCAGCCAGGATTCCGGCGCAGAGCTCAGTTTGGCGGAGACGCTCTTCCACGCGTCTCCAACCACCTCCGTGGCGATCTGCCAGTGACCGAGCCTCAGCCACGAGGACATCGCCTGCAGCCGCGTGGACCCGAGAGCTGCGCCCGGGCCCGCCCGCCGCCGACGCTTCCCTCTTCCCCACCGCCCGGGATCCGCGGGCCACGGCCGGGGGAGGAGCGCCAAGGCCCGGTGCAGCCCGGCGCGCACCTGCGCCCGCGAGCCCCCGGCGTCCAGCAGGCGGCGCCCTCCCGGCGGCCCCGCCCCGGCCCGGCGCACGCGGGGCGGCGGGGGCGGCGGGGCGCGTCCGGCCGGGCGCCGCGGGGCTCGGGGCGGTGGCTCGCGCCCTCCCTGCCTCCGCCTCCCGCTCCGCCCCTCCCTCCGCCGCGCGCCGCGGGCCGCGCCTCCGCGCACCTGCCGGGCGGTGCCGCCCCCGCGCGCCCCGCCCTCCCGCGCCCTCCGCCCGGCCGCAGCGGCGCCGCCGCGGGAGTAAAGGTCGCGCCGGCCGGAGCTCCGGGAAGCCGGCGGGGAGGACGCCGGGGGAGACGCGCGCCGGCCGGGAAGATGGCGCCAGGCGCGCCGGCAGCGGGCTGAGAGCCGCCGGGGCCGCAGGAGCCGGGGAGCCGGACGGCCCCCCCCCCGCAGGACGCCGAGCTCCGGGCTCCAGCCCCGCCGGGGCCATGTCGGCCCGCGAGCTCTACAGCCAGGTGAGCGGGGTGCAGGTGCGGCTGCGGGGCGGCGCGCGCCAGGCGCTGGGGGTCGCCGTCGCCTTCTCCGGGGGCTGGGGGAGGCGGGGACGGCGGGACAGCGACTGCGGTCTCCCGCCAGCCTCCGTCCTCGGGCAGGCCCTCGCTTCGGGCGGCGAGAAAGTTTGGTGGTTTGGGGGGCTCTGCCCCGCTCGGGCGGTCGCCCACTCCCCGCCGCCTCCCGTCCCTCCCGCCGCTGGCACGACTCCAGCCGAGCTCCCGAAGCGCGGGGCGTCCCTGCCGGCTCCCAGCCTGCTGCACGGGAC
Organism: Cephalopachus bancanus; assembly: GCA_027257055.1. NCBI lineage: Eukaryota > Metazoa > Chordata > Mammalia > Primates > Tarsiidae > Cephalopachus > Cephalopachus bancanus. Next base: position 18,205 of record JAPVLO010000180.1, read on the forward strand.
GGTCGCCCGCGGTGGCGCCCGGCGCGCTGCCCCGTCCCGGCTCGTGGACCCGCCCGGGTGCTCCGCGGCGCCGGCTCCCGAGCGTCCTTTCCTCCCACTCGGGGGCGGAGAGGGAAGGCGACCCAGCCCGGGGGTCAGGGGCACGGCGGCCGGGGTGGGGGGCGGGGTGCAGGCGGGGCGTGGAGATGCGCTCCGTGTCACTGGAGATCCCGGGCGGCGCGTTCTCAGCTCGCGGGCACGGGCATTCCGGCGCGACCCCCTTGGGAGGGCACCACGCGGGCTCCGGTTGCGGCGGGGAGGGGTCGCAGTCGCGCCGGCCCAGAGGTGGGTGTGGATGTCAGGTGGCCCTCAAGGTCAGAGTGGATGGGCGAGGCGCGGCGCTCAGCCTGGGAACAGGTGCGGCTGGGCGGAGATGCCGGCGGCCCGCGGCAGGTGCTGCGGGTCAAGTTGGGGACCGGCCGCGGCTTTCCCGAGAGCCCGAGGCCGCGCTGCAGCAGCGGTCCGGGCCCCTCGGCTTCAACCGGAGCCAGAGGTGACTGGGGTGGCAGGGGGTCTCTAAGCACCTGCCCCTTCTCCTTTAAAAGACGAGTTCTGCATGTTCCAGCGCCTGGTCTTCCTGGTCGTCTTCTCGGGTGGCCCAATCACGTTTGACAGCGCCTCGTGCGAACGCCTCGGCGTGGGGTGTGTGCTCGGTGTGCCCGCGCGTGGTGTGAGTGGGTGCCGTGCCCGGGACGCCGACCCGGGCCGACAGGTCTGGGCAGGTCGGGTAGAGCTGCTTGCGCCCGGGAGCCCCTCAACCCTGTGGGCTGGCTGCCGTCTTCGTTTGAGGAATTTTTATAATCCCTCTTTCCCGGAGGAGGGCAGGCCCGGGATGGATCGACACTCACGAGGTGGCCGCGGAGACTGTCACCTGACTGGGGACCTCAGATACCACCTTCGTGCCCACCAGGGACCTCCCCGTGCGGCGATCAGGGATGGGCGGCAGCCCCGGGGCGGGGGAGGTGTGAGCCAGGGCCTGACCTCTGACAGTCCTGGCTTTAGACAGGCGCCCCACCTCTGTTAGCTGGGCGGGGGTGGGGGGTGGATTGGGGGAGGGACCCTGAAAGCTCCAGTTGTCAGTTCTTTTTCTGAAGCGGGTTATCAGGGACTGGAAGCCGGAAGACCGCGAGGCAAGGGAAAAAACTGGAACCAGAGTGTTCAGAGCTGAAGCTTTGTTACGTTGAAAGTGCATGGAGATAGACTTGTACTCCTGAGTGAAAGGAGTGACCTCAACTGAATATACCTACAATGTATCACAAAGTCATTTATCAGACAATACTGAATTACTGTATTATATGAAGGGACTTCAGACAGTTCGTGGAAAAATAGAATTCAGAGGTAAGAAAAACTGTATTCCTCAACATAAGTTCCATCAAGTTCAAGACAAGCCATGAGGGTCCTGGAAATTTAACCATGTTAATGCGGTGTCTTTTACATTATTAACGGAATAAAAATGGGTACCCTTTAAAGATCTTTTGATGATTAGGAAACAAAAAAGCCAGAAGAATTCAAATCAGGACTGTACGGTGGATACCGAATGATTTCCCATGGAAACTCTCACAAAATCACCCTTGTTCGAAGAGAGGAGTGACTTTTGTGGTGGAGAAGGCTTCTCCAGTAAAGCTTTTCCAGGTGTTTTTCTGCTCAAGCTCTGGCTTTCTCAAAACGCTCTCATAATAAGTAGGTGTTATTGCTCTTTGGCTCCCTAGAAAGTCAACAAGCAAAATGTCTTGAGCATCCCCGAAAACTGTTGCCATGACCTTTGCTCTTGATGAATCTGCTTTGGCTTTGACTGGGCCACTTCCACCCCTTGCAACCATTGCTCTGATTGTTCTTTGTCTTCGGGATTGTACTGGTGAGGCCATGTTCATCTCCTGTTACCGTCCTTCCAAGAAATCCTCAGGGTCTTGATCCCGCTTGTTTAAAATTCCATCGAAAGCTCTGCTCTTGTCTGCAGCTGATCTGGGCCCAATGGCTGTGGCACCCATCTAGAGTGCAAAGTTTGCTCAACTTTACTTTTTTCAGTCAGATTGTGTCAGCTGAACCGATGTACATGTCTGTGATGTTGGCTGTTGTTTCTGATGTAATCATTGGTCCTCTTCAGTTGGGGCATGAGCAAAGTGGGTTTTTTCCTCGCAAATTAACGTGGATGGTCTGCTGCTGTGGGCTTTGTCTTCCACAACATCTTGTCCCTTCTGGAAATGAGTTATCCGCTTGCAAACTGCTGATTTCTTTGAGGCATCATCCCTGTAAACTTTGCATAAAGCAATGATTTCACGGTCCTTCATCCAAGATTCACTGTAAATTTTTTTTTTTTTTTTTGAGTTTGAGTCTAACTCTGTTGCCCAGACTGGAGTGCAGTGGCCGCTCCCGGCCACCACAGACTCGACCTACTGGGCTCAGGCGATCCTTCGCCTCAGCCTTCCAAGTAGCTGGAGTTACAGGCATGCGCTACCACACCCAGCTGATTTTTTTTTTTTTTTTTAATTTATTTTAGAGATGAGGTCTCGCTGCCCAGGCGGGTCTCGAACCCGCGGGCTCAGGCAATCCACTCACCTCAGCCTCCCAAAGGTGCGGGATTACAGACTGAGCCACCGAGCCCGGCCGATTTACTGTAAATTTGATGCTAGTCCTTATTTCAATTTTAGCAGAATCCATGTTGCTCTGTTAGGGGCTCTTTTCAAACTGATGTCTTATCCTTCTTAGATCCTGTTCAGACGTTTTATAGCAAGTTATAATGAGCTTATTTGGGTGCAAAAAATTTTGATATCATGCATAGTTTTTTCATAATGTACTTTCCATTAACTTTTTGAAAATTCTGTGTGTGAAGGTAATGGGTATTTGACTAAACCCTTAATTTTTGGAACCCTAGTTTGAAAAACAGTAATGAATATTGGTTTTAGAGACAAGACTTTCAGGGAAAACACTCAACTTGCTTTTTACTTAAAAGTGAGTACATTACATGTCAAGTCTTAGGAATGGTGAAGATTCTTCACTAGAGAGCCCAAACTCAAGGGATTTCTGTGTACTTTTTCTCAAGTCATAGAGATGTGTATAGAATTGGTGTCACCAGGACAATGACTTGGACACACATGACACTCAAAAAGTAGTTTCACTGATGTGTGAGGGCTTAGTATCATTAATCCAAAATGAATATTAGACTTCCTCCCTAAGGGCTGGTGAACGGCACCTTGCTCTGTTAATGAGTTTGTAGTTCTTAAACATTTTTAGGCTTTTGAGGCGGAATTCAAGCAGATTTTCTGTGATGAAGGCAGTAGCTTCTAGATTTGTGTTTTGAACAGTTGTTATTCTTTCTGGCAGTTAAACGCACCTATACTTGACTAGGAGAAGCAGTTGTTTCCTGACCCTTGCCACTTGCCAAGCTGTGTGCATGTGGAGAGTGAGCTGCTATCCAGAGAGACCGTGCCTGCTTCTCAGGTTTGCTTTGTTTTTTGGAGATGACTTGATCACTGTAACACGTTATCCATATAGCCAGAGTTCTCTTTTATTTATTTATTTTATTTTTTATTTTTTTGAGTTGGAGTCTCACTCTGTCGCCCAGACTGGAGTGCAGTGGCCGCTCCCGGCCACCACAGCCTCGACCTGCTGGGCTCCGGCGATCCTTCCGCCTCAGCCTTCCAAGTAGCTGGAACTACAGGCGCACGCTACCACGCCCGGCTAATTTTTGATTTATTGTAGAGATGAGGTCTCCCAAGTTGCCCAGGCGGGTCTCGAACGCGGGCTCCAGCAATCCACTCATCTTAGCCTCCCAAAGTGCTGGGATTACAGGCTGAGCCACCGAACCCGGCTCTCTTTTATTTTTAACATGCCAACGGGCTTTCCTAATGTGAGGAACACTGGATCCAGGCATGTACTTTAGTGTTTTATGCATGACAGAAATAATTATTCACGATGCCAGCAGCATTTACAAGTATTTGGGGAGAAAAATGTAAAGCCCTTTATTGATCATACCCGTTGCTTTAGTGACATAGTTGAAAGATGCTATTATTGGAATATGAAACATTTAAGTATATGTATTAGCCTACATGTATGAAATAGCATCAGCTAAGAACTTAATATTAGTGTAGTTATCCAGGAAGAGCCTTTCTTTTTCCCTTCCCTCCAGTGCAATGTTTTCTTGCCTTTTTTCATTCCTCTTCAACTGGAAGCTTATATGCTATGTGTGTTAGGATAGGAGGCATTGATTTTAGCCACCAGCAGTCACTTTTCATGAACAAAGACACTTCTGCTCTCAGAAGACCCAACACGTCACCTTTGAGAAACTATTTTATTTGTAATGAGGTTTTTCTGGATGGAGGAAGAAAATCAGTGCTAGACACTCTCGGGGTGTTGTCAAGGTGAGTCAGCAGCATTCACCATCACGTCAGTTCCAGAGGTGGAGCTGATGATGGACTCCATTGTCACATATGTGGCAAGTGTTAGTACTTGGCTTCCTGCCCACTGGGCGAGACAGTGTGGGCCTAACTTGAGTTGCGTAGGTTCCAGAAAGAAGCCCAAGCATGTGTAAGCATGGTGAGTGAGATGTGATTATGGGCGGGGCGCGGTGGCATAGGCCTGTAATCCCAGCGCTTTGGGAGGCTGAGGTGAGAGGATTGCCGGAGTCCAGAGATTTAAGGCCAGCCTGGGCAACTAAGTGAGAACTCATCTCTACAATAAATAAAAAACTAGCTGGGCGTGGTGGTGCATGCCTGTAGTTCCAGCTACTTGGAAGGCTGAAGCAGAGGGTTTGCCTGAGCCCAGCAGGTGGAGGCTGCAGTGACTGTGAGCATGCCACTGCACTGCAGCCTGGGCGACAGAGTGAGACTCCGACTCAAAAAAAAAAAATTGATTATGGTGATTATGGAAAATGGTCTGACTTTAAAGTAGAAAATAAATCACCTCTCTTCCTCAGACTGAATAATACAATTCTTTCCTATAAAAGGGTTATTCTGGATGAAAATAAATTAAATGCCGCTATTTCAAATACTAAGATTTTCAGTTTTCTACTTTTTTTTTTTTTCTGAGGTGGAGTCTAACTCTGTCGCCCAGACTGGAGTGCAGTGGCCGCTCCTAGCCACCGCAGCCTCGACCTGCTGGGCTCTGGCGATCCTTCCGCCTCAGCCTTCCAAGTAGCTGGAACTACAGGCATGCGCTACCACGCCCAGCTAATTTTTGATTTATTGTAGAGATGAGGTCTCGCCAAGTTGCCCAGGCGGGTCTCGAACCCACGGGCTCAGGCAATCCATTCACCTCAGCCTCCCAAAGGCACGGGATTACAGGCTGATCCACCGAGCCTGGCTAGTTTGCTACTTTTATTCTAGCCAGCAGAGTGACTGGGAAGTCATCAGACTGACACCAGTGTCTTCAAATAATTCCTTTTCCAGTTTGACTTTTAATTGGTAAGTACAGTCTGAGCAGTAGATTTTTGAGAGCTGCGAGGAGGTTACTTTACTGAGAGTGCTGATTTGGGACCAGTCCTTTGAAAATAGGACTCCTGTGCCTTTGGGCAAGTGTCTTCTAGCTTTCCCTTACCTGTGCATCAGGTAATGTAGGTTTCTTGTAAGCGTCAGTCTGAAGGCAACGCGAGAGCCCCCTCTTTTCTCCGTTGGAGGGGCTGATGCTTCATTCTCCTGTTGGCTCTGAGTGATGTTTCTCTTTCCACCGTGTGGTGACAGGCTTAAAGATAGGAGGCTGTGATGACAGGTGGTGGCAGGTGCGGCTGGTGCTCCTCTCCTCTCCACGTCACTTCACTCTTCCTCTGCACGCTGCCTCCCTGTATGCTCACTCCCAATAGCCAGGACCTGTGTCCTTGTCAATGCTCCTAAAGCTGCTTTTGCCTGAGTGCCCCGGGAGCCTGAGCGTTTATATCCCTTGCAAAGGGGGCAGTGCCTAGGAGGAGTAGGACAGCTTTGGCTTCCTGTCCTGCCCCCTTGGTAATGGAACAGCTCTGAAGTGTGATCCACACTCTGTCCAGAGTTCCTTTGCAGGGTTGAACTAGAGTTACTCTGCTTGGGACTTCTTCCTTTTTTTTTTTTTTGGAGTTGGAGTCTCACTCTGTCACTCAGGCTAGAGGGCAGTGGCATGCTCCCGGCCACCGCAGCCTCGACCTGCTGGGTTCCGGCGATCCTTCCGCCTCAGCCTTCCAAGTAACTGGAACTACGGACACGTGCCACCATGCCCTGCCAATTTTTTGATTTATTGTAGAGATGAGGTCTCGCCAAATTGCCCAGGCAGTCCTCTCACCTCAGTGTCCCAAAGTGCTGGTATTATAGGCGCGAGCCACCACACCCAGCCGGACTTCTTAACATCACATGCTTGCTTGGCTTCGTTCCCTCCCTTGTGCCACTTCCCCATCCCCACCAGTCTTTCCTGGAAGCACTTCCCAAAAGTGTCTTGAGCAGGAGTATTCATCTCAGGATCTGATCCTGGGAGCTCACATTAATCCATAACAGTGGGTTGACTGAGTCGGAATTGAGACGCTCGAGGGCTTTGGCCCCTGTGAAATCCCAGGTGAGGCTGGAGAGCAGCACGGAGGTCGTGTGTCACCCTCCTGCCTTCCTTCCGAACCTCGTCCTCTGCCTTGCGTGTTGTTTTCTCTCTCCTCTCCCTGGCTCTGATGCTCTTACCCTCTGCTCCCCGTTTTCAGGTGGGCCTGTAAACCGGTGGACCCTCCTTGACCCTGCCAGCAACCGCCAGAATTCTGAAGTTGGTACTTGCTGATGTTTTCTTGTGGATAAATTAAAAAAAGAAAAAAAAAAGAACTTCAAAATTTGCATGGAAGCAGTTATCCAGTTCACATGGCATATTCTGACGGCCAAGAACCTGTACTCACTGAGCAGGCTCTTGCCCTGCCCTCCCTTGTGGATAGTTTGGTTTTGTTGAGTTGGAGGCTCACTCTGTCACCCAGGCTGCAGTGCAGTGGCATGTTCACATCCGCTGCAGCCTTGGCCTGCTGGGCTCAGGTGATCCTTCTGCCTCAGCCTTCCGAGTAGCTGAAACTACAGGCATGTGCCACCACATTTGGCTAATATTTTGATTTATTGTAGAGATGAGGTCTCGCCGAGGCTGAATTGCCTAGGCTGATCTTGACCTAATGGCCTAGGCAATCCTTTCAACTCAGCCTCCCAAAGTGCTGGTATTATAGGTGTGAGCCACTGTGCCTGGCCTGGATAGTTTTATGTGATGTTTTATCTCCCCAAGTAGACTGAGATATGGGCGAACAGAGGCCATATCAAACATTTTTTGGGGCCTCTGATGTGTTTGGTGATAAAACCTAAATACACAAAGCTCACTAACAGTACAGGCTTAGCCATGTGCCATGACAGGAGTGCGCATACACAGCATTACGGGCACTTTGTAGAAGCGTTGGTGTGGGCTGCAGTCGTGGGGAAAGACTTCCTTTGGGGGCAGTGGGACATGACGGGGACCTGAAGAGTGAATAGGATTTGAATGCATGAGGAGGCTGGGAAGAAGACCTGTGTCAGGAGGAGGCAGTAGGGAGAGTGGAGTGAAGCTTGGGGAGAGGCATGGGCTAGATGTATTTGGGAATAGAGATGAGGCCGGGTGCAGTGGCTTATACCTATAATCCCAGCCCTTTGGGAGCCCGAGGTCAGAGGGTGCCTGAGCCCACGGGTTCGAGACTAGCCTGGGCAACTTGGCAAGACCTCATCTCTGCCATGAATTAAAAAATTAGCCAGGTGTGGTGGCGTGTGCCTGTGGTTCCAGCTACTTGGAAGGCTGAGGCAGGAGGATCACCTGAGCCCGGCAGAGAGAGACTGTGGTGGCCGTGAGTGTGCCACTGCCCTCCAGCCTGGGTGACAGAGTGAGACTCCAACTCAAAAAAATAAATAAATAAGTAAATAGAAAAATAAAAATCAAAACTATTTTGAAATATTTTAGACTTATAGAAACATTGCAAAAATAGCACAGTTCCTTTATTTTCCCCTAATTTTAACACTTCGTGTAATTGTAGTGCAATTATTAAAACCAGGAAATTAACATGAATAGAATACTTTCAGTTGGTCTGTAGACCTCAATAGAGCTTCACCAGTTTTTCCACTAGTTTCCTTTTCTGGGCCATGATTCCATCTAGGATCCTATGTTGCCTCTGGCATGGTAGCTCCCTGCTCGCCTCTAGCTGGTGACAGTTACTCCGTTGTTTTTTGTTGTTTTGTTGTTGTTGTTTTGTGGTTTTTTTTTTTGTCTTTTATGACCTTGGCACTAATTTTGTAGAATGACTCTCTGAGTTTGTCTGACTTTTCTCATGCAATGGAAGTTGTGGATTTTTGGCGAGAACACTGAGAATACTGTGCCTTTCTCTATGCATCCTCTCAGGAGCTACATGCTGTCGGTGTGTCTCACTACTGATGGAGGTCATTTTGATCCCTTGGTTAAGGTGACGTCTGTCAGTTTCCTTTTCTTGAAGGCATGAAATTTAGGAGCTAAGATCTAGGTGCTAGGTGTGCTCGTTACTGATGTTTATAGTGACTTAGAGATTACTGAGACTGTAACTCAACACATGTTTGATTATGAGGGGCAGGGGTAGGAGAGGAGTCACATATGATCTTGAAGTTTTCCACTTGAGTGTTGGTAGAAGTAAAGAAGTCTGGTTGAAGCAAGGATAATTTTTGACTCTGATCTGCTGAATTTGGACTGATAATGGTTTGTGTAAGTGGAAATATCTCATTCCCGTTTGAAAATATAAGAAGGGGCTTAGAGAGGAAATGTTGGGATCCGAGATCTGGGGTTCTTGCACATAGCAGATGCCTGGTATTTACTTTTCTTTAATAAGGAAATGCAATTGTCTTATAGCATGATATTAACAAGGGCAAGATCATGCTTGGTATGGGAAGCCCTGGCTTTGCGGTTGTGATCTTGATGTGCACTGCCATGGATGTTATGGTTAAGTGCTCTTAGCTCAGATACTGTGGAACACATACTTCCAGAGCCTTGTCTTCTTTATCTGGAAAATTAGAGTGGTACCTGCATCATGGGAAGTTTGTTGGAGGCTTATGTGATCTAATTCGTGTGAAGTGCCTGCCTAACAGAGTCAAGCACTCTGTATGTGCTTGGCAACCGTGCATCAGCTTGCTTCCTTCTCTGGTCAAGTGCTGGGTGTCAGTCAGTATAATGGGGCTGAGACCCTTTTTCCTAACCATCCCCTGCTGTCCTGCAGAGATACTGATCACAAGGGGACTCGGTAAGAGAGGAAGTTAGGATTGCTACAAACACATAACTACCAGAGCAGCAAACAACCAGGGAATGGGGGGAAAGAAGATTACTACTCCTCGTCCTCCCCTGGAGAAGCAGCAAGAGCAGTTTGAAAGAAATTTTCAATTTAAGCTGTGCTTTCTGTTCTCCTAGTATAGTTTTAAAGGAAAATTAAAAAGCATTTTTCACAGTGCTTATTTTTTTCCTCTGTGAATGCAAACGATTATTGAAACAATCCATACTCGCAGGCAAGACAAAGGCTCTATAATCCCAGACTCAGAAACCGCTGCTATTTACCAAGAATGTATGTTCTCTAGACCTGTGTTGTTCAATAGGACAGCCAGCCGGGCTCAGTGGCTCAGCCTGTAATCCCAGCACTTTGGGAGGCCGAGGTGAGGGGATTGCCTGAGCCCACGGGTTCAAGACCCTCCCAGGCAACTTGACGAGACCTCGTCTCTACAATAAGTCAAAAAATGAGCTGGGCGTGATAGCACGTGCCTGTATTTCCAGTTTCTTGGAAAGCTGAGGTAGAAGGATCGCTGGAGCCCAGCAGGTTGAGGTTGCGGTGGCCGGGAGTGTGCCACTGCACGCCAGCCTGGGCGACAGAGTGAGACTCCAACTCAAAAAAAAAAGCCACATGTGGCTTTTGAGCAGTTGAAATGAGGCTGGCCCAAATTGGAGTGAGCTGGATGTATGGAATACATGCCAGATCTCCAAGACTTACTAAGAAAAATGTATATGAAATATCTCATTCATACCTTTCGTGTCAATTATATGTTGAAATCATTCTGTCATATATATTGCAATACAATATTTTGTTAGATTTGTCTTTTTAATGTGATTATTAGAAAAGTTAAAGTACCATATGTGACTCACATTTGTGATTTGCGTTTTTTTTTCCTATTGAGCAGTATTGCTTTAGACTTATGCGCAATAGGTACAAAAAATAAAAGGGATCTTCCCAACACATTATTTCAAATCCTAATCTATAGCTGTTTATTTCCTGTAGCATAAAGGTAATTTTTGCATTTTTTTTTTTTTTGAGTCTCGTTCCATCACCCAGACTGGAGTGCAGTGGCACACTCACAGCCACCCCAGCGTCGACCTTCTGGGCTCAGGTGATGCTTCTACCTCAGCCTTCCTAGCAGCCGGAACTGCAGGCATGCACTACCATGCCTGGTTAATTTTTTTAATTTTTATTGTAGAGATGAGATCTCATCAGGTTGCTCGGGCTGGTATCAAACCCTTGGGCTCAGGCAGTCCTTTTAGCTCAGCCTCCCAAAGTGCTAGGATTATAGACTTGAGCCTCCGCGTCCAGCAATTTTGTCATTTTTGATGACTGCATAATATGGTAGCATGTGAGTGTACTGTAATGTTTTAACCATTCTCATTTTTATGAGCGTTTAGGTTGGTTTCTTGACATGTAATAACTGTAGAAATTTATGGGGTTAAGAGTGTTTTTTTTTTGGATACTTGTATACGATGTGTGATGATCAAATGAGGGTATTTGGAATATTCTCTGCCTTAAACATTTATTATTTTTTTGTGTGTGTTGGGAACATTCACAATTCTGCCTTCTGACTTTTTAAATATTTACGATAAATTGTTGTTAACCTTTTGATATTGTGGAAAATGTTTCAGAACATTCCTGTAACCTCATTTAAGTATTTTCTCAGGATAGATCCCTACAGGTGGCATGCACATTCACAGTTTTCTTGGTATAACCAGGAGCCTCCAGGAAAGAACCAGTCTGTTTCTTCATCCCTCAAAGCTTTGGTCATTGTTTTTTTTTTTTTTTAAGCCTCGCTCATAGGAAAGGTTTATGCTTGTTTTAAAGTTGACTTCCGTTGGAGGGTTGAGCATCTTTTCATATGCTTGGTATTCAAAGGGGCTGTGCCTGGCCCCTTTGAACACTTATACCGCACCAGAAGCCAGGGCTATGCTCTTGAGCTTCCCAGCCTGCAGAACTTTGAATTAAATAAACCTCTTTTCTTAACAAATGACAACTTTTTGAAGATATGGACCTCTTTTGGGACTATCTGGCCTAAAGAAAGTCAAAAGTAGAGGTTTGCCTACATTTAGGACAGTTTTAAGAAGCACCAGGATGCCCAGGGCCTGGGTGCAGCAAAACAACACAAGCAGGATCAGACCCCCTACCCTCCTTTCTGTACACGGAGACTCTGTCTATCCTCTCTTCTCCTCTGAGTGGCTTTACTCTGTTGCTGGGGATGAAGGCGGGGAGTGGCAGGGCAGTGCCAATAGAAAAGATCATCTATGTATGTTTTTATGCTCCGAGGATGTTCCAGAGGGACCATCAGTGGGATAGATACTTCATGGAAGGCAGCAGAGCAGAGCGGTCTGAAGCTGGGCCCTCGAACCAGACAACGTTGGGCAAGTCACATTAGCCTGAGGTCCTTCACTCGAAAATGGGGATGATCACGATGCCTGCATCATAACCTTATTGTTCATTGAGCTAGCATGGAGTGCTCAGAAATGACTTGGCTCACACCTGTAATCCCAGTACTTTGGGAGGCAGAGGTGAGAGGATTTCCCGAGCCCAGGGGTTCAAGACCAGCCTGAGCAACTTGGCAAGACCTCTTCTCTACAATAAGTCAAAAAATTAGATGGGTGCAGTGGTGCATCCCTGTAATTCTAGCTACTTGGAAGGCAGAGGTGGAAGGATCACCTGAACCCAGCAGGTCAAGTTAGTGGTGGTCGTGAGCAGCATGACACTGCACTCCAGCCTGGGTGACAGAGTGAGACTCTGACTCAAAAAAAAAAAAAAAAGGAAAAAAAGTTCAAATGGTTAACAGATATGTAAGAGATAAAACCTGAGAGGATCCTGGCTTTACAACAAGCCACTCTTGCAGGAACAAATCCAGTCCCATGAGAACTAATTCAGTCTCATCAGGACAAGAACTCACTACTGTGAGAACAGCAACAAACCATTCATAAGGGATCCATACCCATGATCCTCACAACTTCCACTAGGCCCAACCTCCAACGCTGCCACACTGGGGACTCAGATTTTAACATGAGCTTTCATGGGGACAGCCAAGCCATATCTCAGCGATAGCATACATGAAATCAAGGAGCATAAAATTAGTTATTTCTGATTCTGAGACTATGAATAGCCATCCTTTCACTTCAGGGCCTTGGCCCTTTTTCCCCAGCCTCATCTTCCTCTTAAAACTATTCATTGAAAAGCCCCTTACTTCCTTTCATGCTTGATGTCTAATGGGTGTTTTGCTCTCTTTCTGGACTATGACCAGAGACCCAGGTATGAGACTCCTGGAAACCTTCCCCGTTCTGTCAGTTTAAAAAAACCCACCTTTTTTGAGTTTTGTTTTTATAGGAGTCTCACTCTCATCCAGGCTGGAGTGCAGGGCCACCACAGTCTCAACTTGCTGGGCTCAGGCGATCCTTCTGCCTCAGCCTTTCAGGTAGTTGGAACTACAGGCATAAGCCGCTATACCCGGCTAATTTTTTTTTTTTAAATTTATTGTAGAGATGAGGTCTCGCCAAGTTGCCCAGGCTGGTCTCGAACCCGTGGACTCCCAAAGTACTAAGATCATAGGTGTGAACCACCATGCCCAACCAAAAGGTAGTTTTAAAAATAGAATGAAGCCAGGTTCGGTGGCTCAGCCTGTAATCCCGTGCCTTTGGGAGGCTGAGGTGAATGGATTGCCTGAGCCCGCGGGTTCGAGACCTGCCTGGGTAGCGAGACCTCATCTCTACAGTAAATCAAAAAACCAGCCGGGCGTGGTAGTGCATGCCTGCAATTCCGGCTACTTGGAAGGCTGAGGCGGAAGTATCGCCGGAGCCCAGAAGGCAAGGCTGTGGTGGCCGGAAGCGGCCACTGCACTCCAGTCTGGGCAACCAAGTGAGACTCCAACTCAAAAAAAAAAAAAAAAAAAAAAAGAATGAGTTACAAAGCCAAATTTAAAGCTACAAAGCCAAATAGAAAACTTTAAGATCATAGGCAATTTTGGATTCACAATTTCACTACTTTTTCTTTTAGGTGTTGCGATTGACAGTTGTTGTCAGTGAAGACAGGCTGAATCCTATGTTGACACCCCTCACATTTCCCAAAATAGGATTTTGCATACTGTAGGCACTCAGCCAATGTCCTCAAATTGTTTGAAGTCCATTTGCAATCCCCTTCACCACTTCTAGGACATGGCTCTTTGAGGAAAGCCCTTTCCTTCACCAAGGAGCCACCTTTACCTATCTTCCCGTGATTCTGGCCAGGCTTTTGGCCTAGGGCACCCCATGGAAAGCCCATCTGCTTCCTCAGGCATTAGCCTAAGTCTGTGGAATGTGGACCCCCTGTCAGGAGATGATTAAATGTTGTTGTTCTTTTTTATTACAGTGCTCAAAGACTTAACACAAGGTGTGAATGTGGAATATCAGCAAAATAACCTTTGTGGATGGGAAAGCTAACAGAACAGGCTTGTGCTTGAACATCCTAATCTGACACGTTGTTTTGGTCATATATATATATATATATATATATATATAAATATTCCTTAACTTCCCAAAGGTTAACATTTATGTTAAAAGTACAATCTCCTTTTATTTTTCCCAAGAAACTCATCAGGTTTGATGAACAGTCTTATCAAGACTCGGTGGGGCTAACTTGGATCTCCGTCCCTCTCGCTAGAGCTAGCGGAGCAGGGGTGGGCAGAAGACACCAGCGAGTCCTGGAGGAAAAACTAGATCAAGTCGTTTTCAGTTTTCTCTCTCACAGGAAAGGCAAGAGTACTCGCCGCGGTTTTTGTCCATTCCCCTGAGAACTAATCCATTCAGACCACCTTTTATACTCATGACTGAGGCAACAAATGTGTAGAGCATCGTCTAACTGCTGGGATGCATGTTACAGCCAGTCCATGAGCTAGGAGGGCCCACTTTGCAAAGTCTTTTGACCTTGAGTTCTTCCAATTCAGCGGTTCATTTGTTGTACGAATAAGCATCAAGGCGGTATTAGTACATTAAAGGGAGATAAATTGCTGTATCTCACCTCATCATTAGATTTAATTACATCTTCAATTTGCCTTATTCCCTAATGAGGGATGATGTTTGTTTGTAAAATAAGGAAAATGAATGTCTCCTCAGACAGAAACTAGTGTTTTCTTGCTGTCAAGCTGCTTGCTCTTTTAATTGTCGCTGTACTGTGTGTATGTGTGTGACTATAAAACAAGCTGCATGCCCCAAAATGATGGCACTGCCCTTAAAACGTGATTGGTTTTTGTTGTTGTTGTTTTTGAGTTGCAGTCTGACTCTGTCGCCCAGACTGGAGGGCAGTGACACGCTCCCGGCCACCGCAGCCTCGACCTGCTGGGCTCCGGCGATCCTTCTGCCGCAGCCTTCCAAGTAGCTGGAACTACAGGGGTGCGCCACCGTGCCTGGCTAATTTTTAAAAATATTTATTGTAGAAAGCCGGGCTCGGTGGCTCAGCCTGTAATCCTGCGCCTTTGGGAGGCTGAGATGAGTGGATTGCCTGAGCCCACGGGTTCGAGACCCGCCTGGGCAGGCAAGACTTCATCTCTACAATAAATCAAAAAAAAAAAAAAAATTAGCCGGGTGTGGTAGCGCGCGCCTGTAATTCCGGCCACTCGGAAAGCTGAGGCGGAAGGATCGCTGGAGCCCAGCAGGTCGAGGCTGCGGTGGCTGGGAGCGGCCACTGCACTCCAGTCTGGGCGACAGAGTGAGACTCCAACTCAAAAAAAAAAAACAAAAAATCAATAACAACAACAAAAAATTTATTGTAGAGATGAGGTCTCACCAGTTACCCAGGTGAGTCTCGAACCCTCGGGCTCAGGCAATCTACTCGCCTGGGCCTCCCAAAGCACTGGGATTACAGGCTGAGCCACCGAGCCCGGCCAAATGTGATTGATTCTTTTGACTAGTGTGCCAGTTGGTATGTGTCTGAATAAATTCTGTTTCCTTCAGGATGGCCAGTTTGGGCAAAGGTGTGAGGCTGCTATAACTTATCCATGTCTCTTATGAAATTGGCTTCATATCTGATGGTGCATTCTTTTGATTCCTCTCCGTGATGGCAATGTCTTTGTGTCTGGAATGCAGGCTGTCTGTTCCAAAAATAGTTAAAAATTATTCAGAGAACAAAACTGGTTGAGTGAGGGATTCGCAGACTTATTGGTGCCGTAGACCACGTATCACTTCCAGGTACAGATGCCAGTTTTGTGTGGCCTCTTACTAGCTTTCCTCTGAAGTTACAATTGGGCTTTGAATGTCCCCAATGATCAATAAGTGTAGCACCTTCCAATCTGTCAAGAAAAATACTCATTTGGACATAGCAGTTCTGGTCTGTTTGGCTAACAACTTAAAAACTCACAGAATATTATAGTTATATTCCCACTTAAATTATACGTATGTTGGTACAATTCACTTAGTACATGAACATATAATTAACCCAGTGCTGTGACAAGTATAATAGCATTAATTAATAGCTACTGATTTGAAAATCAAATGGAAGCCAGGTGTGGTGGCTCATGCCTATAATCCCAGCACTTTGGGAGGCAAGGTGACAGGATTGCCTGAGCCCACGGGATTTGAGACCAGCCTGGGCAATTTGGTGAGACCTCATCTCTATAAGAAATCAAAAAGTTAGCTGGGCATGGTGGTGTGTGCCTGTAGTTCCAGCTACTTGGAAGGCTGAGACGGAAGGATTGCCTGAGCCCAGCAGGTCGAGGCTGTGGTGGGCTGTGAGCATGCCATTGCACTCCAGCCTGGTCACAGAGTGAGACTCCAACTCAAAAAAAAAAGAAAAAAGATAGGTGAGGAAGGTGGTACAGTATTATTTACTGTAATCAAAAGGTAGGAGCAGACTGGTGACTATTCCAAGTGTCTGTGAAGAATACATGAATGAATAAGAGGTGAAGTATCCACACAGCGGAATAGATTTAGCCTTAAGATGGAATGAGACTCTGGCACCTGCTAGAACACCGATGACCATAAGGGCATTTTGCTAAGTGAAATATGCCAGTTACAAAAAGATAAATGTGTGATTCCACTTGCATGAGGTATCTAGAATAATCAAATTGATAAAGACAAAGTACAATGGTGGGACGGGGAGTGGGGAGTTGTTTAATGGGTACAGAATTTCAGTTTTGCAAGATAAAAACAAAGTTCTTGAGATGGATGGTGGTGAAGATTGCACAGTAATGTGAATGTGCTTAATGCCACTAAGTGTATGCTTGAAAATGATTATGATGCTAAGTTTGATGTGTTTTACCACAATTTTAAAGCTAAACTGGGGGTAGGGGAGTGAGAAGGAGGATGGGGAAATCAGGTTAGGAGTATAACCTGTAGATGGATAGATCTGGGTTTTGAGTACTGGGTCCCAGCTTTTCAGCTGTTTAACCTTAGGTGTGACCTCTAGGCTTCTGCTATCTGTAAATCAGGAGTAAGAATCTAGTATAGCTCTCAGAGGCTTGTTGGTGAAATAAAACAAGATAACGTGTATTAGTTGGTGATAACCACATCACTAGAAGGTCCTGTTCTTGGGAAGCCACAACTCAGTGCAGGGCAGTGTGTGGTGAGAGCCTGACTGGCCACTGGTTCACTGACTCCAGTTCCTCTATGCTGAATGGATAGATTTGGATTGGCTTCTTTCATCTAGCAGCGCACCAGCATTGAGGGAGGACCTTTAGGGTTACAACATGCTTTTCCTTTTTCAGGTTGGAGAGGGTCCTTAAAGAGTCTTGGGGTCCTGGCTTTAAGGATCACTTGTCAGCCAGGCTCGGTGGCTCAGCCTGTAATCCCGTGCCTTGGGAGGCTGAGGTGAGTGGATTGCCTGAGCCCGTGGGTTCGAGACCCACCTGGGCAACTTGGCGAGACCTCATCTCTACAATAAATCAAAAAAAAGTAGCCGGGCGTGGTAGCGCACGCCTGTAGTTCCAGCTACTTGGAAGGCTGAGGCGGAAGGATCGCCGGAGCCCAGCAGGTCAAGGCTGCAGTGACTGGGAGCGGCCACTGCACTCCAGCCTGGGCGACAGAGTGAGACTCCAACTCAAAAAAAAAAAAAAAAGAAAAAGGATCACTTGTCATCTGAGCTCTTTAGCCCTAGAGCTCTGGACCTAGCAGTTCTTGAGCCTGCAGTTGTGAAAGTTCCCCTACTTTGCATTGAGAAGCGTGTCCTTCATTTATACCACTAACAGGATGCCTGTGTCTGTCTCTGTCCCTCTTGGTACTTGATACGCTTGGCTACTGGGGGTGCAAGGGTACTTCAAGATCTAGGCTCTATGCTAAGGATGCTGTAGGCATTAAGTGAGTCGGGGCTTTCCCACGAACCAGGCTTGGCTGGTCTGAGAAGCCTGGCCGGGATGGTATTAGGGGGCCAGAAAAATGCTCAAGGCTTCCATGGCTATGGGGACCGGGTTATCCTGTCAGCAGCAGGGGTGCACTGTCTTTCATGCTAGTGCTGGCAACGTGACTCAGTTACTTTCGGTTTTGGCTCTTTTCCTTGTCTTCTCACCTCTGCCGTGGATTAATCTCTGGTTTCCGTTTAGACTGGCTTCGTGATCCACTTCTGTTTCTGTCATTGGGACCAAAGCTCTAAAGCTTGCTAGAAGGCAGCCTCTTGATTGGTGGCTCCTGGTCAGCTTCCCATGGGTGGTCCAGGTGGCTGAAGGAACATCCCAAGATGGCTCAGTGACCGGGAACCATGTGTTTTCATTAAAAGAGGCTGTGGATGCTGTAGGTCACCAGAGCTTTGGTTTTCTCGCTTTGGGGGCATCAGAATTACCCAGAGAGCTAGTCAAAATATAGTAGAAGCCGGGCTTGGTGGCTCAGCCTGTAATGCTGCGCCTTTGTGAGGTTGAAGTGAGTAGATTGCCTGAGCCTATGGGTTCGAGACCCGCCTGGGCAGTGAGACCTCATCTCTACAATAAATCAAAAAATCAGCCGGGTGTGGTAGCGCGTGCCTGTAATTCCGGCTACCTGGAAGGTTGAGGCGGAAGGATCGCCGGAGCCCAGCAGGTCGAGGCTGCGGTGGCCGGGAGCGGCCACTGCACTCCAGCCTGGGGGACAGAGTGAGACTCCAACCCAAAAAAATATATAGTAGAACTAGACTTAGGAGATTGGCCTCGGCCTGATTTCACTTCTTGCTAGATCATGGTTATTTATGGTTCTTGCATCCTTCTGCATGAGTCTTTAAACTACCATCGATCTTTACCTTAAATTCTGGCAGTAGTTTTCATGTCTGGAAGAGCTTTAACCTGCTGTCACACCCTAAAATCAGTGCTAGGCTGTGGGCCCTAATTATTTACCATCACAAATAATCCAGTGACAAACTTGTTTTTCCCTTGGATTTTGTCCACTTACTCTTCTAAAAGTGTTCTAGGTCCTCTCCTTTTTTCCTGATTTCTTCCTCCACTTCCTCGCTTCACATTCCTTGACCTTCTGTAATCCATCCTTGACCCTTTGCGAGGGTCATCTTGTGGATCACCTACTGGCAACTTGACCACTCTTTTTTACTTAATAGTGAAAAATGAGTCACTTCATGTTTAATAGTCTAGCATTGGGACCAATTATTTTATTTTTTATTTATTTGGCTTATAATGGAATTTTAGACATTGAGGAACTTATTTATGACCA
This sequence comes from Cephalopachus bancanus, assembly GCA_027257055.1. Taxonomy (NCBI): domain Eukaryota; kingdom Metazoa; phylum Chordata; class Mammalia; order Primates; family Tarsiidae; genus Cephalopachus; species Cephalopachus bancanus. Next base: position 37,072 of record JAPVLO010000180.1, read on the forward strand.
AAAAAATCATAATTTTGTATCTTATATTTTTTCTAATGTGTGGTAACATGAAACAGTCACTGACATGCATTGCAAATTAATCGATACATGCTGTACAATGATAATTTGGCATCTTTTCCCTGGTGGGTTTTTTTTTTTTTTTTTTTTTTAGTCGGAGTCTTACTCTATCACCCAAGCTGGAGTGCAGGGGCACACTCACGGCCACCGCAGTCTAGACCTGCTGGACTCGATGATCCTTCTGCTTCAGCCTCCCCAGAAGCTGGAACCATAAGTGTACGCCACCACACCCAGCTAATTCTTTGATTTATTGTAGAGTTGAGGTCTTGCCATGTTGCCCAGGCTGGTTTCAAATCCCTGGGCTCAGGCAATCCTCTCACCTCTGTCTGTTGGGATTACAGGCGAGAGCCACTGCACCCTGGCTTACCTGGTGTTTTTTTTACTCAAACAGACAATGCGGTATCATTTTCTTCCTCCTACATTAATAATATGTAATTTATTGTTCAGTCTATTATTTGAAGACATTGTGGAAGGATGCACTTGTGATTCCTGATAACCATTTCTCAGCTGATCAATCAGAAGCTTGACAATTTCAAATGGGACATAGGTTTTTAATTTTTTTATTTTTGATGCTCAGTACAGTACATAGGTGTTAATATCGCCGGAGCCCAGCAGGTCGAGGCTGCGGTGGCTGGGAGCAGCCACTGTACTCCAGTCTGGGCAACAGAGTGAGACTCCATCTCAAAAAAACCCAAAAAACAAAAAAACCTCACATATTTCTAGTCCTCAGAAGAAGAATTTTCTCCACCATTTAAAAAATTTTATCAAAAAACAATATACAAAAGCACATGGTGGCTCAAGCCTGTAATCCCATCACTTTGGAAGTCCAAGACAAGAGGATTGCTTGAGCTCAGGGGTTCGAGACCAACCTAGGCAACTTGGTGAGACCTCATCTCTACAATAAATCAAAAAATAAGCCTGGCATGGTAGTGCACACCTGTGGTTCCAGCTACTTGGAAGGCTGAGGTGGAAAGATTGCCTGAGCCCAGCAGGTCAAGGCTGCAGTGGCTGTGAGTCTGCCACTGCACTCTAGCCTAGGCAACAGAATGAGACTCTGACCAAAAAAAAAAAATAGGCATGTTGATTTACACAAGCCACACTGCTCATATTTGCAATACAATTTAGAATCATTTCAGGCTTTTTGACTGATACACCATTTCTACCACACAATGTTCTTGTGGTAGATTTTATTCCTGCATGATTCAAAGTGCTGAGAATTGTTATGATACTTTTGTCTTTCCACACAAAAAGTGTAAGATTACTTTTCCTGTATATTACTGTTTTTGTGTGTATGTGAAAAACTTTTGGCTTTTTGATTTGTGCTAGTGTTTCCTTTTGGTTAACTTTATACTAGTAAAATGGCTTCATCTTTAGTAGCTCTTGTGCTAGGACAAAATAGTGTAATATCTGTCAGTAAACATATGGTATCCTGCTGAACTGGGAACTTTTTCCAACATCGTTTTATATAAATGTGATGGAATTCTGGTGTATACTAGATGATCAGGTTGGATGATGTTTTCGGATGTTATGCTGCCATAGTAGGGAAGTTTGGAAAAAAGATACCCTGTTTTTGAATCAGCTAGCACATAAATACAAATATCCTATTTGGTAGGCTTATTTGGATTATTATTTTGTTTTTGAGTTGGAGTCATTTCTATCACTCTGGCTGGAGTGCAGTGATATGCTCACGGCCATTCCAGCCTCGACCTACTAGGCTCAGGCGATCCTTCAGCCTCAGCCTTCCAAGTAGCTGGAACTACAGGCATGCACCTCCATGCCCAGCTAATCTTTAACTTACTATAGAGATGAGGTCTCACCAAGTTACCCAGGCTAGTCTTGAACCCGTGGGCTCAGGCAATCCTCTCACCTCGGCCTTCCAAAGTGCTGGGATTATAGGCATGTGCCATTACCCCCGGCCTGATTATATGCTGTAAGTGATATTTGCCCTTTAATTCCTGACTTAGTGCAGATAGATATGTTTGACCTGTGCTGCTCAATACTTCAGTATGATCTGCCTTCAACTTCGAAAGTCAGTTTCATTTACGGCTGCAGTAACTTGCTTGTCTAGCTTTTCTTTTTTTTTTTTGAGTTGGAGTCTCACTGTCGCCCAGACTGGAGTACAGTGGCCGCTCCCGGCCACCGCAGCCTCGCCTGCTGGGCTCCGACAATCCTTCCGCCTCAGCCTTCTGAGTAGCCGGAATTACAGGCATGCGCTACCATGCCCAGCTGATTTTTTTGATTTATTGTAGAGATGAGGTCTTGCTGCCCAGGCGGGTCTCGAATCCACTGGCTCAGGCAATCCACTCACCTCAGCCTCCCAAAGGCGTGGGATTACAGGCTGAGCCACCGAGCCCGGCTTTGTCTAGCTTTTCAAGTTATGCTATATGGCACAAAAGGTATACCCACAGTTGCCTTATAAAGATGCTCTTTATCACTACCTTTTGTTACAAAGAAGTGTTGGCACCACTGAGAAAGCACTTCTATATAACCCCAGCTGGTTATGTAGATTTTTTTTACATAGATCTCACTATATGTTCTATCTCTTTATTAGCTTTTCCATGCACTTTGAAGGGAAAACTTCGAGGAAACATACATTTTTGAAAAATTTGCACTTGTATAAGTTTGTCCTGTACAATCACCAGCAATCTCTTTATGCCTCTGAGACTATCCAAGTAGTTTGCTACTTTGTCCCCCTCAGAGGGGGACATCTGAGTGCAATGGCTTAATAAAGGCTCTAGGGATCACCCACTTTGTTAACATCGCTGAAATCTGACTGGCCGTGTGAAACCAAACCCCACTCAGCAGGCTGCTGGGATTACATAACACTCAGCCATGTAGAGCATTCTTACGACAGATATGAAGGATATCAGTCTAGACTGTGCTCACGTTGCAGTGTGAACCATCTAAGAAATCAGAAACTGCCTAATTGCTGGCCAAAGGATGGTGGTGTATCCGGAGCTGTAAATAATACTAGAAGCCCTGGAACAGTAGCCTGTATCTAAAATGATGTAGATAAGCGTCGGCCAAATACTTATTTAGACGAATAACTTTTTAACTTTATCTCACTCAGAAAACTCTTGGCTTAACACTGGAATTTAAAATCTCGCCTTATGCTTTTTGTGCTTTGCTGGGGGCGGTCAGTGGTCATGCTTACCTACTGAGCTGTTTGTACATCTCAAGTATTTTCTCTTAAGTTACTGCATAAGGTGGGCCGCCTAAGAAATCATAATTTTTCACAGAGTCATTCACTGTGGTAAACAGTTAACATCCAAACTAGTTCATGGCATTGAGACAGGGAAGTTGATAGTTTTCAGTTGTATACTTTCTGATTTAGCAGTGTGTTGTACCGGTGGGAAGTGGCATCGATTCTACTTTGTTCCAGTTTGGGCTGTGAACTTTGGTGATGTTCTGTGGTGAGTCTGAAGTTCTGTTTTACGAAAATGTCATTTTTCAGCTCATTATGTACACCAGATCTGCCCTCTCCCCACAGCTGAGCTGTCTTCCCCTCTTGGCCTCGATGGGTTGGGCAGTGTTATGCAACAGACACAAATATTTGAGAGTCGTCTTGCTGCCTGGCGTGGCACTGGGTGTAAAAGGTGAATAAGACAAAGTCTTTGCTATTAAAGATTACAGTGCAATAAGTGCTGTCTAGGCGTAGTGTATCGAGGAGGTATTTTACAATATCCTTGGCTTTTGAAGATGATGAGAAGGGGTGAGATGTGGCACCCCTCTAGGGGGGCAGTTACTGAGGTTGCTTGGCTGTCATGGTTCCTAAAACAGTAATCTAGGAGGCTCACCTCTAGCGATTCTCCTTTGTGGCCTGATGTGCCTTCCTCACAGATCAGTTTTTCAGGCCACTAACCTGTTTAGGAGGAGTGGACCCCTGTCTACAACCGCAGTTCAGTGGGTAGCAATGAAGACCAGCCTCCTGGTGATTTCAGCTTTCAGGTCAGTTCTCCCTCCAAGCTGGTAAAAATTGATCACTGGAATGGGAACCCCATTTTGTTCACCTGGAAAGCTGTTCCTCCTTCCTCTAGCCCCATGGGCTCAAGTCCTGCATGTAGGATAGCGGGACTTACAGGAGACTACCTGGTTGGATGGGGCGGAGATAGGGCTGAAGGTTTTGTTTGACATGAAGTATTGACATGCAAGAATGATTCCCATAAGTTGCCATGCCATTGAGGAAGAAGGCTTAGGAGTATATAAAAATCCAAACATAAAAAAAATGCTTACAAGCTGTTTTCTTAGTGTATATTTGTGGTAGCCCTCCTTTTAGAAAATGAGTTCCTCTGGAACTCATCCTGTCCCTCTAGAGTTATAAAAACACAGTGGTTTTGAAAGTATGGAGGAGCCTGTGTGACTCTTTTCAGGGCTGCTGTGATGCGCTGAGCAGTACCCTTTCTTACCATGTAGTCACTGGAACTTGTTTTACAACAAAATTAACTTAGCACCAACCTTTTTTTTTTTTTGGTAAGCTGGACTTCTGTTTCCATAAAATTAGGATTATCCTGATTTATATAATTATGTTTTAGTTTTACTGTTAGGATATTTTTTTGAGCAGGGGTGTCATATGAAGTTCTTTCAATGCTCAGTGTTCATTATTTCTCTTATAAAACAGCACTTTTCATCCTAAATGAGTAAGTATTAACTATGGTTTATATGGTCCTGGTATGCTAACATGACTTAGACAACTTCAAGTGTAGCTGTAAATACACAGGCAAGAAACTTGCACCATTAACTTTTTTACTTGGGATGATAAATGACACACATAAGAGTGCACACTTGTCTTATAGGCAAAAAATAGTAGTTGCTTAAATTATTGCAGCCTTTAAAAGAGGATAGTGCTATTGATTTTATGTACTGTAGTAAGATCGCTATCACATTAGCCTCTCTATGACCTCTTTTTTATTATCAGGACAGAGATTTGCAAAAGTGAGAGTTTAGAGTGGAAGTTTTACAAAGATCTTTGGGTGCACTCTACCTAGTGGTGGCTCTGTTGACTATCAAGTTTTGGCTTGGTTTGGAGACTAGTCGGAGGGTGATCTTGAAGACCCCAAGAAAACAGATGTCTTTGGACGAGGACTAAGTAACAGTGGCACCGTCCTACAGCTTGGGTAAAGTTCAGAAATGCAACTGTGCATGCTAGGCAAAAGTGAACAAAAATCCCCAGGAAACAGACCAGCCAAACAACAAGAAAACAACTTTAGTTGTGTGAACGATGGACCTGCTTAGTGAAGCTGTATGCTAGGGAGGAGATCTGTTTCCTCAGGCAGTTCAGAGCCTCTGACATGGGAACATCTCACTAGGGTGAGGGACAGTGTAAGGGATTTTCAAGGGTAATTTTGGTGCTGTATGACTTTTGTTTAATATCAGCTTTAGAATTGAGCCCAACCCCTCCCAACAAGATGTGACTCCACTGTACTATATTCTGATCTCAATGACATATTTTAAGGGGGCGTCGATAAATAGAGCTCATCCAGAGGTAGATGCCCAGAACAGCAAAGTACCTGGAAACTATCACATATGAGGGATAGTTGGGGGGCTGGGGGGCTGGTAGGTAGCCAGGACGTGTAGTCCAGGAAAAAGAGCTTTCCTGTGGAATTCATGTGTCTCCTCTCAGAATTCTTCCAAAGAGCAGAATGATCAGCATTGGGTCTATATTGTGGGGAGGCAGGTTTAACACGGTACAGGAGCATGTGGTCAGTTGTGTCCTCTTCCCCTCATAGTGGAATGAGCTGCCTTATGGGGAAGCGAGGGCTTCATCTCTGCAGGGGTCTGAGCAGGCTAGGTACCTTCCTGCAAAGATGTCAGAGAAGAGTGCCTTTGAGCGGGAATTTGACCGCTGTGACTTTGAAACTTCTTGCTCACCTGAAAGGGGACAAGAAATGACAGCTTATTGGGAAGGAACATAAAATTAAGGTGAAAAGGAAAAACTTTACATTAACAGTAAAAGAAGTAAGGAAGGAGTAAGCCATTTTGTTCTTGAGAGTCTACTTATTCATAAGAATAAACCTAATAAGTTTGATTTATGGTTTTTGTTTCTCTTAGAGAAATAGGTTTCCAGCTCACTTGTTTTTAAGAATGGAAATTACAGAGCTTTTACTGATTCAGTATAAAATTGTTTAAAAAGTGCTTTAGTTTCATGTTGTGGTTGTTATTTGGTGGGGGAGGTAGAAAGGCAGCATCTGAGGACCACCTGTTGACTTTCTTTTAGGATGAAGCTGCTTGTGGGTTGCAAGTTTGGACACAGACAGGAAAGGAAAGAGAACAAGTGAAGGAGATTAGAGGGAGGGAGGAAGGATGGTCATGGCGGAGGAGGAGAGTGAAAGTAAAGAGGGAAGCGGGCGTGGCGCGGGCTCTGCCACCTGCTGGGACTGGCACTCCGTGTGCCCTCCCACAGAATGTTCCTCGAGTCAACCCGAGAGAAAAGGCTGCTGAAGTGAGGGTGGGTCAAATCCCTTGAGAGGCTGACTAGGACCTAGCTTGCATTTTTTAGTTGTCAGTTCCCTATAACACCCTGGAAGCTGATGATTAGGCTCTGGGTTAAGTGTGTGTTGTTAGTGACGGATCCCAGATGTGCTGATGGCCTGGCTGGCTGCCCTCTGACTCCTCCAGCCATCACTCTGCTTGTCACTTGGTCAGAGCCCGGGCTGGGGTCAAGTTCTTCTGGGAACAAGGCCTGACGTCTGAGGCCAGATACCTTCTGCAGGTGTAGCATGTCTGCATCAGGGAAAGCACTAGCACCCTCTCTAAGGCATCTGCGTGATCAAACAGAAGAAAAAATAAGGCATTTTCATGTCATGCATATGCATCAGTCAGTGCCTAAGAATATGTATTACTGCCCCCACCCCATCCCCTAATTCTGGCCATATGGGGAGGAGAGGTGGCCTTGAAGGAACTCACAATGGGTGGCTTCCGCTTTTTCCCATCTGAAGACATCAGCAATTTGCATCTGTGTAGTTTGTGCTTTCCAGGTCAGGGTCCCTTTTTGTCATTTTCCTTGTTCACCAGAGCCCCCTGGGGTGGGGAGAATAAAGAAGGAGCTGAGACCCTGAGCTAAGTGACACTCTCAAACTCTCTCTGCAAGGTAGGACTGGAATGCAGGCCTTCCATCCCAACATCAGGACATCCTGGTGTGTAACTTCTTAGGAACTGTAGGCTAGTGGGAGTGGGGTGTGTCATCTCCTGCATGCTTGTGTGTGTGTGTGTGTGTGTGTGTGTGTGTGTGTGTGTGTGTGTGTGTGTGTGTGTGTTTTCCTGGAGATGCAGTTGCTTGTTTCTGCCCAAAGGAGTTGAGTTTCATGTCACCAGTTACATCATTGTGTTTATTGTTCTGGTCTCCAATACATTATTTCTGTAACCACGTGAGCCAATTTCCATCATAAATCTCCTTTTATATGTCTGTATCTATAACTTCTGTTTATTTGGAGAACCCTGGCTAATATGGATTGCGATACTGAGAGTGGGGTCGCTGATATAAGCACCAGTGTCTCAGGGCCCAAAACCCAGGGGCTCCTGTGTCTGAGGGCAGGAAAAGATAGATGTCCCAGCTCTGGAGAGAATTCACTCTTCTGCCTTTTTGTTCTATCTGGGCCTCCAATGAATTGGGTGATGCCTGCCTATACTGGTGAAGGTGGGTTTTCTTTACTCAGTCTACAGATTCAAATGATAATTTCTTCCAGGAACACCCTCACAGACACCCAGAATCAATGTGTTATCGGCTATCTGGGAATCCCTTATCCTAGTCAAATTGACATGTAATGTTAACCATCACACTGACCCATAGTGGAAAGTGAAATGGTTCCATCTGAACGTGTGTACATTTTCAGAAGGCACCAATAAGAAATGCTTAGAAGCTAGCCTAAGCTTCTACCCCCCGTCTCTCACCATTCCGTGGGAGGCATGATCCAGTGGCTTAAGCCTCAGATCCAGGCATCATCCTTGATTCCTCCCTCAACACCCGTGCTACCAGTGAGTCCTGCGGACCCAACTTCCAAACATAACCTGAATTCTCACACTTCTTGCCCTTTCACTACTCTGATCTCTCCAGCCACCACAGTCTCTGGCCTGGATCATGGAAATTGTCTCCCAGCCAGTTCCCTGCTTCTTTTCTTGACCCCTTCCGGTCTGTTCTTCACACAGTAGCCAGATCAATCTTTTGTCCATTGGATTCTGCCATTCCTCTGCTTGATACCACCTAGCTGTTACCAGCTGCTTCTGGAATAAATTCCAAACCCCCAGGCCCATGAGGTTCGGAATCTGATCCCCGCCCATCCTGCTCATTGGCATTCCTGTCTCTCCCACTTGTCATGTCCATCCACACTGGCCTCCTTGTTCACTGAATGCTGCAGGTCTCTGGCCATCCCAGTGCTCTCGCCCTAGTCCTTCTGGTGGCTTCCTGTCATTCAGGCCTCCGCCAAGTTGCCTCCTCACGGAGACCTTCTCAGCTGCCCGCTCAGACCGTCACCCTCTTGTATTTCTCTCTCTGACCTATCCAGTGCTGGCTCTCTTGTTTGCTGGTCTTCCTTATCTAGGTCCTGAGGTCTTCAAGAGCAGCACTTGTCCTGTTCATTGCTGAGTCTCCAGTGCCTAGGACATGTGTGGTAAACATTTTTTTAAAAATGTATTTATTGGCCGGGTGCAGTGGCTCACGCCTATAACCCCAGCACTTCGGGAGGTCGAGGTGAGAGGATTGCCTAAGCCCATGGGTTTGAGACCAACCTGGGCAACTTGGTGAGACCTCATCTCTACAATAAATAAAATTAGCCAGACGTGGTGGCTCGTGCCTGTGGTTCCGGCTACCTGGAAGGCTGAGGCAGAAGGATCACCTGAGCCCAGAAGGTCGATGCTGGGGTGGCCGTGAGCATGCCACTGCACTCCAGCCTAGGTGACAGAGTGAGACTCCAACTAAAAAAAAAAAGTATTATATTTTAGATTCAGAGGGTACAAGTGCATGTTTGTTACATGGACATATTGCGTCGCGGTGGGGATTGATAAACATTTTTTAAACGAATGAATGACATCACTATCGACTCACTTTATAGAGTAGTGCTGCAGTTGGCAGACATGTCTAAGTTGCTTATCTGCCCTTTTCTTATAGTTAGGGAGATACATCCCATCACCGAATGAGCATCTTGCCTAGTTACTGGCCTTGGCTAATTCCATGTATGATAGAGCTCACTGTGATAGGACTTTGTGGTATCAGGAATACACTGGAAATGCTGATTCTCTAGGCCTGGACATCAGTCTACTTTCTTCTGGATCACTCTATAGCAGGTGAAACAGTCTGGCAATTTCTCTGCACTCACTAATGTTCTGTTATGGGGAATGTCCTAGCACAGTTTTGCTTTAAAGAACACAGACCTCCAGTGGTAAGAATGAAGGTCTTTGCTGATTCCACAGACTTTGAACGGCCATTCTGGCTTGAACCTGTATGGGCTTTTTAGTGAGTAGGCACAGGGAGGAAGATCCATTGTTGTGAACTTCTCCAAGTGGAGCTTTTGATTTGGCTGTTAGGTGGTGAGCCTTTTCTGGCTCTCCCCATGCCGTCTCTCCTCTCAGTTGAAGGGTGTAATACACAGGGCAGGCTCAGCACTCACTAAACATCCCTGTTTGCAATGGTCGATTGCTCAGCTAAGGTCATCTGCACTCCCATTTCAGCATCTTGACACAAGCCCTCTTCTGTGTAGCCGTGTGCCGCGGGCTGAAACAACTGACACTGTAGACTCCACCAGAACTCTGGACTTCTTGTCATGTGAGAGAAATGTCCTTCTGTGTGAGCCAGTTTGACACCTCCCTTGTAACCAGAGTGTAGTAACTGAGTTATTCTCAGTTGATTATTGCCTTCTATAATCCACTCTTTCCCAATGGCAGAGTCTGTCTACTCATAATCTTCTGAACATACCTGGAGTTTTCTGTGTGCATGCTGTCCATTCTTTCCCTCTCATTTCTATTTTTTTCTCTCTTTTTTTTGAGTTGGAGTCTCACTCCTTCGCCCAGACTGGAGTGCAATGGCCGCTCCCGGCCACCGCAGCCTCGACCTGCTGGGCTCCGGCGATCCTTCCGCCTCAGCCTTCCGAGTAGCCGGAATTACAGGCGTGTACTACCACGCCCGGCTGATTTTTTTTGATTTATTGTAGAGATGAGGTCTCGCTGCCCAGGCGGGTCTTGAACCCGCGGGCTCAGGCAATCCACTCACCTCAGCCTCCCAAAGGCACGGGATTACAGGCTGAGCCACTGAGCCCGGCTTTTCTCTCTCTTAAGACCAAGGTCAAACGGAAGCTTTTCTATAAACCCTTTCTGACTACTTCAGCCTAAGGAACTCTAGTCTCTGTATGAAGACGTTACAGTAAATACTGGTCTTGGCATGTGTTCATCCCCTCCTCTTATGCCTCTGCTCCTGTCGTTGGCCGGCACTGTTTTTATCTCTTGGATGATTGCTCCATTTTCTGCATATTTGCCTTATCTCTTCAACGTATCCATGAGGGCAGAGACCATGCCAAGTGTCCGACCCTGTGTCTTATGTAACAGGCACTTGGTACTTGCAGATCTGAGGAGCAGGGCTGCAGGAGACTGGAAACTGAACGTTTGAGATTCTGGGATTTCTGTAGAAAATTCTCAGGTTACTTTAGGGCCAGCTTTTGGAATATTACTCATAGAGGTGGTGTTCTAAGTGGTGATCAAGTTAAAAGGCTAGAACCCCGAAGCCTGTTTGACTCACGATGTCCCTGAAGCTGTGTTGCACAGGTCCTGATGGCCTTGCTGCTGCTGTTTCTGACCAGGCCTCCTTTCCTTATGCTCACTGGGGACAAGACACCTCCCATCAGCTCTGTCCACGTGTCTCTGCAGCAAGTCATAGCTTTCCTGTTAACTTTTTGGTGGGTTTTCCTTTTTCCTTTTCCCTTTTTTTTTGAGTCAGGCTTTCCCTCTGTTTCCCAGACTGGAGTACATTGACATTTTCACAGCTCACCACAGCCCCCAACTCCTGGGCTCAAGCAATCCTGCCTCAGCCTCCCAAGTAGTTGGGGCTACAAGCATATGCCACCACACTGGCTATTTTTAATTTTTTTAAAAATTTTTTTGTAGAGACAAGGTCTTGCTGTGTTGTTGAGACTGGTGGTGGGTTTTCTATGAACAATGTTGGGAACATTAGGAATAGAGTTGTCTTCTACCTATGTCAGTTGTGATTGCTTTGTCTGGAGTAACGGGAAACCATACTACAGTGACATCAACCAGCAAGGGTCTGTTTTTTTCCACACGATGGTCTGTTTGGAGGTGGGAATCCAGGATTGTGCGGCAGATTCACAGCTCCTATCTCAGTGTCTTACTCTCCTTGCTAATCGTGGGACTTCATCCTCGTGTCTGCATTCCCAGCAGGAAGCAGGTGGAAGGGTGAAGAGCAAAAGTGGATTCTTTTAAAAAAAATACTTTGTTTTAAAACCCTTTCAGACTTACAGGAGAGTTGCAAGAATAATTGAAGGCACTCCCACATACCTTGCATTGGGGTTCAAGTTTTGTCTCTGGATCCAGTAATGCCCTTGATAGTAAAGAATCCAGTCTACAGTCGTACAGCATACCCCATACTTGTCATTTGTGTCTAGTCTTTTTCAGTCTGGAACTTTTTCTCAGTCTTTGACTTTCATGTCCTGGACAGTTTTTGAAGAAGACAGCCTGGTCACTGTGGGAAAGGCTCTTATTTCGGCTGAGTAGTTTTGACTGGTTGCTGTGACGATCATTGCAACCTATTGGGTGGCATGTTATGTCTAATGTGTCCTGTTGCTCGTGGTGTTAAAGTTGCTCACTTATTTAAGATGGTGTATGCCAGGTTTCTCTATCTGTCATTTTACCTAGTCCTCAGGAGGTACTTATTAAACGTTTACTCATCACTTTCTCCTGCATTCCATATAGTGCAGGGACAGATCATTCAGAGGTGATGGTTGCTGGGAGGATTAAAATAATATTCACTTACATTTCAGGTAGAAACACATTTCTGTCTGGAAGGGGCACAGTTATGAGGCGCTTATGGGATGCTGATAATAATGTAACTCTCTCCCAGTTTCAGTGCTGGTTACGCAGATGTGTGAATTTTTGGAAGTTCATCGAGCTGTTTGCTTAGGATTTGTATCCTTTTCCATGTATATATCATCTTAAAAAAAAAAAAGAAAAAGTCAGCTGGGCTCGGTGGCTCAGCCTGTAATCCCGCGCCTTTGAGAGGCTGAGGTGAGTGCATTGCCTGAGCCCACAGGTTCGAGACCTGCCTGGGCAGCGAGACCTCATCTCTACAATAAATCAAAAAATCAGCCAGGCGTGGTAGCACATGCCTGTAATTCCGGCTACTTGGAAGGCTGAGGCGGAAGGATCGCCGGAGCCCAGCAGGTCGAGGCTGTGGTAGCCGGGAGCGGCCACTGCACTCCAGTCTGGGCGACAGAGTGAGACTCCAACTCAAAAAAAAAAAGCCTAAGCCAGGTGCAGTGGCTCACGCCTATAATCCCAGCACTTTGGGAGGACGAGGTGAGAGGATTGCCTGAGCCCATGGGTTTAAGACAAGCCTGAACAACTTGGCAAGACCTCGTTTCTACAATAAATCAAAAAATTAGCCAGGCATGGTGGCACATGCCTGTAGTTCCAGCTACTTGGAAGACTGAGGTGGAAGGATCACCTGAGCCCAACAGGTCAAGGCTGTGGTGGCCATGACCATGCCACTGCACTCCAGCCTGGGTGACAGAGTGAGACTCCAACTCAAAAAAAAAAAATGCTTACTGAAAGTTTCTGAATGTGTGGACATTGAAGACCAAAGCAAAACAGTGAGGGATAACCAAGAACTGGGTTAGGAGTTGTGCCTTTGAGGGTCACGCTGGGCTGGAGGACAAGCTAGTTGGAGGGGGTCTTGGAGACTTTCTCACCTGTCTGGGGCACACCCTGTCTTGAATGGTGCTGAGGTCTCTGAAGAGGAGGGAATGGGAACGCCCCAAGTTATCCTGGGGACCGTGGTGGATAAGAGAGTTGAAGAGGAGCCCCCGACAGGGACAGCTGTTCCCATCTGACATTAGAAACAAAGGGAGTTCAGGCGTGTTCAAGGAAAAGACAGCCTGTTTTCTAGAATGCCAGGTGTAAGAGCTGTCCTTTTTAGGAGTCTCCTGGAACTGCAGGGCTCTCAGAGGACCTTAGTAAATCACTTTGTCACCAGATTTTCCCCTGTGCTTCCTTAGCTGTTAAACAAGGTTGACTTGGAAGGTTGAGGCCAGGGTGTGCTTTTGGCAGTTAGAGGAGAAGAGGCAAGTGACACTCTGATGCTGTTAGAGGGAGTGATGAAGCCAAGAGGACTGTTTCAGCAGGCCTGTGCCTTGGGGGTTAGTATTTTAATTAGCAATCTATCCATACAGTGCTGAGTAATTCAGAATTAACAAAAAGCCAGCCAAGGCCCCATGTGGTACTTCATATAAGTGCAATATAAATACCATGGAACCTGCCCTGTGTGAAATTTAACAACTTTCTCTAATGGTATATTTTATTTCTGAGTTGTTTGTTCAACCTAGACTGTAAGCCCCCAGGGCAGCTGTGGCCTTTTTGCTGAATACATAGGTTTCTACAAAAAAAGATGGGAACGTGTTTTTACTGCACCCATGGGGCCAGATGGCAGATGGGCTTGGCTTGATTTATTCTGAGCACTGGAACATTCAAAGTTATATATATTGCTTTTGAAAAATTGATGAAGGGAGCCCTGGGCATAGGGCATAATCTCTCGCCTACAGATCATTGCCTTTCTCAGCTGGATAAGCTAGGAGAGCAGAAGAGAGAAGGCTTGGAGGGAGACGGGTCTTAAACCAGTCTTAAATAGCCAGTAGGGTTTGGGTTAGAGGACAGCAAGGAGAGAAAGTATTTCCATGACCTTTCACGGAGTAAGCCAATTCTGATTTTTAAAGCGATCTGTCTTTTGTAACTCATTTTTTACCTGCTGTAAATTGAGTCTGTAGAGGTTGGGACAGTTGATCAATCATCTCTAGGTTGAAGGGGGAGTTTGGAAGGTGTGGAGCTGAATGTGGAACGGAGAGGGGATGAGTGGAAACCATGCCCTCATCCTTCACGCCTGACACTTATGGAACTTAAGGCTTTTTATTTCAGGACCAGTAATAGAAAGTCTCATGCCTTGAAAGAAAAGAACATTCTGGGTAACTGGAGACAGGCGGTAAAGCCTGTGCAAGCACCCAGTGCATTGCCTCAAACACAGGGGGTGCTCAGTAATACTCTGAGTCTTCAAACTGAAGTCACACGAGGAGGCAAAAGTAGAAGGAACCTTCTGCAATACACAGCGAAGATTTTCCTAAGGAAATACGTGTGATTCTTTTGTCTTTGTGCAAGCATTGTACGCCAGAGCCTTTTCCCAGCTGGGCCTGCTTGTCAAGAGGGCAAATCACGTAGGGGATTCAGTTAACTTGTACAGGCCTTTCATATCCTTTCCAGGGAGTTCTCTCATTTTAACACTTTCGTGGCATCTTTTATGCTCACTTAAAAAATTGAAAGCCATTGATTCAGTATTTGCATTCAAGGTTGGCAGTTCTTTCAAAATGCAATGAGAATGGATATCCACGATTGTGGTCTTCATAAAGTAAAGTGTTATATACTTGTCCTTGGTTAGACTAGACATGGAAATGCAGTAGGTCACAGCTGGCTGTATGGTGTCCCTGTCAGTGGTATCTTCATCTGAGACCTTTGACAGCCTAATTTCCTGATGAAGAATCTTACGAAATAGAAACTCCAAACTGATAAATGGATTATCTTGGTAGGTAGCGGTAGAGAGTGAGTGTAAGGTGGGAAATTTTACTTTTTATTTTGTGTACAATGCAGTTTAAATTTTACTTTGCACAATTATGCCCATTTAATGACTGCACGTGTATCCTCTGAATCTAAATTTAAAAAGATGAACATAATAAACCATTGAGAAAACATTTTTACTTTGTTTGCAATGAGCTTATAATTTTTAAAATAAAAAAGTCTCAATAGCTGGGCCCAGTGGCTCAAGCCTGTTATCCCAGCACTTTGGGAGGTGGAGGTGACAGGATTGCCTGAGCTCAGGGGTTCGAGACCAACCTGAGCAACATAGCGAGACCTCATTTCTACAATAAATCAAAAAGTCAGCCAGGTGTAGTGGTGCATACCTGTGGTTCCAGCTACCTGGAAGGGTGAGGTGGAAGGATCATCTGAATGCAGAAGGTCGAGGCTGCAGTGACCATGAGCAGTATGCCACTGTACTCCAGCCTGGGTGACAGAGTGAGACTCTGACTCAAAAAAAAAAAAAAGTCCCAATGAATTAGAGATAATGCTTTAAGGTCTATTATAATAGCCTCCAGTTGAGATGTACCATGTTAGTTGTGTTTGTGCTTTTTAAAAAACCTGTTGTTTAAACAGAAGAGTTAACAAATTTGCTTGTGCCTGTCTTTTCTGAGATTTAACTAAGAAATAAGCATGGCCATTTCCAAAAATAATTCGGGCTGCTGTTTCCAATATTCAGGGCATAGAATGCTTAAAGTTTCAAGTAGAATTTGGGACAAGGTCAGGATGAGGCTACTTGTGTAATGGCTGTAATTAGTCATCAGTTAGATGAACCCACCCGAAGGGATCGCTCGTAATATGTGTGGTGACAGTCCCTGAGGCAGTGTGTGTTCTTGGAAGATATGAGTGGCATGCTAACTGAGACAAACCTCGGCCTGTTCAATAGTGCTGTAAGGAACCTGGCAGAAGGTGATGACTCCTCTGGTATCTGATAGGAGGACAGGGACACGTTCTTGTCTCAGTTTGTCACTTTGGTGGGAGAGTGTGTTTGTCAGTGAATCATCCAGACCTCAGGGTGGAGGCGAGGCCTCCACCAGCCTCATAGCTGGAACCATCTAACACCTTTTTATGGGATAGTCTTGGAGCTTTGAGTGAACATAACCCCTCAGACGAGAATTTGGCTGGCTCTGGTTTTCCTGCCTGGTTATTTTAACTGTTAATCAGTGGCATTCTGGTGGGTGCATTTCTCCCCAAGTTGGTCACCAGTAGCTTCGCAGACCTGCAGTCCAATCCCTGGTTCTCTGTTGATCCCTCTGCTAGGTGGCGGCCATCCCCAGCATACTTAGATGCTCTAAAGCCCTGCCCGATTCCTGGTGAGCTGCAAACCCCTCCTAAATGAAGAGGGATTGGTGGACCTCCACAAGTGGTCTGCTGCTAGTGATGCTGTGTCAACACTGAATTGACTCCAGTCTTAACATTTCTTACCCAGGCTTCAGCTCTGAGAAGGAGTGTGTTTAATTTCCCTCTCTTGGTAGAAACTCAGCTTTGAAAATCACCACAACTTGAAAACCTTGATTTTTATTAAATGGGTCTAATACCAAGGAAGGTGTCGAGTCACAGACTCCACATATAATATATGTGAGTGACTTATCAAGTGGGTGTTTCCCTTGAACAGAAGTACTGTTAGGTGGGGGTGATGTGGAATTGCAGTTGTCAGTCTGTTGCTATGTGTCTTTCTTGGTAGACGAAGACTCTGTCGGTGATAGCAGGTGGTATGTGTTAGCAGCTATGACAAAATAGTGTTTGTTAACCCGGCTGGGTTGTCATGCTTTATTTGAAAAGAATACTACCCACCATGAGGAACAGAATCCTATAAGCTGACATGTGTTTAGGGAGACACACCTGAGGCCTGAAACAGAGAGTGAAAAGGAGACCTGAGTATTACATGAAGGTCACTAAAGTACAAATAATAATGCAAAAAGTGCCCAAGGTTGGAGTAGGAAGTCACTTGACAACCTAAGCCAGGTTGATGTGGGCTAGCATCTTTGAGCTTCGAATCCTGCATAAGGGTCAATTAGCTACCTTGTCTGAAACCAGCACTCGAACACACTTTGTGGCTTTGTGCAGAAGAGACACTTAATTTCCTTGAAATTTTCTTTGCCTGCAACGTTACTCCTCTAATAACTTGAGCCATTTTAAATTATATTTGAGTTTAAAAATATGTATATAGGATTCTGTTCCTGCCTACATGGCTGAATATGAAGTGTATAGAATTTAGACACAGATGGGCTGTTTGAGGTTACCAGAACCGTCTTTTGGGATCTCAGAGCAAGTCAGAATGTGTATCATGATTGTGCCTCCTCATCTTGTCTCAGTTCTACAAGTGAAATAATAATAATCGCCTCAAGTCAAGGCAGGCACGGGAGGAGAGGGTCAGCTCCGTGGGACCCTTGCTCACCCTGCTGCAGCTTGAGTGATTCTGGCTTGTGAGAGGCGCCTGGTCTCCGCTGCATGAAGCTGTTTCTGCCCAACTCACTTTCAGAAGGAGACCCTGATTAACCTCATGACGCTACTTTTGTAAGGAAAGGGGCTCATGGTACTATCAGAAATGCAGGGCCGCAAGTTTCCCACAGTATTCAGCACCCGGGCTGCTGGTGAGTTCTGACCCTAATGAAATAAGCTAGGAGGAGAAACTAAGATTGTGTGCCCAAGCCGGGCTCAGTGGCTTAGCGGCTCAGCCTGTAATCCCGCGCCTTTGGGAGGCTGAGGTGAGTGGATTGCCTGAGCCCGCGGGTTCGAGACCCACCTGGGCAGCAAGACCTCATCTTTACAATAAATCAAAAAATCAGCCGGGCGTGGTAGTGCATGCCTGTAATTCCGACTACTCGGAAGGCTGAGGCGGAAGGATCGCCGGAGCCAGCAGATCGAGGCTGCGGTGGCCGGGAGCTGCCACTGCACTCCAGTCTGGGCGACAGAGTGAGACTCCACCTCAAAAAAAAAAAAAAAAAAAAGATTGTGTGCCCAGGAGAGCTGTGCTCTCTTTCTGCCCTGAGCTACTCTCAGGGGTTTTCCTTCTTCCTTAATGTGGATAGAAAAGTAAAAAGGCCTTACATGTGAAGTCTGCAGGGCTGAGCTGACATTGTGGCAGAGGGAAAAACTGGAACATGAATGATACCCTTGTTTGCCCATCTCCTGGGGAAGTGGAGGGTGCCCAGAGGGAAGATGCCACCCTACAGTGAATGGCAAGCTCTTTCCTGCCACAGGCCCTATGTCGGTGGATTAATTCCTCTGCATGCCTTTTTTCCCTTTTGGAGAGCAATGAGGTGGTAGCATGGGAAGAAAAGGAATAAATTAGCAGGCTTGGTGGGGCTTTTCACTCACTGGAGTTCTGACTACATGAGGTAATGTGTCATCTTGTGTCTTGGGAAGCTGACAACTTTGGTTGCAACTCATTCCAGATCTGCCGATTGCAGTGTGCTTTATGAAGTCATTTGTGTTATTAGCTACCATTGCATGAACACCAAACAAAAAGTCGTTGAAATGTAAAACGTGGTTGCCTCACCCAGTTGGTTGAAGGAAGTCTCTCCCAAGAGCACTTTGCCTTGCTGATGGTTGTTGCTCTCGGTGTCTCAGAATGTGGGAGGGACAGGCTGGAGAAACGACAGCTGCGATGTGCCACACGGCTACAAGATTCGCCTTCTACTTTTTGGGCAGTGTGTTACGCCGGCCTCTGGGTTGCAGGTGGTGCTGCTTTAGAAAGGCTGGTCATGCTGGGCTCGGTGGCTCCGCCTGTAATCCCGCGCCTTTGGGAGGCTGAGGTGAGTGCATTGCCTGAGCCCGTGGGATCGAGACCCGCTGGGCAGCGAGGTCGCATCTCTACAATAAATCAAAAACTTAGCCGGGCGTGGTAGTGCGCGCCTGTAATTCTGGCTCCTCGGAAGGCTGAGGCGGAAGGATCGCCGGAGCCCAGCAGGTCGAGGCTGCGGTGGCCGGGAG
Organism: Cephalopachus bancanus; assembly: GCA_027257055.1. NCBI lineage: Eukaryota > Metazoa > Chordata > Mammalia > Primates > Tarsiidae > Cephalopachus > Cephalopachus bancanus. Next base: position 55,894 of record JAPVLO010000180.1, read on the forward strand.
CGGCCGCTGCACTCCAGTCTGGGCGACAGAGTGAGACTCCAACTCAAAAAAGAAAAAAAAGAAAAAAAAGAAAGGCTGGTCCAGGGCAGCACTTAGAGTTGGTAAACAATCCCTAAGGAGTGGGTGCTCTGACCTGACACCTGTCAGTGCCAGGACCGTGGAGGAGTGTGCTTTAAAGGGTCCTGTGATGTAGTTTAGGGCTCAGGGATCCCAAGTTGGCTTTTAGAGTATGCTAAAGATGTCCTGATGATCTGGCATTCTGGTGTTCCTCTTATCAGTTACCCGAGGCTGTGGCCAAGTGTCCTTGGCAGTCTTACAGAAAACATGCTCTTTGAAGCAAACTGTTGTCAAAGCAGGCTGATTCCACTGGCATATCAGCACAGTCCTCCCAGATAGTTGGACTATATATTAGACGTTTTTCTAATGGGATTCCTATCAGGAGTGGTAACGATATTTCGAAAGTATGCTAGTGTTTGGCAGGAATTTGCTTGGGGGTGGGGAGGGAGGGATGGTTCAGTGTTCTGAAGGTTATTTTCCTCCCACTTCTGCTGTTGAAGTATGTTAAAAAGCATAACAGTTTTGGAAATGACTTTTTCTGTAAGACTGAAACTTAAAGGAATTTCAGGCTGCAGTACCGCCTTCTTGCCAGGGGGCCCCTTCCCTGCCCTCTACTGGGAAATGCTCTTGCAAGAGTGGCACACAGGCACATATGTAGCCATTTCCCTAAGCAGAAAAAAAATGATGCCAAACCAGTTTAGCAGAAAGCTGGTGGCCCTGCCCTTGGCTGGGTACCTCAGCCTCCCCAACTTCCTGAATGGGGTGTGTGTGAGTTCCAAAATAAAAACTCATGCCGTTTTTCCTCTAGACACATTTTCCCTCTGCCTTTGGTTTGGCTGCCACAGTCCTGGACTTTGTCTCAGGATGGTGGGGATGGGCCTCGAGAGCTCTTCTACAGTGTTAGGAGCCTGGGACTCTTGCCTCTGCTTCCTGGTTGCCCTGTAGCGGGGACTCTAAAATCTGAATGTCTCTGAGGATGCTTCTAGGGGTCACCAGCAACCCTAGAAAGGGACTGAGGGAGGGGGAGGCAGCGGGCTATAGCGGGCAGGGTCAGGGCTGCATGTTCTTTCCGTACTTTGATTTTTGGGGAGGAGATAGAAGGTGGTGAGAGCAGTGACTCTTGTGCCCCTGGACAGACCAGACCAGTTTTTATTCATTTTTTTGGGGGGGTGTAAGTTGGAGTCTCGCTCAGTCACCAAGGCTGGAGTGCAGTAGCACACTCACAGCCACCGCAGCCTTTGCCTTCTGTGCTCAGGCAATCCTTCTGCTTCAGCCTTCCAAATAGCTGGAACTACAGGCATGTGCCACCATGCCCAGCTAATTTTTTTGGATTCATTGTAGAGATAGGGTCTTACTGTGCTGCCCAAGCAGGTTTTGAACCCCTGGGCTCAGGCAGTCTTCTCACTTCCTCCTCCCAAAGTGCTGGGATTACAGGTGTGAGCTACCATGCCAGGCTCAGTCCTTATTCTTCTAAATTCCTTCAGTGTGTATGGTCTGGGCACAAAATTTAGTGTTTAGGCATATGCCTTTGTTTTTCCTCACATGATGGAATGGGAGCTTCCTTTGTTGTTTAATGTAAGTTTATCCCTCTTTCTCAACCAGATTGTGAGTTACAAGGGGAAAACCATGGACTTTTAGAGATTTGTGCTGAAACCCTCAACAGCGAGCCCTGTACTCTGCAGGGAACACCAACTGAAGATTATCTTGAGAGAGACTAGGATCGTGTGGGAGTCAGGGAACAGGACATGGGAGGAATGGTTACCATGTTTTAGGTACTTTTCAGAGTTGAGATTGACTTCAGAAAGGGCTGATGCTGCTGGCTGGGGTTGGGCATTGGGTGTGAAAGTTGTCTCCAAAGGGTTCTGAGCTTAATGTGGTATCCAGAGTGGAGTGGGGAGCCATGGGGAGAGTTAATGTTTGTTAAGGATTTCCTTTGTGCCAGGTCCTTAAGAATTGTTATTTATGCCAGGTGCGGTGGCTCACACCCGTCATCCTAGCACTTTGGGAGGTAGAGGTGAGAAAATTGCCTAAGCCCAGGGGTTCGAGACCAGCCTAGGCAACTTGGCGAGACCTCATCTCTACAATAAAATAAAAAAAATTAACTGGGTGTGGTGGCGCATGTCTGTGGTTCCAGTTACTTGGAAGGCTAAGTAGAAAGATTGCCTGAGTGTGCCATTGCACCCCAACCTGGGTGACAGAGTGAGACGCTGACTCAGGGGGAAAAAAAAGAATTGTTATTTCCTTTCACAGAGGTCACCACAAGAATTTATGGGTGAAAGTTTCGGGGAGACAGATTCCATGTAGTTCCAAGGGCACGTTTTAGGTGACCCAGAGTGGCACTCCAAACTTCTGCCATATCCCCCACAAGGGAGCTGGCCGACCTTTTGTGGGGTGTATATCTGCTCTGTGGCTTGTCCTTGGGAACACAGTCAGCTGAAGGACTGTCCTTTTCTGAGGTTGTCCTTACTCTGCGGGGATTAAAATGTCTACTCTTGGAGAATGTTGCTGACAGTCTCTGGAAGTAAGCAAATAATAACTGGTCCATAGAACCCATGAGTCAGGGAACCTCTGCTTTCTAAGATCTGTATCTGAAGGCCCCTTTCAATACTGAGACCTCTGACCTCTTAGCCACACAGCCTTGGATTCTGTAGACAGCCACTCACATAAAGTATAGCTGTCAGCAGAGCAGTTACCCTGGATTGGTCCTAAGTTAGGGATATAGGTGCCCCCATCGCAGCCCCAGCATTGCTTTTACTTCTTGGCTTATGTTGGACATCTTGCCTGATGCTTCATCCTTCTCCAGGAAGTATTGATCTTGGTACCTCATGCATGTTAGCGCATGATCTTTGAACATGAGGGAAGCCATTCGTGCTCCTGGCCGTGCCATCATGCCTGGGTACATACAGATCACCACGTGACGCTCCAGAATCCAGCTTTGCTGTGTCCATTGGCACATCTGTGAGCCTGTACTGCTTCTGCAAGGGTGGATGAGGGCTGCGTGGCAGAGTTCCTGCCATTGGAAGCTCAGATGCAAATAGCACAGCAGCGGCACAGACATCGCCAGGTGGAGTATGCAGTGAGATAAGCGGCTGGGGATGGGGATGCGTTTACAGGATGCAGGAGGCTATGCCACTGTGACCAGGGTAGCCAAAACAGCGGGACATGGAAGACCTTGAAAATTGGACAGTGGTGGAGGGGAGGTTGTTTCAGGAGGTGTGGCACAACAGGAAGGCCTGGAGGTGAGGGCCGGTGTAGGGACTCTCTCTCTTGGGGTAGGAGGGTCCTGTGGGGGCAGTTGAGAGACCAGCCTGTGGGGGAAGGTAAGGGCTTGGGTTTGATGAGATGTGAGCGGAGGAGGAAGCCGCTGTGAGTGAGAGAAGCACGGTGACGTGGTAGGCTGCCTGGGCATCCAGAGCTAGGAGCCTCGATATGCTGCTCTCCAGTGGGTGACTTTTTTTTCCCTCAGTTGCTTTATTTTTATTTTTATTTATTTATTTTTTTTGAGTTGGAGTCTCACTCTGTCACCCAGACTGGAGTGCAGTGGCCGCTCCCAGCCACCGCAGCCTCGCCTGCTGGGCTCCGGCGATCCTTCCGCCTCAGCCTTCCGAGTAGCCGGAATTACAGCTACCACGCCTGGCTGATTTTTTGACTTATTGTAGAGATGAGGTCTCGCTGCCGAGGCAGGCGGGTCTCGAACCCGCGGGCTCAGGCAATCCACTCACCTCAGCCTCCCAAAGGGGCGGGATTACAGGCTGAGCCACCGAGCCAGTTGCTTTAGAGGGCACAAATGGTTTGGGGTTACATGGATGCATTGTATAGTGGTGAAAACATCTGGGTTTTAGGAGTACCCTCCACCCCCACCTGTGCACATTGTAACCCCTAAGTGAAGTAGCACAGGAATGGAAAACCAAACACTACGTGTGTTTCCTTTTAAGTGGGAGGAAAACAAAGGCATGTAGGAAGGGGGACCCCCCAAAACTCCACGAAATTTACTTACACAAAATCATGCATTTATTCTTACATGTTTAAACTTCAGTCACCTTCGAAGTACTCCCCGTTACTTTTTTACACTTCTCAAAACAATTTTTGAACTCCTCAATTTTGGTGCTTTTTAGTGCTTCTGCCATTTTTTGTTTCACCTCTTCCATGTCGGCTGTTTCCCTCTGAGGGTTTTTTTCATCCAGGGGAACAAAAAGTTGCTGGGGTGAGATCAGGTGAATAAGGAGGGTGAGGCAAGAGGCTCATGCTGTTTTGGTTAAAAACGGCTGAAATTTTAAAGATTTTAAAAAATGTAATTGAGCGGTGTTTGAAAGCACAGTTTGTGTTTGTAATTCACAGTATATTTAGTTTTTTGTAGTACATTTTATTTTTGTTCACAACTGAAGGATATCATTGAATAATTTTGGTATTTTTTTTTTATTTTGTATAAGTAATATAGTTGATTTTTACAGACTTTACTGGACCAATTTGTTAAGGTGAAAACTTGGGTGACTTAAGTCTGGGGGTTGTTTTAATTTTTTTCCTTGACTTTCCAACAAAGTGAACAAACAGAAAACATTGCTTGGTGTGTAATAAATGCTCTATGAAATGCAAAAATACTCAAAACAAAATGAAAAAACGGCTGAACCTTCAGCTTGGTGTGGGCAGGTGCATTGTCATGGCAAAAGAACCAGTTACCTCTTTGCCAAACTCAGGATGTTTCTTCGGCAAATTGTGACGCAACCTTCTCAACTTCCAGGTAAAAGCTTTGATTGACCATTTGATCTGGAGGGACGAATTCCAAGTGTGCTACAAGGAGCCCACCCTACAAAAAAAGATAATTCTGGTTTTAGGGGGGTCCCCCTCTTGTAGAATGGCGTAATGGGCGTTGAAGCCTCAGAAGGGGGAGGTTGGGAGGGACGATAGGGATGAAAAAACCTCCAGTGGGTGACTTTGAGTGTCACTTTACTTCTCTCAACTTGGGTTTCCTGGGTTGTAAATTTGGGTGCAGCCTGGGAAAATAGTTGTGTGAGGGTCAAAGAAGATGATAAATATGTGGAAAGTACCTCAGAAATGCCAGGAGATTGGTATGTATGAGCAGTTTTCTGCAGGGATCAAAGTAATTGGTTATCAGTCAGAAAGCAGAGGAAAGCATCTTTTCTTTGACAGCCTGGGATAGGCTGGGTGAGGTGAGGGATCAGTGGCTCCAAACCTTTTGCATGGTTTCTTGGGAGTCAGAGGAGATGGACCCAGGGTTAGCTGTGGGTTTGGTTAATCTGGCATTGAGGCTGACTGTGCACCTTCTCAACCAGGGCTTGTTTATGTTCAGAAGTGATTGACAGCTCTGGACAAACCTGTCTGACTTCTTTGGGAGTCTGTCCAGGGAAATGAATTTAAACCTTTGTCTCTCATGGTTGTTGGTCTTCATGCATGAAAGAAGCTGTAGAATTTGCAGGGCTTTGTACAGCCAGCTCTCGTTTGGAAAGGCCCAGTAATTACAAGATAACAGCAAACATTATGGTACAGGGTAGACCGGGCATAAGTGTATTAATCTGGAAAACTTCATATTGTCCATAAGTATTATCATTCTTATCCAGCCATCAGATACTCAGCAAGTTTCTACATGTGCCAGGAGGTTGATAACTGTAGCTTCTGCCTCAGAACATTGGCTACTTGGAGGAGATAACTAGCATGTTCTAGATTGGGAACAGGGAACTGGCATTCTCATTTCAAAGAGCTCAGTGTTGGTCCCTGACTACTTTGGAAAAATCTTATCATCTCTTTGGGCCTCGGGTATTTTACTTATAAATGAGGATTTGGGGCCAGGTAGTCTTGAGGGATCTTCCCAGGTACTTTCCATTATTATAGGATCCTGCGGTTGTCCATGTACAAAGGCATCACATGAAGACACTGTAAATATGTACACGAATGGTACAGATGGTAAGAGCAAGGCTTTTATGCAAGGAAAAATGTAATTGTGGGTCCTAAGGGTCAGAAATGGTGTTGTTGGCCAGGTGTGGTGGCTCATGCCTATAATCCCAGCACTTTGGGAGGTGGAGGTGAGAGGATTGCCTGAACCCATGGATTTGAGACCAGCCTGGGCAACTTGGTGAGACCTCATCTCTACAGTAAATCAAAAAATTAGCTGGGCGTGGTGGCTTGTGCCTGTAGTTCTGGCTACTTGGAAGGCTGAGGTGGAAGGATCACTTAAACCCAGCAGGTCGAGGCTATGGTTGGCTGTGAGTGTGCCACTGCACTCTAACTGGGTAACAGAGTGAGACTCCAACTCAAAAGAAAAAAAAAAGAAAAGGAAAGAAAGAAATGGTGCTGCCAAGAAGGTAGAAAGGAAGCTTAAAAGTCTATCTAGGTATCTGTGTAAGGTAGGGAATGGAAGTTCACCTGCCAACTTGAGGTCTTAGGTATATGAAAGGAAAGAGTTAGGGGTTCTGAGGTCCTCAGGTATGATGTCCACATGTGCACTAATGGGGAGATCCAGGAATCTTTCTCCATACCCTTCCTTTGCACTCTAATTGAGTGCAGATATGCCAGACACTGTTTTCACATCAGACATGTGACCCCCAAGAAGCCCTTATATAGAACCTTACTCATTGACGACTCTGGAATCATAACTTGCTGAACTCTTTTTCTGGTCCCTATAATCAGTGAATATTCTCAGGGAAATGGCTTTGTGTGTACACTTCCACCTTGGATGTGCTCCTGCTGTCCTCTGCTTCCACCTACGAAAATACCAGCATTTAGTTGTGGGAACATCTCTTGTTATATACAGTAAAACCTCCAGAATTTTACTGTGGCATTCCAGTGAGTTTTGATGGAACAAATATGGGAATTAAAAAAAAATTCAGCCATCGCCAGGCCATTGTAGGCATTGCCAGACCATCGCTGCCATTGCCTTGTGAAGCTATGGTGTGGCCATGTGCTCTTTGAGCTGCGGCCAGGCCGTGTTCCCTGGCTTTAGCCCCCTCCTCTACCTTGGTAAGGTGAATCTCCTCTTTCTGTCTCTCTCTTAATTTACTTTCTAAATAAACTATATTTTCTAATCTAAAACAAAGGATTCAATGGTTTTTGAAGTTTGTCGTTATGTAAGTGCGTACTCTATCCCAGGCACCGGGTGGGCATTTGTAACCATAAGTTGTGCTTTCTGCCCTCATACATCTTATGATCTGGGGGAGTCGTGGCGCTCATCACCATGCAGGTCAGTGTGAGTTCATCAACTTGTTGGGCACTGGAGGAAAGGAGCAGGATGGACTGGGTGTGGTGGCGCATGCCTGTAATCCCAGAATCCTGAGGGGGGCAAGTCAGAGGAGCAGGGCTGTTATACAACACAGGGGAGCGCTTGAGAAACTAGGGACAAAGCCCCAGGTTGGATCACACAGGACTTCTTGGCAAAGTGAGAATTTTGGATTTTATTCTATATTCAAAGGAAAGCCATTGTTGATTTTGAAGAGGGGAGGGACGCAATTCACTACAGATCTTCTTAATCATTCTGGCTACATTGTAAAGAACAATTTGAAGGAATGCAGTTGAGGTGGAAAGTTTTGGGGACCAGTGTGGCTCAGGTAAGAGATGATGCTGGCTTGTGCGTTGGTGGTGACGATAGTGTTGAATGGATTTCAGGTGTAGTTGAAGATAAAGTGATGGAACTTGGTGTGATGACTGGAAAGGGAAAGGTGTCAGGGTTGGCATGTAACTTTTGTCTCTGTCATCAAAATGGAAGTGCTACTTATGAGATATAATGTTAAAACTCTTTCCTAGAATGTAGTGAGCCAGTTTTGCACTTTTAGACCTAAGGAAAGTAGAGCTAAAGAAAATAACATTCTTTGGGGATGGGTCTTGATGCTGGGTGGGGTGCGGCTCAAATTCTTGGGCTCTTTGACTTGACCCTGGAATACTTTTTCAGAGCAGCCAGCAAAGTTTTTTTTTTTTTTTTTTTTGAGTTGGAGTCTCACTCTGTTGCCCAGACTGGAGTGCAGTGGCTGCTCCCGGCCACCACAGCCTCGACCTGCTGGGCTCTGGCGATCCTTCCGCCTCAACCTTCCCAGTAGCCAAAATTACAGGCATGCACTACCACGCCCAGCTGATTTTTTTATTTATTGTAGAGATGAGGTCTCGCCAAGTTGCCCAGGCGGGTCTCGAACCCGCGGGCTCAGGCACTCCACTCACCTCAGCCTCCCAAGGCACGGGATTACAGGCTGAGCCACCAAGCCCGGCTTGGCAGAGTTTTAAAACAGAATTTATAGCGAGGAAAAAGGAAGACTAATGGCAGAAAGACCTGCCATGGGCAAGTTTCTCAAAACGAAAAGCTGTGCTTTTACTCTCAACTGCAAGCTAGATAGAGCTACCAGTTATTGATGTGCTGATAAAAGGGGGGTGCAGGTGACCGCTGCCCTGTCCACCTCTGATGGGAAAAGGGGTGGTCTTGTCATTTTAGTTAAGGGATGGGGTTAAGTCTTTTAACTTCAACCGGGAGCCTGAAGGATTTTTTTTTTTTCCCAGTCCAAGTCTCACTTTGTCACACATACTGGAGTGCAGTGGCACACTGCTCACAGACACCATAGCCTCCACCTGCTGGGTTTAGGTGATCCTTCCATCTCAACCTTCCAAGTAGCTGGAACTTCAGTCACGTACCACCACACCCAGCTAATTTTTTTTGTTTTTTAAATTTTTTTGTTTTTTTGAGTTGGTGCCTCACTCTGTTGCCCAGGCTGGAGTGCATTGGCATGGACCAGCTAGGCTCAGGTGATCCTTCCAAGTAGCTGGAACTACAGGCATGAGCCACCACCCCTGGCTAATTTTTTGATTTATTGTAGAAATGAGGTCTCGCCAAGATGCTCAGGCTGTTCTTGAACCCCTGGGCTCAGGCAGTCCTGGGGCCTCCGCCTCCCAAAGCACTGGGATTATAGGCATGAACCATTGCTCCTGGCCAAAGCAAGTTTTACTGAACTTTTTCTATAGATGAAAACAACATAGGAGATCATGTTGAGCACAAGTCCCTAGAATTTTTTTTTTTTTTTTTGAGTTGGAGTCTCACTCTTGTCACCCAGACTGGAGTGCAGTGGCCGCTCCCGGCCACCACAGCCTCGACCTGCTGGGCTCCGGAGATCCTTCCCTCAGCCTTCCAAGTAGCTGGAACTCCAGGCGTGCGCTACCATGCCCGGCTATTTTTTCGATTTATTGTAGAGATAAGGACTCACCAAGATGCCCAGGCGGGTCTCGAACCCACGGACTCAGGCAGTCCACTCACCTCAGCCTCCCAAAGTGCTGGGATTACAGGCTGAGCCACCGAGCCCGGCTTAGAATTTTATTTAACATGCCAATGTGCTTTAAAAAATTTTTGTTTTTTCTGGAAGTTCAGTGGCCTGGTTCTGGTTAATTAATTAGGTTGTGGTTAATTTAAATTTTTTACTTTAAATTGGAAAAATCTGAAGGGTCTGTGTAAGCTGGGGTCCCAGAGAAGGCATGGGACCTTGCTGGAATGTCATTGTGCATGACCACAGCAGGCACCATGTTTCTTCTCAGGATCCTGGACCAGGAAGGAGTTGAGAGGTCTTCTGATTCATTCTCTCGACCTATTAGTGTTAAAGGACTTGAAGTGAATTTTTAATTAATTTATTTATTAATTTATTGAGTAGGAGTCTCACTCTGTCACCCAGGCTGGAGTGCAGTGGCATGCTCACAAACACAACAGCCTTGACCTGCTGGGCTCAGGTGATCCTTCTGCCTCAGTCTCCCGCGTAGCTGGGACTACAGGCTCCCGCTACCATGCCCAGCTGATTTTTTTTATTTTTTGTAGAGACCAGGTCTCACCAAGTTGCCCAGACTGGTCTTGAACCCGTGAGCTCAGGTGGTCCTCTCACCTCTGCCTCCCAAAGTGCTGGGATTACAGGCATGAGCCACCACGCCTAGCATGAAGTTAACTTTTAAAAACACAAACTTGGGTGGAAGATATCTTTGCTTGGCGACACTGTAATCTTTCATAAAGCATTTTTGGATCTCTGTTTGCAGTGATTCGTTACCGAGATTCTTCATAGTGCTCAGAAATTCCTAGTTCTCATTAACTGGTCAAGAGAGAATTGCTTTTCTAATTGGTAAAAAGACAGTTGCCAAGTCTTATGTGAATACTTTGCTTTTTCCCCCTCCCTTTTTACATCTGCTCTAGTAGAGGAAATAGCGTGAAACACCTCGTTGTGCTGTTTGGGAGTGCCCGGAAAAGCAATTTTTTTTTTTTTTTTTTTGAGTTGGAGTCTCACTCTGTCGCCCAGACTGGAGTGCAGTGGCCGCTCCCGGCACTGCAGCCTCGACCAGCTGGGCTCCAGCGAGCCTTCTGCCTCAGCCTTCCAAGTAGCCGGAATTACAGGTATGCGCTACCACGCCCGGCTGATTTTTCGATTTATTGTAGAGATGAGGTCTCGCTGCCCAGGCGAGTCTCGAACCCGCGGGCTCAGGCAATCCACTCACCTCAGCCTCCCAAAGGCGCGGGATTACAGGTTGAGCCACCGAACCCAGCTGGGAAAAGCAATTTAATGGCTTTTCTCTGATTAATTTGAGAGCAGTCAATTCTTTTTCATTAACATTGTAGATAATCTGCCATGAGGTGGCTAGGAGCAGTGATGGGTGTGCAGGCTTTAGGGAGATTTTTAACTCAATATTGACGGTGAGATAAAAGAAATTGCTTACTCAAGGATTACCAGCTGGGTGCAGTGGCTCAAGATTGTAATCCCAGCACTTTGGGAGGTGGAGACAAGAGAATTGCCTAAGCCAGGGGGTTCAAGACCAGCCTGGGCAATTTGGCAAGATCTCATTTCTACAATAAATCAAAAAGTTAAGCAAGCATGGTGGCTTGTGTTTAGTTCTAACTACTTGGAAGGCTAAGTAAGGTAGAAGGATTGTCTGAGCCCAGCAAGTTGAGACTGAAGTAGCCATGAGTGTGCCACTGTCCTCCAACATGGGTGACAGAGTGAGACTCCGACTCAAAAAAAAAAAATTACCAAGATATCTACCAGGTCGAATATAATTGAAAGGAGGGAACCCTAGAAATTTAAGATATAATGTAGCCATTTTGAATCGTCACAGCCATTTTGCCTGGGCTCACCCTTTGACATTCCCTGGCTGCACAGCTTACACGGCCTTTTACCCTATAATCATTAAGAAGAAAAATACTTTAGTTTTAGAAACCGGTGATTACACAGAACCCCTTAAGCATGTCCAGTCTCGCTAACAGTCTATCTTTTAGGCATTAGTATTACTGCATTGTTACTGGCTGCTGGTGAGTGACCACCTCTAGCATACCACCGGGAGGCATGTATGTCGGTATGTTGTTGTCATACCACCATGACAACTCCAGCCTACCACCTGAGGTCATGAGGCCTTGCTGCCTGGCGATGTCAAGACACTAGGTTCGTATGGTTGCAATGGAAACCAAAGAATACAACTCTGGACATTTCCTTTTGGACTGACCTCCTCTAGGTCTAAACCCCCTTGCTCTCAAGGCCCTTAAATACACCTAGTTTCCAGCCTTCCAAGCCTCACTTGCCTGAGTGCTGGCCCCCTTTCCCTCTGTGAAAGGTGAATAAGAATAAACTTTGCTTCCTTCTGCTTTCCTCTCTGTTGCAATCTGGTGTTATTCCCACGGCACTGGCCCAGTTTGCCCTTTCAATAATCACTTGTAGTTCTTTTAAATTTCGTCCTAATATGGGTCATACTTTTAAAGATGATGGTAAGAATACTAATTAAAGTTATATAATGCTACTAATGAAGAGCTATGTTTTAGTTGAAGGCATAATGTAATGAAGATTATTCCTAGTTCACCAGAGCCACATGAAATGAGGCTTAGTTGTTTGTGCCACGTGGCTGCTTCCTACTGTTAGTGAAAGGTCTCCCAGTACCAGAAACTTTGTGTACATGAATCCATATGAATTTGGAAACATGTTCTTTTGACATTTTTTCCCCAGATTTCATCTGTGAGTTAAAACCACATAAGAGGTTTGTCTGCTCTGGAGCAGACCTTTTCAGTCCATCCCATCATGCTACCTTATTGTGTGACAAGCAAACTGCCCAGAAGACAAATTGACTTTTTTTGAGCCAGGGTTTCACTCTGTCACCCAGGCTGGAGTGTAGTGGCATGCCACGGCTGCCTCGACCTCCTGGGCCCAGGCAATCCTTCTGCCTGCAGGCTGTGACTACAGGCATGCACCATCATACCTGGCTAGTTTTTTTATTTTTATGTAGATGCAAGGTCTTGCTATGTTGCCTAGACTGGTCTTGAACTCCTGGGCTCAAGCAGTCCTCATACCTCGGCCTCCCAAAGTGTTGAGATTACAGGCATGAGCCACTGTAAAGTTTTGAGTGCTAGCCTTGTAAACCTAAGTCTGTAAGGTAACCGCTGATAATGTCAGGTTGAACTACCTTGGACAGGTGTGAATCTACCTGATTTTGAAGGATTTTCAGAGGAGGGAGCTTGAGAACGCTCCTCTGACCATTCATTACAGGGCCTTAAACAGCCCTTGCTGCTGGGAAAGTCTTCCTTACAATTAATTCCACGCCCTCCTGCTTCAGTGTCAGCCTGTCCCAATTAGAAGTGCTTGTTGAACAAGCTAATGTATTATTAATCTGCATTTTTGCTTGTTAAGCATGTTGTACTAAATGCCCTCATGGTGCTTCTAGGTAATAGGTAATAAATGTGAACTTAAATGGATGTGTTTCTGTGGAATAGAAACAAGGTATTACAATTGGAGATTCTGTTTGCCCAAGGTCTGTCTTGATTTTTCCAGTTAGACTCTATCTGCCTTTCCCCAATATATTCATAGGCTTAGAGGCTGGGCGCAGTGGCTCATGCCTATAATCCCCGCATTTTGGGAGCCGGAGATGACAGGATTGCCGTGGGTTCGAGATCAGCCTGGGCAACTTGGCAAGACCTCACCTCTACAATAAGTCAAAAAGCGGCTGGTCATGGTGGCACATACCTGTAGTTCCAACTACTTTGAAGACTGAGGCAGAAGATTGCCTGAGCCCAGCAGGTCAAGGCTGCAGTGACCGGGAGTGTGCCACTGCCCTCCAGCCTGATTGACAGAGTGAGTCTCTGACTCAAAAAAATAAAAGAAAAAAGAAAAATCTTTACTGGGCAAGGAAGGCATGGCAGACATTAACTGTTAAGAATTCTTCAGAGAAGCCAAATTTAGTGTGTGAAAAGGAGATTCTTGACCTCAATATGGTGAAGTCCTGGATTGTCATTTCTTGTTATTTTTGTAAGCTTTACAAAATCCATACAATTGATATGATAACCTTGTGAAAATTCAAACAATACAGGAATCTCTAAGATAAGCAATGAAAGTTCCTATTGTTTTTTTTTTACCCCTCCTTCCTCCAACCCCTTTTCCTCTCTCAGAGGTAGCCACACATACCATCTATATGCAGACATACACAGACACAAGACATACACAGATATAAGCATGGAGGTGTGTGTTGTCACATAAATAGCAAAGGCTTTGTGAGGTCATTTGTGGAGCCCTGGCCAAGGCTGGAAAGGGTCCTGTGTGTGTTCAGAGCCCAAGAAGGCCAACTGCCCCTTGCACGGATTGAACAGAGTCCTTGGTCTCATTGGCATCTTGCTGTACCAGCCGATTTTGCGCTTCCAGACTACAGTAGGTTACAGGTAGGGGTGGAGATGTGCTCAGAGCTCGGGTAGGGGAGCAAGGATGCGTAGTCTTGAGCACAGGCATTTTTCAAGTTCCTACTTCCAGGCTGACCCGGTTTTATTTTCACAAGGAAAATGAGATATTTTCCCCATGTCTCGTGTGGCTTGTGCTTATAATTTGCAAGATTATATTCCATCTACTAGGAATGTCTGACATCCTAAGTCCTGTGTCACTGTTTTGTTGACATCCCTCCTAGCTTGAAAATCACTGTTTTTTTTCGAGATCAGCCTGGGCAACTTGGCAAAACCTCATCTCTACATTAAAATGAAAAAATGAGCCAGGCGTGGTGGCATGTGCCTGTGATTCCAGGTACTTGGAAGGCTGAGGCAGAAGGATCACCTTAGCCCAGCAGGTTGAGGCTGGGGTAGCCATGAGCATGCCACTGTACTCCAGCCTGGGTGACAGAATGAGACTCCAATTCAAAAAAAAAAAGTCACTATTTTGAAGTTAACAATTGGAGTGCTGTAGCCTTATGCCGTGTTTTTAAAAATTTTATTATTGTTTTTTTATGCCGTAAGTTTAATCTTTGGAACGTTGAACTTGACTCAAATCTTAATGCAAGTAGAGTATACAACACAAATGTGCACTTTATTGTATTGGGTAAGCTGGAATTTTAACTTGGTAAATAATTTTGCCACAGGACATTGATAGTCTTGTGGAAGACCTCATCAGAAACCCAAATTTCCTGGCTTATATAGCCATTTGAGACAGCCACCTCAAATCTGCATGAGAATACCGCCAACAGTCTTGTTTTTTTTTTGGTTTCCTGCGTTTTCCATAAGGAAAATACATTCTGGTTTCTCCTTGCCTAAGGGTGGAATCTAGAATTCACCAATGTATGAACCAGGGACATGAGTTACTTTTCTGTGCAATATTATTTGTTTTTAAGATTTGAGAGTAAGACGGGGCATGGTAATTCAAGCCTGTAATCTCAGCGCTTTGGGAGGCTGAGGCAAGAGGATTGCCTGAGCCCAGGCATTAGAGACCAGCCTGGGCAACTTGGTGAGACCTCATCTCTACAATAAATCAAAAGATTAGCCAGGCATGGTAGTGCACACCTGTAGTTCCGGCTACTTGGAAGGATGAAGTGGAAGGATTGGCTGAGTCCAGCAGGTCAAGGCTGTGATAGCCATGAGCATGCCACTGCAATCCAGCCTGAGCAACAGAGTGAAACTCCAACTCAAAAAAAAAAGTTTCAGAGTATATGCTATTTTAATGAACACTAACAAATATATAATAGTGTGCTTTGCTTTCACATCTTATCCTAGTCATTCCTGTGTTGTTTGAAATTTTGCGAGGCTATCACATAGCTTATTCTTCACAGGTTTTAAGAATCTCAGTGTCAGAACTTAGGAAGTATTGTTTTAGCTTTCCTGAGTTTTAAGATCAAGATATAAAACAATCACAATAAAACACCTTAGGCAGATTTCTTAGGTCATTTGGGCCTGTCGCTGATTTTGTGAACTGTTCACATGCTTTCATGTTGTAGCTCTTATGTGGAGAAACTTGTGGTGTGGAGACCTGTGGGTTGTCAGTTTTATATGCGAATGGGATAATTTTTCCCTTTTCCCCTTTCCCCCTCCCTCCCTCCCCTCCCTCCCTCCCTTCCTCCCTTCCTCCCTCCCTCCCTTTCTTCCTTCCTTCCTTCCTTCCTTCCTTCCTTTGTCAGAGTCTCACTGTGTAGCCCGGGCTGGAGTATAGTGGCCCACTTACCGCCACCACAGCCTTGACTTGCTGGGTTCAGATGATTCTTCTGCCTCAGCCCTCCAAATAGGTGGAAACACATGTGCGCGCCACCATGTCCATTTAATTTTTTAATTTATTGTAGAGAGGAGGGCTCGCCAAGTTGCCCAGGCTGGTCTCAATCCCCTGGACCCAGGCAGTCCTCTCACCTCTGCCTCCCAGAGTGCTGGGATTACAGGCGTGAACCACTGCACCCAGTGGAGTGTACTTTTCTTTTCTTTTTTTTTTTCCCCTCACAGGTCTACACATGTGTTTTTGCCACACAAGATATTTAGCCTTGCATATGCAAGGCCTCAAAAAATTCAGTTACTGACTCATAACTGTTCCTCTCCACAGAAATCTTTAATAAAAGGCAAAAGACTTATTTGCTTTGAGGAGAAACCAGAGCATGGAGTGTGTGCTTTTCATGTTCCCTTCTGGTGCCAGTGCTCAGAGATTTGGATGAATTCTGAAATAAAGATCATGAAAACATTGTCCTTTAGAATCATGCAGAAAGCAGTGACAGGCACTTTTACTAGTATATCTGTCATTTTTCATCTGTCTTAATGAAGGAGGGATGCCTTTATTTTCTTAACCCAACTCATCAGCCCAGAATATTCTGCTCAGATTTCATCGAGGAGATGTCCTCTCTTTGGGTTAAGTCCTTAAATACCTAAGGGAAGCCTGTGAAGTTCTGTGAAGCAGGTTCTGCTGTGTGATTAGGCAGATGGCTTTAATTATTGCCGGCCACCTCGGCAGGAAACATGGGGGGCTCAACTGGGACAACGGATCTGCAGGCCGTACTTTTGATGAAGGCCTGTGAATCAAAGTGCTGCATAACGTTTTGGTTTTGGCTGAGGAATTGTTGTGGTCCAGAGAGGATTTCCTCTTTACGATGACCCAGCACTCTTGTTTACATGATTCTTCGTTCCAAGTACTTCTTTCACCGTGCCCACAGCCATCTTAGATCAAAGTGGAGGGAGGAGGGTCTGAAGCTGGTGGACGGTCCCTGGGATGCAGGCTCTCTCGGTTGCAGGCCTCGTGCATCCCTGGAGCTGGAAGGCAGGTTGAGGAAGCTGGAACCCAGGAGTGTATAATTTAGAGTGGACCCTGCCCCAAAGAAACAGGGAAGACCACCATGCCAAGTGACAGGGCCAGAGAGCTGATCTCACTCGTAGCCTTTGAAAGTCAAAGTAAGTACTCTGGACACCCCAAATAGTTCTCTGATGCAGTTCAATCTAAGCTTTGTGACTCATGCTTAAAAAAAAAATAAGTGTTTTAGTAGAAGGGAAGCTAGCATATGTTGTACGTTTACTAGAACCAAGAGCTTTTCTTACATAGTCTAATTTAATTCACATAACAGTGTGTTGGAGCTTATCTCAAATTTGCAAGTTATGAAACACACTTAGAGGCATACAGTTGGAAAGTAATAAGACCTTTATTTCAACTTAGGTCTGTCTAACATCAAAGCCCACCAATATCCAAGAAGGCTTGATAATAGAAAAATCTATTACATTTAATAGACCAGTCTGGGCAACTTGGTGAGACCTCATCTCTACAATAAATTAAAAAATTAGCCAAGGTGGTGGCCCACACCTGTAGTTCCAGCTGCTTGAAAGGCTGAGGCAGATGAATCACGTGAACATGCCACTGCACTCCAGCCTGGGTGACAGAGTGAGACTCCAACTCAAAAAAAAAAAAAAAGAAAAAAGAAAGAAAATACAGAATTTAAAACTGTTTATCTGGGAATAGCAAGGACTAGCTTATTTGGAGGAATGTTATGATTTTTCACAGAAGAGATGGAGGCACAGAGTGGACACAGGATCTGGAGTACAGCCCTTGCTCTATTTCCAGTTCCCTCCTGCCTACTGTTTGCATTCAGCTGCAAGCTTCTTCACTGGGTTGCCAGGCGAGCCTAGTTCCTGGCTGTACTAACTGAAGCAGCCAGGGCACCAGTGGGCAGCGAGGTTATGGCTTGCGTGCTTTTAGCCAGGAATGTCCCCTGTAGGAAGAGGGTGTTCCAAAGTCTTTCTTCTGGCTGGGTAAGAATCTGCCATTCATTGGCTGTGTATCGTTGGGCAGATGATTTCCTGGGCTTCAGTTTCTGCATCTCTAACGTGAGGGGCTTGAATGAAAACTTTCAAGATTATCTGGTACAAATATCTCATGATACCTGGCCCATCAGCCTGCTCAGGGGTGAGACTGAATGAAAGTAGAACATGAAAGCTTATTGAAAAATGCTACAAACTACATAATTTTCCCCCAATAAATTGTAATTAAACGGAGCTGCTGTTTTTGGTCACCTTTTCTACCTTCTAGGGCAGTGGTACAGTAATTTGTGTAGTGGGACAGACTTCTTCTTTAATTTACAAAACAAAGACAAAGATTACAAAAACACAGGGTTTTCAAGTGTATTGGTTTTTGGTAAATAGTTTCTTCCATCAATGTCACAGGCACCAGTGAAGACCAATGGTGTAATGAGTTTCCAGATTTAGTGAGAATGACTTGCGTTTCTGTAGTACCACTGTTAGTGGAAAACTAACCATTTTTTATCTGACATACTTTGATATCCTTCAAATGACAGTTTTTCCTTGTTTGCAGAAATCTTTTCTGGGATAGCTAGTGGTAGGTTAAATTCCAACCTTTCTGGACTTTTGGTAGAGCTCTGGTTGAATAATCTTTTAAGAGATCTGGTTAAGGTTGGTTTTTTCCATTTTTTAAACTAATGGAAAAATATGCTTATGATTAATTAAACACATTTTTAAAGCTTTTTCCTTCAGTGTTTTTAATTTAAATACTTCACTTTTGGGAATGATCTGGAGAGGATTCCAACTCTTAACTTTTATAGACACTTGGAAGTAGGTCACTTTGTGTTCATTTTCATTTTTGCATCCTCCCCCTGTGCTGGAAAAAAAAAAGAAAATTCCAGGCAGATAATTTCTACTAAATGGAAGCGCTTAATTATTGCCTCTCCCAGAAGTTCCCTGTTTTTGAGTAAATAGGTGGCCAATTGGAAGTGTATATTGAGCTCTGAGTGTCCCCAACTTTGAGAGATTTGAAGTGTGAGCCTGAGTCCTGTTGCCAGAGCTTGTTTTTACCTGGGATTTGGACTCAACCACCTGTGTATATAAAGTGGTCTGGAGCTGGGCTCGGTGGCTCAGCCTGTAATCCCGCGCCTTTGGGAGGCTGAGGTGAGTGGATTGCCTGAGCCCTGCGGGTTCGAGACCCGCCTGGGCAGCGAGACCTCATCTCTACAATAAATCAAAAAATCAGCCGGGCGTGGTAGTGCATGCCTGTAATTCCGGCTACTTGGAAGGCTGAGGTGGAAGGATCGCTGGAGTCCAGCAGGTCGAGGCTGCGGTGGCCGGAAGCGGCCACTGCACTCCAGTCTGGGCGACAGAGTGAGACTCCAACTCAAAAAAATAAATAAATAAATAAAGTGGTCTGGGAGAGGGGTTCATCCTCTGAAGGCCTGGTGGTATCATGTCTGTTTAGGTGAACTGTGTGCATCACTTACATGCTCTGTAAGGTGGGGCAAAGGGCCTTTAAAATGTATACTCCAGGCTGGGTACAGTGGCTCATGCCTATAATCCCAGCACTTTGGGAAGCCTAGGTGAGAGGATTGCCTGAGCCCAGGAATTTGAGACCAGCCTGGGCAACATGGTTAAACAATTATCATAATGCTGTAAGATAGGGATTGGCAGTAGTGGGAAACTGCCAGGGAAGGGGTGGGAGCACACTTCATCAATAAGGGCACCTGATCTCAAACTAGGTGAAGTGGGGACCGAAGTGAGGCCCAAACTTTACCTGTATAATGGCCATTTGTATACCTAACCCTGAATTGTACCCCTCTTTAAAATAAAAATAAAAATAAAAAAATTAGCCAGACATGGTGGTGCACCCCTGGTAGTCCCAGCTTCTTGGGAGGCTGAGGCTGCGGTAGCTGTGATCATGCCACTGCACTCCAGCCTGGGTGACAGAATGAGACTCCGATGCAAAAAAAAAAAAAAATTAATTAAATAAAAACTCCATACGCATTTTCTATTAAAGACTCTTGTTGGTATCTTAGTGTTTCACTCAGTTAGAATACCCATGCTTTCCTTTATCCTGAGTGGCACTTTTTATCCCTGAAGAATACATTTTTTTTCCCCACTAATATCTCTTGAAGGTCATTTTCAGGTTAATTTGCTACTCTTCTGCACGTATGTAGCTCATGGAGGACACCTTCCAGAAGCCTCTGTTGTATGTTCCACTCAGAAGTCCTGTTTCTGGGTGAGAGGGTGAAAAGCGAGCCTTGAGGACGATTGATGGTGGGAAAGCTCTCTGCCTGAACCAAGAACCATGGTCCCTAAGCAGAGGGCAAGCTCAGACCGCAAAAGGAGGCAGACTCTCCAGCTCGGTAGGTAGGCAGAGGTTTTTTTCAGAAGAAACTTATATACGAGGCAGTCTTGGGCAGCAACAAGATGTAGCAGATCCTTGAACTTGCAGTGCACGCCTGTCTAGTCTTTCAGAATGAGAAGAAAAGTCACCAATGGTGTGTTAGGCCATCTGGTTGCTTTCTTAATCTATTTACTGTCTACTTTAAGAGATTGCCTGCGTTCTGTACAATCTGGTCAACATCCTAAGAGTGGGGGGATGTCCTGGGCAGCAGCGGTTATCTTTGTCCTCTAGTCACTGTGTCCTGTGAAACACTTCGAGGTCACACATTTTCGTAACACCTGAGTTTTCACTATAGCTTGCCTCTCTCTGTCAGTGTCCTCACTGTAAGCAAAGCCTTTGGATAGGAAGGTGATAATCTATCTGGCTGGAGGATTGAGAACTTCCAGAAAATATTATATTAAATGCCTACTTTGTGCTCATCCTAAATGAGACCCTGTGGGGGAAATGGACAAGATAGAATGTGCTTGCAGGTTCCTAGGGGGATTAAGGCAGGTGCATAGGAGATAGGACAAGCCTGTACACGAATTCTGTGTGTTGCACATTATGTTCGATTTTTTGTTGTGGCCTTTTCGTGGTGCTCATCAGAAAAAGATTTTCCTGTCTGTGGTTATAGATAGTCCCCAAGAAATTCTTTCTTTGTAGACCTTTAGGGGTTTTCTGGATCTGTTGCTAATGTTATAGACCTTTTTCTTTCTTTTTCATTTTCTTTTTTTTTTCTTTTGAGTAGGAGTCTCACTGTCACCCATGCTCACAGCCATCGCAGCCTTGACCTACTGGACTCAGACAATCCTTCCACCTCAGCCTTCCAAGTAGCTGGAACCACAGGCAAGCACCACCATGCCCGCTAATTTTTTGATTTCTTGTAGAGATGAGGTCTCACCGAGTTTCCCAGGCTAGTCTCAAACCCCTGGGCTCAGGCAGTTCTCTCGCATCTGCCTCCCAAAGTGCTGGGATCACAGGCATGAGTCACCACGCCGGGCTCCTTCATATGCTTTTAGACAGATAACACAGTCTTTCCTGAGGCCTCTCCAGGCTAAGTAAATATGCCCAGTCCCTTCTACTTTTCACTTAACAGGTATCTTTACTACTCTCTCCCTCTATGAAGACTCACTAGTTTTCCAATGACTGTCTTAATATGCAGGGCTCAGAGCTAGATAGGGTTATCTTGATGAAACAAACAAAATAAAACTCAATAGACATGTAAAGTGTTCATTTAGATTAAAAAAATGTTTGACAATGCCAGTTCCCCTTGGCTGGACAGAAGTCTGTGTGAAGAAGTGAGGGGGTTTTCATCTAGCTCGTTATAAGCCCAGTTGGTCATTTATCAGCTGTTTCTGTGATTGAAAGAGAGGTGTTTTCCTACCACATGTCTTCTGGCATGTCTTCACTGTCATTTCTTACAACTGGAATGATGCTGTTGTGATTCTAATGGTACACCTCAGGGCACTGGGACTTGCAGATTAAGGTGAAACTTATTGCTGATTGTTGGACTGAGATTACCCTTTAAATTCTTGTCCAACTTGAGCCATTGTGCTTCCTTTTTTTTTTTTTTTGAGTTGGAGTCTCACTCTGTCGCCCAGACTGGAGTGCAGTGGCCGCTCCCAGCCACCGCAGCCTCGACCTGCTGGGCTCCGGTGATCCTTCCGCCTCAGCCTTCCAAGTAGCTGGAACTACAGGCGCGCGCTACCACACCTGGCTAATTTTTTGTTGTATTATAGAGATGAGGTCTCACCAAGTTGCCCAGGCGGGTCTCGAACCCACGACTCAGGCAATCCACTCACCTCGGCCTCCCAAAGTCACGGGATTACAGGCTGAGCCACCGAGCCCGGCTGCCATTGCGCTTCCTTACATTGTAATGGTCTTTTGAGGGTGGAGGGTGGCTACTAACCTCCTGAGATAAAGGGACTAGGACCTTTGGGACCTACATTGCAAAGCAAGGCAGATGTGTGGAAGAGAAACATTTAATCCTGCAACTATTCCACATTACTCTTTGAACTCAGAAAACATTCCGTATACTTTAGTTTTAAAATGAGCACTATAAGCTCTCAAATTCCCAATCAGAGTCCCTTCAGCCCCTGCCAGAGACATAGGTGCAGCTATTCCTACTCTGGTTGGGAAGTGGATTCAGCAGTCATTTGGCTGCTCACCAATATCTGGCTCTCTTCCTCCTGGCCACACGGTGAGGTTGCAGTTGCCTGTGCAGTTGAGCTTGGGCATGACTATAGGATTTGGTTGGTCAAAGAAATGTGAGTAGAAGTGACTTTTGTGGCATTTCAGATAACACACGTTTTGCCAAGCTCTTTCCCCCTCTGCCATGGTAGCCAACACTGTTCCAGGAGATGCAGAGAGTAGGACCCCCAGCCAACCTCCAATGAACATGAACGGAACTAAGCAGACATCGGTTGTATACCAGAGAAGTTTTGGGTGGTTTGTAATCCCAAAAGAACCTTCGCAGATGTCTTGGGTTGGCAAGCTTCCAAAAAAACAGGTGGAAAATTATTTTGCTGGATCAGAGTCAACTAAGTCCCACTGGTCCTGGCAGCAACACCAGAATGCCTGTGGAAAATCTCTTCTCCTTCTGAAGAAGAAATGGTATATGGATGACTTTATCTCCTTCTGGAGTTAAGTTTCCAACTTATTGCCACTGCCTTGTTCTTTACCCCCTTTAGAGAGGGACGTGACTGGACGTGAGATTGGGCAGAGGCTTCAGCTCCAAGAGGCAGACCGACATTGTCTCTCGGCTCTGTGTATGTGGGTCTAGATATCTCATTTGATGCCTGGTACAGTCATCTGCCACCCGTGTATTAAAGAATTTGGCTGGGCACAATGGCTCATGCCTTCAATTTCTGCACTTTGGGAAGATGAGGTGGGAGGATTGCTTGAGCCCAGGTGTTTGAGATCAGCCTAGACAGTATAGTGAGACCTTGTTGCTACAAACAAAAAAGTTAGCCAGGTGTGGTGGTACACACTTATAGTCCCAGCTACTCCGAGCTTAGGCGGAAGGACCATTTGAGCCCAAGAGGTTGAGGCTGCAGTGAGCCATGAGCATGTCATTGCACTCCAACCTGGGCAACAGAGTGAGAACCCCAACTCAAAAAAAAAAAACAAAAACAAATTTACCCTTGTCTAGTTAAAGGTGTCTGACCTTTGTCATGGGATAACAACATGATTTAGGGTAGGGACTGGCAGCCCCAGAAATACTAATAATGCAGTTTAGGGTGGGAACTGGTCATACTGCAGGGTGGGGCGTGGCCATACCAAAAAGAACAATTGTGTCGTTTAGGATGGTGACTTTGAGTCATGCCCAGAAGGGCTGGAGACTGAGATCAGCCATGTGGCTGTCAATCACAACAATATAATGAAACCCCCACGGAAACTCTGAACACTGAGGCTCAGCTGAGCTCTCCTGGGGGTCAGTATTCTCTGCATCTCGTTACACATCTATGCCAGGTTCTTTCCCTGAACTCTGCCCTGTGCACCTCTTCGTTTGGCTGATCTTAGCCTGTGTCCTTTCCCTGTAATAAATACTGTACTATGAGTAGAGCAGCTTTCAGTGAGTCTTTCTAGTGAATTCTCAGAACTGAGGACCTCTGAACCTGCAGTTGGTATCAGAAGTGAGGGAGGTGTATAGATTTTACTCTCGCTAATTGGGCAGTTGGAACTTTGGCATTTTTGCTGTTAGAACCCTTTCCCCCTTCTACTTGAAGACGCTTACTTAATTCATTAGATCCTCACCCCGCTTCTCTGCTGAATGGAAATAATTGATTTTCATTTCTTTGGAGGCCGTTTACTTCTTTGATTGTAAATACTAGAAAGGACCGAGACTGTTTTTCCACAAACTTGGGAGACTTCCTTTCTATCGTGGGTATGAGAAGAAACATACAGTCTTGTTCTTCCAACTGCAGAACCACTAGTCCCATGTGGGAAACAGTTTGTCTCCACATTGCCCAGCAATCCCCAACCGAGACTTCTCCCCTGCCAGTCAAAAATTAACCTCTTTGCACTGAGGCATGCTTTTAGTTTCCACTCTGTTTACCCACTTGGCACCATGTTTGGGAAGAGTTGCTACCTTTTTGTTTTCAAGAAGATGATGACGTGGGTTGCTTTCCTTGGGCATTTTGCAAATAGCAGGCAGTCACTCATTTTCCCAAAATGGTAACTAATAAAGATAGCCTCAAGCAAGTAGCATGAAATCACTTCAGATGTTGTATATAGAACCAGACATGACATTTTGTGGTCTCTTCCATATAGTTTATTTTACAGAATGACCTAGACGTTCCACATAGCAAATAATAGAAGTGTAAAATTATACATCCAATAATTTGTGTTGGGGGCCACTTTCTTAATATTTCAACTGATTTGGTTTTTAAAATATTTTTAATTTTTATTTTTTATTTTAAGGACAGGATCTCTGTCACCCAGGCTGGAGTGCAGTGGCATGATCATAGCTCACTGCATCCTCAAACTTCTGGATTCAAGCACAACCCTTCTGCTTTAGCCTCCCAGGTAGCTAAGACTTAAGCTAAATTTTTAAATGTTGTATAGAGATGAGATCTCAAGTTGTCCAGGCTGATCTTGAACACCTGGCCTTAAGCAGTCTTCCTGCCTTGGCCTCTTAAAGTGCTAGGATTATATGAGTGAACCACCACCTGGCTATGATTAGTTTTTAAAACAAATCTCCCTCTTTCCTGAGAGATTATTATTTTAAAAAATGAAACTTTCTGATGGTTTTCTAATGAGAAGCTAAGAATTCACTGTTATCAGCTATGGTGTTTATTAAATTTGTACTTTTTTTTTTTGGAGTCAGAATCTCACTCTATCACACAGGCTGGAGTGCAGTAGCACACTCATGGCCACCAGAGCCTTGATCTGCTGGGCTCAGGTGATCCTTCCTCCTCAGCCTTCCAAGTAACTGGAACTACAGGTGTGTACCACCATGTTCCGTTAAGTTTTTTGATTTTTTGTAGAGATGAGATCTCACCATGTTGCCCTGGCTGGTCTCAAACCTGTGGGCTCAGGCAATCCTCTCGCCTCCACCTCCCAAAGCGCTAGGATTACAGGCATGAGCCATTGTGCCCGGCTAATAAATTTATACTTATTAAACTTATTTGTAAAGTACATTGATGTAGATTTACTTATGCAGATAGTTTAAGGAGCTGGGAAGAGAATAGGACAGCTTATTGTTCGAGGAGTGGTGTGGTGGACTGGTGGAGCTGGTGGGCTGCATCCTTTCAGGACATGGGAGTGAGGGACACATGGGTATATGGGAACAGCATGGGTGCTAGCTTAAGCCAGGTGGCCTCGTCACTGGTAATATCTGTAGGGTGGCTTGCCAGGCAGTGTGGTGTAGGGAATGCTGGCATTCTTCACAAGGTAAAGGGCTCCTAGGCACCACTGTTCTTTGTTGTGTGTGTTTTTTTTTTTGTTTTTTTTTGTAGGAGTCTTACTCTGTCACCCAGGCTGGAGTGCAGTGGTAAGATCACGGCCATTGCAGCCTTGACCTCCTGGGCTCAGGCAATCCTTCTGTCTCAGCCTCCCAAGTAGCTGGGACTGTAGGCATGCACCACCATGCCTGGTTAATTTTTTGATTTATTGTAGAGATGAGGTCCCATCATGTTGCCCAGGCTGGTCTCCAACCTCTGGACTTGGGCAATCTTCTTGCCTCCGCCTCCCCAAAGGGCTGGGATTACAGGTGTGAGCGAGCCATGGCACCTGGCTACCACTGTTCTTTTTTTTTTTTTTTTTGAGTCAAAATCTCTCTCTGTTGCCCAGGCTGGAGAGCAGTGGCACACATATGGACACCGCAGCCTCGACCTGCTGGGCTCAGGTGATCCTTCTGCCTCAGTCTTCCAAGTAGCTGGAACTGCAGGCACGTGCTACCATGCTCAGCTTATTTTTGATTTATTGTAGAGATGAGGTCTCACCAAGTTGCTCAGGCTGGTCTTGAACCCCTGAGCTCAGGCAGTCCTCTCGCCTCAGCATCCCAAAGTGCTGGGATTACAGGCTTGAGCCACCGCACCGGCCTATCACTGTTCTTAATGATCCTTACTCACCTGTGTCTCTTCCAGGGACATCCTGTAGCTTGGTTATCTCTAAATCAGGCCAATGAAGAAAGCTGATTCCAAAAGTGGCTAGCTCAAAAGCCAAGACTCTTGTTCAGTGCGTTATTTAGAATTTCTTAGTTGTTGGAACAAAAGTAAAGTTGGAAAATGTACTGTTTGTTCATGTGCCACGTTTGGGGAGCCTGGAGAAAGAGTATGATCTGCTAGTACCCAAACCAAGAAATTTTTTTTTCTGGCCCCAAATATGAGTATCCACTTCCCAGTGTTATCAAGTCACCTTAATATGCACCATTGTGAAGTCAGGAGAGAGTCCTGGCTGCAACTCTGCTGATCCCTCTGCACACCTCACACCCTGTCTCAGGAAGAAAAAAAGTGAGAACAGGAGCACAAGGATTTTGAGAATAGGTTTTTCAAAGGCCTGTGGACCTAAATATTTCCTGTGCTCTGGCCTGCCCAAATACTCTGGCTTCCTCAAGGTAGTTGACTACTTTTACATTATTATAAATAAGTTATTTGGGAAAAGTACCAGGAACTTGTTGGCATGTGTTTACTTAAGTTGTTTATTGGTTGAGAGCAGGGTCCTGGGAATATGGAAATAAGAGGCTGGCATTGTTGAGGGTGAGAGAGGTGCAGATCCAGGCCAAGGCTGGCTATTGGCTTGGGGATGGTGGCACCAGGCCCTGCCACCCTGAACTTCTTGCTAACCACCTTCCTGGGCTGAGGGAGAGCAGCTGGGCCCTGGTACTTAAATTAAGACAAATGCATAAGAACTTTTCCTCTGAACCACCAGAAAATGGAGAGTAGCTTCTTAATCTGTGGTTAGCTGAGAGTTTAACTAATTAGGTACCAAAGTACTTCTTAATTTTATTTTGGGAGGACATATCAAATAGAGCACATAATTTCACTTCTTCTTCTTCTTCTTTTTTTTAAAGACTCAGGAGTCTTTAAAAAAGACATCCACATTTCAGTGTGGTGAACATCAACATTTCAGCAGGAGATTCCCTCAGGGTCTCTCATGAGCTGGGTTGAACCTTTTCTTCTAAATGGAACCAGAGCAATTTAACAGTGTTCTTGTGCCTTCCTTTAATTTTGTCTTCTCCTGAACTACCCCCTCTTATGCTCGAAGCAGCATCCCATTTGCTGCTCATATGTTCTCCCCAGTTGGGTGTATGTCACATGTGCCTTTTCTCCCATAACTCCTTCCCGTAAATAATTCATTTCCAGCGTGGGAAAGTTGACAGAAAGGAGTGCTGAATACTGAAGTCTCTTCATTGTGTGGATATCATTCAGCTTCAATGTGGAAAACGTTCCTTTTAACACTTATGTATTACTTAAATTAGACTTAGAGGTACACATTTATATGTTAACATGTCTCCAGAGGCTATTTAGAGGAGTCAACAGAGCTTCAGTAACCACTGGAGATAATCCAGTCAACTTCCTCATTTCCGGTGAGAAAACTCTAGAGACTGCAGCACAGGAATTTGTGCATGCGCCTTCACCATCTGTGCAAGTTTTTAATTGGTTTTATTCTGCTATTTGAAGGCCACTTTTTGAAGGTGGGTTCCATGTCTTGGTCATCTTTGGGTCTCTTGGGGCTGAGCACAATGTTGGCATACAGCAGGCCCTGAAATAAAATTTATTGAAAATGTAAGGGGAAGCACAGATCTCCTCTTTTGGTAGACAGGACTAAGAGTCCTCCAGGGGAACCTGGTATGTATGTCTGCAGAACCTTCTGATTGTGTATAACTGCCCTCATGGCCACTATTCTGTTTGCGACTGCGTGAAACTTGTTTTCCCTTGAATGAGCTTATTTCAAATACTGGAGCCCTCACTTGTAAATAGCACCTAAGAATCCCTCTGACAAGGCTGAGCTTGGTGGCTCAGCCTGTCATCCCAGCACTTTGGAAGGCTGAGGCGAGTGGATTGCCTGAGCCCACAGGTTTGAGACCAGCCCAGGCACCACGGCGAGACCTTGTCTCTACAATAAATCAAAAATTAGCCGAGTGTGGTAGTGCATGTAGTTCTGGCTACTTGGAAGGCTGAGGTGGAAGGATTGCCTGGTCCAGCACATGAAGGCTGCGGTGGCTGTGAGCATGCCACTGTGCTCCAGCCTGGGACACAGAGACTCCAACTCAAAAAAAAAAAAAAAAATAAAGAATCCCTCTGACCCTATCCCCTAAAGTGTTAAACCTATCAGGCAGTTAAACTGTTGACACCAATTGTTATAAAAATGTGTTCCTACAACAGTGCCCATAAAAGTTTTGGCAATTAAAGGGTTGGGTAGTAAGGAATGTTTCATGGAGCTGATGGCAATTTATTGAACGCCTACATGGCAGGCACCATACAAGGGGCCTGACTCTTTCATCTCCTTTAATCTTTGCTATGATTCTTCAGGGTGAAAGGTTGTCTCCTTCGTTATAGTTGAGAGAAGTGAAGTGAGGATATTGTTTTCCCAAAGAGCCACTAAGTGGCAGGTTTGGGATTTGAACTCAGATGGCTTAGACGCTGAGCCCTGTGCTCTTTCTGCTTGGGGCTACCAACTCTGGTTGCACTAGAACTGCTTGAGCTTTGGAACTGCTTAGACTTGAATAGGTCGAGAAGAATGGCAAAGGGCCTTCTCTGTAGGAAAGATGTCAGCACAGAGGCTTTCTGATTGTCAGCTGGTATTTAGTGGTATCATCTCTTGGTAACATTGCAATCACAACTTTCTGTGAGTCTTATGATTTTTCATGATACAAAAACAAAACAAAACCCCAAGCGACTAGTTGATGTGATCCTTTCAGAGTCTGAAGGTGGGTAGATAGTATATGAATATATGAGTATAATTAGACTTTCTTAGACCCTACTGTGGCCATTCCAATTGAGATGGTTTTTCTAGTTAAATGGCAAGAACACAGGAAGACTTCTCCATGGACATGATGTGTGACCTTGGGAATATAACCTGAGTTATCAACGTTGTCCTCTGTGAAGCCCCTGAATTGGCTAATTGTGTAAGGTTACCGAGCTCCAAAACTATGTGTGACAGGCATGGGATAGTGTGGAAAAATACTGTGGTGCAGGCTCGGAGGACCTGCTACATATTGGAGCTGTATGACTATGGGCAAGTTACTTTGCCTCTTGATTCCTCACCTGCCAGGCAGGATAATAACAAGCATTCTCTATCTCATGGTTTTTTGTGTGGATGAAAAGAGATGACATGAAAAGCACTCTATAAATTCAAACATAATATAGGACTGTGAGACTGCTTGCAAACGTATATCAAGGGCGTGTTGTATGTCCTTGGCACTTATCACTTTGTCCTCTCAAGTCCATGGCCAAAGTCTCCAAGTTACTCCATGTCAGTTTCTAACAGTCTAATAGGATGCAGACATTTAAAAACTTGCTTTCGGCCAGGCGCTGTGGCTCAAGCTTGTAATCCTAGCACTTTGCGAGGCCGAGGTGAGAGGATTGCCTGAGCTCAGGGATTCGAGACCAGCCGGGCAATTTGGTGAGACCTCATCTCTACAATAAATCAAAAAAATAAACCAGGTGTGGTATTGTGCACCTGTAGTTCCAACTATTTGGGAGACTGAGGTGGAAGGATCACCTGAGCCTAGCAGGTTGAGGCTGCGGTGGCTGTGAACATGCTACTCCCCTCTAGCCTGGGCAACAGAGTGAGATGCTGACTCAAAAAGTGAAAAATTAAAATTAAAACTTTCACAATAGTAAGCCAGCATGCAAGAAATCTCAATTATCTTTAGCCAGTCCACTGTGTTTAAATAATAAATAGAAAATCCTTGAATTAGCCATTCAAATCTATACTTTCTACTATCTGGGAATGATTTACCCAAATTGAATACCTAACCCTGTCATCCCAGGAAGGTAGCATTGGGCATTTTTGTACCTTTACCTAGTGGGTTGAGTCTGTCCTGAGAAAGTTGTGTGTGTGTATACAAGTGGAAGTGAAGTTAGCTGTAAAGTGGGTTTTTGACTCAGGCAAAGAGAGGTATGGTCACTTCTGGCTGTTACTAGACTATCCATTCTCCCTTCGTTGTTACACAATGGTTATCTTTTAGCTTCCCCTAAAATTTGTAGGTTGTCTTCTAGACTTGCCTGTCAACCAGTGTGTCTTGAAAAACCTCAAAGCAGGCTTCCTTAGAGCAGAGGTCCCTAACCTCCGGACTGCGGACCAGTACCAGGCTGTGGCCTGTTAAGAACTGGACCACAGCAGGAGGTGAGTGGCAGGTGAGTGAGCAAAGCTTCGTCTGTATTTACAGCTGCTCTCCATCACTAACATTACTGCTTGAGCTCTGTCTTCTGTCAGATTAGCGTGGCATTAGACTCTCATAGGAGTGTGAACCCTATTGTGAACTGCATATGTCGCATGCTCCTATCTAGGTTGCATGCTCTACATGAAAATCTAGTGCCTAATGGTCTGAGGTGGAGCCGAGGTGGTAATGCTAGCTCTGGGGAGTGGCTGCGAGGACAGATTAACGTTAGCAGTGAGTTTGCACAGAGACCATAATAAATCAGTTGCTTACAGACACATATCAAAACCCTGTTGGTGAGTGGCAAGTGAGTTGGTGTACTTCAGTTGTACAGTTGTCTCTCGTGGCAGGCTTTTGGGTTTTTTTTTTTTAGTTGGAGTCCCACTCTCATCCAGGCTGGAATGCAGGGCATTCCCAGCCACTACATTCACAGCCACTACAGCCTTGACCTGCTGGGCTTAGGCGATCTTTCCTCCTCAGCCTTCCAAGCAGCTGGAACCACAGGTGCATGCCACCATGCCCGTCTAATTTTTTTGATTTATTGTAGAGACAAAGTCTTGCCAACATTCCCAGGCTGGTCTTGAATTCCTGGATTTAGGCAATCCTCTCGCCTCTGCCTCCCAAAGTCTGGGATTACAGGTGTGAGCCATCAGCCTGACTGGTAGCAGGCTTTAGTCAGAGTCCAACACTTATTTTAGCTTGCGTGTGGCTTGCCTATTATTTTATTTACCACTTCTGTCCACGCCTCTTTTTTTAAGTGGTGGGTTGTATACTTACTTCATTATATATTATAATGTAATAATAGTAATAAAGTGCACTTGAATCATCCTGAAAACAACCCCCACCCCCAGTCTGTGGAAAAATTGTCTTCCACGAAACTGGTCCCTGATTCCAGAAGGGCTGGGGACTGATGGAGGAGGAGTGGAGAAGGAAGAAAGAAGTAAAGCTGGAAGGAAATAGGGTTGTTTTTTTCTCTCCCCAAGGAATATGGGGAATGAGAAGTGGGAAATGGTTTCAGAAATAGGCGGCAGAGTACAAAAGTAAGGGCAGAAAGTTGCCGACAACTGAGTCACCAGGAAAGACTTTCGTTGCTCTGCACGTTTCCAGTTTGATGTGTGGATTTGACGATGAAGAGCAGAGGCTGTTGTGTTAGAGGAGCAGGTATGCTACACTCAGGCAGAGCAGTCCAGGGCCATTTTAATAGTGTCCAGGAGCCTAACTCCAAGGCTCAGGGCCTCCTGGGGTGCCCCGCTGCACTCAGGCGGATAGACTGTCTTCCATCTTGGCTTCTGGAGCCCAGGTACACCCTGGCCGACAGGAGGGTGCGTGGGCAGTAAGTCACTGAAAGCCCTGGGACACGAGCCCCGGGAGCTGCCATTTTTCTTTATCCCCGAATCACTGTTTTTGCTAGCTTTTGTTTATGTCCCTTTGTCTACCTCTTTAAAGTTTAAGCCGCAAAAATTTATTTGACAGTGTATTCATGGATGTGTAGTTGAAAATTCGGAAGAGGCAAAAAGGAATGTGGTATTATGTGTTCCTTATGCCTTCGTCCCCAGTCAGGCAGTTCCTTTTTCAGGAAGCAACCAGTGTCACCAGTTTCTTGTGGATCTTTTTTAGTGACATTCTGTATCCATCTAAGTATCCATATATGTGCAGTTGCTTGTACATATCTCCCTTCCATCATTTTTCTTTTTTGAGTCAGAGTCTCACTCTGTCACCCAGGCTGGAGTGCAGTGGCATGCACACGGCCATTGCAGTCTTGAACTGTTGGGCTCAGGCAATCCTTCCACCTCAGCCCCAAGTAGCTGAAACTACAGGCACGCACCACCACTCTCAGCTGATTTTTGATTTATTGTGGAAATGAGGTTTTGCCAAGTTGCCCAGGCTAATCTCGAACCCATGGGCTCAGGCAATCCTCTCACCTTGGCCTCCCAAAGTGTGAGACCTCATCTCTACAATGAATCAAGAAAAATTAGCTGGGCTTGGTGGCGGGTGCCTGTAGTTCCAGCTACTAGGAAGGCCGAGGTGGAAGGATCCCCTGAGCCCAGCAGATTGAGGTTGCAGTGGCCATGAGTGTGCCACTGCACTCCAACCTGGGAGACAGAGTGAGACTCCGACTCAGAAAAAAAAGAAATAGAAAGAGGAATAAATGCTTATTTAATGCAGTCATGTCAGGAATTTACTTGTGTCGAGCATTTCGTCTTTCTAAGAAACTACTCCAGGTTTACAGACCAGGTATGGGAGTAGGTTGGTGCTCCTCAGACTCTGTTCAGCTCCAGGGGTCTCCTGGCTTTGGGCAGTCACAGGGATCCGTGTGGGTGGAGGAGCGTGGGGCACACTCGAGGTGGGTATGAAGGAGGTGCTGAGTTTTTAGCTGTCATTGAGTTTTAGTATTAGACAGGATCTTAGAAGTAATCTCCATCTTTATTTATTTTTTTTTTAATTTTTTTTTTGAATTGGAGTCTCTCTCTGTTGCCTAGACTGGAGTGCAGTGGCCGCTCCTGGGCCACCGCAGCCTCGACCTGCTGGGCTCCGGCGATCCTTCTGCCTCAGCCTTCCGAGTAGCCAGAATTACAGGCGCGCACTACCATGCCCGGCTAATTTTTTTGATTTGTCTGAGATGAGGTCTTGCCAAGTTGCCCAGGTGGGTCTCGAACCCGCAGACTCAGGCAATTCACTCATCTCAGCCTCCCAAAGTGCTGGGATTATAGGCTGAGCCACCGAGCCCGGCCTCTCCATCTTTAAAGTTTCATTTTTATTAGGTCTACTCAAGGAATCTTCTCTCTAATATCTGATAGGCAAGTGTTTAAATCTCTGATAAGGCAAAACAATGAAAATTGCAGACTCAGAATTTCACAGTGAGTTACTGTATAGGTTTCTGGCACATTTTGTTTTCACTGAGTCCTTAAGGATATCTGCTGATAATAGCTGTTTCTATTGTAGGTTCTTTTAATACTGTGGAATACAATTAAGATTCAAGCAATCTCATTTAAGGCAGTTAAGCATTCTCATGAACTTCTTTCTGATCTTGGGCTGTAGTTTCTTCCTTTTGGTTATCTTTTGTGTTTATTTTTACCTTTTCCAATTTTTTTGTATGTATGTGTGTGTGTGGAATCTCACTCTGTTGCCCAGGCTAGAGTGCAGTGGCATGCTCTCGGCCACCCCAGTGTCTACCTGCTGGACTCTGGTGATCATTC
Organism: Cephalopachus bancanus; assembly: GCA_027257055.1. Classification (NCBI taxonomy): domain Eukaryota; kingdom Metazoa; phylum Chordata; class Mammalia; order Primates; family Tarsiidae; genus Cephalopachus; species Cephalopachus bancanus. The sequence goes on from JAPVLO010000180.1 coordinate 89,310, forward strand.
CGCCTCAACCTTCCAAGTAGCTGGAACTAAAGGGACATGCTACCATGCCTAGCTAATTTTTTACTTATTGTAGAGACAAGGTCTCGCCAAGTTGCCTGGGTTGGTCTTGAACCTGCGACTTGCCTCAGTCTCCCAAAGTGCTGGGTTTACAGGCTGAGCCACCAAGCCCAGCCCATCTTTTCAATTTGAGGGGAACACCAGATAGAAAAAATAGAGAACAAAGACAGACTTTCTATATATGGCTTGATGAATATCTTTTTGCCTGGGATATGGTAGTCCACGCTGACGTATTTTTAAGGGGGCCATGGATAAGGAATGACTTGAGACTCACTCCTCCTCACTGATAATTTTTGCACTTATGGGAAGAAAGCAATCAGATCCTGAATTAACTCTGCCTCAGTATCACTGACTGGTCTTGGAGCATTATCTTTTTAGGTTTAAAAAACAAAAAACTGTGAACTTGGATCTTTCTAAATTAGTAGAAACTATACCCCCCTCCTGTTGATTTAGGTTAAGACTTTTACACACATCTCAGTGGTTTAAGCTGTGGCTGTGTATGCAACCAAGATGCTGTGAGAAAGAGGTAGGGGAAAGCACTGTGAAGTGATTTAAGGGATTACAAGGTGATTACCAGTAGAATCGACCTGCCTTTCCAGTTTCCACAAAGGTGCCTACTGTTCCAGAGTGTCATGCTCCCACTTGCCTGCCTTTGAACATTGGAGCTCCAGGCCATGCCCACTTCCCTTTGCCATCTGCTTGGTGACCGCCACCCTGATCTGTCCTGAACACATTCTGAGACGTCAACCCCGGGGTGGCCGTGAGCAAGCCACTGCACTCCAGCCTGGGCAACAGAGTGAGACTCCAACTCAAAAAAGAAAATTGGAAAAGGTAAAAATAAACACAAAAAATAACCAAAGGAAGAAGCTACAGCCCAAGAAGAGAGACAGTAAGACGAAGAGAACAACATGGCAGAGGTTAGCATCCTACAGGGCGCAGTGAAATGAGTGTTGATGCTTGTTTTCTTCCTCTGCCTGTGGCAGACTGCATTGGCCAGGCTTGCCAGACCGAGAAAGAGTTAATGTCATGACTCATTATCATTAATTGACATTGAACCACCATTCTGATGTCCTAGCACAGTACCTGGCATATATATTAATCTCATATTCAATCTTTACAACTATAGGAGAATGGAAGTTTTTATTGCCTTATTTTACATAATTAAAAACTGAAACCCAGAGTGGTTCATAACATGGATAAGGTCACACAGCTAGGAAGTAGCTGAACCAGGGTTTGAGCTGACCCATAACCATTATTCTCTGCTCCCTCCAACCGTGTTCTGATGTTTGTTCTTAAATTTCTGGGGGATTCTCAGTGGCCACTGTTTTGAAGCAGAGAGGATGATGGTCCGGGGCGGGGGGAGATAATGCTTTCTTTCTGCCCTTGGTTTTGTTCTTACAGTAGGAAGGAGGTATTGACACCCTGGGGAAGGAGGAAGAAAACAGGAGATGTGGTATGTTTTGCCAGCGCCCACTGTGGAAACAGGAGCTCCTTTCAACAAAGAATCCTGCATGTTATTATTTGGGAAAAATAGTGCAGATAGGGAAAACTGCAGGTATACGGCAAGTCAACCTGCTCTCTTCACAGAGAGTTCAGGCCCAGATCTGATTGTGAGTGGTGGTTGGTTTGGTATTCAGCCTGCTGCATAATTAGAGTGATTCATAGTTCGTGCAGAGAGTGTGTTTGGGAGTCCAGCATCGCTACAAATAGCAGAGGGAAGGTGGTTTTCCCCTGCTGTTTTGAAACTTGTGAAATGTTGCATTATCACCTCCTGTCATGGTGACAAATGAGCTTTCGTGCTGATCTCAGTACTGTATCCAGCTCAGTGCTTTCAAAGCGCCTGTCATCCCACAGGTTTTTGAGCTACGAATGCTTTTAAAGCACCATTCAGCCTACCTCGCTATCAAGCAACAATACTTGTGATGATGATTTAGCTCCAGGGAATGCAAAGCACTATGCCAAGTGCTGTGCCCATATTTAAGTGCTTGGTCCGATGTCAGAAAGGGAGCGTGTTTGGGGCGTTTATAGGAGGTGGCAGGGCAGGAGGGGAGGAGGCTCGGCCCCTATTTTTGGATATGGTTTGATGAGGTCATTCTGACGGATTTGGCTGCCTGTCTTACGGTCCTATTGGTATGTTCATAGATGCATGGTACAAATGTGCTTCAAAGGTGTGAAATATCCCTTCCTAAACTGAAACCTGGAAGTGAGCAGCAGTGAGTTGGAGAGCTGAAGCCTTGCAGTTTGAATTTCTTTAGATGGTTTAGGATTAGGACTCCCTTTTGAGATTAAGTTTCTGTGCATTCCATCTGAATTCCACGCAATTAATGACTAATATTCACCAATATAGGGCTTTACTGTTTGTTTGTTTGTTTGAGTTGGAGTCTCACAGCCACCGCAGCCTTGACCTGCTGGGCTTAGGTGATCTTTCCACCTCAGCCTTCCAAGTAGCCGAACTACAGGCCTGTGCTACCATGCCCAGCTAATTTTCTGATATATTGTAGAGATGAGGTCTTACCAAGTTGCCCAGGCTGGTTTGGGACCCCCGGGCTTAGGCAATCCTCTCGCCTTGACCTTCCAAAGTGCTGGGATTATGGGCTGAGCTACTGCGCCAGGCCAGGACTTTACTGTTTTAAAGTGTCATGACATATGTCATCTCATTTGAATCTCATAAAAGGCCCTTGTCCTCCAGTTTGAAGAATTGAAAGTTGGAGAAGAGGGTTTGCCTCTTATTCTACAACTGGAACATCATAGGCACCACGCCAGAGTTTTCCTGCCACATAACTGCTCAGCTTGGGATCAGTGACTCCTGGAGTTCCCAGGCAGCCAGAGAGCCAAGGCTGCAGAGTCCCCCAGAAGCAGGTGCACATGAGCAGAGGAGTTTGTTTAGGGTGTTAAGGCCAACAGGAAAACGATGCTCGACCCTCACAGAGATGAGCTCATTCAGGCTTCCTCAGTCATGTTCTGTTGGCGGTGCACATCACAGTCACTTTGTAAAACTAGACTCTTTCAAATGTGAGCAGACAGAAATGGCCAGGGAAAGCTTGGCGGCATTCTGCGTATCTGGAGGTTTTTGCTGGTTCATCTGTGCTGTTCTTCAAATGGACCTGTTGGGGATTTTCACCAGTGTTCTTAGACTCCAGGCCTGGTGTTCATGAGTCAACAATAAATCCACCGAGGATGCTTTTAATTTCCTGATTTCTGCATCAGTGCCCACCAGCTCAGGTAGGATGGACCTTGTTGGTTCTCATTCTTCTTGTCTCTTCCGAAGGAGCCTTTACCAATGTCCACGAAGAGCTTCCTGGAGTGACAGAAATGAACTGCATGTGTGCACATCTCAGGGCAACTTCCAGAAGCTATTTGAGTTTCCCTCTGGAAGCCCTAAGGAGGTTTTTGGGTGTAAGCCATCTCTGATTGCCATCCATCAAATTCTACAGGCCAGCTGGGAAGTTTTTTCCTCATCCTAGAAAACTTCATTATAAATCTAATTGCCTTCTGCTGGCAAATCTTTTTTTTTTTTTTTTTGAGTTGGAGTCTCACTCTGTCACCCAGACTGGAGTGCAGTGGCCGCTTCCGGCCACCGCAGCCTCGACCTGCTGGGCTCCGGCGATCCTTCCGCCTCAGTCTTCTGAGTAGCCGGAATTACAGGCGCGCGCTACCACGCCGGCTGATTTTTTAATTTATTGTAGAGATGAGGTCTCGCTGCCCAGGCGGGTCTCGAACCCGCGGGCTCAGGCACAATCCACTCACCTCAGCCTCCCAAAGGCGCGGGATTACAGGCTGAGCCACCGAGCCCGGCTTGCTGGCAAATCTTTAACTAGTAGAGCTTTTGGCGTGGTTTAGTAAGTTGTTGAAAAGGTTACAGGAAGCGCTTAAAAAAATATGGCCGATGTATTTTTAATTTTACTTGCAGCATTAACCAACACTTACTAACCGAATCCCTTGGTAGCTGACCCTCTTGGTGGCCTGCCTGGCACTCAGCCTTGTTGTGGTTGCATTGGTGTTTCTGTTTTGGTGGGAGCTAATTCGGTGCAGGCTGTGCTGAACATGCTGTGTGTCCATGTGGGTCATAGAGCTCTGGCTGCATGTCTCCTAAGGCTACCTGGAGGGGATCGAAAGAAGATGGGGGGGCACTGAAAAAATTGGTTTGGTTTTCATTTTTTTGCTTAAGGAAGCACTGAATGTTCATTTTAGAAAATTCAGAAAAGTCAGGAGACAAAGCCTCTCTTCTGACTTTTCTTATTGGTGGGGGCCCCTGTATCATTATCCTCATTATTTGCTTGGAGCTGGAAGGTAGAAAATATTTGAACTTTGCGGCTTCAGATCCCAGCTTTGCCACTCACTGGTGGCCTTGGGCAAGTTATTTCACTTCTTTATGACTTAGATTCCTTAGCTGCAAGATGGAGATGCCTCACAGGTTGTGAGAATAAGGGAGTTAGTGCACGAAGGCACTGGGAGACGGCCTGGCATGTGGTGAGGTGTCTATAAGCTGTTATTATCACACCTCTACTAGCGTGCGTGTGGGTCACCTGTGCTCCTTAAAGGAGCATATAAGAAAAGAGCCCCAGTTATGTGAGTTTTCTGCTTTTTCCGAGTGCATTTCCTGTTTCGTGGTGCATTTATGGTGTCTTAGTTACATGGGTGTGTGTAACGGAGAATTAATAAAGGGCAGAATCTTTTTTCAAAAAATTATTTATTTAAAATATGTGGGGTACAGTTCAGGATTAGGTGTACAAATGTTCATTATGCACGTACCCTTGTTATGAGGTGTGTCCCCCGCTCCCCTGGCAGTTTCCCACTTCTGCCAACCCCACCCCCCAAGGGCAGAATCTTGACCACTAGCATTTGCTTGAAGAGAAGCAGATGCTCGTGGTAGGTGTGCTGTTGTGGACCGCGTCTGCTGGAGTGAGTCTAACTGAGGGATTTCCGGCTGTGGCTCCAGGAGTTGCTGTCCTGGGAGGTCCTTGCCTTCTCGAGTCCTGCTTGGAGAAACACCCGGGCTCCCATCCGTCTCCCTTCATCGGCTTGTGATAGCGGTGGTGTTCAGTAGTGATTTATCACTGAGATTTAGCAAGTCGTTTTTCTGTGGCGTATATTGGGTCCTGGGTGTGTTGTATGGAGGTCCTCTCCAGGTTTTGTTAAATAAAAAGCTTGCGTTTCTAGTACTGATTGGATACGTGGAGGCTTTGCACCGGGGCAGTTTCCACTGGTTTCCACCTTCTCACTGAGCCACTTCTTCCTTCAATGTTCTTTCACCTTTTATGCTCACAGCCCTTCCAGAGCTCGTTTCATGGAGAGGGAAAGAGAGGCCCAGAGGGGTTGAGTGACAGACGTGGGCAGTGTAAAGGATCTCAGATTCTCAGGCACTGGCAACTGGCTGCCTCCCTGGGCCATTCGGCCTTTGTACCTGGGCAGGGTGCAGAACTGCTCTCTGAGCTGTTGATTAAACCAGAGGGAGTGTGAGAGTCTTTTGTTCTCAGGGCACAGGAGAATTTCCATCACTGTCCCAGGCGCTGTACCTCACCCCTTGCATGTCTCCTCCTACCTGGACAGGGGCAGCAGCCACCCTGCTGGACTCCTGGGCTCTGACCTTTTCTACACTTATCCATGTAGGGTCGCTTTTCCTAAACTCTTATTTTTGTGAGACTCTCAAGATCACAGGCATCCTGTTTGTAGAGGTCACGTTCAGAATCCATCAGCTGGTCCTCACCACCTGTTCTACCTCTCAGTGCTCCTTCCTGTTTGTCCTCTCTTCCCTTTTTTTTTTTTTTTGGAGTTGGAGTCTCACTCTGTGGCCCAGACTGGAGTACAGTGGCCGCTCCCAGCCACCACAACCCTGACCTGCTGGGCTCTGGCGATCCTTCTGCTTTATCCTTCCAAGTAGCTGGAACTGCAGGGGCACGCTACCACACCCGGCTAATTTTTTGATTTATTGTAGAGATGAGGTCTCGCCAAGTTGCCCAGGCGGGTCTTGAACCCATGGGCTCAGGCAATCCACTCACCTCAGCCTCCCAAGGTGCGGGATTACAGGCTGAGCCACCGAGCCCGGCTTCTCTCTTCCCTTTCAAAGCTATTTTCTCATAGCCTTCCTGTTCCCCCACTTCCTCACACCCACCTTCTTGTCTCTTTTTGTTTGGTTTCTTAGACTTCTGGAAACTTCTTTCCTCTACCAAGTCCATGGTAGAATATTAGCCAGAGTTCTCGAGAGAAAGGGAATCAATCGGAAATAGACACACATTATATGTTTATATGTTATGGAATTGGCTTGCACAGTTTTGGAGGCAGGCAGGTCCCAAGATCTGCAGCTGACAAGCTGGAGACCCGAGCTGATGATAGTTTAGTTTGAGTCCAAAAGCCTGAAAACCAGGAGAGCCAGTAGTGTGAGTTCCCAAAGGCCACAGACTTGAGACTCAGGAAGAGCTCATGTTTCAGTTCGAGTCTGAAGGTGGAAAAAATACCAGTGTCCCAGCTCAAACAGGTAGCCACGCGGAGTTCCCTCTTAGTCAGTCTTTTTGTCCTAGTCAGATATTCCACTGATTGGATGAGACCCACCCACAGTAGGGCAGGGAGTCTACTTTACTGAATCTACTGACTGATTCCAATGTTAATCTCATCCAGAAACACCTTCGCACACACACCCGAAATAATGCTAGACACATCCAAAATAATGCGTGGCTAAAGGTCTAGGCACCCCATGGCCCAGTCAAGCTGACACATACAATTGATACTCCCAGGAAGTGATCTCTGAAGACCATGTTTCCCCCATAACATCAATTTACACTTGACTGCAGTAGCTGGATTCCTCTACCTCTTGTGCATTCCAGCAGGGCTCAACAATTAGTGGTGTCTGTTCCTTCATTTATCTTTCCACTGAGAACATTTTGCTTCCTCTACCAGGGGTGAAGGTCAGGCGCCATGAGCTTGACCATGCTTTTCTGCCCTAGGGTGTAGAGTGCTGGGTCTCTGGTGGGTGTTCAGTAAAAGCTTGCTCTCTTTTTTTTTTTTTTTTGAGTCAGAGTCTCACACTGTCACCCAGGCTAGAGTGCAGTGGCATGCTCACAGCCCACCGCAGCCTCGACCTGCTGGGCTCAGGTGATCCTTCCACCTTAGCCTTCCAAGTAGCTGGAACTACAGACACGCGCCACCACACCCGGCTAATTTTTTTTTTATTGTCGAGACAAGGCCCCACCAAGTTGCCCAGGCTGGTCTTGAACCCCTGAGCTCAGACAGTCCTCCTGCCTCAGCCTCCCAAAGTGCTGGGATTACAGACTTGAGCCACCGCACCCGGCAGCTTGTTCTCTTAACCCAGTTTTCCAGTGGATGAAGTGATTGATACTGAACTTGACTGCTGGGGTTACAGACCAAAGTGATGGGTTTGGAGAACCTGGGATCTTGCTTCCAGTAGGCCCCAGAAGAAGCGATGGCCAGTGTGTGGCATATATGGCCAGTAGGTGCCCCAATGTTGTTGAGGTGCTCAAAATCTTCATCAAATGCTTTTGAGTAGTTCTAAGTCCCACCGTGTGGTGGGGAGAGCCGTGGAATCCAACTAGCTATATAACCTCAAGCAACTTACTCTTCCTCTGCCTTAGTTTCCTATGTTAATTGGGAGCAGTTTGGTCCTGCCCACCTGCTTCTTGGGTCTTGTGAGGAGGATGGAATAAGGTAATAATGATAATAACAGCTAACTTCATTGTTATATTGACAAAGATTGTTCTAAAACTACTTTTTTGTCAAGTCACTTCATTTCGTAATCCTAGGAAGTATACATTTTTCCATTTTGTAGATAAGGAACTGAGGACCAAAGAGATTCAGTAACTTGCTCAAGATTACAGAGCTAGAGAGTAGCAGGGCTGGGATTCAAACCCAGGATGTCTGTTTCCATAGTGTGGGCTTCTAACTATGACGGCATGCTAGAAGACAATGGTAGAGATGTGCATTGGAGGCTTGGCTAGTCGTGCTGCTGTTCTGAACCCCTGTGAGCTGTCCTGAAGGTGATTCATGCTTGACTGCTGTGCACTGGGAAATCTGCCAGAGCCTGGACTAAGGATGAATTGAGGGCAGGAATGTGTGCGGGCTCTTGCCTTGTCAAGGCCTTTGCTCACACAGTGACATGCTGGATTTGCAACGGAAATTTCAGACAGCTCAGGATTCTGCAGCTTCCCGGCAACATTGCCCAGTCAGTTGCCTCTGAGGGTCCCCTGGAACTTGCTCTCTTAGCACGCTCCTTCCCTTTTCTGCCCCTGCCTTAACTGTAATTAAACACTGGTTGATATGTCTCCCTGGTGGCATATCAGGGCAGGGCTGTTGTGTTTGCTGTTGTGTTCCTAGTGCCCAATGTGGTGTCTGGCCTAGCCAGGGGCCCACACATGGAAAATGAGCATTAGAGTAAGATTAGAGTAAAGGACCTACTTCTAGATTTTTTGGTTTTTTTTTTTGAGTTGGAGTCTCACTCTGTTGCCCAGGCTAGAGTACAGTGGCACGCTCACGGTCACCGCAGCCTTGACCTGCTGGGCTCAGGTGATCCTTCTGCCTCAGCCTTCCAAGTAGCTGGAACTACAGGCGCGCACTACCACGCCTGGCTAATTTTTTGATTTATTGGAGAGACAAAGCCTCACCAAATTGCCCAGGCTGATCTCGAACCCCTGGGCTCAAGCAATCCTCTCGTCTCGGCCTTCCAAAGTGCTGGGATGACAAGCTTGAGCCACCGCACCCGGCCTTAGATTTTTGTTTTTATTACAGTAAAACACAGATAGAGTTGACATCCTAGCCATATTTCCACCACTTTGAAGTGTACAGTTCAGTGGCATTAAGTTCATTCACGTTGTGTGCAATCCTCACCACCATTTGTCCTCAGAACTTTTCATCTTCCCAAACTGAAGCTCTGAACCCATTGAACACTGACTTCTCATTCTCCCTTCCCCCACAGCCCCTACAACCACCATTCTACTTCTGTCTCCGAATTTTCCTATTCTAGGTCCTTCGTATAAGTGGAATCATACAGTATTGTCCTTTTGTGACGGGCTTATTTCATTTAGCATAGTGTCCGCAAGGTTCATCCATGTGGTAGCATGTGACAGGATTTCTTTCCTTTATGAGGCTGAATACCCTTCCATTGTATGGCTAGTCCACTTGTTTACCCACTGATTTGTCAGTGGTTGTTTCCGCTTTGGCTATTGTGACCGATGTTGCTATGAACATTGGTGTACAATTATCTGTTTGAATCTCCGCTCTTGATTCTTTCAGGTGTATACCTAGAGGTGGAATTGCTGAATCATCATAGGGTTATTTATTTTTTTTTTTAGATGAGAAAATATAGTTTATTTAAAGTAAATTAGAGAAAAAAGAAGATTCACCTCTCCAAGGTGGGGAAGGGGGCCAAAGCCAGAGTCTGGCAAGGTAACAACCCAGGGTTATTTTGAAGATTTAACAACCTCCTATTTGAAAAGCTCTCACAACTGTTCCTGACACACAGCAAATACTATATATGAGTAATTGCTAAACAAACAACAAAAAAATCCTAGGTGTCCTCACTTATCTTGATGTGTCCCTTAAATAAAATTCAGGCAGAGTCTTTTCAGTTTAATATTTAGAAAGGTGTGCAGCATGATATCCTTTGAGAAAGAGACGTTGTCAAGGTGGCTTTGTGCCCCCGCCAGCCCCACTCAAATGACTGGGAGACCGTGGTGCTTCTGCAGTGCTGCAGGGACAAGTTCTTGGGGGCAGTCTGTGGCAGGTCTCTCCACCCTCTGAGCTGTGATCCGGGAGCAGCTGGCCTGGGAGGCAGGGGTCAAGGTGGGCCTGCTTTCTGAAGCCTCCTGCTCCAATTGCTCAATATCCGGTCCTTGATTTGAGTCTGATTTCCAGTACTGCTGTCTCTCTATTGATCTCTGCAGCCTCTGTATCCTTTGCCGCTGTCCTCCTCAACTCTGGGGGAAGTTGACGTGGGACTTTCCAGTTCTTAGGGGGATGGCTGCAGTATAGTAAGAAGGGCAGTATAACCTGAAATACTGCTGAGGCTTACCTTAACAGGTAGCACATTTTCTTCAAAATGATCAAGCAGCTGGGGAGATGTGCTAAATGCAGTGATGGAGTGTTGATGCTGGAAAAGACAGCATGTTAAAGACTTGACACTTTGCTCATAGGTTTATGCGGATTCTAGATTGGAAATTTGCACATGGAGACCCTGCAGTTTGCACTTACCTTTCCTTCTGGTTCCAGAGCATTTTCTGGCTGCAGGATATTCTTGTTCTTTGAAAGATTTTTTTCTCTGTCTCTTTAACATTCACTTGAAAACAGAGTTTGAGGTAGAAAGACAATCATACTTTCCCTAAGCCTTTTAATAAAATGAAAAAGTAGGTTGCAGGCTCTCATAATGGAGACACCTCTAACCCATAATTGTAGGATCTAGGTGATGGGAAAATGTACACCAGCCTCCTCTTTGGGAAAGAGTGTGTATTCAAGGAAAGAAGCCACATTTTGATGAAATGTTCTTGGACTGTGTTGGAAAACTCAAAGATTCTCAGTATGCTGGGTGCGGTGGCTCATGCCTATAATCCCAGCACTTTGGGAGGCCAAGGTGAGAGGATTGCCTGAGCCCATGGGTTCGAGACCAGCCTGGGCAACTTGGTGAGACCTCATCTCTACAATTAAAAAAAAAAAAAAAATTAGCCGGGCTCGGTGGCTCAGCCTGTAATCCCGCGCCTTTGGGAGGCTGAGGTGAGTGGATTGCCTGAGCCTGCGGGTTCGAGACCCACCTGGGCAACTTGGTGAGACCTGGTCTCTACAATAAATCAAAATGAGCCGGGCGTGGTAGCGAACGCCTGTAGTCCCAGCTACTTGGAAGGCTGAGGCGGAAGGATCGCCGGAGCCCAGCAGGTCAAGGCTGCAGTGGCTGCTTCCACTAGTCTAGTCTGGGTGACAAGAGTGAGACTCCAACTCAAAAAAAAAAAAAAATAGCCCGGCGTGGTGGTGCTCGTCTGTGTTTCCAGCTACTTGGAAGGCTGAGGTGGAAGGATCACCTGAGCCCAGCAGGTTGAGGCTGCAGTGGCCGGGAGTGTGCCACTGCCTTCCAGCCTGGGTGACAGAGTGAGCCTCCTACTCAAAAAAAAAAAAAAAAGAGATTCTCAGTATATTCACGGTGTTGTGCAACCTCTACTTAGTTCCACAGTGTTTTCCTCACCCACAAGGGAGACCTGTATTCGTGTCTCTCTCCCATTCGTCCCTGGCAACCTCTAGTCTGATTTCTCTATGGATTTGTCTGTTCTGGATATTTCATACAACTGGAATCATACTATGTGACCTTTTGTGTCTAGCTATTTTTACTTAGCACATTTTTGAGATTCACTCACATTGTATGATGTATGAGAATGTTATTTCCTTTTATGTTGAGTAGCCCATTGTATGGCTATACTGCATTTTGTTTATCCATCCCTCAGCTGATAGATATTTAGGTTGTTTCAACCTTTTAGCTGTAGTGAATAGTGCCACTGTGAACATTCGTCGACAAGTACTTGAGTACCTGTTTTCAATTCTTTTGGAAATGTGCCTAGGAGTGGAATTGCTAGATCATCTAGTAATTCTATATTCGACTTTTTCAGGTAGCATCAAAGTGTTTTCCATAGCAGCTGCACCATTTTATATTTGCATCAGCAGTCAATGTCCAAGGGTTCCCATTTCTCCACATCTTTGCTGACACTTGTTAATTTTTTTAAAATTGTGGCCAACCAAGTGGATATAAAATGGTACCTCATTGTGGTTTAGATGTGCATTTTAGGGTTCTGTTTTTAAATTAAGTAACATCACCTCAAACTATAAGAATCTTAGAAAATACAGGAGACACCCTTATGGAAATTGGAACAGATTTAACCAATTCCTGATTAAAACCCCAGATGCCCATGCCATAAGAGATAAAATAGACAAGTGGGACCTCATCAAACTGACAGCTTCTGCAAAGCAAAGGAAACCATCAAGAGTGGGGAGACAGCCCACAGAATGGGAAAAAAAATATTTGCCAGCTGTATATCTGAAAAAGGCCTGACATCCAGGATCTATAAGGAACTCAAACATGCTGAAAGGAAAAAATAAATAGCCCTATTTAAAAATGGGCAAAAGATATGAATAAACACTCCTCAAAAGAAGACATATGAGCAGCCAACAGATACATGAAAAAATGCTCAGCCTCATGAGTCATCCAAGAAATGCAAATTAGAACCACACTGAGATACCTCCTAACTCCAGTCAGGATGGCCATCATCAACAACTCCAAAAACAACAGATGCTGGAGAGGATGTGGGGAAAAGGGAACACTTCTACACTGTTGGTGAGAGTGTAAACTAGTGCAGCCTCTGTGGAATACTGTGGAAATTCCTAAATGATCTAAAAATGTGACCCAGCAATCCCCCTTCTGGGAATATACCAAGAGGAACTCAAATCATTCTATGAAAAAGATACCTGCACACATATGTTTATTGCAGCATTAGTCACAACAGCACAAACATGGAACCAACTATGCTACCCATCAAAAATGGACTGGATTTTTAAAAATGTGGTACATATATGTAATGGAATATTATGCAGCCATAAAGAAGGGCAGAATCATGGACTTAGCAGCAACTTGGGTGGATTTAGAGTCTATCATACTCGGTGTTCCATCCCAGAAACAAAGAACTGAATACTGCATGTTCTCTCTCATAAGTGGACCTTGAACACGAGTCACATTAGCACAAGGGTGGCATCAGAAGTCCCTGGGCACTGGTGTGGGAGGGCGGGAGGGAGGAAGGCGGGAGACACGTGACAACACAGTGGGTACCTGGTCCACTACGGGGGAAGTGAGGGCCAGCTAGAAGCCCAAACTTCACCTGCATGCAGCCTACTTATGTGACAAAGCCTCACTTGCACCCCACAACTGTATAGTAAATACAATTTTTAAAAAATTACTCCTAAAAGAAACCACAGTTTTGTGGAGAATACAGTGATGTTTCTGTTTAATACCTTAGTGCCCCGTGTGCAAGAAAGGTCTTTTTAAAGAATTATTTTCTTGGCAAACCCAACATTCAACTTTGGAGCTACGAGAAGGCCACCCCTCTCTCTATTGGTCCTAGGCCACACTGTGGGTCTAGTTAACGAGCTCATTTAAAATATTTGTGCCATAGCCGGGCATGGTAGCGCACGCCTGTAGTTTCAGCTACTTGGAAGGCGGAGGGATCTCCGGAGCCCAGCAGGTGGAGGCTGCAGTGGCCGGGAGCAGTCATTACACTCCAGTATGTGTGACAGAGTGAGACTCCAACTCAAAATAAAATAAAATAAAATAAAATATTTGTGCCTGTGAGAAGCTATCTAGAGCAAACTAAAAATTTTTATTTTATCGTCAGGACTCCCTCTAGCTAATCTTGTTTTCTTTTCTTTTTTAAGTCAGAGTCTCACTCTGTTGCCCAGGCTGAAGTGCAGTGGCACGCTCACATCCACCACAGACTCAACCTGCTGGGCTCAGGTGCTCCTTCTGCCGCAGCCTTCCATGTAGCTGGAGTTACAGGCATGCGCTACCACACCTGGCTTATAGTTTTTGATTTATTTTAGCGACAGGGTCTCACTAGGTTGCCCAGGCTGGTCTCAAAGCCCTGAGCTCAGGCAGTCCTCTCGCCTCGGCCTCCCAAAGTGCTGCTGGGATTACAGACTTGAGCCACCGTGCCTGGCAGTCTTGTTTTCTTTAAAAAATTTCTATGAACCCCTGGGAGAAGTACTTAAAAAATAACAGGAGTGTAGTTCAGTAGTAGGCTACCTGGTTGATTTATATTGATGGGTTCTTCTTCTTCTTCTTCTTCTTTTTTTTGTCGGAGTCTTACTCTGTCACCCAGGCTAGAGTTCTGTGGCATGCTTATGGCCACTACAGCTTCGACCTGCTGGGCACAGGTGATCCTTCCACCTCTGCCTTGCAGGTAGCTGGAATCACAGGTGCACACCACCACGTCCGTCTAATTTTTTAAAAAAGTTTATTGTAGAGATGAGCTCTCGCCAAGTTGCTCAGGTTAGTCTCGAACCCCTGGACTCAGGCAGTTCTCTCACCTCAGCCTCCCAAAGTGCTGGGATTACAGGCATGAGCCACCATGCCCGGCTGGGTTTTTCTCTTGAATACATCCCTCTGTCAGAGGGGAGGAGACATGTAAATGCTTCGGTTGGAAGTCAAATGAATGAACTCTTGCCTCTGATGCTGGGACTTTGGGCAAGCTTCTGAATCTCTCAGATTCTTTCTCGTTTCAGAGTGAAGAGATGTCCTTTCCAGCTGAGTCTCTCTATGACCCTGTTATGCAAACTGGGTGGACCACTGGACAGGAAACTTCTACAGCTTGCGAGTTTACTCCATTTGCAGCAGCAGCAATCTCTGAATCCAGGCAGAAAGTTGAGGGGGATGGAGGGCAGCTATTGGTGTAATGAGTGAGGATACAAAATAGAATTTGTTGAGGATTAAAAAAAAATTGAGCTGAAAGATGCGAAGCCTGTAGGGCAATTATTACTCAGTTTCCTATTTAAAATTGTAAATGCTGCCCAAGGTTCCCTTGGTCTGTGTTAGAACAGTGTGAATCCAAAGTGGTCCCTCACAGCAGAATCATCATCACCCAGGAGCTGGTTAGAATCCAGATTCCTGGGCCTCACCTCTGACACCTTCAGAGTCAGTAAGTGAGGCAGAATCCAGGAATCTGCTTTTAACACGTTTTCCAGGTGAATCTGAGGTGATCTTAGGCATCATTTACATTTTGTAGGTAAAGAGACACGCCCAGAGAGGTTAAGTGGCTTCCCAGGAAGGTCAGTAGTTGACTCAGGCTTTCTCAGTGGGCTAACAGATGAGCTCTCTCCTAAGCTAGTACTGTTCCTAGTGTGGTCTGTGACTAGCAGCGGTGGCACTTTGGAGCTTGCTGGAAATGCAAATTGGAGGGTCCCACACCAGACCTACGATCAGAATCTGAGGTGGGCCCCCACTTTGTTTCAGTAGCCCTCCAGAAGGGTCTCAAATTTTGTCATGCATATGAACCACTGACCAAGTCTCCTAGCTGTTGGTGGAAGGTTCTTCACCAGAAAGACCCTTAATAATTTATGTTACTAAAGGCTGCGACAACCGCTTCCTGAAACTTTTTTGTCGGGTGCAGATTGGAAAAATGCAGTCCTGCCCACAGATTTGTTTTCCTAGGGCAGCAACCGTAGGGCTGGTCCTAATTGGTCCACTGTCCTCGTTTGCCAGCCTCTCAGTGCTGGACCAGAGAAGTTCCGAGCAAACTAGGACAGTCGGTCATGCTAACTAGCCTCAGGATTGAAAGAAAAACAGTTTTGGGGTTGGGGGATGGAAGAAGGGTGCCTGATCTCAAGCCAGGCAAAGTGGGGACCAAAGGAGCCCCAAACTTTACCTGTACAATGACCACTTGCATACCTAATCCTGAAATGTACCCCATATCGTTAAAGTAAAAAATTTTCTTTAAAATGCAATTTTGACAAACTTTTATTGATTGCATTGAGTGGAAGAACTGAGGCACTAATCAAAAGGCCATTTTCATCAGGCCTGTGGTAATGTGTGGTTGCTACCTGCTTGGATCCATCGTCCTTTCTTTCATTTCCATGTGACACCTGGCAGTGCAGGAGCAGTTTCCGGAGGGGATGGGGCCACTCGGCACTACATTTTCCTTCTTTTGTGCAGTAAGTACTGTACACTACTGGATTGCGAGCCCCTTGGATGTGCGGCAATGTTATCACATATTGTGTTAGCCAGAGGGACCTGTTCTGTGGGCTCAGGCCTGAGGCAGGGAGGGGTCTGAAAGAGTCAGTGATGTTGTTTTTAGTAGTAACACAGTCATTTCCATTTATGAGCTGAAGTTGTCCTGGGCCTTTGCCTAACATAGCTTTTCTTTCTCTCCTGCTCTGTTGGGTGGTACTGGTGCCTGTGGACAGAGAATAATGGCTCTGTTTTCTTAATGCTCTCACTTTTTTCTGGGCTTTTCAGAACATTTAAGGAGTAAGCAGGTATTTCTCATTCTCCCATTTTATAAGTTGTAAGTTTTGCTTCTAGAGAAGGAGAAAACCAGACTCCCAGGGAGAAAGGGGCAATGGTATGGTGTGTCGAATTATGTAATCCAAACTTTTAAAACTTCATGACTGATGTTTACACTGAACTTAAGAGATCCTGGAGGCCTGCTTCTCATTCATTAATAGGGCTGGAGGTGCTGTCCCAGGCCCTCGGAGACTGGCATTCAAAGCTGTTGGTGTCTCCAGAATTTTGGGTCGGGCCCGCTGGGGGTGTGGCTATGTCTGGTGTGCGATCCAGTGCCGCATAAAAGATGCAAAGAATTGCACAGAAGTTAGATTAGAAAATACAGTTTATTTTAAAAGTAAATTAGAGAGAGAGAGAGAGGAGATTCACCTCCCCAAGGTAGGAGAGGGGGCCAAAGCTTAATAAAACATGGCCTGGCCATAGCTCAAAGAGCACATGGCCACACCATAGCCCAGCAAGGCAATGGCGGCGATGGTTTGGCAGTGGCAAAATGGCTACCTCATGGTTGTCCTTTTAACCATTTCCCTTGGATGGGGGAAGGTTGTTAAGAGGATTGGGTGGTGGTCTGCCCCAAGTCATTACCAAGGGGCAGGTAAGCACAGGTACTGACGTCAGGTGATGGACAGCAGGCAGATGGGTGGGTTAGCCACATAATTGCCGCCTTGGTGGTGTGCTAGATGGGAAACGTGGGAAGGGTTTTTTCCTGCCAGAGACCTGTCAGACATTTGTAATTCACAGACTCCTTGACCCAGAGGTGGTCTATTATCATTTCTATGACTCTATCTTTGTCTTGCATCTGCTGGAGATTTCCTGAGGGGGTGGGATAGGCTGCCAGCTTGGCCTACAGTAGAATGTCTGACCGCTTCCTAAAACCTGCTTATTGGAATTTTACCTATCTATATCTAACCTGTGCTGGATTTAGAGCATGTCATGGGTGAAGTGTAAGCAAAAATGGTTGTGCTGAGGCAAAAAGACCACACTAAACTAAGTTTATTCTAGGTTTCTATAGGTACCTCCTTTGGAAAGATGTGGGGTGTTGGGCCTCCTGAAAAGGCCTTGAAAAAATAAGCCCAGAGAGCTTGGGATTCATGGGCACGCCATTTTTAATGAGAATTTTGGTTTTCTTCTCTAGTCTCATTTGTAGAAATTTACTGCTGTCCCTTGCTTTTTTCCTTTTTTTTTTTTTTTGAGTTGGAGTCTCTATCACTCAGGCACACTTCCGGCCACCGCAGCCTCGACCTGCCGGGCTCAGGCGATTCTTCCACCTCAGCCTTCCAAGTAGCTGGAACTACAGACACGTGCTACCATGCCCGGCTAATTTTTGGATTGTAGAGATGAGGTCTTACCAAGTTGCCCAGGCTAGTCTCGAACCCACAGGCTCAGGCAATTCTGTCACCTCAGCCTCCCAAAGTGTTGGGATTATAGGCATGAGCCACCTTGCCCAGCCTTTTCCCTCGCTTTTTATAGGTTCTTGGTCACAATCATACTCACCTAAGTTGCTCTTTTTAACCCCCCAAATTGGGACCAAAGGGCATAATCATGTCTTGACCACTAAAGGACTTTTTTTTTAAATGAGCTACCAGATACAAAGATGAATATTCAGCCTGCTTATTACCAAAGAGGATAGGACTGATGTTGATTTATGTCACAACAAAATGCCAATTGCCACTAAGTACTTAATAGTACTTAGTGAGGGTTGTGTTAGTGTTATTGTCAAAAGGCTGGGTATGAGGGGCTTATGGAGGAAACGAGCTCACAGCTGAAGGACAGCACAATACTGACTCTGTATTGTTGACTTTGTGCGTGCTGTTTTTTTACCTCAGTGGTTCTCAGACGTCAGTGTATCAGCATTTCCTGGAGAGCTTGTTAAACACAGATTCTCTGGTTGAGTTGGTCTGGACTGGGGCCTGAGAATGCACTTTTTTCTTTTCTTTGAGTTGGAGTCTTACTCTGTCGCCCAAACTAGAGGGTAACGGCAGCTCACGGGAAGCGGCATGCTCACAGCCACCACAGCGTCGACCCTTTGGACTCTGGCAATCCTTCCACCTCAGCCTTCCAAGTTGCTGGAACCATGGGCACATGCCACCACGCCCGGCTCATTTTTTGATTTATTGTAGAGATGAGGTCTCGCCAAGTTGCCCAGGCGGGTCTCGAACCTATGGGCTCCGGCAGTCCTCTCGCCTCAGCCTTCCAAAGTGCTGGGATGACAAGCGTGAGCCACTGTGCCCAGCTCATTTTGAACCTCTTTAAGGAAGACACTGGTCCACTTATTAGTAAAACTAACACATTTTTGTTCAGTGCCTTAAGTCCTGGAGAGATGGGGCAGGTGGACGGGAAGCTGGGTAGGGAATGAAGGACTCATGGTTTTGCAGTTTCCTTTTGCATCTGTGATAAGTAATAGCTGGAAACACTCAACACTTTTTTCTTCAAAAGTGGAAAGGAAGTAGTTGCTAACAGCTACCTTTTAAAACAAGAAAAACTCCTGAACTGTATACAGCACCCTTCCCCCCCTCTGCCCCTCATAGAATCCTCACCAGAGAAACTATTCACTGTCCTTAAAAATTCCCCAACATGTTATGAAGTTGGATATCTGGTAATGGAATGGAAACACTGGAGTTGGCTATTAAGTGGCTTCAGAATGTTCCAAGGTTGTAAAGTCTTGCTAATGATTAGATTCCTGCTCTGCGGGAGTTGGATGAGCTTGAATAGTAAACTGTCAGCACTTTGAGGACAGGGATAGTGATTGAGGTTTTTCCTAGAGCCTGGCACATGGCCTGGGTGTAGTAGCTGCTTAGTACACAGTTGATAAGTGAGGAATGGAAGTTCTTTCTGAAGGGAGGGGGTTTGTAACTGTTGGCTTATGTAAGGCTAATTGAGTCTAACCTTGAGACTGAATCCCAGACACTTTCTGAAGATGAGCCAAGGATCTGCCCCGTCTGAGTATTGTGGGGAGTGGAGGAGCTGAGATGGGCCCAAGGATGCTGTCAGAGCACATCCTGATGTCGGGCCAAGCTGTTGCCCACCTCGAGCAATGGGATCTGTAGAGAGCCAGTGGCACGCATGGGATAGGTGTGATGGTGCAGAGGACATGGGCACCAGTGAGGGGACAGGTGTAAATGCTGGAGAGGCACAGATGAGGTGCACAGCACATAAGCAGGCTTGCAAATCCTGGAATCCGAAGGGGTCTGACAGCGATTGCAGCTTTGTTTCCTTTCTGCCCAGGTGGGAAACAGAGAACGTAGTGTCTTGCCAAGATTAAACACCCTGTTAGCAGTAGAGCCCAGATTAAAACCCAGGTCCTCTGGCTTCTCAGTTTTTTCTGCTACCTGTGTGGTTTTGAGTGCTCCTTGGAGCCACTGTGAGCCTCCTAGGTATGACTTGTGTACTTTCTCCTTAGCTTTGGTCTGGAGGAGGGTCTTCTGGACAAATGAGATCTTGGATGGCTCTGCATCCTTACATGGAGCTTCATTAAAGGGACGGCCACCCCAACCACGGGCCCCACCTGTTGAGGTAACACCAGCATTGCTGGTCTCCTTGCACCTTGCGGCCTTTGCTCCCCTAGCTGCTCTGCTCCTTGATGCCGTGGCGCCGGCCCCTCACGTAGAAAGAGGGGTTCTTATTTCTGCTCATACTCCTTAGCTCTTTGCCAGGTTCCCTCCAGGGCAGCATGTACTGAGGCTTCTGAGGCTGTCAGCTGACACATACTGGCCCAGTGCAGACAAATGTCTGAATCGGGCACGATTTATGTAACTTTATTACATAAACCGGATCCTCCCCAAGGCCTGTGTTACTCCTTAATTAGAAGCTGGCCATCCCCCCGGGCTCTCTGAGGATGTGTGGGTGCCCTGTCCTGCAGCGAGCCTGCCTCGTTGGTGCCTGGTTACCCAGAGGGGTCAGTGCCTGGGAACTGAGGGTGGCAGTTTGACATCACCATGACTCTCTAGCACATGGTTTTTCTAGTGATTCATTTTTGTTGTGTTTTGTGGAATATCAGTCAGCGATAGATTGGAAATTTAATAAATGGTCCTTTATCAGAGATCGTTTGAGAAGGTCTTAGCCATCCAAAGCCGTACTCTGTATTTACTAATGTAATGGTTAACATGTATAAAGCATGTGGCCTGTGTCAGGCTTCGTGCTCATTGCTTTAAATGTATTAGTCCTTGTGAGATTAATACGTTTCACCCTCTGAGGTGAAATTAATTAATACGTTTCACCCTCTGGGGGTGTCACTCTAGTGCTCCAGTGTCCCTGGTTTTTTTTTTTTTTTTTTGAGTTGGAGTCTCACTCTGTCACCCAGACTGGAGTGCTGTGGCATGCTCCTGGCCACCGCAGCCTCGACCTGCTGGGCTCCAGCGATCCTTCTGCCTCAGCCTTCCGAGTAGCTGGAACTATAGGCGTGCGCTACCACACCTGGCTAAATTTTTTTTTAATTTATTGTAGAGACAAGGTCTCACCAATTTCCCTGGGTGGATCTGGAATCCTCTGGCTCAGGCAATTCACTGGCCTTGGCCTCCTAAAGTGCTGGGATTACAGGCTGAGCCACTGAGCCTGGCCCCAGTGTCCCTGTTTCACAAATGAGGAACTTGGGCCTCCAAGAGGGTCCCAAACCCACCAAGAGTCGAACAGAGGGGAGACGGCAGGGCAGGGCAGAGACCGGGGCTGCTGCCTCAGAAGTAGTCTGCGCTGAGTCCTTTGTGGTTCTACGTGGAGAGCCCATCATGGGGTCAGCAGGTTCGTCCCCAGTGCTGAGTGTGGCCCCTCACTGGACCTCACGGATGGTGGTGTCTCTGCCTCTCTGGTTTCCTTCTCCTCTTCCTCCCCCCTCCTTTTCTTTCCCCGCCTCTCGGGTTTGTGCTCATGAATATGTGCCGCAGTCAGAAGACTGTCTCTGTCACAGCAATTGCTGTTCCTTCTAGCTGAAAGCGTTTTTGTTTTTGTTTAAATTTAAGGTTATTTTTCACAAATAATGGTAATGCCTTTCACCTAAGCGCTGAGGTTTTAGGGAAAATAATCCCCTGCAGAAATGGACCCTGAGGCAGCAAGTGCCCATTTATAAAAGATAGCGGTGGGCATACTTTCCTTCCCCTCTTCTGAGGCCCAAACTGCATCCTCTTCTCTGTCAGGATGTGAGGGACTGCGGGAGAAAGGGGAAAAGGCCCACTAGAAGTCTGTCCCAGCCGGGCTTGGTGGCTCAGCCTGTAATCCCATGCCTTTGGGAGGCTGAGGTGAGTGGATTGCCTGAGCCGAGGGTTCGAGACCCGCCTGGGCAGGCGAGACTTCATCTCTATAATAAAATCAAAAAAAAATTAGCCGGGCGTGGTAGCACATGCCTGTAATTCCGGCTACTAGGAAGGCTGAGGCAGAAGGATCGCTGGAGCCCAGCAGGCGAGGCTGCGGTGGCCGGGAGCGGCCACTGCATTCCAGTCTGGGCGACAGAGTGAGACTCTGACTCAAAAAAAAAAAAAAAAAAGAAGTCTGTCCCCTGGAGCTTTGAACCACAGTTGAGATGTGGTCTTCCTTCCTTCCTTCCTTTAGGCAGCTATGATTAGATTTTCTGTGCATTCTTTACATTCTGCATAGCGTAAACTCAGCCTTGTAATAACAACTTGACATTTTTAAAAAGAAAAAAAAAATTTACCTTTTTTTTATAAAGAAAAATATTTTCTGGCCTGTGCCTCAGTTTACCCATCTCTAAAATGATGATAATGCCATCTGCCCATTGCCACTCTTGATTATTTCATAGGGCCATCATCAAGCCACACGCAATAATAATCTGGCACACATGTGTTTCAAAGAGAAGAGGCAACGGACCATGAAGTCACACTCGAGATGGATTTTTAATGCTGTAAGTGGGGCTGTGAGATGGAAGTTTAATCTTTTGAAATCTGATCCCGTTTGCTCAGTCTAAGGACTTAACTTGGGGAATCGATAAAGTGAGTTAATTGCATGTTCTCTTTTCCAATTGGTATAGCGGCTCTTCAGGCTTGGGACAAAAGCGAAACTTCCATGTACTTTAAGCTAAAATAGCATTTGAAATGCCTGGGCGATAAGAACAGCCGAAGTCACTCTAGGTGAGAATAAAGTCAAAGCCAGAAAGGGGAGTGGGTACATGGGGGTTTTAAGAGGCGCTGCCTGATGGGATCTGCCCTGGGAAGAGACCCCTGCACTAACTTCAGCTTTTAAGGGCTCCACAGTACCTATCTTTGGGTAGTGGATGCTTTTTGGGCATGCTTTAATGTACAAAAACGGATTGCAATTCCCTACCTGAGCCTGGTAATTACAAGGCCATGCTTGATGTTCAGGCATAAAGGAGAGGGAGTAGCAGCTCTCTGACTTGAATCATTAAAAACCAAATCAGCATTTTAGGCCCAGAGAGGAGTCTGTTCTCTGGTGTTTAGCTTTTCCTCGTCTATAACACAGATGAAAAAATGTGGTGATCTGCCTCCAAATTATGGTGAGCCCTGCAGTTTGGTTGGCAAAAATGATCACAGCAACATTCACAGGGAGAAAAGATGAGGCTTTTGGTTTTATGTCAGAGCACCCCTTGAGATTGCTTTAGGGATGGTCAGCTCCCCGAGGGCGGGGATTTTTATCTGTTTTGTTTACCTTCTGTGCCCAGTACTTAGAAAACTGCTGACGGGAGGCGCTGAGCAGATCTTTTTTGGAGAGAGTAGATAGGAACCTATAGAAAGTGCCTCCTCACATTCAGCAGCATGGCCAGTAGGGCAGGGGCAGGTAGTGTAGGCACAGATCAGGTGGGTCTCGGGAAACAATAATTGGCTCCAGGTGATGAGACCATGTTCTAGTTGTGCATTATTCATCGCAGTCACTCAGTGTTCGCATAATCTTCATTAAATGGAATCATTTTATTTCATTTATTTTTTTTTTTGAGTTGGAGTCTCACTTTGTTGCTCAGGCTGGAGTGCAGTGGCATACTCACAGCCCCTGCAGCCTTGACCTGCTGGGCTCAGGCAATCCTTCTGCCTCAGCCTTCCGAGTAGCTGGAACTAGAGAAGTATGCCACCACACTTGGCTTAATTTTTGATTTATTGGTCTCACCAAGTTGCCCAGGCTGGTCTCAAACTCCTGAGCTTAGGCAATCCTCTCGCCTCGGCTGCCCAAAGTGCTGGAATTATAGACTTGAGCCACCATACCCGGCAAATGGAATCATTTTAGAGTAAATGTGGGTGCGCCTGTGGTTCCAGCTACTTGGAAGGCTGAGGCAGAAGGATCGCCTGAGCCCAGCAGGTCAAGACTGTGGTGGCCGTGAGCGTGACACTGCACTCCAGCCGGCGACAGAGTGAGACTCCAACTCAAAATAAAAATAAAGTAAATGTGGATGATAGGCTCAGGTGTATGTGATTTGATCACTGTGTTGTGTTAATGTTTTATTGAAACAAATGGCTCAGTTTGTTTTAATACACCTTTGTTGTAGTGAAAGTAGAAAGCTATTATATTGCATGTTAGGCAGCTAGACATTGTTTAATTTTCATAAAGGTCTTGACAATAGGAATGTTGTTATTGTCATCAGTCGTTGTTATTTATCACTGATCAAACAGTTATTGAGTGCCTGCTGTGTGCCCACCTACATGAAAACCTTCAGTTCACGGAAGCCTAATTGCTGTTGTGGAATGCTTATGTGGAGCAGCCATTACTCGAAGGGCCTGAGTGGGCTTTTCACGGTGCACAGCTAATGTAAAGTGCCACACAGTGGGTGTTCAAAGGCAAACGCTGCTGGAGGTGCCCAGCTGATGAAGGCACGGTGGTGGTTCTGAGCCTGGGTGCAGAGGGGCCACCCCACGGGGCTGCCCTTGGAACCTGGTGTGGTGGGTATAGGCGGGTGGGAGCCTTGCCTTTACCTCTCGATGAGGACAACTCCGTGTTGGCACTGTGCTGCCTTGGCAGGTCAGTGTTGGACTCCCAGTTGGTCCTGGGAGCAGTATTTCTCAAAAGGAGGCTCCCAGAGCCTGTGACGCAGTTGCTTCCATTGTTTATTAGGCTTCTGGACCCACCTCAAATCTCTCTGGAGTGGGGTTTCCACTCCTTTATGAAGCCTTTTGCCTGTTCAGTATTGACGGCTCTTCCTTTCTCTTCTCCGTAGTGACTTCCTTAGGGAGACCTTGTCTGACCACTCCTCCTAAAACATCACTTTTCCTTCCCCCACTTGGGTTATTTCCAAGCCCCTTAAAGTACTTTAATTTTCTTCATAGCAGTTATCTTTGTATCTGAGTTTGTCTGCCTCCCCAACTGGAATGTGACTTTGAGTGCCGTGACCTTGTGTTTTCCTCCTCTGTACCCCGGTGCCCAGAGCCTGCCATAGAAGTCTCCAGGTGACTCTCATATTTGAGGAGAGGGGATGAGGGAATCAATTGGTAAGAGGTAGAGTCCTTCAGTAGGTTAAAGAAATGGCCAAAAAGATTAGGACTTAGAAATTCCAGTCCATGACCAGGTGTGGTGGCTCACGCCTGTAATCCTAGCACTTTGGGAGGCTGAAGTGAGAGGATTGCCTGAGCCCATGGGTTCAAGACCAGCCTGGGCAACTTGACAAGACCTCATCTCTACAATAAATCAAAAGATTAGCTGGGCGTGGTGGCGCATGCCTGTAGTTCCAGCTACTTGAAAGGCTGAGGTGGAAGGATCCCCTGAGCCCAGCAGATCAAGGCTACGGTGGCTGTGAGCATGCCACTGCACTCCAACCTGGGCAACAGAGTGAGACTCTGACTCAAAAAAAGGAAAAAGAAAAAAAAAGAAAGGAAATTCCAGTCCTAATGTTCGATTAGTAAACTTAGGAGTTTTACCTTAATGAGATCCCTTTGCCAGCATAAACTCCAGATAATTTAAGGACCTTAATAACTCCTAGTGATAATTGCAAAACATTCTACAAACATACAGTAGTAAGAGTAACAACCATGGCCATAACAGATCTTAGTTATGACTGACCCCTTAAGAAGGACAGGGTATTAGCAGATGCCTGGTTCTTTTGAATTCAGTCTTATCAAAATTAACCCAAGGAACATATATTTGAGTGAAAGATGCAATTGGTGTGGAGGATTTGCTTTGGAACTTGCAAAGAGAACAAACCTCAGAAGGGTCTGTTTTTCTGCCTGCTAATTGAAGCCATAGTCTTGAAGTTGGGTGCACATCTTTTTCAATCTGTGACTCATCTAACAAAATAATTGCTGCTTAGTGCTCTTTGCAGAGTACGGACTTTGTGGTTTTATGAATAGAACTTTCTTGCGAGATAATCACAGTTTTAACAATCACAGTTTAACTATCGTACTTTTCTAGAAAGAAATGCTGCTGTTTATACATGATTCTGAAATCCTCAGTGCTGGCTCATGGTGTACCTGTGAATTGGCGCTGGTGAAACTGAGGCACGAGACTAGAAGGTCCTGCCGCATTTCCCACTGTGGTCTTCTTGGAGTCAGTCTGGTCCCTTTCTTCTCTTTTTGCCGTTTGCCAGTCTCCAGCAAAGAATGAAAACTTTAACAGAACCTTGCCACAGGGAATTAAGCGACATAATCCCAAAAAGAGATCTCTTGATTGTGACTATTTTAAAGTTGCTTTCATGTCTACTGCTGTTTGTGGTATCTATTATGACTGCAGGATCTTTTTCTGATATGTTTGTATATAGTAAGGCATTCTCTGATTTGAATCTGTAGGTGTTTGGCTTTGTGTTTCCCCCTTTTATCTTACTTTTAACTGTATTCTTTTTAAAAATTTATTTATTTATTTATTCATTTTTGAGTAGGAGTCTCACTCTGTCACCCAGGCTGGAGGGCAATGGCATGCTCCCGGCCATGTTGCCTCCACCTGCTGGGCTCAGGCAGTCCAGCCTCAGCCTTCCAAGTAGTTGTAACTTCAGGCATGTACTTGCCTCGCCTGGCTAATTTTTTGATTTATGGTAGAGATGGGGTATCACCAAGTTGCCCAGGCTGGTCTTGAACTCGTGGGCTCAGGCAGTCCTCTCACTTTGACCTCCCAAAGTGCTTGGATTACAGGCTTGAGCCACCGTGCCTTTTTAAAAAATTTTACTTTCACAGGCCCATATTCTACATTGCCAGAATCCTTCAGGTGGCTAACAGCTCTAATATAAGTTCATAATCCTCACCAATCCATGCTACAAACATTTTTGGAAATTGTGTATTGGTGGAGTAAAATTAGGTTTCTTAGCTTCTGTCCTCATACACTTCCATATTCTGCATTTATGGACTGTTTTGAGTGTCACATGTATGTTTAGGGATAAGGAAAAAGGCACATTTGACTGGTTTAAGAGGAGAGACAGCGTGGATTCAGAGCATTGCTTTTGACCCTACAGATCTAGGGTCACAGGGCTTGTGCCTTGTGGGCACTGCTTCTTGTGCTGGTGACTGATTCTAGAAGAAAAGCTGGTGTCCTGGGAATTCCTCCCATTGTGTCTCCTTGTCGAGTGTGGTGGCCTGTTACTGTTCACTTCTGCTTTCAGCGCCCCTGTCCCCAAGTGTGGACGTCGCGAAACGGAAGAGAGCGCTTCAGTCTCTATTCAGAAGTTCCAGACTACTCGTGTGGGCTTAAAATCTTTTCTGGTCCAAGAGAAGCAGGAACCAAGGTTATTAAGTGATGACACTGTGTAAAAGCAAATCCAGCAGTCCTGAAGAGATGGGAAGAGTGAGCCTGATCTCCCCATCACTCTTCTGCTTTCCTGAAGCCCCGCACTCTGTCTGGGCTCAAGGTGGCTCCACACACTTGGGCATGATTAGCTGAAGGGTGTCTGTGCGTGCACCCGCTCACAGAGCCACTCTCGTTTGATAGGATTCCAAGAATGGGTGCGTGTGAAGCCAGATGAAACTATCAAGAGAAAACTCTAGCATTATGGAAATAAGTTCAGTGTCAAAGGTTGTGAATTACTTTTCGGTTTCAAACTAAGGGAAAAGGCTTTGAAAGATTTGTGTTGACTTAGCGGTAGTGTAAGAGCGCATAGTCTGAAATTTGTTGCTTTTCTGCCCACTCTCCCCTCCCCACTGAGCACCATTTGGCTGCACTGTGGTTACTCAGAGCTCTGGGCTCCTACAAAGTTAGTGCCACCACCGTCTCCCTTCCACCACCATCACGATTATCTACCGGGACCTCATCAGCCATGATGAGATGTTCTCCGACATTTACAAGAGCCGGGAAATCGCAGATGGGCTGTGCCTGGAGGTATAGGAGAAGATGGTCAGTAGGACAGTGTAACATCGATGACTGGCTCATTGGTGGAAATGCCTCCACTGAAGTTCCCCAGGGCAAAGGTACTGAAAGTACAGTGATCATTGGTGTTGATATCGTCATGAACCGTCACCTGCAGGAAATCAGCTTCACAAAAGAAGCCTACAAGAAGTACATCAAAGTACTACATGAAATCAATCAAAGGCAAACTTGAAGAACAGAGACTGGAACGAGTCAAACCTTTTATGACAGGGGCTGCAGAACAAATCAAGCACATCCTTGCTCTGTCACACTCTGTCACCCACACTGGAGTGCAGTGGCATGTTCATGGCCACTGCAGCCTCGACCCACTGGGCTCAGGTGATCCTTCTGCTTCAGCATTCCAAGTAGCTGGAACTACAGGCGTGTACCACCATGCCCAGCTAATTTTTTGATTTATTGTAGAGACAAGGTCTCTTCTAGGCTGGTCTTGAACCTGTGGACGTAGGCAATCCTCTCGTTTCAGCCTCCCAAAGTACTGGAATTAAAGGCATGAGTCACTGCGCCCAGCCAAAGATGAACAACTTAATCATATATTTGTTAAGTGTCTGACTTTTGAGCTAAATATTAGTCTTTTAAAATAAGTTTTTCTTCATTAAATAAGCTAATGACCATAAATGAATAATCATATATTTCACAGTAGAAACATATTTCACAGTAGAGGTATAAAAAAGGTCAAAGTATTTTTTAAAAATTGGTACTTTTTTTTTTTTTTAAGTTGGTGCCCAGACTGGAGTGCAGTGGCATGCTCCCAGCCACCGCATCCTTGACCTACTCGGCTCCAGCGATCCTTTCGCCTCAGCCTTCCAAGTAGCCGGAACTATAGGTGTGCACTACCATGACCGACTAGTTTTTGCTTTATTGTAGAGAAGAGGTCTCACCAAGTTGCCCAGATGGGTCTTGAACCTGCGGGCTCAGGCAATCCACTCGCCTCAGCCTCTCAAAGTGCTGGGTTGACAGGCTGAGCCACTGAGCCTGGCCAAAATTGGTACTTTTAACTCGTACATAAGAAGTCAATTCTTGTACTACATTTAATGTACCTTGAAAACTGGGTTCCAGAACAGTGCTTCCTGGTTGCTGTACCCATCTGGAACTCCATGTGCTTGATGGCAAGTTATTAGTTAGGGTCCACCAAGTTTCAAAGAATGATTGGTATAATTTTAGAGTTGCTAGGTGTTTGACCAGAATCTTTATAAAGAAAAAAAAAAAAAAGGATTGAGATTTAATTAACCCACACTGGGGATTTTGAATAAGGACAAGGTTGTATAATACTGATACTAACTTCCAGGGAAGATCAGGCTGGAGTGTCTTCTGCCCTCTCCAGCCTCCGTGGGTTTGTTGACAGAATCCACACACACACAAAAAAAACTGGTTGGAAATGGACAAAGGTAGTGGCTTTATGAATGGCCAGACAGCACCCAGTTACCCTCAAATTTAGGACCTTCAGTAAACTGTTGAGGTCATGGCTTTGCAAAAACCCTGAAATGGCTGAGCCTACAAAGCGAGCATCATGGCTTGCCAACCACGAAAGGCTACAAGCCCAAGGTGAGCCTACAGCACTGAGGGGCGGGGCCTATTTCAAGTACATTGTCATTACCCGCCAATAACATCCAGCCTGTTAGATGAGCTACTCTTCTCTTTGCGGGAAAGAACTGAATTCCAGGTGAAGAAAGAAGACTCTGGGAAGTGGGCAGAAAAGTCTCTTATGGACTGAGGCTGGGGAGAGGAAGGAAAGGACTTTGGAAACTCTGGGCTGAGACAGGGTCACCGAGTTATTTTTGCCTTAGGGGTTAGAGGACAAGCTCAAACTTTAGTGTGCATGTAGCACACCTGGGGATTTTTTTAAAAACATGAGATTCTCATTTATTGGTTCTATGGTTGGAGATCCTGCGTTTCTGACAAACTCGCAGGTGATGCTGCAGCTCCAGATCTGGGGTTTCATACTTTGAGCAGCCAGGTTCTGGTTCTGCCTTCTGAGTGGACAGGACTGGATTGGAGCATTCTTCACCCTGTATAGGGGCACTTTACTGATGGCAGAAACTCTTGGCCTGGCATCAGCATTTCTGATCTCTGCCAACTCCTGCATTTCTAGCTTCTCAGTGGGTCTGTGTCTTTCCGGCTGAGGATGTTCCTTACCTGGCTTTTCTCCATCTGGGTTGTATTCCTGCTGTGAGCTCTCTTTCTTTTTTTTTTTTTGAGTTAGAGTCTCACTCTGTTGCCCAGACTGGAGTGCAGTGGCTACTCCCGGCCACCGCAGCCTCAACCTGCTGGGCTCCGGCGATCCTTCCGCCTCAGCCTTCCGAGTAGCCGGAACTACAGGCATGCGCTACCATGCCCAACTGATTTTTTGATTTATTGTAGAGATGAGGTCTCACTGCCCAGGCGGGTCTTGAACCCGCGGGCTCAGGCAATCCACTCACCTCAGCCTCCCAAAGGCGCGGGATTACAGGCTGAGCCACCGAGCCCGGCGAGCTCTCTTTCTACAATCTGTCTTCCTAGGGTTAATACTTGGAGGGGTTTTGATACAGTCACTTTTTTCCTTAGTATGTGACAACCAAGCTTGCCTAGGACTTAAAGGTGAAGGCTGCATGGTACAGACACAGTGTAATCAAGGACTCAGAGATGCCTGCTTTCTGCCTCACTAAGTTCCTCTTTTCCCTCTCCCTCCCTCCAGCTTTATTAGGTACAATTGATAAATGAAAATTTCATTTATTTAAGGTATACATCTTGTGTTTTGGTATATGTGTACATTGTAAAAGGTTTACCACAATCAAGCTAGTTAACATATCCATCACCTCACACAGTTAACATTTTTTTGGTTTTGTGGTGAGAGCACTTAAGAGCCACTACTTCTCTCTCTCTCTCTCTCTCTCTCTCTCTCTCCTCCTCTCTCTCCTCCCCCCCCCTTTATTATAAAGATGTAAGGTACAATTTAGGGTTAGGTATGCAAACACTGATTATGCAGGTACCCTTGTGGATGAGGTGTGCCCCTCCCTCCCCAGCAGTTTCCCTCAACTGCCAATCCCACCCCCCGCTCCCCTGACAGTTTCCCACTACTGCCAATCCCTTTCTTATATATAAAATCCTCTGTCTTAGCACACTGCAGGTATCCGATACAGTGCTGCTAACTATGGTCACCACGCATGCTAGATCCACAGAACTTACTCATAATAAAGTTTGTCCAACACATCTCCCTTTTCTCCTCCCCTGACCTGTGGTCTTCTCAAGGCACTGTTGCCAAATAGTAAGCTAAGTTCCGCTAGATTTTGACTGGCCCCAAGCCCAGTCCCTCCCAAAGCAGAGTTCTGGGTCGGAGGGCCACCGTTTCGGGGGGTGGTCTTGGCTCTAGCTTTCCCTGAGCCACATCCTTATCCAGGGGTCTTGCCATGCTCTGGTCGTTCCCTGCTAAGCAAAGACAGAGAGGGGACGAGGGGCCTGGTGCGTCAGAAGGCTCCTCCAGCTCTTTGGTTTCCTGATCCCTAGACCTGAAAGGGAGAAAACAAGAGGGCAGAGGAGCTGTGTGTGGCCCTTGGCCCAGTGACCGCACCTGGTAACAGCCACTTTCCTGGATCCTGGCCCGTCAGGATCGTGTGCTCTGGGGAGAGAGGAAGACGTAGAAGAAGATGGTAGGCAGAGGGGCTAAGCCTCCCTTCCCTCCATACCCTGCAGGCTGTTTCCCCTTTGCATTTAGAAAGCACAGCTCTGTGCACATAGGCTGAGGTTTTCTTGGTTTTGATGGGCCTTTTGACTTGTAGTAGGTGCTTCACAGATTCTCAAGGAGGCTGGGATCCCCGTGACTGAAAAGGTTATTCTCTGAAGACTTCACTTGTGCGGCACAACCAGCATGGAATGTTCCTGTTGGCTCAGGAGGAAACAAGATCCTGATTTAGCAGAAGCAGATGTCACATAAAATGCTTAGCTTTAACCATGACAAAGTGAAACTGTGGATTAGTCATTTCAGGGTTTACTCTAGTATTCAGACAGATGTGCTCATGTAGCACTGTGATGGGATCACACCTGCGTGTGACTATCCTGTTCCTCCAGTTTCCAGCTGGGATGCTGCTGAAACATCTTGGCTGTGTCTTGGCTCTGGGCTTGGAAGGCGCCCACCGTTCTGTGGGAGGCCAATCCCTGCCGGCCGCCCTAGGACACTGAGGGTCTGTGTGGACTGTGGAGTTGCCCTGTGTCCAGTGTCCTGAACTGGCCCAGGGAGCCCATGGCAAGCACATGGAGGTCCTATTGAATAGTTGTCTGTATTCAGTTAGCCCTTTTGATGGAGGGTAAGGTTTATATGTCTGATGTTCGATGCCTGAGGGCATCAGCGAAGGCAGTTGGCTTTGCAGGGGAAAAATAACTACAAGAAATGTTGTATTTCTCAGCTAAGCATTCTGTAAATCCACCTCAGGGAGGTTGCTGAAAGGATGTGAAACCCCATGTCCAGTACATAAAGGCAGCTCAGCCCCAGATCTTGCCACACGGGGGCCAGAGCTGCCCCTAGTTGAGAACCTCTCACTTAGGGCAAGGTCCTTGTGTTCTGCAGTGAGCCGTAAGAGGAGAGACCCCGAGAACCAACTGCTTGTAACGAGGCCAGGCTGGCTGACTGCATCTGAGCTGGACCTTGGGAGTGGAAGTGTCCAGCTCCTGTTTCCCCTCTGCTGTGTGTCCCACTGCTGCTCTGTCCTGAGGGCAGTCTCCATGTGTCACCTGCGGGCTCTGCAGCCTCTAACAGCTGCCTGTGCTGAGAACCCTGCATGGTCTGTCCTACTCTACCCATCCAAACCATTTTCCATTGCTTGGCATGCATTTTTTTGTTTTAGGTTTAAAAAAATACAAGTCTGCAAGGCGCAGTGGCTCATGCCTATAATCCCAGCACTTTGGGAGGCCAAGGTGAGAGGATTGCTAGAGCCCACCTGGGCAACTTGGTGAGACCTCATCTCTATGAAAAATAAAAAAATTATTTGGGCATAGTAGCACATGCCTGTAATTTCAGCCTCTTGGAAGGCTGAGGTAGAAGGATCACCTGAGCCCAGCAAGTCAAGGCTGCGGTGGCCGTGAGCGTGCCACTGCACTCCAGTCTGGGCCACACAGTGAGACTCTGACAAAAAAAAAAAAAAAAAAAAAAATTTCAGTCATTTT
The DNA here is from genome assembly GCA_027257055.1 of Cephalopachus bancanus. NCBI lineage: Eukaryota > Metazoa > Chordata > Mammalia > Primates > Tarsiidae > Cephalopachus > Cephalopachus bancanus. Next base: position 121,756 of record JAPVLO010000180.1, read on the forward strand.
TATTTTGAGCAGTAAGTACGGGGTTGTTGTGTCTTAGGTCAGAAATGTGCATCCTCAGACTTCATTGAGAAACTCCAGATTGAGTCATACTGGGATGTGAATTGAGTCTGCGGTTGGAGAAGATGGTTTAAAGGGAAACCAGAAGGGCAACATGTGCTCGAAGTCTAACAGCGGTTGCTGAGGGTCATTCCATTTGGTAGCTGCGTTTGGATGGTTCGAATAAAGGCCACTGTTACCCCTCCCTCAGATTCATTCAGGGAGTGTTAAGGGTCATGGCTTTGACGGGGGCTGAGTGCTGAGGAAGGAGCCTGGGGAGCAGATAGCCATGGTACCCTCAGGGTTTTTATCCAGAACGACAGGGGCTGGGCTGCACAGGTCCGAGGTTCCATTATCTGGATGGTCCTCCTCTGGTGAAGGTTCCTTCCTTGGCTGCTCGGTTGACCTCGACGGTGCCTGGGTTGCTTGTGCTCTAAGAGCATGTGTTTGAGTCAGCACATCGATCCCAGGAAGAGCTTAGTGCCTTGTCCGTGTTATCTCACCTGTCTATATTATTTTGTTTCTGTTTCTAAGCTCTCTGTTCCCTTCCGTTTAAGTTCCTGCCATTTCTGGAGGCCTTTCCCAGTCACTCCAGTCCCTACGCTGTCGCACTTTTGATGTGCACCACACAACTGAACGGGCACCTGCTTTCCAAACTCAGCTGGAGTGTGTCAGCGGCCTGAAGTGAGGGCGGTCTCCTTCCTTGCTGTGCATCGTCTTCACACCCAGGCTAGTGCTTGGTGGGTATTTTATTGTCCGTTTTGGTGGGACTCTCTGAGACAGCTGACACCAGCAGGTTGTCATTTAACTGGAATCCGGAGCACGTGGCAACGAAGCGTGGAGCCTGTCACTCAAAGCCACAATTGCCAGTTTACACTTGGTTCCTTGAAGTTTAAGACGTAAGCAATTCGAGCAATATACCTGCGAGTTACAGCTGATGTTAAGCAATGTAGTGTCTCTACGAATCTGTCAGCACTGCTGTTAAAATATACTCCTAGGTGAAATATGCTCTTAAGTAAATACACAGATTAACATTCTTGATGGAGAATGTTAGATACAAGCAAATTCTATTGTGGAGGGAATGTTACATATTATATTTTAGAGGGCATTACTTACTCTGATCCTGAGAGGTGGTCCTTTGCTTGGACCTTGCCTGTGGTCCAGTTATGTGAGAGGCTGGTCATTGTTTTCCGACCCACACCAGTAGCCTCTTTGGCAGAAAATGGTGTGTCGTTTCTCCTTTGCTTAGAATTGAACATCAGTTTCCTGGATGAATAGACTTCTTTGCCAGTCCCAGGTCGTGCTGTCTCCAGTTTCCTGTTTTCTTCCCTTCTCCACTTCAGTCTCACCAGGGTCTGTGATCTACTGTCCTGGTTTCCTTGTATGATAGGTAGAAGGTCCTACCTTCATGAGCTGTCAAGGGTTTGCTTGTAGATCTTGAGGTCTACCCTCCTTCCCTGATCGCTGGCTCGTGTCATTTGATGACTACTTACTCAGAACCTAAAACTTTTTACCTGTTGGGTCTTCAAACCCATCATGCTTATTGCCTGGAAAAAGACAGGCTGCGTTCTGCAGCTCCAAAGTAATGAATTTTTTTTGTTGTTTTTTTTGAGTTGGAGTCTTATTCTGTTATCCAGGCTGGAGTGCAGTGGCACGCTCACAGCCACCACAACCTCAACCTGCTGGACTCAGGCGATCCTTCTGCCTCAGCCTTCCAAGTAGCCGGAACTACAGGCATGTGCTACTATGCCCGAATAATTTTTTTTTTCCATTTATTGTAGAGATGAGGTCTCGCCAAGTTGCCCGGGCTGGTCTTGAACCCCTAAGCTCAGGCAATCCTTTCACCTCTGCTTCCCAAAGGCTGGGATTACAGGCTTGAGCCACTACGCCTGGCTTAAAGTGATGATTTTTAGCAGACCAGAACTTACCTGTCTATATATATATATTTTTTTTTTGTTGAGCTAAGTCATCTTGGGACTATTCTAGTAACACTGCAATTGCTCAAGAAGTTTAGGAACTTGCCTTACAGTTGAGCTCAAAGCCATTTTGTAAACTATATGTAGACCAAAAGAGTTTTGCGATACAATTAAATAAGTCTTTATTAAGCAGTTTTGATTGGCCGAGTAGCATATTTACTGGTAAGACACAGTGTCTACTTTATGGAGCCACAGTCTGGCTGAGATACGCACGCGCGAGAGACACAAGGACACACCAGCGTGCACTGGCCTGTTGGGAAAGAGAAGAGATGATTCTAGGGATGCAGAGGTGGGGGTGACGACAGCCATGGGAGCTGGAGAGGATTTCTTTTCTTTTTTTTTTTTTTTTTTTTTGAGTTTGTTGTCTCACTCTGTCGCCCAGACTGGAGTGCAGTGGCATGCTCCCGACCACCGCAGCCTCAACCTGCTGGGCTCTGGCAATCCTTCCGCCTCAGCCTTCCAAGTAGCCGGGACTACAGGCATGTGCTCCATGCCCGACTAATTTTTGATGTAGTGTAGAAAAGAGGCCTCACCAAGTTGCCTGGGTGGGTCTCGAACCCGTGGGCTCAGGCAATCTACTCCCCTCAGCCTCCCAAAGTGCTGGGATTACAGGCTGAGCCACCAGAGTCCGGCTAGTGGAGAGGATCTCAAGAAGATGAGGGAGGAAGGTTGAGGGACCCATGTCAGCAAGTGCTTGGAAAGTCTGAGGCTTACGGGGGAAATGGAGTCATCCTTCTGACTGATGGGTGTACGTGGCAGTGCTGGTTCCCTTGGCACAGGTGGAGCCAAGCCTAGCTCAAATGCTGTCCCTGTGGGTGGACACCAGGTAAAGCCGGAGAGTCTGTGCTGGCTCAGCTGGGACTTTCCCGGAGGAGCTAAGGAGCAGACACTGTCTGGAGGCAGGGCTATACTGTGGCCAAGCAGAAGAGCCTGGATAGAATCCATTGCTGGGCCCGGGGGCTGGTGGGAAGGCAGAGACTGGGGAGAGGTGTTGGCGTGGGACAGGAAGCGGGACTGCAGGGTAGGGGAAGGGGAATTTTATTTTTTGTTTTTATAAAGAATATATATGGCGGGAGGCTGAGGCGGAAGGATCGCCTAGGCTCAGGGGGTCAAGGCTACAGTGAGCCGTGACTGTACCACTGCACTCCAGCCTGAGCAACAGTGTAAAACACCAACTCAAACACACACACACACACACACACACACACACACACACACACACACACACACACACACACACACATTATGATCCAAGTCAGTGGGAAAGGACTTGTGTTTATGTGGAGTGAACAGACTGGTGCTGGGGCAAGTGAATATACCATAGAAGTCCAGTTGCAGGGGAGACAGAAATGGTGACCAGTCCTGGTGGCCTTGAATTACAGGCTAAAAATTGTGGCCTTATTCCAAGAGGCTCTGGGAGCCACTGACCCTTCTTGAATAGGGAGTGACATGGCCAGACGTGAGTTTTAGGAAGGTGGATCGATGAGCTATTGGTAGGGTGGGTTGGAGGGGAGAGAGACTGAATCTTACAAGGAGACAGACCATGGCACTCGCAGCCTCATTTGAGAAGTAAAGGACAAATACCTGACTCAAGATGCTTCAAATGGGGAAAAGGGGGACTTTGGTGTGGGGGGTGGATGTTGAAAGGATTTAGAGATGACTTGGATGCTGGGTGACTGCACATCCTTATTTGCCCCAGAATGCCTAGTTTTTGCTTGTTGTCCTGGTGTAGTTTAGTCATATGAGGCTGCCTCTCTTTTTCCTTTTTTTGGGGGGGGTTTGGAGCCTCACTCTGTCACCCAGCAGGAGGGCTGTGGCATGCTCATGGCCACCGCAGCCTTGACCTGCTGGGCTCCGGCAAGCCTTCTGTCTCAGCCTTCCAAGTAACTGGAACTACAGGTGCACACCACCATGCCCGGCTATTTTTTTTTTTTTTTTAATTTACTATAGAGATGAGAGACTTCTCACCGAAGTGCCCAGGCTGGTCTCAGACTCCCAGACTCAGGCAATCTTCTCACCTTGGCCCCGCAAAGTGCAGGGATTATAGGTTTGACCCACCACGCACAGTCAAGGCTGCCTTTCTATAGGTCAAAAATTGTTAGACTGTGAACTCTATAGTCAAACAGATTGTAGACTCTGTTCCCAAAACCCAGCCAGTCTCATGTGTACTGGTCTTTATTCACAGTGGGGGCAGGGCTTGGGTGTGCCTGCGGCTCACCGTGTGCGTGCATCACACGGGAGAGTGCCTGGCAGAGACTCACACGCCAAGTACCAGGTGCCTAGTGGAGAAGCAGAAATGTCATTGTGATAAAGCTGTTTCTTGTCTTTTTACTCACAAAATCTTGGTTTAGTCCCTGGACTTCACAGGTTAACTGCAGACCTTCACGTGTGGAGAGAGAAATGCAGGTAATCACTCTCACTTCTGTTTCATGGGTGGAATTGCTGGCCGGGCCGAGGCGTCAGTCCCCCAGAGGATAAATGGCTTTGTCAGGTCAACCATGAAGATATTTAGGGGAAGCACATTTTTTTCTGAAATGGGTATACTCAAGAGGGGCCCGCTGTGGGAAGTGTTGTGAAGGAAATATTTGGAAGTACAGGTTTCCATCATTGTGCGGGACCACAGGCAATAGGACCTAGCTTCAGTGTTTAGTGGCCTAATATTAGAGTCAGTACCAAATCGAGAGACGTTGTGTGTTCTGTACCAGGATTATGGATGGAGAGTCCTAAGAACTCCAGAGTACCTCAGTCTGTGCTGTCTTTGATAGAAGCAACATGTTTTCCTTATTTGATAAATGTGTTTTTGGAGCCGGCTCGGTGACTCAGCCTGTAATCCCGCGCCTTTGGGAGGCTGAGGTGAGTGGATTGCCTGAGCCCGCGCGTTCGAGACCCGCCTGGGCAGCGAGACCTCATCTCTACAATAAATCAAAAAATCAGCCGGGCGTGGTAGCACATGCCTGTAATTCTGGCTACTTGGAAGGCTGAGGCGGAAGGATCGCCGGAGCCCAGCAGGTCGAGGCTGCGGTGGCCGGGAGCGGCCACTGCACTCCAGTCTGGGCGACTGAGTGAGACTCCAACTCAAAAAAAAAAAAAATGTGCTTTTGGGGCAGTGGCATTGTGCGGGAATCACCTCTGCAGGTCTCCCCTCGATGGTGCATTCATTCCCTTCAGAGTAAACTGCTGTTTTCTAGCTGTTTCATTATTAAATCTTTTTAAACTGAAGTCTTTGTGACTACAAAAGAACTCAAGAGCATTACAGGAAATAGGGACAACACAGAAAACAATAAGGAAGCGTCATCCGTAATCTTACCATGCTTTTTTATAAACACGTTTCCTCCTCCAAGTATACACATACTCAGAGGAGCATTGCTAAGTGTTGGTGTGAACATTCCCAGTCTAGCCTCTTGGGATAATACTATATGTAACATTTTATGACCTGTGTTTTTCAGGTGATATACCTTGATTCTCTCTCCATCAATACATATTAGTTGGCCGGACACGGTGGCTCACACCTATAATCCCAGCACTTTGGGAGGCCAAGGCGAGAGGATTGCCTGAGTCCAGGGGTTTGAGACTAGCCTGGGCAACTTGATGAGACCTCACCTCTACAATAAATCGAAAATTAGCCAAGCATGGTGGTGCATGCCTGTAGTTCCTGCTACTTGGAAGGCTGAAGCAGAATTACCACCTGAGCCCAGCAGGTCGAGGCTGCGGTGGCCGTGAGCAGCGTGCCACTGCACTCGGGCCTGGATGACAGAGTGAGGCTCTAACTCAAAAAACAAAACATATTGGTCTATTGCAGGAGTGCCATGGATGGCTACATGATGACTTGTTAGCATCTCACTGTTGATGAATAGTTGGCCAAGTGTCAGCTGTTGCATTCGCAGCCCACACCCCATTTAACCTCCGTATTTATTTGCTCCTTCATCCTGAAGCTAGTGCTTTTGTAGGAGAGATGCCTAGATGTCGCATGACCAGGTCAAGTTGCTCTCTAGGTTTCATCTGTTTGAGTCTGGCAACAGCATGAGTGTGCCCATTTCCTTACTTCTTGTTATTACCGATCTTCTGATTCTTTTTTTGCAAAGCTCGTAGGTGAGAAAGTAGTATCTCATTATTTCATGGTCATTTCTTGAATCATGAGTGACATCAAGTAACTTTTCGTAGGTTTATTGGCTCTTTGTGTTTCTTTGAATTGTCTGTATACAAATTCCTATTTTCTTATTGTTTTACAGTAGTTTTGAAAATAATAGATATCAGCCGGGCGTGGTGGCTCTGCCTGTAATCCAGCGTTTTGGGAAGTGGAAGCAAGAGGATTGCCTGAGTCCAGGGGTTTGAGACCAGCCTGGGCAGCTTGGCAAGACCTCATCTCTACAATAAGTCAAAAAATTAGCCAGGCGTGGTGGCACACTTCTGTAGTTCTAGCTACTTGGGAGGCTGAAGTGGAAGGATCATCACCAGAGAGCAGCAGGTTGAGGCTGCAGTGGCCGTGAGTGTGCCACTGCACTCCAGTCTGGGCGACGGAACGAGACTCCGACTCAGAAAAAAAAGAAAGAAAATAATAGATATTAAACCTTTTCCTGCATGTTTGTGAAAGTTTCTTCTCCTATCGTTTGTTTTTAAGTTTGTCTATGGAGAGTCTTTTAAGAGAAAATGAGTGCTGTCAAATCTGTCAGTCTTTTTCTTTTATGGATTTTGAATTTTATGTGATGCTTAGGGTTTCAAATTTCCGAAAATAAGGTATTTTTGGAACCTAACACTCCTGACATTTATCATGTGATTCAGTAAGTCAACAAATATTTGAGTAGCTCCTTAAAGTGTTCTGTTCCTACTTATTAGCACACCATTTCCTCTTCTCCTTTAATTCCATTTCGAGCTACTGTATGTCATTGGCATTCGTTCATGATTGGGGCTTTTTAAGAACTTGAATATCACCCTGTTGAAAAGCCTGGATGTTAGGGTCCAGCCAAGCAGCTGACCAACCTCTTCCAGGATCCGCGTAGTTTCCATGGCATCTTTATGCCTCTTTTTAGTTCCTTGAGCAGACTGGGTGCTCTTAAAACCTGAACGTTAACCGATCAAGGGCTTCAGACATATCCTGCTTTAGTGAGGTGCGTTAACGAGAACCCAGAAGTAGGATGGTCACTCTCTGGTATCCCATCTCCACTATGCTGTGGACCTTGGGGTTGCCCCTTAATCTTTCCAGTTTCCTCTGCTGGCTTTTCAAATGCAAGGCAAAGTCATCCTTTTGAATGCCTCTTTCGTCCCTGTTTCTTGTTTTCATTATTCCTCTGGCTTCCAGCTTTGGGCTGTGTCTGCTACTACGGCTCTTCTTCTGCTTATCATCTCTCCTCTCGTCTTACCTTCGCATCTCTGAGCCTCTTACTTGAAGTCCCTTCAAGGCAGGCAGTTGCTCACCTGGATTCCTCTCTCCGTTTCTGCCCTCAGAGGTGTCTGCCTCGTTTCCTAGACTCTGCCGTTGCTGAAGTTAGAAACCTGCTGGAGCATAGCAGAGGCTAGAATCTCATGAAGTGACAGTCCTGAAATAGCCCAAGTCTGCTGGCAGACAGTTGGGCCATAATTCCTGTGACAGCTCTTGCTGGGGCTGCCCTGACTAGTCACAGTGGTCCCCGATTTTCCCCAAACTTTGGAGGACGGTCTCAGTGCACTGTCGTCCCCATGGTCAAACCCTTCCTTTTTCTAGTTGCATTGCCCTTTTCGTGGATCAGTCTTACAAGCTTTGGGAAATGTTCAGTGCATGCAAATAGAAGTTTAAATCTGCAGAAACCGCAAGCAGACACTCAAGAGAAGTTGAGGTGCTGAGATGCACGTAACGGGGTGTGGTGTGGTCAGGTGGCTCTGGGGCAAGTGGCTTAGAGAAACAGATGACTCCGAGAGCCTCCTGCACCATGGCAGAAGCAGCCCTGAGCAAGGTGGGTTGAAGTTTGGGGTCTGCCTGTTCCTTCTTCTTTTAGGAATGTCGTTTAGTTGATATACCTACCCCATGAGATGGTTATGAAGATTCAGGGGCTGAGACGTGTATGTCTACTGCTGTGAAGTGCAGCAACAGTAGCTTTAATGCTGGAGGCAGTAGTGATGGAATTTCCAAGAATACAAGGATGGATATGCAAATAAACTGAATATGACTGAAGTGTGTAAATGCCCCAAGAGACTTTTCAGATATAAAGTGCTAAGGAACTTGAGAGGAGTGTTGGAAGGGAACGAACAGCATCTATGTAAGTGCTCAGTGATAATGAGATGGGCCTCTGCTCCTTTTATAACCCTCCAGTGCATTTGAGTGATAGTAAAGGACTTTGTTCCAGTTTCCTCTGACCAGGTGGCAAGTGGCTTCGATGTGTCCCTGTGCACAGGTGGGGCTGTAGCCCGTGCCTGTCTTCAGGTGGGGTCTCCATTAACCAGGGGAATTCCCTTAGGCTGGTGGTTCCTAGATACTCAGACACCCCTGCTGATGTGTGATTTAAAATGCACTTCCTAGCCGGGCACAGCGGCTAACGCCTGTAATCCCAGTGCTTTGGGAGGCAGAGGTGAGAGAATTGCCTGAGCTCCAGTTCGAGACCAGCCTGAGCAACATGGCAAGACTTTGTCTCTACAGTAAGTCAAAAAAAATTAGCTGGGTGTGGTGGCGCACACCTGTGGCTCCAGCTACATGGAAGGCTGAGGCGGAAGGATCACCTGAGCCCAGCAAGTCAAGGCTGTGTTGGCCATAAGCATGCCATTGCACTCCAACCTGGGCGACAGAATGAGACTCCAACTAAAAGGAAAAAAATTCACTTCCTCCTAGAAATGTGTCCACCATATTTTAGGTGCAAAGGCTGCATGGACTGTCCTGGGAACCTGGCACTGCTAGGATTGTTTCTATGGAGAAAGTGAACTCTTGAGCTCCAGGCTTAGAATTTGGAACACAGCTTGCTTGAGTGTTGATAATGGAAGCCCTCACTCCCTGCTGCAGGAGGATGTGGGACCCTGGCATAAGGAAGGTGGTAGGTGATACAATGAGGCTCCTTCTGGATGGATTCAAGAGGCTCCCCTGTATGGCATTGTAGCACTCAGCAGGTCAGTTGTAGGAAGGCTTTGGTTCATAAGATGTCAGGAAACTGCTTTGCTTTTCTTTTTAAAATTATATATATATATATTCATTCATTTTTTGAGTTGGAGTCTCACTCTGTCACCCAGACTGGAGTGCAGTGGCATACTCCCGACCACCGCAGCCTCAGCCTTGTCCTGCTGGGCTCTGGCAATCCTTCCGCCTCAGCCTTCCGAGTAGCCAGAACTACAGGCGTGCACTACCACGCCTGGCTAATTTTTGATTTATTGCAGAGATGAGTTCTCGCCAAGTTGCCCAGGCGGGTCTCGAACCTCTGGGCTCAGGCAATCCACTCACCTTGGCCAACCAAAGTGCTGGAATGACAGGCTGAGCCACCAAGCCTGGCCTAAAATTATATTTTTTAAAACTTGTTTTTTTTGAATCACTAAAAAGCTTTAAAAGGGTGAGGGTAGCAGCAATAGAAATGGCAGAAAACTCACTGTGGTTTGATTTTGGGGTGGTTTCCCAGTTGAGTGTAAATTCTGACTGCCGAGTAATAGTGTTGGTCATTAAATCCCAGATGGGTGTGGAGACAAAGCCAAGGAGTGAGATTAGTACATGTCCTGTAGCTGTCATTTCCTGGAGTCCCTGTTAGTGAGTAGTGCTTGCATTCTCATGGGCAGACCCAAAGTGTGTCTCACACAGGCATCCTTTGTTAATTTCCCTCAGGGGGAAACTCTGGTTTTCTTTTCATTTCTCTCATCCTTGAGGAAAGGTTTTTATAACTTGAGCTTCAGATAAACTTTTTTAAAAATGATGCTTAAAAAGGAAATTGACTTGTCTTCCAGAAGGTTATCTTTTCCAGGGGACTGACTGGGAAAAATGGATATTTTAAAACTTTCCCCCCAAATGATATTACCAAGTCTGAGAGCAATAGAAAAGTCAATTAACAGGGACCTGTCAGGCTCTAACATATGCCTACTGTTGGGGCAAGTATTTTGGAAGAAACGAAGATGTTTACGTAATACACAGGCCTTTTTCAAAAGTTTATAATATAGATGGGTAGATAAGATATGCAAAACAATGACTGGAAAAGACAGTATGAAATGAATTGCTGTGCTATATAAATCACTTTTAGAAGAGGCCATAAATTATACATGTGTGAATGCATACATTTTAAATGGAAATGTGCTCAAATGCATGATTTAGGCAATTAGCAAAAGTTGGTAATTTCTGAAAGTGCAGCTCGAGCTGGTCCTTGAAGGAGGGTAAAACTAGAGGCTGTGTCAAGATGTAGATTTGAAAAATATTGCTGTACCAGTTTTATTCCTAACGAGCTAACCTGAAGTTAAACAGAGAGGAACACAAGTCTCACTTTAAAGATTTGAAAGTCGCCTGAAAAGCATTCCATCTCTGTGGTTTTACCAGTGTTGCCACCTGTATTTAGGCAGCGTCACTTATTTTTCGAATGTGTATGGTAGGTGTTCCCACAGATATCTGTTATGTTGAGTTTCCTGAGGCTCGGTTTCGGTCTCATCTTTACCTGGTTCAGAGGCTTCCGGTAGCCTCATGTATAGCATGAAGTCCTTGCTCTAAGCTGGGTGCCTGGGGTCTTGTAATCCTGACTTTCCAGCTTTATTTCCTTCTTCCTTTCTTTGTCCACCATACCGAGGTAGCTTACAGCAGGTCTCCTCACACCAGCTGCTGCTGTGTCACTGATGCCTCTTTTCCTGGTCTGCCGATTCTGTCTCTGCATGTTCAAATCCTGTATGTCCTTGAGAGCTTTACTCAATATGTCCCTGCTTCAGTCAAAACAATATCTGCCATCTCTGAGTTTCTGTGGCACCTAAGCTCTGTTGCTGCTGTGGCCCTTGAGACTTTCTCCCTGGCATTGTTGATTTCTGTGGAAGTTTTTCTCCATTCCAGTGGAGCGAGGAACGAGTCCCCAGGCCCCTTTTCATCTTGGTTTTCCTGCATGTAGCATCACTGGGAGGCCTCACGTCTCCAAGAAAGCTACCCCATCAGTCAGATCTGGCAGCTTCCAGTGAACGCCTGGGCTTTGTGACTGGTCCTTCAGCCCTACCTAGTAGACACCTGGGCTCTTGTTGCTACTTCTACATGTCTGTTTGGAAGTACTTTGCTGGTGTCTGCATAAATGATAGACACAGGTAAGCATGAGGTGATTCTTTTACCATTCTGCATTGCAACAGTCTCCAAGATGTTGTTTAATCCAAGGCGGAGTTCCCAGAGCAGCTGGGGAAGTAAACATGCAATCATTAAATATACTTTGCAAACATCAAAACCCTACCTGACTGTGGCTTAAGGAAGGGTCTTGCAGAATGCCGGAAGATGAACTAGAACGTGCCTGTGGCCACATGTTATGGTGTTGAATGATGTCCGGGGCACGGTGGTTATGCTGTTAATGGCTGTGAGATTCACAGGTGTGCTGTTATTGTGCGTCTTTTTGCGTTTTGTTGTAAAAGGCTACTTTTCCAAGTCTCTGATTTGGGGATATTGGTAGAGTGACCACCCTTTTGGTTGTTTGTTGCTGCATAGAAATGACCCCAAATGTCGTGGCACAGAACAACAATCTACTTTTGTCTCTTGTGTTTCTGTTAGTTGACCAGTCATGTGCTTTCCTGTGCCCAGCTCATCTACTCTTAGGGTTCCATGTCTGCCTGTAAGCAGAGGACCTCTAGGCTTGTTTCGTAAGCCTCGACTCTCTACCTGCTCTAACTCTTCTGTACTTTGAAAAAGTCTGCAATATTTTATGTTTAAAATATTTAAAAAGAAAAGACATGGATTTACCAGAAGTCGGCAGAAATAGGGATAAAGAGCCAACTGATTGTTGACATAGTTCATGGGATTCCCCAGTCTTGGAGTTCCTGGACCCCAAGTGCAAGGGTTTTGTAATTTTTATGTCTCCAATGCCTGTGCGGCATATGGTGCCCATAGTAGGTTCTGGGCAATATTTGCATTAGTAAGTGACTGGACACTTCTCAGGGCCCACCAATGGGGAGATGGATGTGTAAATTGTGACATATACACACACACAATAAAATACTAAAGGGAGTGAACCAGATATACATTATCAACAAGGAAAAATATCAATGGTAAGTGGGAAAAAATAAAATAGAGTATGTAGTGTGTACTACCATTTAGCTAAAGAATACAACTACACATTATTACATACTTATGGGTAGGTATTCATGCAGTCATGATACAGACATGGATTTGAGGGAATCACTCCACCATCAAGGTGATGGCTGTTTTTTGGAGCAGAGGCAGGGCAATGGAAAGAGGAGGAACCCTTGACAATTACTTTAAGTTTATTTATTTATTTTTTTTTATCTTTTTGAGTTGGAGCCTCACTCTCTCTCCCAGGCTGGAGTGCAGTGGCACACTCATGGCTACCGCAGCCTCGACCTGCTAAGCTCAGTGCTCCTTCCGCCTCAACCTTCCAAGTAGCTGGAACTACAGGTGTGCACTTCCACGCCTGGCTGATTTTTTGATTAATTGTAGAGACGAGGTCTCGCCAAGTTGCCCAGGCTCGTCTCAAACCCTTGAGCTCAGGCAATCAATCCTCTTGCCTTGGCCTCCCAAGGTGCTGGGATTACAGGCTTGAGCCACCGCGCCCGGCCTTAAGTTTATTTTTAAGAATCCAAATTGCGTAGGAATAGGCCATACATATCTTAAAACTGGGTATTGGAGATAAGGACAAACTCTTCTGTACTTTAAAAGAAGTCTGAAATATTTTGTAGTTCAAATCTTTAAAAAGAAAAGATAGGGATCCTACCAGAAGTCAGCAGAAATAAATTGTGTGCCTTGCTGAGCAGTTAAGTGGGAACTTGACAGGAGTCACATGTCTGTGACAGAGATCAGAAACCAGGTGGTGTGACTCCTGGCGCACTGATCTTTCCAGCCCCCATGTCATCCCGCTGTGCTCAGACCTAGAGTGTTTAGTAAAATTGAAATAGGAAACACAGCTCCTCAGATATGATACCAAACAGGACCGTTTCTACCCTGTAAGAAGTTGCCCTTCCCATGGACAATGTCCCAAATGGCGTTCATTTGTTAAATGATCTTTGCATACTTCTGTGACTGATTACATCACCATGTAACTTTGTTTCAACCAGTTTAATGATCTCAATTTCATTTTATGTGTAACTTTAAGAGGTGGTGAAAGGTGAATGGCAGGTATCCTTGGGAAAAGTGACTGGATAAAATATTCTTTGTGTAGTCTGGGAGTGGGAGTGGGCTGGTTGTTAGTCATGACTGCGGGTGTTACATATTTAAATTTTGTTGTTGTTGTTGTTGGAGTCTCACTCTGTTGTCCAGGCTGGAGTGCAGTGGCACACTCACGGCCACCCCAACGTCGACCTGCTGGGCTCTGGTGATCCTTCTGCCTCAGCCTTCCAAGTTGCCGGCACTACAGGCATGTACCACCATGCCCAGTTAATTTTTTGATTTGTTGTAGAGATGAGGTCTCACCAAGTTGCCCTGGCTGGTTTCCAATCCGTGGGCTCAGACAGTCCTCTCACCTCAGCCTCCCAAAGTGCTGGGATTACAGGCTTGAGCCACCGCGCCTGGCCTACATTTTTATAAAGTTCTAAAAAGTATTGCTGTGTGATTATTTTCCAGTTATGCCTATGATTTCTTAATATTCTAAACTCTTAGTGTGTTGGAAAAATTACCACTGACTTCCTGACTACTCAGCAAATTATCTAGATAGCATAAGCAGGAAAGGCTAGGAACTGTTGATTCTGTTCATTGCATGCAGGGGGTACTTGGAAGCTCATGGTTCTGAACTGGTGGTGGGTGAAAATGGACTGAAATCTCTGACTTGGAGTTGAAAGACCTAAGTTCCAAATTCTGCAGTTTCATAGGAAGAGTGGAGAGAGCAGCTTAAACTTGCTGAGCCTATTTTTCTAGAGAGTAATACCCTACATAAATTCTCAGAGGAGCTGTGAGATTCATACTCGATAATGTTTTAAAGTCCTTTAAACTGTAGACTAATTTTGTTGTCGAAGCCATCAGAGCAAGCATAGAGATTCTTTGGCCATACAGATTTGATTCAGACATTCCGGAAGGTAGAAACCTAAAGAACTTTGGAAGTCTCAAGCAAGGGTCATAATTGCTGCCTCTACAGTGAGTTCCTCAACCCTGAGGATATTTAAGCCCAAACTGGATAGCCATTTTTGTGCCAGAGATTCAGAAGAAGGGATTTGAATGTTGAGTAGACAGTTTCTCTCTAAGTCCAGAGAGAGCCAAAAAGCAAAACAAAACCAAAAAGCCCACCTGAGTATAACCCAGAAAGAAAAAGCTAAGAGGGAACAAATGAATTCTACTGTGAGAATGTGAGAATTGACACTTGATTCATCCTGGATAAAAGGCTAAAAGGAGCGCATGGATTTTTTTTCCCTCTCCTTTTACAGACAGAAAATTGAAGCTCAAATTGACACTATGTGTTACTAAGTGTTGGCTACCAGGTATTGCTCTAAAAACTTACTATGGCATGGAATTCTCTCGTCTACCTTTTGGAAGAGACCCCACAATAAACAGAGGCACCTACAGGTTATGTGGCCCTGGAGCTGTACAATGAAACTTCTGTGTCCGTTGTTGGGGGCAATGACAGAGTCATCTTCTGTAATTTACTTTTATTTGTAAACCTCCCTCAGGGTGGACTTGGGTGGTATGCCTGAGGGCAAGAGAGTTTGAGATCCTTGATTATCTCGGGTGCCAGAATGGTGATTCCCGCTGGAGGGTATGCCTCCCCCCACCCTCAGCTGTAGGGCGCCTTGGGACCAACCTTGTGACTGAGCTCAGGTATTTGCAGAGTTGGCCAGATGTAGTGAAACCCTTTTGGGCTCTGAATTAAAGTGAACTGTCTCTGAACGAGGATTGGAGTCTGTCTTGCCCATGTGTGCCCAGTCCATGATGTCCATGTGTAGCGGCAGTGGCATGCATACCTGGGTTAGATACACATTTGGGTCTTTGTCTCCAGGTCCTGGCACACAAATTCTAAAACCCTGGGAGTCTCAGGAGTAATAAAGTGTCTTTTGTATGCTACTGAGATGGCTGGTGGCTGGGATCCTTCGATCATTTCAGGGTAGGCTGGATGCCAAAAAGATCAAGGCGTGGTTAGAGGGTTGGAACTTTCAGCCCCACACCTTGACTTCTGGAGAGGTGAGCTGGGCTGGAGATGGAATGAATCACCAATGACCAATGATTCAATCAACCATGCCTTTATTGTAAAACTGCCATTAAAAACCCTTAACGGTGGGGTTTGGCAGGATGAACACAGGTGTACAGGAAGAGTGGTATACCCAGTGATGTCACAGAGACTGCTGCCTCCCCCACACCTTGCCCTGTGTACCTCTCCTATTTGGTTATTCCTGAACTGTAGTCTTTATAATAAACTTCCATTAGTTAGGAAATCATTTTCCTAAGTTCTTTGAGCTGTTCTAGCAAATTACTGAAACTGAGGTAAGGGGTTATAGGAACCCTCAATTTGTAGTTCGTTGGTTAAAAGACAGGTAGAAACCTTGGCCAGTTTACTACGTTACTGGCAGTGGAGACAGTCTTGTGGGACTGAGTCCTTAATCCGTGGGGTCTGTGCCAACCCCGGTGGTTACTGTCAGAATTAAATTGGGGAACACCCAGTTCGTGTCCAGAGAATTGGTTCTTAGATGGAGGAGAAAACCTATACATCTATTATCAGAAGTGTTGTTGTCAAAAGTGTTACCTAAACTGGTTTCTTTCTTCCTCAAATTTCTAAGTCTTTCCGTTGTATTAAGGTGGTAGCTTTGAATTTTTGACTGCAGTAAAATGAGCCTTGGGTGGCTAACGGTCTTAGTTCTTAGGAGGGACAGAAGTCAGAGAGAGTGCACACGAATAAAATTTAGGTCCTAATCTTACAATTTTTTTTTTTTTTGAGTTGGAGTCTCACTCTGTCACCCAGACTGGAGTGCAGTGGCCACTCCCGGCCGCCGCAGCCTCGACCTGCTGGGGTCCGGCGATCCTTCCGCCTCAGCCTTCCAAGTAGCTGGAACTACAGGCGCACGCTACCACGCCCGGCTAATTTTTGATTTATCGTAGAGATGAGGTCTTGCCAAGTTGCCAAGGCGGGTCACGAACCCGCGGGCTCAGGCAATCCACTCACATCAGCCTCCCAAAGCGCTGGGATTACAGGCTGAACCACGAGCCCGGCTCTAATCCTACAATTAATATTAGGCCAGACAGTCCCTTGAGGTAGAAAGGATTGGGGCACACAATGTGTTCTGTGTGACATTGGCATACTTTATCTGTACATAGTCCTTGCTTTCAGCAGAGGAGACAGTGAGGCTCTTGATCTGAGTTGGAGTTTTAAACAATGAATTTATACATAAGTAGCCCCTAATAACATGGGCATATTGTTATAGAATTTTCTCCGATTGTGGATTTGGAATGTTAAGGTGCATTTTCCCACTAGAAACGATCTTTTTGCAGGTGACTATGTTCCCAGGTCACCCTCCAGGTCCATAACACACTTGGGCTTGTACTGTTCAGTGTGAGACAGGTTTGGGTCCGGAATCCATCAACCACAGGGAATAGTAGCAGTTTGTGGTTTGGTGGGACTGTGGTGGTCTGGCATTTGACCTGCTTCCTGTTAACCCTCTCTTCAACCCTCCTCCAGCCTTTAGAGCCTTTATGGGCCCGGAACCCCATCCCGTTTGAGGTCACCTTAGCCCCCAGGGGTCTCCAACCCCTAGGCTGTGGACTAGTATCAGCTCATGGCCTGTTAAGAACTGGACCACGTGGCAGGAGGTGAGCGAAGCTTCACCTCTTGTCAGATCTGGAAGACATTAGCTTCTCCGGAGCACAAACCTTATTGTGAACTGTGCTTGCAAGGAACCTAGAGTGCACGCTCTTTATGATAATCTGATGCCTCCACACCCCTCATCTGTGGGAAGATTGTCTTCCACAAAACTGATCCCTGATGCCCAAAAGGTTGGGGCCACTGCCTTAACCCATGATAAAAAGACATTTCCTCTTAGCTGCCAATCTTAACTGTTTTTCTGCAAATGGCACTGAACTGACATGTCGTATGTACAAGTGTAAATCACTAACATAGCTATGATTCTACTGGAGGTAGGTTTGCAGTTTTAGAAAAGAATATCCTTAAACCAAGTCGCTTTTTGGTAAAACTCAAGTTCCATAACCAAGAATTTGGGAAATACGGAACAAGAGTCAATGAGGAAAGAATGGCCAGCCTTGAACCCTCCTCCCTGACCGCAATTTCCTCTTTGTACACAACTGTGAATTTCTGGGATGCGAGTTTTATTTTCTAACAAAGCTCACAGAACAGAGGGGCAGAATAGAGTAGGTTGCATGCTTAAACCAGGATGTTAAGTGGTTCTGGCACTGAAAAAAATGCCCCAGAAATTAGACTCTTTCCCCCATAAGATTTTTTGTCCCAGGACATCTGATTTGTTTACTATGTCCAAAACCAAAACAAACATACAAAACCCTGAAATCAGCCCCGTAGTGTGGTAACTCTTTACTTGAGAAGAGAGCTTTTAAGTTTTATTACAGTGCAGGGATTGTGCACCTTCACAATGAGAACGTTTTTCTTCATGGTTTTTCCCCTTTCCCACCACCTTTACAGTAGCTGGTGGATGAATCACCTGTGTGTAGTGTGTGGAGCAGCTGAAGGAAATGGAGCTGTCAGTTAGCCTTTGTTGGCTGTTGGCTGGTTTTTTAAAGATAGCCGGTCTTTGTGTTCCTAAGGACCGGGGATTCTCCTATCAGGAGAACAGGCCTGGAGGGTCTTTTAGGCTCTGGGAACAGGTCATCTTTGGCTAGCCAATCCCCTGGTAACTTTGGAAGTGAATGCATCCTGAGAGCGGCTGGCCCCAACAGAGTCCATCACTGAAGAGGCTGAACTGAATCCAGGCTTTGTCGACCTTATGAAAGATGGAGGGGGCGGGAAGGGAATGCTGGTAAAGTCACTTGAGAAAACAGAGCAGATGCTTTCTTGGAAAGCATGATTGAGTCTCAGGTGACTCATAACTTCCTTCCAAGTTTAGCTTGCTACTGGTTGCATGAAAATATTTTTTCTGGGCTTCTACCTCCTGGTTAAGTTTTTTAGTGATCAAATTTAGGGTTTTCTAAAAAGCACCCAGCATGAAATGTATACCCTTGGACAGAGTGAGATGAATGGGCAAGTGACTCAAATGATTAAAAACCCCTCAGATACCTTCCTCCCTACTGCAGGGACACCTCATCAGATTGGATGGGAGGACTTTGTCCCGTGCTTATTTTGAAGTTTTCTTAGCACGGGAACTTGGTTCATCCCAGTATCTTGCACAGTCCTTTGTTTTGTTTGTTTTTGAGTTGGAGACTCACTCTGTTGCCCAGGCTGGAGTGCAGTGGCACGCTCACAGCCACCACAGCCTCGACCTGCTGGGCTCAGGCGATCCTTCAGGCTCAGGCGATCCTTCGGCCTCAGCCTTCCAAGTAGCTGGAACTACAGGTGCGCACTACCACGCCCAGCTTATTTTTTAAATTTTATTGTAGAGATGAGGTCTTGCCTGGTTACCCAGGCTCGTCTCGAACCCCTGGGCTCAGGCAATCCTCTCACCTCAGCCTCCCAAAGTACTGGGGTTACAGGCTTGAACCACTGTGCCCAGCCCTGCACAGTCCTTTGTACATATCCCATGTTCTGTAAATGTTGATTGCTTAGCACAACTCCACTGAGGATTTTGATTCAGCTGCCTTTTCAATTTGTTCCTCTTCCTGTTGTCATTGTTGAACAGTTGGTACTTGAGGAGATGTCCGTTGACTGTGGGTGGCCTCTAAATGGTGTGTGGCGATCTGCTGGCCTCTTTTTTTTTTGAGTTGGAGTCTCACTCTGTCACCCAGACTGGAGTGCAGTGGCTGCTCCCGGCCACCGCAGCCTCAACCTGCTGGACTCGGGTGATCCTTCCTCCTCAGCCTTCCGAGTAGCTGGAATTACAGGCATGCACTACCACGCCCAGCTAATTTTTTGATTTATTGTAGAGTTGAGGTCTCACCTGTCCAGGCGGGTCTCGAACCCGCGGGCTCAGGCAATCCACTCACCTCAGCCTCCCAAAGGTGCAGGGTTACAGGCTGAGCCACCGAGCCCGGCTGTCTGCTGGCCTCTTGTCAAATCGTGACTCCTTTTTTTTTTTTTTTTTTTTTTTGAGTTGGAGTCTCACTCTGTCGCCCAGACTGGAGTGCAGTGGCTGCTCCTGGCCACCGCAGCCTCGACCTGCTGGGCTCCGGTGATCCTTCCGCCTCAGCCTTCCAGGTAGCCGGAATTACAGGCATGCACCACCATGCCCGGCTGATTTTTTTTTTTTTTTTTTGATTTATTGTAGAGATGAGGTCTCGCTGCCCAGGCAGGTCTCAAACCTGCAGGCTCAGGCAATGCACTCACCTCGGCCTCCCAAATTCGCGGGATTACAGGCTGAGCCACCGAGCCCGGCAAACCGTGACTCTTGTGGGTGGCAGTGGGGCAAGTCACCACGGGTTTCTCCCTTGTGCTTTCTAAAAATGTCTACTTTTGGAATGACATGTGTTGAGCATTGAGAGGTGGAGAGAGGTTGATGTAGAGCGAGGAGAGGCTCTGTGGCGGGCATGCTTTCACGAAGATCAATGCTTTTGTTGGCTGCTCTGGAGGTGAGGGCTTTGCCCCTCCCCACCTTCACAGATGTCCTCCTTGAGCCTAGATGAGGAGTCTTGAAGAAAGGGTGAGAGCCTGTGGGTGGTTAACTTGCTTGATCTAGTCACTCATACCAACCACTGTAGTTCGGGCTGCTTTGGAGGGCTCGCTGACAAACTGACTCTGTGGCTTCTTCTCTCTTGTGCCTTTTTAGAATAGCACTGCTTGGCAGGTGATTGGTTCATGAGTACAGGGTTTCTGTTTGGAATGATGAAAATTCTGGAGATGATGAAATTCTGGAGTGGTGATGGTTGCACCAGAATGTGAATGTACTTAATGCCGCTGAAGGGTACATTTAAAAATGCTTGCAATTGCCAGACGCGGTGGCGCACGCTTGCAGTCCCAGCATTTTGGGAGGCCGAGGCAAGAGCATTGCCTGAGCTCAGGGGTTTGAGACCAGCCTGTGCAACTTGCCAAGACCTCATCTCTATAATCAAAACATCAGCCAGGTATGGTGGCATGCGCCTGTGGTTCCAGCTACTTGGCAGGCTGAGGCGGAAGGATCGCCTGAGCCCAGCAAGTCAAGGCTGTGGTGGACGTGAGCATGCCACTGCACTCCAGTCTGAGTGACAGAGCGAGACTCTGACTCAACAAAACAAAAAACAACAAAACAAAACAAAAATGCTTGAAATGGTCATTTTTGTGTTATGCATGTTTTACCACAATTAAACTAAAATTTTTTTTTTTTTGAGTTGGAGTCTCACTCTGTCGCCCAGACTGGAGTGCACACTCCTGGTCACAGCAGCCTCAATCTGCTGGGCTCCAGCAATCTTTCCGCCTCAGCCTTCCAAGTAGCCGGAACTACAGGCACGTACTACCACACCCAGTTAGTTTTTGCTTTATTGTAGAGACAAGGTCTTGCCAAGTTGCCCGGGTGGATCTTGAACCCGCGGGCTCAGGCAATCCACTCACCTCAGCCTCCCAAAGTGCTGGGATTATAGGCTGAGCCAAGCCTGGCCCAATTTTTTTTTTAATGGTGCTTGTAACAGAAGCAACTCCTCCCCACACCTGTCATCTCAGGTGTCCGAGTTGTGACTGAACAGTCATTGTGTCTTTGTGGTGATAGGACCTATCTGCCCTAGGATAGACTTGCGCTGGCAACGTCAGAGAAAGTGTCCCACTGGAGACTCATTGGAGACCAAGCTGGTCCATTGCCCAGGGGTGAAAGAGTAGAGGCTTTGCCCTGGACTTGGACAGCCTGATTCTACTGGTACCAAGGCTCATGCCCATCCCACACCTTCTCCTGCGTCCACTCCCTGAGGCCTGGCTTCTCCTGGGAGCTGAAGAGTGGCACGTGGCTGTAGGCCATTTGAATCTTCGGTGCCAGTGAGACCGGCAGGAGGCTGAAAGTGTGACTGTCTCTATCCCAGGACTTGAGAGAAACTCTGCCCCAAGGGAAAGAATCTGAGGACTTTCATCCCAGAGCACTTCTGACTTTCAAGTGGGAGTGGAGGAAGGAGGCAGTGATTGGACCAAGGACCCAGAGGTGGATTCTGTCACCTGCTCCTTCTCAGACCTGGGGGAGTAGGGTGGCACGTGACAGCCTTCTGTAGAAGAGAAGCCACAGCTGAAGTGGGCACATTTTCCTAGAATACGAGCTTTATAAAAGATTTGTGGGAAATGACAGAGACACAAATGTGGTGAGGGTGTAGAACAGATTGGAATGTTCTCTTTCTTATTTTTGTATTGACGTAAAACACAAATCCAGAAAAATGCATAAATCGTAAGTGTACAGCTTGGTGTTCTGTCGCAGACTGATCAAGAAACAGAACTTACCAGCATCCTGGACGTTTCCTTTGTGTGTCCTTCTGGTCTCTGGGCCCTTTCCAAGAGCCATGTGTCCTGACTTCCAATGTCATTGTTTACTTTTGCCCGTTCTAGAGGTTAATATAAAAGAGTAATTTAGTGTGTGCTTGTGCGTTCACAATATAGTTGAGATTTACCTTGTTGTGGCATGGATTGGTGCTTTCTTCATCCCATTGCTGTGTGGTATGGACATGCTGAGGTTTATTTGTCCATTCTACTGTTAATGGACACAGGTTATTTTCATTTCTTGGCAACTGCAAAAAACCTGCTGGGCATGGTCTTGTACTTGTCTTTTGGTAAACAGATGTATGAGTTTCTTTTGGGGACCTATCTAGGAATTGCTGTGTCATAGGGGATACTGTGCTCAAGTCTAGTAGATACTGCCAAGCAGTTTTCCAAAATGGTTTTACCTGGTTATGTGTTCATAACAATTCAGGTTGCTCCACATCCTTGCTAGGGCTTGTTGTTGTTGTTTTTTTCCTTCATTTCAACCATTGTGGTGGGTGTCTTGTGGTGGTATGTAATAGTGTCTCGTTGTTTTTAATTTTCATTTCCCTGATGACTACAGTTGAGCCTTTTCAAATTCACGTTCATTATAAAGGTGAAATGTGTCCATTGGAATTTTAGTGGGTGAACAGTATGCACCCACCTCTCCTGCCACTGGGGAACTTAAGTAGGAAAGTTTGCCTTAGAGCCCACCAAACTGTGCCTTCTCACCTTTGTCAGTACTTGTCATGATGATGTAAGCCCAACGTGCTATGCTGGGAAGGGACCTGGGAGGAAGTCTGCTCCCAAAATGCTCCAGATCTGAAACTTGTGCGTGGAAGGTATCAAGTGCTAACTGCCTCCTTTCGCCTGTAGGTCCTCCTCTGGCAGGATTTAGTTTGACAGAAAACAGATCTTTGAGTTTGGAGCCCCTGCTGTACGCTTAAGTTGACGTTGAGCCAAGTGGGTCGACTTAGGGTAAAAGGAATATTCCCACTTTCCCCGAATTCCATTATTGGCCTAGCTCCTATGCTGTAATCTTGATTCCTTGGCTTCTCCTGCTTCCGGAGAAAGCTTTGTGTGATAAGTTAGGCCATGAGGCCTTGTGCACTAACATATGTCTTTCCCCCTTTAATTCCGGGTGTGTGGTTGTCATGGGAGTTTCTGATTCAGGGAGTGTATTGCTTGGAGGCCAGGGGATGTGTTATTGCGGCATGTGGGGACTGGCATAGAAGCTGTCAGGGGAAACTTAGGGTAAGGAACGTTGAGTCTTCTGGTGAAGAGGGTGTCTTGACCCTGGGTCACAGAGCAAGTGAGAAGCAGAGAGGGCTCCTGACTGCTGTTCAACTGCTCTTCCCTCTGTGCCTTTGTTTCCCAAACTGCATTATATGAAGCACAAATGTCACTCCAGAAGTAAAGCTCCCTAGTCAGGTGTAATTAAGACATTCTGATGGAACAGATTGTTTAAAACTGTGCAGTTGAGCATTATGAATCTATAAGAGATGAATGGGCCATGTGGTGTCCTTGAAGTGGGTCTGACCATTGCACCTTTTTACTTAATTTTTTTTTGCCTTGATCTCCTGTTAGCGCCTCACAGTAGGCCTGATATTTAAGTGACTGGATCCAGGCCTACTCTGTGAGTTTATATCCTTGGAAATCCTTGGAAGAGGATTTCTCAGTTGTAGTCCAGTGTGCTGCAAAGTAGCAAGCATGTCTGATTTCTGTGACCCTGCTCATGTGGAAAGCTGTGGTGGGTTATACAAAACTGAACACATGGACCAGTAGTTCCCAGACTTTGGACCTCATGAACCAGAAAAAATGATAAAGCAGACTGACAATAAGAATCCCAGCTGCTGATGCAGGGTTGCCAATTTTTTTTTGTCAAGATAAATTAGCCCTAAACAAAAAACTCAACTGCCATTTACTATCCACATTCTTTTTCATAAAAGAGAAGATATTTTAACAAGGACATGGTCTCAGCATAAAGAGTAGTCCTTCACATATAAAGACAGGTGGCATCTTTACAGACATAAAAGGGATATTTTAAAGATATGTCTAATGAAGAGATATTATCAAAATATTATTTTATGGTATCATCTTGCATATTTTTAAATGCCAGGTTTTTTAGTTCAGTTTATTTTAGTGTAACACAAAGTGAAGCATGGATGTCCCAACTGTTTGTATCACAACTGTTGTCAAGCTGCTCGCTTAATGGGACTTCATTGATGGGTAATATTCTGAAGGATTGAGAGAAGCAAACGTGAGCAGTTTCTGCCTGCTTATCTGGCTTTCCTGAAGGAGCAGGAAGGCAGGAGCAGTGGTTTGGGCATCCTGCCTGGAAGATGGTAGGTGGAGCCAGCAAGTCGCACCTGCTGACAGCTCAATGTGAGGAGAGGCTGTGGCCAACTTGGGGAATTGTCTCATCTAGACCCTTGGTTCATTTCTAGGAATTTGCCAAGCCCTATGGCTCTGCTGTGGCAGGGACAGCAAGGGGACAGGAATGGGTACCCCGACAAGTTCTGTGTTTAGAGAAGCGTTGGGGGGCCTCCCTGGATGGCTGCTGTGTTTCCCCCTTCCTCCCCTTTGGCCTTTACTCGCCCTCCCCCTATTTCTTCCTTTATGCTGCTGAGGCGAGCTGTGCCTCTCCAGGGGCTGGTGCCCCTTAGTCTCAGGGAGTCTGGGCCTGGAGGGACCATCCGTCGCTGCCACCTCAAGTGCTCATCATTGAGCTCAGTTTCCATTCAGTCTCTGCAGCCAGGATGAGGATCTTGGCTTCCTCTGAGTGTTTCCCTTAGCAGTGAATGAGCTCTGCCTCTGGCTAAAGACAGCTCTTTGGCATGTCTTTTGCAATTACAAAGGGGGGGAGAAAGGAAACATCCTGCCAACCTTCTTTCTTGTTGCCCTCCCAGCTGTGGTTTTATTCAGTTTTTCAAGTAATGAGATCCTCCAAGAGATGTCAGTGGAGGGCTAACAGGGGTTATCCTTGAGGCCTTCTTGGATTCAGATTGCAATTTGCAGTCAGACCTGCTGAATCAAAGCCCAGCCCTTCTGATCATTGCAAAGCATGGCATGCCCTGGCCTCTGATGTGCATTTACTGGTAGAGATACACGTTGCCACTGACATTTCTTTCAAAATGGGCCGGTGGTGGCAGGAAGGAATGCCAAGAGCTGGAAATCGTTGGCCAGGGCCCTGGGTCCATGCTGCTCCTGTAGGGGATGAAAGCATGTCTCTCTCAGAGCTGAACTGAATGCCACAGCTGGTTTACAGGGTGCTTGGACTTCATGTCCTGTGTTCCTCTCTCCCCTTTGGCACTCACTTTGTTGACTCTGAGAGCCTAAAGCTCATGGCCTTTCGCGGGGGACACTGTGTCGTGTGGGTGGGAAGTAGGACTCACACACGCCGAGACTCAGGCTTGCTTGGCCATCACTATGTGGCGCTGGGCTGAGACAGGTGCACCTTCTATGGGCTGCAGCCCTCAGTGTTCCTAGAGATGAGGTTATTAATGTTTCAGCAGAAGGGTTAAATGGCGGTGGGTAGTGATGTTCAGAAAAGCCAGCCCCTTTCTTTAACCTGCTATGAAGAAAGGAAATGACAGACTAAGTTACATGTACTACTACTCCTGTGTATGAACCTTCTTTGTAGATGTTTAAACTCGGATTCTAGCTGGGTGTGGTAGTCCATGCCTGTAATTCCAGCACTTTGGGAGACTGAGGCGAGAGGATTACCTGAGCACACAGGTTTATGACCAGCCTGGGCAACATGGCAAGACCTCGTCTGTACAATAAATTACAAAAAAAATTAGCTGGGTGTGGTGGCACATGCCTGTAGTACCAGCTACTTGGGAGGATGAAGTGGAGGGATCAGTTGAGGCTGCAGTGACTGTGAGCGTACCACTGCACTCCAGCCTGGGCGACAGAATTAGACTCTGACTATAAATAAATAAATAACTTGCTCTGAATCTTCAGTGCTTTGGCAGACACCCAAATACCTTTTTTCCTTCTCCATCCTGTCTTTCTTCTGTGAAGTCTCTTCCAGACCCACGGAATCCATAGAGACCTCTCTTCCCTCTGAACCTTGGCACTGGAAGAAGGACAGTGCAGTGTTCTCATTCCCTTCAGAAGTGAAGCACCTGTAAATACATGGCTGTTCTAGCTCAGATGGAGTCCCCTGCAAATATTTGAGCACCTGTCACATGCCAGGCATTGCTCTTGGCACTGGAGACGTAACAGTGAGCAAAACAGATAGGTATCAGACCTTCTGGAGCATGAGACAGGCAAGAGAAGAACCTGGCCATTGCAGATTTTTTTAAAAAAATCTGATAATGGGCATGGTGGAGAGTGGTGAGCTTTCCTGTGCTTGGATGAGTTGGTCAGGAAAAGCTCTTTGGGAAGGTGATGTTTGAGCCTGACAAAGAGGCACCATGTGAGAATCCCTGGGTACCGGATGGGGAGGAGGGTGGCAGATTCAAAGGCCCTAAGGAAGGAAGAAAAGACAGAGCTAGCTAGAGTGCAGTGTGCTAGCTGAAGGGAAACAAGATTGCAGGATTTGAGAGCCTCTTCCAGGAGTTCAGATTTTGTTAATGCAGTGGAAGATGTTAAGCAGGAAAGTGACATGATCTGATGGGTCCTTTCAAAAAGACCCTCTGGCTGCTCTTTAGGGAAGACATGGTTTGTGGGGGTTGCAAGCAGATAGCAAAGACCAGGTAAGAAGAGGTGTCGGGGCAGGCGAGAGAGGTTGGGCCAGGCAGGGTGAATGGGAAAGCATCAGACTCAGGATGTCTTTTGGAGGTCAAGCTCCTGGGCCTCACTCATAGATTGGGTGTGGGTATGAGGGCAGAAGAACTGGGATCACCCAAGTAGTGTGAGGTGGGAAAGACTCGGAAACAGACAGGTGAGGGGTAGGAAGGGATTCAGGTGTTCGGTTTGGGCTTTTTAATTTTCTTTTTTTTAGTTGGAGTCTCACTCTGTCGCCTAGGCTGGAGTGCAGTGGCCGCTCCTGGCCACCGCAGCCTCAACCTGCTGGGCTCTGGCGATCCTTCCGCCTCAGCCTTCCAAGTAGCTGGAACTACAGGCACGCGCTACCATGCCTGGCTAATTTTTTTAAAATTTATTGTAGAGATGAGGTCTCGCCAAGTTGCCCAGGCGGCTCTCGAACCCGTGGGCTCAGGCAGTCCACTCACCTCAGCCTCCCAAGGCGTGGGATTACAGGCTGAGCCACCGAGCCCGGCTGGGTTTTTAATTTTCAATCTGCATATTAGATACCCAAATAAAGGTATTGTTAGGGTCATCTCGGTGGAACCTCCAGAAATGTTCGGGTCATGCTCTGTCAGCGGGGCCTTCAGAATATTAGGTCAGGCCCACTGGGGGTGTGTGTGTCTGGTGTGCTCTCCGATGCCACGTGTAAGATGCAAGGAATTGCACAGAAGTTAGATTAGAGAATTCAGTTTATTTAGAAAGTAAATTAGAGAGAGAGAAAGAAGAGATTCACCTCCCCAAGGCAGGGGAGGGGGCCAAAGCCAGGAAGCATGGCGACAGCCATAGCTCAAGGAGCAGTTGACCACACCAGAGTCTAGCAAGGTAGTGGCAGTGATGTTCTGGCCATGGCTGCTCAAAGTTGAGTCCTTTTAACCACTTCCCTTGGATGGGGGAAGGCTATTAGGGTGATTGGATAGAGGTCTCCTTCACGAAGGGACAGGTTGAAAGGTACAGACAACAGTCAGAAGGGCGTCCCCAAGATGGCTCTGCCTCCCAAAGACAACAAAGGCCCTAAGCGGTTTTTCCCGCCGGCGCAAAACTTAAACCTGTGCTCAAACAACCTCTCCCTATAAAAATGCTACCTCATAGTCTCCTCCAATAAGACTCAGGCACGGCACTGGCCTTCCCCTACAAGGTTCATAAATATACCTTTCTTCCTGCATAGCTCTCTCTCTCTCTCTCTTGCTTTCTCTCACTTTCTCTCGCCCTCTCTCTCCCTCTCCCTCTCTTGCTTTCTCTCACACTCTCTCGCCCTCTCCCCCTCTCCCCCCCCTTGCTTTCTCTCTCTGTCCCCACCACTGTCTTACTCTCTTTCTCTCTCTCGGTCTCTCTTTTTCTCTCTCTCTCTTGTCCTTCCTCGGTTACAGTCCCTTCGTGTAACTGCCCCTTTAATAAAATCTCTTGGTTCAGACTGGCGTGGAGTCGTTACTGGTGCCAAAACTTCTTTCACAGGTACTGAAGTCAGGTGATGGACAGCAGGTAGATGGGTGGGTTAGTCACTTGAGTTCGCCAGCCAGACGTTAGCATTTCATGCCCTCGGGTGGTGGGCTAGATGGGCAGAGACAAGGGGAGGGGATTTTCTTGCAAGAGACTTTATCAGACAATTGCAATCCACAAACTCCTTGATCAAAAGCTGGTCTATTATCATTTCTATGGCTCTGTCCTCATCTTGCATCTGATGGAGATTTGCCAAGGGGGCCTGGGGTAGGCTGCCAGCTTGGCTTGCAGTAGGATGTCTGAATGCTTCCTAAAACCTGCCTATTGGAAATTGATCTATGTCTAACCTATGCTAGATTCAAAGCATGTCAGGGGTAAAATCTAAGTAAAAATGACTTTGCTGAGGCAAAAAGACTATGCTAAACTAAGTTTATTCTGGGTTTCTATAGGTACCTCCTCTCAGGTGCAGAGTTGTATAGTTGGGTCTAGATCTCAGAGTTAGCAGCCAACGTGGCTGGACAAGATCCCATGTGAATTATGTTGTATGCATAGGAAGCGGGTGGAGGGCTGGTAAGAAGTGCCCGGAGGAGTGCAGCCGGGGAGCTGACCACCCCCGGGAGGCCGGTGAGAGGAGGAAGGCCAGGAGTGTGGTCAGGATGTTAAGCTGTCTTGGAAACCTGACTCTCAAGAAGCTTTTATGTGGAGGAAGATTGTTCTCAATTGACTTTGGATTGATTCACTTGCTCAACTTCCTTGGCTTTTCTTATCCCACCAGTTCCATCTGGGTGCAAAGTTTCGTTGAGTGATTAAATTGACATAAATTATTCGCTGGTCTGCCTTGTCATGGTTTTTAATGTTTTATTCTGCCTTCTGGGCCCCTTTACATGGTGCTGGGCTTCAGTAGTAGTGCCAGGAATGGCAGTGATAACAATTAGCATTTGTATGATGCTCAAACGTTCTAAACGTACTTTCTTTTATGACAATTGCCGGACTCCTCATAGACTTCCTTGGGCTTCTCTTTTTTTTGAGTTGGAGTCTCACTCTGTCGCCCAGACTGGAGTGCAGTGGCCGCTCCCGGCCACCGCAGCCTCGACCTGCTAGGCTCCGGCGATCCTTCCGCCTCAGCCTTCTAAGTAGCGGAATTACAGGCAGGCGCTACCATAGCCCGGCTGATTTTTTGATTTATTGTAGAGACGAGGTCTCGCTGCCCAGGCAGGTCTTGAACCCGCGGGCTCAGGCAATCCACTCACCTCAGCCTCCCAAAGGCGCGGGATTACAGGCTGAGCCACCGAGCCCGGCTGGGCTTCTCTTGTATGAAGGACTAGGTGAGAGTGTCTTAGCTAGGACTAAATACTTGGCTGTGGTGTGACTCCACAAATCCCTGGCTTCAGCCAGCAGATGGCCTTGCTGCTGGGCGCTTTTGTGTACTCCGGCCTGGAGCCCTGGTTGGATCAAGTTCTCTGTTGGGATGTCCTTCTTGACTCTTGTAGCTAGTAGGAGCTCCCCTTCAGCACCTTTCAGGGCTGATGCCACTCGCTAGATTTAGTCCTGTTTTGATTTCCCACAACTGTGAGTCCTGCCACTTCTTTTTTTGAATCGAGTTCTCACTCTGTTGACCAGGCTGGAGTGCAGTGGCACCCTCACGGCCACTGCAGCCTTGACCTGCTGGGCTCTGGCCATCCTTCTGCCTCAGCCTTTCAAGCAGCTGGAACTATAGGTGCACCACCACACCCAGCTCTGTCCCTTACTTTTAATTGATGATTGATGTTGCCTATTTTTATGCTTTGTCTACTTAACTCTGCAGTTACCTCCCCAGTAGCAGGCACTTGTGTTAGAATGTACCAGAGTGTCTGGCAGTGTGATTGCAGGCCTGCATGAGGTGTTTAGCATTTGAGTAGAATGACTCTTTTGAAGCCCTTGTGAGGTAGGATAGGCGACTCCTACAAATGGGGAAACAGAGGCAGGACCTGGACTAGCAGTTTATTCCGGGTCACAGAGCGGTGAGCATTGGATCTGGGGCCGGCACCCACACCACCAGCTTCCATTCCTAGCTTTCCCCAGACTGCACTCTCTGAACACAAATCCATTCCTCTTTCGCTCTTTTCTCTCCTGCACAAATGGGGCTCTCTCCCCAGCTGAAGGCACTCCACAGTCTCTGGATCGGATCCCTGCGGCTTGAAAGACCTCAGCTGGACTGTGGCCTCTTTCCCCGGTCCTCACAGAGGCAAATGTTGGGGACTGTTTTGCTTTTTTTTTTTCTTTTTTACACGGCTTCTGGTTATGTGAGTTACGAATGTTCTCCTCACACTTTTGCCTAGGCGGCTACAGAGCATCCCTCTCCTTAGTGTCAGTTCCCACAGAGCTGAGATCAGTGTTTCTGGAGCCCATGGAGAGCTTCCAAGGGGAGTCCCTGCAGCACTGACAGGGCCTGCTACTGCCAAGGAAACCTCGATGACTGCTAGCTCCTGTGTCCCTTTTTTTTTTTTTAAACTTGGAGTCTCGCTCTCTTGCTGGAGTACACTGGCATGCTCATGGTCACCGCAGCCTCAATCTGCTGGACTCAGACAATCCTTTCGCCTCAACCTTCCAAGTTGCTGGAACTACAGGCACGCGCCACCATGCCCAGCTAATTTTGTGATTTATTGTATAGGCGAGGTCTCGCCAAGTTGCCCGAGCTGGTCTCGAACCTGCGGGCTCCGGCGATCCTCTCACCTCGGCCTCCCAAAGTGCTGGGATTGTAGGTGTGAGCCACCGCACCTGGCCTTCCTGTTGTCCCTTTAGCCCAAGCCTCGTGGGGTTGCTTGTTCCCGGTGACAAAAGATGGGTGGTCTGTGTGCCACAGAGCACTGGAGAAGTCAGCGACTGACTCGTCCCGCGTTGACAGAAATGGAGCAGGGGCCTGGGACTTAGTGGACTTCCACTTGCGCCCCCGCAGCTGGTGGCCTGCACTGAGGACCCTGCTCTCAGCATCCTTCCATTTGGTTCTAGAGACTCACAGAACACTGCATTCATTTAATAGACCCGCTGCCTCAGTGCTTCCCGAGACTGCCGGGCCAGAAATTCTCACAGAACCAGGAGTTCTGACCAGATAAGACCTAGAAGTTGCAGGATCCGTGGCTTTGCTGACTCTGCAGAGAAAAGTGCAGTGTCGTCAGATTCCACACTGGAGTGTGAAGGCAAAGCTACTCTTCCTCGTGCCTAGATATTCTTGGGCTGGCGACACCCCTGTGCTGATGGGTTATGTAGATAGTACTATATTTAGCACTTCTGGCAGGAGAGAGGCCATAGCTTCTTGCTATGAGAAGCAAGAATCTGCAGGGCTGGAGTGCATGCATGTGTTCCTCCGTTCAACCAACATATACCAAAGTACTTTCGTCAAGATAAAGAACACTTTATCCCCATCTTCGAGGGCAGAGATGCATCTATCCAAGTGAATGCGGTAGAATTCAAGGCTGTTAAGATGAAAACGCAGAAGAGAAGAACCCTGAGGCAGGTGTGACCAAACGGCTTGACAAAGAGTCATATTTAAGCGGGACCTCGAAGAGCGAAGAGCGAAGAGCCAGGGGGACGGGGAAGATGACTGAGGCAGAGGAACGGGCGTGAGCAAGGCTGTAGGCAGGGCCCCTCGTGTGATGTCTGAAGCAGGTGATGTGGCTGGAGTGGAAGGCAGGGGGCGTGGCGGCGAAGAATGTGGCCCGAAAAGTCATTCAGGCCGGGTTGTGAACCAGTCTCATGGGAACTTATGCTGTAAACATGAACATTTTAGAGCAGGGGAATTACATTTTTTTTTTTTGAGTTGGAGTCTCACTTTGTTGCCCATGCTGGAGGGCAGTGGCACGCTTCCAGCCACCACCACCTCAATCTGCTGGGCTCAGGCGATCCTTCCGCCTCAGCCTTCCAAGTAGCTGGAACTACAGGCACATGCCACCATACCTGGCTAATTTTTTTTTTATTGTAGAGATGAAGTCTCGCCAAGTTGCCCAGGCTGGTCTCGAACCTGTGAGCTCAGGTAATCCTCTTACCTCAGCTCCCAAAATGTTGGAATTACAGGTGTGAGCCACTGCACTCGGCTTGTTTTTATTTATAAGATAACTCTAGAACAGTTTCTCACCATCAGCACTGTTGGTCAGAGGCTGTCCTATGCATTGTAGAATGCTTAGCAGTGTCCCTGAGTTCTTCCTACTAGATGCTAGTGGGACACCAACCCCCACCCTAGTTGTGACAACCAAAAATGTCTCAAGACATTGCCACATGTCCCCTGGGGACAATTTTGTCCCCCACCCTATTTGAGAACAACTACTCTAGAAGCAAACCCACCGGAGTATCAGTTGAAATGGGAACAGAATGAGGCAGGAAGAAGGTAAGCACACAGATTAGTTATTCAGCTAACGGGTGAAGTCCTGAACTAAGGCAGCAGAGTAGGAATCGAGAGGAGGTGCTGAATTGGAGGGCGATGTCAGCATCATCTGGTGTGTTCTAGGGGCCTGAATGAGTGGGGTTGAGCCAACCAGTCTTGGTGACTGGTTGGAATTCATCGATTCAACTTGAATATTGGTTTGGAGGAGTGGAAGGAACACAGGGGTCTACTTCTGGGTCTTCTTTAGGGGTGCGAGCTTGGCCAAGTTCCTTAACTCCCTGGATCTCAATGTCTTTCCTCTGTAAAGTGTATCTACGAATCCCTGTGCTTCCTACTGCACAGAATTCCAAGACTTCCTGTGTGCGTAAGTCCTTTGAAAACTGCAGTCACTCTCTTAGTGAACAGTGTTCTTCCTGCAGCTCCGTGTTCAGGAGAGTGGGCCACAGGGACGGCACTTGCCGATGGGAGTGTGAGAGAGGCTACTCTGGGTGGGCAGTGTCTCTTCTGGCTGTGGACTAACGGACCATGAGGCCGGACACTGTTGAGCTCACATGAAGTCCCTGAATGTGGGAATGTGATGTTGGAACCTGAGAGGGAACATTTGCCAGCACTGTGGTGGTTAATGTCTTGGCTGTGCATGGTGGAACTCTGTCCTGATGCACTGTTGTTCTTTGTCCTTATGTCACCGGTGAAAAGAGACTCTGGAGCTCAGCATTAACCGACGTATGCAAGGTCCGCTGCTAAACACAAGCAGATGGTGGATACAGCAGGAGAGGGCATGGCCCATAAGTCGTCTATTTTAAACATTTAATGGTTGTTTCATCTCTTGCATCCATTTCCCTACTGGTTCACCGGACACTTTGTGGCTTCTGGAGAGCAGTGTGCTCATGGGTCAGGCATTGATTCTCTGGGGGCCTTGTTCCCTTACCTGCTAACTGACAATAGGAACGTCTTCTGAAAACGAAGCATGAGACCGGTGGACTCCCATGGTCTCTGTGACCAGAGAGAGGCCTTTCTGTGGGTGTTTTGGAAGTAGATATTGAAGGATTTTGCCATGGACACCCCTCCTACTGGGAAAGAGGGAGGTGATTAAATGATAAATGCAGGTGGAGTGTTTAGAGCTTATTGCAATTCAGCCTACTGGTTGGGAAAGCCAAGGCCCAGAGAATGTGAATGATTCGTCCCAGGCAGTTTTGCTATCTGGTTGCTGAGGGGGGTCCAAGCACCTTGGCAACGTGTCTACCAGACCCACACTTCTTCCACACCGAGACCCTCTTGCCTTTTGCTTGAGATGTCCAGCTCTGTGTCCTCCGTCATCCTGGAAAAAAGAAATGTGACTCAGCCTGTGTCCAAAACTGGGGTGCTTGCATCTCTTTCCTTTTGTATATTTTCAGTTTGTTTAAGGCAGAGACTACTTGGACCACTTAACTTTGTTGGAGGAGTTTTGGCCAGTCCTTGGTGCTGTTTTCCCAGGCTCTCACCTATAGTGTGCTGGGACTCCAGGAAGGCCTTGGAGCCAGGGCAGTGGCAGAAGCTACTGAGGAAGGCTAGACCTACAGACTTGGGATGCATCCCTATTTTAACACCTAAGTGGTACTGGAAAGAATACAGAGTGGCTCAGGCTATGTCCAGGACCTGGATGACCTAACACCTGCTGTGTGTTTCTGTTTTAAGATCTGAGGTGTATTCTTGTTAAAATAGGGATGCGCACCTATGTTAACATCTACCATTAATCTACTCATGCATTTGCCAAAAGCGTATTGGCTATCTAGTGTGTAAGGCGTCTGTAAGAAATGAAGTTTGTTGGAGAATGAGACTTACTGATGTAACCCCAGAGTTTCTGAGCTCCTTTGGATTTAAAATGTTTCCAATTTAAAAGTGTTGTATATATAACTATATGCTTGTGGTGTATACTTGGTAAGGAAGATAACACCAGTATGACAGGAGTGCTTTTTTTGTTACCTGTCCCCATAGGTCGTTGTTCTTAATAGTAGCTGCCTGAGTCATTTTGTGTTGCTGTAAAGGGATACTTGAGGCTGGGTAATTTATAAAGCGGAGGCACTTGTTTGGCTCACGGTTCTGCAGACCCTGCGGGAAACATGGCCCTAGCTTATGCTTCTGGAGAGGGCCTTGGGCTCCTTCTACTCACAGGCGGAAGGCGCAGTGGAGCCTGTGTGCCGAGATCACATGGTGAGAGAGGAAGGGTCGGGGGAGGTGCCAGGCTCTCTAGCCATCAGCTCTAGCAGAAAGCAATAGAGTGGGAACTCTCTGACCCCCCCAACCCTGAGGGCATCAGTCTATTCTGGAGGGATCTGCCTCCTTGGCCCAAACACCACCTACCAGGCCCTACCTCCTGCATTGGGGATCAGATTTCAACGTGAGATTTGAAGGGGACGAGCCTCCAAGCCCTGGCGGAGGCCCTCCCTGTCTGGGTGTGTTCGTGCTACTCAGGTCTGGTTGAAGGAAGGCCATAGGCAGACACAGGCTTCTCCTTCTGGTTCTGTGATCAGGTCCTGCCCTGGCTCATCCATGTCCAAACTGAGCAGGAAATATCATGGCGCTCTCGTTCACGCTATAGCTCCTCCGGTGGTTTTCATGGTGACACTTATTTTGGGGCAAAGTTTTGGGTTGAGAAGACGAGGCACTTTCTCTCACTTTGCCTCATTAAGATGAATCTCCCCCACATCCTTCAGAGTAGAGTGAATAAAGGGTGTATTTTATGCAACCTCAGCCGTCTTTCTCTCTTTCCCCAAACTCTCCTGAGCTTTTCTTGTGAAGAACACATTGTGTCAGGCCAGCTATCTTTAAAGCTGCAGACACAGCCGGGCTCGGTGGCTCAGCCTGTAATCCCGCGCCTTTGGGAGGCTGAGGTGAGTGGGTGGCCTGAGCCCGCGGGTTCGAGACCCGCCTGGGCAGGCGAGACCTCATCTCTACAATAAATCAAAAAACCAGCTGGGTGTGGTAGCGCGTACCTGTAATTCTGGCTACTCAGAAGGCTGAGGTGGAAGGATCGCCAGAGCCCAGCAGGTCGAGGCTGCGGTGGCCGGGAGCGGCCACTGCACTCCAGTCTGGGCGACAGAGTGAGACTCCAACTCAAAAAAAAAAAAAAAAAAAGCTGCAGACACAGTTTTCAACTGGACATGAAAGGATATTTCAGTACGAAACTGCATCTGAATCTCTCTCTAAAATACGTTCATTTGGCATAGAGGAGCCTGAGGTGGCCATGACCATCCTAGAGAATTTATGGCTACCTGACCGCTCTATTTGTTTGAGATTAACACTGTACAGAACTCTCCAGAGCCTGACTCAGTTCCATGTAGGAAGGCTGTATTATTGATGGTGTCTGCTCAGTAACTCATCTCAGAACCAGAATGGAAATCAGAGGCATTTAAGGTCTTTGGGTAATAGTGATTTAAGCAGTCAACACCCATTTAAC
This sequence comes from Cephalopachus bancanus, assembly GCA_027257055.1. Taxonomy (NCBI): domain Eukaryota; kingdom Metazoa; phylum Chordata; class Mammalia; order Primates; family Tarsiidae; genus Cephalopachus; species Cephalopachus bancanus. Next base: position 157,309 of record JAPVLO010000180.1, read on the forward strand.
TTTTCCTAGCTTGAAAGTCACAATCAGTTTCATGGCTGCTACTCAGTGTGTGTGTTAGTTCTGGAACATTTTTTTCCCTTTCCCCTGGTGTCTCAGAATTTTAGATGCAGATGCTATTTCTGTGCCTATTTGCTAATGTACCCAGGCTGAATATTTCTTCTTTATTCTTAGCATTAAACTTTTCCTCTCCATTCTCTGAAACTTCAGATAAGCTTCACATTGCAAAATACAGTAGAATAAAGTTGAGAGAACAGGTTGATGAAATAAAATGATACGTTAGTCAAGAGAACTCAAAAGCTGTATGAGTGTATCTCTAAAGCAGTGTGATGGGAATGGCAGTTTAGTTGTCTGGGATAATAAAGTGCCAAGTAAATGAAGTAGTAGGAATATTTAGGGGCAGAGTTTCAAAGACAGTTTCTTTGGGGATCACGGCAGGATAAATGATGTCCTTAATTTCTTTTTCATTGTGAGTGCTTATGTGAGGACAGAGGGAAGGGATTGGGCCAATAACATTGGAAGACTGAACCACACTCTCATATGGATCGGTTTTTTTTTTCCATATATATATATATATATCAGTCTGTAAATACCAGTCTTGTAATTGTGCAGTTTTGACTATGTCCTTTCCCGTGTGGGTCTTCCATTAGCCATGGAATGATTGCAAGCTTTTGTAATGCAGCCTCCAAGAGCCTACGGAGTCTGGGTCCTGCATCTCTCCCCAGTGTCATTTTGAGCCCTTTTCCCCACTATCCTCTGTGTCCCACCACACTGGCCTCTTTCAGTCACTCAGTGAGCCCTTCTCCTCCTGCCCCAGGTTTGTCACACAAGACTGAAGACCACTTCCCTCCCCACCTGGCCAACTCTTCATCCATCTAGAACTTGACTTGAATCTTTTCCAGTGAGGCCTTTCCTGATGATCCGTCCTAGGTTAGGTCTCCCGTGATGTGCTGTGAATGGCTGTGCTGTTGAAGTACTTGTGACCATTGCAGTAGATGAGCTGCTTGATGTGGACCGAGATCCTTGAAGCTGGGGACATGTCTTTGCTGCGCCCCACACCTCACACCATGCCTTGCTGTCATGCAGAGGCATTCAGTAAAGGATTGCATGAACTGGATTCCCTGTTCCAGTCTGTAGGCTTTTGTAGTTTATTGGGAGCATGCGAGAGTGGAAAAATGTTTGCTGAAAGGTCTCAAAGAAGACGTGTTTGAGTACCTGGGGTCAGGAAGAACGAGACTGATGTAGCCCCAGAGTTTCTGAGCTCCTTTGGATTTAAAATGTTTCCAGTTTAAAAGTGTTGTGTATCTAACTATTCTTGAATATGCTTGTGGTATAAGGAAGATAGCTAGTCTGAGAGCTGGGCTGAGAACCAAATAAGTGTGTGAGGCATTTAAGTTGTTTTTTTTTTTTTTGAGTCAGAGTCTCACTCCGTCACCTAGGCTGGAGTATAGAGGCACGCTCACGGCCACTGCAGCGTCAACCTGATGGGCTCCCATGATCCCAAGTAGCCGGAACTACAGGCACGTGCTACCATCCCCAGCTAATTTTTTATTTATTGTAGAGTCTCGCCAAATTGCCTGGGCTGGTCTCAAACCTGAGGGCTCAGGCAGTCCACTCACCTCAGCCTCCCAAAGTGCTGGGGCTACAGGGGCATTTAAGTTCTAAGACAGGTGATCTCTTGATGACAGAGCAAGGGCAGACCAACATACTCATGTATTCAAATGCAAGGTGCGTTTCCTCAAAGTTACTTCTCAGGAAAGAGGTGCTCCTGTGTATACTCTCAATCAATTTATTTTGGTAGATGAAGTTTTTTTGTTTTGTTTTTTTTTTTTGAGTTAGAGTCTCACTCTGTCACCCAGGCTGGAGTACAGCGGCACACTCACGGCCACCTCAGCTACGACCTGCTGGGCTCAGGCAGTTCCTCCACCTCAGCCTTCCAAGTAGCTGGAACTACAGATGTGTGCCACCACACCCATGCCCAGCTAATTTTTTGATCTATTGTAGAGATGAGGTCTCGCCAAGTTGCCCAGGCTGGTCTCGAACCCATGGGCTCAGCAATCCTCTCGCCTCCACCTCCCAAAGTGCTAGAATTATAGGCTGAGCCACCACACCCAGCCAGTGAAGTATTGTTTACAGAAGAGAGCTGAGCCTGGAATAACTTTAGTCAGTGCTGGCTTTAGTTGCTTAGAGAGATCAAATAATAGAACAGCCTTTACAAAAAGAAAAAGGAAACAACTCAACTTCCTCAGACTTGGTAAATATTTCTAGGGGTATGACTGCTTAATGTATGTTATGGTGACCGTCAACTGTTAAGACTGTTTCTTTGGGGAAAGCAAGAGCCTAGTCTTTGTAGAATATGTATCCACTGGACAGAGGAAAATAGCATTGCAGACTGATTTAGAAAGTTGGAGTATCTCAAAGAGCTTTGAAAGCGAAGATGGTATGGTCTGGAAAAATGTCCTTAGTGACTTAGATTTTAAATATGGCAATGGATTGCTTAATTCACATACTCAATTCAGAGGGAGTTCTTGGTCCAGGAGCTAAAACCGTGTTGCTGTAAGTAGTTTAACTAGCTGATTGACCACATCCAGACATACGTGTCCCTAATCTCTTTTTGTTTCTTTGGCAAGCAGGTCAAACAGATTCAGCATTGCAGCCTTACAAAGTCAACTTGCCATGGACTTTTCATGGGGGACTTTCAGTGACTTTTCCACTTAGGCCGTTCATAGTCTCCAAAGAATGTTTCCTTGTGCCCAGTTCATACTCAGGGATTCGGATTCCAGGTTTGTTGGGAGTGGACACGCAGAAGGTATTTCACTGGTGTTTCTGTTGACCAGGTGAGATATGAGCAGTTGAGTGAAAGCATCAACCCATTGCTTGATGCTATTTGTAATCCTCTAGTATCAGTGGTGCTCTGTCCCAAAAAGTATACTGCTGGTATAAACTATCTGCATGAAATGATTCAGCAGTGCTCCCCAAACATTAAGCACGTTCCATCTTGTCATTTTGTTCCTTGAGGACACACTGCTTAGTCTGTTAACTATATCTGCAGAGCAGTAAACAGGAAAATTTTGCCTTCAACAACCTCATGGAGATCTGGTTCTTTATTAGCTTCAAATACAGGTGTAGAATGTGGATCAAGATGTAATTGTGACTAACGTAATCAAATATCACAAAGAATTGGCTCTTTTTGCAAAAGACTGGGCTAGGGTGATGTAATATCATAAGCACATAAGACTGCAAATATCAAAAATAAGATTGTGATGGACAGTTTCACGCATACACAGATGGATTTGCCTTTTGGTATGCTTGACTTTTGTTTCGTGTAAGTGCTAGGAAGTACTGACTTTATTATAACCTTGCTGTGTGACTATGCAGTTGCTATGTTGCAGAGTGAAGCTTTCTTCTCTGCCTTTTTCTGTCTTTTCTTAACACCATCCATGCTGATTGGTTCTTGCTGTCCCAGTCTGCAAACATTTTGTTGCTATATTTTTTTTCTCCTAGCAGCTGATTAGCTTGGTTCTCTATCATTTACAAACAACAGGGGCCGGGCACAGTGGCTCAAGCCTGTAATCCCAGAACTTTAGGAGGCCGAGGTGAGAGGATTGCCTGAGCCCACAGGTTTGGGACCAGCCTAGGCAACTTGGTGAGACCTCATCTCTACACTAAATAAAAAAATTAGCCGGGCGTGATAGCGCATACCTGTAGTTCTGGCTGCTTGGAAGGCTGAGGCAGAAGGACCTCCAGAGCCCAGCAGGTCAACACTGGGTTGGCCGAGAGTGGGCCACTGCACTCCAGGATGGGTAGCAGAGTGAGACTCCAACTCAAAAAAAAAAGTAAAAAAAAAAAGAAAGTAAAAAAAAAAAAAAAAAAGAAAGAACAGGGTGCATGATTGAGAGGCAGCTGGGTTTGGGCTCAGAAATTGTGCGTGAATATTCAGTCACTTGGGTGGCTCTTTACAGAGGATATTTACATAGAATTCCCCTGGCTGTAAATTTCAGCCTGCTTCCTAGTGAGAGCATTTGGGGAAAAGGAAAGGTTACTACTGGCTCAAGAAATTTTTAATGGGTATGAGTAATGGGGGAAACTAAGAAGCGTGGCTTGCTTCTAGAGGAGGCGGGGCTAAGTGACTCAGGAAGTGAGAAGGAGGCGATGAGCATCTTTGTTCTTGTGACACTTCGTGTGCACATGGTTCTGTTGGGATGACTTGGTTGTGTCTCTGTTCTCCTAGAGGGAGTTCTCCAGGTTTCTGCATTCCCAGAGCCTGAGTTGCTGCCCCAGTCATGTACTCCTGACTTACTATGTGCCAGATGCTGTGTTAAATGTCTCACTACGTAATCCTGACAACGACCCTGTTGCAGAAGATGTTTCCTCCACTTTGCAAATGAGGAAGCTGAACCTCAGGAGTGTAGGACCTTACTTGGCGATGGGAGTTGAATCTCCACTTCCCCGCTCTCCTGACTCCCACAGAGGAGCCCAGTGAGTGGGAAGGGAAGATGACCAGCAACATGCCAGTGTAGATGTTTGTGAGATTGGCCTCATAGATTTGGGGGGCTTGTCATCACTGGGCTCAGAATGCAGTTAGTGTCTGGGCCCAGACCTATCTCCAGACCTCAGTACATATAGAAATGATTGTGAGGTTTTCTGTTCAGTTGGGATAAGAGGCTTAGTCTTTATCTTCCAAATTCTTACTTTGCAAAAGGACAAAATAGGACTCCCTTCCTACAAGCATAGGTAAGGTGTTTCCATAGTTCCTACAACATGGCAGTCCTGCCAGGCACCAAGCCACTTGGGAAACTGCTGTAATGCTGGTGCTAATGAAACTACTAACTTAGTGTGGATGTGTTTTTTCTTTCTTCCTTCTCCCTCCAGGGAACTATTGCTTTAATAGCAGAAGCTTCAAAATGGACAAATTTACACCAAGCAGAAGACTTTATTTATGACATTTTTAAGGAGTACTTAAGTGTATTTGTCCAGCCTCACTAAAGACCTTAGCTGTGCTGTGGGTCGAATGTGATACCTCATGCCTGTAATTTCAGTACATTGGGAGGCTGAGATGGGAGGACTTCTGAGCTCCGGGGTTTGAGATCAGCCTGGGCAACAAAGTGAGACCCTATCTCTACAAAAAATGGAAAAATTAGCCAAGTATAGTGATATGTACCTGTAGTTCCAGCTACTCAGGAGGCTGAGATAGGAGGTTTGCTTGAACCTAGGAATTCGAGGCTGTGGTGAGCTACGATTGTGCCACTACATTCTAGCCTATGTGCCAGATGCTGTGTTAAATGTCTCACTACATAATCCTGACAACCACCCTGTTGCAGAAGATGTTCCCTCCGCTTTGCAAAAACAAAAAACAAAAAAAAAACCTGAACTGTGAATATTTTTAACTTTAAGGGGCATGTGTTTTTTTTTTGTTGTTGTTGTTGTTTTTGAATTGGAGTCTCACTCTGTCGCCCAGGCTGGAGTGCAGTGGCACACTCATGGCCACCTCAGCGTCAACCTGCTGGGCTCTGGCAGTCCTTTCACCTCAGCCTTCCAAGTAGCCAGAACTACAGGCATGTGCTACCACTCCTGGCTATTTATTTATTTATTTATTTATAGTAGAGACGAGGTCTCACCAAGTTGCCCAGGGTACACGTTTTTAATGGAATACATCTAGAAGGGAATATGAGTTCATTTGGCCTAGGACCTTTTCAGTCTCTTAGCACACTCTCCTATCATTTTGTACCTGTACCTGGGGCTCCAGCAAGGTTGAGGAAGTGACCGCTGTCCTACCCGGTGTGATGTTTCCTCTCTCGGTGGCATGTGAGATCTAGGTCTACCTCCCTCCTTTTAACAATTGTGTTTTCCCTTGAAACCTGCACTCCATCCAGTTACCTGTTTCTGTGCTGGGGACTTGTGTTTGTTGCTACTTCTCCCTGTGATCCAGCTCAGACTGGTCGTGTGTAAAGAAGTTCGGTGGCATCTGCTCTCCTTGAGGGATGGAAGATAACAGACTCAATGTTGCATTCTCCCTAGTGGGTTCTAGCAAAAATTTGTGTTCTAAGCAAATGCTTGTTGACTACGTTTTCTGTTCTACGAAAGAATTCTTCCCCCGCCCCCTCCCCACCACCCCTCACCAGAGCCCTGATTTCAATACAGAGCCAAGATCTGAGTGCCTACTAAAACCTGTGGGCATTTAGTGCTGGGGATCCAGTGGTGAACAAATCAGAGTTCCTGCTCTTGACCCCCTAAACACAGGAATGGACAGTTTACCCAGTTAATCACCAAGCTAGGCTGTAGGGTCCCTTCTTGTCCATTCCCAGGGAATTCTGCCCAGGCTGCCTGGCTTCAGGTCACAGTTTCACTGCAACTGAAATTTCAGTCGGCTCAGTGCTTAACACCAACACTACCTGGTGGCTTAAGTGGGCTCACCATTGTAAATGGGCATTTACACTTTTTTCATGTGTAATTACAAGACACTTTACCTGTATAAAATACATACTCAGCAGGATGGGGCCGCTACAAGAAAATCAATACTTCTCTGGGAGGAGTGAAGACAGTGGGGGACTTACAGTCAGAGACTGAGACCTTTTCTCAGGGTCTGCTCCCAACTAAGTCCCTGGCGACCTGGGCAAATTGCTTAGTACTTTTCACCCTTGGGTTTCTCCTCTGTAAAATAGGAGTGATGACCCTGCTCATCATCACTCAGTTTTGAAACTAAGTTGCAATAATTAAAGTACCTAATTACTTATAGTAGGCTATGGAGGTAGCATTATTGTTCATTTCAGGGAGTGAATGTTCCAAATGTTCTGTTCTCTTTTCCCTAAAGTCCACCTTGGCCTCTGAGGCTCTCCGAAATAGGGGTTTTAATTCAGAAAGCACAATCTTCACTTGTGAGGTTTTCTTTTCTTTTTAAAATAGTGTTTGGGCCTTACCTCAAGGAGATATAATCTTAATTATTTAAACGTGGGACACTGTGTTAGTGTTTTTCTTTTTTAAAGATCTGCAGACAATTTGTGTATGCCAGCCAGCACTGAGAATCATTTCTCTTAGGTTTTGGAGTTGAGGTAGGCTAGATCCAAGTGTTGCTTTTGAGGCAAGCCATGACTGTCTGTGTACTGTGTGACTGCAGGACATCAAAAGATTCCTAGTAACACGGAACACCCTAGGCTTCGAACACCTTATTGGGCTTCTTGCTTTCCTATTCCAAGTTCCTAATCCTGTCCCATATCCCGTCAGGATCCTCCTTTCCTAGGCAAAACAGCGTATAGCAACATCACCTCAGCATCATCATTGCTTAATACTTACGTGCTCTGATATCCTGGCTGTCATTTAATTCTTGGAGCACTTCATGAGGTGGGTGTGATTTTTACCTCATTGTCCAACTGAGGAAGCACAGACCCATTCATCAGCTTACTCAGGCTGACGTGTGGTAGCTCGATCTCACTGAAGCTGCCTGACCCCAAAGCCCACACACTTAACCGCAGTGCTGAGCTGCACGGCAATTCACAGAAACGGGTGACTGTTCTGCTCTTCTGGATGTTGTGTTTACGTTTTACCTGGGGTTTTATTTATTTATCGATTGCTTGGTTGATTGGGTTGGGGCCGCGCTTTGTTGCCCAGGCTGGAGCTCAGTGGCATGATCATGGCTTACCACAGCCTCCTGGACTCAGATGATCCTTCCGCCTCAGTCTCCTGAGTAGCTGGGACTACAGGCATGTGCCACCATGTGCAGGGATTCACAGTGTTGCCCAGGCTGGTCTTGAACTCCTGGGCTCAAGCAATGCTCCCACCTTGGCCTCCCAAAGTGCTGTGGTTGTTGGCATGAGCCACCTCTCCTTGCCTTGCCTGGGTCTTTTGGAGAGAGTCCTTCAGCTCAGGGGAAAGAATTCACAGGCTGGACTCTGCTTCAGGTCAGTGGGGCGAGGCCTGTGATGCCCTTCACATCACAGCTACTCAGTCAAGTCGCATGGACCGCTGGTTCTCAAACTTGCCTGCGCGCTGGATTCATCTGAGGAGCTTCAAGAAAATACCCCCCAGTTCCTACCCCCATGGGTTGATTTATATAGCTCAGGGTGTTGCCTGGCGTGGGAGTTCGTGAAGGTTCCCTGGTGAGTCTCGTGTGCAGTCAGGGCTGAGTGCTGCTGTGGTGGGCAGCCACTCCTGGCTGCTATAGCAGAACTGACACAGGAGCTGGCTCTGCAGTGAAGACATTAACAGAGGTTAGAGCATAACTTGGTGGTAGTGCACTCGCATTTGATGCAGGCCCTGCCTTCTCCAGGAAATGTGTGCGGCTCTTTGCAGGGTGCTTTCCACACTCACAGCTTTCCTTTGATGATTGGGTTAGAGCTGCGGGTTTTGTTTACTTTGATCTGATGGTGTTGTGTGTTGTTAAAACAGGACGGTGACAAATTGGGCTATGTGAGTGAGTCTGCCACTGTAGAGGTCAGACTGGTGTGACGGGATTCCTTGAAGATGAGAAAAAATTAAGAGGCAGCAGAGAACTTTGGTTCTAAAGAATTTCTATCTGGCTCCTACAATGATGGTTTTCTGTGGAAACTGCTTTTCCATAGACAAGCAGTAGGAACCCATGCCAGGAGAGAGGGTGTGCAAGATACTGTTTGCATTCTCTGCAACCAAAAACTGTGTGTGTGTGTTTGCTTTTAAATTGAGGTGAATTCTTGTCATATAAAATTAGCCATCTTAAAGTGAACAATTCATTGTCATTTAGTACATTCACAATGTTGTGAAAATACCACCTCTGAAGCCGAGTGCGGTGTCTCACACCTGTAATCCCAGCACTTTGGGAGGCGGAGGCAAGAGGATTGCCTGAGCTCAGGGGTTTGAGACCAGCCTGAGCAACATGGTGAGACCTCACCTCTACAATAAGTCAAAAAATTAGCCGGTGGCGCATGCCTGTGGTTCCAGCTACTTGGAAGGCTGAGGCAGAAGAATTGCCTGAGCCCAGCAAGTGGAGGCTGTAGTGGCTGTGAGCATGCCACTGCATTCCAACCTAGGTGACAGAGTGAGACTCCAACTCATTAAAAAAAAAATGCCACCTCTGGTTCCAAAAACATTTTTGTCACCCCAAAAGGAAAACTTCCATATCCCTTCCACCCGCAAAGCTCCTATCGCGTCTGTCTTCCTTCCTCGAGTCTTTGCTAGCTGCTGTGGTGCCTGCCCTCCCTTCTTGGTGTGTGTGTCTGTTTCCTTGGCCATTTACTTTCATTCGTCATATACTGCTTTGTTCTCGACTGCAGAAGCAGCGCGTCTTCCTCGAGGTGGGAGGGCCGGTGGGGGTTGCTTGCGAAGCCAGCATGTAAGGCAAAGTTTGATTATGGTTAAGATGACCCTTGGAAGATCTGTAACTAGCTCATTATGTGCAGTATGCATGACATTAGGTAAACAGCCCTGCTCAGTGATCTGTAGGCGCCGTAGGCGGAGAATCTGTGAAGTGGGATAATGGTGAGAAGGCAGAGGGCGGGTGGAGGTGCATCCCGCTATCGGCCACCCTGCACCAAACAGAGGCCTCTTCATTTGGTTTCGCAGTGAACCTTATCATCTCAGTGTGTCCATGTGTGTCTACTGTGGGGACTGAGTGGGCATGTAATAGGTGGCCAAATGGTTCCTGGATTTGATTCTAAATCTTGCCTGATCAGACCTGCATATACAATATCCTTTTAAAAGTTATATGAGAATCTGGCTGCCTACTTCCTCTCTTCCCAAGTTGTGATTAACTTGTTGTTCTCTTTCTTCCTGTCTCCCCTTCCCTCTGAATAGCCTGTCTTCTCCTTAGGAGGTGGTCACAATATCCCATTAGAATATGCTTCTAGGCCGGGCACGGTGGCTCAGCCTGTAATCCCAGCACTTTGGGAGGCTGAATCGAGAGGATTGCCTGAGCCCGGGGCTTCAAATTAATCTGGGAACTTGGTGAGACCTCGTCTCTACAATGAATAAAAAAAAAAACAAGCCAGGTGTGGTAGTGCATGCCTGTAGTTCCGACTACTTAGAAGGATGAGGTGGAAGGATCACCTGAGCCCAGCAGGTCGAGGCTGCGGTGGCCATGAGCAGCATGCCACTGCACTCCAGCCTGGGCCACAGAATGAAACTCCAAATGCAAAAAAAAAGGTTTTTATGTTAAGTAGCTACCCAATTAGACCATATGCTTCTTAGGTTCAGGGGATAGATCTTCATGTTTGTGCTTGGTTACCTGGTTCTTATAACAATGTGCTTTATGCATAAACCGAGTGCCCCATAAATGCACATTCTCTATTTACTGATTCTTATACTGCGTGAACATTGTATGAGTGTCTACTACGCGCCAGGATGGGCTAGATACAAAGATGCCTAACAGTGTATCTGAATGAGCTTGCTGTAATGCGATGAAACTGACATGAAAGAAACAGCTGCAAAACAGAAGGAAAGCTAATTGTAGAAGAATTCGTTGTGACAGCTCATAGTAGGACAGGGAAGGAAAAGTTCAGTGAGAAGTCTCTGGAACTTGGATCCTGTCCATATGGACGAGTGGGAGGGCTCTCTGGGCTGAGGAGACAGCGAGTTCAGGGCAGGAGTCAGCGCGCCTTCCTGTCAAGGGCAGATAATCAATGGTTTATTGTGCTTTACAGTATGGCTTTGAGTCATTAGGTCTCTGTCCCCAGTCAGATCTATCACTGAACTGTGGAAGTATTACATAGACAACATATCCGTAATTGAGCTTGGCTGTGTTCCAATAAAACTTTATTTATGGACACTAAAATTTGACTTTCATGTCATCTAATATATCTCATTCTTTTGATTTTTTTCCCCCCAACCATCTGAAAGTTTAAAAATCATCCTTGACAGAAACAGGCAGTGCGCCAGGTTTGGCCCACAGCTCGAGTTTGTGCACCTATTCACCAAGGTAGGAAGTGTGAGATGACGTTGCAGGAGCAGAGAGCTAGTGTCTCGGTGTGCAGATTCGGATATGGGCCTGAGTGGGAGCTGAGAGGTGCATTTCTAGCTCACCCCCAGGGGACAGTGATGCCAGGGTCATCACTCAGAAGAGCAGAGAGCTAAAGTGTGTCTCACTGTGTCCCTGGTGTTGCGATAGGTTTCGTGGGTGCGGGAAGATAGGAGAAGCCAATTATCTGCCTACCAGGTGCTTTCAGTGTATTTGGAGAGGAGAGATTTATATTTGTAGAAAGATAAATAAACTTCTGTATAAGTAGAAAGCAGAAAGATGTAAGCAGAAAGATGAATGAATGTACTCTCCCAGAGTAAGAATTCAACAGAGTTGTTGCCAGTGCAACTCACTTCCCGAGGAGTGGCACATGGGCGGCAGGGTGACGGCCAGAGGAGTCCCCCTGAGCATGACCAGGCTCCCTGGCTTCCATCATCCACACGGCGTCACCTCCACTTGGCTCCTGTTGGGATTGACCCCATTCTTCTCTGTTGTGTTTCATCTTGCAATCTTGAGTCATTCCTGACACGATTCACAGAGTGGAGACTCCGCTTTGGATACAGCGTGGCGAGTATGGGACTGAAGGGAAAGCCCCAGAAGCCTAACTGGGCAAGTGAGCAGAGAACTGTAGCAAATTGAAGAAAGGCCCCTGCCTGAGGCTTAGGGACGGGCTGTCAAGGGTTATGGCAGCTGGATGGATGGTGGCTTAAGCAGGCGGGGAGACAGTAAGTTAGAGCACCTGAAGGCAGAAGAACTGTTGACGGTGAAGGTTGTCAGATGCTCAGAAAGTGACCTCTGGAGATTCCTCAAGACAGTCTTTATATTTTGCTTGGAAGCTCTCAAATACCGTGAAGCTTTTTGTTCCTGTAAAGCTCTGGTATTTTACTATAAAGATAGATTAGCATCTTGTTGTAAGGCAGGCTCAAGAGGCAAGAGAAGGTTACGATTCTGTGAGCAATGTGTCAGGGTGATACCAAACACAGGGTACAAGCCAATTTGCATCCTTGACCCTGAGTTGGGATGTCAAGGATGCAAATTGGTCAGTGTTTGCTTTTTCATTGATTAGTGTTCTGATTCTGTTGCCTTACAACTCTTGCTGCTCAATAGTGAATTAGAGACAAGTGTAGCTGGGGTCGGGGTCTTGCTTGTTAAAAAGGCCAGTAGCCAGGTGCGGTGGCTCAAGTCTATAATCCCAACACTTTGGGAGACCGAGGTGAGAGGATTGCCTGAGCCCAGGGGTTCGAGACCATCCTGGGCAATTTGGTGAGGCCTTGTCTGTACAATAAATCAAAGAATTAGCCAGGTGTGGTGGCCCCCGCCTATAGTTCCAGCTACTTGGAAGGCTGAGGCAGAAGGATCACCTGAACCCAGCAGGTCAAGACTGCAGTGACCGTGAATGTGCCACTGCACTCCAGCCTGGGTGACAGAGTGAGACTCTGACTCAGAAAAAAAAGCTGGGTGCAGTGGCTCATGCCTGTAATCCCAGCACTTTGGGAGGTGGAGGCGAGAGGATTGCCTGAGCTCAGGGGTTTGAGACCAGCCTGGGCAACTTGGCGAGACCTTGTCCCTACAATAAATAAAAAAATTAGTTGGACATGATAGTGTGTGCCTGTAGTTCCTGCTACTTGGAAGGCTGCAACAGAAGGATCTCCTGGGCCCAGTAGGTCGTGGCTGTGGTGGCCGTGAGTGTACCACTGCACTTCAGCCTGGGTGACAGAGTGACACTGACTCAGAAAAAACAAACAAAAGGAAGGTCCAAAACAAAGCCAGCTGGCTGCTGTGCACAGGCAGCTGGCTGGCCACAGGGTCTGCTCAGGCTGTTGCTTCAGGAGTGAGGTAGGTTTTTGCTGACTCAAGCACATGTTCTGGTTGAGTTTTTAGCTGAAACAGCCATTTGTTTCAGGTTTGTTGAGAGTATTCCGTGTCCAAGAAGCTGTATGTGTGTGTGCATGTGCACACGGTCAGCTTAGTGTAAAGCAAATGGGCCCCGTGGAAGTCGCCTACCGAAGAGATGACGATGCAGAAACGTGTCTGACAACTATGCTGGTGATGTCAGGAGTGACAGCCAGGTGCTCACTGCAGCCTGTGTCAGTCTCCTTGGGAGCTCCTGCCGTCTCGGACCCTGACGGAGCTGGTCTGAGGTGCAACCAGAATTCCCCAGGGGATTCTAACTGGCAAGTCAGGGCAGAGAATCCCTCTTATGCTGAGAATCCCTTTTACGCTGAGAATGTGTCGGGTGACACAGTGATACACTGACAGCTGCTCCTGTATCACTACTTACCAAGGGCTATGTTCTTTCCTGCTGGGCCTTGGTCAGTTCAGCGACTATGTCTGCAAATCAGGAGAGCTGCTGGGGGAGATTGAGTGAGATTTCAGGGTATGTTTGTGGCTTGAAGAACAGATAAGTTGATGTGACTGGCAACTCTGGGATGCTTAAATATACTTTCCGTCTGCTGACCACTTCCTTTCACATCTGCGGGAAAATAACTTTGTCCTTGAATGCATAATATCGGAGCAGAGATTCCCAAGCTTTGAAGAGCTGCTGTACTGTCTCGCTGGTTCTGCAGGTGTTGTTTTGTTTGTAGTGTGCTGGATACTCCCCTGATGTCACTATTTGTAACACTCTTTGAGATAATAGTGCAGGACCTGGTGGATGTAACCAAATGCAGGCTCAGCAGTCAGTCCCTCTAGAAGAATTTTAATTTCATTGATCTTTGATGTTCTCTTCAGATCTAGAGGGTGTCCTCTGCTACCAGTCCTGTGAGTTATTTATCTTTTGTCATGTACTGGATCAGCCTGTGTCTTAAAATGAGAAGATGTGTGCACATGGCTTTAAAAGTTCTCCTGACAGGCCCTTCCTGGATAGTGACACATATTTAGAAACCCGAAAACTTCATTTTGTACCTAAGTTTCTCCTGTTTTAATCTTCCAGTGCACAAGGGTCTGGATCCCTGACCCTGAAGACGTGTGGCGCTCGGCTGAGATAACCAAGGACTACAAAGAGGGAGACAAGAGCCTCCAGCTTAGACTGGAAGATGAGACGGTATGTGCTGGTCCTGGGTTCGGGCGCACAGACAGGGTAAGACGGTGCGTCGTGGGCTGGAGTTTCTCCTGGGTGTTGGCGCTTCTGAGCCCTTGGATTCTTTTCGGTTGCTATTGATGGTAATGTTTGTGGAAGTGCTTAAGCCACGAGACTGTTCTAACGCACGTCACGTGAAAAATAAGCGCCTATCGGGGTGAGCAGCTGAGAGGTCAAGAAGCAAGAGTCTTCTCAGTGGTGGGAACAGGAGGTGCCCTCTGCAGGGTTGAGGGCAGGGAAGTGAGGGAGAGGGCTGCTGCGGAGTCTGTGCTGGGCGCAGTGGTCGGGGCTCGCTTGCCGGGGCAGGTGGGATCCTGGCTCCACTACGCCTAACTTTGTGACCTTGAGCCAGTTTGCAGTCTTCATAAGCCAGGTGCTTCATCTCTAAAATGAAAATGATAATTTGTCGGGCTGTTTTGAGAATAAATGGGTTAATATGTGGCAGGTACTTAGCTCACAGACGCACTCCATATGTGTTAGCTACTGTCCTGAGCATTCCCCACTTTTTTTTGAATTGGAGTCTCACTCTGTTGCCCAGGCTGGAGTGCAATGGCCGCTCATGGCCACTGCAGCCTCGACCTGCTGGGTTCAGGCGATCCTTCTGCCTCAGCTTCCAGGTAGCCGGGACTACAGGCACGCGCTACTGCCCCGGCTAATTATGTTAACTATTATAGAGATGAGGTCTCACCAAGTAGCCTGGACTGGTCTTGAACTTGCGGGCTCAGGCAGTCCTCTCACCTCAGCCTCCCAAAGTGTTGGGATTACAGGCTGAGCCACCGAGCCTGGCCGTGAGCATTCCTTTTAGTCAACTTCCAGGTGGTTTCTCTCAAAAGGAAGATGGGTAGTAATTCTGAAATCCTTCCTCTTCACACGTCTGATTCCGTTTCCCTTTTTTTTTTTTTTTTTGAGTTGGAGTCTCACTCTGTCGCCCAGACTGGAGTGCAGTGGCCGCTCCCGGCCACCGCAGCCTCGACCTGCTGGGCTCCAGCGATCCTTCCGCCTCAGCCTTCCGAGTAGCCGGAATTACAGGCATGCGCTACCACGCCTGACTGAATTTTGATTTATTGTAGAGATGAAGTCTCGCTGCCCAGGCGGGTCTCGAACCCGCGGGCTCAGGCAATCCACTCACCTCAGCCTCCCAAAGGCATGGGATTACAGGCTGAGGCACCGAGCCCAGCCCGTTTCCCTTCTTGTGAGCCTTCTGTGACTACTCTCTCTGCCACTGGTGCATTTCAAAATGATTTGAATGCTCGCTTTGTGCTGGGCCCTGGGGGCAGCTGTGTGAATAGCGGTGGCCAGCTGTGTGGGGCGCCTGGTGCTGGAAGGGATGGCAAACATGAACACAAAGTGGGAAAGGTCTCTTAGTGAATGGCGGCACAGAGGCAAGGGCATGAGCGTGGGAGGGAAAGCACAGGAAGCCTCTCAGGTGAGGGTGTTCAGTGGGCCAGGCTTCTTGAGGAGAGAGCTGCCGTGGAAGATGCTGCATGCCACGGCCGAGAGTAGCGTGTCCAAGGCTGGAGCCGCCATGGAAGATGCAGGATGCTGTGACTGAGACTAGAGTGTCCCAGGCAGGACCAGCCATGGAAGATGAGGGGCTGTGGCCGAGAGTAGAATGTACCAGGTGGGAGTCGTGTGTGCCAAAGCCCTGAGACCTTGCTGTGCTCCAGGGAAGGAGAGGAGCCCAGTGCACGAAGGAGCTATCAGGGAGGGGGACAGTCAGTGGCCTCAGGCTGAGGACACAGGCAGAGGTCATTCATGCAGGACTCATCGTGGAGGGGACTGGGAGAGACATAGGCTTGGAACAGTGTTGAGAAAAAAATCGAGTTGTTTTGGGGCATGTGGAATGGTATTATGGATGCTGGAGGCTCAGAAGTGGGGAGGGATGGAAAGTCAGCTGTCAGGTACAGCATGCACTAGTGGGGGTGACAGCTACACTTAAGCCCAGGCTTCTTCACCGCTGTGCAACGCATCCACGTAACCAAAAACCCACTTGTACCCCTAAAACTCCTGACAGAAAAAGAAAATAAAACAGAAACATAATCTCTGGCCATGCATAGATGGGCTGCCCAGTACCTCAACAGACATTCGTGGTCACTTATTAAATTTCTCTTCTTTAAAAGAAGAAAAGCAGTCAGACTTGGTGGCTCAGCCTGTAAGTCCCAGCACTTTGTGAGGCCAAGGCATGTGGATTGCCTGAGCCCACGGGTTTGAGACAGCCTGGGCAACTGGCGAGACTTCGTCTCTGTAATAAATCAACAACAACAACAAAGAGTCAGGTGTGGTAGCACGCACCTGTAGTGCTGAGGCAGAAAGATTGCCAGAGGCCAGCAGATTGATGCCGGGGTGGCCGTGAATGTGCCACTGCACTCTAGCCTGGACGATGGAGTGAGACTCCAACTCAAAACAGAAAAGAAAAAGAAAAAGCATTGACCTTGTGGGTTGAGTGTGGGCGGCAAAGCAGGACCTGCTTGGAGAGGAGGTTCTAGCTGGAGCGTTCATTGCCTCTCCCTGAACTTGTGTAGCTCTGAGTTTGTGCCACGTCCTCTAGCCTTTGATCATTTGCTGCCTGTTTTCATTCTTTCGAGCTTTCTGGTCTCGTTTTTGGATGGCTAGTGACTGACTTATGGGTTGGCCATCCTACCACAAACTTCAGTCTTGAAACAACTTGAGCACATCGCCTGATGCACCTTGTTGGAAAACATCTACACCACGGTGTGTGGTCCCCACCTCCCTCTTCCTGGAAGGCAGGCTTTGCTAGCCTCCTCTTGGTTTGGAAGTGAGAAGCCCAGCTCCCGATAGACTGAATTATGTGTACCATGTGGAATAACTTCCCACCCCACGCCCGAAACAAGATGAAATTAGTCCACCCACTTGAATGGTGTATCTTCTCCAACATGTTTGGTTTCAGCTGATCTTTTCAAGTGGGTGGGTGTTTTAAAAAGTTGTACGAAGCCGGGCTCGGTGGCTCAGCCTGTATGCCTTGGGAGGCTGAGGTGAGTGGATTGCCTGAGCCGCGGGTTCGAGACCTGCCTGGCAGCGAGACTCTCTCTCTACAGAGCAAAAAAAGCCGGGCTGGTAGCCGTGTCTGTAATTCGGCTCTCGAAGGCTGAGCAGAGATCGCCGGAGCCAGCAGGTCAAGCTGCGTGGCGGAGGACTCCCCAGTCTCGCTGATCATTACGATGTGGAGCGATCTGCCAGTGCCGGAACAGAGCAATGCTAGCTCCTGCTGACAACGAATGCGATGACTAACGGCAGGGCCAAGCATCTCCTCTTCCTGCTACGAGGCCAGGCAGCGTGTAATCGGAAGGGAAGCCTGGGGCTGGAGATTAGCGGCTCTCGAGAAATAATGGGCTCTGAACATCTGAGTCTGTCTCCATGGCTCATGGCCAGTGGCTTGTCCATGGCAGGCTCTGAGCTGTCATTACGGCAACTCAGTGGAATGTAGACCAGAGACAGCAGCATAGAAGTCACACAGCCAGACCCCGAGTGCTGAAGAGCCTCCTTGGAAGCTGACCTGGCATGCGATGCTGGCTGGGGAATCCACTTTAGCAGCCTCTTCTCCCAACCCCCTTGTATCCCCTCCCCAGCCCCAAGTTCAGTAGTGTGGGTTTCGCTGCAGCGGCAAAGGGTTGACTTTCACTAGGTTCTCTTCCAGAAAAACGGCCATGTTCCCAACCCCCGACTAGGCAGGACCCTCCACCTTCCATCTACCTGCTAACCTGTCTTCTCTGTCCAGAGTGGTCAGGCTTCTCACTATGCCTCTAAGAGGGGTTTCATGCCTGTTTTTGCTTATCCGTTTATTTCTATTGTGGTAAAACGCATGTAAGTCAACGTTTACCATGGCAACCGTTTTTAAGTGTGCAATTCAGCGGCAACTCCACGTCAGTCATGCTGTTGTGCAGACATCCCGCTGACCCCAGAGCGCTTCCTCTTGCCAGACTGAACCTTGGTCCCATTGAACACTAATTTCCCAGCCTCTTCTCCCACTGCAGGCCCTGGAAACCTCCATTGTACTTCCTGCCTCTGTGAGTTTGATTATTCCAGGTACCTCATTTAAATGGGATCATGCAGGATTTGTCCTTTTGCATCTGGCTTATTTCATCTGGTGTGATGCAAGAAGTTTCATACTGAAGCCAAGATAAGATGGTAAGCTGCTGGGGGCAGTAGCACCTTCTATCTTTTTCTCCCTGGAGCCATGATGGCCATGAGGTATCCGTGTGCCAACCCTTGGCACAGTGCTGTTTTTAAGCTGGATCAGGCATTTCAGGCTTGCACATGTTGGTGGCAAAGGCAGCTTCCAGTGCTCTGCCTGGGGCAGGGCTCTGTGCTGGTCAGCCTTCTCTCTTCTGGCCCCACCTGCCTTGCAAGCTGCTTGGTTCCTGCCCTCTAGTGGCAGGGGAAACCCCTCTGTTTCTATGGTTTTGTGTTTAAATTCTGTTTTCCAACCGAGTGTTGCAGTGTCTCACAGCCACCTTGATGGTGAGTGCCCTCTGTGTGTGAGTCCCGGAGTCTGCATTCCTGAGCGAGAGGAAAATGGGACATGTGAACTTTGCAAAGAGTAATGTGCCCTGCCTGTGTATTTCCAAGCCCACCCTAACATTTGGGGGCCGGGACAAGAGAGTACAGACCAAGGTACCTTTAAATAAAGTATTTTATCAAGATTATTTAAGTAAATCTCACATTTTTAATTTTTAAAAAATTTAAAACATTTAATATTTGAAAAATAAAGGTGTTTGCAACTCTGCTATTCAGTCTCCATCCAGCTGCCAAGGTGAAGAATCACTAACTTGGTTGTGGCATATACTCTCTGCACCTATGTGTAAACACATGCAGGACTAGTATGTGACTTGTTCAGGACTGCGAAGTGTGTCTGCTCTGTTATGCTGCAGTGGGTGCACATACTGGGTGAGCCCACACGATCAGATCATGTGGAGAAGCACGGACTGGGGCCCTTCGCCCCACTGGGAAGTGATGCTCCATTCTGTAGGAAACTGCTGCACGTGAACTGTCTGAAAGGAAGGATGATGGGTTCGCGGGTTTTTCCCTTTACCTAAACCTCTCCGCTGCCTGATCCTTCCCCACACTCCAAAGCAGTGTTGTCTCTGGTACTGACAGCGTTCCTACTCATGACCCTTCAGGGCCACTAGGTACTATGGTCTCTTTTCAAGGACGGAGTGTGGAGAAGTGTCTCTCTGGGACCCAAAGGTGTTAGTCACCAGAGTGGGGTCGAGGGTTGCAAGTCGTGCTGTGTCAGCCCTGAACGCTGCTTCCCAGGACAGAGAGGCATCGTGTGTTCTGTGATAAGTCTGTGTTTTGTGTTGGTGGAATTTGAAGCTACTGCAAGACAGAGCTCAGGGAAGGGGCCTCTTGTTTAGGTCTAAGCAGGTGTGAACACAGCAAGATACCATAGCAAGAGGCTGTCATAGGCGGTTCTTCAAGGCAAGAAGCGATCGTCTCCCAGAAGAACTGGACTCTTGTCCTTGAGCATTGGTGCGTTCAGACCCACGCGCCTTGAGAAAACGGAGCCCTTCTCAACCTGCCACTTAAGAGCCTGCCGTGCACACATCTGGCAAAACCGGAAAGCTAAGGGCATCTGAGGATGCTTTTCTGGTGCCAGTAAAACTTCTTAGTGGAGGGAGCTTGGTTCCTTTTCTTTTTAACTGGTGATTTCAGTTTTAACTTATTATAATGTTGGTTTATGGGTCTTCTATATATTTTATTTTGTCTTGTTATAGAGCTGTGGGGTGCAGGTCAGGATTAGGTACACACGTAAACTATGTGCCAGTGAAGTTTGGGCCTCCAGCTGGTCCTCACTTCCCTGGGTTTAGGACCAGATAACCTTTAGGTTGCCACGTGTCCTCCCACTCCCTCCCCTGGTAGGGTCCCCCGGCTGCCGAGCCCTCCCTTGTGTTGTTAGGGTTAGGGTTCAGGTCCCACTTATGAGTGAGAACATGTGGTCTTTGGTATTCGGTTCTTTGCTTCTGTTAGATCGCTAAGTGTGATTGTCTCCGATCCATCTAATTTGCTGCAAAGACCACGATTTTGTCCTTTATGGCTATGCAATAGTCCGTCATGTATATGTACCACATTTTAAAAAATCCAGGCCGCTTTTGATGGGCAAGAAGGTTGGTTCCATGTTTTTTGCTATTATGAATGGTGCGGCAATAAACATTCATGTGCAGGTGTCTTTTTTTGTAGAGCGATTTGTTTCTTGGGGTATATTCCCAGAAGGGGGATTGCTGGATCGTATGGAAGGTTAATTTCTAGTTCTTTTAGAAATTGCCACGCTATTTTCCATAGAGGCTGGACTAGCTTGCATTCCCACCAACAGTGTAGAAGCATTCCCTTTTCTCTGCACCCATGCCAGCTTCTATTGTTTTTTGATTTATTAATGATGGCCGTCCTTACTGAAGTTAGGTAGCATCTCAGTGTGGTTTTGGTTTGCATTTCTCTGATGATTAGGGAGTCTGGGTATTTTTTCATGTATCTGTTGGCAGCTCAGATGTTTGAGAAGTGTCTGTTCATGTCCTCAGCCAATTTTTTAATAGTGTTCTTTGTTTTTTTCCTTTCAGTTCATATGAATTGCCTATAGATCCTGGATGTTAGACCTTTGTCAGATACACAAGTAGCAAATATTTTTTCCCATTCTGTGGGTTGCGTCCCTGCTCTCTTGATGGTTTTTTTTGCTGTGCAAAAGTTTTTCAGTTTGATAAGTCCCATTTATCTATCTTATCTTTTATGGCATGTGCTTTTGGGGGTTGGATCAAGAATTGGCTGCCTACTCAAATGTGCATAAGAGTGTTTCCCATGTTTTCTTCTCGGATGCTTTTTTTTTTGAGTTGGAGTCTCACTCTTGTTGCCCAGGCTGGAGTGCAGTGGCATGCTCATGGCCACTGCAGCCTCGACATGCTGGGCTTAGGCAATCCTTCCATTTCAGCCTTCTTTTTTTTTTTTTTTTTTTTTTGAGTTGGAGTCTTACTGTTGCCCAGACTGGAGTGCAGTGGCCGCTCCCGGCCACCACAGCCTCGACCTGCTGGGCTCTGGATCCTTCCGCCTCAGCCTTCCAAGTAGCTGGAACTACAGACACACGCTACCACGCCCGGCTAATTTTTTTGATTTATTGTAGAGATGAGGTCTCGCCTGCCTAGGCGAGTCTTGAACCCGCAGGCTCAGGCAATCCACTCACCTCAGCCTCCCAAAGGCGCGGAATTACAGGCTGAGCCACCAAGTCTGGCGATTTCAACCTTCTAAGTAGCCAGGACTACAGATACACACCACCATGCCTGGCTAGTTTTTGTGATTTGAGGAGAATGATGTTGGTACTTTGATGGGTGTTGTGTTGAATCTGTAGATTGCCTTGGGTAGGATGGACATCTTGACAGTATTTAATTCTTCCAATCCATGAGCACGGATCTTCCCTTTTGTTTATGTCATCTTTGATTTCTTTGAGCAGTGTTTTGTAGTTTTCGTTGTAAAGGTCTTTGACTTCTCTGGGTAGGTAGATGCCAAGGTATTGTGTGTGTGTGTGTGTGTGTGTGTGTGTGTGTGTGTCTATTGTGAATGGAATTGTGTTTTTTATTTGGTTCTCTGCCTGTTTGTTGCTGGTGTATAGAAATGCAACTGTCTTTTGCATGTTTATTTTGTACCCTGAAACTGTGCCTTAGTCATTTATCAGTGCAAGGAGGTTTGTTTGTTTGTTTGTTTTTTTGAGTTGGAGTCTCACTCTGTCGCCCAGACTGGAGTGCAGTGGCCGCTCCCAGCCACCACAGCCTCGACCTGCTGGGCTCCGGCAATCCTTCCGCCTCAGCCTTCCGAGTAGCCGGAATTGCAGGCATGCGCTACCACACCCAGCTGATTTTTTGATTTATTGTAGAGATGAGGTCTCGCTGCCCAGGCGGGTCACGAACCTGCGGGCTCAGGCAATCCACTCACCTCAGCCTCCCAAAGGTGCGGGATTACAGGCTGAGCCACCGAGCCTGGCTGCAAGAAGGTTTTGACAAACTCTTGGGTTTTCCAGGTGCAGGATCATATTGTCAGCAAAGAGGAATAGCTCCACTTCCTCTTTTCCTATTTGGATACTCCTGATTTCCTTCTCTTGCCTGATTGCTGTAGCAAGGACTTCTAGCACTTTGTTGAACAGGAGGGGTAAGAGTGGGCAGCCTTGTTTTGTTCCCATTTTCAGAGGGAAAGCTTCTAACTTCTGTTCATTAAGCAATATGTTGGCTGTGGGTTTATCATAGATGGCTCCTATTATTTTGAGGAGTGTTCTTTCTATGCCTAGGTGTTCAAGGGTTTTTATCAAAAAGCGATGCTAGATTTTGTCGAAAGCTTTTTCTGTGTCTAATGATAAAATCATATGGTTCTTGTTTTGCATCTGTTAATGTATTGAATTATGTTTATGGTCTCGCAGATGTTGAACCAGCTCTGTATTCCAGGAATGGAATCTACTTGGTCATGGTAGTTGATTCTTGAGATATGTTTGTTGGATCCGATTTGCTAGAATCCTATTGAGAATTTTTACATCTATGTTCATCAAGGAGATTGGACTGTAATTTTCTTTCCTTGCTGGGTCTTTGCCAGGTTTGGGAATCAGTATGATGTTAGCTTCATAAAATGTGGAGTTTCATCTTTCTCCATTGCCCAGAATATTTTTTGATAAGATCGATATCAGCTTTTCCTTGTATGTTTTGTAGAATTCAGCAGGAAAGCTATCTGGTCCAGGGCTCTTTTTTTTTTTGGTAGGTAGATTTCTTATGATGAAGTTGATTTCCTGGATTATTATTGGTCTGTTTAGGGTTTTAATTTCTTCTTATTTTAACTTTGGAATGTTGTGTAATATCTGAAAATTCTCCATTTCCTTTAGGTTTTCAAGTTTATTTCCATACAGGTGTGCATAGTAATCTCTGATAAACTTTTGAATTTCCTCGGGACCAGTCATGACTTCACTTTTTGCATTTCTAATTGTATTTATTCGGGTTTTCTCTCTCTTTTTTCTTAGTCAGTCTGGCTAGGGGTTCATTTTCCAATAATTTTTATTTTTATTGTTTTATCCTCAGTTGCTCAGTTATCACAGTTATTTTGTACTTATGTAAAATGTGTTTTAACAACATAAAACATAATATTGCGTATAACTGTCTATTGGTAGTACTGTTGCCAATGCAACTAGTCTTCTTGTCTAAAATATCAAAGTGTAAAAAGGTGAAATACGCATAACATAAAATTTACCAAAAGTTCACGGGCATTAACTATCTCTACATTGTTGTGCGACCACCACCATAATTCACTTCCATGATAGACGATTACCCTAGAAGCTCTTTCTACTTATTTATTGTCATTGACCTATTTTCATGTTGTGTGTGTGTGTGTGTGTTGTGTGTGTGTGTGTGTCTTCCTGTAAGTTAGGATGTTTTGTTGGCTGCTTCTGATAAGAAGTGAGGCAGCAATACCCCACCCCCCAGAGACATTTGGCCATGTTTGGAGACATTATCACTGACTTGAGGGGCGTTTGCTACTGGATCTAGTGGACAGAGGCCAGGGATGCTGCCAACACCTTATAGTGGACAGTATAGCTGGAACTACACCTCCACAACACAGCTGTACTTAGCGTTACCAGTGCCAAGGCGAGAAACCATAAAGGGAAATGGTCTGGACTGAAATACACAGAGTGAAGACTCCATGATTCTAACAAAATGTGTGAGCCGTGCAGTAAACTAAAGTCAAAGGTTAACTTTGACTCCATATTTTTATGCTGCTGTAGTTTTATTTAAGATTCATACCTCTTTTTTTTTTTTGAGTTGTAGTCTTACTCTGTTGCCCAGACTGGAGTGCAGTGGCTGCTCCTGGCCACCGCAGCGTCAACCTGCTGGGCTCCGGCGATCCCTCCGCCTCAGCCTTCCAAGTAGCTGGAACTACAGGCGTGCGCTACCATGCCTGGCTAATTTTTTGATTTATTGTAGAGATGTGGTCTCACCAAGTTGCCCAGGCGGGTCTCGAACCCACGGGCTCAGGCAATCCACTCACCTCGGCCTCCCAAAGAGCGGGATTACAGGCTGAGCCACCGAGCCCGGCCTCATACCTCTTAACTGTATGTTAATTAGGTCGTTTCTCAGTGGCTTTTTATTTATGGACTTTTTCTTTTAACTACATGTACTGCTCTTCATTCATCATTCATTTAAAATAATTGTTATAGAGCAATTATTGTGTGTGTGTGTGTGTGTGTGTGTGTGTGTGTGTGTGTGTGTTTTCCTGTAAGTTAGGATGTTTTATTGGCTGCTTCTGATGACAGACTGAAGGCCTTTGTGAAGCTTTCAGTCTAACTTATGAAAATAAATATACATTATAGGGTTTCAAATATGAAAAGTTCAAGGCCAAGAGTCGTCAGAAGTCTTTACAAAACAGTGGGGCTGCCGTGGCATACTTGACTCTGTCCCGTCACACCCTCTCTCTCAGTTCCCCACTCCACATTTCTTTTGAAACCACTTTGCTACCTCTGTTTCCTGCTGCCTTCTCAAAGCAGGAACACTTAGGGTGACAGAGATGACACCTACCCGCCCCACCACAGTTCCCAAGCCCCCTTGCAGTTAGGAGGGATCCTGTGATTCCTTCTGTCCAGTGACTCTAGGTGGAATTGCTGCTCTCATGTCCAGGTGGAAGCAGAGATGGGCCGATGGGAGTTGGCCGTGTTCTTCTCTTCCTTCGCAGGCAACAGTCAAATCAGTATTGGTGTTTGGCCTTGAGGGGCACAGCCTCCACACCAGCCATTGTGAGTGAGAAACACACTTTTGTGGTATTGAGCTGCTGAGATTTCAGGATTAATTTGTTACTTCCCCATGACCTGACTAACTTTTGCTAACTGGGAAGTTTATATAAGTCACAGAGTATTTTATTTTTCAAGTAATGGAGTGCCTGTGCTGTGCTTAAGCCTTTGTTAAGCGGTATGGGGGGAAGATTGAGAAGGTTCTCTTTAAGGAAAAGAATCTTTCTGAGAACTGGAGAAGATGGAAATAAGACATAAAAACAGAACTATTAGAGAATGAGACAGAATGTTTATTAAATAAATGTGTTTTTTGTACTTGTTTAGGACATAATGTAAAAGTATTTAATACTTATCTGAAGAGGAACCCCCCTCTCCCAAAACCTGGAATTTATTTATAAAAAATTGTGTATTCATTCTTACATGTTTAAACTTCAGTCACCTTCAAAGTACCCTGATGCAATACATCGATCAAGATGCCTTTTCCACTGCTCCAAAACAGTTCTTAAATCATCAATTTTGGTGTCTTTTTGTGCTTCTGCTGGTTTTTGTTTCACCTTTTCCTTATCTGTAAAATGTTTCCTTTTGAGGGCTTTTTTCATCCTGGAAGCAAAAAAAAAGTTGCTTGGAGCAAGGTCAGGTGAACAGGGAGGGTGGGGTGTGGGGCTCAGGCCATTTGGGGTCAGAAACTGCTGAACACTCAGCACGGTATGGGCAGGCCTGTTTGTAAATCACACATCATGAAATGGGCAAACCTGTTGCAAGAATCTCAAAAAAAAATCACTGAAGCCAAATACAGCCTCTCACAACTACGCTAGCTGGATGCCAGTGGATTCCTAGAACACTTACCTGGCAGTGGAAGGCTGGACTACAAGGGGCCCACTTTCCAGAAGATAATTCCAGGTTTTTTGGGTCCTTTCTTAAAAATGAACTTACAGCCACACGCTTGCTGGGTGGACTCAAGTGCTGAGGTCTCCTCTTACCTGGGAATGTCATTCCCTTCACTCTGTTTTCCCTGTGGGACAGCTCTTGTAATTTCACAAATGAGAACATCCCTGCATCTAAGGACATGAATTAAAAACCTTTGGCCAGCGACATTGGAAGGTCCTTAAAGATTGGTTGGACCAGTCCTCACATTTTACAGTTAGAGAATCCACCTGGACATGGTGGCTCACACCTATAATCTCAGCACTTTGGGAGGCTGAGGCAGAAGGATCACCTGAGCCTAGGAATTCAAGACCAGCCTAGGCAGCACAGCAAGACCTCATCTCTACAAAAAAATAAATAAATAGCCTGATGTGGTGGCGCATACCTGTAGTTTCAGCTGCCCGGGAAGCTTATGCAGAAGAATCGCCTCAGCCTAGGAAGTCAAGGCTGTGGTGAGTTGAGAGTGTCCCACTACACTCTAGCCTGGGCAGCAGACTAAGATCCTGATTCAAAAAAACAAAAAAATCCACAGAAAACAATTAGGAAAACAGGTCCCTGGAAATGAATTGATGGACTCAAGGCCTTACAACACCAGGGTTCGGTGTTTCTCAGGTTTGGCTGCACATGAGAAGTCCCTGGGAAGTTTAAAAAAAAGACCAAATCCAGGATGCAGCCAGACTAAGAATCTGAGGATGGGACCCATTAGGGTTCAGACAGGGTGAGGGCTGCGAGGTGGAAAGGGGAGGCATGCACCATGGTAACCCAGAGATCCGAGTAGATGCAAAGAATTGTGACACACAAAAGGTTAAGAAAGAGAAGTTTTTTGAAAAGTAAATTGAAGAGAGAAAGAGAAGGAAGGGAGAAAATTGACCTCCCCAAGGTGGGGGAGGGGACCAAAGCCAGGAAGCATGGTGACAGCCATAGCTCAAAGAGCACATGGCCATACCCGAGTCTAGCAAGGCAGTGGCCGCTGGTTGCTTGTGGTTGAGTCCTTTTAGCCATTCCCCTAGATGGGGGGAGATCATTAGGTGATTGGGTGGTGGTCTGCTTCCACGTCATCACAAAGGGGCAGACAAACGCAGGTCCTGACATCAGGTGATGGACAGCAGGCAAATGGATGGGTTAGTCACATGATTGCTGCTAAGGTGGGTCACAAAGGGCTGATTAGGTAAGCCCTCTGGGGGATGGGGGCACGTTTCCTGCAAGAGACTTGTTAGACATTTGCAATTCACAAATTCCTTGACCAAAGGTGGGGTGGTCATATTATTACTTTCACGACTTGACCTTGACAAGGAATCAGAAGTTTAGTAGAGATTATTATGCTAAACCATGAATGGTTGGGTTGTCCTGGTCTTGCATCTGAAGGAGATTTGCCTAGGGGGATGGGATAGGCTGCTGTTTGACCTGCAGTAGAATGTCTGAATGCTTTCTAATGGTTACGCTAAGGCAAAAAGACTAACGAATAAGCTAAGTTTCTTCTAGGTTTCTATAGGTACCTTTCAGGACCTAGCACAGAATCCTTTTATCAAAACTCCCCAGGGAGCGTCCAATGTGCAGCAAGAGTGGAGAGCCACTGCAGTGTATGATGGACATGAGCAGGGTTGGACTCCTAGTTCAGGGCCATTTCCCCCAGAGTATAATCTCTGTGGTGCCTCTGGTCAACACCAGCGCCTGCCAGCTGGTGCCCCTGTTTCTGCTAGCTTTTCTGTAGGTCTTCTGGATATTTTGGGTGAATAATGAAAATGAAAGCCAACTGCTTTCTCCCACCCTGCCCACCTTGTGATTATGATTAGCTCCTAACTTTGTGTTGGGAGTTGTCTTTCGAAGATGGTTTTAGGACTTGCTGTAATGGTTTGTAACACGGTCACAGATCGAGGTATGGGAGAAGTAGCCAATAATGTTGACGTTCTAGTCAACTAACATTTTTGAGCACCTGCTAAGAATTTTAGACTCCTAGGTTCATGGGGCTTAGAGCAGTCTAGGCTGGTGCTAATGGGGAACAGTGTGTGAAGGTGGAATGTTCTATATCTAAATTATCTAACATGGCAGTCACCAGCCACATGTGGCAACTGGACCCCTAACGTGTGGCCAGCTTGACTTTGAAATAGAGTTTTAGTTGTATTAAATTTTAATTGGGGCAAACCCCATCGGGTCCCTTCCCACTGTGGGAGCTTTTCTATCCTCTCAATAAATCCTGCTTTCCCCACCAAAAAAAAATTTTTTTAATTAATTTAACTTAAATAGCCACATGTAGTTAGAGGCAGTCCTGCTGGAGGGTACAGGTATAGACCAGCCCTCTACCCCATGCCTCTATGTTCTCAATTGTCGTCCAGTTCCATGGGCTGGGTGGAGACCAGAGACCCCAGTCGGTCCTGGCTCCAGCTCCTGGTCACAGGAAGGAACCAAGGTCTACTCTGAGTAGGTGACCTAGCATTGACCTTGTGATGGGTGTTCATGGTCAGCTGCCCCTTTTCCTCTCAAGGTCCAGTTGTTATGCGGTGGACGGAGTTGTTTGTGTCAGAAAGTTCAGGTCCCAACCAATGCCATAAACTCCCAGATTTCAAATACAACCACGTGAGCAGTAAAGGCTGGCAGCTGCAGCAGGACTAGCTTCCCTCCGTCCCTCCCCACCTCCTCCTGCACGTGCACACCAAGGAATCTGTGGCTTTGGGTGCTGAGCTTGCAGCTCTGACCCCTTTTCTGCTGCTCTGGGCATTTTTATTCCCCATCCGTTGTACTGTCACCGACACCACTAGTTTATTTGTGGACTGTTTGCACAAAATGGCATGTGTGTTTGCCTCCCTATGCTCCCAGGAGAGTCTTTTGAGAAGAGATTCATCTGAGAATAGATGAAATGCCCGCATTTCTGCCTGAGGGTTTAAAGCCCTTGGTCTCAGGTCCTCGGGCTTTTGAATCTGAAAAGAAATCTGAAAAGCCAGAGGCTGAGTGAGGTGAGCTCTGCAACAGCCTGTCCCTGTGCTGTCCTGCTGACATCTCCATCAGGGCACCTTTGGGATACTGTTGGTGAGGGGAGGTCTGATGAGAGCCCTGGTGATACTACTAACAGCTGTTGAAGGAGGCTACCCACTCTAGATTTCATGACGTAAAAACCAGCCCTCAACACTCTCCATTTTCCTTTCTTCTTCACGTTTGGAAATTTTGTCTTCATGATAGTTAATTGTTTACTGGTTTTCTTAAGGGGCAAAGTTTAATATAAGTAAAAAGAGTTGTTCACAGGAGAGACTTGATTAATAAATAAAACCAACAACAGGAAACCACGAAGAAGAAAATCCCACTAACAGAGATAACCAGTAATATTTTGTGCAGATGTAATTGTAGACTTTAATGTGCTGTTTTATTTATTTATTTTTTTTGAGTTGGAATCTCACTCTGTTGCCCAGACTGGAGTGCAGTGGCTGCTCCCAGCCACCGCAGCCTCGATCAGCTGGGCTCCGGCGATCCTTCCGCCTCAGCCTTCCAAGAAGCCAGAACTACAGGTGTGTGCTACCACGCCCGGCTAATTTTTTTTTGATTTATTGTAGAGATGAGTGAGAGGACCGTGATAAAGTATACCATAGACTTAGGTTAAGAGCATGCTATAATCCAATAAATATGTAATCAGCTTGTGGACAATAGCACAGCCATTTTTAGTTTTCTGTCTTAAAACATAACCTGTAACTGTTTAAAGTTTCAGTTATGGGAAAAACTGCAAAGCTCCGGTTACAAGCTTCAACCCCTTCCCTTATCTCACTTTCCCCTTAGCAACAACCAATCAAGTGCCAGGGGGTAATCACCTAAGTTTCCAGATGTCTCTGCAACTTCCCTAACTAGTGGGCCAAGGTCAGCCCGAGTCAGGCTAGCCAATCCTCCACGATTAAGCTGACCACCAGAGGTTACTACCCAATTAATGGTAACACAACTGGAAAGCCCCCCAAACTCCTCCTCCCTTTGTGTAAAAGCATAAAAGGTATCTGCTTAAGGAAATCAGAGCCTCTGAATGTACTCGCTGTGTCAGTTGTCGACAGAGGCCCAGGCTCGAGCTTGTAAATAAAGACCCTCTTGAACTTTCATCGGAATTGGCTCTTGGTGGTCTCTCGGATTGAACTTTCGGCCACTACATTTGGGGGCTCTCCCGGGATCCCAGAGACCCCGAGACCCAGTCCGGAGGGTTTTCAGGCCGGCAGTTGGTAAGTCGCTCCCGGGTTAGCGCATCTGTGTTCTATGTCTCAGGTGGAGCTCCACACTTTGTTCTGAGGTCGGTATCAGGTTAGGCGGACGTGCTGGAAAGCCACCGGCCGGGGCTCGTGGGAGACGTCTCACATCCCCATCTTGAAGACGAGGTCTTCATCTGTGGAGAAGGTCAGACTCGTCGACGGTCTGTCTCTCCCCTATCATACTTTCAGATTTGTTTTCGCGGCCACTACTGTCTGTCTCTTGTCATTTTCCCTTTTTGTCTTGTTGGTTGTGTTTGTTGGGGCGACAATACTGACAAGTGAGATGGGACAGACACAGACAATGTGCGCCACTGAGTGGCCCGCCTTCAATGTAGGCTGGCCACGAGAAGGGACCTTTCTAACAAGTATTCTCTTGCAGGTCAAGAGTCACAGCCTCGCGAGAAGCAGAATCCCTTTCATAAGTTCCCAAAGAACCCCTTTTACCCTGTTCTCCCTGATTCTAACTTGGAAGAGATAATTCTCCCCCCCATACCAGTCAGCTCCCTCTAAACTTTCAGCCCCACCAGCACCACCCCCCCCCACAGCCTGTGTGCGGAGCCGTGTGTCCCGGAGGCTCCGGGACCGTGGTGGCAGGCGGCAGCGGTGGCGGAGCAGTCCTCCACGGGCCATAACGTCTCCAGCCGTGGGGAGGACCTTCCCTGGAGGGAGCCGGGAAACGGTGCCCACGCCGCGGGGCCAAGGCCGGTTCTGGGAAGCAGGCGGCGACCAGCTGGAGTGCACAGCCACGGAGTCGGAGTGCTGGGAGCTGCTACTGCGCCGCGGCAAGCTGCTGGTGCTGGGCGGCCACCTGAAGGCAGCGCTGGAGGCGCTGTGCCGCGGGGCCCCGGCCAGGCCCAAGTGCCTCGGCACCCTGGTGGGCTACCTGGTGTTCAACTACTGGCTCCACCACGGGCTGGGCTGGAGTGCAGCCCCTGCTGCGGCCGTGGGCGCCGGCGGCATCCTCAGCTGCCTGGGCTGCCGGGGCTTCCTGAGCGAGCCGGTGACTGCCCTGCTGTGGCAGGAGGCGGCATGTGCTCAAATATATTTCTTGTGTGATTGAGTGAATAAACACAGAAACACATGTGACTGATTCGGGAACAGCAGTTGGCCTCGCCTGGGCCGCCACTAGCCCAGTGGCAAGAAGGAAAGGTTAATAGCAGTTAAAGGTATTTCCCTTTGAAAGGCAAGTTGCAACTTTAAAGGCCTGCCCAGTGTTAGGCAGGTTTTATTTAAGAAAGGCCAGATGGCCCAGAGACTGGCTATTTCATAGAAATGAAAAAGAGTCTTATCTAAAACCCCCCTTCTGAAGTTGACAGTTTACAAGCCTGCAGTTCCTGGAAACCATTCTTTCTTTGAAAAATCTGATTTTGCTAAGTACAACCTTGTAAAATTCCAAAGGAAATATGTAATCACTCAACACGACCCCCCTCCCTTACCTAAACGAGGGTATAAATTCTCGGGCCCGCTGGGCTGTGCTAGTCAGCGTAATAAAGTGCCACTTCCTATAATAGTCTCGGTGTCACAATCTCTCTATTTTTCCTGCTACATTTCTGGTGTGTCGGCCGGGAAATGGAGATTGGAGATGGTGTGTTCCACCTCCTTTGTCATCGAGGTGCCACCTCCAGGGCAACGGGAAGGGCAATCTCGCCTGGCGTGCAACGGACTTTTTGATCCGTAGGAGAGAGGCCCCTCCCAGCACACTGAAGCTTGGACGGCGAAAGCACAACAGGAACCCAAGAGGCGAGGAACTGGCACAAGGACGACCACCTGACGGAAAGGACAGAAAGACCACCCGATGGAAAGGGTAGGAATAAAGGCCTTTACATAGACCTGCCAACGGATGGCAGAAGGGGAGCTTGATCACCTCCCGGAGCCCGCTAGTAATCTTCCAGCCTGAAGGAAAGGGCTGAAAGGCAGTAAAAGAAAATACTGTCTGAAGATAAACCCGTAGACTCCTAGGATTAGGGCGAGTTGACGAATGTGCTATGTGTTTATATGTAAATGAGATGGACGGCGGGAAGGTTCCACATAGTTAGTCTGCGTTGGGGGTATACCAACCTACCAATTGCTAAGAGGTGTCTGAGATATCTTCATGAGGAGTATAACTGAAGGGAGACAAAGTGGATATTTTCCATACCTGTCATTTTCTTATTTATGTGTGCCTGTCACTTTAAATATGCTAAAAGGCTGGTTGAGTCATTATGCTTTACGTGATGGGGCGTCATCTTTTAAAAACTTGGTTGGCACATATTTCTTGATGTCATTTTATGTCTTCCTTTATTTGTGTGGTGTTTTCTCCTAACCCGTTGGCACTGTTAAAATTTCTGCCTTTAGTTGTTAAGGTTGTGGAAAATTGCCTGTTGCATATAAAGAGTGTTACTGGTTATCTTAAATTCTTTCCAGGGACCACTCCCCCTCCCTTCCTTAGCCTGTGTTCTCCTTTATAAATTCTAAAGGGGCTCATTCTAATCCACCTATAAAAAAACGGAAAAATGTCTCTTATATGCTACCTAGCCTTTTGTTAACTCAGTGTAAGTTAATGCTAGCCCTGAAACTAATCTTTCTCTGGCAACTAAGGGAATGAATAGGCTGTTCTCGTTTTCAAATACTAAAAGCCAGGTTAGTTAAAAGTAAGTCCGTTCCTCAAGGTTTAGGCCTTGCCTAAAATCGTAATCAA
Source organism: Cephalopachus bancanus (assembly GCA_027257055.1). Lineage (NCBI taxonomy): Eukaryota > Metazoa > Chordata > Mammalia > Primates > Tarsiidae > Cephalopachus > Cephalopachus bancanus. The sequence goes on from JAPVLO010000180.1 coordinate 189,877, forward strand.
CTACTTGTCCCTGTAAAACTGTTGGGAAGTTTCTCAGAGTCTTGTAATGTATGCTGAGTCCCTATATTATATTGTAATACTAAGTAATACTAATGCTTGCGTTTTTTTGGCTATGCTCATTTAATTGTCCATGTCTTACAACTAAAGGTGCTGTTTAATAATTCATGAGGATTTTTAACAATATTGCCTGTTCATAATTAAGAATATGTAAAAACAGATTATTTTACATCTTTATAGTCTGTTCACTCTAAAGGGTTTTAAACCAGGCCGTTTTTATAAACATCACTGGAAAAGTCATAAAGCAAAAAAAAAAAAAGGAAAAAAACTCCAAAATGAGCACCAGTCAAAGAAAAGGTAAACAAATTGGCAGTTGCCACTAAAGGCAAAAACTCCAGCCACCCAAAAGAGGCCTAATAAGGATAACCTGCTAAGGGGATGGTATCAGCTGCTATGAATGTGGTCAATCTAGACACCTAAAGCACAATTGTTCTTAATAGCCTAAACCCCCAGAACTTTGTCCAATATCTGGACTAAAAAGCCACTGAAAGAGATGGTGCCTCCACTCCCAAAGGGGGGAGGGAAACACCTAGCTCAGCGATAGTGGCTGTTGTTTGAAGGGGGAGGGGCATGGCCCAGCGCAACACTGTATGCCATCCACCCAGAAAATCCTTGGGTCTATATAAATGTGGCTGGGGTCCAAATTAATTTCTTAATTAATACTGAGGTTAAGTTTTTAGCCCTTGTGCTCATACTGAACTTCTGCCTCCTAAAACCTGCTCTCCAGTGGAATTAAAGGTGTTCCAAAAACTGAATGTTTCACCTAACTTTTACTAAAAGGTGAATTCAAATTATGACTGTAAAAGGTTATCTATAAATAAATTAAAAAAAAACAAAAAGCAAAGAAAAAAATTAAAAGGTTGTTAGTATACAAATAAAATTTTAGCAGAAAAACAAAAAAAGAGAAAGGAATATAAAAATATATATATATATATTCATCTAAGAGGAAATCTTATATGGTACATTTCTGTCCTATAATAAAATAGTTATGAAAACTTTTTTAAAAGGGGTAGAAAACAAAAATAAAATGGTATAAGTACACCAAAAATGGTATAAACAAAGTTAAAAAAAAAAAAATATATATATATATATATATATATATACATACAAAGAAAATTCTATAAACAATCTAGGCATAATAAAGTCTTTTCTGAATGCAAGTCTCCAAACATTTTCGGATTTCTCTTCAAATTTTATATAGAATTTATTTAAGTGCCTAGTTCAAATTATAGTCTAAAACAATCTGTCAGGCTACCATTATAGTCCAGAAATACAAAAGCTGGTACTTGTAATAAAGCTACAGAAATTAAAGTTTATCATTTAAATTATGCTAATAACTTCAGACCTTGTAGCTTTTGTATAAAAAGGTAATCAGCTACTGCCTGCAATTGTCAAAATGTAGGCCTGACTTTATTTCTTTTATTGAGCTAGAATCCAGTAATTTCATGCCCACATAATGGTCATGCAAAAATTCCAGCCAGTGCCTGCAAATAATGCCACTGCTAAACGCCTTAAGTCAGACAGGGAGAGATTTTCGATCTCTGGCTAGGCAGGACTGCGCCCATTATCAGCTCTGAAGAAATTACAGAAGATGGACCTTCACCCCTCAACACCCCAATTGATTATGGGATCGAAAAATCTCTAAAGTATAAATAATTGAGGCAGAGTAGCTGGCACAGGTTAAACATAAATAAATTTCCTATAGGTAGGTTTTGAAAGGCGTTCAAACGTTTCTACTGCAGGCCGAGTGGCAACCTGTCCCACCCCTTGGCAAATCCAGGGAAAATTCCATCAAATGTAAGACTAGGACAGTATAATTTCAATTTGCGGGTTAACATAATAATCACTAGAAATCCTTTGGAGACATAAGTAAACTAAACATAGGTATTTGGTATTTCATCACTCAGAATGCAAGTCCCTGAAATGGAATTTGTTAAACCTTTAAAATTGTTTAATGGTAGGCCTCTTGTTAAGGGCATACAGGGAGACTTAAAGGAATTAAAAAGTCTTATCCTAAAACAGCAAATGCAGGCCTTAGGTTCAGTCCTAAAAGCCATCCATTGTCAAGTCAGAGAACAATTGCCAATTAGTTAAACTACCGATGCTCATTCTTTTAAGCCAGGTGATATGGTATGGGTAAAAGAGTAAAATGTATAATCTCTAAAGCCCCTCTGGAGGGGGCCATTTACTCTTCTTTTACATAACAGAACTAAGCTGGCCTTCCAGGACTGGGAGTGCACCGCAGATTCAGCTTAAGGGAGAACACCCCTTAAGCTGACCATTCAGAAAGTCACGAAACCCAACGAAGAATGTGGAACTAATTTAGCCAGCCCTGCTCCAAAAGCGTAAGGATACTTCAGGCCCTGCTTCAATCACACTCTGGAAGCTGATTGATCCATGCACAGCGGAAGATTAAGGATTCAGCTTAAGGACTCAGTGGACATTACTGATAAGCCTTTGTTTTGCTTTGTTAACCTTTATACTTGCTGAACCATTTGTAACTTTATTTGTTGTAAAATTAACAGTTGTCCCCATTGATCATGTTAGAAAAGGGTTTCACTAGCATTTCCATCCTTTCTTACGATAGGAAGTTTACTTGTGCTTTTATGCATTTCTACCTCATCTGGGTATCTACCGCTTCCCCCCTATACCCAGCATGTAAATGTATAGAAACTATCTGGCCACGCTTAAAGGTTTTCCATCGTTATTCATCCCAGCCAGAAGTTTGTTATACTGATAAACGTATCTGCACCCATAATGGCCAGCTATACTTTGCTAGATTATCAAAACAAAACTACCAGTACACTAAAGCTGGTGTCATAGCTTGTAACACCCCCGGAAGCACAAATTGAGTTTGTTGGGATTTTGCTCCCTCACCCAAAGCTAAAAAGCCAATTAAAGAAACTGTGCAATTAGTAGTTCCTCCGACTGCCCAACAGTCGAAACTAACCTCCTTCCCTCAATCGTGGAAAGTAGGGCAAAATCTGTTTATAAATTTGGCTGAAAATATAGCTCGGACACTAGGTATCACCAATTGTTGGGTATGTAGAGGGGTACTAATAACTAAAAAGTGGCCTTGTAAGGGAACCGGTCACTGCAATAACCCAGTCAGTGTTGCTAGGACTAGGCCTTGCCGGGGCAGGGACAGATATCGCCTCCCTAGCCACTCAATCCCATCATTACAGTAGCCTTCGGGCTGCAAGAGAGTCTAACATAAAAAAGAATAGAAACTTCTATTTCACACTTACAGGAATCCCTAACCTCTCTGTCTGAAGTAGTTCTGCAAAACCGTAGAGGCTTAAACCTACTGTTCCTCCAGCAAGGTGGCCTCTGCGCCACCCTGGGAGAAGAATGTTGTTTCTACACCAACCATTCAGAAATAGTAAAGGAATCCATAGCTAAAGTGCGAGAAGGTTTGGCTAAGCGTAAATTAGAGTGGGAGCAGAAACAGGGGTGGTTTGAAAGTTGGTTTAACTACTCACCTTGGTTAACCACACTATTGTCTGCTTTAATAGGCCCCATGATCATACTCTTGCTGTTGCTGGTCCATGTATTATAAACAAGCTAATAACTTTTGTAAAAACTAAAATAAACACTGTGCAACTTATGGTCCTCAAACAACAATATCAACAGGTACCCCTGGACAACTCAGCATGTTAAAGGAATCCAAGATTAGATTCACTCTACCCTCATGAAAAGGGGGCGATGAGAGGACTGTAATAAAGTATACCATAGACTTAGTGTTAAGAGCATGCTATAATCCAATAAATATGTAATCAGCTTGTGGACAATAGCACAGCCATTTTTAGTTTTCTGTCTTAAAACATAACCTGTAACTGTTTAAAGTTTCAGTTATGGGAAAAACTGCAAAGCTCCGGTTACAAGCTTCAACCCCTTCCCTTATCTCACTTTCCCCTTAGCAACAACCAATCAAGTACCAGGGGGTAATCACCTAAGTTTCCAGATGTCTCTGCAACTTCCCCAGCTAGTGGACCAAGGTCAGCCCGAGTCAGGCTAGCCAATCCTCCACGATTAAGCTGACCACCAGAGGTTACTACCCAATTAATGGTAACACAACTGGAAAGCCCCCCAAACTCCTCCTCCCTTTGTGTAAAAGCATAAAAGGCATCTGCTTAAGGAAATCAGAGCCTCTGAATGTACTCCGCTGTGTCAGTTGTCGACAGAGGCCCAGGCTCGAGCTTGTAAATAAAGACCCTCTTGAACTTTCATCGGAATTGGCTCTTGGTGGTCTCTCGGATTGAACTTTCGGCCACTACAATGAGATCTTGCCAAGTTGCCCAGGCGGATCTCGAACTCGCGGGCTCAGTCAATCCATTCACCTCGGCCTTCCAAAGTGTGGGATTACAGGCTGAGCCACTGAGCCCGGCTAATGTGCTGTTTTAAATAAATGGAAATCCTTTTTAAATCTTATATAATTTTATACATCCTTTTATAAATTTTATTCCATAGCATACTGACTGTTTTAAAACTCAGCAGAAGCTGGGTACAGTGCCTCATGCCCGTCATCTCAGCATGTTGGGAGGCAGAGACGAGAGGATTGCCTGAGCCTTAGGGGCTTGAGACCAGCCTGGGCAACTTGGCGAGACCTCGTCTCTACAATAAATCAGGAAGAATTAGCCAGCTGTGGTGGCGCATGTCTGTATTCCAGCTACTTGGAAGACTGAGGCAGAAGGATCGCCTGAGCCCAGCAGGTTGAGGCTGTGGTGGCTGGGAGCGTGCCACTGTACTCCAGCCTGGGTGACAGAGTAAGACACTGACTCAAAAAAAAACAAAAAACAAAAAAACAAAAAATACAACCCAGCAGAATGTGGCGAGTAGCTTCCCTACTGTCTTCACTAGCTATAGCTTCAGTGAGTCCATATCTCTACTCCTGTGTAAGATTATTTCATGAGACAAGGAAGAAGACTCTGTGGATGAAAAACACCCAGTAGGTGGTGCCTGCTGCCCTCCAGAGAGGGTGAACCAGTCTGCACCACGAGGGGTATTCCTGTTGGTTCATGCACTCTAGCTGAGGTCCTTTCACTCTTTGCTTTTGCTTGTCCATGGATAACAGTGCTAACAGTCTTTTATTTGTGTCTGTGGTGAGTGGTCAGGCTGGATAGTTTTTCATACGTATTTGTGTTCTTATTTTGTGATTTGTATTCTATGTATAATTTTCTCTTGTGGTGTTGGTTTTCTTTTTGATTTCTTGTAACTCTTTAGATAGAAAAGTTACAGATTCAGTCATGTAATGCAGAATCTGCTCCCCATTCCCATTTCACTTTACAAATAGTATATTTTGTGATAGTGTTAGTGTTTTATATCCCAGTCATATATTTTTCTGCATGGTTTTAGCTGTGGCATCATCCTTCAAAAGCTCTTCCTTCCAGAACTTACACAAAATTTTGCCCATTTTTATTGGTTTTGTTTTTCTTTTTGGTTTTGTTGTTTATGTTTGTTCCACCTAAAACTGTTATGGTTAGAGGGAATAAGAATAAGAATAGTGGCTTATTTTTTTTTTCCTGAAGTGCTAACTAGTTTACCTCCCAGTATTATTTGAAAATCTCCTTTTAACCTTTTATTTACAATTTTAACATTATCATATACAAATTTACTCTGTGTGCTTGCATTTGTTTCCGAATTTCATCTTACTTTTTTTTATCTGCATAGTACTTTAAGTATTAGGTTTATAATAGAACTTAAGATTTGTTGATACAAGTCACTCTAAAAGTGGTGTGGGAGGAACACAGAATTCTATGTTATCTTAAAAGTTGACTATTATCCCAGTAAATTGAGTCTATGCCCGTAGAATTTTCTAAAAAGTCTATAAAGAACAGTAATTCTTAAAATATGATCTGTAGGCCACTTGTTTCCGAATTAGTTGGGAATGTTTTTTAAATTCCAGATGTCTAGGCCCTGCCCCATGCTTCCCGGAGGTTTTTAAGAACACCATGACACATGGTGCACCACAGCTAAACTCCTCCTAGTTAAATATTTTAAAACACACTCACTACCTTTTTGTAGGTGTCATGTAGACTTAGATGTGTGCACATACTTGTCATTAGAGTTATACATGTAACCTGTCAGTGAACTTGTCTGAGAATTTACGTGGTCCAAGTGCTAAGAATACAAGGATAACACCTTGCCTCTGAGATTTTACCTTAAGATGTATAATCCTACACTCTCTGCATATATGTCTCAAGTGCCTAATACAATTTAGATCAAAGCAAAATTGCTACTCTAGAAGAGTTTATAGTTAGGCTATGGAGAAATACATGCACAGATGGTTCTGCTTGAAGCCACTTCTAAGGGGTAGTCTGTCAGTTGCAAGATGATCCAAATAGAAATCGAGTGTATTGGTTGGGGGGCAGAGGGTGAAACGCCGGCAATAGATAGGGCCAACTGAGGAAGCTTTCCTAGATGGGAGAAAGAACAGCACCCTTGTTGCAACTGGAGTTAAAAACTCATTAGGCCAGGCGCAGTGTCTCAGCCTGTAATCCCAGCACTTTGGGAGACTAAGGCGAGAGATTGCCTGAGCCTGCAGGTTTAAGACCAGCCCGGACAACTTGGTGAGACCTCGTCTCTACAATAAATCCCAAAAACTAGCTGGGCGTGGTAGTGTGCATCTATAGTTCCAGCTACTTGGAAGGCTGAGGTGGAAGGATCACCTAAGCCTAGCAGCTTGAGGCTGCGGTGGCCAAGAGTGTGCTACTGCGTTCCAGCCTGACCGACAGTGTGACTCTGACTCAAAAAAAAAGACTCATTAATTGTTTTTCACAGAGAAGCAGTAGAATGTGCTGTCAAATCTGGTTGCGCTTCCCGAATTTTTCATGTTGGTCTTTTACCTTAATGCCCTGGGATTAGGTTATTAGCACATTTTCCAGCTGGACTGGCCTCTCACGGGAACACGGGCCTTTTGTTGAACTTACCTTTCTTTAAAATGTCACTTCATCCCTTGCAGTCTCATTAGGGTAGGGGTCCCAGCTACCGAATGCAGGCTCAGTGTTTCATCACCATGCCTTTTTGTGTCCTCTGCTTGCTTTAGATTCGGGAATACCCAGTTGGTGTCCAGAGCAACCAGCTGCCCTTCTTACGGAATCCAGATATCCTGGTGGGAGAGAATGACCTCACCGCCCTCAGCTATCTGCACGAGCCTGCAGTTCTGCATAACTTGAAGGTCCGTTTCCTGGAGTCCAACCACATCTACACTTACTGTGGTAAGTGGGGGCATCTGTGGTCTGCGTGCGTATGAAGCTGCTTACCAGCTTTAGACTTGTTAAACTCACAGGGTTACAAATCCTAACTTCACCCTCTCGTGTGTAAGTACCTCTTCTTGGAGAGCCTTGGAAGGTTTGCAGTAAGTGGATGTGGCTTAATTACGCTGCCCCCGTCTCTGTGGGATGATTGGTGTTAATCACGGCTCAGCCAAGGAGGAAATGGGTCACGCCATGTGGTGCGACGGGTTTGGACTCCAGCCTGCGAGTTGCGGGAGAGCCCTGTCTCACGTGGGGACCAGCTCACTCCCACTGCCAGACCCATGCCTGAAAATTCATGCCTGGCTTGCTTGCGCCTCTCACCTGCCTGTGTCTGCACAGACGTGGTGCTTGATGAATATTTGTCCAATTAGTGAGCAAAACCCATAACATGCTTAAAACAAAAAGTGCTTCTTTTTGACTTCTTAAAACTCCGTTTCCTGCATCCCTCATGTTGGTTTCTCGCTCTCTTTCTCTCTCTTTTCGTAAGAGTGCCGCTAAGTGTCATGGCCGAAGCAGAACCCTCTTACTTGAGAGGCAGATTGAAGATCCGGCTGGGGAAGGAGGCCAGAGGGCTGCTCTGTGGAGTGTCGCGGTCACTCCTTGGAGTCCTGGTATTGCTTATGGTCATAAGCGATGCTCAGGCCTGGGTTTGCCACTTTTGCTTTCCACTTTGGTTTGGAATTGGCGGGCTAGCTATGAGGTGAGGATGAGCTTTTCTGCCAGACTTCAGGAGCTGTGGAGAGCATGTTGGTTTCAGAGCTTGAGGGCTGGGGCCTCCTAGAAGCTCCTTCACCCAACTGGTGGGAGTTTTGCTTGAAAGAGACAGTCAGTTGTCAGAGCCTTCAATAAGATTTGTTTTTCAATAAGAAGACTTTAAAAAATCTACTCCCTTTTTAGGGGAAGAGGATGCATGATTCCTCAGCTTCCATTTTTTAAAGGCATCTCCAGTAAGAAATGTCCTAGCATCTGCACATGTTTATCCAAACGTAGCGCTCAGCTTCTCCTGCTTCCGCTGTTCAGAGAGACAGCCATAGCTCAGTATTCCAGGTTATCTGGGAAGCATTTGTTTCTGCTCTGGAGAGGCCAGGTTGTCTTAGGAAAATACGTGTTCTTGGTGCACTATCAAAATTTGAATCGAATAGCGCATGAGAGTTTTTGTAGAACTCTCTAATAACCAGCAGAACCCATGAGGCTGTTCCTAAGAGGATTCCCCAAGCGATTAGCCTTATTAATAGAATTTTTCAGGGTTCTGGGCCTTTTTTGTGTGTGTTTCCCGGCAAGCTTCCATCAGCAGAGGGCTTGTGTGTCTGTCTTCTCCTGATCCTTCCTCTTCCTTTGAAATAAGCTGGTTTGCCGGGCTCGGTGGCTCAGCCTGTAATCCTGCGCCTTTGGGAGGCTGAGGTGAGTGGATTGCCTGAGCCCGCGGGTTCGAGACCCACCTGGGCAGCGAGACCTCATTTCTACAATAAATCAAAAAATCAGCCGAGTGTGGTGGCGCATGCCTGTAGTTCCAGCTACTTGGAAGGCTGAGGCGGAAGGATCGCCGGAGCCCAGCAGGTCGAGGCTGCGGTGACCAGGAGTGGCCACTGCACTCCAGTCTGGGCGCCAGAGTGAGACTCCAACTCAAAAAAAAAAAAAAAAAAAGAAAGAAATAACCTGGTTTATTACATTGCAGGTCCCCTGTGTCTCTCTTTAAACACAAGAAAGGAGCATGATGTGGGAGACTTTCCATCCCAGGAATGGTCCCTTCAGTTCTTCCTCAAGTGACTGGAAAAGCTTTTTCGGTGTACCATAGTCCGCAGGCTTTCTGACATCCAGATTGTGGTCATATAGGGAAATAAAAAGACATATTTCTGTCTTGTTCCAAAGACATTTTTGTATTTTTTTCTTTCTTTCTTTTTTCTTTTTTTTTAGTGGGAGTCTCACTCTGTCACCCAGGCTGAAGCATAGTGGCATGCTCATGGCCACCGCAGCCTCGACTGGCTGGGCTCAGACAATCCTTCTGCCTCAGCCTTCCAAGTAGCCAGAACTATGGGTGCACGCTACCACACCCAGCTAATTTTTTTTTTTTATTGTAGAGATGAGGTCTCACCATGTTGTCCAGGCTGGTCTTGAACCTGTGGGCTCAGGCAGTCCTCTTGCCTCAGCCTCCCAAAGTGCTGGGGTTATAGGCTTGAGCCACTGTGCCCAGCCTGTATTTTTTTCTTTCTACATTCTCAAATATTGACCTTCCTCACCTATCCATAAAAGGTGATCTGAACCTTATAGAACTTCCTGATTGCCTGATCAACATGTGTTTGAGTTTATCATTGCAATGCACTCTTTGTGGGGGATCACAAGATATAAGAAAAAAAGATATGATAAAAATAGCAAGCACACAAAGCTTACTATATAGGGCACTAGTCTAAGTGTTTTCTCTCTGGATTAATCATTTTATCTGTAGGACATCCCTGTAAATGCAGTTCTTGTCCCCTTTTTATAGTTGAGGAAGCTATAGGTACTGAGGGGTTAAGTAATAGTTAAAATCACACAGTGATTGGTTGAGCTGAGACGAAACCTTAAGATATATAAATTGTTTTCTCCACAGGTTATTTATAGTTTAGTTAATGTAACCCATATACAAATACAAATGAAAAAATTAATGACTCCTTTCCCAGATTTCAGTTCTGAGATGGCAGAGTTAAACATCTTCTCTACGATGCTGGAATACTTTGCTTGTGTCTGTTTTATGAACTCAGTGTGTGGAGCATTTGTGAGTATGAGTGTGTGTGTGTGCTTGTTCCAGGTTGGAGGATATTTGGAGTCCTGGCCTCTTATTTTTTTCTTCACCAAGACCTAGGGCAGAAGCATACAGATGTGTCTGGATTGAGCTGAGGGAGTGACTGAGACTCATTCTGCTACCCTCTCAATCCTAGTTTTGGGGTACGTGGATGGTGGGTGCCCTGAGCGGATGCCAGGGCAATTGTGCTGGCAGAATCTGACTGCCTTGTCTGCTTGCAGGTATTGTGCTTGTTGCCATTAACCCTTATGAACAGTTGCCAATCTATGGACAAGATGTCATCTACGCCTACAGTGGTCAAAACATGGGAGACATGGACCCCCACATCTTTGCTGTGGCAGAAGAAGCCTATAAACAGATGGCCAGGTGAGAAAGCCCTCGGCCCAAGAGTTTTCCTGGGTAGTTGGGGGCGGGGGGCGGTGGGCGGGTGGGCAGGAAGGGGAGTTTCTGCCTTCTTTTGAGGCTGGTGCTCACAGTGGAGTGGTAAAGAAACAGCTTGAAAACAAAGCAGCCCAAGTTTGATTTCTCTCCTCGTTTCCTCATATCTTTATCTTATTTTTGTGAACTTGAACCTAGACTTGGGAGGGCAGTGGTACCTTATACTTATTTCATTTTTTTGAGCAGTAGGATACATGCCTTGCATTTCATCTCTTCTTGACAATGTCTCAAGATGCCAAGAATTTAGGGGCAGAAATAGAGTTTTGCTTTAGCAGCTGCACATAGCAGTTTTTGGTTTTCAGCCGGGAAGGGAGTTCTGTTTAGGCACTTAAAGAGTTTTCCTCATGACTGTTCTTTGTTTTCTAGCTCTGAGAGAGAGATGCAGGTCTGTTTCCTCAGAGAATGAGCTGGGGGACGGGCTGTAATTGTTCAGGTGTAGAACAGCAGAGAAAGATAGTTGTACCAATGTTTTTGGGAAAACGTGCGTCCCAGTTGACCCTAAAATGCTGCCTTATTTCATCCACATTTTTCTTGCCACCTGAAGAGGGTGTCTAGTTGAGCTAACATAGCCTAGTCCTTTTGGGGAAGAGGAGGTGTTTAGGTTGATTTAGTAAGAGGAGTTGATGATTTTTGTGGGAGGAGAAGCCCATGTCATGTGGTCTGTGCTTCAGCGAATTTCAGAGTGTCATTTTCACCCAGTGAAAGTTTCCATGAGGGGAAGCCTGTTTTATAGACTTCCTTACTGATTTATAGTGTTTTATTGCTGACTGTAGAGATCAGTATATAAAAGGTCTGCCTCATTGTAGCTATACAGTGACCATATTCAAAATAAGCACGGATTGGAGAACTGAGAAATCTAATAAACAGCATGGCCTGTGACTATTTTATTTCCCCAAAGTTTGGAGCTGAAATGATTGCAGCCTCTGCCCTCTCTAACGTCATAAGAATGACCATGTCCTATATTCATCTGCTATCAGGGCTTGACCGGGAGTCCCTTAGCTCAGCAGCTTAGTGAAACACACGCCTCCTAAGCCACAAAGTGCTTCGGGTCAGATGGTGGGGAGAGAGACTGAGTGTGTGTGTTACACACACTTTGAGTTTCTGCTGGAGGCCATGGGTGCGACACAGAGGAGGGAGACCCGGGGATGACCAGGCTTCTGTGCTTTGGGAGAATCACTTTGGTGAAGTCCACCTGTGCCTCAGGTGAGAACAGTGACTGTCTCTCCTCCTCGAGAGGATGGTTTCTCTGTGGTTCTGAAGCAGAAGGTGGATGTGGCATGGTTCTGGCTACTTTCATGCTAAAAGTCTGACAGCTCACTAAGACTTGTCCTTTCACGGATGCCACTGGCATCATTTTTCATCCCCTTCTCTTCTCTTAGCCAGTACACCTAGATATGTCAGAGTCGCTGTTCTTGATCAAAGTTTCTTGAGGCCCCTTTCTCAGTTTGAGCATCTTCCAGCCTCCAGCTTGATCCATTTGACTGGAGGCCTCTGGTCTTCCTTCTGATGCCTGAAGCTGGATCTGCGGCTATTCTACGCTTGGGTTATATTTCACTTGCCTTCACACCCACTGGAGGAGGAGGGGTGTGTGGGGAGTCTGGAGTGGTGTTGGTGATGCTGTCCTCCCTAGGATAATGAATTTGCCGAGTAAGGGGTCTGGATGGTAAAGCTGGACCGGTATTTGCTTCCTTAAGGGTTTTATATAAGGATTTCAGGTTTGTACTCATTTTACCTGCTGGGTCCCAGGATGTAGCCAAATAATTTTGCTGAAGCTTTTGGAGCGCTTTGTGCTCACGAATGTGCACTAGAAATATAACACCAGCAGCCTTAGAAGCCCCAGCAGAATCTCTCTTGAGCCGAGGAGGAGGTGCTCCATTGGTCAGATGCAAGGAGGATTTTTGCTGTATTTCCTGTAGGGGCACTCTGTCATTTTCGAATGCTGGAACACATTCACTCAGCAACCCTGGCGGACTGTCTGTTGTGCTCTTCCTGGCTCCTCAGTAGCTGTGGAAATAATTGTGTAGTTCAAGCGGCCATACTTTAGCATCATGTGCTTTGAATTTGAGCCCCTCAACAGCTGGTAGAAATAAAGGGTATAAGAAACTGAAGTTATTGGCTGGGCACGGTGGCTCACCCATCTGTCATCCCAGCACTTTGGGAGGCTGAGGCGGGAGGATCGCTTGAGCCTAGGAGCTTGAGACCAGCCTGGGCAACATAGGAAGGCCTCGTCTCTAAAAACAGAATGGAAAAATAAAAAAACAAAAGAAAACAAAGGGTGTAAGAAACTAAAGTTATGACTTCTAGTCTTTGGAGACGATGACTCTGGTGGCCTTGGGCTCGGTGATTCTTTCTCTTGATTCGCTGGGGACTGGGTTTTCTTTCTTCCTGTGGCTGACACAGGGACCCTTGATGCTTCGAGTGGGTGGGGGCCTCTGTCAAAGTACAAGGGTCTAAATATTGATCTTTACCCCTTCCTGAGAGTTCCAGGAGGACACTGTCAGTGCTGGAGGAAAGGAAGAGGAGACCCAAAGAGAGGGTTTGTTCACTGCTCCTGTCCCTGTTGTAGTTGCCAAGTCTAGACTTGAGGGTACATGCAGATACGCAGTGAAGAAAACGAGGACTAAAATAATATAAAACAGCCAAGTATGGTGACTCATGCCTGTAATTCCAGCACTTTGGGAGGCGGAGGTGAGAGGATTACCTGCGCCCAGAGGTTCAAGACCAGCCCTGGCAACTTGGCAAGACCTCGTGTCTACCACAATAAATCAAAAAAATTTAGCCGGGCATGGTGGTGCACACCTGTGGTGCCTGATTCTTGGAAGATTGAGGCAGAAGGATCGCCTGAGTCTGGCAGGTTGAGGCTGCAGTGGCTGTGAGTGTGCCCACTGCACTCCAACCTAGGCAACAGAGTGAGACTCCAACTCAAAAAAAAAAAAAACAAAAACAAAACCCAAAAAAGAAATATAAGACCCCACCCTGCTTCATAAGGGCCTCTCATTGGTTGAAGAGAGAAGACTTGAATAGGCCCCAAAGCCTATGACTGCAGGAAGTATCTATAGAAGCTGGGCCACAGTGTCACTTGAAATGTCACAGATGGTCCAAGAAAACAGTAGGATTTTAGCTGGGTCTTGATGACTTGGTAGAGTGTATAGAGTGAGAGAAGGCATCTGGGGGTGGAACAGTGGACCGGAACGCAGAAGATGGGGCATCAGATGGCATTGTTATAGAACCACAATGAGATGCTGCTCCATACCCACTGGGATGGTTGTAATCACAAAGATACAGTACATGGTGGCAAGGATGTGGAGAATTTTTTATTTTATTTTATTTTTTGAGTTGGAGTTTCACTCTGTCACTCCCAGCCACTGCAGCCTCGACCTGCTGGGCTCTGGAGATCCTTCCGCCTCAGCCTTCCAAGTAGCTGGAACTACAGGGGCGCGCTACCACGCCCGGCTAATTTTTGATTTATTGTGGAGATGAGGTCTCGCCAAGTTGCCCAGGTGGGTCTTGAACCCACAGGCTCAGGCAGTCCACTTGCCTTGGCCTCCCAAACTGCTGGGATTACAGACTGAGCCACCGAGCCCGGCTGGATGTAGAGAATTTGGAATCCTCATTCACTGCTGGTGGGAATGGAGACTGATGCAACTGCTGTGGAAAACAGTCTGGCAGTTCTTCAAAAAATGAAACATGGAGTCCCCCTGTGACCCAGCAATTCCATGCTTAGGCAGAAACCAAGAGAAATGGAAACACACTCCCACAAAAATGTATCCACAGTTGTTCATAGCAGCATTGTTCACAATAGCCAGAAGGTGAAAACAGTGTAAATGTTTATTACCTGATCAATGGGTAAACAAAATGGGGAACATCCCTACAGTGGAATGTTATTTGGTCATGAAAAGGAACAAGAACTGTTACATGCTACCTACTACATTGATAAACACTGGAAACATGCTAAGTCGAAGTAGCCAGATGCAAAAGACCACATATTGGCCAGTCACAATGGCTCACACCTGTCATCGCAGCACTTTGGGAGGTGGAGGCAAGAGGATTGCCTGAGTCCAGGGGTTCGAGACCACCCTGGGCAACTTGGAGAGACCACCTCTCTACAACAAACCAAAGAAATTAGCCCAGTGTGGTGGGGTGCATCTGTAGTTCCAGCTGCTTAGAAGGCTGAGGTGGGAAGATTACATGAGCCCCACTGGCCAAGGCTGCGGTAGCTGTGATCATGCCATTGCACTCCAGCCTGGGTAACAGAGTGAGGCTCTGACTCAAATTGAAACCAAAAATCACACCTGGTGTGATTCTGCTTATATGAGATGTCCTGAACAGGAAGACCTATAGAGACGGAAGAGGAGCTAGTGGTTGTGTAGGACTGGGAGGTTGAGGTGAAATGAAGGTAATCACTTCTGATATGGGTGTGTTTGCGTGGGGAGTTGGAAGTGGGGGTGGTGGAAGGTCCTGGAACGGGTTGCGGTGATGGAGGTGAGACTCTGCCAACATACTGAAAACCATTGACTGTTCCACTTTAAATGAATGAATTGTGTGCTCTGTGAATATCTTTTTTTTTTTTTTTTTTGAGTTGGAGTCTCACTCTGTCACCCAGGCTGGAGGGCAGTGGCATGCTCCTGGCCACCGCAGCCTCGACCTGCTGGGCTCAGGTGATCCTTCCGCCTCAGCCTTCCAAGGAGCTGGAACTACAGGCGTGTGCCACCACGCCCAGCTATCTGTGAATATCTTAATAAAGCTATTATAAACAAAAAGGCGTTGTTGAAGGACCATTCCTAGGCATGGATTTGCAGGGGAACCGTGGGCCATGCAATTAGAGATGAGGGGAAGCCTCTGCAGGCTGGGATGAACTCTGGAGAGACGCATGTTCTCTTAACAGAGGGTACAAAGGTGGCCCTGAGTTTGGGAAACCCTGGATTGACCAAGTTAAATAGCTTCCTTTAAGACAGAGCTTCTCAGAACCTTGATGTTGACACGCATTCTGCTTTTCCAAGATAGCAATGCATTATGCTGGGTCTGCAAATCATATTTAGATACAAACTGTTTTCAAAAGATGATGTCAAGGGACTAATGTTCTGTGAAACACTGTTTGGAAAACACTGGCCTAGAGCAATGGAGAAATTTTAAAGCTGCTGAGATAAGGAGATAAGAGATGTTCAAAGAAAAATTTTTCTCCGATGGGTTCTATTTCATAACGATCTTTTTCTTCCCCATAGTCCTAAACATTTCCAAGGACAAGATCCCTTCTTATGAGATGCTTAGCTTGTTGTGATAACTTGCCTGTTACAAATGACCTGTATAGAATGGATGGAAGGTGGGAATGATCACGTGAGACTGTGTGGTGCAGTGCTATGTTCTGTTTCTTTGGTCATCCACGCTTGACCCCAGGGCATATGATTGGTGCTCCAGGAAGAATAGAAATGATGACGCATTCATGCATTTAGTCCTTACAATTGCCACAGGAGATCAGTTATGCCCACATGTAGATGAGGGTAGGGACTTAAGAGCACTGAACACTTCTCCGAGGTCATGGAGATGGTAAATGGGTAGAGGTGGAATCCAGACCCAATCTGATTGCCCAAAGCTTCCTGCAGTAGCTGAGAAGTGGTGCTGCTTCTCTAAATGGGTAGCATGGAATTTAGACCCAATCTGTTTGCCCCAAAGCGGAGAGGCCCTACTATCTCCCTTGTGGTGTCTGCTGATTGGCCCCAGGACAGTCTTGTCAGAGCAGAGTAGACTCTGGTCCCAAGGGCACAACCAAGGGCCATGAGGGATAGATGTGTTTCCTTATTGGTTCAAGAGTGTATGTATTTTTTTTAAAGAATTATACATACGATTCCACAGTGAGACTAGAGTTCTGATGTGTTTTCCAGCCTCGTTGGGGGGGCGTGGGCTATGGTATTTGACTGACTGGGTCTGGTTCCTTTTTTGAGCTGTTTGCTTTATTTGTGATGTTTTTCCAAAAGAGCATGGGGATGCTGCAAAACAAATTTATTTGTTCAGGTAGCCAAGATAAGGGAGCCACCCACGTTCCCATCTGCCTCTGCTCTGCTGCCAGCTGTGACTAACAGTGAAAGATGGGATTGCTGTTGCCTGGGTCCCTAAGGGGCGAGTGCACCTGTGGCGTGGGGCCTGGTGACATGGACCCTTGCTGAAGCGGAGTCGGCCTGGAGCTGAGGCTGTGCTCCACGGGGACAGGGATTCTCGCTAACAGTTCTGGATGGGCTCTTGGGCGAGGGCGTCTTGCTTGATTTGGGTCTCTTCAAGCGCAAAGAGTATGTAGGGAATTTGAAGGCTTCCAGAAAGGCAGTACAGGAATGAGTGCCCCTCGTGAGAAAGCCAGAAGGGCGCCACTCTGGCGAAGCAGGAGGAGGGGCTGTGAGGATGATGGTGTGAGGGGCTGTGAGGGGCTTACTCGTTGCCAGGGCCACATCCCACGTCGAGCACACTGACTCCTCTCGCGCAACAGGAGAAGTCCCTGCCTGTGGAAATGTGTTGCGCAAGGGAGGGGGAGTGAGGGAGCCCTGCATTCTCCGTGTCTGGAAGTCAAGCAATTGACAGCTGACGGTTTTCTCTTCCTGGTGACTGGAAAGAAGACTCGGGGAGTCGCAGGAATGAGCTCGCGGCTTCTCGTGGTGTCTCCTAGGCTGCCGATTCTGTGGCTGCAGGTTCTGTGGGAGCGTATTTTTTAAAGAGAATTATACACAGGTTACCTAAATCCACACTTGGCTTTGAGATCAAGTTTTAAATAGAATTATCGGCTTCTGCAAGTTTGATGTAAGTGGCTTGTTATCCTGGGCCATTGTACGGATCAGGGAGACTGGGAAGTGAGGAGCTTCCCGAATGAGCCTCCTGTGTTCATGAGCGAATGTTCTCATGCTGGGGAGTGCAGAGCCAGGCTTTGTTTTGTTTTTGTTTTCCTGTAGGTTGTTTGCCGTGTAGGAGGCATATCCAGGGGTCTGTTCCTGAGCATCTTGTCTCCTGCTGTGTATCTGTGGACAAAGCCTCTGGCCCGTGCGGTTCTCATTGTCCTCACCCTATCAGGAGAGTATTGGTCTTGGATCCAGTGCAAAGTCAGGAGGGACCTTGGAATGCTGTTGAGTGCTGTAAAACTCTGGGGTGTGGTTGTGAAAGCTGACGTTTGTTGGTTGTTGTTGAATACAACTAAGGATGAATCCTGGGGAAATCAGCAAGTAGAAAGCAATGACAGGCCGAGTTTTTACAGTAAAATCTGTACATCGGTCAACCCTGATTTTTGGAAGAAATTTGTTTTCCTTCATCATGATTTCAAGTTGTTTTAGGACAAGGTGTAGGAGATGCTCAAGGTGCCTGAACACAGAAATGACTTTTACTTGCTTCTCTGGCATTGTCTCTCATTTCCTGAGCCTGCCCTGAGTGTTCTGCATTGTTCAGATTCCTTCCTGGGATGCTCCGGGCTGTTCATCTGTGCCTGCTCTTCCCTGGCCACCTGGTGTCCTTTTCTGTGACCTCCTGCCCAGCCAGGCTGGGGCACATTGATCTCCCAACCCTAGGGCTGCCACAGCACTAAGGTTTTGTGGCATTGTTTTGATCCTCTCCAGACTCCTAGATGGTACTATTGTTTGTATGTCTACCGATCATACCTAAATTTCTAGTTATGTTGTTAACATTTCTGAGAGTAGGAGAAAGTTATTTAAGTGAGCAGTGAATGTGGCTAATGATGAAATCTCTATTTTAAAAGAAATTGATAGTAAGTGTATATTGCTGTCATCTTTTAAAGTTGTGCATTTAGGAAAGAATAGGACTTGGCAATTTCCTTTGTCTGGCTGATTTTTGTGACCCTACAGAGGTCACAAATATTAGCCGTTGCATATTTGCAGTGTATTCGACATGCTTTGTGAGGCTAAATGCCAAATCAAAAAGCTGAAAAGATATTTTAGTTTATTAATATTCACTGTTTTCCTGGGGAATCATAGCATGTTAGAAAGAAGAGCTCCTGCAGTCACCTGGTGGAAATTTGTTGCCCACTGTTAAGAATGCTCGATACCATGTCCAGCAAGTGGTCCTGTGGGTGCTGCCTGGCCATTCCCAGTACAGGAAATGCTTCTCAGATGTGCTGCATTTTTTTATGGCTTTTGTTGTCGAGAATGTCTCCGTTTGTCTTTGCTCTTGGGTCTGCACTCTTTCTGTGCAGCTGTGCAGGACATGGTCGTTTCTTATATGACAGTCCCAGCTGTCTTGTGTCCTTCTCTGCCCCCAACTCTGGCCCAAGCCCCCTGCCGTCGCACTGCCATTCCTCATGAGCCTGGCTTTTCAGACACTCTCCCGTCTGGCCACCTTAGATATCCTCTGATCCTTCTCTCTGATGTTGGTGGCCAATGGATGTGGTCTGCTGAATGAGATAAAGACTTGCTCTCATACAGATTTCTGTTAGAGAAGCCTGTAGGTACATTTACTTCTGGCAGGTATTTCATGCTGTTGACTTCTAGTAAGTTTGTAAGCTGCTGGATTTCTGTCCCACCCCATACACACTCAAGAACTGTTTTTATCCAAACATTATGAGATATAAATGACTGGCAATAAGTTGCACATACTTAAAGTGCAGTCACACATGTTAAGGTGCACATACAACTTGGCAGTTGTGTTGTATACATCTGTGAAACCATCACCACAATCAGGATTGTGAATATTTCCTTAGCACCAAAAGTGTCCTGCGCTCCACTCTCAGGTAACCACTCATCTGCTTTCTATCACTATAAATTCAAACTGCTTTTAAGACATGTAGCCCTCATTTTGCACTTGCGAATTGATTTTTTTTTTCCAATGTGCTGAGCAGGGTTCTATCCATATTAAATTCCACCTTTGTACCTGTGTTTTGTTATTCCTAGAATGCACGTTTTTGAATTCTGATTTTTGCACCTGATAGATTAGGTCTCCCTAGCTTGATGCATGTGCAAATTTAGCAAGCCTGTTGTGTACTCTTTCTTTTTTTTGTAGAGACGAGGTCTTGCCAAGTTGTCCGTCCTGCTCTTGAGCCTGCAGGCTCAGGTGATCCGCTCACCTCAGCCTGCCAAAATGCTGGGATGACAGGCTGAGCCACTGAGCCCGGCCTGTGTGTACTCTTCTCCACTGATTAAGAAGTAGTAATCTGAATGGATTCCTATATATGCAGGGAACAGTTGTCTTTTGTCTTTTTTTCCTTCAGGTGCTAGTCATTCAATCGGATAGAACTCAACATTTAGTCAGGGACCTGTGTATGTTTTTAAGTCTTGCTGAAAGCTGTCTGCACTGGGTTGGCCAGTCGTGTCTTGCTCTCCGAGTGCTCTTGGCCATGCATGATGTGGGCTGGTACAGACCCCAGTGAGCACCCTGTCTTCTCTCTGGTCAAGTCTCTTCACCCAAGATGTGTCCCTTCCTTGTTGGAGCGAGAACGTGTGTGTGTGCCCTTGCCTCCTCAAGGACAGGCTCAAGTGTGGGGGTGCTGAACTCAGAGTCCTCTGCTGGGCAGCGCCCCTGCACATGGGCTCCTTTGGTTCCCACACGCTGTTCTTGTTACACAGCATGTTTCTGATGCCAAGCTTGTCACCCCACGTGGATTTCTACTGGAATTAATAGTGATGGTGGCATGTGAGTATGATTCAGTTTTTCCAAGTGTCTGAAATAATTTTCAGTGAAAAAAAAACTAATGGAATATGAAGCCCAGCAGGGTGAAATGGCAGTGCTGTTTACATAGTAGTAATGCCTTTCACGCCATGTTAATCCCCTTTCTTTTTCAACTGCATATCTTCTTGTTTACATCCCAGAAGACAGAACAGTTGCATGCCTAGTGAGTTTAGTAGCAGAGGGAGGTGCCATGAAGCAAGGCTGCTGCTAGTTCAGTGTCCAGGGACAGGAACGGAGCTGTCTGGATAGTAGCTATGTGACCTTGAGAGAGTTCCTGAAACTCACTTTGCTTTGTGCCAGTGCTTGCTTCTATAAAATGAGGAATGAGATACTTATAAGATTGCTAGCATTAAGTGAGTTCATTGATGGAAAAATACATAGTATGATTTCTGGCACAGAATAAGTATTCGATGAATGTCATACATGGTGGTGGTGGTGATAGTACCGATGTTACATCATATGTAGTATCTATCATCATCATTTCATAGTGTCTAGAAGGAATAAGTAATGGGAGAATTCATTGTTGTTTGGGATTCCTTTTATAGGTCACCCTCTGACAACATGTTAGTTTCAGAGTCAGTGAATAGTATAAGGATGCCCAGTTCTATGTGCTCAGCAAATTTCTTTTGAACTTTTTTTTATTGGTATGTGTTTGGCAACCAACTACAGCTTCTGTAATTCCAATTTCAGTCTGTCTAGAGGAAATACAGCTTCAACTACACTATGTTAAAACATATTTGTTGTCATGTACTGAAAAGCAACAGCTCTCAGTTCTGCAGTTGGAGTGAAATTGCACCGTAAATGGCCAGTCAGCTCCTGGAATAGTGTTAAAATGTGGATACCACGCCCTTTTGGTGATGCCATCTATAACCTTAAAGGGAAAATAAAACATGCCACTGCAGGAACTAAATGATTATTCGACTGCTTTATAGCCAGTTACTTGAAAGACTCAAAAGCTTACCAGATACCACTAACCAAGCACATGGTGTGGTAGAGGCCAGGAAGCAGCTCTTCCTAGGTGGCTGGAAGTGATGGTCACTTCTGGTGTCCATGGTCGTCAATCTGTGGGTTAGTGAGAGAGATTCTTTGTGCAGTTTTTGGAAGATGCATCGGAATGCATGAAGGAAATATTAAAACTTTCTGTCTTATCTTTTAAAGGTTTTCAATATTGTTTGTGTGTGTTTCATAGATGCACAGTATATTGGCCTAGTAACACAGAAGGTAACATATGTTTTATGTATCTATCATCATCATTTCATAGTGTCTAGAAGGAATAAGTAATGAGAGCATTCATGGGGGAGCATTCTCATGGTTTTATTGATAGAAGTGCATGGCCGGCCAAAAGTGAGAGTTGAATGCCCGGGGATGTGTCTAAAGCCACATATGCAACCGTCTGTGTGGACTTCTTGATGTTGCCCAGAGGAAAAACTGTCCCTCAGCCACCTGCCATGGTCCTGGGCAGAGTGCCTTTGCAATGGGAGACGGTGAGTGAGGGGAAGTGACAGGGGCTCACGGCTGCCCATTGCATTACGGGGGTACCGTTGAGAGTGCATGGCCATTGTTGCTCTGTTAGTGTCATCTTTCTAAGCTGAGTTAAAGAACATTTTTTTTTTGAAGTTGGAGTCTCACTCTGTCACCAAGACTGGAGTGCAGTGGCACGCTCCTGACCACCGCAGCCTCGACCTGCTGGGCTCCGGCAATCTTTCCACCTCAGCCTTCCAAGTATCTAGAACTATAGGTGTGCACTACCACGCCCAGCTAATTTTTGATTTATTGTAGAGACGAGGTCTTGCCAAGTTGCTTGGGCTGGCCTTGAACCTGCGGGCTCAGGTAATCCACTTGCCTCGGCCTCCCAAAGTGCTGGGTATGACAGGCTGAGCCACCGTGCCCGGCCAAGAACACTCTTCTTTTAGTAGCTCTTCAATTGTATCAGGACATTCAATCATATTAGGGCACAATGGACAGTGTTTTGACCTTTAAAAAAGAAAGCTTTGTGGCACTCCTTTATCATGGAGATGTTTTTTTTTCTTGAGTTGCAGTCTCACTCTGTCGCCCAGACTGGAGTGCAGTGACACGCTCCCAGCCACCGCAGTCTCAACCTGCTGGGCTCCAGTCATCCTCCCGCCTCAACCTTCCAAGTAGCTGGAACTATAAGCATGCGCTACCACGTCTGGCTAATTTTTTGATTTATTATAGAGATGAGGTCTCGCCAAGTTGCCCAGGCAGGTCTCGAACCTGCGGGCTCAGGCAATTCACTCACCTCAGCCTCCCAAGGTGCAGGATTACAGGCTGAGCCACATGGAGATATTATAGTTAGGATTAAGTCCAGTGCGTGACTAGATCTTGCCTCGTCCGTGGTGGAGTAAGCAGAGGTTCCCCTGAGGACCCTGCGCCAGAATCTCTGAGGAGCCCCCACTCGCAATACTGGGTCGGAATCTCAGGGATGGAACCAAATCCTGTGTGTGTATGTGTGAAAGTTCCACACGTGATCATCCAGAAGCAAGTGTTTGGACCAATGTTTGGGAAACTTGGAATAGATAAGTAGCTGTGATTTCTGGGATTTGCATGAAGAGTATTTCACAAGTTTTAACACTCTCAATCTTTAAACTCTGCTTAGTTGCCTTTGACATCTCCTTGTGAACTGAGGATCTGAGAGTGGGTTTTGATCAAGGAAAGAAGTTACAGAATTTGAACGCCTGTGGTGGAAGGGGGTCCTACCATTTTAGGAGATGCAATGATTCTCAGGGTGAGTCAGTTGGGGCTCGGGGTTTGTACTTACTAAGCACTCCCAAGTGCTGTCTGCGTGAGGCAGGTTGAGAGCTGTGCTGAAAGTACCTGAAACCACCCAGGCAGTCCACCTGGTCTTTGTCAATAGCAGAGACTCAGGAAGTGAGGACACTCCTCTGTGTGGGAGGAATATTGCAGAAAGGCCTGCAGGCAGTGCAGTGTGACCAGGAGAAAGCCCCAGTTTGTGTCTTTAGAACCACAGTGTACGGGCTTAAAAGCAAATGCCTTTGAATCTGCCTGGCTCCTGCCCCTGGAATGGGTCAATGATGCTGGAAGCCAGAGGAGGGTACCTACAGCCAAAAGATGATGGAAATTAATTTGGTCCTCTGTATTCCCAGAACTAGAGAATAAAATGCTTCATGATTGATGACTTTGCTTTTAAAAAGATGTCCTTTTTGGTTAAAAGAGGAATTAGCCTTCTCTAGAAGAGCAAGTACCAAGAATGCTGAGAATTCTGGGATGTCTTTTTCGAAAATGCCTTGTACCTAGTTGAGGAGAGAGAAGGGAGAGGTGGAATCCCAGCACCGAGGGGCTTCCCTGATTAGTCACCCTTAGTAGCTGCCCCCAAACCTTGGGTTCCTTAGAGCTGATTGAGGTTGTGTTAATGTAGGTCTGTAAACTATTTAGAGTCTCTAGCTGCATTTAGTTTAAATGTGTGGACTGATCTTCAGTTAGGGTATTGGGAATCAATACATGCTCGCTCGGGTTTGTTCTGCTTCCCTCTGGGCTGTTGGGCTACTCGAGTTTTATTCCATTTGTCACTGGTGTATTGATCCATCACAATTACCTGATGTGTACAAACTGCAGCTCAGCAATTCAAAGCAGGTATTTTTCTTCCCACTGGTTCATTTTGCTTCCTTATATTTATAGAGCCCATTATGATTAATTTTGTGAGCCCACTGTTGTTCTTGAACTTGTCCAGGTCACATAGGCTAAGTGGCAGTGTCCATTTTAGAACCCAGGTGTTCCTAGTCTTCAGAACTCTCTATAATTGAGTTGGGCTAGTGATGCAATGTTCTTAGAACTAATAAAAGATGTCTTTACTGTTGTGGTTAGTAGATCACCAAAATAGCTTTGTCTTTTTTTTTTCTTTTGTGTTGGAGTCTCCCTCCGTCGCCCAGGCTGGAGTGCGGGGGCATGCTCCCAGCCACCGCAGCCTCGACCCACTGGGCTCTGGCGATCCTTCCGCCTCAGCCTTCCAAGTAGCCGGAACTATAGGTGTGCACTACCATGCCTGGCTAATTTTTTATTTGAGTAGAGACGAGGTCTCGCCAAGTTGCCCTCATGGGTCTCAAACCCGTGGGCTCAGGCCATCCACTTGCCTCGGCCTCCCAAAGTGCTGGGATGACTAGGCTGAGCCTCTGAGCCCAGCCAGTGACTTTTTCATAAGAGATTGTAGAGGGTTTCACCTAGGAAATCTGGGAGAATAGGTACTTATTCTTAGAGAAGATACCTGAAGACCCAGCACATTCCACCTTCCATCCTGCTCAAGCCCACTGTCCCCCTCCCCACCCCCCCTAATGAGCCAGGCTCATTGTTGCCTCCTCCAACTCTCCTGCTCCGCTGGCATTCCAAAGCCAAACTTGGGCTTCCCCTGGAGGCTCAACTTCATTCTTAGCCTGGCCCAGGAGATTCCCCTGAGCTTGTTCCAAAGCCCCAGATGGGGAGTGATGGCACCATGCACTCCCTGTCCCTTTGTGTCCCTTCCCCAGGCTTCCCTTGGCAGGTGGGACTTCCCTCCCTTCACATCCTTAACTCTCTCTGACCGTGATGTAGAGTGAAACTGGTGTTATATGCCTTCAGGCAGGCTCTTGACATCCAAGTTGGAGTTTAACAAACTGAGCATTCCTTTCTCCACAGCAGCAGGTAGGATTTCAAGACAATTATGCTAGGAGTCAAGAGAATCCTGTTTTGATAGTCCAAAGCTGAACTCTGCGGCACTTCTCTTTCATGTTTGCCTTCCTGTTATAGTCCTAATCCTCTTGAGACAGATTAATGCCTTGGGTTGAGGAGAGAGGGTGTCATGTGAAAGAAATGTGGACGAGAGAAGTGCATTAATGTTTTTCAAAAGTATTTCCCTGCTTTGTTGATATGCACAGTAATAAGAGGGACTGTTCCCTAATGCTCTAAATGATTTATGAACATTGTTTAATTGCCATTGGAGCACTGTCTCAGTTTTAATAGATCTGGCAATGAAACACAGAGAGTTACACATCTTGCCTCAGGCACATCACTGGCAGTCAGCAAAGTGGTATGAACCTGGGCACCTGACTCCAGCCCCTGTGCTGTTAACTAGTTGGGTGCATTCCTGGGTTTCTGGCCTGGGATACTGGGTAGATGGACGTTCCGCCTGCTGAGACCAGGAAGGTGGAGGGAGGGAAGAGGAGACATTCTTGGGGAATAGCATATGGAGAGTTTATTTGGGACCTGCTAAATCCAAGAATACCCTACCCGACATCCAGTAGAGCTGTCTAGTAGTGGAATATACAGTGTGCTTGCAACAGGTCGTGGCCTATAGGAGGTTCTTAAAGCCTTGGGAATGGACATCAGTCAAGGAGAGATTGTTGAGGGGAAAGAATGTTTTCCGATCTAGCCTGAGGAACATTCACATTTGAAGATCAGTGGAGCAGGGGTTACCTACAGGTGAGAGATCTGGGCTAGAGAGTGTCTCTCACCTAGGGGTAATGCCTCCTCCTCAGGGACAATTGGAAATGTGTGTAAGGTTTTTTTTGACTCTCATGGGGTGGGTTGGAGTGCTACATTGATCGGGGAAACAGGGCAATGTGCAATGTGACGGTACTCTGGGTCAGAGTGTTGCCTCCCTCCGGGCAGAGTGTGGCACCCAAAGGGGTCTTCCCATTCTTTGGGTCTCACATTTATACTGCACTTCAGCTTTCGACCTCTTTTCTCTCCCTCGTGGCTCCTCACCGTGGTTCCAGGCGTGTGGAAGGGCAGCCTGCATTCTATGCGCTCTGATGGCAGAGGCCCTGAGGGGTGGCGCGATGGCCACCGAGCTCATGAGTGCTGGACCCTGGGCTCTTGTTCTGTTCTTCTTCTGTGTGTCTCCACGGCGTGAATCTGGAGAACCTGAGGACTGGGCTGTCTTCCCAGATGGCTGCCAGCTCGCGCAGATCAGCTCGCCCCATCTGGTGGGAAGTGCTCGTGGCTGTAGCCTGGCAGTGTCTCCTGGGAGGCCTGGGCGAGCCGGCCTGGGTGGCACCGAACGGCCCTCAGGGGATGACCACAGTGAGGTGATCACTGATGCTTGGTGCCTGCGCATCAGTCCCTGTGTGTGCTGGGAGTGCAAAGCCCATGTGGACTTCAAACAGGTTTGCTGCCGTGTTCTCAGAAGTCTTCTGCTCCCTGTGTGCCCCTGGCTGGCAGCTGCTGGTGGCCAGAATGTTTGAGCCTCGGGAAGGCCCTGAGCATCAGCTTCTGCCCTGAAGACAGGGCAGCCCTTGTGATTTTCAGAGTCGACTTGACTGTAATATAAGACGACTGCCCAGCGGTTCTACTGGAAAGTTTCCGTCTCCCTGGCCAAACACTCTGTTTAAGGTGTTACTTTTTTTGTCCAGGCTTGGTAGCTCAGCCTGTAACCCTAGCGCTTTGGGAGGCCGAGGTGTGTGGATTGCCTGATCCCGCGGGTTCGAGACCCACCTGGGCAACTTGGCGAGACCTCATCTCTATGATAAATAAAAAATTAGCCAGACGTGGTAGCGCACGCCTGTAGTTCCAGCTACTTGGAAGGCTGAGGCGGAAGGATCGCCGGAGCCCAGCAGGTGGAGGCTGCGGTGGCCCGGAGCGGCCACTGCACTTCAGTCTGGGTGACAGAGTGAGACTCCAACTCAAAAAAATAAAAAATAATAAAATACATTTAAAAAAATTAAAGTGTTACTTTTCATCTCAGCTCTGGGTCAACAACTCTTAAAATATGTGTTATCGGAGAGGGAAAATGTCATCGCTGCCACACCTCTGCCATGTGGCTTGGGTCGGTTGCCACTGATTTCTTCCTCCAAGACCCAAGTACAGGACCGGCTCCACCCAGGTCATAGCAGCACCGCTGAGTGAGCCTCGTCCTTGCAGCATGTCTTCTGACTCTCACATCTATCTTCTACACGCTGTGACTATTTATTTTAAGGAAAATGATCTAAGTGTTGAAAAATCTGATGGGAAGGGGTTGGAGCTGGGCGTGTAGGAGAGAACGGGGTCACTGGCAGAGTGGGTCCCGACTTGGGCCGGGATCCAGAGCTCGGATGTGGGAGCGTCCCTCCAGAAGAAGCAGGTTCTTCCGTTGGTTGAAGAAGGCGTGGTACGTCCATGGCGAAGGAAGGGAGAAGAGGTAGGTGCCGCAGGAAGGCTGGTGCTTGTGGTGGGACTGCTCCAGGCCTTCTCTGTCATCTTCACACATGGTAGATCCTGGAGCATGTTTGATGCATGATACGTGGATTTTATAGCATCTCTCCTCATGTCAGTGGCCCTGGTGGATCCCTGGAAGGGATGGGGACACGTCACTTGGAGAAGAAAGTCTGAACTGAACTGCAGTGTGTGCCGAGAGCTGACGCACAGACGATTGGGTGGCGAGATGAAGAGACCATGTTTCTCATGGGATGGGAAACTGAGGGGTGGGGTGGGCTGCAGCACTTTCTCTGCAGCCTGTGGCAGATGGGCTTGGTGACTTGAGTGTGGGGTGGAGGATACAGTCATCACTGTGGGATCCTTGTGGACTGGTCAGCTCTGCCCTGGCCTGTGGCTACAGACGCTCCCACCCAGGCTACCGTGCACTCGTAGGATGGGATAGAGAGACCGTGTGAGAGACAGCGGGATGGAGTCAGAGATTCTCACAGCTGGAAGGGTCCTTGGATATTTTTTGGTCCACATCATTTGTTTTAAAGCAGCTGAAATTGAGTGCCAGGGAGGAGGGGAACTTCCTGAGCTCTGCATTGAATTTGTGTTGAGGCCTCAGGTACCAGACTCCCGGTCCAGCGTTCCTTCTGGTCTTCCATCAGAGATCCCTGGGCCAACATCCCTACCAAGATCAGACCTCAGTTCTGCTCACTGTTATGCCTTGATAAGAACCGAGGAAGACTTTGAGCCCAAACCTCCTCGTCCCTCGGCCAAGACACACATCAGATCAAACCGTATGGCAATTTAGTCTGTGAGACCATTTTCCAAAGAAATGCCTAGCTAAACGCTGGGCTCTTAGAGACTGGACCACAGAGTTTTGATGAGCAAGACAGACCCATAACAGAGGAGTGTGTTGCGTAGAACAGCACAGAGCAGCCAGTGTGAGAAGGGCAGGTGAGGTTGGATCCTCTGAGGCTCCAGAAGGAGGCGCGAGGGCACCAGAGGCTGACTTGCCCTCTCACTAGGGCCTCTGCCCTCTAACGCATCTCGCAGAAACTGCCAGGAAAACATGAAGGAGAACTATGGCTTCTGCAGGTTTATGTGGTGTAGCAGGCTCCCTTTTCTCCACTACTTAATCATGCTGTGTTTTAAAAGCTTGTTTATGGGCTCTTCCCTTTTCCCTTGTTAACAAGACTTTATGTGGGGGTCTGCTCTGTGTCCTTGGCTTGCTGCTGTCTTGTCTCCCACGCAGATAGTCAGCGGCTCTGGAGTGTAACATGCCTTCGCATTATTCTCCCTTCAGACAAGTGCAGTAGTGCTCGTGGTGACCACACAGATGGACCTTCATCCGTGCAGCCCAGAGAAAGGTGTGACCTCTCTGGTTAGCTTGGAAAATCTGTCTCCGCCTGCTTTGCTTTCTTCTTCCCTCCCGCCCTCCTTTCCTCGCGATTCTTAAAACAACTGATACTGATTAATCCACCTTTATTGGTGGTTGAAATGACTGCTCCCAAACCACATGTTAAGATGAGATGTTACCAGGATGCCTGGTTATTGTCACGTAAGCAGTGTGGCATGGGGGTATAGGTTCTGGGTGCCCTGTACCAGCTGTGTAACTTCAGGCAAGTGACATCAGCTTTCTGTGTCTGTTTCCTCATCTGTAGCCTGGAGTGATGCTAGGCCCTTCAGTCCTAGGATGTTCAGAGGCAAGGTCGATACCTAGAGATGCCTGGAAGGTGCGATGTGCGAGCTGGCTGCCAAGTAATGCCTGAAAGCATTCCTTGATTGGCCATATTCCAGCTTAATGGTCTTCATGTTGACATTTCAAAGATTTCAGAGGCTTCTTGAGACGGTTATGTAGTATGCACAGAGAGAACAGTTTAAGACGTTAGGCTCTTTCTCAGCATATCTTTTAAAAGGAGGCAGAGAATATGCAGAAAATATACATGCAAATGCAAATTCTTCATAGCATAAGGAAGGTGGACTGTGAAGGGCATGTGTCATCAAACAAAAGGATGTGAGTGACTGGCCAGCATGGGGGTGCCTGTAGTTCAAGCTACTAAGGAGGCTGAAGTGGGAGGATCACTTGAGCTGCAGATCGAGGCTGCAGTGAGCTATGACTGCCCCACTTCGGTCCAGCCTGGGCCACTGGAGTGAGACTCCATCTCTAAAAGTATATGTTAAAAAATATTTTTAAAAAGGATGTGAGTAACTGAAGAAAAAAACCCTCTTAAAACGGGCCCATTTGAATTCATATTTGAGTCACATGCAAGAAGAACAGAAACAAAACGGCTGCCTAAATGAAATCCCTAAATTGGTTTCTGTGTTCAGGGACACTTGAATATCTGAAAATTTCTATAGGCAATTAATTAAAATTTAATGTTA
This sequence comes from Cephalopachus bancanus, assembly GCA_027257055.1. NCBI lineage: Eukaryota > Metazoa > Chordata > Mammalia > Primates > Tarsiidae > Cephalopachus > Cephalopachus bancanus. The sequence goes on from JAPVLO010000180.1 coordinate 219,568, forward strand.
ACTGGCATTTGTGGGAGTTAGGAAAGTTAAACCAGTCTAGTGACAAGAGGTATCACATTTTTTAAACTGTTTATTTAATAAACATTTGAAGTAAAAGGACGGCTGTTCCATTTGTCAGATTAAACACTTCAGAGTTAAGGGACTTCTGTTCCATTTTGACTGTTTTTAAAAAATCACCAAATATAGCTTATTTAGGGAATAAAGTGATTGGAATTATTCCTAACTAGTAAGCCATGTCTCATCTTTTAACAGTTATATTTTGACAGGCTCAAAGTAAAAAGGGATTTTCAGTGTCTGTCCTTCAAGAAAATTCACAAAGCTACTATTACTTATATTTAACCCAAGAAAAATGAAAACACACATCCACATAAAACCCTGTTCATGAATATTCATAGCAACATTATTCATAATGGCCCCAAAGTGGAAACAACCTAATGGCCTATCGGCTGAAAAAAATAAAATAAAACAAAATGTAATGTGTCCATGCAATGAGATGTCCGTCTATAAAAAGGAACGCAGGATGGATACTTCCTATGATATGATGAAACTTGGGATGATTATGCTGAGGCAAATGAACCAGTCACAAAAAAGCACACATTCTATTATTCCATTTATGTTAAATATCCAGAATAGAAAAATCTGTAGATACAGAAAGTAGGTTTATGGTGGGGGGGTAGGGAGAGGGGTAGATTTAGGTCACGTGGGGGGGTAGGCTTGGGGAAGGGGTATGTTTGGGGAGGGCGTGGGGATCGGTGGGCATGGGCTGCGAATGGTAATAGGTATGGGGTTTCTTTTCTGTGTAATGAAAGTGTACTAAAATTCAAAGGTAAAAACCTTTTAACTTTATACTTAAAGTGGCTGAATTGATGGCATATAAATTATATCTCACTAACATCACTATAAATAAGACATAGAGTGACAGATTTAGAGAAGGTATTTTGGAGAAGGTGGATAGGAAAGATGTCTTTTAGATGGTATCATTCCAGCCTAGACCAGATAAGGTGAGGCTGAGACAGATGGGATGAGGGGAGAGAGGCAGGCTGAATGAAGAATCCTGTCTAAAGTTTGTTTCAGTAGATTCTCACTACCTTGAGAGGAGTTTGCTACTACGCACGCTAACCAGCATCAAATAGACCTCTTTCTTTTAAAGGAGTTTCTTTGAATTAGATGCCAGCCCTTCAATCCTAAGCTTTTTAAAATATAAAATGAGGTTTTAAGAAGAAACTGTTTAGGAATTAGGTTCACATAGGATTGGATCTTGGATTAATATATATCCTGGTAGAACTGAGAGTCAGGCACAACTGGGCAAATGGGAGAAGAGGAAGATGAGATTAGAGAATAAACGTGAGCTGTTGGGTGTCAGAGTTCATCTCAGGACCAGGGCTGCGGGACCCCTTGAGCGTGCCTTCCTAGGACCCGAAGGCCTTGCCTGCTGCTGGCCGTCTTTGGCCCTTGGCCCACCTCTTCTCCCCCAACCAGGAATCCGTGGCTGACTGAGCACAACACCCCCACACTGAGGTCACTGGGCAGGCTGACAGGTGCAGGCTTCCCAGCCTGGTCCTGGAACCCATGGTGTTCAGACGGCCAGGACTGGGGGTGACCCGGGTGCCAGCAAGAATCCTGATGTGTTCCTGTCTGACATCAGAGGAGCACAGTCTCAGGGCCCTTCAGGCGGCTCCTGGCAGGCCACGTGCACTGCTACAGGAGGCGTGGTTTCTCCAGCAGGCGCTGCCGATGGCACGCGCGGAGGAAAGAGACGTGTGCTCACCTCGATGGCCCAGGAATGGGGGAGGTGCTCAGAAACAGGGGTCCTTTGGAAGAGGAGACTTTGGGGACCTTAAGAAGAGGGGGCCTGAGACAGAGCGGAGCCTCAGGAAAAGGGGGGACTCTCAGGAAGAGGGGCGTGGCGAGCTATGTCAGGATAAGATAACTACAACTTCATGTGTCCTCAAGGAAGATAATGGTGGATAACCAGGAAGTCAGATTCCCTGGCCCGGGGCACACCTGCTGCTCTAACAGAATTTCTTAACATTTAAAATGCCTGTGGGTTTCAGTAAATGACACTAAGGATAACACTAACGAGCACTAAAAAATACTTCGCTGTTTGGGATTTTATAAATAATGAGAGACTTTCTATAGCTATTACTGAAAATAGCCAGATTTCAGCAGTTAGAATTATTAAAGGAAAGCCCTGAGTGGGTTTTAAAAAAATTAAAGTAGAACAAGCAAATTTTGATCCTGGGAATATTTGAAAATTGTTCTGATTATGTTCCCCATGTAAACACTCAGGACCCCAAATCTCCTTTCCAAAGGAGTGGTCAGTTATTTGTATCCAAACAGTCACCCTTCTCATGGGAGCCATTGTTTAATTTTTGACAAAAAGCAGTTTACTCTCCGAGATGGGCTCATTTTCTTGAGAGTGCACAGTAGTTAAGCACTTGTTTGTACCCAAAATTGCCTTCCCAGGGGAAGAACTTGCGTTTTTCTTTGGTTCAGCCCCAGGTCCCTGTCCCAGGAACCCACTGCCCAGCGAAGTCCTGTCTTTAAACTTCCCTTCTGTCTGTGCAAACGTCCGACTATTGGTCAAGTTTAACCTTTGGGCTGTCAACCTTTTGACCTCTGACAAGACTCCCAGTTCCAGAAGACTTTCCCTGGGTCTCCCCCCATCTGAGCCCGCCAACCACTGATGGGCTCTGCAGTTTAACCCAAATGCTCCCCTTTGTCTGAGACCTTTTAACGTCAGCCTCTGAGGGAGCAATTTTCTTATAGTTAGTCACAAAGCTCAGAATTTTGCCCAAGGTGGGTGTGCAGTAAAGAATTGTTACTCCCCTCTCCCACCCCTTCCCCTGCTGAGAGATTTGCAGGCTCGCAGGTATTAATAGAACAGGCATCTTTCCTGCTTCACAGGGACAAAAAGCAGTTCACGTAAAATAGCAACTGTCCCTTCTGGTGCTTCCTGTCCGGCCAGAATGGGGGCGTGAGGACCCTAGAAAGCTCTGACGAGTCTACAAGGAGAGGCAGCTGCAGGTGACAGGCAGGTGCCACATTACACTGGGTTGATGTCAGCAGACGGCAGTCCTATCCCACTTAGGCTGATGGCATGTCACACACCGCAGCCCTTGATGAGAGGGTCTTACAAATTCACAGATGAGGAAACTGAGTCTTAGGGAAGGGAAGTTACCTGCCCAAGATGGAACTGCCCCTCCAAAGACCCCTGAAAGGAAGATTGCTGCATTGTTAATATCATTGCTGTATACAACTCTGTATAGGTTCTGTTGTAAGTTAACCACAGTCAGGTTTTGTTTTGTTACAAATTTTCCCTATAATTTTGGCACGCCCTTTATTAGACTTTGTTCCATAAAGTATTTACCAGTCAGTCCTCAGCTTTTCAAGCTCTCCTGCTCTCATCTGTGGGCTCCACAGGTCCTTGGCTTCCAACACTGACCACCTCGATGTCATCTTGAGGATATGGCCTGGTTTTACAACCGTTTGCATAAAGGATTTGGAGGAAGAAGCTGGAATTGATTCTAATTTGGGGGGTCCCGGGTTCCTGATGTAGGGCCAGAGCTCTGTCTCTTGGGTCCCTGTTCATGGTGATTCGTGGGCATGCCAGGGGCACCTGGGGCTGGACCCGTGGAAAGATCTCCCAGCCACTCCCTCCGCTGGTCTAGGCAGGGAGGAACAGCTCTGGGTCCTGCCAGGGAGATGCAGGCTTCCGATAAATCCCTGAGGCCTATGTCTGGCTGCTGTCCCGCAAAGTGAGGGAAGTTGTTGTCAGAGGGAAAACTGAGATTCCAGATGTGATGGTGTGGTAGGGTAGAATTGATTATTGTGAGTTTGGGTTGTCAGTTACCTGAGTCTACTATCCTATGGCTGACTTTTGGCCACTTATATCTGTGCCTTGAGACAGGGCAGGGGGTGATGATCCGTAGGAACTGCCCGTTAGAATGAGGATCTTGGTTACGCTCACTCATCCCAGGTGACAGGAGGATCCAGTGATTTGCTCAAGAAGGCCGTCGATGTTTGGTCTGAGGCTGCTATTGCAGAAGTTTGGTGCTTGATGTCATGCAGTCTTCTCATCTGATGAAATCATTTTTTTCTTAAAATCTCAGGGCCAGGGGTGGGTGGAAGAATACTATAGCCTACTACAGTGGCCTAAGTGTGGACTTGTACAGCCACTTTCCAGAAGCTGCCCATCCAAGACTGTGGCAGAAGCCAAGTGGCAGAAAGGGGTAGTGTTCCTCAGTTTCAGTTTTGCGAGAGATGTTTCAGAGGTCGGCAAGTTTTCCTGCCAGCCTGACGAGTGATTGATTTGCTTTCCATTATTAGCTCTTTTCCAGTCTATTAAGAGTCTTTCTTTTGAGAACTCAGGTGTGTGTAGAGACTCTATGGGTGTAATTCTTTTTATCCCAGGATCCAGGCTTCACATTGTGCCTGAGAGACTCATGCATAAAAGAGTGCCACCGATGAACATAGCCTAGTTGGGCCACTCGGCCTACAGCATGGTTTTCAACAAACCATTCAGCTTCTTTGCACCCATGTACTCACGTCCTCCATGGGAAGAGAAGGTAGCAGCCACCCAAGGGACACCCGGGTGCCAGATGCTGACCAGTGGCCCCTGGAGAGGCAGCACTGATTGTCAGGGCAGGTTTCCTCAGTGGCCTTTGAATTGAGCCTGGGGATTTGCATGTGCTCTGTGTGCCTCTGACATTCAAAGCCGACCCGTCTATGGTGTTATTTCAGCTGTGTGCGTGTTGACAGCGTAAGTCCAGTTAATAAGGAAACTGATTTCTAGGTGTTAGCTGGAGCTTGGAATTAATAAAGGTTCCTATTGTCTGTAACCAGCAAAATCAGTTAATACTTTCACAAATTAAAGACTCTGTTTAGTCTCTTCAAGCTAATCTTTGTTTTAAGTTCAATGGTACATTGTATTAGGCTGACGTTGACCACAAACAGGTTACAACCTGCATGTGCTTACGTAGAGACTCACTTAATGAAGCTGTTGAGTCTCTAGCAGAGTTTCTTCACTCTGACAGAACCAATGCCCCAGCAGACCATCAGAATCACTCGTGGATTTAAAGAAAAACAAATATCCGGGCCCCGCCTCCAGGGATCGTGTTCCATTTGACCTGGTGTGGGAGCCTGCAGGGGTAGTTGCTGATGTCCATGCTGTTTCTGATGCATAGTCGAGGCCGAGACTGTGCGACAGTGAGCCGGCAATGGTTCTTTGCAGTCAGTGTTTCCAGAGACCATGACTTGCCTATTGGGATCTGGGCACCCAACTTTGCCCTCTTCCCGGAACACTGGCAGTGCTGTCCCACCTCTACACAGCCTGGCACCTCTGCTTGGGATGGTCTCTGGGAACAGCTCACAAAGGGCCTGCAGTGCTAGAGACGTTGCCTGTCCTCCTGGCCCAGGGTCTCATGCGAGGGCACTGAGCAGGGCCTGGGTACACTCAGGGGAGTGTTTTGGAAATACCTTTCCAGCAGCAGTGGGGAGATGGGTTGAATAGGGAGTAGAATTGGCATGGGAAGAGCAATTATGCTCTGGCAGGACTTGGGGGTGCACTAGAAAAAGTCAGCATGGTCTGGAGTAACGGAGAGCAAGGGCCCATGGGCAGTTCCAGACCCCCTCCTTGCTGTGTGGGTTGCTGGGCAGGTGAAGAGTGGATTGGTGGGGAGCCGAAGGGTGCTGTTGTGGATGCCCTTGGATTTGGAAGCCACATGTGATTGTCCAGTGGGCAGTTGTGTATGTACATGGCTTTCAGGGACAGCTCTGGGTTGGGGCTGACCTGAGTATGGACAACTTGCGGGTGGCAGTTACAATAATGGGAGAAGATGAGACCACCTTAGAGGAAGCTGGTAAGGTGAGAGGGATGCGGAAATTGACCTTTAGTGCTGAAAATGAGTGGATGGAGCAGTGTCTATGGAAGAGATCATAAATGATCTTGTATCTTACTGGTAGTATGCCAAAAAGTCAGCATAGCATACAGCAGGAAGACAGGCTTAGACTGAGTGACTCAGGCACACCAGGCCCCAGACACCAGCTGGACTCTTGGGGACAGAAATGTCCTTTAACTCAGATGTGTTCCTTCACTGCAAAATAGTTTCAGGACCAAGTGAAATAGAGGGTTTGAAAATGTTGTTTATTTGGTACAACAAGCTGTACATGTTATGCCTGTATATCACGCTTCACCTCTTGTTTGTGACGGCATCAACTGGAATCATGTCTACAGAGTGTAAAACCACAGAAAGCATTTGCCTCTGTTGGTCATGCTCACCTAAACCCCTGGATTTCTGGCTTCTGAGTGTACAAGGGGGACCCCAAAAAACCCAGAATTTATTTATAAAAGACTATTTATTCTTAAACTTCAGTCACCTTTTAAGTACTCCTCATCTGATGCAATATGCCTGTGGAGACGCTTTTTCCGCTGCTCAAAACAGTTTCTGAACTCATCCATTTTGATGCCTTTTAATGCTTCTGCCCTTTTTTATTTCATAACGTTTCCCTTTGAAGACTTTTTTTGATCTGGGGAAACAAACGCCAGGTGAGATTGGGTGAATAGGGAGGGTGGGACATGGGGGGCATGTCGTTTTTGCTCAAAAACTGCTGAACATGGGCAACCCCCTGGGGTCCCCTCCCACTGTGGGGGCTTTTCTGTCCTCTCAATAAATCCTGCTTAAACAAAAAACCAAAAACTGCTGAACACTCAGCTTGGTGTGAACAGGCAGCGCTTGTAAAGCTCCCATCATGAAATGGGCAAATGTGTTGAAAGAATCTCCAAAAAAATGCACTGAAGCCAAACGCAGCCTCTCACAACAACATTAGCTGGTACCCTGATGCCGATGGGTTCCTAGAACACTCACCTAGTGGGGGAAGCCTGTATTACAGGGGGACCACCCTCCAAAAAAGAATTCTGGTTTTTGGTTCTCCCCTCATGTTTTGGATGTCAGGCAGTCTTTGCAGTTGGTGTGGAACACATCACACAGCCCTGCTATGACCTGAGTCTGGAATCCTGGAAAAAGGGAGGAGCAGGAGTCTTAGGGCTCATCTTCCGGCCCCTTCTTTCAAGAGCAAGGAAACTGGCACCTTCCAATTCACACTGAAGAGCTCCCTGGCCCGTGCTGGTCTCGTGGAGCTACGCCCGTCTGCCAACACAGGGGTGGGCAGGGTAGTGCTCCTGGGGTGCTCTCTGCTGTGCCGTCACAGCTGAGATGGGCCGCCCTTCTCGGGAACAGCAAGTACGTGGAGGGGACAGACTCCTTTTGCTGCTACCTGTTTCATGCTACGCCTTAGAGGTTTGTAAGTGAAGGTCAGCGCTCTGGGGGCCACTGTGAGTGAGAAAATGACATTTGAGTATAAGATGCACTCGGTGCTTACCCCTTCCACTGTCGGGAGGTGCACATTCACCTTACAGTTAGACTTGTAGGACTCTGTCTGCTTTACAGTTGGCTCTGCTTCACCCAAATCTGCCACACTGTAACCTTCTGTGTCTCCCTTGCCTGACATTACTGTGACCTCGCTCTGTTCCCCAACCTTGCTCTCTCCCCGTATGACCTGATCCAGTGTTTCTACTTGACTCTTCCCCTGCCCTAACATCCTCACTATGATAGGTTTTTTTGTTCTTTTGTATTTCTACAGTTTTGTGTTTGTGTCCCTAACATTATGTAGTTTCATTTTGCTTGCTTGAATTTATAAAAGTAGTATCATGCCTTACATAGTATTATTGCTTCCAAGTCAGCATTTTTTCTAGGATCCATTTTCTCTGTATTTCCCTACCCTGTCTCCCGTATTAATGCTGCCCATGGTGCTGACACAAATATCTTTCTTGAACAGAAATTCTTTTTTTTTTTTTTGAGTTGGAGTCTCACTCTGTTGCCAAGACTGGAGTGCAGTGGCCGCTCCCGGCCACTGCATCCTTGACCTGCTGGGCTCTGGCGATCCTTCTGCCTCAGCCTTCTGAGTAACTGGAACTACAGGCATACACTACCACGCCCGGCTAATTTTTTGATTTATTGTAGAGATGAAGTCTTGCCAAGTTGCCCAGGTGCATCTCGAACCCACAGGCTTAGGCAATCTACTCACCTTGGCCTCCCAGAGCACGGGATTATAGGCTGAGCCACCGAGCCCAGCCCAGAAATTCTTGATTAGAAATTATTTGTACCCTGTCCTCTAGCATGGTGTTTGGTTTTTGTTTGTTTGTTTGTTTAATTTGTTTTTTGTTTTTTTAAAAATCATAGATGATCTATGTCTCCGTGCTGGTGTTGACAATATAATTATGTGTAGAGAGACATAGGCAAGAAACAGCAGATTGATTATCCCATTAGTGAACAGAATATACTCTGTTGACACACTCAGATTTTCAGATGATTCATCACTGGAGGAGGAAACGGGAGAGAGGCTTAATGATGTGTTCAAGACATGGCGTGCTTTGGTAACAGGCCTAAGCAGGTATTGTTCCCCCCTCCTCATTCTCTCAAGGAGTTTCCAATTCAGGGAATAGAGTTGTATCTGTCTGAGGCTCAGCACCCTACCCAACCATGAGTTCCCCTCCCGTGGGTGAGCCACGGAGGGTGAACCAAGTCTGCAGGGGCCACCAAGTCTGCAGGCCATACATTGCACAACTCTGGGGCCTCCAGACACTGGCGCATCCTGCACCCTCACACATGACCGCCCTTGCTGGGGCTTGCCGCTTATGCAGTCCAGGTGCCAGGCTACCCATCCAAGTGCTTGCACCTGAGATTGGTTGTCATGGCGCTGAGGTTCTAGCAGGGGAGACCAGGATGGGAGAAACACTAAGAAGATGAGTAAAATGTCAGGAAATTGTATGGTGAGTAGGCTGGTCAGGGAAGGGCTTGTGGAGAAGTGATGTTTCAGCAGAGATGGTGATGTTAAGCACTGAGAACACCCTGTTCATATTTAGTCTTATACTGGGGCTAGATTTGTGGTGGAGGGATTCAGTAACGGCTGCTTTATTATACAAGAAGGTGTGGAGAGATGGTGCAGAGAAGTTGCAATGTAACCTGGAGGAAAACTGCAAGGAGTGAAGCTGTGTCCAGGTTTGGACTCCGGGTCTCATTAACTGGGGGATTTGGGCACATCACTTGGCCTTTCCAAACTGCAGTTTTCCTGACTTTAGAATAGGAAGACTGGTAGCAGTGATCTCATGATCTTAAGCCAGGGATACCTGGCTAAGAGTTTTAAAAGCCATTCAAGCAGGATGTAAATAGACAATCAATTACATTAAAAAGCAGTCTTAGGCCAGGCATGGTAACTCATGCCTGTAATCGGAGCACTTTGGGAGGCTGAGACTAGAGGATCGCTTAAGCCCAGGAGTTTGAGACCAGCCTGGGGAATATAGTGAGGCTTTGTCTCTACAAAAAAAATAAAAGAATTAGCTGGGTATGGTGGTGCATGCCTGTAGTCCCAGCCACTCATAAGGCTTAGATGGAAGGATCATCTGAGCCCAGGAGTTCAAGACCAGACCAGCCTGAGCACTATAGTGAGACCCTGTCTCTGCAAAAAAAGAAAAAAAAATTTAAGAAAGCAGTTATACATAAGTAACCACAGGCAGAATGTGATTGAGCAGCAGACATCATGAGCTGAGACAGGAGGGGTTATCTGTGTAGCTGGAATAGCTTCGGGCTGCTCATTGCAAAGTGGGAGGGAATAAGGAAATAAGCTTCGAGTGGACTGAACCAGTCAGAGGGAGAAGAGGGCATGTGGTGAGGTTGAGGGAGGTGCTCAGCCCTCAGGCCCTGAACACGGTGGAGCCAGGGTCTCATTTAGGAGGCAGAGGAATGTCGCTGGAAGGCTTAGAGCAAGGGAGAGGTAGGAGCCCATGCTTGCTGTGAGGACGTGTGGGAGGAGGCCAAGAGCAAGGTTAGAGCGCTGCTGTTGCAACGCACTTCGGAGGTGACACTGGCTTGGACCCAAAGGCACAGGGTTAGAGATGGACAACAGTCTGGAGGTGCCTTCAGTGGGATGCCCCGAGGTGGGGCTGGGGAAGGGAGGAGTCGCAGTGACTCCTAGGTTTCTGCCTGGAGTGGATGACTAAGGGCTGGTGCCACTTATGTGAAGAAGGTGCCAGGGTGGAAAGGATGTATAGGCATGGGTGCTAGTGGACAGAGCCACACGTTGGTTCTGTTTTTGAAGGACATTGGGTTGTCTCCTTACTTGCAAATCTCTCCCCTATAACCAGCCCTAAGTACCCGAAATTTGAAGTGAAGTTTTCCCCACTCATACTTCCTGTTAGGATTTTAGCCGGGAGATCACTAAACTTCAGAGGTAGACAAGATCCCTTGGGAAGTCCAAGTCACAACCCTACACTTTAGAGATGAAAAGACAGAGGACCAGAAAAAGGAAGCAGCTCAAAGTCACACAGCAAGTGAAATGACCATGCAGGGGCTGACACCAATATAATATTAAAGTGAAATTGACAAAGTTTTAAAAGGGGGTCAAAGCAAGTGGTGTGGCACTGGAGGAGATGGAGAAATACTGGAGTGCCTAGGTAGGGAGTCAGGACAGACTGACTGCCCAGGCACTGGACACGGCAGGACCTCAGTGGAAAGGTATTTATCAAGAGTGACTTTCAGGTAGAGGGAACACCAGGAATGAAAGTGGTGGGAAGCTGGGCTTGGTGGCTCAGCCTGTAATCCCACGCCTTTGGGAGGCTGAGGTGAATGGATTGCCTGAGCCCGCGGGTTCGAGACCCACCTGGGCAGCGAGACCTCATCTCTACAATAAATCAAAAAATCAGCCGGGCATGGTAGCACATGCCTGTAATTCCGGCTACTTGGAAGGCTGAGGCGGAAGGATTGCCAGAGCCCAGCAGGTCGAGGCTGCGGTGGCCGGGAGTGGCCACTGCACTCCAGTCTGGGCAACCGAGTGAGACTCCAACTCAAAAAAAAAAAAAAAAGAAGAAGAAAGTGGTGGGAAAGGGTGCAGTCCCCTCACATCATCTCACAGCCAGTATGTAACATGGGGAGTGTCCTCTACTTTGTGGCTGAGTGGCTTACCAAGAGTCTGTTGGTGGCAGAACCCCAGGACTCAGGGCAGGTCCTGAGTCCTTGTCACAAAAAACAATGTCCTTTTTACAAAACCACCGTTTGCTCTATTCTTGTTAAGGGCTTTAGTGTTAGGGGTATGCCTTGTAGAGGGGTTCTTGTGCCCAACCAAGGAGCTCGGACTTGATTTGATAAGCAATAGTAGTTAACCTTTTTGAGTTATTTAACTTTTTTGATTAGTGCTGTGCTTTAGAAATTTGATCTGGAAGGTGTGTTAGGATGAATCAGGAACCTGGTTACCTAAGTCAGGGTGACCACTTAGAAGAGCCTGGTCTTCAGGGATCAGGGATCAAAGTCCTAAGAGACTGAGCTGAGATCATCTGAGGGTCAGATAAGTTAACTGCTTTGTCTAAGTGATTAGTCGCCTGATGATAGCTAGTCAGCGGTGCACCTGAGGTTCAGATTCAAGGCTGAAGTGCATATTCTGGATTTCAGCTCTCTAATGAGCTGGGAGGAAAGCTCATATCTGTAGAACACTCATTACCCCTTGTGGGCTGTCGCAGGACAGTGTGCACCTGCATGCCTGAGCCCCACACAGGAGGGGAGGGGAGTGGTAGGATGTGCAAAGGGAGTGCAGCAGAGTTCCGTAAAAGCCCTCACTTTTTCTAAATATTTTTTGTCAGTGTAAATTAGGGACATTGTTAAAAGGTACTTGCTGGTCTAAGAGGGGAAATGACCTGACTTCAGCCTGTATGTCAGCATCATGTAACACCAGTCGAATTGGGCAGGAGTTAGCACTCTTGGGCATTCCTCAGACTAGTTCCTCCGAAGAGCCTTGGATGTGAAGATTTTTAAAAACGTGAGGCACTTGTAACTCCTGATCATTTCTTAGCTGTGTTCCTGCCTTCCCATCAGAACACCAGCATTCACCTCTGCATCCTGCCAGTGATACTGCTTTGCCGCCTCGACGACTCCTCCTTTTGAATTCCTACTCTTGTCACGTATCCTAGCCCCACTTTTTGACACCTAGTATCACCCGTTTGTCCCCGCTTGTTCTGCCTCTCATGCGAGTTACCCTCTTTCCTGCACCGCGTGTGACTCTCCAGGTGTTGCCCAGTGCTGTGCGGAGTCCAGTCTCGACACTGCGAGTGGGAAGCGGCAGGTGCTGCTGGCCTGTGCCTTGCTTGTCTTTGCCAGGCGTAGCTTGTTGCCGGCAGGTCGGTGTCCTGTGGGTGCTACATCACCCTCAGAGGCCAGCAGCACTGGCCCGACCTCCCTCCCGCAGATCTGACTCATCCTCTCTGGGCACTCTGTTGCTTCCTGGGACTCTTTAAGTACTTGGTATGGTATATACTTCTGCATCCTAATTGGCTCTTTGATGGGGACCAAGACTTGGGCACACCCTGGACTTACTTATTTTAGGTTAAGCACTCAAATTTGGGGCAAAACTACGGACTTTTAGGTATGGCTGCCACGATCCTTGCAGATGCACCGGGAGGTTTAAAGATGACATCAAACTTGAGTCTGTTTCAGGGGTGCAAAGCCCAACTTCTCATGCTCTCAGTCATCTGGGATGGTTGTGCTTTTGAGCGGTTCACTAAGGACTTGGTAATGAAGGCCTTGAGAGCAGAGGTTACACCTGTCATTATCCGCTAGACCCAGTGAATGTTGTCTAAAACCGAAATACAACATAAATGAGAATGGGGAATATAAACATCCACAGCCCTCTTTGGAGGCTACCTTTCAATGTCAAGATTTCACAGGAGCAAGAAGAGGAAAAACAGATGCTCCGATGACCACAGTGATATCCTAGAACTAGAGGGATCTTGGAAAGCCACCAGTGATTCCAGTCCCCAAATGCTAGGTGGGACTCTGCATGAGTTTTCAAGTAGTTGGTTTTAGAGCCAATTTGAAGGATTTTTGTTTTTTATCTTTGTCTTCTCAACAGTGTCTCCTAGCCATTCTCTTCCCTCCCCACTGCCAATAGTTTGTGTGAGCTGAGACCACACATCTTTTTGCTGATCCCGGGAAGTGGCGCACAGGGAAGGATTTTTCCTCCCAGCCACCCCATGATTCTCCCCCAGTGCCTGCACCTCCAGCCCCATTCTTTTCTGTCTGTCCAGTTCATCTCTAATTGGACAGACTCCCTTCTATCATCTCCCCCCTTTTCCAGCTTCTTGGCTGTTGGCCCAGATCAGAGGAGAGGCCAGCATTCATTCACCTGTGTTGATAAGCTGCAGCTACCTGTGTTGATAGTCAGCAGGCAGGGCAGCCAGCCCGCTGATGGTACGCCTCCCTTCTTCTCTAGCCCAGTTTGCATAGGAAGCCACAGGGCTGGTGTAAGGAGTGCTGGGCTGGTGCCAGACCCCAGTTCTAAGCCTGCGTTCATTTGGGAAAGAAAGGGCTTAGGTTAGTTTGCTTCTAGTCCTGGCGATATATATTGAGTCTCTACTTTGTGCCAGGCACCAGGGGTTGAAAATGGATGCCTGCTCCGTTGGCGGTGGGCTTGGGAACTGGAGGTGGGTGGTTGAGTATAACCCCTATAAGGGATTAGTTTCCCCAAACCGCGGCCCAAACGTGTGTCCTCACACGCTGCTTTGAATCCATGTTCCTTGGAGACCTACGGAGCTGCTCTTCTTGTCACCCATTCGTCTTCCTCCTTTGTGTCAAAGGAATAAATATAGATGTGTTTTTATCTGATGTAGAGTATCTTCTTTCTGCCTTCCATTCAATCTGACTCAAATCGTCTTTTTGAAATTGATCACTGTTTTGTCCAATTTCTGAGAAACTTGAGGCAAGATCAGCCTAGTGGCTAATGGCATGCCCTTTGTGACATATCTGCATGGACGAAAATGCCCAAAACCACATCTGCTGGCAGTCAGGACTCAAATGCAAGAAGAAAAAAAGAGATCCCTGTTCTTTAAGAAAAATCATATTGTACACAGTGGCACACGATGGGCGTGTTAGAGGAACAAAGGGGAGATTATGGAAGTGTGCGCATGTGAATTCTCAAAGGACATCCAGGAGGGAGTGGTGGAGGGGACCTGTACCCAGAGAGAACTCTGTCTGCCCCCTCTGGGATGTGAAGACGGGCACGTGCTGTTTGTCAGCCCTTCTCAGAGCTGCTTTCTTCCTGCCTCCTTTCAGATCCCGTGCAGGTGTGGGGGGGCGACTGTGTTTGCGCTGTCCTTCCATGCTCACCCCTAAAAGCGGGAGAGGTGCTCCCAGGGAGGCTTGGGCCCTTGTCAGACAGAACTGTTCCCAGCCAACGACTGACCAGAGCTTTTTCCCTTCTAGAGACGAGAAGAACCAGTCCATCATAGTCAGCGGGGAGTCTGGGGCTGGGAAGACCGTGTCAGCCAAGTATGCCATGCGCTATTTCGCCACTGTTGGTGGCTCAGCCAGTGAAACCAACATCGAAGAGAAGGTCCTGGCGTCCAGTCCCATCATGGAGGTAAAGCCTTCGAGGCGTCTCAGCCTTCCTGGCTGGAGTTCCTCCACTGGCAGCAAGACTGTGGGTGTCAAGCCTGCGCAACTAATCCAAGACTCCCTGAAAGCAGCTCATCTGGGAGCCTTCCTTGGGACCACTGCCCATGTTGAAGAAAGGTCGCAAAGCATTCCTGAAGCCACCCATATGAGAGCAGTCTGACCTGGTCGTGTCCTGTGGGTCCCAGGAGTGGGTAGAGTGTCCCCATGTCCCTGGACTCTGCTGAACCTTGTAGCGGCAGCTGTTCCCTGCCTCCCCCACTGCTGCCACTGCTCCACCAAAGCCCGTGTGTGCTCTGAGGGGTCTGCTGAGTCAGGAGGCATGGGGAAACCCAGGTAGAATATTCCTTTTTCCTAAAAAAAAAAAAAAACCCTTGGGCATCTTATCTTTTGAGGGGGGAGTATAGCCAGAAGGTATGTGGTGACATAGCATCTGTTGAAAGTCCTCAGAAAATAGTTCCTTGTGAAGGCATGAACAGGCCAGGGCAGGTCCTGTCGGGATCTCAACCCCCAGGGCTTCATGAGAAATCACAGGCCAGAGACACTTCCTAAAAATCAGAGTTTGACCAAGCTCGGTGGCTCAGCTTGTAATCCCAGCCCTTTGGGAGGCCGAGGCGAGTGGATTGCCTGAGCCCGTGGGTTCGAGACCCACCCGGACAACTTGGTGAGACCTTGTCTCTACAATACATCAAAAACTAGCTGAGCCGGGCTCAGTGGCTCAGCCTGTAATCCCGTGCCTTTGGGAAGCTGAGGAGTGGATTGCCTGAGCCTGCGGGTTCAAGACCCACCTAGGCAACTTGGCGAGACCTCATCTCTACAATAAAATCAAAAATTAGCCGGGCGTGGTAGCGCGCACCTGTAGTTCCGGCTACTCGGAAGGCTGAGGCGGAAGGATCGCCAGAGCCCAGCAGGTCGAGGCTGCGGTGGCCAGGAGCGGCCACTGCACTCCAGTCTGGGCGACGGAGTGAGACTCCAACTCAAAAATTAAAAAAAAAAAACAAAAAACTAGCTGGGCATGGTAGCGCTCACCCGTAGTTCTGGCTACTTGGAAGGCTGAGGTGGAAGAATCGCCGGAGCCCAGCAGGTTGAGGCTATGGTGGCCAGGAGCGTGCCACTGCCCTCCAGTCTGGGTGATAGACTGAGACTCCAACTCAAAAACAAAAATTAGAGTTTGGTATAACTAATATATTATAACCAGGGCACCATTTCTGTTTTTCTCTCTTTTCTCCGTAAAGACTTGACTGTGACGGAGTAGAACTAAATGGCCTCCCAGTCCCTGGGCCCGTTTGTTTCCCCACCTTTGCATATGAGGCTCTTCCTCATCGTCTGAGTCACAGCCTGGTGGGAGCAGGCCCTTCTGCCAGCCCTGGGAAACCCCTTTGTTTTAGTAAGAAGAAATTCAAGGCCAGATGTGGTGGCTCACACCTGTTGTAATCCCTGCAATCTGGGAGGTGGAAGTGGGGGATCGCTTGAGCCCAGGGCTTTGAGACCAGCTGGGCAACATAGCAAGATAGCAAGATCTCATCTCTACAGCAAGTTAGCCAGGCATGGTGACACACACCTGTAATTTCAGCTACTCAAGAGACTGAGGCAGGACTGCCAGAGCCTAGGAGGTCAAGGCTATGGTGAACCGTGATGGTGCCACTGCATTACAGCCTTGGTGACAGAGTGACTTCAACTCAAAAAATAAAAAAGAAGAAATTCAGTTGAGCTTGCAAGCTGCAAGCCACCTTGTCCCTCCCACCCCCCCGAACTGGCTGGTACAGCAAGTCTGAAAAGGGGCCCATAGTTTGCATTTCTCACAAATTTCTGGGTGATGCTGCTGGTCTGAGTATAGTACAGAGGCCCTGCAGAGTCCTAAGCTCTGTTGACTAAGACACAAGTCACCGTGGTGGTTGGCATTCCGCATTATTCTGGAGCTGGTGGGAGCAAGAACCTGCTCCTTTCCCTCTTTCTTTACCAAGTGCGGGAGTAAATTCTGAGTCTCAGTTCATAGGAGTTTATCGACTATCCAGGCAACTCTCCTGCCTTCTGAGTTGCATTGTCTGGAAAACTTTTGTTCTCTGTTGAGTAATAGGATACTACCCATGCACTAAGAATTCAACAAAAGCAAGTGTCTGTTCTCAGATGAATTGGGAAATGGTCAATACAACTGAAGGCTTTTCTACCAAACGCGCAAAAACATCTTTTCTATTACAGTGCTTCCCAAACTTGAGGGTGCATGAGAATTGCCTGCAAGGCTTGTTGAAACAGACTGCTACCTCCCCCTGCCTCGAACTGGCTGGTGTGGAAAGTCTGAAAAGGGGCCCATAGTTTGCATTTCTCACGAGTTCCTGGGTGACGCTGCTGGTCTGAGCAGCACACTCAGAACCAGTGACCTGCTGAAACGATGGAAAGGGCTTGCTGGAAAATGTGAAAGGATGAAGGATATAGTCCCCCAGAGTACCACAGCCAACTTTTGGCATATTGATCGTCATTCAACATTTTGGCATATTTCCTTCCAGTTTTTAACTAATTATTATAGCATAAACCTTGTTCCTATAGCATTAAACTTTTTATGAACAGTTTCAGTGGCTGCAAACATGTATTAATAAATGGCTTTACCATAATTTAACTCCCTCTTTTGCAAAATTCATTGGTAGCCTGCTTACTCACAGTGCTTACTCCGAGCCCTGAGCCTGGGGCATGGCCGTGGTCCAGTTTAGAAGGCCTTTGTGGACTGTGGCCCTGGCCTCCCTAAGACCACGTACCATATCTGTATTGGAGCAGCTAAGACAGCATTCCACAGTTTGCGTCATATTTTACCTCAGATGGGAGTGAAACCAGGCTCTCTTCTTTGCTCCTGAGTGTCAAAATCATCTTCATCTTTTAGTCATTAAGGTTTCAGAGACACAGGTTATGCTTGTTTTAGAGATAGAGCAGGTGTGCTAGGCAAAAGAGAGAGGAGAAGAAACCTCCCTGATCTCTGGAGACTGAGCAAAGTATTTGTTAGTCACATTGGGAATTTAGTAAAGGCAGTTCACCACATTACTGAACATGTATAAGACATGGGGAATGTTTTTTAGATTACTGTGATAAAATATACATAGAATAAAAATAGCCATTTTAAGTGCTTGGTTCAGTGGCGTGCAGTACATTCACAATGTTTGTACAGTCACCACCACCATCTGGATCCAGAAGTGTTTCATCATCCCAAACAAATTCTGTACCCACTAAGCAGCAACTCCTCTGTTCTCCCTTCCCCAAGCCCCAGGTAACCTCTTTTCTACTTTCTCTCTCTATGAACTTGCCTATTCTAGGTACCTCACAGAAGGAGATTCAGACAATATTAGTCTTTTTGTGTCTAGTTTATTTCACTTAGCAGCATGTTTCCAAGGTCTGTCTACCTTTTAGCAGGTGTCAGTACTCTTCCTTTTTCTGGCTAGACAATATTTCATTGCACAGTTATACCACATTTTCTTTATTCCTCCACCATTGGGCTGTTGTGAATAATGGTGCTGTGAACATGACGTACAAATACCTGTTTGAGTGCCTGCCTTGGGAATGCTTTTAAATCACAGTGGTCTGACACTGTCTAACGTTTGCAACATCTGTTATGGTCTGCATGGGCTGTGGATTGTGGGGAGCAGGGTGCTTTGACACAGGAGCGAACTAAGAGTGACATGCACATCCAAAACACATAACATGTGCTTCTATTGGTTGCTGAGACCTGAAGGAGTGAATATGTGGACCACCTGACCTTATATAATCATGTAAATAAATGCCACCGTGGTTTGGGTTCAAAACATTAACTTTCTGCCTGGTGCAAATTAGTACTTTGGAAATGATAAGGATAAGTCCTGAGGGCTCCTGTAAAATGGAGAATTTTGCCAACATAGCGACTATTCCTTGAGCTGTCATTAAGTTGAAGATTTGAGAGAAGTCTTGGATATTAACTTGGAAAGTAAGAATTGGAGCCAGGAGTAACCCAGGGTGCAAGCAAGGAAAGAAAGACTTGTGTCCTGCCAAAGTCTGAAAACACGACTTTCCGGAAGCTTTGAGTCTGCCTGGGTCCTTGTGTCAGGAAGCCCTGTCAGCCCGTGGCTCTCAGGGAGTTGTCACCAGCACAGGGCATGTCTTAATTAGGGACAGCTGATTACTGATCACTCTGCCTATCCTAGGAATGGTGGCACCTCCCAACAAGGCAGTTAGCTCCCTGAGCCACAGTGCAGACACCTCCTGGGGAGACAGAGAGTTGAAGGTCTGAGGAGACAGAAATCCCAGCGGGCTGTACTAAGTGGCAGCTGTTTGAATTAAAATCTACTTGAGGATGGATTTGGATTGGCTAGGATGGACTGGAATCATTTATTGTCACTGTGAGTGCTCTCTGGCCCTATTCTATGTAAGAGCTTGTCAGCTCCTGGGAGTGATTTGTTCACAAGTCTGCAATGATGAAAAGGACATTGGTAATCAAGAGACTGTTAGAGAGGGAATAGAACCCAAGTCCCGGCTGGGGTGGCATGGCTTCTTGGGGTAGCTGGAGTCTGCAGGCAAGCAAGTCTGAGAGCCACAGAGATTGCCCCATCCTGGGAAAAAGAAAGGGGGCCGAGGTACACTGAGCAAAAACGATAGAAACTAAGACGTGTAATTTTCAGGGATTTTTTTTTTTTTTAGACGGAGAAAGAAGAAAGCCTGCAACTATTAACCCATTCATAGAAGCATCTGCCCTCAGTGGACCTTCCTGATATCTCCTCTTGTTTTCTTTCTTGTATCAACACACTCCAGCCCCTCCAAACTTGTCCATTCTCAATCATACCAGGCCCTCTGTCCACACCACGTTTGTGGACTCCCCCTTTTCCCACTGGTAGAATTCTACTCACCTTAAGATCTGCTTCAGTTTTCACTTATGAAAACCTTTTCTATTTTTGATTTTACTGTAGAGATGACTCGCCAACTAGCCTGGGCTGGTGTTGAACCCATGGGCTCAAGCAATCCACTCACCTCAGCCTCCCAAAGTGCTGGGATTACAGGCTGAGCTACTGAGCCTGACCACCTTTTTCATTTTCAGGGCATGGTTAATTACTCCCCTCTCTGTCTTTTCATGCTACTTGATACATATGCCTTAATTGTACAGTCCAATCATATTGAAATCATTCCAGTTCATTTTATTCTCCTTGTATTTCTGTATACATAAACGATAGAGATTATGTTATGCTATATGTAAATGTCATATTCTATTCCATTAACTATTGTGTGACTTTTCACTCCATGTTTTTTCATTTATCCATGAGCTATGCTCTAGTTTATTTCTTTTAACAACCTTATAGTATCCCATTATATGAAGATATCATACTTTTGAGCTGTGAGAAGTCACCCACAAGAGTGGTAGCTTCCTATCTGGTGGTGAGTGGCTTGGAGAGTTGGGAGATAGCACGTAGCAAGGGCCATGACACCACGTAGGCAGAACGACTACAGACTTGGGCTCAGGCATATCTGAATTTATGTCTTGGGGTTGCCCTCCCAGGCATGTGACCTTGAACACACTGCCTTCATCCTGATGATGAAAATAAGGCCTACCTCATGAGGTTCTCATCTGGAGACAGAAGCTGTCACAAACATGCACTCTTGAAGTCAGGAAAGCCCTCCCTTCTTGCCCACATGGATTTTCTTTGGTCTCCGCAGGCCATTGGGAACGCCAAGACCACCCGCAATGACAACAGCAGTCGTTTTGGGAAGTACATCCAGATCGGCTTTGACAAGAGGTACCACATCATTGGGGCCAATATGAGGACCTACCTCTTGGAGAAGTCCCGAGTGGTCTTCCAGGTGAGTGGGAGGGCATGGCCTTGTGTCTCTCTCGTGGACAACACCCTCACCTGTACCCCCGCTTACCTCCCTGGGCCCAGAGAGTGCCTTATCTCTTGCATTTGTCGGAGGACAAGCTTGTTCTTTCAGGACTTCCTTTTCTCTCGCCACTAAGTATTCCTTCAAATGGTACAGAGGCACATTCGTTTATTATGATAAAATATACATAGCATAAAATCAGCCTCTTTAAGTGCATAATTCAGTGGCATTCAATACATTCACAATGTACAGTGTTAGGCCTCAAAAACCTCTCACATGTGCTTTTTTAGATTCAATCAGCACACATGTATTGCATGCCCATTATGTGTTACCCTGTGCCAGATGCCAGGGATACAGTGAAGAACAAGACAGTCCGTTTCCTCATGGGTTGCAAAGTTTTGATCAGGGAAATGTCACGGATACAGAGTGTGGGTTTCAGCTTTCATGAGAAAGCTTCTTATTTGATAAACACTTGGCTGCCTACTTCCTCTTCAAGTAAGTCCTGCTTCTTACCTGACTCCAGTCTTCACTGTCCTTGCATACCTTTTGTTTCTCCTGCTCGGCTACTCTGTGCCACTATGTGACCCTTTTCGTCCTCTGCCCTGCCTTTGGCACATCTTGCAACGCCAACACGGTCCTCCCCCAGCTCCCCTTGAGCCCCAGCACTGAGGTGAGGAGATGGCCATGTCTGGCTTGAGTCTGCAGCACTCTTTGGCCTTGGGTTCAGTGGCTTCCCAGGCCACCGTTTCGGCTGCCTGCAGAGGAGACATCAGAACTGTCTCAGCTGTGTTTCTTGGCAATGCCTCTGTGCTGGTGCTTAGCGAGCATCCCATGAATTTTTCCACCAGCTCCACCTCCCTGTTGTTTTGCCCAGGTTTTCTCTGTACCTCACAGGCTGGTCTGGCAACCTTATCCTTCATCTCCTTGCAGGCTGCTGTGGAACTTTCTCTTCTTTGCCCAGGCCTCCTGAATCCCCACCCCCTCCCCCACGCTCAGCCAGGGCAAGGCCAGTCCATCTGCAAGTGTCCACTAGAAGTCCCTTCCCACTTGTGGACCTTTCCGACTGCCCATCCCAACATGACAGACAAGCACAGCTCTCACTTCGCTCCAACCTCCCAGAGGAGACTGGAGCTTACAGCAGGGGACTGGCCATCTTCGAGCAGCACGGAAGTCTAGATAAGTGTATGTCGACTGACTGACCCACCCTTTGTGGAAGAGCAGTAATACTCTATGTAGAAGGAAAAAAATACATACATACATTTGTATATGTCAAGAGGTAAAAGTCCTCAGGTTGGAAGCAGGCCCGTAATAGTGAATGGGAAATCAGAAGGTGGGAGTTGAAGGTGACAGAGATGTGAAGACATCAGCCCCATCACCCAAGCACCCTGGGGTTACTGTGAAAGAGGGAGTCATCTTGGAGGTCGCTGCCCTAAAATTGCTTCACTCTTTCCTCCCCCAGGCAGACGACGAGAGGAATTACCACATCTTTTACCAGCTCTGTGCTGCTGCCAGCCTCCCGGAGTTTAAGGAGCTTGCACTAAGTAAGTCAGCAGGTGCATGTCCATCCTCCAGGGTGGGGTGGGCTGTGCTCAGAGCCCTCCCTTGTAGGTTCTTGTCTCAGCTCTGACTCTCACATGGCCATGTTCCCTAGGCCTCTGTGATAAGTAAAAGAGGGTTAATGGTACCCAGGCCTTCCGCCCCAGAAAGCATGTGAAGATGAGTGGCCAGGGAGGAAGTGTGGTTTCTACAACCTCTCACGCATTATTATTTTTAAGATAGGCTTCACCTCAGACATCCTAAGAGACATGCCCACCCACAAGTATCCAGAGGTTTCATGGTACACATCGCTTACTCCTAGTCAACACGTTTTAAGCCGTGTGTGAAGACTGAGACAGAGGAAAATAGAGAAGGGGGTGACCACAGAGGATGAGGGGCTTATGCGGATGGGCCTCGGGACTGCCCAGCTGTCTGGTCCCTGCGCGCATGCATGGAAGCTTCTAGCACACCTGCGCTGGAGCACGGGTGGGAGGGAAGGAGGCAGCGGGCCGATCGCCTGTTGTCCCCATGAGATGGGTGCTGCCTTGTCTCCCTACTGCTGTTTGCTAGGAGGCAACATCTGCTCGCTTTGAGGCTGCTGGCTGGAGCTGGCAGAGCTGTGAGCTGGCGTTGGTGCTCGATTCCCAACCACATGCACCTCCCCGTGGGCCTGGAGCCTCTGCCCCTTCTCTGTGGGGCCTTGTCACGAAGGACCGGTGCTGCCGCTGTGTCCTCCGAGCCTGGGGCATGAAGGACAGGCTGGGCAGTGGCATCCTGGAGTCACCAGCCCCCTGCCCTGGCTGCCCTGGCTGCTGCTTACACTGGGGGAGTGTGGGAGGCCCACGACTGGTAGAGCACGGGAGGGTGTAGAGAACCGGTGTCTCAGCAGAGGGCGGCCAGTCTTCGTGCTGCTGTGCAAAAGGCAGACTTCTGAACTTGACTGTCCCTGATTCAGGTCCCCCTTCCTAGGGTCCACTCGTCACACCCTGCTCACTCCCTACTCAGTTGTAAGGAAGCTGCATCTAAGCAGATCTAACTGAGTGCATTCAGCCCTACACGCTTAGGTTGAGGGAAGAGGGAAACCAGCCATTGTCCAGTTTTGGCATCCTGTCAAAGTCAAACCCTCGCCTAGACCAAATACTGGGCACAGTTGTCTTGCACAAAGTGCTGTATCTTGTGAGAGATTTAATTTGACAACTTGTGGGTCACCTACCAGCAGCTTGACCACACTTTTTTTATGAAATAGCGAAACACGAATCACTTCCTATTCAAAGGTAGATCATTGGAAACAACTATTTTATTGTCATGGTGTTTGGCTTACAATGAAATTTTGGACATTGAGGAACTTATTTATGACAAAAAAATCAAAATTTTATAGCTTATGTTTTTCTAACATAGTAACATGTGAAACAGTCACCCACATGCTTTGTAGCAGGTTCCTGAATATACATTGTACAATAGTAATTTGTGTGACATCTTCCAAGGGTGTTTTTCTACTCAAGCAGACAATGCAGTCTCATTTTCTTCCTCCCACGTTAATACTATGTAATTTATTGTCCAGCCTGTTGGAAGAAGATGTGGAAGGATGCACTCGTGATTCCTGAAAACTGTTTCTCAACTGATTGATCGTATCTCAGTATACATTCCATCTCTTTATTTGCTTTTTCATGCAATTTGAATGGAAAACTTCAAGGAAACATACATGTTTGAAAGATTTGCGCTGGTGTAAGTCTGTCCTGCATAATACCAGCAATCTCTTAATGTCCCCCGAGAGGGGTCATCTGAGTGGTTTGCTAGATTTACGGTGTCTCCTCAGAGGTGACATCCGAGAGCAAAGGGCTGTGTGATTACTAAGGGTGACTTTTGTTACATACAGTTGTTGTCCCGAATGCTGATCTGTGCCCAGGTCCCCTCCAAAGAGCTTATTGGCTCGTCCTTCCTGCAGGGCACACACTACCCAGGACCTGTTATGTTTCGCCCTGTGCTGGGAGTGTCTGTAATGTCGAGATATGCTGTCAGCAGAGACCAACTGGAGAAGGATCGAGCCAGGAATGAGCAAACGTGTGAGGGTCTCGAGCTGCCTTTGTGCCTCAGTCGTTCAAGTGTGCCCCAACTTCGTACAACAAAAAAAAACTATGTCCCTGCGGGCACATCATACCCCTCATTTGCCACATGAGCTTGTCAAACTGAGCTTGTCTGAGGCCACAGAAATCTGATTCTAGGGTGGATATACATTGTACTTGTATCAGACCTCTTAAAAAAAGTCTGCGGTGAACCCGATTACGTCGGTTTGTGACTTACTTATCTTTTGTGTTAACATATTTTTCCCATACCAGTTTACATAAATACAGCAGTACATCCTGGCAGTGTCATTTCATATTCTCTTTGGATATTCGGTTTTCTCTCACATTTGCCATTGTGGATAAAGACTGTTTTAAAAGGGTTCCCATCCCCTGGGACAGCATGCAGAGGGAGCGGAAGCCAAGGGTCATGGTCCATGGGTGACGTGTGCTCTCACTTGCCTCATGCCTTTTGTCCTTCCCTCCCACAGCAAGTGCTGAGGACTTTTTCTACACGTCACAGGGAGGAGACACATCCATCGAGGGTGTGGATGACGCTCAGGACTTTGAGAAGACACGACAAGCCTTCACACTCTTAGGTAAGGAGCTTCTGCGCGGAAGACACAGGCCCCAAGCTGAGGTTGTGGAGGGGGGAGCACATGGGGACGTCCCACGCAAGGCGATGCTTGCCAGCCTTCCTGCTCTATGGCGACACCCTCTTGCCCTGGTGACTCTTCCTACCCTCTTTCCATCCCACCCCTCAGGCTCTGAGCTTAACATTTGGAGCTCTGTTGGCCTCTTTGAGTGTCTCTTTCCTGGGCACTACAACGTGTCCTTTGCTACTCGCTCAGGCCATCGGGACC
This sequence comes from Cephalopachus bancanus, assembly GCA_027257055.1. Lineage (NCBI taxonomy): Eukaryota > Metazoa > Chordata > Mammalia > Primates > Tarsiidae > Cephalopachus > Cephalopachus bancanus. The sequence goes on from JAPVLO010000180.1 coordinate 244,342, forward strand.
AAGGGAGCTGTGCCTTTTTATGCCGTGTCTGGGTCTGGAGGCAGTGGTCTAGAAAGAGTACCCTATTGATCCAGAGCTCCGTGTATCCCACTCTTGGAGTCAGAGTGGGAAGCAGCTATAGAGGTCAGGTGACTCTGTCACACATACAGTGCCCGTTCTGTCAGCTCTGTTTCCTTATAGAGCTTGGCATGGAATCCTTCAGGCAAGAAGCTCTGTCCTTCAGGGGCAGAAAGGGACCGTAGAGCTGGAGGAAATTGCCCTTGTCCCCAATCAGTTTTGGGAAGAAGAGCCTTTTCTAATTGGAGAGTTGAAGTGTTACCTTCCTGGGACCTGCAGCCAGAAAAAGGGAGCCTGAAATCCAGACAGGAGCCCCGGGTGGCCCTCATGTCTTCCCAACCCCTTCCCTGACAGGACGTACATTTGGCTTCTGAACTTGTGGCTAACTGGGAGCAGCACATGTGGATTCCTTGGTAGGAGTCAGGGAAGTTCTACCTAGTATCCAGATAAAACAAGCAGGACACACCCTAATCTCTGTGTGGGGAGACAGGCTCTCAGGTGCTGAGATGCTAGTGTTAGGCAGTTCTCTCTGGTGAGGGGTGAATAGATGGGGTTTGTCTTTTGTACCCATGAGCTCTCAGTCAGGAAACAGGAACCACACTGGCTATTCCAACAGAGAGAAATTAGCATAAATAGTTGTTAACTAGAATAGTAGTAGATGGTGAACTATGAAAGGACTTTAAAAGGCCCAGAAGTATCAGGCGCAAAAAAAGAACTGCCCTCTCAAGAGTGAGGAAGCGCAGCCAGGACTGCTGGGGGGGGCCCCCACCCTTGGCCAAGGCTCAGCCCACTCCTAAGAGGGTGTGGCCAGGGCTGGTCTACACAGCAGGCTGCAGTTGCCCTGGGGTGTGGAGCAACTGCAGCCTGACACTGAACAGAGACAGGCCTGAGGGCTCAACTGGCATTCATTCATCCACGAGGTTGCTGGGCTCCCAGGTGCACAGTGACCATGGAGGCCCAGGACTAGAAAAGGGAATGTCTTCCTGCTGCTATTGACTTGCAGGTGACCATAGCAGCTTCGGCTGACTGCGCTTGACATTCCCCCGGCAGGCCAGGGAGACTGTTGACAGGGTCCAGCGAGGGCAAAACCCTGACTTCCTCAGAGTCACATGCCTGCCTTATTCTCCAGAGTTGGGGGCATGTTGGGAGAAGACTTGGCATCGAGCAGCTTCTACTCTGCCCCAGATATCAGGGAAAGGAGGAGACCTTTGGCAGCTGCTCTGGTGGTGAGCAGTGGACACGCACTTATAGAAGGAGAGGCGCTAAGGAGGCGGGATGCTTAATTCTCAAAGCAGACCGCCTTCGTAAAATGAAGCATTATAATAAGACTCTCTTCCCTATTCTTCAATACATCTTTAATAAGCATGGCCTTTATTTTTTATTCTAGGGGTTGGCAAACTTTTTCTTTAAGAAAAAGATGGTAAATATTTTAGGTTTTGTGAACCATGTGGTTTCTGTTGCAACTACTCAACTACCACGGCTATTGTATCTTGGAAGTCTCAATAGGCATAATATAACTGAGTGGCCATGACTGTGTTCTAATAAAACTTTATTTACAAAAACAGGCCATGGGCCATGGGCCAAAGGTTACCAACCCATTTTAACTCCTCAGGTTTTATTGTTGGATTTTTGTTTTTGTTTTCATTTTGGCTTCCTGTAGTGAGGTACTGCTTATTCAAAGAGTCCCAAAGAGAAGGAATTCTCTTATGCGTGTAGTGCAGGGATTCCAACAATTGTTGGAATGGAGTTTAATATTCATTCCGTATCTGCCACTTAAATTCCTGTTTGACAGGGTGGTTAGAGCTTTAGAAACTGACAAAGCACTAGCTCCCCAGAATGAGTACAGGTGAGAGAAAAGCCAGTGCCTAAGTGGTTTTCCCTCTTGCCATGTTGGTTCTAGCATTACTCTCTGACTAGTGATTTTCATGGGCCTTCCTGAAAAATAAGGTCCTCTGAGCTCAACCCAAAAGCTTGGCACTTTTCCTCCTGCAAGGGCACATAGGTGTCTGGTTTCCTATCTGTCCCGGATCACCAGCCTTTGGCTTTAACCCATATTCCTTTCACCGGGTATATTCCATTACGTTGGGCCAAGATGGCTGCCTAAGTTCTTTGGCCTTTGGCTGTTTTTTGTTTCACTAGACTGCATAAAACCCTGTATTTGAATAAGGCATGTGTCTCTGTGGATATCTGCAAGTATTTGCAGTCTGTGTAATGGCCATCAACTTGGCCACCCTTCCATTTGTGTTTCTGAGCACCTGCTGTGTGTAGGTGCTGTTCAAGGCGCTGTCCAGGCACTGGGCATGCAATGATGAAGTCAGAATAGGGGTTCAGCACATCATTTTGTTAGTTTTCACGTCTTATGTTTTGAAATTTTACATAATAACAATTTAAAAGTAAATCCCTGCCCTTAGGCAGCTTACCTGGTAGTGGTCATCTAACATGAAAGCCTAGAACAAACTTTATTTGGGTCATGCTTGGGTTATCTGGGGAATTTTCTGATCTTAGCATGACATGTCTGTGTCTCCCATCTGTACAGGTGCCTTTTTTTTTTTTTTTTTCTGTTTAGCCTGAGTAAAGGATTGCCTTAAAAATAAGTAGCTGCAGCTGAGAGGAATGGGGGAATCAACTGTATTGCTTGAACCTAGTAGCAGTTCATTTTATTCTGTAGTCTTTCTAGAATAAGTCTAAAGCATTTTGCAATTTTAAAAGAAATGCCAATGCCTTCAAGCTAAATATAGATTGTAAGAGATTGTCCATGCCTTTGATAACTCATAAAGCTAAGTAGCAAATATGACAGCAGGTGATTGCTGCCACAGTGGTTCTGTTTCGGTGCCTGGCTATTACAAGAGGATGTGAGTAGCACGGTGAACCACAGCCCCCGTCCGGAATGGCTGAAGGCCAGCTGGCCGCCAGCCCTGGAATGGCAGTCCCAGGAGAAGTTTCTCTTCTACCTCCCTGGTCTGTGCTGTGGATGCATGTCACAGATGTTTGCAGGTTATTACGTGGGGAAAAATGATTGCAGATAAATGACCATTCTTATTAAACGCATAAAAACATCCATAAAGTGTTTGGTTGAAATGCAGTCCAAAACGAGTCTGCAGAATTGCCGCCTCTCCTCTGCTCTTCGAGAAGCTAAAATGGTAGCATGACCCAGCTGGCTTGGCCAGGACAATCAGAGGGAGGATATTTCCTATCTAGTCCAGGGAGGGCCATTTGCCCTCGGAGCTGTTGCTGTGAGAAGTAATTACTTGGTGAGGAGCTTGGATCACTTCAGGAATCACTGGGCCAGAAACGAAAATCAAATCTTATTTTTTTTAAAAAGTCCGTAAAGAGGGTGAGATGTCCTTTCCATCTTACCACAGATACTGAGTGTCATTCATTCACTTCTTTTTTCCAGGAGTCAGAGAGTCCCATCAGATAAGCATTTTTAAGATAATTGCTTCTATCCTGCACCTGGGAAGTGTGGCGATTCAGGCTGAGCGCGATGGTGATTCCTGTAGTATATCAGTAAGTTGCACACCCGCACCTGAGATAAAGGTACACGATTTGCTCTGTTCCTACCGTCTGATATGACTGAAATGTGTCTCTACACTTAGAGGACACTCATAGATTATTTACTCGTAACAGGACTAGTTCCTGTTCACGTGCTGATAATTTTTAAAAAGAGCTCATCTTTTTAAAATCATCTGCCATCAAGTTTCTGTTGCTGAGGGCAGGGAATTTGGTGGCTGATTAATGACTTCTTTTTAATGGCAACATGCTCTTGGCCCACTGAGTACATTCTGAGCTCTAGACAGAGGTTCGTGCTACAAGGAGGTGAAAGTGTGTTGGACCCCTTGTGTGGTGCCGCCCAGAGGGGCTTTGCAGTCTAGCTGGGTGGTGGCAGCCCTTGCCGAGACCAGTGGCATGTGGCAGGATGTTGAGTGAGACATTGTGCGAAAGGCCGCAAGCCATTAAGGGTTCTGTAAAGACTCGTGATGGAGGTTATTTCCTCTCTGTCGTGCTGCTGTGTGGCGGCTGACAGTCTAGTGGTGGACAGGTGGGGCGTGAGCGCCAGCACTGTTGCGCCAACAATTGCTCTGCCTTCTCTGGGACTTGATGGTGTTGGGCTAGGCCAAGTGGTATCCTGACCTTGAAGAGGTGAATCTGCAGCTCTTGAGTCTAGACCTCTTTTGTGCCCATCTGATGTTCACAGTGTGACTCTCGTTTCCAGGGACTCGGACTCTGAATGACTAGACGCTGGGAAAATGTAAGACAGCGCCATGAGAGTACTGATGTGGGCATGAGTCCGTGCACTCGCTGCTGTTTGCCCGGGGTTGGGGTTGTCAGGAGTTCGGACTGCCATGCCTTTGTGCAAGACAGTAGCTGTAGCTGGACCAGAACTGTAGCTGGAATCTAGAGGAACTCGTGTCTCCTCTGTAATACATGTCCCTAAATGACCTTGGGTTTGAGAGGGCCCCTGGGCCTGTTGGGCCTACTGCCATCCTTGGCCTGGGCTCTGTAGCCTCCTGAGAACTTTGAAGCTCACCCACCAGGCCGCTGGGAAAGGAGGCAATGTTGGAACTGGCAGGGCTGGGTGCCTGGAGCAGTGCCTGGCATCTGATGTCCGTGCACGTGTGGTGTCTTGGGGGAACAGGTGCAATGCCGTGGGTCGACTGGGTGATACCTGAGTGATGCTGGGAATGTAGGAGAGGCCTGGCAGGTGGTGGACGGCTTTAGGTGTAGGAAAAACCCTCCCCTCATCTCTGTCTATAGGGCCAGTGAGTATCGTTCCTGATGTTTTTCCCCAGGTGAGAAAGACACATGGTGAGTCTGCCTCCCCCATGCCCAGGGCCCAGTAAGTGCCCTGTGTCCCTAGGGACAGGGGAGATTAGGAACATCTGCAGTGACCTTTCCTGGCCTCGGCTGGAGAGATGCCGGAAAGATGGCCGATGTTCCCACCCCAAGCCTTTCTCAGAGTCCTGACTGCATCTCCTGCCAGAGTCCTTACAGCATCGTGTACCTGTCCTCCACAGCACTCAGCAGTTACTGTGCATTTGTTGTGTGATGATTTGCTGCCCAGGTCTCTCCTTTCTGAGGCTTGGGACGCTGTGAGAGCAGGGACAGTTTTTGACCCTTATTGTATCACCAGCATCTAGTGCGGCGTCCAGCACTCGTGGGTGCCCAGAACGTGGTGGATGGGTGACTGAGGCACTCTAGGATCAGGGCAGGCCCCTGAGAGCAAGGGTGGAGGGCAGCTCTGCGTCTCAGTGGGGCTGACCGGGTCCCGGGCACCTGCATGGGGGTGGGGACTCTTGGAAAGCCAAGCCTGCACCTGTAAGCAGAGTGCCTCTGACCTTGTGCTGATCCTTCACCCTGGCCTCCAGGGATGCTCAGGTGGAAGGGGAGTGGGTGTTTATCAGGACCATGTCTGTTGTACTTCTCCGGCACCCACTGCGTTTTTGTGTGGAGACCATGCAATGGTAGGAACACCGGGGCCGTCTTGGGGAAGCATGGACTTCTTGGGTGAAGGGAGGCAGGAGGGCAGAGGCCTGAAGGCTGAGTTCAGATCCCACCTTCTCCGACACAGCAGAAGTCCCAGAAGGCGTCATGGAGGTGCAGTGTCTGGGCTGGTCTCGCATGGATCTGCAGTTGCAGCTGTGTGGGGAGCTGGTGGACAGCAGGGACGCCAAGTCGGACAGTGCGGGTTCCCTCCCCAGTTCTGTCGTGTGCTGCATGTGTGGTGGGGGCTGGCACCTCAGCCTCTGCTTCCTCCTCCGTGGAGGTGGTGTGAGGATTCCGTGAAGGCCTGTGTGGACTGGCCCCAGCACAGAGCGCACAGGGATGGAGTTCTGTATGGATATCATCAGGCTTGTGGTTAGAGCAGGGTGGACCTTCAGAGCGTCCCTCTCCTGTACGTTGAGGAAACGCTCAGGCCCAGAGAGAGAACCTTTCTGAGGCGAGAATGACAGCTCATGGCAGAGGCAGGAGGGCCAGCCAGTGTTTGTTCCCCTTTACAGCTGCCCACTGGCTTCCTCAGTAGGTCCTCGGAGTGGAGCAGTCCCCCACGTGCTTGGTGACCCCCGCCACACACATGGAGTGCTGGACATGGCGTGTGTGCTTTAGAACCATGTCCGGAAGTGCTTCTCCTGAAAGCCCCTCTCTCGAGCCAATTAGGGTTTCCTCCTGGGGACCCAGGGCAGGCCTCCTGATGGAAAGGCTGTCTTTCCACGGGCAGTGTGCCTTCTGCTCGGTGGTATTCATTTTTAATTAAAGCATGGGAATGTGCTCTGTGATTGTTAGTTACCTTGGAGATCCGACAGCCTCTAATTACTTGGACACCAGAGGCAATTTGTTTCTTGAATTTGGCAATATGGGCCATAAAACGTATCTGCTACCTATAATGCTGGCTCTTTTTAATGGATTTAGCATCATTTAATTTTGCCTAAATGTAATTGCATGATGTTAAATCAGTTTCAGTCAGTACCTCAAATCAAGAGTCGAAGGACCAAGGGGAACGTGCTGCACCTTGGTGGATAGAGCCTGTCCCCGGGTGGTTATCAGATGGCACTTAACTGTGGTCCTTTCTTCACTGCACTCAATGTCTGAAGCACGGGCAGGGGCGCCTGTGGCAGGTCTTGGGCCAGTGTGGGGGCTGCTGGCAGGCCATTTAAGTGACAGGGAATTAATCTGCAGTGCTGTGCCTAGCAATTAAGAGTTTCTTGGAAATAGGTCAGATGAACATGTTGGACGTGTGCCACCTCTGAACTGTTGTCTGCCAGGCGGTCCCCAGGCTCTTAACTCTACCACATATGGCTTGTGTTTAAGGGGAGGGAGAGGTGGCCTGGCTGCAGTGGAGAGCCGCTGGCTGGGGGAGGTGGCCATGAAACCTCTCTGCTGAGTGCCAAGAGACAGGGTCTCTCCATGCCCCCCATTCCAGGACTCCCCTGCTAGGCTGGGCTCAGGAACCCTGGTCTCCAAAGTAGGAGCCTCACTGACCTCGTTTTGCTCTGCATAGTAGGGGGTTGGCTTAGAATGGTCGTTCCAAAGGCGTTTTCCTGGGAACCTTGACCCCAGGCCCTTTCTTAGGAACATAAATGCTCTTTGGTCAAATAAGATAAACGCTCCTTAAGATAGCAACCTCTTGGAGCTTCGTGCTGCATTTAAAGCCAGCCTGGTCGTGTTTACCTGGTGCTATCCCGTCTCCCCTCTGGGGAGTAAAGCCAATTAGTGTTCTTTGCAACTACAGTTCCACAAACCACACTTTGGAAAAACATTGGCCTTAATGATTTTGGACAGTTCTTTCCTACTCTGACCGTCTCTTATTTTATAGCTGTATTTGTTTTGGGGAGATGGATTTTAAATATCAGTAGGAGAAAAAATGGCCTGGGTGATATGGTATTGAGGGGAAAATGATAGTTTTCTGTGTTCATGTTCATGGAACAAGCCCTCATTTAAATCCTACAAGGCAACCTCATCAGAAAGTGAGTCCTGCAAGCAATTTGGGGCCATTAGGAGAGGGCATGTCGTGTTCTAAAGGATTCCCTTTCAGCCGCAGCATTAATAAGCTTTCCAAAGGCTCCAGACTGGGTTATCAGCTTTCCCAGGTGGGACTCAGGAGGGAATGAGTAACAGGCAAGGGGAACCTCCGAGGACGAGCAGTCTTTCTGTGGGATACCCTGTGTGGGGCTGCAAGGATTATCCGAGATTTATGCATCCCAGTGAAATAAGACAAGACCCGGTGGGAATTTTGACTATCCAGTGGCTCAGAGGCCACCTAGCATGATTGGCATTTGGGCAAATGAGTGTAAGGACTCACATGCAGCCCCTAGAGGCAGCTGGGTAGATAGGAGGTAGCTTGAGTAGAAGAGCAATGGGAGGCTCAGCTTGGTGACTCACACCTATAATCCCAGCACTTTGGGAGGCAGATGGAGAGCTTGAGGCCAGGAGTTTGAGACCAGCCTGGGCAATACAGCAGGACCCCATCTCTACAAAAAGTATAAACAATTAGCCTGGTATGCTGGCATGCACCTATAGTCTTAGCTAATGGGGGGCCAAGATTACTTGAGCCCAGAAGGTCAAGGCTGCAGAGAGCCATGGTCATGCCACTGCACTCCAGACTAGGGGACAGGGTGAGACCCTGTCTCTTAAGAGGGAAGGCAGTAGGAGTCCTGAGCCTGAGGACCCGAGGGAGTCACTGTACCTCTCTGGGCTGAGCTGCTTACCTTTATGAAAAAGAGACTTAAACGGAAGGAATTCACTTTCTTTCCAGCTCTCAACGTGTGCGATGTTATCAGTGAAAGTCTTCCAAATGGACTTCTCAGGTCCAAATATGTCCTGGCTTTGCACGTTAATTAACCTTTTCTCTGAGCATTACGTGCTTTAAGAAGGTGAACAGCCCAGTTCTGTGTGAGTTGGCCTCACTGAGACTAGGATGAAAGGGAGTTTCTTGGCAGCCTGGATGGTGCTGGGAGTTTGGGGGCAGTTTGTTGAGTTTCAGCCTGTTTCTTGCCCAGGGCAGCTGGATACACCCATTGGTGTCACTTACCATTTGAAAAACTTGCCCCATTCAACCAGAAGAGAATCCAATATTCGGCCTGTCCTCCTGGTTACTTTACAAGCAGGGCCCAAAGAAGGGACGTGGCTGGTGCCTTTGAAGGGCCCTCCTCCCATGGTGCCCAGCACTGCTTTTGAGCATACAGCTGGTTAGATGGGGCAGGTCAGAGGGACCCCTGAGTGAAGGAGTCCAGGAGGGAGGAAGCCAGCTGCTCTCTGGCTGTGGGCTCAGCACGTGGCACCCCGCAGATGCATACTGTGCGTTCAGCATGAATCTGCTCGATACCCTGAGTGAGCTGTCCAGTCCTGAGCTGGCTGTTCTCATTCTGCTCCCCTCACCCGGGGACTGTCCTTCCAGCCTGGCCTGAAGGGAGGGGATGGGCAAGGCGGAGAGTGTTCTGAGGCCTAGTGATTTGGGCATTTGCAGGTGGAACGACCAGCTTGAGCAGCACCCTGCCGCGGGCCCTCCACGCAGCAGTGAGCGTGCGAACTGCTGGGCCAGTGGCTGGGGATGAGGTGGGCTTCTGGAGGGCAGGGGCTGTGGGCTTGGCTTGTCTTCCCTCTGGTGGGAGGGTGGGGGACGGGATGGGGTGGTCTTCACGCTCCTCCTGAACTGTCTCTCCTCTTCCCCAGCCCCAGGACGAGCACCTCAGCAACTTCTGCCAGCTGCTGGGGGTGGAGCACAGTCAAATGGAGCACTGGCTGTGTCACCGCAAGCTGGTCACCACCTCGGAGACCTATGTCAAGACCATGTCCCTGCAGCAGGTGGTCAACGCGCGCAACGCCCTGGCCAAGCACATCTACGCCCAACTGTTCGGCTGGATCGTGGACCACGTCAACAAGGCCCTGCACACCTCCCTCAAGCAGCACTCCTTCATCGGCGTCCTGGACATCTATGGGTAGGCCTCCCGTGCCGGCCGGAAGGACTTGGCTTCCTGCTGGCGTTTGAGATCCGATGAGGACCTTGGAGGTCTTCCTGGTGGCTCTCAACCGGAGAGTTTACAGTGCCAGGAAAGGGGGAATGTTTGGTTGTCATGCTGACTGGGCCTGAGGCCAGGGATGCCAAGTGTCCTGCGAGAGAGAGGACAGTCCCAAGGAAGCATGGAGCCTGTTGAAGCACAGGAGTCCCCCACTGAGAAACCCTGTGAGCATCCATTTTTAGAACTGAGAAACTGAGGCCCAGAGGTGGAAATGGCGTCAATCTGGAAGTTGCTGTGAGACGTAGAACTTGGCTTCAAGTTTTGCATCTTACCTATGTTTCATTTCATCCTCCCATTTGACCTTACTGACTTCATTATCACCCAGGGTGCTTATTTTAAATACCGCAATTTTGCAGGGCTACAGATTTATGTTGTGCGGTCAGTCTTGAGGTTTCTCGTCCTTTCAGAATTCTAGCCTGATTGAAAGGACTGTTATTTATAGCGGCGTATTTTCAGCAGGGAGAGGCAGCACACGTGGCGAATGTGCACTTGACTAGCCTTCAGGAGACCGGAGTTTTGTATCAGTGCTGTCAGCCACTAGCTGAACGAATCTCCACAGCCCCCACCCCAGGCCCTCTGGTCTGTCATTTCTGTGGCTTCAAATGAAGTGTTGAGTCACGGTCTCCCCGAGTTCTTTCCAGGTCCTTCTAGAATTGTTGGAAGTTACACGAACTGGGTTGCGACTTCCCTTGCACTTCTCTTCTGACCAACATCCTGCCCTCTGTAAGCTAAGAATAGATGAAACCCTCCTGAATCTCTAAATTACAGAAGTCACAGGCCTCTGTCTTAAAATAGGAATTCAGGCCCATGGAAGCGGGCGTCAGAAGCACAGTAGCACCCTCGTGAACACACAGCACAGTGGGACTCTCCTCAGGATGAAAGGAAGTGGCGATTAAGCCCCCACCCCCCAGAGCAGCTGCTCCATGGGGCAACAGTCCCCTGAGAACTTCTAGCTCCCCTTGCTAGCCAGGCCCTTGAGGTACGTCTCCCATGGTACATCTCCCCATTTTAGACCGGGCACATCTCCCCATTTTAGACCGGGCACATCTCCCCATTTTAGACCAGCCCCCTGGGCACATCTCCCCATGTTTGGCCCCATTGGTATATCTCCCGTGTCAGACAAGCCTTCTAGATACCTCTCCTTATGGGACAGGCCTCCTAGGTGCATCTGCCATATTAGACAGGCCACCTAAGAACATCTGTCTCCCCATGTTAGGCCTCCTAAGTGTGTCTCTGATGCAGCTCCTCGCCTCTGAGTTTCCTCCTGAACCACATTGTAGTCTGTGGAGGAGGCAGAGGGAGACTGGATGGCTGGCATCACAGAGGCCTCAGGAACACACTCAGGATTTAAGTCACATGTGCTCGTTAAGTCACGCAAGAGGCATCAGAAGAAATCGTAGAAGGGTCTCTTTGAGGGTTCGGACACTTAGTGCCGTGCAAGTTTCATAGCCAGAAGGCACACTTGTTTGCAAGGTCAGGAAAAGCTCTGCGTAGGAGAGCTGATTTGGACTCGGCCATCTAGGCAGTGGCAGAACGTGCGAAGTTGGGGAGAGGCGACACCTTTGGAAACAGGAGCATGATCAAGATGGGAGGAAAATGCAGTGTGTGAAAGGAAACATCCTGATAAGGCACGCACAGTGGCAATCTCAGAGGGAGGGCAGGGCAGATGTGTTCTCCAAGGGACTTCAGCCAGTGCCTCCGCCAGCCTCTTCTCCTTCTGGTCCGTGCGGTGCCTGGCCCAGAATCAGCCCTGCTGGGTGCTCTTGGGAGAGCTCAGAACTGTCTGTGCTCTCTGGAATGGACAGCCTCGTTGTCAGTTATTTTCTTCTGTGTTGTTCTTCACCCTCTATTTTGAGTCTTTTCAGGTCATTGGGGCTCCCAAAACGCTGACCTTTAGTGTTACCTTCTAAGTAAGACCTGGAGAAACCCAGGCCGCAGAACCCGACCCAATTCCCTTAATCCGTTTGAACAAGAATCTGATGCACTGAGGTTTTGATTTAGGAAGGTTAGTGGGCAGACTTGTGATTGATTAGATGTAAAAATGTTATGACTTCTGTGCTGCCGATAGGTGAAGCATCCTGCCTCAGTTCTGTTGTAGCTACATGTCTTTTCAGCAGTGCCTGGGATCTAAGTCAACTGGTTCCTCCCTTCCCAGGGAGCCCAGCGAGGCCTCTGCTCCTTCCTGAGCCTGCAGATGTCAGCCAGACCTGTGCAGGCCGGGACTTAGTGCTTATATATTTGCCACTTAATTTTTGTAGTTGTTTATTTTCTCTCGGGTCCAATGACCCTCCATAGAGGAGAAATAGGTCCCAGGGAAGGCTGGTCTGTGGTTGGAAGGGAAGTTTCTGTGGATGGGACGGTAGCCTTGGAGGACCCAGGCCCCTGACCCAGTGCTAGCTGCCGACCTCCTCTCGGGTGGTTGGGGGTTCCTGTAGGACCCCCAGCCTGGGGCCCCTCTTGGGCATGTTCCTGCCCTGTGCTTTCTTCCAGGCATGCTGTGCTATCTTCTTTTCTCAATGCTTGTTCTTTCTCAGAAGCTGATTTACTTGTTTTCAAACTGTGTCATAGAACAAGCGAATTTAAAAAGTGGTCTGCCCTCCTCCTGGAGAAAAGTAAATGCCCACCACAGTTACTTCCCTACAGCTCAGCACGTTGCTGGGGTCTCACCCTCCAGGCAGTGTTCCAGACAGCAAATCAGACACAAAGCAAGCCCAGCCTTCGCTAGCCTGGTCTCCCCAGGTCTTCCCAGGCTGCTGGATGTGAGGAGGGCGCTCACCCATACTCCCTGCATGTGGGCAAGCATGCACCTTGATGGTCTGCTCTGCCAGGAATTGTGGTGTCCGTGTGGCCGGGTCAGGCGCTCTTCTCTGGCCAGAGGGAACGTGCTGAACTCTTAGGAGATGAAAATCAGCAGTTTAACCCCAGAGAGTAGGTGGCGTGAGTGTGGAGTCTGGTTTCCGATCTATCAGGCCAGTGACATCGTTTCTCAATCTGGGAGAAAACCACAAAGAAAGTTTGGTGGAGACTTGGGATGATTGTCCCCTGCCCCCTCTGCTCACAGTATCTTATCCACCTTATCTTCTTTGGAGTTCACATGCCTTCCAGAAACTCATGGAACTGGCTCTTAGTTTTCCATGTGGTCATCTCATCTCTCAGTTGTCTGGGGTGAGCCTCATCCCTCACCCCTCACCTTTCTCCCGCATCAAATGACTCCAGTTCTTGGGCTTTATTCATGACTCTGGGAAGGGATTCCCTCTGGGAGCTTGCCACTCTCTGTGGCTTCAGAAAGCTCAAGCGTTGTTTTTTATTTTTTTATTTTTAGAGTTTTCTGTCCCTGACCCCCAAACCCTGGAGAAGGAGAAAGCATCTGTTTCTTGTGTCAGTCATTCTTTCTCAGCCCAGGCACAGGAGCCCTCGCTGCCCAAAGAAGATGCCCTTGGGATGTCCTGGTGTCCCAGACTTCTCTGTCTTCCTTGTCTCTTATGAGCAAGAGCCGGTCCACAGAAAGCCAGCTCAGCCTGTAATCCCGCGCCTTTGGGAGGCTGAGGTGAGTGGATTGCCTGAGCCCGCGGGTTCGAGATCCACCTAGGCAGACGAGACCTCATCTCTACAATAAAATCAAAAAATTAGCCGGGCGTGGTAGCATGTGCCTGTAATTCCGGCTACTCGGAAGGCTGAGGCGGAAGGATCGCTGGAGGCCAGCAGGTTGAGAGCGGTCACTGCACTCCAGTCTGGGCGACAGAGTGAGACTCCAACTCAAAAAAAAAGCATAGTGGGTGTGTCTTTGAGCACAGTAAGCTGCCTACAGGAAGTGGGAAGGAATAAGGAGTTGCCTCCTCCCAGTGAGGTGCAAATGTGCAAAGCTAGAAGCCACGGTGGAATTGTTCTTGTTCTTCTCGCTCCACTCCCAAGGGACATCATTCCTTCCCCGGGTTAACTGTCCCTAGCTGAACCGGCTAGGACTTCATTGGCCCACCCGTCCTGCTCATTCCAGAGTGGAACTGAAAATAATCCTGAACTGTGATGAGCCCCTCCCCCTTTCCTATAAATGTTTGAATGCTACTATGGAATCAGCACCCAGAGTGAATAAGCACTCGCTTCTATATATAAGCGGGCACCACAGGAGCCAGCCCAGCACACACACATCTCTCCTGTGGCGGTGTCCTAGCCAGTAGCTCGCTTGCCAGTGGAAAGGCGGTGGACTCCTAAGCAAATGTGGCCAGTCCCTGCAGAGGCCTTCCTTGCAGCTTCCCTGAGTGGTTCTAGACCCCCAGTGTCCTGGCGTAAGGACGGCTTCCCTGCATCCCGCTCCCCTGCCCCAGCTCCAAAAAAAGTGCAAAGCAAGCAATACCCAGAGCCATCCAGCCAACCAGCCAAGCTCCTCGCCTTAACTAAGGATCCGAAGCCGCCTCCAGTGTTTTTCTTGCCAGGCAGGGAATGGAAGTTCATAGGGAAGCCTGGCAGCTCTGGCCAGGGTTTCCTTCTCATGTTGCTTGAGCCAGCGTTTACCTCTACGGGCCTGATTAATTGCAGTCATAATCCTGCATTCCTCTCCCCTCCCTGAGGCAACAAGGCAAAGACGCCCACAGTTTGGGAAAAATACATAGTTGTTGGTCTAGGACTTTAGCCTTCAAGATGCCAAGGTAGCAGGGGCTTTGGCTGTGGCTAGCAGATTTGTGTATTCTGCTGAGGAAGTAGTTTGGGGAGAGGTAGAGGAAAGAGTCGGGGTGGGGAGGTTTCAGCCCCAGGAAGCAGGAATGGGATTTGCTGGGATTATGTGCTCCTGGGTCCTCTGTGACTTTCTTGTGGGACTTCCAAATGCCAAAGGAGTATTCAGCTAGATGCAATGCTCTTTAATGATGTATTTTTAAAGAAACTTAACAATTTTTTAATGGCAAAAAAAAATTATTAACTTTTCAGATGTACACAGTTCACTACTGTTGAGTATGTTCTTATTGTTGTGAAAGTTTTCTAAACTTTTTCATCTTGCAAAACAAAATCAGTGCCCATTGAGTAGCAGCTCTCCTTTGCCCGCCCCAGGCCCCTGGCTGCCACCTTTTTGCAGTCTGTTTTCAAGAGTTTGACCACTTTAGATGTCTCATATAAGTGGAATCATGCTGAATTTGTCTTTTTGTGACTGGCTTATTTCACTCAGCATAATGCCCTCCAGGTATCTCTACCTTGTATCATGTAACAGGATTTTCTTCTTTGTTTAAGGTGAAATAGCAGTCCATTGAAAGGACATACCACATTTTGTGGATCCATTCAGCCTCTAATGGACACTTGACTTCTTCCCACCACTAGGCTATTGTGAATAGTGCCATAGTGAATATGGGTGTGCAAATAAATCAAGGTGTGATACCCAGAAGTGGGATTGCTGGTTTATGTGGTAATCCTATTTTTAATTTATTTTTTTTAATTTTTTTTTTTGAGTCGGAGTCTCACTCTGTTGCCCAGACTGGAGTCCAGTGGCCGCTCCCGGCCACTGCAGCCTCGATCTGCTGGGCTCCAGCGATCCTTCCACCTCAGCCTTCCAAGTAGCTGGAACTACAGGTGTGCGCTACCACACCCGGCTAATTTTTGATTTATTGTAGAGACGAGGTCTCGCCAAGTTGCCCAGGTGGGTCTTGAACCCGTGGGCTCAGGCAGTCCACTCACCTCAGCCTCCCAAGGCGTGGGATTACAGGTTGAGCCACCGAGCCCGGCTCTATTTTTAATTTTTTGAGCAACTTTTGTGGTTTTCTATAGCGGCTTTACATTCCTACCAGTTGTGCATGACAGTGTCTGTTTCTCCACTTCCTCACCCGCATTTGGTTTTTCTTTGTCTTTGATAGCAGCCATCCTGTTGGTTATGATCATCGTATCAGATACAGTCACCCTATCTGACTGTGGTTCTGAGTTGCATTTCTCCTAGTGATTTTGATTATCTCTAGTGATGCTGATCATCATTTCATGTGCCTCTTGATCATTAGTATATCTTCTCTGGAGAAATGTCTAAGTCCTTTGCTCATGTTTTAATCATGCTATTTGATTTCTTGTTTTTGTTGAGTTTTAGACGTTTTTACATCTTCTGTATATTACTGGAACATATGATACTATTTTATCAGAAATATGTGCAAATATTTTCTTCCATTCTGTACATTGACTTTAGTGTTATATTTTAAGTAAACTTCTTAGACCCACCATTCACCTTCGTTTTGATGGAAAAAAATGTTTTTTCTTCCTTTGGTTGTTTTGTTTTCTTGATCTGACTCCCCAAAGTAAGCTTATAACTAACTAATCTTGCAGCCCCAGTATAATTATTCAGAGAAGGCTACCCACTTCTCTCTTCCCAGTATAAAAAAAGTTTCACAAGGAGTGGAAGGGATTGCATTTATTCTCTAGCCTGTGACAGTGGCCCAACCCTGGACTGCCCATAAGATCCCTGGGTGTGCCTTCCTCAGGGAGGACATGCATGGCTGGCCAGGACAGGTGGCTGGTGGACTGGTAGAGGATTGCCATGTAGCGGGCATTTTCCTGTCCTGCATCGGAGTTGAAGCATGAGGAGGCGCCAGGAATTGGGACCCTTGGGAAGCTGTGTAGATTTGCATCATTGAGAAGAATAACAGCTCTTGGCCTTGGGGAGTAGGGACTGGGATTGTATTCACCCTGAAGGTCAAGTTCTGTGTGGAGACATCTAGGCACAGAGTAAAGCACCTGAGCAGAACTAAAGTACTGCCATTCTGAGGTGCAACCAGCACCCTAAGATTGTTGAGTAAGGTTCAGAAGGGCTGGCCTCTCTATCAGCCCCCAAGAGGCTCTTGTGAGGTCTCCTAGGTTTCGGGATAGAAAGGGACCTTGAAACAATGCATGGGACATTTCTCTGACTCCATTACATGGTGGCCCTGTTTTTGAAGGCTTCTCTAGGGAGAATTTCCCTACATCCTATTTTCTGTGTGACTTTTAATAATCATTGCCTAGCAGCTCTCCTCTGTATCTAACCTGTATCTTGTATCTTTTCAGTCTACCAAAGGCAGAATGCTGGCAGTGAGCTTCGAAAACTAGTGAGACAGGGCCGAGCTAAGGGATTCCGGTTCCTCTGACCTGTGCTCTGGGGGAAGCACGGTTTCCCCGCCTTCAGAGCCTCTCGCTGCCTCTCTACTCTCTCTCCAGGTCAGAGGAAGTTTGTAGAGGTTGATCATTAACTTAAGGTGAGGGATTGACTTCTTTTTATTGCGTTTTCACTCACTAGCAGATACTACTTTATTTTTAGAGGCCCTGACTCGCGGCCCTCACTACACCCTGAAATTGGGGTAGAATGAGAAGGAAGTTGCCTACTTTTTGGCTCCATTCTGAAGACAGAAGGAAACCGAAGCAGGGATCATTGTACCCCCAGGAGTCTGGTGCCACATCTCAGCACCAAGTCTCATTCCACGCTGTGACCTTCCTCCCACCCAAGGATTCGGGTCTAAATATTCTCAACCCTGATTTTACAAGAGAAGTTTGATTCCCTTTAGGATATAAATGTATTCACGACATTTAAATGTTGTGAGCTACAAATTGACTTACTGTGTTTATTTTAAAAAGTCATCTCTGTTGATGGGAGGAATTACTGCAAATGCAACTTCTTTGTGAAGGAGAGTTGCTGTATCTCCCTGCTTGCGGCTTTCTGAGGCCGTCATCTAGGGCATTTCCCAAGCCCGTTGTTCATCTCTGGGCCTCCAGCGTTACAGTAATTATGCTATCTATCTGGCAGAGGAATTGTTACCAGATAATATCTTAGAAATAGGAAAATTATGAGCTAATTTCAGATCATCTCAAATTAAGGAGAATGTTCTTTGTGGTATGCTGCCAACATACACCTTTAGAAAATGACAAGTGGGAGATATTTAAATCCTCCGCTGTGGGACTTGGTACAAGCTCAGCCGGCTCACTCGGTTGCTATTATCTGGCTAGTTGCTGGAGTGGCTCTTTTATCTTCCTTCTGGATTTTATTAATGACATTTCCTCTGGAGCTGGTCTGTCATCAACCACCTTTCTGGGTTGGGAGATGGAGGAGGGAATGAGGTTCTAAGAGATACAATTCAGTCCAGAAGGCCCCCGTCCAAGACAGTGACAGGTAGACACAGCGCTCTCCTGTACCGGGTCTGGAGTGCCTCCCAGCTTGAACTTTGCATCTTTGATCTTACTTCACAAACCGAGAATTATGTCTCCCATGTGGGTATGGCCAGCCGCTGTGCTTTAATGTGGTTGTCTCCAAGCAGTGGACTCCTTTTATCTCTATGTGATTTCCTACTTCTCCGTGTTTTATAGCTGGGAGGGGGAGGTGGCTGCCAGGCTGGAGAAGCCTGATGCTCTCTGGGCACTGACCCATCCCCGTTGGGTGTCCGATGTGTCTGTTTTTGGTGGTGCTTTTCCATGGGTGCTGTCTCTCCACATCACCACCCTTATCCCCCACCAGGGGCAGCTCTGACATTTCTGTTTGGGGGTTGCACTTAGGTGGTATGCTCTGTCTGGAAGGGCTTGCATGTCATTTTATATAAGACTGGGAAATTCAGGTATCCATACTGAAGAATGGGAAGAGACAGAGATGGGAAGATTATGAGGAAGCCGGGACGAAGCCTGTGCCACTGGCCCCTGCCCCTTGCCATGCACTCAGATATGTCCCCTTCAGGGAAGTTATCCTTCCTGTTCACAGCCGTCTCTTCTTCCTTTTCCGTGAAACTTTTCCACCACTCTAAATTAAGACTCTCTGAGTTCAAATACTGGCTCTCCTGCCTACCGACTTGCTAGCCTTGGCCAGGTTATTTCGTCTCGCCGCACCTCAGTTTCTTCAACTGTAAGATGGGGTTAATAAATAATGGGTCCTATCTCTTGACGGCGGGCACTGCAGGACGTCCCCAACAGACAAATGCGTTCTGTTCCTAGGGTACGTTTATAAGTCCAATTTGTTTTATTTATTTAATTTTTTTTTAGTCAGAGTCTCATTCTGTCACCCAGGCTGGAGTGCTGTGGCACACTCATGGCCACCACAGCCTCGACCTGTTGGGTTCAGGTGACCCTTACCCTTC
This sequence comes from Cephalopachus bancanus, assembly GCA_027257055.1. Taxonomy (NCBI): domain Eukaryota; kingdom Metazoa; phylum Chordata; class Mammalia; order Primates; family Tarsiidae; genus Cephalopachus; species Cephalopachus bancanus. The sequence goes on from JAPVLO010000180.1 coordinate 262,964, forward strand.
AGCCTTCCAAGTAGCCAGAACTATAGGCATGTGCCACCACACCTGTTAATTTTTTGATTTATTGTAGAGATGTGGTCTCTCCATGTTGCCCAGGCTGGTCTCAAACGTGTAGGCTCAGGCAATCCTCTCGCCTCTGCCTCCCAAAGTGCTGGGATTACAGGCATGAGCCACCATCCAGTAACGTTAGCCTAAGCACCCGACTAACACAGTGAGCTATAGAGTACTGTATGTATTTGACAGGCTATACTGACACCTGATGGAGAGAAATCGTACATAAAAAAATGAAGGTATGCATCGTCAAAGTTCATAATTTGAAGGTTTGTACGTAGGGGACTTACTACAACAAGTTCTTGTGGAGAAGTTTTGTGGGCACTCCTGAGCAGGGCCACTGCTGGCCATTTGACCCTTTGTGTGAATGAGAAAAGGGTGCCTCTTCTTGGTAGTTCTCTGCCCCTTTCTCCCTGTGGCCTGCTGCTGTTCTGTGTACAAGGTGACCCGCACACTTGTGGCTAAAGCTGTTGGTGCGTGAGATGTTGCCGGCATGGGGGCCACACACATCTTTGCAGCTGCACACATCTCATCTGCACATCCCATTGGTCATCCCCAGCTTCCTTAATGTCTCTAGAACTTTCTACTACTTAGTCCCCACCAGCCCAAGCCAACCCTGCTGGGGACTTGCCTGGCTTCCTGCTCCAGTGACAACCCCCTGACTCGATTTCCTGCTTCTGTCTTTGTACACCTTCCCCCAAGTCATTTTTTCTCCTGTCAGTCTCTAAGGTGCATGTCTGGTTGCCATTTCTTAATTTGACATCCTCCAGAGTCTCCTCGTGGCCCTGGTGAGAGCCAGACCCCGATGCAGCTCCTGAGACTTCCTCCCTCTGCCATGCCACATCTTATCACCTACCCTCTGACAGTGGCACCTTCCCCCAGACAGCGGTGGAGCCTCATTGCAAACCTCTGAGCCAAAGTTTGGAGAGATAAGTCAGTTTAAAAAGTTAAAACCCAACAAAATTTACCAAGCATCCCAGACAACTCACAAAGTGCAGATGACTGGTACAGTCACAAAAATGTTGCAGTCTATGAACAAACAATTAAAACAGACATTTTTCTGTAGTAACATAAAATTGTTTTGCCAAGTAAATCTTAAACAAAAATTTTAAAAGTTAATATATGCTGCTGACCAAAGAGCTGTAATACACTGACCCTCCCAATCTCCCACGAAGAGTAGGTACGTGGGAAGACATGCCTGGGACTGACCTGACGGCGTGCAGGAGAAACAGTCCAGGTGATGAAAATGTTCTCTGTCTGGATTTGGATGCCATAGAGCCTCTATCTCTAAAGCTTCTCTCTCAAAATGCGTCACCCTATCAACAGATGTTAGAAGAAAGCAACATCAATCATTTTTTTTCTTTTGAGTTGGAGTCTCACTCTGTTGCCCAGGCTGGAGTGCAGCTGCACACTCACGGCCACCCCAGCGCTGACCTCGTGGGCTCCAGCAATCCTTCCGCCTCAGCCTTCCAACAAACACATTTTTATGCATAAAAAAATTCACTTATAATCGGTACCTTTTATTGTGTGCAAAGGCTAACTCAGTGAAGGTGATTGAAACAAAACATTGCTGAGTAGTATTAGGAGAACAAGACACTTTCATACTTTGGGAGGCGGGGGTGGGGTAATGACATAAATTAGAAAAGCAGTGCTCGTTGGCATGGTAATTATTCTGGGGAAGAATCATGAATTCAAAGAATGTGTCACAACACTGACAGCAACTAAAAACTGGAAAAAGGGCAAAAATGTCCTCAGTAGGCACTCAGTTAAATTAGGGTGCATCTGCATGGGGGCCACTGCCAACTCAGGAAGCACCTTTGGGTGATGGGCAGATGTCCCCTTCCATGGCTCTGAGGAGCCAGCTGGCTTGCAGCACCCTTATCCCTCACCTGGGAACATTTGCAACTCCCAGGTCTAGACCACAGCCCTGGTCCACACATAGGTCCATGAGGCAGATGCTGAAACTGATAAACTGATGCCTTCAGAACAGGGTGTGTGTGTGTGTGTGCGTGCGTATGGGTGTTTACAATGGAAAGTCACAAGATAAAAATTGGAGGCAAAACTTTACATGTAATTCTGATTGTTTTTCAAAGAAAGAAAATCCCAAAAGGGAAACCTTCCAAGATATAACTGATGGTCGATGTGAATGATACTGTCATCGGTTTCCCTTTTCTTTTTTTATGTCTGCTCTTCCCAACTTCCTCGGCCAGTACTTTTTGTGATTATGAAAACAGATAGACATTCTTCCTGAATTTAACAAGAAAAGAGTTAGTGCTGAAGTCTGTGGCAGCCGTCTCCTGAGCCCAAGAGCAGATTTATAGGGCATCCAGTAGAGTAGCCTTGTTGAAGCCCAGTGGCTCCTTTGGTGAAAGGAGACCTTGTCTCTCACCTTCATCTTCTCTTTCCATTCTGCAGTTTCGAGACATTTGAAGTGAACAGCTTTGAGCAGTTTTGTATCAACTACGCGAATGAGAAGCTTCAGCAGCAGTTCAACTTGGTAGGCTTGGTTTCTGGACCAGGGAGTATCAGGGTGGAGGAGACTGTCTGTCTTTCTAGGAGTGCCTGCCCAGGCCACTTCTCCTCCATTGGAGGCCGGTGGACCCTAGCTTTGCCCTGACCCTCCCTTGGTTTCCTGGTGGTGCGCCCACACGGGAAGGGCCTCTCCACCGCTCAGGAGGACTTCTGGACCAGGGCAGCTATGCCGAGAGTGCAGACAGGTGGTCTTCTCCTTGGCGTTGACTCCTACTCCCCTGAACCTGGGCTTCTAGGATGTTTAGGCAACTGCAAGACAGATGTGGGCTTGTGATTGGGTGGGGTGCAGTGACACAGATGATTGTCAAAATGTCCCAGGGAGGGTTCACTTAGGAATAGAAGTCATCGGAGCTTCACTTTTCTGCAGTCATGATGGTGACCTCGTGCCCAGACCTTCTTGGGCAGATACTAACTGTCCCTCTGGACCCAGAGGGCTGGGGAGGTGCATGTTGAGGAACGTCTGCAGTTCACTCTCCGTGACCTCTCGCATCCTGTCCTAGCACGTGTTCAAGCTGGAGCAAGAAGAATACATGAAGGAGCAGATCCCTTGGACCTTGATTGATTTTTCTGACAACCAGCCTTGTATGACCTCATAGAAGCTAAGCTGGGCATCTTGGACCTGCTGGATGAAGAATGCAAGGTAAAATGGGTGACGCTGCCGTTGAATTGGCTCAGTTCTAGGCTGGAGTGTGGGGCAGAGGGCAGCCTCGAGGTGCAGGGGAGCAGGTGCGACCTCGAAGCTGGAATCTCGCCTGTGCTTCATGGGCCTTCTGTGTGTCGAAAGGAGCATTGGGATCTGTTTTGCAAGCTGAAAGCGGCACACTGGACAAGACTGGCAGGCGTTGCTGCATTGGTAAACGCCCGCCTGAAACGAGGGAAGTGTGGACTCCGGTGCCCCAGATGTCCTAGGTGCTGAGAGCAGGACCCCAGCCCCTAACGGCATCCCCAAAGAGCGGGACTAGAGCCGAGATGGCCCTTGCCGTGTCAATGGCTTGCGAGTGATAGAGCTGTACAGTTGACAGCAGGTGAGGGTCTTGGAGTTCCCATCTGGGTTTTTGTAGACTCTACCTTGTGGGGTGGGGAGAGTGCATCTGTGGCTCTGGGGAGCTGGGGAGGGGGAGCTGGGTTTCATTTGTCACCTCTTTCTTGGCCTCTGGTTTCTTTCCTGCTCTCTGAATGGATGGGACTGGATCTGACCTGGAAAATCTCTCCTGGGTTGGTGACAGGTTGCTCGGGGGTGAACATACACCTGTTCATCCCGTGATGGAGATGCTAATTAAAGCATAAGGCTCACATCTTTGGGCCTTTTGAGCCTGGTGGTTCACACCTGTAATTCCAGCACTTTGGGAGGCCACGACAGCAGGACTGCTTGAGCCCAGAGGTTTGAGACCAGCCTGGGCAACATAATATAGCAAGACCTCATCTCTACAAAAAATTTGCTGGGCATGGTGTCAGGTGCCTGTAAGTCCCAGATACTTGGAGGGGTGGCTGAGGTGGAAGTATTGCCTGAGCCCAGGAGATTAAGGCCACAGTGAGCCATAATTATGCTACTGTACTTCAATCTGGGTGACGGAGTGAGACCCCAACTGAAATAAAAAGGTGTAAAAGACACATGGTTCTTGGTAATAAAAGGAAGAACCCAGTCGCTCTTGCTTTCTGCTCTCAAGTCTCACCTGTGAAGGATCGAGTGTCACTTTGGGGTTTGGTAGGAGGAGGTGTTTTCTTCCAGAAGGGATCTCTTGGTTTCATTGCCTCCGAAGATGAAAAGGAAACAATAAGGCAGAAGGCAGAGAAAATATACCCAACCCCACCACTCACACATCTTCATCTCCTGGGGTGTCTCAGCATTTCTTTAGAGCCAAGGGCTGCGTCCTTGAGTCTGTGTCAGCACAGGGGAAGAGGACTGAGATGGAAGCACAGCGCGAGGGTGACTGGGAGGCCGGCACTAGTGCCAGGGGCCCAAGGAAGATGGACGAGAAGCAGAGGAGTGATGGCTCAGGCTCCTTAGGGTCGTGTCCTGTCAGCTGTCTTGTGGGCAGGCTTTGACTCCAGAGGACGTCCCCTGCCAGTGATGGCAGCACCTGTGATCTTGATAGAGAGCACAGTGCCTGCTTCAGGTTTCTTTTTTTTTTTGAGTTGGAGTCTCACTCGGTCGCCCAGACTGGAGTGCAGTGGCCGCTCCCGGCCACCGTAGCCTCGGCCTGCTGGGCTCCGGCGATCCTTCCGCCTCAGCCTTCCAAGTAGCCGGAACTACAGGCGTGTGCTACCACGCCCGGCTGATTTTTTGATTTATTGTAGAGATGAGGTCTCGCCAAATTGCCCAGGCGGGTCTCGAGCCCGCCGACTCAGGCAATCCACTCACCTCAGCCTCCCAAAGCGCGGGATTACAGGCTGAGCCACCAAGCCCGACTTGCTTCAGGTTTCAAAGAGGACATTTGCGAAAGGCTGTCCTGGGCCTGGTGTGTACCCCCGTCCCCCGCTGGTGGAAGAGGGACTAGGAAACCCCTAGACTTGCACTCTCCCCACCCCTTCTTTGCTATCTTATTTTAATGGCAAGGAATAAAATCAGGTTTAATGTATTTTAACAGCTTTAATGAAATCTAATTGGCACACACACCATGCAGGTCACCCATTGCAGTATGCAGTTCCCTGGTTTTTAGTGTATTTGCAGAGTCGTGCAACCGTCACCATCACAGTCAACTTTAGAACATATTCATCTCCCTGTAAACCCGTGAGCAGCCACTCCCCAGCACCCCCCAGCCCACGGCAGCCACTGATCTGTCTTCTTAGATTTGCCTGTTCTGGGCGTGTCATACAGATGGGACCTTCACTCTCTGATGTGTCCAGAGGCCAGCAGCGCAGGTCAGAGGAAGGAGGCCTCTGAGGGATGCAGCCCACCTGGATGAGAACAGAGCTGAAGTCTAGGCTTCTGGCCCAGTGTGCTCCACCTGGCTTTGAGAGGAGCACAGAGTGGCTTGTCTGAAGCCACATGTGGATCCTTTTATTTTATTTATTTATTTATTTGAGTTGGGGTCTCACTCTGTTGCCCAGACTGGAGTACAGTGGCCGCTCCTGGCCACCGCAGCCTCGACCCGCTGGGCTCTGGCGATCCTTCCGCCTCAGCCTTCCGAGTAGCTGGAATTACAGGCACGCGCTACCACGCCTGGCTGATTTTTTTGATTTATTGTAGAGTTATGGTCTCGCCAAGTTGCCTGGGCGGGTCTCGAACCCGCGGGCTCCAGAAGTCCACTCACCTTGGCCTCCCAAAGTGCTAGGATTACAGGCTGAGCCGCCGAACCCGGCTTGTGGGTCCTTTTAAAAGGATTCAGTTTAGCTGCGTATTCCGGAGCTACTGGTAGCCACAATCCAGATGCTCTCAGAATCCAGGGTTTTTTCTTTCTTCTCCTATTTTTAAAAATAAACTTTTAGGCTGTCTTGGTGGCTCAGCCTGTCATCCCAGCACTTTGGGAGGCCTAGGCGAGTGGATCGCCTGAGCCCATGGGTTTAGACCATCCTGGACAACTTGGTGAGACCTCATCTCTACAATAAAATAAAATTTAAAAAATAGCCGGGCGTGGTCACACATGTCTGTAGTTCCGGCTACTCAGAAGGCTGAGGTGGAAGAATTGCCTGAGCCCAGGGGTTTGAGACCAGCCCGGGCAACTTGGCAAAACCTCATCTCTACAATAAATAAAAAATGAGCCAGGCATGGTAGCGTGCACCTGTAGTTCCAGCTACTTGCAAGGCTGAGGGAGAAGGATTGCTGGCACCCAGCAGTTCGATGCTGGGGTGGCTACGAGGGTGCGTGCCACTGCATTCCAGCCTGGGCGAAGGAATGAGGCCCCGACTCAAAAAAATAAAAATAAAAATAAGCTTTTATGGAAAGAGTGTTAGAGATGTGTGCTTCCCTCCTGGACCTGCCTTGGTGGCACCCTTTAAAACTCTTGTCAGGTGGGAGCACGTCAGAGCCAAGAGTGCACACCCAGAGCCTTCCCTGAACCCAGAGATCTGTTGTTTCTCAGTTGTGTGACCTTGGGCGAGCTGCTTAACCTCTGCCTCCGTTTTCTCACCTCCAAGATGTGGACAAACATAGTGCCTACCTCATAAGATTGTATGAGGATCGAATGAGTGTATGCGTCCCAGATGTCTAGAAGACTGCCTGGCGAATACTGAGTACCATGGAAATTAGCTGTTAGTGTTGTCGGAGACTCTTAATTGTCGTGAATTCCTGCTGGCCCTTATTTTCCGTTGGGGGAGGGTGGGCAGTAAAAGGAGAGACTGCTGTTTGTCGGGAAACGTGAACACATGACCTTGATTTTGGTCTGCTTCGCTTATTAATCCATGCTAATCTGAACCAGTGAATGTGTAGAGTGATTGTCTTCTTGCAGAAGCCCAGTTCCATGTTCATGATAAGATGATTCTGTTCTGAGCACATTTAAGTGTTTGCTCAGGTAGGGACTGTCACCACGGTTCTGTCTGTCCTGTGGTGCCCGTCCCCCGTGGTGCCTCTTGCCCCATCTCCTGGCCTGCCTGGTCCTGGCAGCCCCACCCAGGTGACTCTCCTTCCTTTGCACCTGGTGGTTCTCAACAAAGAATGCTCGCAGACAAATATAAAGCAGTATATATAGAAAATGCTGAATTAAATATATTCTATTGTCTGCCCAGTACAATTAATAGCCTCCTTCAAGAAAGAGCTCTTTTCTTAAACTTCCAATGGCACTGAACACTGGCTATTCAACACTAGTTACGCCAAATTGACTCTTGAGAAAAATCAGCTTGCTTACAAAGGATTTAAGAAGTTTGCTGCTAAGTATGTAAGCATTTTCCTTATGGCACAGATCTTATTAATTTACTGTGCAAGGCCCTTTTAAAATGGCTCATGCAAGGGTCACCTTCAACCCTGCCTGTTCCAAATGTACAGTCCAGATGGATGAAGAGCTGATCAAATAGTGGCCCATGACTGAGGGTGGGACTGTTTCTGGTCTGTAGGTATGTACGGTGGTGGTGGGGGATGGCAGGGGAGTGGCTCCCTGTGGGGAGAACTGTTGTCATCCTTGACAGTTTGAGTGGTGACAGTAGCCGTTGGATTTTTAACAAAGCAAGATTTTTCTCTAAACTTCTGAAACCATCCAAAAAGATCTTGAAAGGGGCTGCCCTTCAGCATTCTTAAGGCAACACAACCTCCAAATCTGAATTTAAATTTGGGGCAAGCTAGCAATCTGTATCCCATAGATCGGTACTCAGTACCAATGTGTGGCCAGAACCGATTCCGGCAGAAAAACAGCAGTGAGACACTGTCAGTCCTGGAACCGATGGACTTACAGTCCGTAGTGACAAGACCCCGAACCCAGCAGTGAACAACATGCTGGTGGACGTTTGAGAGCTTAGTTGAGAGGAATTCTAAAGAAGAGATACTCTAGATCCCGAGTAGTCAGGAAGGACGGACTTGAGCCAGGGCTGGACAGCAGCATTTAGCTGTGCTTAGGGAGGTGGGCCTTCTTGCGGCCAGAGCTTACCTGAGCAGGCCAGGTCACCTGAGCAGGCCGAGCATGGTGCTGGAGGTGGATGTGTTCGTGATGAGGGAGCCACGGCCCACCTGCAGGGAGGAACCATCCTCAGGTGGCCCTACAGGCTGTGGCCCTGCTCCTGTGCCTGTGGCACCCACCCTCATCTCCTCTGGCACTTCCGGCATCTGCTAACCAGTAGCTTCTTTGCAGTTCAGCCGCCCCCCACCCCGGAGCCGGCCCACGTGGGGCAGGAGCCTGAATGAGCCTGGACATCCATGGTAGAGTCATTCTCTCCACAGTAAAGGTCCTAGTTTGCAAGCTGAATCCACCCACAGAACCAACTTACCTGTAGACCCCGCTCTTCTGTCGCAGCTCTGTACTTTCTCCTCTTCTTCACAAGGCGCTCTGCCCTGTTTTGTGGTTCTGCAGGTCCCCAAGGGAACGGACCAGAACTGGGCTCAGAAGCTCTATGACCGGCACACCGGCAGCCAGCACTTCCAGAAGCCTCGCATGTCCAACACGGCCTTCATCGTCGTCCACTTCGCAGATAAGGTGGCCCTCCTCCTTGTTGGCGTGGGTGCTCCACTGGCCCCTGTGGGGACTCCAGGGCTCTGGGCCAGAGGCATGCCCTTGGGATTTAAGTGGCCTGGAGTCTTAGATAAGCTCATTCCATCCTTTCTGACCACCCCTCTCTCGGGACGCCAAGCTGTTGGCTCAGGAATGACCTCACAGAGTACGGTAGCTGCCCAGTCGTGTGTGTCATGCGTGTTTCGGAGGGCTCTCTGGGGAGGCCAGCAAGTGAGGAGGTCAGAGTCCACCTCCTGGAGCTCGAGAGAAGAAAAGGAGGAGTGACAAAGAAAGCGTGGGTGGTTTGGCTTCTTAGTGGAGCAGGGTCGCTCTGCAGTGGCTCATTTCCGTGAAGGGCGTATACGTAGGAATTTTCCAAAATTTTCTGTCTGATGTGCAGCAGCCCCGTGTTTCTCAGATGGTAACGTGCATAGACATCATCGAGGGTCTTGTTAAAATGCAGATCCAGTGGGCCTGGGTACGGCTGAGAAGCCTTTTTTCATGGGAATTCCCTTTAGGACAGTATTTTCTTCCACAGAATGAATGCTCAGTTTCCACTGTGCAAACCCTGCACATTACTGGGTTTGCATTGTAAATGGGAACATTTGTGTGTTTCCTATACTCACAGCTCTTTTCAAAAAGAAAAGAGATGGACGAGATGAATGTTCTCAAGAAGCTTCTGAGAGAGCCGGGTTGGGCTGCCGCACTAAAGACTTTCTGTCTCCGGTTCTGTGGCCCCAGGTGGAGTACCTCTCAGATGGCTTTCTGGAGAAAAACAGAGACACGGTGTATGAGGAGCAGATCAACATCCTGAAGGCCAGCAAGGTAGAGGGCATCAGAAGTGGGGAGTCGAGCAGGGGTGTCTGCAGCCGTGCAGGGCACAGTGGTGTCGGCCCACTCAGTGGGCGGCAGAGGTGCTGGGCAGAGGGATGAAGGCGTTTGCTGGCTGTCTCAGCCATTTGAGGGGGGCCTGATGGAGTGAAGACGGTGGGAGGCAGGGGTGGGTCAGAAGGTGGGGAGAGATGCCTGCTGACAGGGGCATGGGTGCCAGAGGGGACGGGGGAGAGGCAGTGGTGACAACGGACCTGTGGCTGGGTGTCCACCAAGTCACCTGACCTTGTCTCCTGCCTGCAGATGTGACCCTGTTTGAACCCCTTCCTATCTAGCGCCTGTGTGTGTCATTTGTTCAGCTGTCTGTGGAACCTCTCTAGGAGCAGAAACTTGAAATCCGTAGAATGGGAGGTGGGGCTAAAGGAACACTTAACCCCACTGCTTTGGCCTCTTTCTGTTATGACCAGAGTTTCAGTTTTTTCCTTCTTGAGAGCATAGCAGAAAGATAGCAAGTATTGTGTCCATTCTACAGGGAGATGAAATAAGGCACAGTTCCCCCAAACACACATTCACTGAGCACCTGCCTTGTGAGGTCCTGCCTGATACACACTGTTTTCACACCAAGATGAGCCAGACAGGCTCCACCCTCCAGGGCGTCCCTCCTAATGGCCTGTGAGTGGGTGGAAAAAGACACACACGTGTAACTGAAAGTTGTAAAGGGATGTTGGTGGGGGCTGTGCAGCCGGGGAGCTCCCACACTGTGTTCTAAAAGGCTGACTCTGATATAGACGCCGTTGCTGGCTGCAGCCCTGCAGAGGACACCGAGAGAGACTTCCCAGGGTTTAGGAGGCTTTCTCCCAGACCACATGATACTGAGCTCACTGCAGGGGCCTAATAACACTATAGAAAGGGCAGATTAATTTCTCCTTGTGATAAACTTTAGATGAATGCAATAGGTCAAGGTGATAGAGTAGAGAAAATACACCCAGCAAAATGGACTCAAGGATGTAAAGACCAGTAAACCCCGTCGCGTCATATGGCGAGGGGCTTAGGGAGGATTTGAGTCGGTAGCAGCATGTGGCCTGCCTGAGACAGATCCATGCCAGGGGTGATCGCTGGGTATTTGGAACATCAGGGCATCAGCCATCACTCGGGCCTGTCGGCTCTGGGCAAATGGGAATGTCATTTTGGAGTTAGTGCAAGGTTGACTAGTTCAGCTCCCGAGGCTTCCAGGTCTGCAGTCCAGGGTGGTTAATATGACTTTCCATTTTCACTAGGGTGGGGGTGGAAGAGAAGCCACAAGGGAGAGGGAAAGAGCAGGCGGGGGTTAGGTGGTTGGAGCCCTGGGAGTGCTTTGCTCCTCATGGTTCTCAGGGTGCCTCGAGGCCAGTGGCCACAGTCAGTTTGACCGTGGCCTGTAGGGTTGGAAAGCTGTCGTCTTGGTAAAAGTTTCTCCTTGTGAGGAGCGAGGGGAAGAGAGTTGGGCACTTTTAATTAAATATGGAGTTTGGTTCTGCCATGGTATTGGTTTTTGAGTGATTCCCAGGGATTCCAGAATCTGAAAAAGAGCTTTGCCATTAAATCACTCTTGTACTCGCTCTCCAGAAGATCATCTTTTATTAGTAGCTCAGCTTTTTCCTCCTTTATGTATGTATGTATGTATGTATGTATTTATTTATGAGTTGGATTCTCACTCCATCACCCAGGCTGGAGTCCAGTGGTGGTACACTCATGACCACCTCAGTGTCGACCTACTGGGCTCAGGCAATCTTTCTGCCTCAGCCTTCCAAGTAGCCGGAACTACAGATGCACGCTTCCATGCCCAGCTAATTTTTTAATTTTTATTATAGAGGTGAGATCTTGCCAAGTTGCTCTTCTCAAGCCAGGGGCTCAGGCAGTCCACTCACCTCAGCCTCCCAAAGTGCTGGGATTACAGGCTTGAGCCACCGCGCCCAGCCTCCCCCTTATTTTTATTTACCAACTTTACTGAGTATTTGTGTAGTGTGTAGTGGTAGCCAACACATAGAGCTAACCTCATGGACCTTAGTGAAAAAGATATACAGTTTAATTACAAATACAAATCGTGGTGATGCTAAGAAGGTCAAGAGGAAGGATCTGTGGAAAAGAATAGCAGGGCATGCTCAGGGCTCCCCAGGGCATTTGCTAGGAAGACTCACAGGACTCAGCAGGTAGTGTTATACTCTTGGCTGTGATTTATGGTAGCAAAAGGAGACAAAACAGAATCAACAAAGGGTAAGGTACATGGGGTGAGGTCAGGGGAGACCAGGCACAAGTATCTGAGAGTCCTCTCCCAGGAATCATACAGGGTGCTTGTAATTCCCCAGAAGTGAGCCATGTCAGTGCTTGTGAAATGCCCAGGGAAGGTTGCCCAAGCCTCGGTAGCCAGGGTTTTTGAGGTCAATATGTAGGCACCCTTTTTCCTATCATGAACCAAAATCCCAGACTCCCAGAAGGAAATCAGGTATTCAATGTAAATCATTTTATTTGCATGGACAGTTTAGACACAGTGACTTGTTCATATCAGGAAATGGTGAAAACCCTGCTGAAATCCAAGTTCCCAGACGCCAGCCAAGAGTTGAGTCAGTCGCCTTTCTGAGGATGGAGGTCTTGGGCCTGCTGTTAGCTCCTCTCTGTATGGGGGTATCATGTTAGATTTGGGCTACTACGTTTTATTAGAAATTAAATATGAGTGCATACAAATTTAAAGTGTATAAATATGTAGAATGAGTTCCCTGTCCCACTCCTTGACTCATATTTTGATGAATTCCTATTCTGCATGTTGACACATTGTTTTAAGATTGAAATTGCCACATTATATATTCATAGTCCTCTGTAATTTAGTTTTCACTTACCATTATATCTTGGCTGTCTTTACACATGAGTGCACATCTCTTTCTTTTCTTTTTTTTTAAATAGGTTTTGCTATCTCAAATAATATAGCAATGACTGCCCTTTATGTATATCTTTGCACACTTGTGCAATTATGCCTTTTGGGTAAGGTTTTAGGGTGGAAATGATGGTTCAAAGAGTGTGCACATCAAAAGTTTATAGATGCCACTAAATTGAAGGACAACTTAGGTCTGTGATCTGCTCTTGGAATGCAGCCAACTTCCTTCTTTTCTCTCCGGCACCTACCACTCTTCTAGCTTTTCCCTTTACCAGCTAAATTTTCTAAAGAACCAGTGATCCTACTGTCACCTGTCTCCTTCCCAGCAAACCTCCTGCGATGCTGTGACGGTGACCAGCAGTACTAGATGACCAGAAAGGGCTCTGGGCCACACAACTTCGTGGGAGGAGAGCTGGGAACCATCCTGAGCCCCTCGCAGCCCATTTCTGATGTCCTAGAAGATGGAAAACAGATCAACACTAGATGCCTATAAACTCACAGATGGGCTATACACAGGCTACAGCTCAAATCAGAGTAATTCTAAGCACGCTTTAAGCCATTTGGGCAGATAGGCGTGTCTGGCAGCACCTGTCGTTTTAGCATTTTTTTAAGCTCATTGTTTACTGAGCTTTCTAATTTTCTTTAAATGTTTTAGTTTTCACAGTAGCCCTATGATGCATACGTTTATAACTTCATGTTGGAGATAGAAAAATAAAGACCTGGAAAGATACAAGGTCCTATATCATTACATTAAAAATTTTAATGCCTAACTTTCTATTGGTTTTCATCTCACTTAGCACAGTTAAATTTCAAATTCTTTGTGTAATCTCATAATTTTACTTCAAGTACTTTCATTTTATGGGTGACTATTAGCTTTTTTCCTTTGTATGGCATCCTTGATATTAACACATTGTTGTGAATAATTAAGCATTATGGCATAGAAGACATGTACTTACCCTACCAGCCAAAGGGATGTGTGAAGAGCTCCCACCAAGAGCAGGGAACTGCCACAGTGTTAATGAGAAAGTAATTAGTAAAGCAGTTACATGCCTAAGTGATTGTAATGTGGCTAACTGCTTTCTCAGCTATCAGAGAGCTCTAAACAGACTCAAGTAAAGACCTGCCTCTTAAAACATGACTTCAAGTTATTAACAGACTCATTTGCTTTACAAACTAAAGATTTCTCCCTCCTAGTTTTTATTTTTTATTAAAAAGGGATGCTTTATCCACCGGGGGGGGACCTTAAAAGGAGAACGTTTCCCTCTCAAGAATTCCTGTTCCAGGCCACCACTGCACATGGGTCCGAGGGACAAGTGATAGGTCAATGTTTATGCTGGTACCTGCCAGGCAGTGAGGGAGCCCTGGGCCGTGTTCCTGGGCTCCAGGCAGGTGGTCCTGATGCTATCGTCTCACTCCATCCCAGCAGAAGGGATTCGAGACCAGTGTGGTCCAGAGACCGCATTGGTCCGGAGCCGTCTGCCCCGAGTGGGGATGCTCCCCAGGGTCCAGGCATCACAGTGGAGCAGCTCGGACAAGGCCTCAAAGACAAGGCACTTCCCCTTTCTCCTCCATGGCTTGTCTGCTGCTCAGCAAGAAGCGGCAAGAGCACGTGTCTGTTGCTTTCCACACTGACATGTTCCTTAAAGGTTGTGCACATGTCCTGTTTTGAGCAAGCAAGGCTACTTTTCAAAAAAGCATACTTATTTTTAGATTTGTTTTATGTAGGTACTTTATTGAGACAGTGATACTATATAAAATGCTTGTTCGTAAATGTGCTTGGAGTCTTTCCTGCTTAAGGTGTTATATGTGTAGATGAAAAGTTTCTGCCAATATTTGGAATAAACAGGTCACTATGTAAGAGAGGTATTTTTAGTTGATGAAATAATCATTATCCTCCTTCTAGGGCAGGAGAGTCCATGTTTGTAATCTTCCAAAAATTGAAGTGCTGGAACTTTTCCTCCAAAGCCCATTTAAAACCCTCTTAACAAAAAATTTGTTAACCAAAAGTTAGAAATTTCCCCCCCAAAGGGTGCCATTAACTGTGTTAAAATAACTGATTGAAAAGAAACTTTTTTATTATGTTTACAGCCATTATTTTTTAAAAGATAAGATTCTAGGCAAGAGATCTCAAATGTTTTTATTCTGTCTTATTTTAATTTCATGTGTCTATTTTAAAGGAAATATCTTTTATATTCATATAAACACAAGCAAATAAGTGTGAATTCCCAGGTAATAGCTGTGTACACAGTTGTAATTGACTTTTTCTTAGACTGTCAAATGGCCTTTAGAAAGTGTTTTCAGCCGGACTCAGTGGCTCAGCCTGTAATCCCATGCCTTTGGGAGGCTGAGGTGAGTGGATTGCCTGAGCCCGCGGGTTCGAGACCCGCCCGGGCAACTTGGCGAGACCTCATCTCTACAATAAATCAAAAAATCAGCCGGGCGTGGTAGCGCGCGCCTGTAATTGCGGCTACCTGGAAGGCTGAGGCGGAAGGATCGCCGGAGCCCAGCAGGTCGAGGCTGCGGTGGCCGGGAGCGGCCACTGCACTCCAATCTGGACGACAGAGTGAGACTCCCACTCAAAAAAAAGAGAAAAAAAAAATAAAGTGTTTTCATACTTCTCTTAATCCCTTTCTGATTTGCCTTAGGCTTTAAAAATCTATATATAGAACTGAATAGCAGAGAATACCAAACCCAGTACCTATAACACGTTTTAAACAAGTGACAAACAGGACTGGGGGGAGGGTGCTTGGTTTGTCTGGAGCTGTCACCTTGAGTGTTTCTGAGTTAGAAGGGTGGGCACCATTCCTAGGTCATGCTAGGGTGAATTGTAGTGGGTCCAGTACAATCAGCTTATAAACAGACTTCTTAACAGCTCTAAAGCCTTAACTGGAGTCAGTCAATTAATTACCCTGATCTGATCACTATGCATCATATGAATCAAAACATCACTGTATACCCCATAAACATGTACCACTACTATGTGTCTATTTTAAGAAATTAAAAAACAGCTTTCTTCCTCCCCGCACTCAGAAATGTGCTATTTTGTGCAAATCCTTAGTCAAGGAAGAGCTTGGTATCTACTTTTCTTTGTGCCTCCAGGCTTGTTTATGGCTGGGTCGCTCCTCTGCTAGGGTGGCCTGTCTAGCCCAGCCCTCGGTGAGCGGGCGGGGATGTGGGCATCATCAGCAGCTCTTGCTGCGGTCTTCTGCTGCTGCCTGCAGCCCAGACTCGAGCCTGGTGCCCCTTGGTCTTCAGTCCTGCCAGCAAACTGAGTCTCTCCGTATGTTCACTGAGCTAATACCGCAAAATGTGAGTTGAATATGAAGTCCACAACAGATTCATCCCCCTTTGAATCGTAGAGATCCTACTGCTGCAAAATGCAATCTCAGCTCAGGACCTCAGTTAAAACCCAGTCATGTTTGTACTCAAATTATAGCACAGTACACGTTCAGGTCAAAATCTGCCTTTGGACAGTTCTTAAATTATCTTACATTATAAATTCCTTACTTAGTGTATAAAATAAATGGAAAAGCACAGATATCGTTCCCAATTGAAGCAAGAGAAAGGGGCTAACATTTTTAAATCTTCTCATTGGCGAGTCTGGTCCAAAGTTCCTGCTATGATTTTGGTACAGGCTGCACATCCAAATCCAAAAATCAGCAATCTGAAATGCTCTGAAATCTGAGCTTTTTTAGCACCGACTTGACACTCAAAGGACATGCTCGTTGGAGTAGTTCAGGTTTTGGGGCTAAGGATGCTCAGCCAGTCAGTATGATGTAAATATTCCAAAATCTACAAAAAATTTGAAATCTGAAACCCTTCTGGCCCCAGCATTTCAGATAAGGGACGCTCAGCCTATACATACTTGTATCCTTAGGACTTAAAAGATTTTTCACAATAAAAGCTACTATTAATGATTTCTGTCCATCAGCCCCTCCAAACAGTACAGTTATCCAGATTGCCAACAACCACCCATGCCCAGGCAGCTTGGAAATCCATTGCAAAAAGTACATGGATTAGAGTTATTTCACCAGCCTGGGTAGGCTGTGCTGATGAAGGTGGCCGGGCACGCCTCGCACTCTGGAGACTGTAGCAACCCAGGGAGAGCTGGGTGGTCCAGAAGTGGGCACAGCCTTGTGATTACCAGAGGGAGGACGGCTGACACGTCACCACAGGTGGAACTTGGGACATAGTTGAGATAGGAAGTGGGGTGAGAGCAGGATCCTAACCTAAGATTAGGAAGGCAGTGGGGGAGGGTGACTTGGGTACTGTATCTGGGGCTTCCAGGGGAACACTCGAAGGGAGACGGTCAGCAGGTTGCTAAAGATCGGCGTCCTGGCACCAGGGCGTGGAGCTCTGGAGGGAAGGACAGCCCGGTACAGGGCAGAAGTGCCGGCACCTGCGGGGCTCAGCGTACTTAGGGCTGGTGCAAAGGCAGCACAGCTACAATGCACCCAGTGAGATGGGGGTCAGAGGGGCCAGATTGTGCAGGCCTCAGATCAGGGATTTTATTTGTATCTTAAGGGCAAGGGGAAGCCCTTAAGAGGAGGATGAGGGGGTAGCTGGAACCATGGGCGAGAGGGAGACTGTCCAGAGACTGAGTGTCTGAGAGAGAAGGGAGCAGGAGCTGTGGTTCTGGAGAACCACAGTACCAAGGGGGCCGCAGGAAGACAGGCCGTGGAAGGTTGTGGAGAAGAATGGGAAGGTGGGCAGGGAGTTAGGAAGCAGAGCTGCCCGGTCTCAGGAGGAGGCCCCAGAGTGGAGGCATGGAGCCTTGGGAGAGGCTGAGGATGGAGGATGGAGCCCTACCAATTGGGTGCGGCATGGAGGGTCCCCAGGAGTTGCCGCCAAGGTCTGTTTCAGCAGTGTGGGGAAGAAGATCTGCAGGTCTGAGGAGGGACGGTGCAGAGGGCAGTGTCCCATGTGGACGCCTGGCCTGCGATGGCCAGTGGCATAGTGAGAGGGAGAGGGGAAAGCTAGGCAGGGAGTGGCTGAGGCAGGAAAGAAACTTGAATAAAACCATGTGCTTGGCAGAGAAGCCCTGAACAGGTTCAAGTGAGAACGCCCAGGAGCCCAGGATGAACGGTTTAAGGGGATCGTCTGGTGGGTTCCCTCCTCTTCTCAGGTGAGCGAGCTAAACTAACACACTTGAGGTTTGCACAGGCCACAGCTATCACGCTGCAGGTCGTGTCTAAGTGCAGGTCTCTGATCTCTGACCTAGCCTGGTGCCTTTCTACCATACTGCATTACTTTCGAGACAGCTGCTGGGCTGTAAGCTCTCCGGTCTCTCACCTCCTCCTGTGGTAGACTTCAGCCTCCCCTTGTGCTACATACAGCTGGATCTTTTCTAGAAAGTTGCGGCCCACAGCTGCCTCTGGCCATTGCTGCTCTCTCTGTGTGGTGTATCGTTGCTCGGGCTCTGGACCAGTTCTCTGGGGTCAGATCCTGGCTTTGCCGCTTACTGGCTCTGTGATCTTGGGCCCTAACCTCAGTTTCCTCATCTGTATAATGGGACATGGTGGTACTTATACTGTGTGGTTGCTGTGAGGATTGGATGAGTCCACGCATGCCTGGCACATTCTAAATGCTCAGTAAACACCGCACCTGTTATTTTAAGAAGAGCTTAATGGCTTCACATTGCCCTTAAGATACAGATAAAATCCCTGAACTGAGGCCTGCGCAGGCCAGCCCTTCTGACTCCCCTCTCGCCGGGTGCATGGTAGCTGTGTTGCCTTCACGTCAGCCCCAAGGATTCTGAGCCTGCCGTTGCCGGCACTTCTGCCCCGTACCATGGCATCCTCCCCTCCAGTGCCCCACAGTTCCAGCTCCCTTCGTAAGAGCATCCTTCCTTGTCTCTTCCACCTCAGACCCCTGATTCAGTGATTCTGTCGTGCCTTTCTGTTATTTGTTCATCTCCTTTAGGACATTCATTTTCTTGTCATGATGCTTTGAATTGTAGGGTTAGTTGACCACCTTCCATGCTAGACCGTAAACTTCATGGCAGGCTAGAGGCTGTGTTGTTCTCATTGATCTTGTGTTACCAGCCCTGGCACAGTGTTTGTTGTATATTTGGGAGTCAAGTGTTGACCAATTAATGGGTAGATGAATGAACAAACTAGTTAATCTAGTTTCTTGACGTTACATGACCTAGTATTTACTTTCTCCTCTTTGACAGCACATGGAATGAGTCCTAATAAAAATATCATCATGATGATGCTGGTGCATAGATTGTAGCCACACATTTAAAGACCATGCCTATAAGTCTTCTTTACTTCTGACAGCCTACTACTTACCTTCCCTCTAAAGCGGCAATATTTATTACTTTGAAATGCCGTGCATAAAGAGAAGAGGGAACTGCCTTTCAGAGTTGCTGAGAATAGTAGGCTGGGCATGGTGGCTCATACCTGTAATCCCAGCACTTTGGGAGGCCAAGGCAGGAGGATTTCTTGAGCCTGGGCAGCATAGTGAGACCTCATCTTTACAAACAGTTTTTAAAAATTAGCTGGGTGTGGTGGCACACACCTGCAGTTCCAGCTACTTAGGAGGCTGAGGCAGGGAGGATTGCTTGAGCCCAGGAGGTCGAGGCTGTGGTGAGCTCTGATTATGCCCTCCAGCCTGAGAGACAGAGTGAGACACACACACACACACACACACACACACACACACCTACCCTTTCTCTCTCTTTCTCCCCCATATATATATATGTAATATATATATATTTACCTCAAAGATGCTGAGACTAGGAGCAGGATTGTCACCTGTTGGCAGCTAAACTTGCAGACATGATTTCACTGGGATGACCCTTCAAGCCACCTGTCTGACAACAGTATCCTCTGATTCCATAGCAGAGACTAGAATCTCTGTTTTTACTGTGGCAAAAAAAAAAATGGAGGTCGGGTTCTGATGGTTGTGTGTCTGTGAGAAATGATGGACAGGGCTTCACAACATGTGTTGTTTCCAGCATGCTTGTGCATGAGGTATGGGTACCCAGTTTCATTGCTCTGTAACCTGTCTGGCTAGCTACTAGCCGTGGGAAACAGAACGCTGACTGTGTACAATTACTCTTGACTCTGAAATTGAACCCCTAAAAAGCATAAAGTTCTAATAACTACTAGATGCTGCACCGCACTGGTGTTGAGGCATCCCACGCTGTGGTGACATCAGACCTTGCTGTCAGGTGTCTGACTGCAGAAAGAGTTGAGCGGGCCTGCCGTAGGCTGTGACATGAAAAGCCCGTGTGTGTTGCCGTTTTGATGTGCTTCTAGGACTTTCTGAATACACCTGAAGTCTACATGGAGTATACTATGAAATCGCTTTGTGGATTTGGGACCCATCATGATAATGATTTTTTTACTTTCCAAGCTACTGACTTGACGCCCTGGGTGTGGGTGCCCTTGTAGGTGCTCAATGGATAATTAAACTGGGTCTGCATTGTTGAAGGTCTAGGAAGTTCGGCATTATCAGGGCATAAGCTGACCGTCGCCGCCATCAAGGACCTGTGACGTTGCACCGTGAGAGCATACTTTGCCTTAGTCTTCTGGCAATGTCAGGGGATGACACCAGCTGGTAGAAGGTCTCGTGACGTGTCCTTTGATGTTTTGTTTTGTTTTTTGAGTTCGAGTCTCACTGTGTTGCCCAGGTTGGAGAACAGTGGCACGCTCACAGCCACCCCAGTGTCAACCTGCTGGGCTCAGGCGATCCTTCCACCTCAACCTTCCAAGTAGCCAGAACGACAGGCACGCACTACCACGCCTGGCTAATTTTTCTGATATACTGTAGAGACGAGGTCTCACCAAGTTGCCCAGTGTGGCCTCGAATTCCTGGGCTCAGGCAATTCTCCCTGCCTCAGCCTCCTAAGTAACTGGAACTACAGGTGTGTACCACCACACCCAGCTAATTTTTAAAAATTGTTTGTAAAGATGAGGTCTTACTATGCTGCCCAGGCTCAAGCAATCCTCCTGCCTGGCCTCCCAAAGCACTGGGATTACAGGCTTGAGCCACTGTGCCTGGCCTCCTTTTATGTGTTTAGTTGTTATTGCAAGTGCCTCAAAGATGAAGACCATGTCTTACACCCTTTGTGATTCTACTTCCTTGGTTTTGCTGGTTAAATGCCAAGGTTAGCTTGTGCACTGGAACCAGCTTTGACCCTGCATCTAGGGACCAGGTTCTAGCTGGGCCCCATCTGCTGGCTAGCTGCCTGGGCGGGCTGGTGCAGGGAAACAAAATCCAGAGCAACATTCTGGTGGGTCCCATCTCCCTGAACTCATTTCCTCCCCTGCCATGGGAGGGTAAGCATTGACCTTCACAGTTGCTCAGGTCTAAAATTCTGTACTTCTGTTTCCTCTTCAGCTAAAAAAAACGTAACCCCCTCAAGCATTTGTGCTTTTACAGCCTAGGCAGGTCTTTCTTGTCTATACCCCTAATAAACTGATAAAGCCAGATAATGTTTGAGAGCTTGCACACTGAGCACACTCTTACACGCCTGCCTGGACTGCCTCTCTGGGTCCTCTCCCAGCCCTTGTTCTCTGCCCCAGGAAGTGAAGGCTTGAGCTGCTCCTCGTGCCCCAGATGGAGCCTGTGGGAGTCACAGCAGGGGTGGAGTACTCCGGGAGAGGATCACAGGGCACAAGGTGGACCTCGAGAGAGGGCCTCTCAGGAAGGAGCAGAGAGTGGAAGGGCGTGGGGTATTTTCAGTGAGAACAGCCCAGTGCACAGAGGTGCGGGGCAGGACAAGGAGCTTGGAGCCTGTGGGTAGCACGGTAACACTGGGCTGCCTTTCAGAGTCTGATCTGAGAGGGTGGGCACAGTTCCCGGAGCCTCTGGGGCGTGCAGACCCCTGCTGGGAAAGTGGAACCGGGCATCCAAATGGAGTTAAGGGAAGAGGGTGCGGTGTAGGCTAGGAGCAGAGCCTGGAGTCCGGGGCACCAGCATGTAGCCTCCTTTCTGTTGTGACTGGATATTTTCTGAGGTCAGCCAATGGGCCTGTGTGCTCCTTCTCCTGCCCCTGGCGGGCATGAGGTGAGGCCTTGCAGGACTGTGTTCTAGCCCCCGTGTGGACGTCCCTGGGAGTGACGGCAGGACTGTTTCCTCGTCAGGCTGTCTTGATGGCAGGACGTCGTGAAGTGGGGTCTCCAGCACCCCTTCCAAGGCCTGCATCCTCGCCTCATTACAGATGAAGACAATGATGTATTAGTCTCATGACAGCCCCATGTAGCAGGTGGAGTCTTATCCCTGCTCTGCTGATGAGAAAACAGGGACGTTAAATAACGTTACAAGCCCCAATGATAAATGTGGAGAAGCATTGTTTAGACATAGTTTTATAAGAGCACAGTTCTCTCCGTCCACACCGCAAGAGAACGAAGCTCTGCCCACCACTGTAGGTGATGGTTAGGAAATATTGCCTGGAAACCTACTTTTTTCTGCCATTTAAAAAATTGAGACCAGGCACGGTGGCTCAAGCCTGTCATCCCAGCACTTTGGGAGGCCGAGGTGAGGGAATTGCCTGAGCCAAAGGGGTTCGAGAATAGCCCAGGCAACTTGGCAAGCCCTCATCTCTACAATAAATAAGAAAATTAGCCAGGCATGGTAGCACGCGCCTGTAGTTCCAGCTACTTGGAAGGCTGAGGTGGAAGGACCGCCTGAGCCTAGCAGGTCGACGCTGGGGTGGCCGTGAGCATCCCACTACACTCCAGCCTGGGTGATGGAGTGAGGCTCCAACTCAGAAAAACAATTGAAATAGCATTCACATACTGTAAAGTTCACCCTTTTGAAGTACACTGTTCGGTGGGGTTTAGTATGTTTACCAGTGTATGCAGTCATCACCACTATGAATCCGAGAATATTTTTGTTGCTCCGTGAAGAAGCTCCATGCCCGTTGGTAGTCACTCCCTTCCCTGCCCCCAGCCCTGGCAGCCACTGCCCTGCTTTCTGCTCCCGGATATAT
This sequence comes from Cephalopachus bancanus, assembly GCA_027257055.1. Lineage (NCBI taxonomy): Eukaryota > Metazoa > Chordata > Mammalia > Primates > Tarsiidae > Cephalopachus > Cephalopachus bancanus. The sequence continues at coordinate 285,300 of JAPVLO010000180.1, forward strand.
GGATGGAACCACACACTGCGTGGTCGTCTTGTGTCTGGCCCTTTCACTTGGCACGATGTGCTCAAGGTGCATCCTTGCTGTGGCTTGGATTAGGATGTTGTTTCTTTGTGCTGGATGACACTGCACTGTGGGGTATGCCATGTTTGTCCATTCATCGGTGGTGGATGGATGGGTCATTTCTCCTTTGTGACCCTTACAAGGAATGATGCTGTGAACATTGGTTTTTGCGTGGATGCATGTGTTCGGTCCTCTTAAGAGTACATCGAAAAGCTGTTTTGAAAGACAACGTAAGGTACGAGAGGTCTCATTTTCATTGTTCTTCTTGTGATTGCTTCTAGTTCCCACTAGTGGCGGACTTGTTTCATGACGACAAGGACCCTGTCCCTGCCACCACCACACCTGGGAAGGGTTCGTCCTCGAAGATCAACATCCGTTCTGCCAGACCCCCCATAAAAGTCTCCAACAAGGAGCACAAGAAAACTGTGGGCCACCAGGTCAGCCCGGCCAAGAACTGTGGGCTGGGGTACACGTGCCCTAGCAGCCTCTCTGTGGGTGAAAGGTGACCACAGGACAGAGGGAGGCCATGTGGCCCCAGCAGTTCCCAGTTCTGTCTGTGTCCTTAGGAGAAGGAAACTGAAATCTTCACTATAGGGCACTAACTAAGGAATGAGGGAAGGGGAGGGCACAGCCCCTGTCAGGGTGTTCATCCCCATGGGTCCTCACTGCAGGGCCACAGACACCCCACGAGTCCACACTGCAGGGCCTCAGATACCCCAAAGGTCCACGCTGTAGGGTCTCAGACACCCCACAGGTCCACACTGTAGGGTCTCAGACACCCCACGGGTCCACACTGCAGGCCACAGGCACCCAATGGGTCCACACTGCAGGGCCTTAGACACTCCATGGGTCCATGCTGCAGGGCCACAGACACCCTGTGGGGAGGCAGAGGCTCTGGAGTCTGCAGGCTGGAGAGAAATCCTGAGTAAGCTGGGATCAGGAGACTGAGAAGAGAGCTGCTCCTGCTGTGGGTCTCTGGGCATTCTGGCCAGCATGTCTCTGGAGAGCAGAGTGCCTGCCACGCCCCAGCCACACACCTGCTTTTATTCCCATGGGTTTGCCCGTTCTGGATACTTTATATGCACAGTCACTTTCAGAGTATGCAGGCCTCAAGGTCAGGGCTCCAGGCCTCAGGGCTTGGATAAGCCTGTGTGCGCGGTGACACATTTCCCATGTAGGTTTGCCCCCGTTGTGGTGTTTGGACCACAACACAGGGAATTGGGCACATGAGGGGACCGTCTTCCGGGTAGTTCAAGGGGGCCCTCATATGGGGAGGACTTGATTCTGGTCACAGCAAGGTGGGAGGGTCAGTGCTGGAATCTGAGCCCACGTCCGAATCTCTTCCCCAACCTTCTAATTTAACGATAACAGCAATAATAGTAATGCTCACTGCCACTAGTGTCTGAGAGTCCCTTCGTCACACGTCCACACGACCTTCAACGTAACTGAGTGCTGGCTCTTGTCTCTCCAGTTCCGCACCTCCCTGCACCTGCTCATGGAGACCCTGAATGCCACGACACCACACTATGTCCGCTGCATCAAGCCCAACGATGAGAAGCTCCCCTTCCAGTAAGTGTCTGCCGGGTGTCAGTCCATCCAGTGGCCTCTGGTGGCACAAGGTGGGGTCTGTGGCCTGCAGCATGTCAACTGATCAGACTTAGCATTGCCAGATAGTTTATATGTGAAGGCAGGCGGACAGACAACATTTGCCCACAAGCAGCGTTTGTCCACAAATGATGTTTGCCCGCAGGTATTTGCCTACAGACATTTGCCCACAGACCATTTTGCCCAGAGACCACATTTGTTCACAGATGATGCTTGCTTCCAGACTACGTTTGCCCGCAGACCACATTTACCCAGAGACCACATTTTCCCACAGACCATGTTTGCCACATATGACTCTTGCCCACAGACCACATTTGCCCACAGATGTTTGCCCACAGACCACGTTTGTCCACAGACCACATTTGCCGACAGACATTTGCCCACCACAGATGACGTTTGCTGATGGAAGTTTGCCATCAGACACTTGCCCACAGACCTTTGCTGACTCCATCTGGTCTGCTGCGCAGGCAGGTTCAAGAAGGCACAGTATCTGATCCCGTGGAGCTCATGGTAGCTGGACTGACACTTGAATCCACCAGAGAACCATCAGGTGCAGGCGTGAGCACGTCTCACCACACATGTTAAGTTCTGATGTGGGAAATGGTTACAGTGGTCAGGAAGGGTTTTCCTTGCATGGAGGGAACTAGACCTCAGATGACAGGTCAAGTGAAGGACACACAGATGGTCCTGTTTCCCAAGTCTCCCATTCTGCTCAGCATCCAGAGTCATCCACACTTGCTCGCTGCCCCTCACCACCAAGTGTCCAGAATCATCTACACTTGCTCACCACCCCTCACTTCTGAGTGTCCAGGGTCATCTGTATTCACCACTACTCACCACTGAGTGTCCAGGGTCACCCACACTTAAACCTCTCACCACCAAGCATCTACACTTGCTCACTGCCCCACCACTGAGCATCCAGAGTCATTCACACTTGTTCACTGCCCCTCACTGCCAGTCGTCATCTACACTCGCTCGCTGCCAAGCATGCAGTGTCCCTGCTTGCTCACTGTCCCTCATCACTGAGCATCCAGTCCTCCACCCTTGCCCACTGCCCCTCCCCGCTCAGCCTGCTCTGATCCAACATTGGCCTCTACCTTGACCTTGGAGTGTTTGCTACAACTCTATCCTTGCTCACGAGGCTATCACCCCAATCCATGAAGCAGTGACTCTTCATGATTTTGTCCGTCTTTGGATTCTGCCGGATTCCATCTCTGCGTGCCTGCTGCAGAGTCACTGGCCACTCGTGGTCGGCGTGTCTGACCTTTGCTCCCCCCCAAAACTAATTCCTCTTTATTTGGCCTCCGTTGTCATAAATAGCATAACCCTTTTCTCCTCCCTGCTGGACCTGACCTCCCTGACTGGAAGCCTGAGGATCACTGGAGGTCACTACTGTCCAACAGGACCTTCTGTGAGAAGCTGCACCATCTATGTGGCAACCCCTGGTCCCACGTGGCCACTGAGCGCTTGAAATGTGGCTGATGTGATCAAGGGACTGAATTCTTAATATGCTTCGCTTTAACTTTTTTTGGCACTCAGGTGCTGGAACAGCATAACCCCTGATTCCTCCTCCTCCCGCACTCCTAGAGTCTAATGGCAGTCAGAGCCCACGGGTGACTATGTGAACTTTCCTCACGTGGTGCCCTTCTCTCCCCCGCCCGTCGTCTCATTCCATGCCCTCCTCATTTCCCGCCTGGAGTACTGCCCAAGCCTAAACAAACCTCTCACCACCCACAGCCTCTTTTCTGCCCTTACTCTGAACCTTCACACGTGCCATTTCCTCTGGACAGGGAAGGTGTGTCTGTACATTTATTAAGCACCTTATTTCCCTATTTCTTCCCATGATTTCTGCTTTGGTCCTAGTATCGTTTCTTTCTGCAAAATCGTTTATTTTGGCAGTTCTGACTCCCAGACTATCTGACCTGCTTCCTGTAGTTCTCATCATTTAGTGAAGCTCAAATTCCACTCAGTGGGCCTGGAGGTAGGAAGGCAGGAGGTGGCATGGAGTTGACCTCTGTCTACTTGGTGGGCCTGGAGGTGGGAAGGCGGGAGGTGGTGTGAAGTTGGCCTCCATCCACTTGGTGGGCCTGGTGGTAGAGAGGCAGGAGGCGGCATGGAGCCAGCTTCTTGCAGGCGCTGCTTGTCTGCTCTGTTCCCTTCCCCAGTTTCTGAGATGTGCTTAGGAATCCCCCCACGTGGCATCTGTGTACCAGTTGGCTCCACAAAAAAGAGGCTATCAGAAGCAGTGTGCGTGAAAGACTTAGATTATCTGTGAAGGGCAGGCCCAGAGGAACGCAGGCCCACGCCAGTTCGGCTGGCTGCTGGGACTTGGCCGTCCCCTCCTCAGAGCCCAGCCCTGCCGTGGTCCAGGTGCTCCCACGTGAGAAATGATGCGAGGGCTCTCAGAGGGACTTTCCCATCCTCTTATTCCATTTGTTGAAGACCTTCCTCGGCCCTCAGGACCAAAGTCTTCCTCCCCATAAAGGGGGAGCTTGGAAGCACCCTGGACCGAGTCATGGCACCTAGATCCTGGCCCGGCTTTCTTTTCTCTTGGGGCCAATCACACGCCCAGTTTCCATTCTCTGTGTCTTGTTGTCTCATTTGTTAATTGTGGCTAGAAAATATCCTGATGGAAGAATTCAGGAGCTAATACATGGGAGTCATTTATGAGACGTGTAAAAGCTTCTGTGGTTAACGTTACTCTTCATGTTATTCCAGAAGGAGGTTTCTGCATCTCTTCTCCCATTCCCTCCTTTCAGTGTTTCTCACCCTCAGTACTGCTGTCATTTGCGGGCAAGTAATTCTTTGCTGTGGCCTATCTTGTGCATCGTAGAATGTTTAGAAGTCTCCCTGGCTTCCACTAGCAGAAGTCAACAGATCCCCCCATCATGACAATGAAAATGCTTTTAGACACTGCCAGTGTCCCCTGGGGACAAAACTGCCTCCAGCTGGGAACCGCCATCCTGCACTAAACGCTCTGGCCACATCTCTTGTATGAAAGTCTTCTTCCTCTGTGTCCTGTATTCAGGAAGCACCTGTCATGCTCCTGCAGGGCCCTGGCCCAGGATAGGTGGAGTGACGATGTGACACGTCCCCCATGCTTAAGGACCTGTCTGTCTGAGATAACTGGCAGTCCCCAGAGAGACTGGTGGTGGCCCTGTGACAGTGCTGTCAGGCGGAGTAGACAGCTAGATAATGTGATAACATGTCCAGGGAGGAGTGGCCCAGGCAAGGGTCATCATTGGGGAGTCCTTGGCCTGGGCCTGACCAGATCTCCTGAAGGCCAGCCCCCTGGGCTCAGGGTCTCAGGGACCTAGATGCCACCACAGAATGGGCAGGGGGCCTGCAGCCCGTGCCGAGGTGTGTAACTGTGGAGGTGATGCCTTGGACTCACTCCACACCCAGCAAGCTCTGGGCACTGCTGTGCTTGTCCACTGTGTGGGGAGGGGGAAGCCTAGATTTGAGCACATTGACCCTGTCTCTTTGGGAATTTTTTCAATTCGGAAGCTGGGGTTCGTTGTCCTCACTGTGGGCTTCCAGGATTTAATAGCAGAAGGGCTGACTTTCCATTCTTAGTCGCCTTACAGTGACCATAAGAGGTGCGTCGAGGGATACTTGTGGCATTGGGTTACTTTTGGGGAAACGATACTAAAACGCAGAAGGCTGGCTCACTTCTCCGTCCTCGGGGTTGTGCCCAGGGAGAGATGGTGGTGATATCATCTTTGTATAGTGTCTTTTAGCTTTTTCTAAAAGCATTTCTCTGTTTTTGACATCGCTAGTCATGACAACGGATTGCTGATTTGTATTTGGGCCAGGTATTTCAGCTCCCATTGAGCCATGGGGAAAGCAAGGTACAGAGATGTGACTGGGAGTCCAGCTGGTCATTCAGAGAGGAGGGAGGACAGACAGAGTCTCGGACGGAGGGGTGTGACTCTGAGGGCAGCAGACACCAGGCTAGGCCCACCTGCAGAGCTCCAGGCTCCTGGGCAGGTGCTGGTTGCTGGGAAAGGAATGCCCAGGTCATCAGGGAGAGGCACAAACAGCGTGGCAAGAGTTGCCCACGTGTTGCAGGTGCTGGTACTGACGCGGCCTCTGCCTCCCTTGGTCCAGCAGGGCAAGCCGCTGCCCGACTGCCTGACCACAGTTTAAGCCGAAGCCGCTGTCGTCTCCCAGGTCTGTGACTGTGAGCCTGCAGGGTCTTCCCCTGCCCTGCCACTTTCCAGAGCAGAAGGAACAATGAGCTGGCCCTTGGCCCCTGCTGAGCTGCAGGGCCATCGGCTGCAAGGGGGGGCACTCATGCCTCGTCCGTTCATGGCGTGGGATGGGCTTCTTAGCGGATTAGAAATGGACTTGACTCCTGGACTGGACTCCTGGACTGGCTTAATTCTTCCCCAGGAAGACTCCTCGATGACCCAGCCCACTCTACTGCCTCTGGCTTCTCTCTGCACTTTCATCACATTGATGACCTGCCTTGTAGGACGTGGCTTGTACACACTCCGCTCCAAGCAGAACTTAGAAAGCTCACACAGTATCTGACTTTTCACTCTACGGTGTACTGTTCAATATGTCTGAATAAATACTGGGTTTTCTGTGCTAGGCTTAGCATTGTGGGGCATGTGAGTAACTGAGAAGGGTGTACACGTCTCTTAAGCCCTGAAGATAAAGTTCTTCATCTGTGTGACCATTAAGTAGCAGCTGCTGTGATCACAGCTGGTGACGCACGTACCCTTTGTCATTTCTGATATCATCCACAGGCCATAACACTTAAGCTTTGCATTAACCCTGTAAAACAGGTTTTGCTGTTATCCCTGTGTTTTAGACCAGAGGAGATGAAGTGACTTGCCCCAGAGAACACATGTAGCCGGCAAATGACCATGTCACAATTCAAGCCCGGGTCTGCCTGGCCTAGAATTTGTTCTTCTAATGCCTGGGCCAAATCACAGTGTCAAGTGTATATGATCTGAACTTTGAAATAAGACACCTGCTGTGTGGCTGGAAATGACAAGGCCAGGTGCTGGGGAGGAGGTGGGAACAAGCCTGGGAGGGTGGGGAAAGGTCAGGTGGGCACAGAGGAAGAAGGGCATCTTGGGAACCCAAGGATGGCCCGAGCCTTGTACACGGAACTGAGGGCACTGAAGTGGCTTGTGCCCTGCCCAGCGGCATCTTATCTGTGCTCGACCCTGGCCTTGTGCTCAAGGGTGTGTGAGGAACCATCACTTGGCATAGGCTTGCAGAGTGGTGCCCTCTCCTGTTCTGCTGCCTTCCTCAAGCCCGGCCACTCACCACATGTCTTGCTGTTGGCAGCTTTGACCCAAGGAGAGCGGTGCAGCAGCTTCGAGCCTGCGGAGTGTTGGAGACGATTCGCATCAGTGCAGCCGGATACCCGTCCAGGTAATGTGCCGCGGCCTGCCCTTCAGGGTGTGGTGCCCACCACAGGACCCTACCTGTGTGCTGTTGGCCAGAAATGGCCTCCACAGCATCCCCCAAAGCCCCAGCAGGAAGCTATGAAAATGACTTTCACGCCGGCCTGACGGATGTGAGAGTGGACAGCAACTCTGGGTGTTTTCTCTAAATGGCCTTTTCAAGTTCCATGTCAGAGCTACTCTGAAGGATGAGCTCACAGAGCTGCTGAGAAGCTTCTCTGCACTCAGCTTCTACCCGTCTCCTCCGCCTTTTCCTCCATCTTAAATTGTGGTAAAACGTCTATAACATTTACCATCTCAGCCACATGTCAGTGTGCAGTCCCATGGCGTTAAGTACATTCATGTGTTTGTGCCACACTCGCCCTCCCCCCATCTCCAGGACCCTTCATTCTTCAAAGCAGTAGCTGGTTCTATTAGCTATAACTCCCCATTCCTCCTCCCCGAGGCCTGGCACCCTCTGCTTTCTCTCTGAATTTGACAGCTCTAGGGACTGCATATTGTGGAATCCCATGGTATATGGACTTTTTGTGTGTGTGTGTGTATTCTTTTTTTTGGAGTTGGAGTCTCACTCTGTCATCCAGACTGGAGTGCAGTGGCTGCTCCCGGCCACCGCAGCCTCCACCTGCTGGGCTCCAGCGATCCTTCCGCCTCAGCCTTCCCAGTAGCTGGAACTACAGATGCGCACTACCACGCCCGGCTAATTTTTGATTTGTTGTAGAGATGAGGTCTCGTCAAGTTGCCCAGGTGAGTCTGGACCCTGCGGGCTCAGGCAATCCACTCACCTCGGCCTCCCAAAGTGCTGGGATTATAGGCTGAGTCACGGAGCCCAGCCTATTTGGTATATGGACTTTTGTGAGTGGCTTATTTCACTTAGCCCGTCTTCGGGGTTCATGCGTGTTGTCACATGTGTCCGAATTTCCTTCCTTGCTAAGGCCGTGTTACTGTTCCGCTGTATGGATATATCACATTTTGCTTACGCATTCATTCGTCGATGGACTGCTTTCCCTTTTCACGTAGAGTTAAATCCATGGTAGAAGACACCATTTCCTTTGAGTTGGAAAATCATGCTCTGAGTTGCTTTTGTGCCAGAAGCACTGATGTGTCCAGAGTGTGCTCATCTCTGCCAAGACACTCGCTTTGAACTGGGGTGGAGGGTGTGTGGTGACCCCACTAGCTGGTGTGACATCACACTGCATACCAGTGTCACGCAGGTCAAACATCTGCTGCCACTAATGGGAACTGCCAGGACCTGACCCACTGTCCTCAGAAGTTCTTCGCGTGTTAGTAGGTGGGAGAAGCCAGATGTAGGGTGGAGGGATATGGACAGGCCTCCCCAGGTGTGGGATGGGGGATGTGGACAGGCCCCTGATACAGGGGATGAGATGGCGGCACATGCACAGGCCACAAGACGGGGCTTCTTGGAGGTAGGGTGGGATGGGGGGTTGGGGGACGGGGGAGGTGGATAGGCCTCTTCTGATGTCGGATGGGGTGAGGGGTGTCGGATGGGGTGAGGGAGGCGGGCCTCCCACATGTGGGTGGGGGGTGTAGACAGGCCTCTCCATATATGGCAGGGGACGTGGGACTTGCCCTCTGCTGAGGAGGGACCGTTTCATATGCGGAGGTTGATTGCCCTCAACAACTTAGCCATAAACAGTTCCCAGATGTCAGGACTGGGAAGGAAGCAGTTGGTGGCCGTAGGGGTTTGCAGGTGACTGGACATACAGGAGCTGTCAGTCACGGTGGCATCCAGGCAGCTTTCAGAGCCGCGGTTTCTGGCGCTGCTTGGAATGATCCACTCTAGCCAGCTTGAAGGCTGCCGTTTTCTTTTTGTTTGTTTTTTGTTTTGTTTTGTTTGAGTCAGAGGCTCACTGTCACCCAGGTTGGAGTGCAGTGACACACACATGGCCACCACAGCCTCAACCTGCTGGACTCGGACGATCCTTCCGCCTTAGCCTTCCAAGTAGCTGGAACTATAGGTGCATACCACCACACCCAGCTATTTATTTATTTATTTATTGTAGAGATGAGGCCTCACCATGTTGCCCAGGTTGGTCTCAAACCTCTGGGCTCAGGCAGTCCTCATGCTTCAGCCTCCCAAAGTGCTGGGATTACAGGGGTGAGGCACCGCACCTGGCCAAGGCTGATATTTTCAACCACATTTTTTCCAGCTTAGGAAAAGGACAGGGATGTCTGAGGCCCTTCTCGTTTTCCACCTCAGGGTCTGAACACAAGCAGCTCACAGCTCTGCTATTACTGAGGTGGCTAGCTTGTCAGCTCAGGTGAGAGCGCGAGTTCCTCTTCCCGGGGTCTGCCCTGCTGTCTCTGGCACCCGCCTTTTGACTGAGCGGAGGGTCCCAAGCCACGGGCGCAATGGCTCGGGTGTGAGTTAGCCACTGGCGTCTCCCCAGCTAGACGACTTCTGCCCAGGTCCAGGTCAGATGCGTTGGTCAGGCCCTGAAGGAGGGCCCTGGGAGCTGCTGAGCTACTATGCTCAGACCATCTTCCACAGGTGGCTGGCTCCACTCCTGCCCCGGCCCTCGTGTCTGCTGGTCTCCCAGGAGAGGGCTCACCCTCAAGAGCATGTCTCCAGTGCACTGTCTCTCAGTGCTGCAGCCCATTAGTGGGTCAGGACGTCAACACTATGGTTGTAACCAGCATATTGTGTTTGTTTGGGTTTGCTTTTTAAAATTTATTTATTTTTATTTTAAAGATGTGGGGTACAATTCAGGGTTAGGTACTTAAGTGATCATCGTATAGGTAAAGTTTGGGTACCCTTATTGATGTTATGTGCCCCCCATCCCCTGGCAATGTTCCACTATTGCCAACTTCTTTCTTATAGTATTATGGTAAATGTTCAGAGTCCGCTTCTGAGTGAGTACACGTAGTACTCAGACCTTGGTTTCTGTGATAGATTACTGAGTATTGTAGACTCTAATTCCATCCAAGTTGCTGTGAACTTCATAATTTTGTTTTTCCTATGGCTGTGTAATGTTCCATCATGTATATGTACCACATTTTCTTTATGCAGTCCACTTTTGATGAGCAGCACGGTTGGTTCCATGTTTTTGCTATTGTGAATCATGCTGCAATAAACACAGTTTTGTGAATAATGCCGCACTTTGAGAGGCTGAAGCAACAGGACTGCCTGAGCCCAGAGGTTTGAGACCAGCCTGGGCAACTTGGTGAGACCTCGTCGCTACCATAAATAAATAAATAAATAACTGGATGTGGTGGTAATCTTTTTCATAGAGTGATTTGAGTTTCTCCAGGGATATTCCCAGTAGGGGGATTGCGGGGTCGTATGGAAGGTTGGTCTTTAGATCTTTCAGAAATCGCCACACTGTTTTCCACAAAGGTTGTACTAGTTTGCACTCCCACCAACAGTGTAGAAACATTTCCTTTTCCCCACATCCTCTCCAGCATCTGTTATTTTTTTGAGTTATTGATGATGGCCATCGTATTGTGTTTTGAGTGAAATAACTTGGGGTAGAAGACAGAAGAACGTAGTCTGTGGGAGATGTACATGGTGGCATGACCGTCTCTTGGTGCTCTCTGCAGGGATGGGTGCATCAGGGTGTAAAATGCCTTTTTGCCAGTGAGAACCAGAAGAGGATGGAACTGCAAAGTCCCCAGCTGGCTGGTGGGCGTTGGCTAGACCCACTCTTCTCCACCCGTGAGGTGGTGTCATCCAGTGTTTTGCTGCTCACGTCCTGTGGTGCTGCTGGAGGATAGATTCTGAGAGACTGCCCTTGGGGCTGTCCAACCCTAGGACTCGGTGCAGAGCTGCCCTATCCCCTCCAGCTAGATGACAGGACTGGGCCTGGGCACAGGCCGCGAAAGCCTGGGTGGCGGCACCCTTTGGCTCTGGAATCAGGCCTGGACTCAAGTGTTGGGCCACACTTCTTGGCTGGGTGACCCTGGGTAAGCGAACTAATCTCTGTTAGCCAGGTTTCCCTAAGGAGAATGATCGTCCTCGTGTGACGGGATGTGGGGAGGAACAAGATGACATCCTGAAGTCCCAGCACAGTGCCGGGCACTTGAACATGGGGTAAATACTTACTAGTCCTCAGATACAACAAGAAGCCACCTCTCTCTGGGTGGAACTATTTGATAGAACACGTCTACGCCAGACGTTTCTAGCTGTTTCCTTGTGAAACCCCGTATGTGTGTGTGTGTGTGTGTACACCTCACAAGCATTCTGAAATCCCTAGAGCTCATCGAGCAATTGAAAACTCATTTGAAAAGTTATGCAGAGAAGCCCATCAAGACAAACTGGAGCTGACTGCCCCATGTCAGGACTGTTGGAACCATGGGTCCTCGCGGTCGCACCCGTGCCGAGGGTGCAGGCCTGGAGGGGAGCAGAGAAGCCCCAGGGCTGGCCTCTGGTGTGGCTCATGGTGGGCGCTCACTGTCAGAGGGAGGCACGGACGTGGCACCCATCAGGCAGGGGAGAGGCAGGGAAGTGTGTGACCCAGAGCTGGGCTAAGGTGATGGGGCCAGGGTGCCCATCTGGGAATGTGAAGTCGCCCTTCCTAACAGGATTGCTTAGTTGTCGAATAGGTAATTTGCAGAGGGTTTCTCCTTGGAGAACGTCAGGGAAGGACTGGGGCCCATGGGTCTGACGTGGGCCCTGGTGGGGATCTGCACGTGTTCCTACCCTCCAAGCCCCCAGCAGAGCCTCTCATGGCCCCACCTACATTCTCACTGACCTTCCTGTCTCCGCACAGCGTGATCTGCTTCAGAGCAGGGAGGGCGGGACGTCTGGGGCTCACGTGAGCTCCGTGCAGAACGAGGACAGTCTCTTGCCTGCGTGGTGCCCTCTTCCAGGAGTTGTTCTTCTCCATGTCCCATCCCACACCAAGCATCTGGCCCTGTGTTGCTTGCTGGGAGGGAACGGAGGTTTGGGTCCTGGGCCCTGCCTGGCAGGAGTCCACAGCCCAGGGGAAGTGAGACGAGCTGGAGATGGAGCAAGGCCCAGCCAGATGCAGGGTTAAGTGCAAGCTGGGGCGAGCCTTGGACCGGGCCTGGAAGGCCGAGGGTACAGCCAGCCAGGGCGCAGCATGATGTCCAGGGACGGAAGCCCCAATGAGCTGCAGAGGCTTCCCCACCTCTCCGTGCCTATCCACACTGCCCAGTCCCAGCTGTGGTGTGCTGGGAGACCAGGCGTGCTTGTTGCCACATTCCAGCAGCCTCTGCTTTGGCTGCTAAGAGAATGTGTTCCCTCCAAGTCTTTTGACCCATATAGACAATGGGTCTTCCTGCTGTGCCTTGCTCCTGGCTCAATTCAGAGCTGCTGGCAAAGTTGGGATACCCATTATTTACTGGCTCCCCTGGGCAGCTGATGGATATATCTTTTTCTGCTGTCCTAATTGTTCCAGACTTTTTTTCTAGCAGATAATTGCATGTACCTTTTTTTTTTTTGTAATTATGGGCATCATGGAAAGGGTAGGGAAGGAAGGATAGACTATTTTTGGCTTGGCAGGAAGTGTCTCCTAACACCATGACTTAGACGTGTGGACTTCGGTCAGGGTGCTGCCTCCCGTACTCCCTTGCATTTGCTGATTTCCTAAAGAGAGGACTTCTCCCCAAACTGCCATTTGGAATGTTAACTTCTGGGAAGAGGCACTATGGTGAACTGTGGCACTTTTGTTAGTGCTATGTTGGGTGGAGTTCAGTCACAAGCTCTCAGACTCTAACCCTGTGTCCTCTTACCACTGCCCAGCCTCTGCACCAGGGTGGTGTGTGTCTGGAGGGCGGGCAGTGTGGGGCTGCAGAACAAAGCTGCCACACCTGTAGCTCTCAGCCCTACACCATTGCTTCATCGTCTGCCCCTGCCAACCTGGGTGACCATGTGAAGTGACCCCATGGATTAAAATAATAAAGCTCCTAACTGCCTAATCCCGGAGACTGTCTGGTGTATGTGGGGATACGGAAGCAAGGGTTCACGATTGGAGAAAATACATGGAGTCATGTGTGCTGGCCTCAGAGTGTAGAGTTGAGCCATTGTTTTGTTGACCTGACTTTGGGAAACCTTCACGGGACAGAGGGACCTGAGTGGGACCTTGGGTGGATGGGGAGTTGTCCACAAAAATTCACCTCTGTGGTTGCTGAAAGCTCAAAACAGCAAAAGTGAGTTCACTTGTGTTAGCTTGCCAAACAATAACACACCTTGTCACCTCTGTTTCCAAGAGGTGTCAGTGGGCTGCTTCGATTAAGGGAGTTGCATCTTCTGCCAGCCGCTTGCATTTCCCATGCTTAAGCGGTTAAAGGGAAAGAAAACGCAAGTTCGGTATGCAGCGCCCTCGATGGATATCCGTGGAGCTGTCCCCTGGGAGCCCACGCAGAGTTCAGGATGCAGAGCCCTCGATGGATATCATTGGGGCTGCCCCCTGGGAGCCCATGCAGAGTCCAGGTTAAAGAACCCTTGATGGATATCTTGGGGCTGTCCCCTGGGAGCCCACGCAGAGTCCAGGATGCAGGGCCCACGATGGATGTCTGTGGGGCTGGTCCCTGGGATCCCACGCAGAGTTTGGTTGCAGAATCCTCAACGGATGTTAATGAAGGTATTTCCTGGGAGCCCATGCAGAGGGCTTTTCAAGCAGAGTCCTGCATCAGCTCCTGATGGCCTGGAAGAAGAATGATTACCCTTTTCAAAGTTAACACATGCTCAGCGCCACCAAAGTCTACAAGCCTAAAAGCAGAAGTGAGAAGTGCTGGCTGACAGCGTTTCCTCGTCCTGCCTTCAGTATACCTGTCTATTTTTATCCTCCCTGAGAATTACGGCTCTCTGTGAGTCTGATTTAAAAGGAAAATGAATCATTCAACTTGAAGTACTATGTGCTGTGACTGAGAAATGTGTCCATTGTAACACACACAAAGCGCTAGGATGGATGCACTGTCTGGGCAGAGCCAGCCCCCGGGCTTGTGCCTGTGCAGCCATCTGTCTCCCTCCGGAGTTCAGAGCACCTTGATGTCCTGGGGGGATTGTAGAGCAGATGCTGCTTAACTGGGAATGAGGGGTGGGGGCCTCATATGTGCAGCGTTCGTTTAGAAAGATAAAACAAAAAGCAAAACACCCTCTGCACAACTCTGCTCTCCTTCAAGCCATCCGACCTTTGCTGCATCGAGGCTGAGTGGCACTTTCTGAAAAGGTTTCCAACCCTTCCTCCACGTCTACACCCCACCCCCACGTGGAATAAGCAGCGAGAGGCGGGAGGGTTAGCTGGAGGCTTGCAAGCTGCCTGCTTTCCCTCCTAATCATGATTAAACTGAGAAGACGCACAGTTACTGCTCTGGCCCGCAGACTGCCCTGCCAAGAAGGGATGGTGCAGGACTCATTCGGGAGCGATGTGCTTCTTCATCTCGGCAGCTTGCAGCCTTGGTTCTGGCTCTTTTGCTGAGACCTGCTCTCACTTTTTTGGACCGGAGTCTGAGCACAGGGTTGCACTTTGCGGTCCCGAGGACACGTTCGAGCACCTCAGAAGCCAGGACCCCACCTTCAGGCCTTCGAGCCAGGATCTGAGACTGAGCCCTGAATGTCTGCATTTTAGAAGGCTTCCCAGAGATTTTAAAGCACATCCTGCGTTAACATCATTACCCTGGAGGCACGTGCTGCTGTGAACCACTGCAAACCACTGACACCTGGTCACATCCAGGCAATGTCGGGATGGACTGGGTCTCAGCCCCAGCTCACAGCCGGTGGAGAGGAACCGTGTTCCCCTACCTCAGCATCAAAGCCTCGCAAGTGTCAGAACTGGGGCCTTCCTGGACTGATCCTGTGTTCCCCGGGTGGCCCAGGCCACAGATGGGGATGGAGGGAAGGCAGAGCTGGAGTACTTAGGATGGTGTGCGCAGTGAGATGGTGTCTGGCAGCCTTTGCACTAGGAATCCCCCACCCCATGAGTGTCAGTGCTGGAAAACCAAGGACGAATCTTACGCATCCCTTGAAGAAGCCCCCAGAAGCCTCTTATGTTTTCATCACGTTAACTTTTAAATTGAGAGGTAATTCATCCACTGTAAAATTCACCCCTTTAAAGTGTGCAATTTAGTGATTTGCATTATATTCAACGGTATACAACCATTACCACTATTTAACCTCAGAAGTTTTATCACCTCAAAGGAAGCCTGTACCGGCAAACAGTCACTCCTCATTGCCCCTCCTCCCAGCCCCTGGCAAGTCCTAACCTACTTTCTATTTCTATAGATTTGCCTACTCCGGATTTTTCATATAGATGGAATCATATGTCCCGTGGCCTTTTGTCTCTGGCTCTCTCAGGACTGTGACCAAGATTTATCCAGGTGCAGCATTTCACACTGCTGAATCCGACTTTGTGGTCAGGATAGATCACACTTTAATGCTCCTTTTATCAGTGGTGGGCACTTGGGTTGTTTCTGCCTTTTGGCAAGGGTGAATAATGCTGCTGTGAACATTTATGTGCGTGTTTTTTGTGGACATATATTTTTATTTCTCTTGGGTGTGTACCTGGGAATGGAACAGCTGGGTCACATGGTAATTCTCTTGGCTCTCTCGCGGGACTTCCATACTGTTTTCCACAGTGCCTGCACCATGTTACGTGCTCAGCAGCAATGTATAAGGGTTTCTGTTTCTACACATTCTCACCAACACTTGGTTTTTTTGGTCTTTTGGTTTCTTTGTTTTGAGACAGGGTCTCTGTCGCCCAGGCTGGAGTGCAGTGGCACGTTCAGAGTTCCCTGTACCCTGGAAGTCCTGAGTTCAAGTGATCTACTCCCCTCAGCCTCCTGGGGAATCAGGACTACAGGTGTGAGCCACTACACCCAGCTAATTTTTTTTAATAGAGACAGGGTCTCACTGTGTTGTCCAGGCTAGTCTTGAATTCCTGGCCTTAAGCAGTCCTCCTTCCTCAGCCTCTCAAAGCTCTAGGATAACAGGCATGAACCATTTCACCCAGCTTCAGCACTTGTTATTCCCTGTTCTTTTGATTATAGCCTTTCTGATAGATGTGAAGAGGTATCTCATTGTGGTTTTGACTTGCATTTTCCCAATGGTTAATGATATTGAGCATCTTTTCATGGGCTTAGCCATTTGAATATCTTATTTAGAGAAATGTCCACTGATCTCCTTTGCCCAATTTTGTTTTAGGTTACTTGTCTTTTCATTGCTGTAGGAGTTCTTTATATATTCAGAATATGAGAAGCATATCAGATATATGACTTGCAAATATTTTCTCCCGTTCTGTGAGCTGTCTTTTCACTTTCTTAATAATATTCTTTGAAGCACAAAACTTAATTCTGAAGAAATCTAATGTATCTGTTTTTTCCTTTGGTTGTATTTTGGGTGTCATAGCTAAGAAACTATTGCCTAATCCAAGGTCACAAAGAGCTACACCTGTGGTTTTTTTCTAAGAGTTTTACAGTTTTAAGTCTTGGATCTATTCTGAGTTGACTTATGTGTGAGATGTGCTGTAAGGGTCCAACCAGTTACCCAACTATCCCAGGCTATTTGTTGAAAAGGTCCCATAACCGGGCTCGGTGGCTCAGCCTGTAGTCCCGGTGTAATCCTCGGTGGCTGAGGTGAGTGGATTGCCTGAGCCTGTGGGTTCAAGACCCGCCTGGGCAACTTGCCGAGACCTCATCTCTACAATAAATCAAAAAATTGGCGGGCGCGGTAGCGCACACCTGTAGTTCCAGCTACTTGGAAGGCTGAGGCAGAAGGATCGCCGGAGCCCAGCAGGTCGAGGCTGCGGTGGCCGGGAGCTGCCGCTGCACTCCAGTCTGGGCGACAGAGTGAGACTCCAACTCAAAAAAAAAAAAAAAAGAAAAAGAAAAGAAAAGGTCCCATCGACTGTTGAGGTAGGCAAGATTGGTGCTGTCAACTCCATTTTACAGATGAGGAAATAAATCCCAGAAGAGCTAAGTGATCAGATCAGTCCTGATAACAGAAGCAGAGCCTCCACACCACAGTTCCTCAGGTCAGGGCCAAGGCTGTTCTCGTCAGTCTTTGAGAAGGTGTCCCTGTCTCCTCCAACTTTGGCTTCTTATGTCCCTTTAAAAGTTTTTCTCATTGATAATAGTTCCAAGGAAAACTCTTATATTCAACATCATTTATTTCTCTGCCAATGTTTTCCTTCAGAAAGGAGAATAAGGGCTGGGTGCAGTGGCTCATGCCTGTAATCCCAGCACTTTGGGAGACTGAGGTGGGAGGATTGCTTGAGCCCCCTGGAGTTCAAGACCAGCCCAGGCAACATAGCATGACCTCGTCTCTAAAAAAAAAAAAAAAAAAAAAGTTAGCCAGGCATAGTGGTAGTGTCGTCCCAGCTACTAGGGAGGGTGAGGCAGGAAGACCACTTAAGCCCAGGAGTGTGAGTCTATAGCGAGCCGTAATTGTGCCTTGCATTCTGGCCTGGGTGACAGTGAGACCTCTACTCAAAAAAAAAAAAAAAAAGAACTAGAGAAGTGTCTGGTGCTTGGTGGCCATTAGGGAGATTATCCAGAGAGAGTCTGCTGGTCCCGGTTGGTGTACCTTGTGGCATGGCCATACTCTTGCCCGCAAGCTGCAATGGGCTCCCGTGTGGGGAATGAGACCCACGGAGCCTCCCAGGCTCCTGTGGGTTCACCTAGAGGGGAAGATGGCCCTGTAGTCTACAACAGTGTGGCTAGGAGCCTTGCCCACGTTGAGTGATGTGTGGTGGAGCATCTGGAAGTGTAGGTGACCCACCGAATCCTGACCGAAGAGCCCTCAAGGATTCATCACCACTTTCCAAGGACCCTTGGGTCACCCACCGTGACTCTTCAGGGATTCTTTGTGGTTGATGTCATGAGGTGTGTAGCTCTGAGACTAATGACCTGGTCTCACTAGAGGGACCCGAGGGTCTGTCTCTTGCAGCCCGTCCCCTGGTGCGGAGACGCTCAGAGCTCAACTGTGGCAGGCCCCATCTGTCTGCCCTGGTCCGCTGGGGACCTCTCGGGCAGGCGTGTCCCTCTGCAGAATGTTCCCACATACAGGTGGTTACACTTACTTTCTTCACCGATCCACTATCAACACCATTACTTATTCTAACCACCTGATTACTTCCCCTTATAATCCTGGCCGAACTCCCTCTGGCGTCAGCCTCCAGAGGAAGTTCCGTCAGCTGAGCAACACCCCAGAGACTGCCTTCCCTATCCCACTTGCCGTCCTGAGCCTTGGAAGCATCTTTCAGACTGGCAGACCCTGCTGGGTGCCCACCCTGGCTCCTCCCCGCTAACCTTCATTATTGCCTCCGGTGCCTCCACTTTTCCCAGTCCTGACTTTCCCCACACACCCAACTGTGGCCCCTTGGCCAGGACAGGACTCCCTCTTACCAGCAGGCCAGGTGCATGGCCAATGGAGGCCTTGTTCCAGAGGAAGCATGACATGGAAAGCCAGAGCACTCAGCCAGACCCCCAACATGTAATTCAGAACGCAGGGAGTGCAGGCCTAGTGGGAATTCCAGTGCTGGGGTCAACAGACTCAGGGTGGGAGCTCTTTTCCCACCATTACTGTGGTCTTGGTGAGTGGACAGTCCTGTGGTATTGATAAGTAGACTGCCCTGTGGTCTTATTGAGTGATCTGCCCTATGGTCTTGGTGAGCAGATAGCTCTGTGGTCTTGTTCAGTGGACAGCTCTGTGGTCTTGGTGATTGGTCTGTCCTATGGTTTTGGTGAGTGGACAGCCCTGTGGTCTTGGTGAGTGGTCTGCCCTATGGTCTTGGTAAGTGGACAGCCCTGTGGTCTTGGTGATTGGTCTGCCCTGTGGTCTTGGTAAGTGGACTGGCCAGTGGTCTTGGTGAGTGGACTGCTCTGTGGTCTTGTGAGTGGACTCTCCTGTGGTCTCTGTGAGTGTACTGCCCTGTGGTCTTGGTGAGTGGACTGCCCTGTGGTGTTGATGAGTGGCTGCCCTGTTGTTTTGGTTAGTGATCTGCCCTGTTTTCTTGGTGAGTGTTCTGCCCTGTGGTCTCTGGTGAGTGGTCTGCCCTGTGGTCTTGGTGAGTGTTCTGCCCTAGTGGTCTTGGTGAGTGGACTGCACTGTGGTCTTGGTGAATGGTCTGCCCTGTGATCTTGGTAAGTGGATTGCCCAGTGGTCTTGGTGAGTGGACTGCCCAGTGGTCTTGGTGAGTGGACTGCCCTGTGGTCTTGATGAGTGGTCTGCCCTGTGGCCTCGGCGAGTGGACTGCTCTGTGGTCTTGGTGAATTTCTCTGCCCTGTGGTCTTGGTGAGTGGTCAGCTCTGTGGTCTCAGTGAGTGGACTGTCCTGTGGTCTTGGACTGCCTCAGCTTTTCCATGATCGAGTGAACTCACACCCAGAGGTCCCCACCAAATCAGGAAGTCCTGGAGAGAAGTTCTGTTTGGGGGACAGAATCGCTGTTCATTCTGGCCTCACTTTGGAGATTTCCTCTTGAAGGTGTGGAGCCGTTCCTATGAGGGTTCATCTCTGGGAGGGTTTCACAGTCCATAGAAATGGGAATTTTCAACTGATTCTGGGTCCTTTGATGAACGACACCTTTGCTGCCCAGACCCCACGGCAGGCAGGTTCCCTGTCAGTCCCCACGAGGCTGTGCCTGCCCCCAACCTGTCCTCTAACCCCCCAGGACGTGGCGGTACTTCTCAGCCGGTGGTTTGCGTTCATGTGTTCACACAGGAGCCGGTGTCCTCCTGTCCCCTCAGCCTTACACACCCCTGCTCCTTGGCACTGGTGTGTTGGGAACACGCTTGTGAGAGGAGGGGAGGAAGCAGCTTGGGCGGGAGAGTCTGGGTCTCTGAAATCCTTGAGATGAAGCCCCTGGGGGGGCGGTCCCCTGACCCTACACTGGGAGGGGAGGTGTCAGGGCCAGCCTGGCCTCCGGTCACACGCTGGCCACGTCAGAACCAGACCTATTCCTCTGTCCTTCTGTCCTCCAGGCAGAAGTCGCTGCAGCCACGCCTCGGCCACTCGTAGTTTCCTTGAGTTATGGATCTACCAGCAGTAAGAGATTTTCCAGTTAGAATCATGTAAGGGTTTCAGCCAGCTAAATGTCACTTTAGTTATTTTCCCAGCAAAACTGCCAACTCAGAGGGAGAAATATAACGAGCACACAGATAAGCACAATGCAGAGTGAGGGAGGTGCCGGCGGAAAGTGCTGCAGAAAGCAAAGCATGGCTAGAGGGGGCACCCACCTGGGCCAGTGGAGACGAAGGGCCAGGCGCGGGTGGAAGTGAGGGGACTTGGGCCTCACCAAGCCCCCTTTCATATGCGTTATGCTGCCAGCTTATTGCCCTACGTGGAATCTCAGAAGTGGGATCTCAGAAGAGAGATGAGGCTGGGACAGAAAGAGCCTGGGAACAGTCAGTTGTGCTTGTGTATTTATTTATTCATTTTTAATTTATTTTTTTTAATATACATTCTTTTTTTTTTTTTTTTGAGTTGGATGGAATCTCACTCTGTCACTCTTACAAAAAGAAAAGAACATTCACGATCTCCTCAGAGGCCAAGGGATACACTATGGTTCCCTCTGAAAGCTTCCCCTCCAAGCCATCACAGCAGCGCTTTGCCTGCCAGTGGGAGGTTGTGAGTGTGCTACAGCTGTGTGAGTTGCTGGATGTGTTCTTGACAGTGGGCCTGAGTTATGTGGATGATCAGAAAAGAAGACTCAAAGTCTACTTCAGGGAGAATGACAGTTTCTTCTAAATTGATTAAAATATGAACAGTGTTATCTCTCTAGAGGCCAGGATATGGTCACTTGTTACTTGCTAGTGTGTGTTTTCTGCATTTAGTAAGATATTTACGTCGTAGAAGAGGAAAACTAACATTTAAAGACAAAGCTCAGCTTTTAATCCTGGCACTTTGGGAGGCTGAGGCGAGAGAATTGAGCCTGCGGGTTCAAGACCCGCCAAGGCAACTTGGCAAGACCTCGTCTCTACAATAAATCAAAAATTAGCTGGGGGTGGTAGCGCATTCCTATAATTCTGGCCCTACTTGGAAGGCTCCAGGAAAGATCGCTGGAGCCTAGCAAGTTGACACTGGGGTGGCCGTGAGTGTGCCATGGCACTCCAGCCTGGGTGACAGAGTGAGACTCCAACTCAAAAAAAAAAGACAAAGCTGCCTTCACGGAAGGCATTCCTTCAGCAGAGGAGTGGATTCCTGACAGTAGGCAGAAGCCCCTGTTCAGTCCCCCAGAAATGCCTCCAAAATCCATTTCACTCAGTTCCCCGTTGATACACTGAAATTCTCAGAGAGCACTGGGAAGACAGACGCCCCGGGACTGTCTTCTGCTGAGAACAACTTTGTGCCACAGTGTTGGCCCCTGGATGCTGTCCAACACCCCTCTCTGCCCTCCGCCCACCCACTAACTCACCTCCGTGCTGTCTGAGCCTCCCATGTGGCGGAGGCAGGACATGCTACCCGACGCATGCTGCTTTCCCTCCAGGTGGGCCTACCATGACTTCTTCAACCGGTACCGGGTGCTGGTCAAGAAGAGGGAGCTCGCCAACACGGACAAGAAGGCCGTCTGCAAATCTGTCCTGGAGAACCTCATCAAGGTGAGTGGGTGCGGGCTCCGGGCAGGTGGACCAGGGGCCCTGAGAATCCGGGGTGGGGGTCTCGCCACACACTTTGTCTTCGCTCTTCTCGCTGAAACTGTTTCTGAAGGACTGGTCCATTTTCCTGCATCGGTGACTGGAGAAGAAACTCCTTCACCTGCCTGGGGTCTCCTGGGCTTTTCCACGTCTCAACACTCACAGACGATGGATGTATTTGTGTACTATAATGAGGCTGCTCTTGCCTGCGGATACCAGCCCAGCTATAATGAGGCTGCTCTTGCCTGTGGATGCCAGCCCGGCCCCTCTGGCTTCTTGGTGCCCCAGGGCTGCAAGGCTTGGCCCACCTGCTCATGCTGATCACCTGGGCAGATCCTGGTCTGGAGCCTGTCACAGCCTGAAGTCAGCAGAGGGAAGGCGGCTGTGCTGCCCACATCCTTGCCAGCCTCTGGCCCTCCCAGATGCTTGTTTTCAGTAAGGTGATAGGTTTACATTTAATTGATGCCACCTGAACCACACTTGGCCGCAGACACTGGAGATTCACAGAAGCAGAGCTAGGAGGGTCCCTCACCAAATCCATGGTGCCAGAGAATTCGGGGATGACCACAGAGTAGGATAATCAGTGCCTCAGAGAGGCTGAATTATATCAAGATCTTACTTTGAACAAGGCAACAGAAAGAACACCATCAAACATTTTAAGTTTTCTTTTGTTTTACATATATTTTATTTTAAAGATGTGGGATACAATTCAGGATTAGGTATACAAGTAGCCATAGTACAGGTAAAGTTTGGGTCTCCCTTTGGTCCCCACTTTGCCTGGTTTGAGATCAGGTACCCTTATTGATGTTGTGTCACGCCCCCTCACCCTGGCAGTATCCCACTACTGCCAATCCCTTTCTTATAGTATTATGGTAAATGTTCAGGGTCTGCTTATGAGTGAGAATATGTGGTACTCTGTTCTTGTTTCTGTGATAGATCACTGAGCATGATAGACTCCAAATCTGTCCAAGTTGCTGCGAAGGCTGTATGATTGTCCTTCTTTATGCTATATAATATTCCATCATGTATACATACCACATTTAAAAAAATCCAGTCCAGTTTTGATGGGCTGCATGGTTGGTTCCATGTTTTTGCTATTTTGAATAGTGCTGCAATTAGTCAAGCAGAAGAAAGAATCTCAGAACTTGAAGACCAAAACACGGAATTAACCTGATCTGTAAAAAACAGAAAGAAAACTCAGACAGAAAGAACAAAGCTTCCAAGAGATGTGCAGTTATATCAAGAGGTCAAACCTATGCCTGATTGATATTCCAGAAGAAAAAAAGGGAAACAGAGAATACCTTGAAGCAAGTATTCCAGAAAGTTATCCAAGAAAAATTTCCCCGTCTCACCAGAGATGTGACCATCCAAACACAAGAGATACAGAGAACCCTTTCAAGACATCAAATGAGAAGACCAACTCCTAGACACATAGTAATTTGTCTACACAAAGTAGGTACAAAAGAAAAAATCCTAAAGGCAGCAAGAGAGAAAGGTCAGACTACCTTCTGGGGAAAACCAATCAGAATAGCAGCAGACCTATCAGCAGAAACACTACAAGCTAGAAGGGACTGGAGTCCAATATTCAAAGTCCTCAAAGATAAACAATTTCAATCAAGAATTTCCTACCCAGTCAAGCTCAGCTTCATCAGCAATGGAGAATTAAAATCCTTCCCAGACATCCAATCCCTAAGAGATTATGCAGCTTCCAGACCAGCTCTACAGGAGACGCTTAAAAAGGTATTAAGCACAGAAAAAAGAAAAAAAAAGAATGACCATGACTTCTCAAGAGATCAGGAGAATACAGAATCAGCAAAGAATACATTGCAACTTCAGACTGAAAACACACACATACATCAACCCAAAAATTAAAAGAAACAAAGAAAAAACCTTGTAAGAACCTCATGACAGGGATAAACAATCACATTTCAGTAATCAGCCTGAACGGGCATGCACTAAATGCACCACTGAAAAGACACAGAATGGCAACAAACTGAATTTTAAAAAACCCAATAATTTGCAGCATCCAGGAAGTTCATCTCATCACAAGCGATGCATGCAGACTCAAAATTAGAGAATGGAAAATGAATTTTCAGGCAAATGGAAATTCAAACGGAAAAGAAGGCAAGAGTCACAATCTTAATAGCAGACAAAACAACCTTTAAGCTATCAAAAATTAAATTTTCAAGTATTTTGTTAGGAAAATCCTTTCATCTACACTAGCTCATTATCAAATGATCAGGATTTAAAGTCATGTTTTATTTTTGTAAATATGTCAGTCATCTCTGAGCATTGTCTCAGTGGCTCAGTCCACCTGTAGATGGTGCAGAATATTATACTAAATGTCTACTAAATGTGTACATAGCTTGAAAGTTACCCTCTTTAAAAGGAGAGCTCACACCCTGGCCTCCCTTGTCCCTTTAGAGAGTAAGAGGGTGGCAGTCCTGGTTAGTCGAGGGCTGTGGTTAGTTGGACTCTGGTTAATCAAGGCATTGCTGTGGTCCATCCACCAGTGTCCACATTTTCATCTCTCACTTTTTATGGGTGAGATGAGCCTGTGCTCAGGGCCAGCTGACCTCAGGTAATGTGGAGCACCTGAGTCCTTCTCCTGGTTGTCCCGGGGCCGGCTGCTGTGCGAGCCGTTGCAGCCTGTGAGTGGCCGGCTCTGCCACAGCTCTGCCACACCCTCTGCCCGGGTCACAGCCCACTCTCCTGTCCCCTTCCCTGGATCCTGCAGCATCTTGAGCGGAGCCCCTGCTTCCCAGACAGGTCCCTCCAGAGGGACCTGGTCAGCCTGGCTGGGCCAGCCACCCCTCCTGTGCCCTCCAGCTGGGAAACCACATGTGCCTTCCTGGGGAGGCCTCCTGGGTGCACTCAGGCCCTGGGTCGGCCTAGTTGCTGCCTGGTGAAGGAAAGCAGAGCATTTGTGTGTCCGCAGGGGAGGGCAGATGAAGTCCAGTGGGGAAGAGCTGGGCAGTGCAGGCGCATTCCCTCTGCTCACAACGGCTGGCCCCGTCCCCTTTCTGCCCTGTAGGACCCTGACAAGTTCCAGTTTGGCCGCACCAAGATCTTCTTCCGGGCAGGCCAGGTGGCCTACCTGGAGAAACTGCGGGCCGACACGTTCCGGGCGGCCACGATCGTGATCCAGAAGACCGTCCGGGGCTGGCTGCAGAGGCTGAAGTACCGCAGGCTGAAGGGGGCGGCCCTGACACTGCAGCGCTACTGGCGGGGGCATCTGGCCCGCAGGTGAGCCGGCAGGACCCCAGCACATGGCAGGGAGGGACTGCCTCCTCGGTCTCTGTGAGCGGGGTTCCTGCTGGGTCCGTCTGCATCTGGGTTTCCCCCGGCAGCTGGGCCTGTCCCTCTGATGCATGCTCCCGTCACCTCAGTGTTTCCCCCAGTCTGCTTCTGTCCCACCAGCTGGTTCTGCCCCAAATCAGTCATTTCCCTTTGCCTAAACCCCAGAGTAATAAAAACAAACTTCTTTAGGAAGAGAGGCCAGTTCCCTTTCTCTCACAATTGACGGACACCTTAGCCAGGCATTTCAGAATGCCTTGGAGTTTGTAATTAGGGCTAAGAGGTCCTGGGACACCCCTCTGTGGGTTATTGTCTGACAGAAAGGGTGTGAACTGTCTGAGCTCCTCAGGCAGAGCCAGGACCCCAGGCAGGGGCCCAGCCCAGCCTGACCGGAGAGGGACATCCTTCTGAATGACTGATGCTGCCAGGCTCAGATCTGCTGAGGCAGAAAGTGGGGCGCAGCCTGCAGTCAGACCACAGCCTGGGCCTCTTGCCAGTGGTCAGATCTTAGACCCAGCCCTGGTTCAAGGCCAGGGTCCTTTCCCAATAAGAACTGCCTTGGAGAAGGGATGGTAATTGACTTGAAGTTGTACGTGGGAAAGCCAGTTTTTCAAGCAGCTGCTCAGTCACCTCTGCTTAAAACACAAAAATCCAAGAGAGCCCTGAGCGCTGAGCACAGAACAGGCTACAGTTAGAAGACTGCTCCCACCTGTGCCCTCGTGGTGCATTGTGAATGGCTTCTCCCAGCATAGCCCGCGATGATGTGAGCCGTTAATTGCCTCCAGACTGTTGCGGGGTGGGCTCCGGAGCAGAGGTGCAGAGGTTGTCGGTGGGGTCCACACTGAGTGATCTTGGCGCTCAGTGCCCACTAAGCACATCACTGGGTGCCCTCGTGTACAGGACTCTGTCCCAGGCATCCAGTGTTAGGATATGGAACAGCGTGGCCTGTGTGCTCCCTGCAGGGAGCTTGTGTCCAGGGGATATCCCGGGCCTACTTGTGGAGAGAGGGCTTGCAGAGAGCGGGACCAGGGAATCAGATGTGCTTTAGCAGGTGCGGTGTGTGGCTGGGTGGGGCCCCTCCTCCCTGGGCTCTGCTCATGACTCCTAAGGTCCTTTCTGGCATTGAGCACTGCCTCTCCTAAGTACTTGTTATGAACCTGGCAGCCCATAGACCCTTAGGAGGGTGGTAGGCATCGGAGTGGCTTTCTGTTTTACTCGGGAGGTGAGTGGGGGGCGCTGAAAGAGAGGAGACACCCACATCCTGGACATGCCTGTAGAATGCAGAATGGGCTGGGGACAAGGAATCTGGGAGTGGGTGTCGGCCCAAGGAGGCTTTTGTCACTTGACAAATGCCCACCTGGCACCTGCCCTGCCAAGCCCTGCACGGGTGTTGGGGGAGCAGGACGATGGAGGGACAGACAGCGATGTGAGCACATCGAGAAGACTGTCCAGGTGTGGGTGCAAGGGAGTGCTTGGGTGAGGACCAGGAGTCAGACTTGGATGGAATGTGAGGCTTGTGGGGGCGTATGGACCACAAGGGAGAAGCTGATGCGGCTGTTCTGCATCCGAGCGTCAAAGGCCCGGGACTGCCTTGCCCATTAGGGGCGAGGGGGGCTGGCCTGCCCTGGGGTGTCCAGGTAGACCCAGGAAGGGCCTGCCGACGTCTCAGGGCCTTGTGTGCCGGCATGCCACTGCCCCCTACCTGACGCTGCCTGTCCTCTCTCCCAGGCTGGCCGAGCATCTGCGGAGGACCAAGGCGGCCCTGGTGCTCCAGAAGCAGTTCCGCATGCAGAGAGCCCTCCGGGCCTACCAGAGGGCCCGCCAGGCAGCCGTGGTCATCCAGGCCTTCACCCGGGCCATGTTTGTGCGGAGGCGCTACCGCCAGGTGAGTGGCACTCTGCGGCACTCGCAAGCGGCGGGTCAGGAACTAAAGCAGTGGCAGGCGGACACCCGCCAGGGACCCCGGTGCTTCCCCAAGACGGATGCCCGCTGGGGACCCCAGCACTTCCCCAAGTGTCTTCACATCTCTACTTCCCCCAAATCTTTGCTGAAGTCCACAAGGTAGGGAGGTACACATCCATTTGTGCTGCTATAACAGAACACCTGAGACCGAGCCATTTACAAAGAAGAGAGGTTTACGGCTTGCAGTTCTCAAGGCTGGAAGGTTCATGACCAAGCAGCTTGTTTGCTCATGGCAGAAGGTGCAGGGGGGCTGGCATGGAGATCCTGTAGCAGGAGAGCCCTGGGAGGTGCCTGGCTCTAGAGGGAACTAACAGCACATGCCAAGGGAGGGCATTGGTCCATTCAAGAGATATCCAACCCATGACCCAAATATCTCCCACCAGGCCCCGCCTTCGACTGTGGGGGCCACGTTCCAACACGTAGTTTTGAGGGACAACATCCGAACTGTAGCAGTCCCGGTGCCCCTTTGACACCTGAGCTGCTCAGGGAGGCTGAGTTGCCCAGCAAGGGCACAAGCCAGCCACAGCAGGCTGGGCGGCCATTTCGGGCTCATCCGGACCTGACAGCAGGGCGAGTGCTGGGCATCGGCAAGTCTAGCCCCTTCATCTGACAGATGAGTGCTAGGAGCTCAGCATGGTGAGGTCAGGAGAAAGACCCCAACCTCCTCCCTGCCAGCCAAGCTGAAACACTTGGCCAGGGAGCCCTCAGCCAAGACATGTTTGTCCCACCAAGTTACACCAGCACAACTGAAGCATGAGCCAACTTGAAAGATGAATTGGAAGAGAGCATCTAGAATGTTCGTTTCTTAAAGTGAACATCTGTCTCTGCCATGATCAGAGAAGGTGTGATTTTCTAAATAATTAAAGCACTGAGCTGATCATGCAGAAGCAAAGGTGGTCAGGGTGGACAACACCCTCATATGATAGATACTTGGAGACGGTTCTGTGCATGTTTCTGAGTGTGTGGTGGCATCTGTGTGATGTCACCATGAAAGGGGCAGGTGACGTCAGAGAGGCAGCCACCAGGGGCAGCACGTATCCCTCGTAGCTGTGACACTGTTACTTGTTCTGCCTGTTTGCTTGTTTATTCCTCAGACATTCATTTTGCTGGGTATTGGGGCAAGAACATTGATGATACTTTCATTTCCTGAGTAGTTTTTAACTTGGTAGAAAAGCAAAAGGAAACCCAGTGGATCACAGGCTACGTTTGGCATGAGCAGTCACAAGCCCACCGTGGACACTCACTGGGGTGCCAGCTCATCTTCCAGCTTGCGTTACCAGGAAGGTCCACATCTGTTAAGTGGGGGTGTCATGTGGCCCCTATGGCTTTGAGGGTTTCAGACTGCAGTTCCCTAGCCATTAACGAAGAGTAAAGCAAAGCTGGAAACAGGCTGGGCTGGTGACCCCCATGGGTGGCAGGCTGCAGAACTGCTCGTGTTCAGCCACCAGCAACTCACATCCAAGGGGAAAGTTCTCTCTGCACGCCCTCAACCCAAGGCTGGGCCTGGCTCCCTCCTCTGGGCAGCGGCTGACCTTGGATCCCTCCTCCGAGCAGTGGCCGGCCCTGGTGCCCCTCCTCTCCAAGCAGTGGCTGGCCTGGCTCCCCTCCTCCCGGCAGTGGTCAGCCCTGGCTCCCTCCTCCAGGCAGTGGCTGGCCACAGCGCCCCTCCTCCAGGTGGTGGCATGCGCTCCTCCACTCCCGTCCTGTGCTGCAGCCCCTGGGCATGTGTGTTTGTCCCCTGCCAGGTCCTCCTGGAGCACAAGGCCACCGTCCTCCAGAAGCACGTGCGAGGCTGGATGGCGCGCAGGCGTGTCCGCAGGCTGCAGGGTGCAGCCATCGTCATCCAGTGTGCCTTCCGGAGGCTCAAGGCCAAAAGGGAGCTGAAGGCCCTGAAGATCGAGGCGCGCTCGGCCGAGCACCTGAAGCGCCTCAATGTGGGCATGGAGAACAAAGTGGTCCAGCTGCAGCGAAGGATTGACGACCAGGTCGGTGTGAGCAGGCCCACACAGGGGTTGGGCTGGGCGGCGGTGCCGAGGCAGGGTAGAGAGACCCCTGGCTTCCTGGGGACCCGCACGAGCCAAAGATGGGAGAGCACCATGTCCTCAGGTCCTGCCAGGCTCAGCAAGAACAGGTGCTGACATGGCAGGCAGAATGGTGTCTCCCAAAGAGCTCCTGGCTTGCCCAGGCTCTGTGAGCGAGGGACCTCAAGTGGCAAAGGGACTTGGAGATGAGAAGTTGAGGGTCTTGAAGGGGGGAGAGGACCTGGGTTTTCCAGGTGGGTGTGATGCGGTTGGACTGGAGAGGGGAGGAGAGGGTGGAAGACAGGGGAGGGGAGGACAGAGGCAGAGGAGGCGGGGGGAGGGTGGAAGCAGAGGCGCCAGCAGCCAAGGCATGGGTGGCCTCTGAGAGCCGGCACTGGCCACATGATTGGTGCTCACAGAAGGTTGGTCACAGCCTGCTGACCCCTCTGGACTTCTACCTTCTAGGCTTAAGAGAACAGACTGGTGTCTCAAGCCACTCACTGGACGGTGAAGTGTTGCCGCAGTAGGAGGACAGTTCGCTGGCCCGAGTCCTGCTTCCCTGCTCTTGCGAGGGGGCAGGTGTAACCCCAGGACCATTCTGTGCTCCATGGGGCATCACGTGTGCGGGGCTCACCGGTGCCTTGTCTGGTTGCTTGCCAGAGCCCCGCGGCAACCTCTAGGGTAAATCATACAATTGAACTTTCCTACAGAGGAGGAAACCGAGAGGGCACGTGATCCTCAAGTCATGCGGGTGGCAGTGCAGGCTGAGGCGGGAGCCCCTACTCTCTGGTACCAGAGCCTGCGTCCTGCACCATGTGGCCCTTCGCCTCTGTGGCTGCGTGGGGCGGAAAGAGCACTCACTTGGGAAAGCAGTGGAACTCAGCACAAACCCAGCTCTGCTGCTTAAGGGCTGGGGGGCTGACTCGGCCACTCTGCGGAGCCTCTGTTTTTTTATCCATAAAATGGGGCTGATGGGGTTGGAAGACCAGTTAAATGGTCCTGCAGATACACAGGAGGAAACTTGGGACGGTGGTGTTCCCGGTGCTGCTGTTTTGTTTCAGCCTTTCCCTCTGTCCTCCTACCCTGGCCACCTTCCCACGTCGGCCAAACAAGCAAGAAGTCACTGACTGAGTCTGGGCAGTGGGTACTGTGCAGGGTACCGCCGGGAATTCAGGACCTGCAGTTCCTTCCAGCAGGTTGGGAGGTCAAGGCTCACAGGTGTGCATGTGCACACCAGACACCCACTCTTGGTGATCAGGTGGCCGGTCCTTCTTCCCTTTAGAAGACCTCCACGGGGTGCCTGGTTGTTTTCAGGGCCTTTGTGAGGCGGGGAGGCAGTGGGCGGCCATGGGCGACATCGGATGCTGCGTCATGGCGGAGGAATCTTACGCGTCTGTTTCCTCCTGTTTTGGGCGCCTGCTGCATGCCAAGCCCCGCCACATGTGCTCTGTGGTCATGCTCATCCTCCCACGGGTTTGGGAGGTCATCTCGGAGATGCGGAAATTGTGGATCGAGGACGTCAGGTGCCATGCCAAGGTCGCAGAGACAGAAAGTGCTAGAAGCAGACGTCCACCCTAGGCCGTCTGATCCTGCAGCCATGAGGAGGGTGATGCTAGTTTTTTACCCTCAGAATCACGAAAGTGTTCCATGTCCTCCTGTGTGCAGTCTCTTCTCAGCTCAGTCACCACGCACACAAGGTGTGAAGATGACCGCAGGGCCAGGCTTCTGTGGTGCCCAGAGGGTTTCGGGCGCCTTCTGGGGAAGGAAAGGACACAGGAACATGCCTGGCATGGACAGAGAGACTTGAGTTGGGGCCACCAGGCACGGCCTCAGGGGTCACTCGGTTTCAAGGTACCTGTTCTCTGCTGGGCATTTTTTTTTTCTTTTCTTTTTTTTTTTTTGAGTTGGAGTCTCAGTCTGTCGCCCAGACTGGAGTACAGTGGCCGCTTCCGGCCACCGCAGCCTCAACCTGCTGGGCTCCGGCGATCCTTCTGCCTCAGCCTTCCGAGTAGCCGGAATTACAGGCACGTGCTACCACGCCCGGCTGATTTTTTGATTTATTGTAGAGACGAGGTCTCACTGCCCGGGCGGGTCTCGAACCCGCAGGCTCAGGCAATCCACTCACCTCAGCCTCCCAAAGGCGCGGGATTACAGGCTGAGCCACTGAGCCCGGCTGCTGGGCATTTTTTAAGCGTCTCACAACCAAGTGGGGCAGGAAAAAAAGCAAACCACTTGACACCTCAACCAGCTGACCAGGAGTCCCAGGCAGTGTGCAGACTGCAGCAGGATGGCTCTGTTTTCCTGCTCCTGCAAAGGACAGGCCTGGGGAGAAGAGACCATGGCATGATGCATGTTCTCTGTGAGCTCGCAGGTGCCCTGTTGGTGCCTTGCCACGGGGTGAGACAGAAAGCTCAGGCACAGATGGGGGCAGTAGGTCGGCAAGGTGGGCAGGAGTGTAGGTGCAAAGGTCCCTGGCACTGGCCCCTGAGAGCCTCAGAGTATAAGAGTTTTTGTTGTTATATGGTTAACGAGGACCGGACAAAAGAGCTATGTAAACTTTCCCAGTTAACCTTCTGGCAGAGGGCAGTGGAGGACAAGGGGCTTCGACCAGTGTGCCCTGCCAGGAGCCCTGGCCCGGGCGTCCAGCCCTCGAGCCCGGCTCTGGCACTGCTGATTTCTAAAGCTGATTTGAGAGGACAAAAATAACCCTAGTATTTTTCACCCCTCGTGCTTGAGCATCAAAGAGAAGCAGATTTGAAAGGCCTATTTTTAAAGAGTGCTTTTGCCTTAAGCTTCCTGCTTGGCAAACATCTGTGGGTGGTGGCAGGTGTTGGCCACCCTGGGCAGAGCGCCTGCGTGCTGAGGGTGAGCAGGAGAGGCAGGCAGGGGGGTGCACTCTTGCTGTCTGGTGCCCCTCCCCACGTCACCTGGGATATGCCAGGCGCTATCCTCCTGCATTAGCAAACTTAATCTCCCCCCCCACAGCCCTATGAGATAAATATTAACATGATTCCCAGTTTAAAGATGAGGAAACTGAGGCACGGAGAGGTCGAGTAGCCTGCCCAAGGTCACACAGCTAGTCAGCAGCTCGACTGGGGCTGAACTTGGCAGCCTGGCTTCAGGGCACGTTCTGCCACCTCTGACCACTGAGAAGACCCTGGCTGTGGAGACTCTTGGGATTTCTCAGTCCAGGAAGACCCTCGCCCTTAGTTTGGGGTCATGCTCTCACAGATAGCGTTGTCCTTGGGGCTGGCTGGCACTTAAGTGGGGCATGTGACCCAGAGTCAAAGAACATGCTTGACACCCTACTGTGGGAAAGGGTGCCGGCCCAGTCCCCATTACAGGCATTCAAGGTGCTTGTTTGTGAGGGTCTCTCAGCAGAGAGGCCTGCTGTTTGGAAGAGAATTGGTTTTTTTCTTCCTGTAATTCCCAGAGACCACCAGCCATTTTCTTGACTGGTGGTCAAGGAGAGGATCCGTGCAGCCAGGGTCACTGCAGATGAAGGTATCCTGAAGTGTTTATCAGGGCGACACAGGGTCATGGACAGGGTCCTCATGGACGGAGCTCCCGTGAACAGAGGCCAGGCTCCATCTGTCATACTTGCAACCAGAGCCAATCACCCAGAGATAGCTGGCCTCGAACTCCTCAGGGCAATTGGCCTGAGAATCTGCGATAACTTCTAGCTCAACAATTCACTAATCCCACGATCTGGCTGGAATAGGACTCTGTCCCCAGGCTGCATTCAAGATCTCCAGGGAGCTTTTTAGAAAGCGTCCCCACTGCCAAGAGGTCAGCAAGGGAGGAAACAAAGATAAGCTAGGTGAGGTGAGCACCCACATTCACAGCCTTGTGCAACCAAAGGGAAGAAGAGGATGCAGACTTGGCACTGAGTGTCCTAGCAAACAGCAGAAAGAAGGAAACGGTGGCTCGAGTTTGCCAAGAGAAGCAAAGTGTGTCATACTGGGGTTCAGCTAGTTGGAGTGAGATGCCATGCCCTTCATGGTACCCTCCAGCAGCACACAACAGCTGTTTAGGCCACTCCTTATGGTGTCCTCGACAAGCCTGTGGTGTGGCAATGTCCAGCCAAATGACATAGCCGAGAGCCTGGCCTCCTGCCAGCCTGGCTTTATTCAAGCACACGCGTAGAGCAATTAGGCCAGCTGAACTTAGAATTTATTTACGATGGAAGTCAGGTTTCCCAGGCCTTATGAGCATAATGTTATCCTTCATACATTTTATATGAAAAAACAGGACACAAGTCTATGGAGTCAGCAACCTTTAGATCACCTTGATTCAATGTACTTAGTAGTCATTTGTAAATATGCTAAGTTAGTTCATGTTTTATGATTCACAAGAGCATTTCTCTAGAGCCTTGCACAAGCTGATGACAGGGAAGTGTCCTGAGAAAGGTATCGTGATCTCATGGTGTGCAACCATCAAGGAGTCTGGACACACCTAGATGCACAACCTACTGCATGCCGAGGCCACAGGGCACAGCCCATAGCTCCTGGGCCGCAGACCTGCACAGCTTGGAACCGTGCTCAGTACTGCAGGCGGCTGTACCACAAGGATCTGTGTATCTAAATGTAGAAATGATACGGTGAAAATACAGTAAGAAAGATGAAAACGGTCTGCCTGCATGGGTCACTTTTCATGAGGAGCCTGCAGGACTGGAAGTAGCTCTGGTGAGTTAGTGCGTGATGGTGTCAGTGTGTGACGGTGAGGGCCTCCGACATGACTGTGTCCTACAGTAGACTTTATCAACACTGCACACTTAGGCCACTTGAAATTTACCCAAAAATATATTTTTTCAATAGAGAACCTTAGCTTTTTGACTTTATAGACTTAATTTTTTAAACCTATTTGTCCTATTGTAATAACATCGTAAAACACAGGCACATTTTACAGATGTACAAAAATATTTCCTTTCTTGATATCCTTATTCTATAAGTGTTTTTCTTTTTAAAAATTGTTTATTTTTTTACTTTTAAACATTTTTGTTATAAACTAAGATACAGTAACCGAAAACTGTTTGAACTCCCTAAAGTGATTAAAATAAAGAAAAAAATGTTAACAGAAAAAACAACTGAGACACAAACATGTACATCATCCTAGGTCTACGGGGTCAGGGGCAGTAACGTCATAGCAAGGGCTTCTGGGGTCTGTGAGAGCGTGAGTGCCCTTGGCCATTCCCTTGCTGGGCTTGACTGCTCGGATGTGACATGAGGACACGCTCTCCCGGGGTCTTCCTTCCAAAGTCACACATCCAGAACACAAAACCCACAGTCCTGGTGAATCCCAGTGGCTGCGTCTGGGTGCCCGTGATGGTGAGATTCGGGGCTGCCCTGGCTCTGCTGTTGGGGACTCCCCACCCGCCCCGGCAGCCAGCAGAGACTGAAGGCCTCTTTCCGAGGCTCCCTAGAGAACTCTGATGGTGACACACCGGTGTTTGAGCCCCTGTGAGGTCAGTCGCTGTGACCTCGACTTTGCTCACAGGGACACTGGGGCAAGCTGACTGAGAACAGAGCCAGGGTCTGAGCACATGCCTGTCCAGCTGCGGCCATCACCCCCAGCATCCCTGAGTGTTCTTGGGCACATGTCAGGAGCCACGAGGCTGGGCCTTCTGGGTACACCATGCTGCCTCGGGGTCCTGAGGTGGTGTCTTTGTGGACAGAGGGATAGGCTGTGCCTGTGCCCCCTATGACCATGTGCACCTCTCCCAACCCCAGCCACCCCTTCTAAGACCTGGTCACCTGGCCCGGGCTGTGCTACCCCTGGGGTGACAGCAGGCTGAGCCTCACTTTCAGCCCAGAGCAGAGACGGAGTCAGAGGGTGGCTGGCCCAGCACCCAGCCCCTCCCTGAGCCCGACCCCTTGTGCAAGACCCTCAGCCTCCAGTGGAGACCAGATGGGCGGTGTAGACATGCATTGGGTTTTTACATCCGTGCTGCCTAATTGGGTTTCTTCTTTGTGATTCCTTGGAGAGACTGATAGACCAGGCCTGGGGTGTGTTAGGTTGTAACGGGGAGGTTCCCACAGAGCATGGTGGGGAAAGGGGGTCATCCTTCTGTATCAGCCCAGGAAGTGGACTTGTGCACTGACACGCGGGTCCCAGGGCAGGTCCCACGGCTGCTTGGCGTTGGGTGGGTCCGACAGTGTGTCTCTTGCCGCTCCTCACTGCTTAAGTGGCATTTGGTTCGTACGAGTTGACTGCTGACTCCCGATGCCCGATGCCCAGCGTGTTCGTGTTGTGACTGGTAGCTCTGTTTTGCCTGGGGCTCGGGGACCTGGTGGTAAAGGGTATTCAGCAATAGCTCCTCCTGCTGGGTGGAGAACTGGCTTCCTCCCTACACTCCCCGTGGCCAGCTGTAACCGATGCCATCACAACTCTCTCAGTGTAGCATCTGCCCGTTACTTACACCTGCACTTGACATGGGCGCCAGGTGCTTAGGGCTCTAGGCCCATGGGGGGTGGGGTAGGAGGGTGGGCTGGTGACCTGGCACCCTGTCTGCAGGGGCGTGGCGTGCGTGGGGCCACCGGGGCGTCAGTTCCCAGGGTCAGAGTCTTAGACAGAACAGCGGCTGGCAGGTGGGAGAGGGCCTCCTCGGAAGAGGGGAGGCAGAAGGGGTCTTTTGTCTCAGAGCCGGCGATTAGGTTGCAGTTCTTTGTGCCCACAAGCCCCCGGCAGGAGGGCTCCATGCGGTAGAGCAGGAAATCCCAAGGCACAGGCTGCAGGTCCAGGACCTGGAGTGTTGTTCCTGCAGCTCCAAGACCAGGCTGGGGTCTGCTGGCCAGTGTGGATGCTGACCACGCAATCCAACTCTGCTCCTGCTCATGGTGGCTCCTGGGCGATCCAGTGTTGGGCTTGCTGGACTCATTTTCCTCCATTTCTTGGGATTCTCGATGGTTCTGTTAGGATGATGCCAGGAGAGCACTTGTGCACGTAGCGATGTGAGTTTCATCCTGCCTTGGAAGTTCATTTGTGGTTGCCTTCGTGCCTGTTGCCGGTCGAATAACCCTCCCTCTCCATCTCCCTCCCTGCTCCCTATCTGCCAATGTTACCACAGAACAAAGAGCTCAAGACGCTGTCGGAGCAGCTGTCCACGTCCTCGTCCGCACACGCCGTAGAGGTGGAGCGGCTGAGGAAGGAGCTGGCGCGTTCCCAGCAGAGCCGCGAGGGCACCGACCCGGGGCTGCAGGAGGAGGTGGACAGCCTGCGCACCCAGCTGCGGAGGGCCCACTCGGAGCGCAGGGTCCTGGAGGATGCCCACAGCAGGGAGAAGGACGAACTGAGAAAGGTAGGCGTGAGCGGGCAGCACTCCCCGAGACCACCTCACCTTAAGCTGTGAAGTTGCCGTGGACCTTACCAGGGCTCGTGCCCACAGACTGGCCCTCTCTCTGGGCGTGGGGAGCCCACACACCTGTGTCCACTCCTTTGACGAGTGTTGATGGCGTTTCTGCTGTTGACGCTGGCGCCCGGTTAAGGGCAGAGTGTCTGCCGGCGAGCATCTCTCTTACGGTCAGGAGTTGGTCCCAGGCGGCTCTGTCGACAGGAGGGCCACGGCAGAGGCCGTGGCAGCTCGTGACATTGCCTGCAGGCATGGGGCACCTCTAGGTGGCCCTGCCTGTGGTGAAGCGTCAGGCTTTGGGGCGTTTACCTCGGATTTAAGCGTTTCAATCCGACTCACCCCCTCTGTGGGGCGGGCTTACTTCCTGCCCCTTGGAATCAAACTTCCTGGGTTTGCCCTGCTTTCCTGAACGTCAGGGCACAGAGTTCCTGATTCACTCCCTGGACAGCCTTTCTGACCAGGGAAGTCCCACAGGGCACCTGAGAGCCCCCTACGGACTTGGGACACTGCTGCTCTCCCAACCCTACAGGCCGCGGGGAAAGCACGTGGCCCGTGCCTTAGAGCCTGGCCATCGGCAGGGGTTGCAGCGAACTGGGCATCTAAGGAGGGAGGGGCTCCGTGTTCTGGATGTCGGGAACACGGAGAGAGGGTGCCAGGACAGACTGTGATTCCACAGACTCCCACCTCCACTCAGTACCACCAGCGTGAGCAGAGGACGGCCGGCCTCAGCTCTGCATCTGTGTGTCTCTTTCGAAGTTGGTCCCGATCATCCCCAGGCCCCCCGGACCTGCACCTGCCACCCCTTTCCGTGCAGTGCTTAGGGTGGGGCAGCCGCTGTCTTCACTTGCCTCTTGGTGCCTCGAGCTTAATGGTAAAGCCCGGAGAGGAAGGGAGGTGGGCACTGAGCCAGAGCCAGCTGGAACGCACACCTCACGAAGGCTCCTGCCATTAGCCACGCCCCTGGGGCCCCTTCCTTGGTTTTGCTGCCACAGGGTCCAGCAGAGTCTGAAGTGCTTCTCTCATGGGGGCGTGAGGGTCCTCCAGGTCAGTGTGGTCACCTCCCCACTCTCCACACAGTCGTCTCCCAGGCTGCAACCCCAGGAGTCAGTGTCTAGTCCCTCTGCTGCCAGGCTGGCTATGGTGTGTTGTGTTGTTGGCCTAAGGCTGCCGTCCTTGGGGCTCTTTCTACCCAGGCTGGGGAGACCGCCCCGAGAGACGGCTGCATCACTGGCTTGGGCCAGGGTGGCTGGGGTCACTCCTTAGGTCAAGCAGCCCGGTCTTGCCGGTTATGTGTGGAGAAGCCGGTTGCTCAGACCCAGCCTGGAGCCTCTCTGCCTCCTCGTATTTCTTTTATCACACCCAGCAGTGTGCTGTGCTTGTTAATGACAGATTGGTTTGTTTTTGGAGTGATTTCGTTGACAGCATTATTGAATATAATTCACATACCGTTTAGTTCCCTAGTTTAAAATGTACTGTTCTTTGGTTTTTAAAATATTCACAGTTTTGCAACCGTCACTATAGTCTGATTTTAGAATACTTTCATCCCCACAAAAAAGAGTTCTGTTCCCAGTAGCAGACACACCCCATTTCCCCCATTTTCCCACCCAGGCAGCCACTAATCCACTTTCTGCCTTTAGAGCTGCCTGTTCTAGACATTTCGTACAAGTGGAATCATGTAATATGGGGCCTTTTGTGACTGGCTTCTTTCACGTTCAAGAGCCATACACGTCATAGCATGGATCAGTGCATCCTTCTTTTTATTGCTAAGTGATATTTCACAGTGCAGGTATACTTTCTTTGTCAGTTCATTTGTTGGTGGACATTTGTGTTGTTTCCACTTTATGGCTATTTTGAATGATGCTACTGCAAACATCTTGGGTGTATACCTAGGAGTGGGCCACTTGGGCTGTATGTTCAACCTTTTGAGAAACAGCTAGAGTGTTTCTCAAAGCTGCTGTACCGTTTTACATTCCCACCAGCAGGTATGAGGGTTCTGACATCTCCACATCCTCACCAGCACCTGTTATTGTCTGTCTGTATTGTGGTCGTCCTGGTGGGTGTGAGGTGGAATCTCGCTGGGGGGTTTGATCTGTATTTCCCTAATAACTGATGATGTTGAGCATCTTTTCTGTGCTTATTGACCTTTTGTATATCTTATTTGGAGAAATCTTGATGCGGCCTGCACTGAAACCGAAGATCAACTTGAACATGTCGCCATTCTCACAATATTAAGTCTTTTGACCCATTACCACAGGAAGTTTCTATTTATTAAGATTATCTTTAATTTTTTTCAACAATATTTTTAGTTTTCAGAGTGTAAATTTACACTCCTCTTGTTAAAACTTTTCCTAAGTATTTTATTCTCTTTAATGCTGTCATAATGGAATAGTTTTCTTAATTTCTTTTTCAGAGTATTCATTGCAAATGTGTCAAAATACTATTGAGTTTTGTGTATTGGTCTTGATTCCTGCAACCCGAACTCATTTATTGAGTTAAGAGGATGTTGTAGGATTTTCTACATACACGATCATGTCCTCAGCAGATAGAGATGCATTTCTGGAATTTCCATTCTGGATGCATTCATTTTTCTTGTACAATTGCTCTGACTGAAACCTTCAGTACAGTGCTGCGTGGAAGTGGCCTGAGTGGACCTCCTTGTCCTCTTTCTGTTTTTAGGGAAGAAGCACTGTCTTTCACCATGAAGCGCTATGGGTTTTTTAAGATGCCCTTTATCATGTTGAGGAAGTTCACTTCTGTTTCTAGTTTGTTGAGTGTTTTTGTCATGAACACGTTAGTATTTAGTTGAGGGTCTTTGAATCTATATTCTGAAGGGACACTGATCTGTCGTTTTGTTCCTTGTGATGACTTTGTGTGATGTGGGTATCAAGGTAACACTGGCCTCAGAAAATGAATTGAGAAGTGTTCCTCTTCTGTTTTTGGAAGAATTTGTGACTATTAATTCTTCTTTAAATTTTTGGTCAGTGGCAGAATGATTTTAAAGTCTGTGTTTCTGTATAGTGCCTAGCCAAAGCAGTGAGGCCCATCTACATACGTGGACCAATCACCCACCACATGCGTGCCTGCTGCTGGGTACTCCATGTACTTCATCTTGTTTAAGGTCAAAACAGCCCTGTAAGGTGGGTGTCCGTTTTACAGAGGGGAAACTGAGACTCACAGAGCCCGGGATCTGTGAGCTTGCGAAGCTTGTCTTTGCCAGGTTCCACACTTTAGGATGTGATCACGAGAGTCCATTCTGCAGTGATTGGTGCTGGTTCAGTGCCCCTCAAGGAAGTGAGGGCTCAAATCTGGGGCTTCAGTTTTGAGGGCCCTGGCACATGTTTCTCAGTCACTGCCTACCTGGCTTTTGCAGTGCTCAGGTGCTTCTTCCTTATCTGTGTCACAAGACTGTGGATGTGGTTTTAGTGGGGAAAATTACCTGATGGTCTCCTACAGAAGGCAGCATGTGTCTCCTGGGGTTCCAGGCATAAGGGTGTATCCATGCAATTTAGCCCTCACGTTATAAAAGAAATACCCTATCCCATCCTCCTTTATCCCCACTGACAATTTCACATTCTCTTAGAACGCATCTGAATTGTTACATTTTTATAAAAAGCTATGCAAACATTTTGCTATAATAAATAGCAAAAAAAATTATTTTTTAGGGACTTGTCTCACATTGTTTCAATCCTGCTTCCTCTTTGAACATGCTATGTTTTCTTATCCTTTTCTCCCCTTTTTTTGTAATATTCACCTCATTCTGGCAGTGAATCAGAAGCCCAGTGCTAGATTGACTGCTGAATAGCAATAGTCAATAGCAAGTCTCTTTCCCTTTCCCAGAATTTAGACTATGATGGTCCAGTAAGACAGGGAAAGCACGTTAGATGAAGACCAGGCATCATGTGTTCATTGTTAGCTTTTGGCTCTCTGAAGACTCAGGTTTGAGAGCTCAAAATTTAGCAAGACAGGCAAACACAAAACATGAAAGCCTGTTATCTTTGCAAGTTCCTCAACAAGGCATGTGAGCTTGCTGTAGCCTTTTCGTGGCGTTGTTATGGACATTCAATGACCATAAACAGTGCTAAGCTAGCCTGTCTTGGTTTCATGGGATGTTTCTTTCCGTGTACAATTTTTTCTTCC
The DNA here is from genome assembly GCA_027257055.1 of Cephalopachus bancanus. Taxonomy (NCBI): domain Eukaryota; kingdom Metazoa; phylum Chordata; class Mammalia; order Primates; family Tarsiidae; genus Cephalopachus; species Cephalopachus bancanus. Next base: position 325,700 of record JAPVLO010000180.1, read on the forward strand.
AAATGAAAGGCGCTTTGACCAGTTCAGTTGTCTTCAACAAAAAGGACATTTTCACATAACTAGTTAAAATTCAAATGCCATGAAAAGAGCCTTTCCTTTGCTAGTGTCCCAGAACATCATTCCCGTTGCTGTCTCTTTCAGCGTGTTGCAGACCTGGAACAGGAAAACGCTCTCCTAAAAGATGAGAAAGAACAGCTTAACAACCAAATCCTGAGCCAGGCTAAAGGTACGTACCAAAGCATCTGAGTTTTGTGTGGGATCTGGTCTCTTTTCCTCACTGATTTTCCCCAAAGATCCCTGACAAGCTTGCTCAAGAGGCTGCCGTGGGGAAAGGACTTTCATAGAGGGAGCTAAAGAAAGAATCGTGATTTTCAAGATCCTGCTGTGACATTTGGGTTCTGGAGTTTAATGAAATGACACACACTTAGCACGGACAGTGTTACTCATGGAACTTGGGGTCAGGGAGACCTATACCCAAAGCATGACTCTACTGTGTGCTGCTGTGTGGCCTTGAACAAGTCCTTGGTTTCTTCACCTGCAAAGCAGACATAAGGTGCAGACCTCAGTGGGTCATGCAGGTGAGGTTCTTAGGAGGGTGTGAGCACTCGGAAGCTGTTACTGTGGCTGGTTTGTACATTTAGCTTTTGCGTCTGGGGTACCTGTCATGGTCTCTTCCACCCAGTGGGCCTTCGCTAATGTTTGCAGAAGAGAGGGTCTTGAATCACATCCCAGGTCAGCCTTCTGAAGCACCCACCAGCTCCGGGGTTGCTGTCAGTTCTTGTGTGTGCTGCTCAGCTACTTTTCAGCATCTGTTGTGGAAGAGCAGGGGTGGGGAGTCCACAGCCCCCAGTCCCTGCCCCAGCTCCATGTGGCCTTGAGCAAACCCCTCTCCCATTCTCAGGTTCCTCACCTGTATCAAGAGAGAACTGAACCACATGACCCCCTGGTCCCAGCCAGCATCACATCTTGTTGAAAACATAAGCTGTTTTAAAGTTTCTCTTCATTTTATTTTAGACTGGGGGTACATGTGCATCCTTGTTACATTGGCTATATTGCATAGTGGTGGAGAATGGGCTTATTGAACATTGTATACAACAGGTGATCTGGCAACACTCACCTCCTCCCCTTCCCACTTTTGGAGCCCCCAGTGTCTGTTATTTCCATCTCTATGCCCATGTGTACCCAGTTTTTCACTCCCACATATAAGTGAGAACATGTGGTGTCTGATTTTCTGCTTCTGTGTTAGTTCACGTAGGTTAGTGGCCTCTAGTTCCATCCATGATGCTGCAAAAGACATGATTTTATTCTTCTTTATGGCTGTAAAGGATTCCATGGTGCATATGATCACATTTCTTTAGTCAACCATTGGTAGACACTTAGGTTGGTTCCATGACTTTGCTATTGTGAATAGTGCTGCGATAAATGTGCATGTGTAGGTGTCTTTATTTAATGGTTTCCTTTCATGTGGGTAGATACCCAGCAGTTGGATTGCCGGGTCAAATGGTAGTTCTATTCTTAGCTCCTTGAGATATCTCCATACTGCTTTCCAGAGAGGTTAAGCTGGTCTACATTCCCACCAACAGTGTATGAGCATTCTCTTTTCTCTGCATCCTTGCCAACATTCTGTTGTTTTGACTTTTTAGGAATAGCCATTCTTACTGGTGTAGGACAGCATCTCAGCGTGGTTTTAATGTGCATTTCTCTGATGATTTTCTGTCTATTAGTATGAATAATAAGTCATGGCAGGAGAGAAGCCACCTGTGCTGTTTGTCTTCTCTCCTGCCCCCAGCCTAACCTTGGGCCTAATTTCTTTAATTTCCCTGCGCTCCAAGCACCTGAAAGATCAGGGCTAGGAGGGAAACTGTGGACTACTCCTGGCTTTTCCAGGAGCGCTGCCAGCAGGTGCTGGGGTGGCTGGTAGAGGAGGGGCTGGTGCGTTGACCGAGGGAGTCTCACGTGCGCTGGCGACTTCTCTGCCCCTTCCCCGTGAGCAGGGTCTGTCTTCCTCCCATCTCCAGAGACCAGGGCAGAGACACCAGCGTCCCACTGGCCTCACAGCAAGTGAAGAGCCCCACAGATTCATCCAGTGCCTCTGGGATGAGCTTGTTGCAGGCAGCCTTTTAGCAAGAGATTAGTCAGAAAGCGAGTCCCTACTTTCGAGGGGAGCCACCCAGAAAATGGCAGCTCAGTGTGCTTCCTTCCAGATGAGTTTGCTCAGAACTCTGTGAAGGAAAACCTCCTGATGAGGAAAGAGCTGGAGGAGGAGCGGTCCCGGTACCAGAACCTTGTGAAGGAGTATTCACGGCTGGAGCAGAGATACGACAACCTGCAGGACGAGATGACCATTGTGAAGGCAAGGAGGGCGGTCCCACTGTGCGGCGCTGCCCAGGACACGCGCGAGTACGGTGCTGCCTTCCTGCCTCTGTTCCTGCCGTCCCTGCAGAGAACGGGAACCACGCAAGGAAGTGGCTGGGCTGGGAGACTCATTCCTGAGGCGACTCCTCTCGCAACTTTGGGGTCTTAGATCTCAGCCACGAGTTCAGACAGTTCCACCCGCTTGTGTGTGCTGTCGTTCCTTGTCTTGTGCTGGGGAAGTTCCTATACTGGAAGATAATGGTGTGTGCAGTCATGAGCTCAGCTTCCTGGGTGTGTGGTATATGTAGAAATAATTTCATGATATTTCAGGACTCATCTTACTCTTTATAAACATTTCTTCCAGAAATGTGTATTCATACAAGACAGAATAAGTTAATTGCATAGAAGCCAGGAAGAAAGGCTGAGTAGGAACATATATAGACATCTAAAATTTTCCTACCATGCTCAGTTTTCTTTCTGAAAGCCAATCTGATGCAAAAAAAAAAGGGGAGGTATTTTTAAATGAACAGTATAAGTGGAAAACTATATTTCTCATGTCACTATTTTCATAAAATTGACGGCATGCATGTTGAAGGGGGAGGGACTGTTCGGGGCAGGTTTGCAACATTCTTTTCGAGAGGGAAACAGGTAACGTGACTGCCTTTGTGCATTTGGAAGGCAGGACCAGGAGTGAAAGGTGATCTCCCCTGGACTCTTCAGGGAATCTGGCCTAAGGGTCATGGATTCACCTTTCTTTTTTTTTTTTTTTTTTGAGTTGGAGTCTCACTCTGTCGCCCAGACTGGAGTGCAGTGGCGACAGCTCCTTGGGCTCGCGATCCTTCCGCCTCAGCCTTCCGAGTAGCCGGAATTACAGGCATGCGCTACCACGCCGGCTGATTTTTTTTTTGATTTATTGTAGAGATGAGGTCTCGCTGCCCAGGCGGGTCTCGAACCCGCGGGCTCAGGCAATCCACTCACCTCAGCCTCCCAAAGGCGCGGGATTACAGGCTGAGCCACTGAGCCCGGCTGGATTCACCTTTCATTCAGAGACTAGGGCACACGATCCTTTCTGTGGAGCCGTGTTGCCTTCTAGCTGCCATGCCTGACTATGAGCACTGTGGATGAAGTGTTGGCAGACAAGCTCTGTGTGGCCGTCTTTCTGAGAGGTAGTGATACGTGTTCTTGCTGACAGACCAGGCAGGAGGCCAGGGCCAGGGCCCACCACCCTGTGGAAAGGAAGTTCTTAAGAACATTATCCCATTATGAGTTCTCACAGTTTTCTCCTTGAACAGCAAGCCCCAGGCCACAGGCGGAACCCATCAAACCAAAGCAGCTTAGAATCGGACTCCAATTACCCGTCCATATCCACCTCTGAGATTGGAGACACCGAGGATGCCCTGCAGCAGGTAGAGGTGAGTAAGGCCAGCTCTTGGCTGCGTCCTCCAGAGGGCGTGTTTGTTCCCTGTGCAGAGCTGCCCGGGAGTCACCCTTCTGGGGTGTGACCAGTGTGCCCAGGGGCTGATTCCTAAAAGCAGGGTCACAGGCTACTGTGGCTTTGGAGACCGTTCTCTGGAGTTAGCAGGTACTGTGCACAGTAACATGTTACTGTCCACCTAACCCAGTGTTCAGAGAGGAGGGAGGAGGTTGATTCCTGAATCCTCTTGCAAAACTGAGATGCTGATGCAAAGGCGAGATGACTTGAGAAGGGGCAGCTAGGTCATTAAAATGGATCCAAGTTATCATCCCCAATTAGTATGGCAGACATATAGTAATATCAGTAAATACACTGCGGCTCACGCCCGTAATCCCAGCATTTTGGGAGGCTGAGGTGGGAGGATCACTTGAGGCCAGGAGTTTGAGACCAGCCTGGGCAACAAAGTGAGACTCCATCTCTACAAAAGAGTTTAAAATTAGCTGAATATGGTGTTGCACACCTGTAGTCCCAGCTACTCGGAGGCTGAGCAGGAAGATCACTTGAGCCCAGGAGTTGGAGGCTGCAGTGAGCTGTGATCATACCACTGTACTCCAGCCTGAGCAAGAGAGTGAGACCCTGTCACTAAAAATAAATAAATAATGAATGTACAAGACTGTCCCCCCACTCAGAAACCGGATAAAACTCAGAACGACAAACATTGGGAGAGGAAGTATGCTGAGTGACAGGATCCTGGTCAGTAATAGCCTCTTAGAGTCACTCATGTGCCTTGCAGTGGACTTGGTGGTCCAGGCATGACTTTGCCAAGAAATACAGATGCACAGTTTTTCCTCTGGCATTCGAAAAGAAAGCCACAGGCGCGTGAGGCCTTATAGAGCACATAGACACCAAGCAGAGACCGTTGCAAACACGAATGCGTGCAGCACGCGCCTTGTGCAGGCCCGGCCAGGAGGTGCTGCCCAGAGAGTATCACCCGACCAGAGGCGGACCCTCCTGTCAAAGCTCATCTGAAGCAGATAGATGGCGAGCCGTTGAGGGGCTTGTGCTGTGACAGAGGACAGTGCTGGTGCTGCGAGGAAAGAGGAGGGAAGCTTGACGATGAGCGTGCAGCGGGAGGGAGTGGGGGAAGAGGGAGATGGGCATTGAGATGGAGGGGAGGGCGGGGGGGAGGGGGTGACTGGCGATGAGCGTGGAGGAGGGGTGACTATTAACGAGCGAGAGGGAGAGGATGACTGGTGATCAGAGTGAGGGGACATGGGGGGGCGAGGGTGACTGATGAGAGTGAGGGGCTGGTGGGGGAGGGGATGACTGACAGTGAGAGTGGGGGTGGAGGGGAGAGGGTGACTGGTGATGAGAGGGTGGGGTGGGGAGAGGGTGACCGGGGATGAGAGTGAGGGGGCAGAGGGCTGGGGGTGGTCCTGGGACACGTCTCCTGACGGCCGTGCACTTCTGTGTGAGCTTAGGAAGCCTCTAGTGTCTGCCTGCTCAAGACCGTCAGCCGTCCACTGCCATCCCCAAGTCGAGGCCCCTGGAGGCTTCCAGGCGCATCGTTTGTGTTTGTGCACGTGACTGCTTACACGCGGGCATCATGCTGTCATCACGGGGCTTGTGTCCTTCAAGGCTGCCAAGGTGGGGTCCGTGTAGGCTGAGCACGAAGTGTCCTTTAAGTGCTGGGGGGACCGATTATGTTGTCACACACATACATCCGTGTGCTCAAAGCCTGTTTGGATGTGCTCTTACACACTGCCCGTCTGCTGTCAGGACGAGTGTTTGTACACACATCCTTATGTGTTCAGAGCCCTGGAGGGTAAACCCAGACCTGAGCCTGAAAGGAAAACATCTTCTGGGAAACGAATGCATTGGGATCTGTTGGGTAGATGACCCCGGCGGCAGGGGCTGGATTGCTGTGTTCAAGGTGAACCAAGTTGGGGTGACGCCACATTTGCAAGCATGCGTGAACATGCTGAGACTTCATCGGGAAGCATAGGTTCCGAGCCTTTTGATCTTTTTGGTAAGAGACCATTTTCCAGAAGCGAGCTCTTTTAACTTCCAGAGAAAGTGACTCTGTCTTTGTCCCTTTGTTCTTGGAGTAGAGGCTCAGCCTTTTTAAGTGGCTTGTGTTGGATAAAATGGCCGAGACTCAGATGTGCTCTGGGTGGAAAGTGAGCCTTGAGTGAGCAGCAGAACTAGCTGACCGGCATTGGCCTTGTACCTGAGAGACAGGCTAACGTCTGGGCGACAGACGGCCACCAGTGAGGCTACAAGGCTTGTGCTCCCTGAGGTGTGCGTGCCATGAGCCCCTGTCCCTGCCCCTGTCTCCTGTGAAGGATGTTGGCCTGGAGAAGGCAGCCATGGACATGACGGTCTTCCTTAAGCTGCAGAAGAGGGTGCGGGAGCTGGAGCAAGAGCGGAAGAGGCTGCAGGCCCAGCTGGAGAAGAAGGACCTGCAGGATAGCAGGAGAGTCCAGGTGCGTGCCGGCCGCCATGCCCTTGCATGCCCGCAGCTTTCATGGCAGGTGTGGCCCCGCAGGCCCATGCTGATCCGGGTGGCAGAGAGCTCCTCCACACGTACTGAAGTGACGTGGCATCTTCCCCATGAGCCCCACACGCCGCCCAGCTTGACGGGAGGACGCTCCCTAGTGCCCCAGGGCTCGGGGCTTCTTTGGTGAAGCCAGGGGTGTCTGAGGCACCGTCACTACTTGCAGAGAGGGGAGGTCATGCCAGGAGGCCAGGACGTATCCTGAAGTCTAAGATGGTCAGATTCTAACGGAGAAGACCTGTTCCCCTCTCAGAGGCTTGTGTCCTTCAAGGCTGCCAAGGTGGGGTCCGTGTAGGCTGAGCACGAAGTGTCCTTTAAGTGCTGGGGGGACCGATTATGTTGTCACACACATACATCTGTGTGCTCAAAGCCTGGTGTGGCCTTGAGCTCAGCTCCCTGGGTCAGGGCAGGCCAGGTATGAGCCACTCACCCTCCTCTCCTGCGGCTGCCCCCTCCTCTCTACCCTCCTCTCCACTCTCCTCTCCTGTGCTGCATCTTCTACCCTCCTCTCATGGCTGCCACTGCTGCCCTTATCTCTCGTGGGCTCACCCTTGCCTCATTCCAACCTCCTGCATCTGCAAAGGAGTATTGTATAAAACCTTAGTAGCCCCAGAAGTCATCCCTCTGTCCCAAGGACCTTCTTGGCAGCTTGTGCTGGTCTGGGCTTGTTGTAGGTCCACAAGATGTTTACTAGATGAGAGGAGGTAGAAATGTAGGCGACATCCTCGGCCCTGAGGGAATTAGTACCTAGTTTGGGAGAACCAGTCACATCACAGGTGAGAAGTGGAAAATGACCTTGGTGGTGCTTAGATAAGTCCAAGGTTGGTGCTGCAGGATGGAGACAGCCCGTGGGATCCAGCGGTGCTGCTGAGGGGGAGCCACGACCTATTTCTTTGGAGGCACAAGGACCATCTCAGTGGACACAAGGTCACGTCCAACATGGGTCACACCATCAGCGGGCCACGCAGTGGGATTGGCAAAGGCCTTTGGTCTGTCTCAAGACTGAAGGACCAGCTGTAGGGTAGATGCCCACCCAGTGCCCCCATCCCTTCCCCACCTCTAAGCACACATCTTGTGCTCCAGTCAGATGAGATGCAGAGTCAGGTCTGTGTCGCAAGCCAATTCTTGGTTTTTAAGTAGAAGTCAGTCTTGCTGATGGGTGGGCTAGACCAGGATGGAAGGGAAAGGATCAGGTTCACAAGTGACACATTCAGTGAAACGAGAAGCTGTCCCGACAGACAAGTGGAAGTCAGGCCAGTGGAAGCTTGGAGAGCGCTACAGATGGCGTCTTACAGTACCTGATGTGACAGTGCCCAGCCTACCAGCAGCCCCTCGCCAGATTGTCAGTTCATTTCAGAATCTGACTTTAGACCTCTATCTTGATACCAGATCTAAAAATCAAAACAAAACAAACAAAACAAAAATCAAAAAACCACCTCTATATGTTAGTGGTTTGAACCACTGCCCTGTAGTGTGTATTGGGATCTCCCTTTAAGGAGAATGACCTTGTTTCTGGCAATTTAGTAGGAAAGGCAGAAGTGAAGCGGGAGAGTATGGGTCCCTCTAGAGCACTCTGACAGTGTTTAGAGGTCAAGTTCTTGGATTCAATCTTTGTCCCCAGGGGAATCCTGAGATACCTGGATCTTCATTCTGGAGAGAGAGGGCCCAGGATCTCAGCCAGAGACGAGGCCACACTCTGAGTGCAGAACAGCAGGGAAGCCTAAGAGATCCTTAGTGTAGAAGTGATGGAACCACAAGGGCAGGGTCTCTGTGAAAGCCAGCCAGTAGTGGGTGTACTTGACCTCCCATCCAGCCAGCAATCAGTGTACTTACCTCCCATCCAGCCAGCAGTCGGTGTACTTGACCTCTCATCCAGCCAGTGGTCAGTGTACTTGACCTCCCATGTAGCCAGTTGTTGGCCTCCCATCCTTGACCTCCCAACCAGCCAGCAGTCAGTGTACTTGACCTCCCATTTAACCGGTTGTTGGTGTAATTGACCTCCCATTTAGCCAGCGGTCTGTGTATTTGACCTCCCATTTAGCCAGCCGCTGGTGTACTTGGCCTCTCATCCAGCCAGTGGTCTGTGTACTTGACCTCCCGTCCAGCCAGCCGTTAGTGTACTTGACCTCGCATCCAGCCAGTGGTCAGTGTACTTGACCTTCTATTTAGCCAGTTGTTAGTGTACTTGACCTCCCTTTCAGCCAGCAGTCAGTGTAATCGATCTCCCATTCAGCCAATGGTCAGTGTACTTGATCTCCCGTTTAGCCAGCCATTGGTATACTTGGTCTCCCATCCAGCCAGCAGTCAGTGTACTTGATCTCCCATACAGACAGTTGTTGGTGTATTTGACTTCCCATGTCGCCAGCGGTCACGTACTTGACTTTGCATCGAGCCAGCTCCCTTTGCCTGGCCTGGCAAAGTCACCTTGGTCACCAGGTGATTCTGAGGGGCGCTCCCTTACAAACATGACTGCCATCCCAGCCCCTTGAGTTTGATTCGGTGAGCTCCATTTTCTGAGACCCTGATACACTCTACTGTCATCCATGGTCATGTGGCAGATCCACTGCAGGGCTCTCACTGGGTAGCATGTGGAGTGTTGACCCGAATAGTCTCACCCCTGTACCGCCTGTGAGGGCGGAGACAACACAGAGATGGGGACCTTGGAGAGGTCTCCCAGACTGCAGGACTAGAAGCATCCTTCATCTGGGAGGGGCTACAGGAGATGCCCAACCTGGACCCTGTCTCCAAGCCTGGGCACACGCTATCCACAGCGGGGCTTACCATCACCAGCCCTGTAGATGATCTGATTAAACTCTGTCAGCTCTTACCACTGAAACCCATGTTACTCAGGGACTATCACCCACTTGAAATCTCTCCAAGCACTCATGGAGTCATAGCTCAGCGAATCCCAATGGGCTGCACTCCAGCCGTGGCTCCTGACTCCCCTAGCTCTGGCGTTCTGATGCCTGTGCTGTGGAGTGTCTGTTTGGTCCCGCTGCCGCCACCTGGGAAACAGAGCACAAGGCCCCTCCCCTCCCCCACCAACTGAAGCACAACTCCTTAGCCTTGCTGACAGAAACAGCTTTAGGAGTGTGTGGGCATCCTCCTGCTGCTAAAACAGCGTTGTAGACCAGGTGGCTTAAAACAGCAGGCACACTCACTCCTGGTTCTGGAGACAGAAGTCAAACCCAGGTGCCGACGAGCTGGGCTTTCCTGGAGGCCTGGGGGGAGACCTGCCACATGCCTTTCTTAGCCTCTGGCGGTGCTGGCTGGCAGTCCTGCAGTCCTTGGACACACAGCTGCAAGGCCCATCTTCACATGACCACCCTCCCTGTGTGTGTCTCTCTTCTCAGGAGGGCACCAGTCCTGTTGGGTTAGGGCTCACCCCAGCGACCTTATCTTGATTACGTCTGCAAAGATCCTATTTCCAACTAGGGTCACGTTCGCAGGTGCCGGGGTTAGGACTTCTACCTCTCTTTTGAGGGACTCGACTGAACCCATAACCCGGTGTCACACGTGCTACCTGTAGGGGGCCTGCAGGGATCACGCGTGCGAAGCTGCAAGGTTAGGGGTGAGGCGGGAGGGGTGGGGTGTCTGTGATGCACCTCATGGTAGGCTGAAGGGTTGAGCTACACCTTGCAGTGGAAAGGAAGTGGGCTTATGGAAGGTGGAGGTGCTGGGTGTGCACCTGTGGGTGGAGCTGGCAAGCTTGGCAAACTGGGGCATACGTCTGTGGGACATTGCCTTGTGGCTGTGCTCACCTTCCTGTCTCTATCCATGCAGGCGGAACAGCCGCAAACTGACATGGATTTGGGCCCAGATGCAGATCTGGCCTACAACAGTCTGAAGGTAAGTTCCCTGGGGACATGCTTCCCCAGGTGGTGGAGGACCGACAGCAAAGCTGGTGTCTGGGGACCAGCACCTGAGCAAGTCAGCGAGGCAGCAGAGCCCTGGGCAAAAACCTCCCTTTCCACCGTTAGCTGCTTTACCTGTGAAATGGGGGAAAATGCGTGTTTACTGCAGGAATGATGATAAATGCCTACATGATATGGTTTCAGCTAAAAAAAAACTGTGGCCCAGAGAAAAATCACTGTAAGACCTCAGGGCTAGCACGGGTGTAAGGCAGGGACAGTCGGTGCATGTGCCGCTGGCCTCGTGGGGTGGCATGGGGATTGCAGTGGCCCAGGGTCTGAGGGTAAGCACCCTAGAGCGGAGAGAAGAGAGACATCATGCCAGCCCACCGCACTCCCCTTCTCAGAGACATGGTGAAGGGGAATGTGTCTGGTCTGCCAGTCACTCGGAGGGCTGCAGGGAGCTCTGGGAATGGCTGCGTTGCCCAGGAGAACCTCCGTCATCATTCCCATGGTCTTTTCCTGTTTGTTTTAGCATGGCAAAAGCACGTAACATGAAATACACCATCTTAACCCATTTGTGAGTGTATGTTTCGGGGGTCCTGAATGCATTCATAATGTTATACAGTAATCACCACGGTGCACCTCCATAGTGCTTCGTCTTGGGACACTGAAACTCTGCACCTGTTGACCAATCACTCCCCCTTCCCTCCTCCCCCAGCCCCAGCAGCCACCATTCTACCTTCTGTCTCTGTGATTTGGCCAATTCCAGTCTCCTCATACGGTGGAGTCATGCAGTATCTGTGTTTTTGTGTCTGGCTTATTCCACGTAACATCGTGTCCTCAGGACTCATCCATGTTGTAGCACGTGTCAGAATTTCCTTCTTTTTCAGGACTGAATAATGTTCTATTATGTGTATATTCCACATTTTGCTTATGTATTCATTCATCATTGGACATTTGGGTTGCTTCCGTGTTGTAGCCAGTTCTTTTGAGTATTTACCCAGAAGTGGAATTGCCAGATCATGTGGTAATCCTATTTTGAATTGTTTTTAAGGACTGTTCCACTGCTTTTCACAGCAGCTGTACCATTTTACATTACCGCCAGGGGTTTTAGTTTCTCTACATCTTTGTCAACACTTACTATTTTCTGTTTTTTTTTTTTTTTAATAGTAGCTATTTTTGTGGGTATAAGGTGATCTCTCATTGTAGTTTTCATTTATATTTCCTTAATGATTTGATACTGGGTATCTTTTCATGTGCTCGTTGTCCATTTGCATATCTTTGAGGAAATGTCCGTTCAGTCCTCTGCCCTCATTTGGATTAGTTTGGGTTTTTGTTGTTGAGTTTTAGGAGTTCACTACATTTTCTGGAAGATAGTACCTTATCACAGGGGGCCCCCAACCCCTGGGCTGTGGACCAGTACCAGTCCGTGGCCTGTTAGGAACTGGGCTGCACAGCAGGAGATGAGTGGCGGGTGAGTGAGCAAGCTTCATCTGTATTTGCGGCTGCTCCCCATTGCTGACATTACCGCCTGAGCTCTACCTCCTGTTCGGATGGGCAATGGCATTAGATTCTCATATGGTACCTACCGTGAACTGCATATGCGAGGGATCTAGGCTGCACGCTCCTTATTGAGGATCTAATGCCTGATAGTCTGAGGTGGAGTGGAGGCGGTGATGCTAGCGCCGGGGAGTTGCAGCAAATACAGATGAACATGATCAGTGAGTGTGATGACACAGAGGCCATCGTAAATCACTTGCTTGCATACTCATATCAAAACTCTATTGGTGAGTGGCAAGTGAGTTGATGTACTTCAAATGTACAGCTACATCTGGTGGCATAATTATTGAATAATTATGAATAGTTATTTATAATATATATATAATTCTGTTGTACAATTATATGTAATTTCATTATACATTACACGTTTCATTATTTGTTTTAAATATATTTATTTACATTGTATATTATATATTTACATTTCATTATTCTATATAAACATACATTTCATTATGTGTTTCATAATATATTGCAGTGTAATAATAATAATAAAGTGCATGATAAATGTAATGCACTTGAATCATCCCCAAACCATCTCCACCCCCATCTCCAGTCTGTGGGAAAATTGTCTTCCATGAAACCAATCCCAAAAAGGTTGGGGACCACTGCCTTAACAAACATATGATTTGCAAATGTTTTCTCCCATTCTGTGGGTTGTCTTTTTACTCTGTTGGTTGTGTCTTTGGTGCACAACATTTTTAAATTTTCGTGAAGTTTGATTTGTCTGGTTTTTCTTTTTGTTTCCTATGCCTTTGGTGTCAGGTCTAAGAAATCACTGCCAAATCCAATGTCATGAAGCTTTTTCCCTATGTTTTCTTCTAAGAGTTTTATAGTTTTAGGTCTTACATTTAGGCCTTTGATGCATTTTGAGTTGATTTATGTATACGGTATGAGGCTAGGGTTCAGCTGAATTCTTTTGCATGTGACTATCCAGTATCCCAGCACCATTTGGCTTTTTAAACTGCCAAGGCCATGCAAATGGTATAAGAAAGGGTGTTTTATAGGGGTTTCCTTCTGGAGTTACTGACCAGACGTATTTTCCTCATGTGGTATTTTAACCATTTAAAACTCTCCAGGAAGACTAGCAGTCTCTTCATGTGATCAGTGCCTGTGGCAGGGGGACTTGTGTGCAGGTCTCTGCGTACCTTTCTGAGGGAGGCTTCGCCCCAGGGGTAAGAAGGAGCATGTGAACTCGTGAGCACTTTTGGCGTGTCCATCCCACCCGTCCTCTTAGAACGGACAAGAGCTGTAGCCCAGTCGTCCTCTGGGAGCAGGTCTGGGGCCTGCAGCATCAGCATCCCTAAGAGCTTACTGGAAGTGCACATTCTCAGGCCCCCACCCAGGCCACTGGATCAGGAGCTTGGGGTGAGTCTGGCCCTCTGTGTTTTAACAAGCCCTCCAGGCATTCTCTTGCCCCTCCCAAGTCGGCTAACCATGGTTCGACTCTATCCGCAGAGCACTTCCTCCCAGACCCCTGCATTCAAATCACGCAAAAACTGCCCCGACTCAGCAGTGCACGAACAAGATGCCCTTCTGTGCATCCGCGGGTGCCACCTCTGCTGCCTGTGTGGAGCCTGACACAGAGCGGGCTCAGTACATACACGTCCAGAATGCCACAGCTCTAAACACCACCACTCAGCTGCCATCAGCCCAGGAGGATTCTTGGGGTACAGACCCAGCTTTCCCATCACTGTCTCTGATAAAACTGGACCTCACCTTGGGCTGTGTCACAGAGGCTGCTCCTGGGGACCCTGGGGTTAGACCCACCCACTGTGGTGGAGGGCCACCGTTGGGGATGCCACTGAACCAGGCCCAGCCAAGACCTTCAGGGACCAGAGGACCACTTAATTTTTTTTTTAAAGCTTTATTGGGGAGACTAAAAGGGGACAGTATGGTAATTGAAATAGTTAGGTTGTATGAGAGAGGACTTGGAAGATCTTCTGAGTCTCCAACTCTTATGACTCCATTTACATGCACCTTGTTTTTTCCTCCGACCTTTAACTCCAGCTGGAATTAAGCAGAAAGCATGACTGACTTTGTTTCCCTTAAAGCATTCTCATGCTCCAGGCAAGTACTGGATCTTTAAAACAAGCAAGTTACTGGTAACAGTACCTGAGGGCAAAACAAAGCTGCACATTAAGAGTTTTCTTAGACATGGTACCCCCTTACTCCTAGCCTCTCCGGTTTCTCAGGTAATTTTTTATAAAAAGGAAATGGGTCTTGTAGGCAAAACTCACTCAGCATAGGTTTAGTGAGCCCCAGCTATGCACTGCCCTCCGAATGCTTGCAGTACTAAGGGTGGGAAGTACCTCCCTCCTCAAAAGCATAGACTCTGCCTGAGCAACTAGGACCCAGCTCTGAAACAGATGATGTGTCAGCTCACCTGACTACTCAGGTGTTTCTTCCAGCTTGAGCACCACCCAGTTGGATTTGGAAAGCTTGCCCACAGGTGCATAGGTCAGTGAAAAGCTATGCTGGGAGGATCCCCTTGACAAGTGATTTTTGCTCAACTCTGGATCCACCTGCCAGAATTTTAGGAATGTCCCCAGATCCTTCTGGAATCCCTAGAGTAGCCCTAGCTCAGGGCAGAAGCGCATTGTCTGCATGCCATGCACAAGGCTCAGGTGTCCACTGGCTGGAGTGAGGTCAGGGGACGGGTCCTTGGGGCCAGTCACTCCTTTAGAGCAGCAGCCACAGGGGCCCAGAGGCATGTAGATGGGCTGGAAAAGGGGTCTCCCTGGAGTGGCCATTGGCCTTGGCCAGGTGAGAAGGCGGAGGTAAGTGAGTGGCGAAGATGGGGGGGGTGGGAGGAATCACTCTGGGGTCAGCAAGGGGGCAGCTGACCATTCCCTGGCATCCAGCACAGCAGAGGGACAGGCCAGGTGACCCAAAGAAGCCATGACCGTCACCAGCCAGGGGGCTTTCTGAACAGAACATAGACCTGGCCATGGCCAGCAGCGGCGTTGGCTTTTTCTTATCTACCTGCCGTCAGCCAGAATGGGATTCAGATCAAGAGAAGGGTGCCCACGACTCAGAGCTTGTGCCAGAAAAACAGGGCGCTGAGGGTCCAAGCTGGCACTTGGACATTTGCCATCTTAACTGACCATAAATGCGGGCTTACGTGACACTGAGCGTGAAATAGAAAAGACCCAGTTGAGAAGGTCCTTTCAGTGACTTGTTTTTTTTCTTAATGTGCCCTTTATATAGGAAGTTTTCATTTTATTTGTAAATTTACCCAAGTCATTCTGGTCATCTTGGAATAATTTAAAATACAGAAAAAGTTAGAGAATCTTTGAAAATCCACATTCCGGCTGGGCTCGGTGGCTCAGCCTGTAATCCCGTGCTTTGGGAGGCCGAGGTGAGTGGATCGCCTGAGCCCGCGGGTTCAAGACCCGCCTGGGCAACTTGGCGAGACCTCATCTCTACAATAAATAAAAAAAATACTAGCCGGGCATGGTAGCACACACCTATAGTTCCAGCTACTTGGAAGGCTGAGGCGGAAGGATCGCCCGGAGCCCAGCAGGTCGAGGCTGCGGTGTCTGGGAGCAGCCACTGCACTCCAGTCTGGGTGACAGAGTGAGACGCCAACTCAAAAAAAAAAAAAAAAGGAAAGAAAGAAAATCCACATTCCTGCCACTTAGAGGCAGTCTTTGATATTACTTGGGTATTTCTTTCCAATATTTTTATATGCATATTATTTACATAGCTGTTAAAAACTTTATATTCTGCTTTTTTCATTTAACACAAGAATTGGTCCACACAACAGTCTCTTTGCAAACGTGATTTTTCGTGGTTGGTTAACATTACCTTTCTCTAATTGCAGAACATACTAATTGTTCTCGTGCTTTACTATAATAAATAACTCTGTGATGAAACTAGGCTTTTTTTTTTTTTGAGAGACTTATACTATTTATAAGTATTCCATTAAAATGCCTCAGAATTCTAAGAAAGAAAACTGTATCTGTTACTGTTTCCAGTGCTAGATTTGTAGGAGAGCTAGTTCCACAACTCTTGGGTGGAACATGGACCCGTTTTCCTGGCACAAAATATTTTGAATTATAAAGCTGTGGCGCAGTGTTGGTCATACAGAGAACTGCCTCCAGAGGTGTCGCATCTGGTGCTCACACCTGCAGCTCAGGGCGTGAGTTCAAATGCAGGCCCAGCTCTGACTGCTTGATGATGCCACTTCGAACTTTCACCATGCTTTGTGTCCACATGGGAAGGCCAAAGCCAGGTGTGGTGGCGGCCTGTCGTCCCAGCTACTCAGGAGCCAGAGGCGGGAGGCCCGCTTAAGCCCAGGAGGCTGAGCCTGCGGTGGGCTGTAATTGTGCCGCTGCACTCCAGCCTGGGTGAGGGAGCGAGACCCCCCTCTCTAAGTTTGTTTTTAACGGGCAGGCTGCTCGCCGCCTCCCCGGTGGACAGGGCAGGCGGCCTGGGGAGGGGAGGGGGCCATGCAGCCGGGGCTCCTGGACCCAGCGAGTGACGAGCGCGTCCTCGGGCTCTTCCAGAGGCAGGAGCTGGAGTCAGAGAACAAGAAGCTGAAGAACGACCTGAACGAGCTGAGGAAGGCCGTGGCCGCCCAGGCCGCGCAGAGCGGCCCCGGCCACGGCGCCCCCGACGGCTACGGGCTCCTGCTGAGTCAGCTCAGGCTGGCCAGCGAGGAGCTCGAGGTGCGCAAGGAGGAGGTGCTCCTCCTCAGGACCCAGATCGTCAGCGCCGAGCAGCGCCGGGGCCCAAGCACGGTAGGTTGGTGTGCCCACGCGTCTTCGCCCAGAGGGTTTCCGCCCGAGAGGGCAGGGCGCTGTGCCCTGGGGGCGCCTCTCAAGGCCGGGCGTGGCCCTTGCCGAGGCTGAGCAGAACATTTCCAGACACTCCCGAGGTTGCCGTGAAGACACTCAGGAGGTCACCGTGCGTGGTCTTGTCTGCCCTGCACACCCTTGCTGTTTGTGTCTGGAGCAAGGTCGTCCTCTCTGCGTCCTTCCAGGGCAGCCAGCCCCGCTTGTTTTTCCCTCCCGACATCCTCACCTCCTGGAACAGACTGGGGTGTGGGAGAGGGGCCGTGGGCCACTCCGTGGGCACCAAGAGCCTAGGCCACTTCAGGCATGGGCCCTGCAGCAGGGGTGGGTAGACGGGAACGGGTGTGCTGGACCAGGCGGTGGCCATGGCCTCTGCATTCAATGCCTTCTCCTCCAGGGACGCCATGCTTGGTCTTCCCCCCCCGGCTCTGCACCCGGGTCTCTCACAGCCCAGCCTTGTCGCTCTGTCTCTCTTCCAAAGTGACTAGTCCTGCCTGGGTCAAACTGCAGTTACCTGAGTTCTTCCCAGGCCTTTCTCTTTTCCCAGAAGCGTGTTTTTACACCTGTTTGTATGTTGGGTCATTTGCACCAACTGTGTGACCAAATTATTTCTCAATCTGGGGCCTTCCAGGAGCCAAACATTAATGCCAGAACAAGTTGGCCCAACAGCGAAAAGCACGTGGACCAGGAGGATGCCATTGAGGCCTACCATGGGGTCTGCCAGACAAACAGGTAAGGCTGCCTCTCGGTGACAGTAGCAGGGGACGGTCTTCCTTGCCCAACCTGCCAAGGCCTGTTCCTTGGACACTGACCCTGCACTCAGCATCAGGGAATTACTTATCAGTGGACGTAAACAAAAGGGAGCGACTCAGTCCCCTACCCTGCTGTCTCTTGGGTAAGATGCGAGGAACACACCAAGGGTGTCTAGAACCCAGATCCCCTGAAAGGCACTGCGAGACAGGAACATCCCTGGGGGAATGGCGGGAGGTGGCGGGGGGGCAGCTGGCAAGGATTCCCTTCTCTGGAAGAGGACGCTAGTCCAGAGGTGCCTGACAAACCATGGGGGCTGTCCTGGCCACCTGCTGTGATGCCGGGCTTGTACACACCCTGGGTGTCACGGGGCGGCCCGTACTGTGGCTCGGAACCCAGTCTGGGCCCTCGCAGGTGGAATGGGAGTGTTTCCATCATCTTGGCCAAATGAGCTCTCCCTGGGCTTAGCAAACCGAGCACCTTGGGAACCTCCTCGAGGATGGGCTGACTGAGGGCTCAGACGAGGGAGGGTGGTTGTCTGAGGGAGGCAGCAGGCCAAGGGCTGTCAGTGGACAGATGCAGACCCAAGGCAGATTGCGTGGGTCCCTGGAACCACTCACTCCCCATTCAGTAGCGCCCTCACGACCGCTCGGTGCCTCAGTCACCCCGTCTGTGAGCTGGGGATAGCCATGGCAGCATGCTGTCCGTGGTTTCTAAGGTTCGGCGAGCTAGGCCATGTAACGTGCCTCCAACAGCGCCTGCTCGTGGAGCCTGTGTGGTGTTAGCGCTGTTTCCGTTGTCTCTGCCTTCTTGGGCACCTGCAAAGCGGAACTGGTCTTTTCCCTGGAGACCTTGCTCCTGCCCCAACAAATAGGATGCCAAGCCACCATCATTGAGCATGTGTCCAAAGTTGCTGAAACCAACAGACATTTCCAGAAAATGTCATTAGGTGGCACTGTGAGGGCGACCTGGAGTTTTTGCCAGAATGTGGCAGAATCTCTGAAGACTTCCTAGTGCTTTGGTTTCCAGCCCCTCCTGCAGAGGCCCAAGGGGTTAGCTCACCCACAATGGCCCCTGACCGAGTCGAGGTAGAATCCAAAGGCCTGCCTTGGGCCAGGCCTTGGCTCAGGTGATCAGGAGGCCCCCGGGGGAAATGACATTTATTCCCAGAGAGAGGCTGTTCTTTTCCTAAAGAAGGAGCAAAGGTGACTCAGTGCTGAGACTGGAGTCAAGATTTCATCGTTTTAAATTACCTTGGGCTGAAGATAAGAGATGAAATTAATAAGAAAAAGGAGCGCAGGTGACATTTTAGCAAAAAGAGGCGTGCGCGGTCCTGGCCAGCCATTGTCTTCTGATCTTTGGAATCAGCGCTGCTTTCAGCCCCTTTTTATTCAGGGATTGAGACCTGGGTTTAGGTTTTCCCAGGGGCTGCTTAATACGCTGGCTTTGTCTTTCTTTGAAGCAATAAGAATGATGGTGATAAAATAAAAACAGCTTTTATCTTGAAATAAATTCCGTTCTCAGCAATCCCAGTGCACAGGGGATTAATAGCCTGTGAAACTGAGTTACATGCAGAAAGTAGCCACTGTACCCAGGAGGGAGGCCTGTAGCACCCACTCCGGCCTGCCACAGGTGCAGCCATTCCAGGTGCTGTGGGGCGACCATGGCCGGTTGCCCTCTCTTCCAACCTGGCTTCAGCCTCAGCTTTGAGAAAACGGTCCAATGGCTGTGAGTCCCAGCACAGAGGGAGTGGGGGCAGCCAGGGAGTGGCCAGGAGGGGGACCAACCACGGGTCTGTGGAGCCCAGCAGCAGGGCGTCCCGTTAGGATGAGGGTCCTTTCCTACAGCTTTCTTGGCATGGAGAGTTGTGTGGTTTACACACAAACCGTGTCCATGCGTGTGTGACTTGTGGGGAAGGAGGGCCCCTTTAGAAGTTTGATGAGCTCCCCCTAACCCCCAGAACAAGTCACGGTTCGCACGCTGACTTTGGCTTCAGTGTCTGGAGGGCAAGCTTCCATCCTGCGCCGTCACCAACCCTTCCAGCACCATGGTCCCAAGATCAGCCTGTTCTCACCTGCTAGCCACCATAGCTGGAGAGCTCTGCTTTGGTCTTCAGAGCTGTCTCTGCCCTTGGCATTCCAGGAGGAGCCAGGGTGGGCCCTGCTCTGGGCGGAGCTGCAGGAGCTTGGCACTGCTGCCTCCAGGGAGTGCTCCCTCCTTCACCTCCAGGAGCAGGAGGACTGGGCATCAGCAGTCTGTCTTTTTGGGGCTGCGGTGCGGGAGCAGTATTGGAGGCAGAGGCATGCACAGTCACAGAGCTGGGTAGAAGCGCAGCCAGGGCTCAGGTCTGGCTCCAAGAACAGTGCTCTTCTGACCACTCTCACGCGTTCACTCCACGGCGAGGGGGTGGTGCGCTGGTTCCTCTGGCCCAGGACACCTTGCAGCCCCTCTCCACCTGGCATGCCTGGGAGCCACAGGAGGCCCTCAGCCCAGGGTGGCTTTCTTGCTGCCCTCAGGCTCAGGCAGGCCAACTGAGGTCGTTCATCCCTCCCGCCATCGGTCCAGGAGTCATGTTTACTGAGGGAGGCGGGGGCGGGGGCGGGGTGTGCAGGCTCAGAATCTTGTGGGAGCCCGGCAGGGGCAGCCAGTTCCACATGACACTTCCCTCACCAAACCCTGCAGCCATTCCTGGCTGAGCCCAGCTCTCTTCTGGGAGGCGATCGTTTCCTTGTGTTTCTCCAAATTCTGTTGGTTCTGAGTGGTGACTCCATGGCAGGGCTGCATCCGTCCACACATGTTTTTCCTCAAGGGGCCAAGCCTGGGCCTCAGACGTTTCTGTCCTCCCTGGGGTCTGAGGAGGCGCCTGCCCTTTCTCTGAGATCCCAGGGAACATCCCAGGAGGGTAGATGGGAAACCAAGGTGTGGACTGAAGGACGAGCACTGTTGGACAGAGTGAGGGCGGGCAAGTCCTGCTTTCCACATCTTCACGGAGGGAAAGTCAGTATCTCCCAGGCCTCGTGTGTGGACTTCAAACCGGTAATCAAAGATCAGGAAGAAGCCTTGCAATGATTCAGCTGCCTATCCACAGGGAAAGGGAGGTCTTGGGAGTGCAAGCAACAGGACAGGCCGGGGCCATGCATGTGGGGACAAGTCTGGGAGGTGCCTGGGTGTCTGCCTGCTGCCTGTCTCCCCTGCCTGCCCCAGACCTGCTCTCTGGCCTGTCACTCCTGCCTGCTCCCCTGCCTGACCCTCCCCACCTGCCACCGCCTGCTCTCTGGCCTGCCTCCCCTGACCCCCCAATCTGATCTCTGGCCTGTCTCCCCTGCCCACACCTCCTGCCCACTCTCTGGCTTGCCTCCCAGGCCCCCCCAATCTGCTCTCCCTTCTGTCTCCCCTGCCCCGTCATCTGCTCTCTGGCCTGTCTCTCCTGCACCCCCAATCTGCTCTCTGGCCTGTCCCCCCTGCTCCCCCCAATCTGCTCTCTGGCCTGTCTCTCCACCCCCCCCATCTGATCTCTGGCCTGTCTCCCCTGCCCACACCTCCCGCCCACTCTCTGGCTTGCCTCCCAGGCCCCCCCAATCTGCTCTCTGACCTGTCTCCCCTGCCCCGTCATCTGCTCTCTGGCCTGTCCCCCTGCTCCCCCCAATCTGCTCTCTGGCCTGTCTCTCCCGCCCCCCCCAATCTGCTCTCTGGCCTGTCTCTCCCGCCCCCCCAATCCGCTCTCTGGCCTGTCTCTCCCGCCCCCCCAATCTGCTCTTTGGCCTGTCTCTCCAGCCCCCCCAATCTGCTCTCCGGTCTGTCTCTCCAGCCCCCCCCCAGTCTGCTCTCCGGTCTGTCTCTCCAGCCCCCCTCATCTGATCTCTGGCCTGTCTCCCCTGCCCACACCTCCCGCCCACTCTCTGGCTTGCCTCCCAGGCCCTCCCAATCTGCTCTCTGACCTGTCTCCCCTGCCCCGTCATCTGCTCTCTGGCCTGTCCTCCCTGCTCCCCCCAATCTGCTCTCTGGCCTGCCTCCCCTGCCCCCCAAACCTGCTCTGTGGTCTGTCTCTCCTGCCCCCCCCAGTCTGCTCTCTGGTCTGTCCCTCCAGCCCCCCCCAATCTGCTCTCTGGCCTGTCTCCCTTGCCCATACCTCCCGCTCACTCTCTGGCTTGCCTCCCAGGCCCCCCCAATCTGTTCTCTGGCCCGCCTCCCCTGCCCCCACTTGCTCGCTGTCCTGTCTCCCCGCCCCCTCAATCTGCTCTCTGACCTGTTTCCCCTGCCTGCCTCTGACCTGTCTCCTCCGTTCCCCAACATCTCCCGTCTCCCCGCTACCCTGCCTGCTCTCTGGCCTGCCTCCCCTATCTGCCCCCTGCCCACCCCCTGCCGACTGGGGCCTGCTGCTGGCCTGTTGTGTGACTGGTCTCTGAGGGCCAGGCTCACAGCAGCTTGCACACAGGACTTCGTCTTTGCTAACTGACACCAAGCACTCAGGTTTTCAAGAGAAGTCCTGAGAGCAGAGCCTTGGGGTGTTTCCTCTCGCACCAGCAGGTGCAGCTGCTTCCCTGCCTGTGGAGCAGGGGAATCTCCTGGGGGAGGAGGCCCAGGGATCTCACTTGGGAACAGAGGCTAGCTGCTAGCAGGGCTGAATGTGAGTGGACTCCTGCCTTGGCCTCTGGGTGCTGCAGGCACCTGGGCTGCTGGGTTTTTTGCCTTCATCTCTGTCCATGAGGACTCTTGTTTCTTCCAAGGCTGGGACACGGGTCTGTCTAGCAACCTCGTTGTGTATCACTTCACACGTCCCACTCTAGAGCACGTCTGCACCTGCAGGTCTGTGGGACTGCAGACATGCAGTGACCTGAGAGAGCCTAGCACCCCTCTTGGGTCTTAAGAAGCCACCAGAGTGAGGCCAGGAGGGGCTTTAGAGCAACTCAGGAGAGGCTGGGCCCAAGGCAAGTGTTGGTGTCTCCACGTGTGGAAAGGAGGTTGAAGCCAGGACCCTTGCTCTTCCCTTCCAGCTCTGGCCTCCCCAGAATGTCTGCAGCAGGGCCTGCTGTCCTCCAGGGAGCCCTCCCGTAGCTACAGCCGGGAAATGGGCCAGTCACATGCAGCATGACCCCTGGAGGGGATGGTGTCATGTGCCAACCCCCCTTCGCCTAGCCCAGCCACTTTGGGGTTTGCCAGGTTAGAGGGACATGGGGCAGCTATATGCCAACCGTGGGGGCGGGGTTGGCAAAAAGCCCAGCACCAAAGGCAGCGTCTGGGGGCCCGGCCTGGCAAGGCTCTGGACGTTCGAGGGGCTGAGTCCAGAGCAGGAGGTACAGCAGGGAAACCTGTGCACAGCAGCCCCTCCCTGCACCGCTGGATGGAGAAGCCAGGACAGTGCAAGGTAGGTTGGGAAACAGAGGTCACAGCTGCTCCTGTTGGTCTTCCCACGCCCCCTGCCTCCTACAGACGGTGGGGAAGGGCCTAGTGATGTGACCAGCTCTGTCCAAGTGGCAGCCTCTGGAAGCCGCAGGGTCTGAGGACGTCCGCACGAGATGAGGTGGGGAAGATGTAACGGGTGGCCACAGCCCTGGGCCTCACACAAGCCTGAGGGGCAGTAAGTGGCTGACGGGGCCTGGAACACTCCTGGGGACAGGTGGTTTGCCACCTGGGGGTTGGGAAGGGTGATCTCAGTCCTCAGGTCAGGTGGTGCAGAGGCAGTTTCTGCTCCGGGGGATCCAGCCTGTGGGAGGAGGCCCAGGGAGTAGGGCCCGGCCCGCCCTCCCCATCCACCCTGCTGGCCTTGGAGAACCTGTGTGCCCAGGGCTGCGAGGTGGGAAGGGGCGTGGACGGAGGGGCATTTGCCACATCCCTGACCTCCAGGAGCTGTCCTGGCCAGCTTGGGGCAGACACTGGGCCACTTGGGGAGGCAGAAGAGGTGGGGGCTCAGGTGCCCTCTTTCCAAGTCGAGTAGACGGGAGTAACATCCTGGGCCCCAGGCCGATGGGAGACTTCGTGCAGTTTTCACAGGCGCGTCCTAAGGTCCATCTTTGCTTTTGCCTTCTGGGGACTCTGGGTGAGTTAACGCTCTCTGGAAAGGGCTGTTGAAAACCTCTCCAGGCCAAACCGGTGCACACTTTTGTGTGTCTTATACCTGCTGTTCTATGTCTTTGCTTGTAACATCTGTCCTCCTAGAACATGTAAAACCAAGCTATAACCCAAACATATCGGGCATGTGTTCTCAGGACCTCTTGAGACTGCCTCAGACCGTGGTCACTCTTTCTTAGAATAAACCTCATTACATATTTTTTTTTAACAAAAGGAACAGAAAAGCAGGTGACATGTCCTCCTCTGGGTAGGTCTGTGTGTCCTGGGGGTCTCAGCAGCTGCTATGCAGGCTGCAGTATCCTGTCCCCGCAGTGAGTGTCCGCTCATGGCTGAAGCCTCCCAGGCATGGGGGCCTCCAGGCTCTGCTTGTCTCCCTGCTCCTGTCAGAGTCATTCTGGTGGGGGGAAGTTCAGTACGGGACAGTGTCGGCACTTCTACTCAGCCCGGCTGTGCCTCCCCCAGAGCTGTCTCAGGCTGCGGCCATGTCCTCGGGCAGCACATTCCCTGCCTGCGGTCAGCAGTGGGCCCCGCTTCCGGGACAGTGATGGAAACCTAGGCTTGGGAGGGACGCATGTGCAGGAGACAGGAGCAGACAAGGGAGGTGGGGGTTCTGAGCCTGTCTTCTCTTCCTTACCTTGGCTGGAACTGCCTCACCTTCTGGGCTCTGTCCTCTACTCTGCACACCTTCCGGGCTCTGTCCTCTACTCTGCACACCTGTTTTCTGTCCTTTGTTTCTAGCAAGACTGAGGATTGGGGATATTTGAATGAAGATGGAGAGCTCGGCTTGGCCTACCAGGGCCTAAAGCAAGTTGCCAGGTCAAGTGCATTCCTTCCTTCCTATGTCTGCTTTGTCCGCTCTGCCTGCTCATGTCCACGCTTCCTTGACTCGCGGTAGAGTGGGTGTGGGGGCGGGGAAGGGTACACATGTGCCTGGCTGGTGGCCCCTGGGCCTGCCCGTCTATCCCTGTGCTGTGTTTGAGGCCAGGGAGGCTGCTTGTTTGGGCCAAGGCGGTTGCACTTGGTAGCCCAGCTGAACCCTAGAGGCCAGGGCATGACCCGCTTGCTCTACAAGTTGGGAAACGGGCTGACATGGCCACGGGCACACAGCCCTCTAGAGCCAGGCTGAGGTGGCGGCTCTGGCCTGTGCTGTTGGCAAAACCCACATCACCCTCCTGACCGTGCCAGGTCAGCTGGGAATGTTGGCCTGACCTGTGCTGCTGGCCGTGCTCACACGCAACCTGTGCTCCCCTGAGCCTGCCAGCATATGCGTACTGTCCCGTCTGTGGGACTCTGGGGCCTGCTGTTGGCACGCATGCTATCCCAAGAGCCTGCCGTCATGCGTGTGCTGTCCCGTCTGTGGGACTCAAACCTGCCATTGCCATGGGTACTGCCCCATCTATGGAGCAGGTGACAGCTGAAGGCATGCATACACCCCCATGTCCGGCCTCACAGTACCCTAGGGGTGAGGACGCTGAAACTTGGAGGGTTTAAGGAACGTGTTGGGGATATGGAAGATTCGAATTTGAACCTGGTTCTGCTGAACAGCAGAGACTGAACCTGAAACCCACTGGCCTTCAGTAGTGGGCAAGCAGTTTAGGCAGAGAGGCTAGGCATGCATGGCAGTCATGTCATAGGCCTGTCACAGGCGTGTGGCTTTTAGGACTGTGGCCAGCTTTGCTCACTGGAGCCCCCTGGCAGGAGAGGAGCTGGTGGATTCGATGCATTCGATGGAAGGTGCAGGTGGCATGAGTGCCACACCACACTCCCTCGGCCTGGTGGGCCAGAGCAGGAGAGAGGCCCATGCCCTCACTCGAACTGGTCCTGTCTGCGGCCTCCTGGAGACAGAGCCGAGGCCCCATGGCGGCAGGAGGAAGTCATGGTTCGCTGATCGCCAGGCAGCCTCTGCCAGGGTTCAGGTGTGGCCCCACGGCCTGGAGCAAGGTGACATCCTGAATCCATGTCCTCGTGGGCCGACAGGGGGCTCAGAATTGCGCCTTCCTCCCAGGGGCATTGTGCGGAATAAGGCTGACAGGATACACGTGAACACTCTGCACATGCGTGACATGGCGCATACATGGGATAAATCCTAGCTATCATTTCTGTTACCATGACGGTTATTATTCAGTAAGATCAGATTCCTGTCCCAGCCAGGATGAGGGACCCATGTGTGAAGCACGTGACCCTTCGCGCCTCTCTATCTGTGGATCAGATGTGGCTTCATGAGTAAGCAAATGAACGTGTTTGTAAAGTCACAGGCCCACATGTTGAGGCCTGGCTTCTACAGCCACCCCACCTCCAGCCATGGC
Source organism: Cephalopachus bancanus (assembly GCA_027257055.1). Lineage (NCBI taxonomy): Eukaryota > Metazoa > Chordata > Mammalia > Primates > Tarsiidae > Cephalopachus > Cephalopachus bancanus. The sequence goes on from JAPVLO010000180.1 coordinate 351,361, forward strand.
GTCGAGCCTCCCTGGACCCAGGTGGGAATCCTGCACATGGCACGGGGCCTGGCTGAGTCGCTCAACCACGGTCCTCTTGGAGAGTAAGAGACACCAACGTGGAACGTGCGACGCACGCCGGGAACACGTCCTCGGCAGCATGCCCAGAACCCAGGAGACTCTCTTCTCTCACTAAATCTAACTTATGGGTGATGACTTTGGTATGCTGTGGCCACTGTCAGATGTTATCTGAGTATCGCAGGGCACCTGGAACACTGTGTTAATCCCCCGATTCTCCTCCTAGCCCTCAGGCTGTGATTTTCCTCTGGGGATGCTGCCTGTGGTGCACGGATGAACTCCCCAACCATTTCTTCACTGTGACGCTTTGAGAGAAGCCACTGGGAGGCCGCGGGAGCTGCCCCCACTGCGTCCATGGGGCTGTTTCCATTCCATTGGGCAGTGTGGATTTCCCCTCGCCCCTGCTCCCTTGTAGACGCACACCTGCCCTCTCGTGACGGCTACTGGCTCCCAACGGCAAAGATGTGGAGCAGAGCCCATCCATGCCCACATCGGGCCGCCACGGGGTCCCACAGCTGTCCCCAGGCACTCCCTGGCTCCTGCCTCGGTGCCTACTCTGGCCACAATCTATCTGCATCCCCGGGAGAGCCAGTGGTGGAGTTTCCCGGGTAGACCACGCTGGGAAGCACTTGACGGTAGCCCCACCTGGCGCCTACCTTTCTCAGAGTCACTGCACTGGATCGGGACTCTGGTTCCAATCCAGGACGACTGCATTGTGGTCGTGTCAGCACTTACCTTCCCGAAGATGAGGCTGCTTATTTACAAACCTTCCTTAAGTTCTGGCCCACGGTGGAAGAGTTCCCTGGGTAACAGGCACCCCCAGGCCGGGGCCTTCTGACTCTGAGTCTATGAAACGTCCCTCTAGTCTTTTCTAGACCCTCTCTCTGTCTCTCTGCTTCTTGTCATGGCACCAGATGATTTTAAACCTTCCCCAGGTCACTTGCCAACAGCCTTGGGTTTCATCTGGGGCTGTGGGGAAACCCGAGGTGAAAACTGTATACGTGTTTCAGTGGTCTGTGGGAGCTCCAGTGGGGGTGGAAATGGTGAGGATAGAGAAAAACGCAATGAGCCAATGTGTTGCTTTTCTAAAACTTGTGGAGAGTCTGCCGTAGGGCAGATATGCAGATAATATCACCCGCTCAGTTTACCAGAGTTTTGTCTTAACGAGATTACTGTGAACTTTGGGGCAGATGTGGATGTTTTCGTTTAGAAGATGCTCTAAGTTTATTTCTGCTAATGATGTTTTCACACGGAGACGCCTCTCAGTCCCGGACACTAAGCTGTGCCCACAGACTGAGGAACGAGGGTCAGGGACAAGGCCGAAGACCCAGGGTGCCATGGGCCTCAGCCTCCCGTCGTCTGGGAGGAGTGGGCCTGCCTGCCTGGTGGCCTCCAAGGCACGGGTGCTGACTTCCTGCTGGGGACGGGCCGTCGCTGCTGCTGTGTGCTTGGCTGCTCCCGTGTTGTGCTTCCGACTGTGGCCCTTGCTTGGAGGCGCCGATGGAGCTGTGTGGTCACCTGTTCTCCTGTCCCGCAGGCTGCTGGAGGCACAGCTGCAGGCCCAGAGCCTGGAGCATGAGGAGGAGGTGGACGGTCTCAAGGCCCAGATGGAGGCACTGAGGGAGGAGATGGACAGGCAGCAGCAGACCTTCTGCCAGACACTGCTGCTGTCCCCAGAGGCGCAGGTGGATTTCGGCGTCCAGCAGGAGATATCCCGGCTGACCAACGAGAACCTGGTGAGTCGCCCTGCCTCGTGAGTCCCAGTTCTGAGAAGAGGTATTCGGGAAGAAAACGGGGTCCGGGTTGGCCTTGGGCAGAATGGACCAGGTTCAAGGCCTTATCCAGGCCCCTTTGGTGGAAACAGTGAGTCTAGAACTCCCTGATCTGCTGGTGATAACGGAATCATCTGTGTAGCTTTCTGTGTAGAGCCAAGCAGCTTAGAACTGAGTGGCTGAAAACAGCAGCCGTTCTTGTGTGGATCAGGAATCCTGGCAGGGCTCAGTGGGAACAGCGTTTCTCTGCTCCACATGGTGTTGGCTGGGGCTGGAAGAGCCCAGATAGCCTCATCCCATGTCTGGGGCCGTGGTGCGGGCTGGCGGCCTGGGCTCTCCCCCAGGGGCTGACTCTGCCCGCGGGCTCTCCCCTCGCCACCCAAAACAAAAACTAAATGAGTTGGGGGAAGGTTTAAGATCAACTGTGTCGTGACAAGAAGCTGAGACCTAGAGTAGATTCAGAGAAGACCTGAAAGCCACCCTGCTGGTGCAGCCTGAGTGTCTCACACGGTGGCTGGCTTCCAAATGAATAAACGCAGGAGCTGCAAGGCCCCTTGAGGCCTAGTCCCAGATCCACCCAGAGGCAGTCTGCCATGTGCCATGCATTGGGCAGATCACACAGCTGGGCTGGGCACAGTAGGGGATGTGCCTCTCAATGGGGGCAGCAGAGGAACTGTCGGGAACCATCTTTGCGGACTGGCACCCAAGGAGCCCTGGCAGATGCCAGAGGGAGGGAGGAGGGTCTGGGCCTTGAGAGAGCCTGCAGGGCAGAGGGAAGTAAGGATATACAGAAGACAGTGTTGGTAGAAACATGGTCCTGCGTGAGTCTCACCAGCATTACAGAAAGTGAAAGCATTTCAGGGGAGGATTTCTGAGGGGCGCCCTGAACCAAGACAGGAGGCACAAAGGGAGACACGGAAGGAGGAGGGTGAAACAAAGCAGGACCAAGGCACCTGGCAGGAGCGAGGACCCCTGAGCAGCGGTTTACGCTCAGTCGCAGAGTCCTGCAGTGCACCCAGGCCCTCGATGGCCAGGCAGCCCACAGCATGGCCCATTTACTCAATCCCAGGAGGGCAGCGGGGCCCAGGACCTCAGCTCTCTGCACAGGACTTGTATATACACGACCCTCCCTCCGTCTGCAGGTGCCGCACAAACGTGTGTGAACTGGTGGTTTTATGGAAAGAAACACACGCGTTACCCTGCTTGGGCCAGCCTCTGCCAGGTAGAGAAGGCAGCCTAGGACATGAACTTGCAAGCCTCTGTCCCTTGGGGGGCCACCCTATGTGGAGGACTGTGCACTGTGGGTGCTGTGTCTGCTCACAGCACAGGGCTTGTGAGGGCACAGCTCGGTAGGGTCAGTGAACGGAGAGGTTGGTGGTCCCACCTTAGAGACCCTGGAGCGGAGACAGTGCGGTCCCTCTGCTGGGTAGTGAGCCCTGGGGCCAGTGCAGGCTGTGCTGCCAGACAGGCAGGGAGGAGGGCTCCAGCTGGCTGTCTGCTGGGAGGCCCCAGGGCAGAGCCAGGCGGCTGGTCCTTGGGCTGTTGGTGATGTGTTTCCCTTGCTCAGTCAGCGTGCCTGCTGCTGGCCGGGCATGCATGAGGGACTGCAGGTGTCATGGAGCCGGAAAGGGCCTCTGGCGGAGTGGTCGGTAGGTGCTGCGGCTCTGGCAGGGCTGTGTGAAGGATGTCCCTGTCCTTCCTGGTAGCCACTTGATGTGCTCGTCCCCCATTTCCCAGATTCCTTGTAGGTTGAATTCATCTTCTTGGTAGTTCTGGCCTCTCCAGCTTTGGGCCTTGGGAGTGCCACAGGTTCACAGCTGCTGTGCCCGTGATCCCTGTGGTGCGTCCTAGCTGTGCTGGTCTCAGGCTTTAGAGATTCCCAGGTGGTTCTAATACTCCGCAGCATTTGGGAGCACAGCTCTGCAGACGTCCCCTTGGCACGCTAAGGAGTGCAGCCTTGGGTGGGGGCTGCTGGCCTAGAGAGGAGAGGAGACTCGGGAGTCCAGCAGTGCAAAGCTCCTCCGTGACGTGGAACCCAGGCCCCCTCCGTTCACATGGCTGGAGTATTGGGTTTCCTGAGCTCTTTCCAGAAGCTAGCAGAGGCGTCAGAGCTCCCAGAGACAGAACAGAGTCAGGGCCCTGGAGCAGTCTTTCCAAACAGGCACTGCGGCATTTATTGTCCGCCCTCCCGTCCAGGGGGTTGTGAAAGTTTTCAAAACAGCGGAAAAAACACAAGCGCCTTCTGGGGAGCTGGTGATGCCGCACAAAGGCCCCTGGGAGTGATGGCGGGCGCGGTACCAGGGCTGGGTCCCAACCTGCAGGCACGGGATCCCCAGTTCACTGGTTGGCCAAGTCACTCACCACGGAGCGCTGGTACATGTTCTGCAAGAGTCAGAACCATTGCTGAGGATTCGGTGTGGCTGGATCTGGGGAGCGTTATGGGAGCGTGGGCGGGGCATTGGGGGTGGCCCTTGGGGGTCCTGTGGAGCCCCCGGGGCTGGGAGCCTCCAGGACGTGCCTGCGCTCAGCCTGGGAAAGTGCCTGAGGGGCACAGGGTCTGAGGAGACACGAGGGTCCACCGGAGACCACAGGTGCTAGTGTATCTCTAGGTGCTGAGGGCGCTCCTGGTTGAAGCTTCACTTCAGGCCACCTGTCTCCATCTGGGCTGAGTTTTTGGATTGCTCTCAATTTGAAAACTTTTTAAAAATTTATTTTTATCAAGATGAGTAAATGAAGTGCCCGACCACGTCTGTAACAGGGTCTGTGGTTTGAACTGTTGGCTGACTCCATCCTTGGGCCGGTCTTAAAAAGTTGTTGCCGGAGATGTTTTCTGATGGTCTCAAAAGAGACCTCTGCTGCCTCCACCATCAGGCTGTCGTCCAGCCTGGGCTCTGACGGGGGTGGGGCAGGGCTCCTCTCCTCTTCCTGCATCCCTGGACACTGAGGACCCGCCCGGTGGGAACAGAAGTGACACTGACAATAGCACACCCCTCCCCTCACAACTTGCTGCTCCAGTCTCTGTGGGCCGACTTGCTTCCAGTGGCGACCGCTGAGCGGGGACCGGGCCGTGGCCACCGTCCTGTTGGCGTCTGGGCGCTAGGTCACCTGGCTGGCCCGCTGGCTCTGCCAACCAAATGCCCATCCCTACTTTCGCACACTCCACCTGTCCACTCCTCCCTAGGGCACTGCTCACCTGCCTGGGACGCCCAGGTAGGGCGTGTCTCCCTGGACGTGGGCATGGCAACCTGAGGAGGCTAGGCTTGTGAGCCTTGGGAACCTGGCAAGGTGCTGGAGAGCCTGACCCGGGAGGAGTCCTTTGCCCGTGGTTACTGAGAATGGACTCTGACTCACCCTTGCTTCCTGGGTTCCAGAGCAGGGAGTAGCCACCGGCCTGGGCGGCCCTCCTGGCTGGGGCCCTGAGCCAGCCGGCCACACGGCCCCCTCCACTTCACCCAGGCTTCACCCCTGCAGGCCACACAGCCCCTCCGCTCCACACAGGATCTCCCCCTGCCACCCAGGACGGGGCTCAGGTCTGTTCTCACACTGCTCCCTCCACCTCCAGGACCTTAAAGAACTGGTAGAAAAGCTGGAAAAGAATGAGAGGAAGCTCAAGAAACAGCTGAAGATTCACATGAAGAAAGTCCAGGACCTGGAAGGTGAGCATGTGACACACGCATGCGCGAGAAGCAGAGGTGCACTGGGCCGTGGAGAACATGGCTGCCCACCTCGATGTTTCCCGCGTCACGGTTCCCTGGCAGCCGTGCGATGGGATTCAGACCCCGTGCGTGCCACCTGCCATTGACCAGAACCTGGAACTCGGCAGGTGTCTGGAGGCTCACTCAAAACCAGGCTCTGCGGGCCTGGAGGGACCTAGAAAGGGGCCCGTGGTCCCTGCCTTCAAAGGGCTTAACGTCAGAGGCAAGACTGTGGCGTGGGGGCGGGTGCGGTGTGAAGCCCTAGAGCCCTGATGCAAAGTCCTAGGGCCCCATCCAAGCTGTGGGTGTCAGGATTGGACTCTGGAGCCTGGCCCAGAAAGGTCAGGCAGAGCTTGAAATCGCTGTCTAGAAACACCCAGCATGTTCGCCCGGCTCCCGCATAGATATCCTCGTGGCCCTCACTGCCTGGGCCACCTGCTTGGAAGCCTCCCTCGGCCCCTTCTCGTCCTCCCCCTCAGCTCAAGGACATGTGCCCAGGGCCCGAGTCTCATCTTAGAGGTCCTACCCCACACACCCGATGGGCACAGCCCTGTCACAGCCCTGTCACGGCTGTCTGTCCTGTCCAGTCTCAGGTCCTGTCCTGGCAGGGTATGTTGGGCAGGCGCGATCTCCTTCCAGCCTCTCTCTGCCTTCGGATTTCTCACCCGGCATTCCTCCTGTCCTCCTCCTCCGGGTCTCCAGCCTTCTAGCTTCTCCCTTTGCTCAGTCCTGAAGGCTTCCTGCTCCGTCCCCTCTGAGGCTTCCGTGCCCCCTCCTCGCTCACTGTGACAGTCCTTGCCCCGTTCCCAGATGCCTTATAACTTTCCAGGCCTGCCTTTGCCCACAGGGCTATCCAGCCTCCGCCCCCTCCTACCTGCCTATAGAATGAAATCCAGTTTTCACCTTCCCCACACTGACCCCACCCGCCTCGGAGCCTTCCTCCAGTCATTCGCCCACGCCGTTCCCTCCCCTTGGTCAGGGATTGTGTGAGCAGGCGTGGTCTCTCTCTCTCTGGCACCCATGTGCAGAGGTGATCTCTTTCCAGCTATATGAAGTAGGGCCTGGCAGACTGATGGGTCGGCCCCTTGCCCCTGGGTGTGAGTGTCCCGCCCACCCTTCCTCCCCGTCCTGGTCAGGTCCCTCCAGCCCTGGCCACTGTCAGTGCCCATCGTGGGCACCCTGGCTTGGCATCAGGCCAACCTCTGGGTAAAGTGTTTCCATGTAATTGCACTGACGTGTCTCCGTAGCCAGACTGGCCAGAGACAAAGCCGGGCACACCTCATGTCTGTTTCTCCTGCGTGTAGTAGGCACCCAGATGTGCATGGGGCTGACTCCGTGGGTGCCCACTGCCTCCTACATCAGGTCAAGGGAGGGCCTGAGAGGGGTTAGCCAGGCCTCTGTTCCTCCAGCCACGCCGCCAAAATGTCTCTGAGTGAGCACCTTGAGTTGCCAAGGCTGCTGTTAGCAGGTCCCCAAGCCTGAGGCTGTGCTGGGTGCTGGGCACGGTGTCTTACTCCCTGCCGGTGCCATCCTGCTCACTCCCCACAGCTGCAGGTGGTACCCAGGCCTCCCCAAACACCTGGATATACTCTGCAGCTGTCTCTGGCTGTCCGTAGACTGGTCTGGCTGGGCCTAGACATCCTCCCAGAAGGACATACCCTCCTCCCTCCATCGGGCAGGGAGGGCCTACGGAGGTGTGGGGGGAGAGCCTCCTGCTATCTCCAGTCCTTCCCATCCTCTCTCTCCCAAACCCGCCCTTGCCTCTCCCAGTGTTCCCCCACCCTTGTCTGGAGGGGACCCGGATGCCGGGCGCTGAGCTCCTCAGCTCATGTGCAGCATGGCTCCAGTGGCCGGAGCCGACCACGCAGGAGGAGGCCCAAACGCCTGGTTCCAGGCCCAGGTCCCTCTTCTACTTGCTGGGGCTCAGCTGGAAGCCTCACTGCTGCCCCCACTCACTGTTGCTTCCCACTCAGCGGCCCAGGCGCTGGCCCAGAGCGAGAGGAGGCGCCAGGAGCTCACCAGACAGGTCACGGTGCAGCGGAAGGAGAAGGACTTCCAGGGCATGCTGGAGTACCACAAGGAGGATGAGGCCCTCCTCATTCGGAACCTGGTCACAGGTCAGGACCCCCGGGGCAGCCCATGCCCCTTTGTCCCCGCCTTTTCCACCCACTCCCTGCATGGCCCCACCTCTGCTCTGCTTGTCCGGACGCCACGTGGATTCTCCCACCCACCATCTCCAGCTGCAGCTCCCGATAGGATGGCCCCGCTTTTCTGGTACAACTGCCACCCTGTCGATGCAGATTAATATAAACTTGGGGGACGGGGCACAGAGATGGGAGGGGAGCTGCCCGCCCTGGGCCCCTCCGCCACAGCCACCACAGCCCTTCCTGGTGAAGCTCAGTGTGGCGACCACTGTGGCAGACAGCAGTGCACGCCTTTGCCACACATCCTCTGCCACGCATGACCTCACACCCCAACTGATCCTCACAGCCCCCGGAAGGAACTGCTTCTTCCTCTTGTCCCACTGGAGGAGACGGACATGCGCTATTGTCTCAGGACCTCCCTGGCGGAAACACCACACCTGCCCAGCTGCCCCCGCAGAGCCGGGAGGAGCAGCTCAGAGGAGGGTCCCACGTGAGCAAGGAGGCGGATTTGGTGGTCTGATGCTCTGGACCCTGAGCCGCTAGCTCCCACCTCTGTGGGCCTCAGGGTCCCGTCTATAAGATGGGCTAGGGACGCCAACCCTGTGGCCCTGGCGCCCAAGTCTAGCAAAGGTGAAGGCGCAGAGCTGAAGCTGCAGACCCTTCTCTAGCGTGAGGCGTCCAAAGCGAGGGCTCTCGCGGAGTAGACGACGTCCAGAAGGAGGCAAACTCTTGTCTCAGAGAATTCAATTCAGGGCTACTGAGGTCCACTCTGCCAAGCCCGTGTCTGGGCTGAGGGACATGGGCAGGTCGCAGGGCAGCTTCGCCTGGAACAGGTTCTGCTTCAGCTGTCTGGTTTGGGTGGTTTCGTAGCATGCTTATCACTGGGCATCATAAAGGTTCAGGGTCATTCCCTCACAGTTGTCCAACAGTGAACTGTGACCTAAGCCCATCTTAAACTTCCTTCCATGGCTGCAGTTAAGAACAAACCTTTAATCTCTGGGGATGGAAATCCAATTTCGCAGCATCAGAGTTAAGTGACTGAGGGAGTCAGCCTGTGCCAGACAGGGGCTCCTTCCACCTGTCACTTCTCAGGTGACCCCGGGCCAGGACATCCGCTGCCTAGGAGAAGCACCCAGCGTCTTCCCTCCAAAGACCCCATCCAAACTAATGCCGAGACTGGACCCACCACCTCCTAGATTCCTAGCACTAGCTGGTTGCCATGGAAAGAAAAGGAGAGTCATGGTTCCTGGCCCCCTGGCACACTTAGCAGGGAGCCCAGGCAGCCTTGTGCAATCACAGTATTCCAAGGCAGGCCAGGCCGTTTACCGTCTGCACGTGATCAGTCTTAAAGTGAGGGGCCACGGGTTGGAGGTCTGGGCCTGCAAAATGCATTTTTCTGAATAAATACTCCTGGCATTCTAATTAGAGCTAATGGCCAATCCACAGCCATCTGTTGGGCCTATAACAGGTACAAATGTCAACCACGTACCTGGAGTATTATGGCCTACAGTTAGCCATAATAGGAGTTAGAAGGCTGTGTGTGAGGGGACGGTGGAACCCAGCCAGCCTCAACCCATCAAGGCTGTCGGACCGGCTGTCGGACCAGCTGTCAGACCGGTGGGGGTGGGGGGCTCCCCTCATCACCATTCCAAGCCTGGAGGTGGCTGGTGAGGCCTGGTTAACGGGGTGGACAGCGTGTGAAGGTCGAGGGCAAGGAGCCCAGCAGCACAGCCGCAGTGGGGCCCCAGGGGCTGTGTGCCATGCCCCATCACCTGGCATCTTGGCCTCTGCAGTGGCCTTCCTCCCACCGGGTCATCTAGCCTGAACAGATGGGACTGAGGTTCCTCCAGCCCTTCTGCCCTTGGCAGGCCGGCCCTGTCTCAGGGACACACAGTGCGTCAAGTCCGGAGGTCAGCCCTTGGAGCCGGGACTCAGGAGCTGATGCTCTGGTGGGTCAGGGCCTGCCGCAGCCTCCCCCAGGCCATGGCCCCCCAGCTGAGGGGCAAGACCTGTTTGTGATCAAGAGGAGGCAGCCGCCACCTGTGTCAAGGCTGTAGTGCCAACAGGCAGGGAGGCGGTGGTCTGTTTGCGTTGGAAACTCTGGTCGTCGGGTCAGGAGGAGCCTGTGCGCCCAGGCGGTGTCCCCCACTCCCCTCCCCGAGAGGCCTGTTCCCAGGTGAAGCCGCAGGAGAGGTGCAGACGTCACCACGCCCATGAGGATTCTGATGGCCCAGAATCCGCAGGCTCTAACTCTGCCATTTGCTGTTGCTCAGACCTGAAGCCCCAGACGCTGTCGGGCACCGTGCCCTGCCTGCCTGCCTATATCCTCTACATGTGTATCCGGCACGCAGACTACACCAACGATGACCTCAAGGTGCACTCCCTGCTGACCTCCACCATCAACGGCATTAAGAAGGTCCTGAAGGTGAGCGGCCCGGCAGAAGGCTGCAGTCTGGGGGGAGGGCCAAGTGAGGCCAGGTCCTTGCGGCTGCTCCTCTGTGTCTGGGCTCTGTGGCAGTAGACACACCTGGGCATCTGGCTCTGAAGGCGAAGGAGGCACAGGTACATTCGTGTAGCTGGGGTGCCCACCACTCCTAGAACAGGGTGCTCAGACTCAGAAGTGGCAGGAAGCACAGAGACCCAGTGCAGCTCCCAGCCAAGCCTCCAGGGAAGCCCACTGCATCCCGAAGCCCTGGCCCACCCCTGCCAGAGGTGCCAGGGTGATGTCCTGTTGCAGTCCGACCAGCGGGCCTCACCCTGGAGCAAGCTCAGGGACCACCAGGCACACAGGCCCTCCCTCACCTTTGCAAGGGGACATGCTAGCTGCTCGGGGTGGTGGCACAGGGAGGGCACTGATGTCATCAGCTTCAAAGGTCAGGCCTGTCCACATGAGGGCTAGGGCAGGGCAGTGGAAGGTGAGCTGTCAGTGAGAGGGATGTGTGCCTGCCCGCAGCCTGCACACACTGCCACCTCATAGATGCAGGCTGTCCTCAAAAGCACCGAGTCCAAACCAGTTCTGGGGCCCACTGAGCCACCAGCCCCTGCTCTGAGACTACAAGGGCCAGCCTTGAACTCCTTGCTTCTGCCTTCACTGCCTTCCCTTCCACGGGCAGTTTTACCCACGCACTTAATGTTAATCGTCCATTCATATGCTGGTTTCTGTCTCCGGCCTTGACCTTCACGAGCTCCAGCTGGAGTCCTGGGCCAGTGTTGGACGGACTATACATGTCACTTCCTCAGGAAGGCATTCCCCGACCCTGAGCTGACCTTGCCTAGCCCCATCCCACTCGTCACTATCCAGCCTCCTGGTTTTATTGTTCTAGCTCAAACCACTCTGACATTTAAATGGCAGTCGTGACAAGGGCTCCATGAAGCTTTGGTTTTAGTGCAGAAACTGTCTCGTGGTTTCTGGGATGTGGAGCTGAAGTCACTGGACATCTGACCTCTAGATACTTGGGACACTGAAATATTCAGTGCCATGCTCCCTAGCATCCCTTGCGTGGACAATGGCAGTTCAGAACTAGGGTGGCCCAGCCAGGTACAGATCAGAGCCCAGGGCTGCTGGGGTCACACCTCATGTGTTGCTAGTGTGTTCCTGTATGGGGACCAGGACAGGGGCTCTGGGGACCATCCTGGTGGTGGAGGAAGCCACACAGCCTCTTGCGGCAGGCTTCACCGCTGGCAGGTGCCCTGCCGTCATGGGGGCTGCCAGGAATGCTGGGTGGGGGTGGGAAGCGTGGAAAGAGGTGCCAAGCAGGCATTTCGCCAGACGGGAACCCTTCCTTGTCTCTTCACAGAAGCACAATGATGACTTTGAGATGACGTCGTTCTGGTTATCCAACACCTGCCGCCTTCTCCACTGTCTGAAGCAGTACAGTGGGGATGAGGTAAGTGGTGACATAGCACCCAGCAGCGTCCCTGCTGTGTCCACACATGGTTCAGAGGTGCTCTACACCCTAAGGAGAGGGCTGCAAGGCTGCAAACACCCTCTGGGACCTCAGCCCGGGGCCTCATCGCCCCACGTGCTGGCATCGGGAGTAAGGGACACTACAGGAGCCCAAGGGCCCCGAAAGCACCCCAGGGTGTGTCCAAGTCTGCCTGACCCATCTGTTGTCACAGAGCCTGGGGTCTCCAGTGTCTGGGCAGCCTCAGGAGAGCCCACTGTGGTCAGCAGCGGAAGTGGCTCAGCTGTCTAGAGCATTAGGCTGTCTCCTGACCCCACTGGCTTGCCTGTCCATTTCAAGACAGACCAAGGTGGCCACGAGGAAAGGGCACCCATAGTCAGTGGAAACAGTGACCTGGAGGCCCACTTCATGCTCCATCCTGATTCCTTGGCCTGAGCCCCAACTAGCCGCACCCTTTTGGGTTCCACTCTGGACCTCTGGGGCCCAGCTTTACCTAGAACTCACTTCCCAACTCTGGCACCTGGGAGGACTCCCATGCTCTGCCTCCTGCCCACTAACCTGGTGTATGGCAAACTCCCACGAGAGTTTCTCCAGTGAGAATCCCAACTCATTCTAGACCTGCCCACACCATGGGTCGCCTTGACTTTCTGCTCTATTCCTCGCACATATCTCACCATTCACCTTTCCCACAGTCAAGACAAAGTGTAAACCAAACACTGCAATAATTTTTAAAGCTTTATTTCATCTTTTGTGCCAGACAAGTTTCGATAGACTCTCTCTCTGGGGTAACGAAAGGATATGCCACTCCAGGCAGTCTTACCTTCTTTGGACTATGGCTTAACTCCACACTCTCCTAAGAGGCAGGGCTTTCAGGCTGGGCGCAGTGGCTCATGCCTGTAATCCCAGAATTTTGAGAGGCTGAGGCAAGAAGACTGCCTGAGCCCAGGGTTTGAAAACCAGCCTGGGAAACTTGGCAAGACCTCATCTCTACAACAAATCAAAAAAATTAGCTGGGTGTGGTAGTGCACGCCTGTAGTTCCAGCTACTTGGAAGGCTGAGATGGAAGGACTGCCTGAGCCCAGCAGGTCGAGGCTGCGGTGGCCGTGAGCATGCCACTGCACTCCAGTGTAGGCAACAGTGAGACTCCGGCTCAAAAATAAAAAAAGAACAGAATAACAAAACTCTGCATCTTTATAAAAGAGCTTCAAACAACAACAAAAGAGTCAGAGCCTCATTTGCTCACCTGCTTTTACAACGTTAAGGGTGGGTTCAAGGGTGACAAAAACAGCCTTCGTTGCAAACTAGATGCCTTCTGCCACATGAGCATAATGTCATATGCAAGCATTTATTTTAAACACAGAGCTACACTGAATGCTGTTTCATTGAGGCTCCAGGCTTTGCTGGGGACGAGTGCCCTTTCAAAAGCACTGATCTTTCTGACTGCTGCTGATTTCCTTTGTCCTGAACAATAGTCACACGAGTCCTTTTAATGTTTGCAATTCTCTTAACTTGCATCTTACTTCATCTTGTTAACACAGACCACTAAGAGGACACAGTGCTGTAGCTATGGAATCATTTCAGTGTGTCTGCTAATTCCAATACCCAAGGATACAATCTGTGTAAGATTTCGCATATGGAAACAAAGTCTAGCCTAATCTCCTTTAGGGACTGTGAATATATGATATTTCAGGGTGGCCTAGTATATTGGAGGGAACACTGGACAAAGAGTCAGAAGTCATGGATTGCTCTTTCTCTGGACCTCGTTCCCACCTGAGTTTTGTTGCCTTCAAGAAATCACTTCACCTCAGGGATTTGACTAAACAAAGTCTTTTTAACTAGGAAGTTCTGACTTCTCTAGCATGTTGCGTTTTTAATACTACCTTCACATTCATGGGTCACCAGTGAGGCCTCAACTGCCTGGTTTTTATAGGCCGTATAAACAGAGGGCCCGGGCAGGCCCCCACAAACAAGATGGCTCGAGTGACCAGAGCCCCAGGTGCTGGGCTGGAGTCTAGCAGACATGGAGTCCGGTCATGCCCGTCTCTCCTCTGCAGGGCTTCATGACCCAGAACACTGTGAAGCAGAATGAACACTGTCTCAAGAACTTTGACCTCACAGAATACCGCCAGGTGCTGAGTGACCTTTCCATTCAGATCTACCAGCAGCTCATTAAAATCGCCGAGGGTGTGCTGCAACCCATGATAGGTAAGCGGCAGCAGGAAGTCTCCAGCACTCCTGGGGTCTGAAAGGAGGGGAAGGTGTGGGAAGCACTGCCTGCCTGGAGGAGCTGGGTTTGTTGGCTGTGGCCTGCAGAAAGCCAGACCCTTCCCAGGGAGGTAGCTGAGAAGAACTGTGACGTTTTCAACACCATCCCAGAAAAATACAGGATGCCGGGGCATTGTGGGTGTAGATGACATTCCCTTTCTCTTTTTCTGTGGTATACTGATCTTCCAAATTAACTTTCATAGACAAGCTCAGAAGATATAAATGTATATACACTGAAAAACACAACCCGCTTGCCTACTATGTACTTGATCATGAAAAGCAGTAGGAAGCGTGATCCTGTGGAAGGACACAGCAGAAGGCTCTGGGCAGTGCTTCTTGACCACACACTTTGTGCCAAGCAGTACACCTGGGCACCGGACACAAAGTCAAAATTGCCAAGTAAGATGTGGCATCAGTATGTTTGGGTTGGAATCCTGGCCCTGCCACTCCTAGGAGTGTGACCTTAGGCAAATTAGTCGATTCTCAGGCTTCATGCCTCAGTTTCCTCACAGGGTTGTTGGAAGAGCAATAGCAACACAGAATGTGAAGCACCTAGGGCACAGTTAAGTGGTGCTCAGCAAGTCTGACAGACGAGTGGACCTAACGCGTACACGGGAGCTGGGCTAGGACCACACCAAGTGGCTTAAGTCTCAGGCTGTAGGCTCTCTCACAGATGGGACAGATCGAGCTAGTACACGCCCATTCTATTTACTCCTCACTGATATATTTAGTGAAAATTTAGTCCACAGCTCCTTTGTTGCAGGCAGAGAAAAAGGCATTAGAAAATCTTTGCCAACTGTTTTAAGTTTCTGACAATATCAATATCACACACCTCTGGATAGTATCATTGCTAAAGCCCAAGCACTAAATGATCTGCGTGGTCCCAAACAGATCCAGTTGGTGGGGAACATGCATGCACATGTCTCTAATCATGCTTTCCCCTCAGTTTCGGCCATGTTGGAAAATGAGAGCATCCAGGGTCTCTCTGGCCTGAAGCCAACCGGCTACCGGAAACGCTCCTCCAGCACAGCAAGTGGGGATGGTGCATACTGCCTGGAGGCCATCACGCACCAGATGAATGCCTTTCACACGGTCATGTGGGACCAGGGCCTGGACCCCGAGATCATCCTGCAGGTGTTCAAACAGCTCTTCTATGTGATCAACGCCATGACCCTCAACAACCTGCTCCTGCGGAAGGACGTCTGCTCTTGGAGCACAGGCATGCAACTCAGGTGAGAGGGGTGCCCCCTAACAGCGGGCAGGGCGGGCCGGCTGACACCAGCCATGCAGGTGAGAGGTGCCCCCCCAACCACAGGCACCAGCTGGAGCCCACTCCAAGCCATTGCTTCTAAAATGAAACCCAAGCCTCACTGACAGTCCTTGGCACAGTCAGTGTGTGACTCAAACCTGTCACCTTTTATTTGTGGGCAAAACCCACTGAACACTGAGTGGTGACTTGGTCAACAAGTTACTTCAAAGCTTTGTGATGTTTACATGCTCTAAGTTAAAGGCTAGAAATACAGTGTGGACAGGTTAAAGAGAAAAAGAATTAAGAGGCATGAACTCACACATAAGTTTAAGATGTCTGCACGTTCAGTACAGATGTTTTAAATCCGTATCTTTAATGCCTACCTTTCCCCATTAACTTACAGACACGTCAGGCATTCCACTTTTGCTCGACTTTCAGCACCCACTCACTCATTTCCTCACTCTGTGTCAGGCTTTTAACGTTGTACACTAGCTAAGGTGAGGAAAACGAGGAAACTAGTCGCAACAGGCCTGCACAGCCCACAGGCATCCCCGTCCCAGGGCCCAGGAGGAGCGGCTTAACAAGCTCCCTTTTTACCTGTGGCTAAGGTACAACATAAGTCAGCTGGAGGAGTGGCTTCGGGGAAGAAACCTGCACCAGAGTGGAGCGGCTCAGACCCTGGAGCCTCTGATCCAGGCAGCCCAGCTCCTGCAGCTGAAGAAGAAAACCCCTGAGGACGCAGAGGCCATCTGCTCCCTGTGCACCTCCCTCAGCACCCAGCAGGTACGGCCACCCACACCTCCAGCGGCCACGGCACTCCGGGCCGCCCGGCTTCGTCTCAGATCTGCTCTT
This sequence comes from Cephalopachus bancanus, assembly GCA_027257055.1. Taxonomy (NCBI): domain Eukaryota; kingdom Metazoa; phylum Chordata; class Mammalia; order Primates; family Tarsiidae; genus Cephalopachus; species Cephalopachus bancanus. The sequence goes on from JAPVLO010000180.1 coordinate 367,300, forward strand.
GCCGGCGGTCACCTTTGGAGAGTTGCGCTCCAGCCTTCGCACACCCCTCATCTGTAGTTCTGAAGTTGCAGCTGGTGGGGTGTTCCCGGGCACACTGGCTCTGGTTGTGAAAGGAATCACCACAGGTTCTGCTCTCCAGCAACACTCTGACCCCTTCTTCCCACTTAGATAATGTAGTGAACCCACAGAACGTCAACCGTAGGTAAAAACTTTCTTTAAACATTTACAGTGAACTCTGGAATGCTTATCACATGGAAATTTAAGGTTTTTTTCCCAGAAATTGGCAGCATCAGGCATTTGCTTTCTTTACAACTATAATTTCAGTGTGGTGCTACTTTCATTTATACTCCATCTACATTGTTTTAAGTGAAGTCATTAAGAACCTGGAGGCATTAAACGTTACCTTCCTTTTCCTCCCAAAATTTATAGTGTGACTCAGTTGCAGACATGTTGCCAGTCTATAAAAAGATAAATCCTGTTCCCATGCAGGAAGACTGCACCCTCCATATCAGGAGTGTGCCTATTTGGAAATAGGCTAAGACCAGTACAAGGAAATCAGACTTTCTAAATAAATGATGTATCTTCCTGACCAGCACCTAAAGAACAACAAAATCCAAACTGAGTAAAGTAAACACATCTTAATAAAGCAAAATAAACATATTTTTCCTGCCCAAGTGTGGTGGGTCACATATGTAATCCCAGCATTTTGGAATGCTGAAGCAGGCAGATGGCTGGAGCCCAGGAGTTCTATACCAGCCTGGGCAACATAGCAAAACCTCACCTCCACAAAAAATAATAAAAAATTAGCCGGGCATGGTGGTGTACGCCTGTAGTCCCAGATACTTGAGAGGCTGAGGCAGTTGGATCACCTGAGCCCAGGAGGTCGAGACTGAGTGAGACCACGACTCAAAAATAAAGTCAAATAAACATACCTTTCCTTACCTCCTCCACTAACTACTAAGATTAAATGTCAAACTCTTATGAAAACTGCTTCCTTCTGTAAATACACTCAGTGTTTTCAAACTTCTCCCCCCTTTAAGTATTTTGCTTTCCTAGGTTTACTTCTAGAACACATCTAGCACGGCATTTGGGCGGCTACTTACACCAAACAATTGGCAGGCAGGCAGGCAGGAGGTGACTCCTTTTCAAGTAAGAAGACAGTCTCATTTGTAAATGCTTTTTGGGGGGAGGAGAAGGAAAGGTAGTTAGGCCTTGTTAAACAAGACCTTTCTCATCCAAGGTAAGACTCCCAGTACTCTTTGGAAGCAACCTTTAAACTACTAGGAGACAAGAGGCTGAGATTCCAGGCAAGAGTCTTCCGAACTCCTGTCGGTCCCACCAAGCATGGGGGTCAGAGGACAAGCAGGAGACACAGATGTGGTGGGAGGGCTCAGAGCACCCAGGCCAAACCCCGGCTCGTTTCTGCTGAGCCTGAGCCACAGGCCAGCTCCAGTCGCGTGGGTCCTGTCTGGAGAGGGTTCTGCTCTTATGCCAGTGTCGCATGCTCTTTCAAGTTCAAAATTTGTCTTGTGTTCACTTAACTCTGTGCTAAATTTTGTTTTTTGTTCCAACAGATTGTCAAAATTTTAAACCTTTATACTCCCCTGAATGAATTTGAAGAACGGGTAACAGTGGCCTTTATACGAACGATTCAGGTAAGTTTTAAAGTATTAGTCAATTTTATAAATTCCTAGTCTAAAAACTATAAAGGAAATTGAAAAAACAGATTGCAACCTTACCTCTCTTTATTAGTAAGTACTGGCTGCGCTATATGCCAGAAAACCTTACATTCCTAGGCTTTCTACTTAACATAAATGCAAACCCTATCACCTCATGAATAACACACAGAAAACTCAAATTTTATCCTCTGCCTCTCGGACTGTAGACACAGTCTGAGTATCAGTCCATTTGCCACTAGCATGCGACTGAACTACAGCATCAAATGGGTTAGCAGGGAAACAGAGTGTCAACGTTACCCACAAATGGAACTAAGAAATGTTCTTTTAAGAAAACAATTTGGGCCGGACTTGGTGGCTCAGTCTAATCCCCGCACTTTGGGAGGCCGAGGCCAGTGGATTGCCTGAGCCCGCGGGTTTGAGACCAGCCTGGGCAACTTGGCGAGACCTCATCTCTACAATAAACCCAAAAAACTAACTGGGCCATGGTAGCACGCGCCTGTAGTTCCGGCAACTTGGAAGGCTGAGGTGTAAGGTTCGCTAGCGCCCAGTAGGTAGATGCTGGCATGGCTGTGATTGTGCCACTGCACTCCAGCCTGGGCAACAGAGTAAGAGTCCAACTAAAAAAAACCCAAAAAACAATTTGAGCTCCTAAATCTTTTCTCTAACACTTACAATATCTGCCCTTAGGAAGAAAATCTATGAGGGAAATGATTATTTAAATCTGTGTTTTTCTTAAGAGGATGGGGATTTCTCACTTAGAGATGAACTTCCTCAAGCCAAGCCCAAGACGATTTTGGCAGAGCACCTAACCTTTAGGTGTGACTATAACTGATGGCACTGAAGTGGTCGTCTTGTCTCACCACGCAGAAAACAGGGCATGGGGCTCCCATGATTACACGTGCAGAGCACCTTGGGGAAACACGGTATTTTCTCAAACCTTTAAACAACGTAGTAAGCCAGTGATGCCAACACAAAACAGGGATTAAAAAGGAGGAAGGAGAAAGGAAGCCAAGGAGTTGTCAGGAATAAGGAGCCGCAGTAGAGATTCATCAGATGCTAAAGAGCCCTGAGAAAGCACGGGACTCCGTATACGAAGCTGAGCCCTTTGGGATACTCTTGGGATTTACCCCGAGCTCCTTACAGCATCTCAGCACAGACATCCAGAGATTGGGAAAGAGCTCCTGAAAGTAGCTATGGCAAAGAATGAATGAACTTTAGCCTTGTGTCTAAAGGTCCAGGAGGGGCTGCCAGGTCTGACTGAAAATTGATTCCCTTAAGGGCAAAGGGAGAAAGGCCATGGCTTGTTAAAGACACAGCCTCAGAGAGGAGCAAGGTGAGACTTGCCCACACGGATGCATCCATTGGGCTGGGGGTGGTGCTAACTGAAGGATCCATTTAGCAGCGGCCCCCAACCTTTTTGGCATCAGGGACCAGTTTCGTGGAAGACAATTTTTCCATGGACCAGGGTCAGGGGAGATTGGTTTCAGGATGATTCACGCACATGACATTGTGGACTTTGTTTCTATTATTATTACATTTTAATATATAATGAATGATACAGCTCACCATAAAAAAAAAAAAAGGCATGGATGGAAGTGGTAAATAAAATAAGAGGCAGGCCACGAGCAGACCAAATAAGTGTCAGATTCTGACTTTAAGCCTGCCACCAGATGTGGCTGTACAATTGAAGTGCATTAACTCACTTGCCACTGATGGAGTTTTGACAAATGAGTGCGCAGGCAATTATTATTATGGTCTCTGTGCCATCAAGCCTCACTGCTCATGTTCATCTGTATCTGCAGCCGCTCCCCAGTGCTAGCATCAGCCCCTCAGCTCCACCGCAGATCATCAGGTGTTTGAGCCTCATAAGGAGCACACAGCCTAGACACCTCGTATGTGCAGTTCACAACAGGTTCGTGCCCATTGTGGTGATCAGACAGAGGTGGAGCTCAGGCAGTACTGCGAATGATGGGGAGTGGCTGTAAATATAGACGAAGCTTCACTCTTGGCCTGCCAATTACCTCCTGCTGTGTGGCTGAATTCCTAATAGCCATAGACCGGTACCTATCCATGGTCCAAAGGTTGGGAACCCCTGCAGTTAGGACCTGCTTGCAGTCAGCCGCTGAAATGAAAAGACTTTGATGACAGAATAGAAGCCATCAACTACTGATTCTTATGGAAAGCTGATAATTTACACAAACTTTGAGTTCAGAAAGTCTTATTTGGTTCTGAACATCTGAGACACACATTAGAGAAAGAACTTTAAACTAGTTATAAATTGGCAACAGTGCTATTTATGAGAAGAAAATTAGGGCCAAAAATATACATCAAAGCCGGGCTCGGTGGCTCAGCCTGTAATCCCGCGCCTTTGGGAGGCTGAGGTGAGTGGATTGCCTGAGCCCGCGGGTTCGAGACCCGCCTGGGCAGCGAGACCTCATCTCTACAATAAATCAAAAAATCAGCCGGGCATGGTAGCGCGCGCCTGTAGTTCCAGCTACTTGGAAGACTGAGGCGGAAGGATCGCCGGAGCCCAGCAGGTCGAGGCTGCGGTGGCCGGGAGCGGCCACTGCACTCCAGTCTGGGCGACAGAGTGAGACTCCAACTCAAAAAAAAAAAAAAAAAAAAAAAAAAAAAAAAAAAATATATATATATATATATATATATACACATACATCAAGTAAGAATGCAGGCTTAATAAAGTTAGGACAAAAAGGAAAATGTAAGGAGGTTAAGGGTCAGATATTTCCTGACAACACGTAGTCAGATTCTGAGTCTTCCTCAATAATCAATTCCAGTACCTGGTGACTCCATGAAAAAATTTAGGTTTTTGCCAGCTAAAGTTTTATGTTCTGTTTCTCCTTCTATGGTGCTCAGAAGAAGTGGTGAACAGTCAATCCCACCCTCCCACACAGGTATTTTACAAGATACTTGTTAATGTAAGCCACTGCATGGGTGCCATGGGCACCCAACCTTAATGTAATGCCAACCTTCATGTAAACATGAGGGAGTTGTTAAACTCATCAAAGGATTCACAGGAGGATTTCTGGGAAATGACTTCCCTGAGAATTTTAATTGATTAAATGTATACATGCCTTTTGCTGCCAACTGTAATAACATAGGTCATAGCTAACTTTTCTTTTTTGTCCCCTTTTATCACTCTCCTCCAAATCCTTTAAAATTTCTTCCAATCCTTTAGACAGAGAAACATAGACTAATGTAGAGAAATCACAGGCCCTGAAGTGCTATACAAATGATCTGCCCAGAGCCTCCTTCCTGCCTTTTCACATTTCACGTACGTTTTCATGTGCTTTGTGACAGGTCTTTTAATAGTAAGGGAGGCAATGCTCACAGTGGGGGGTTGAGTGTGAGCTGTCAACGATCCCAGAGGAACCGTCCTGCAAGGTCATCCAGAGCCGCCATCAGATATCTTAAACTAGAGGCTTGTTGCCTGTTCCCCCCCTACACATCTATGTGTCCTTTAGACTTCTCCTATTATTTCCAACTACTTATTTAAACTGTTAATGTTACTTAAAAATTGTGCCTCATCTTTCAAGATGCCAAACACATAGGGACTCTGTGACTGACACCTGGAAACGCAAGCAGTGCTGTCCATTCCTTTTCCTGGTAAATGACAAAAACATGGACCATTCTAGGCTCCCTGCCACCACAGAACCACCACGCAGTCCTGTGATTCCACTGATTTCATTCTGTAAACCTACCTTCTAGCAATTTTTTTTTTTTTTTTGAGTTGGAGTCTCACTCTGTCGCCCAGACTGGAGTGCAGTGGCCGCTCCCGGCCACCACAGCCTCGACCTGCTGGGCTCCGGCGATCCTTCCGCCTCAGCCTTCTGAGTAGCCAGAATTACAGGCGCTTGCTACCACGCCCAGCTGATTTTTTGATTTATTGTAGAGATGAGGTCTCGCCTGCCCAGGCGGGTCTCGAACCCGCGGGCTCAGGCAATCCACTCACCTCAGCCTCCCAAAGGCGCGGGATTACTGGCTGAGCCACCGAGCCCGGCTTCCAGCAATTTTTAATGCTAACACATATTTGCTGACCTTAGCCTGTTTCCAGGCTGAATAAAAATAGGTTTTGTTTTTTCACAAAATCAGAAGGTACTGATTTTCCTCTTGACAGTGCTCCTGCAGTTAACTCTGCTTTCAATGACCTTTGGAACAGTACAGCTCCTACCTGGTGTTCATGGTTCAAAGTGTAGCACACAGGAAGAAGAACAAAGGAAGACATCACAGAAAAGTAACAACAGCAGACAGAGCACTCACCATGTGCCAGTGACTGTACTCATGCCAGGCCTTTGAGCCTCACAACCTTAGAGGACGCTCTTCGCAGCCCATGTTTTTGGGGAGGGTGTTTGATCATTTCAATCATTTTTAAGTATGTAATTCAGTGGCATTAAGTATATTCACAATGTTACATATCCATCACTGCTACCTATTTCCAGAATTTGTTCATCATCACAAACAAAACTCTACTCGTTTGGGCAGTAGCTTCCAATTCCCCTCCCTTCAGGACCTGGCCATCTTTTCTCTCCTTTTGTCTCTGTAAGTTTGGCTACTCCAGATATTTCACATAGTGGAATCATACCATTTTTGTTCTTTCACATGTGCCATCAAGGTTCACTCGTGTTGTAGCATGTATGTGAATATCCATCATTCCACTTTCTAATGACTGGCTAATATTCCCCTTGTGTATACGACAAATCTGTTTCTCCATTCATCTACTGAGGAACACTGCACTGTTTTCACCTGTTGGCTTTTGGAAATCGCACTACTATGAACATTGGTGCACAAGCATCTGAATCCATTTTCAATGCCTTTGGGTGTCTTAGAAGCAGAATTGCTGGGTCTGTTTAACCCTTTGTTTTCCACAGCAGCTATACCATTTTACATTCACACAGCAATGCATGAAGGTTCCAGTTTCCTCACATGCTCATCAACTCCTGTGATTTTCCAGGTTTTTAAAATTATGGTCATCCTAGTAGGCGTGAATTGGCATCTCGTGTGGTTTTGATTTGTATCTCCCTAATGACTAACACCTTTTCGTGTGCCTTGTGACTATTTGGGTATCTACTTTGGAGGAAGGTCTACTCAAGTCTTTAAGTTGTTTTTGTTTTGTTTTGTTTTTTGAGTTGGAGTCTCACCCCATCACCCAGACTGGAGTGCAGTGGCCACTCCTGGCCACCACAGCCTCGATCTGCTGGGCTCCAGCGATCCTTCTGCCTCACCCTTCCGAGTAGCTTGAAATACAGGCGTGCTCTACCACACCTGGCTGATTTTTTTAATTGTAGAGATGAGGTCTCGCCAAGTTACTCAGGCGGGTCTCGAACCCGCCGGCTCAGGCAATCCACTTACCTCAGCCTCCCAAAGCACTGGGATTACAGGCTGAGCCACCGAGCCTGGCTTAAGTTTTTTGAGTGTTTTCTTTTTGCTGTTGAGTTGTGGCAGTTCTTTGTATAATCTGGGTGTTAAATCCTTATCAGATATGATTTCCAAGTGTTTTCTCCCATTCACTGGGCTCTTTTCACTTCATCAATAGTGTCCTTTGATCAAGTTTTTAACTTCTGAGGACATCCAATTTATGTATTTTGTTTCCTTTTCCCTTGGTGCCATTTTTAAGAAACGATAAAGATTTCTCCTAAGAGTTTTATAGTTTTAACTCCTCCTTTGACCCATTTTTATTTAATTTTTGTAGATGGTGTATGCTAAAGATCTCACGCCACTCTGTTGCCTGTGGGAATTCAGTTTGTCCCAACACAAAATGGTCTTGGCACACTGGTCAAGAATCAGTTGACCAAAAATATCAGCTTTTATTTCTTGGCTCTCTGTCCTATTCTTTTGGTCTATGTCTGCCCTTATACCAGCACCATACTGTTTTGATTACGGTGGCTTTGGAGAGTTTTCGGATGGGAAGTGTAAGTCCTCCAATTCTGTTCTCTTCCAGGATTGCTTGGACTATGAATACATGGCCTCTTGAAATTTAATATGAGTTTTAGGATTTTTTATTTCTGCAAAAAACATCGTTGGGGTTTTGATAGGGATTTATTGAATCTGTAGATTATTTTTGGTATTATTGCCATAACAATATTAAGTCTTCCAGTACATAACCATGGGATGTCTTTCCATTTATTTAGGTCTTTTTTTAATTCCTTTCAGAAGTCTTCCAACTGCTTGGCTAGTTTTATTCCAAAGCATTTTTTATTATTTTGATGCCACTGTATATGGAATTGTTTTTCTGACTGTTCATAACTGTGTGTGTTGATTTATATCCTACACTTTGCTGAACTCATTTATTAGCTCTATTTTTTTAATGTGTGTAGATTCTTTTTTTTTTTTTTTTTTTTTTTGAGTTGGTGTCTCACTCTGTCTCCCAGACTGGAGTGCAGTGGCCGCTCCCAGCCACCGCAGCCTCGACCTGCTGGACTCCGGCGATCCTTCCGCCTCAGCCTTCCGAGTAGCCGGAGTTACAGGCACATGCTACCACGGCCGGCTGATTTTCTGATTTATTGTAGAGATGAGGTCTCGCTGCCCAGGTGGGTCTCGAACCCGCGGGCTCAGGCAATCTACTCACCTCAGCCTCCCAAAGGCGCGGGGTTACAGGCTGAGCCACCAAGCCCGGCTGTGTGTAGATTCTTTAGGTTTTTCTATATATAAGTTGTGTTGCTTACATAGTTTTACTTCTTCCTGTCGAAATTTATCTCTATTTTATAGCTGTTCTGGCTAGAACTTCCAGTACTATGTTAAAGTGATAAGAACAGGCATCCTTATCTTGTTCCTGATCGTAGGGATATGAGTATGATGCTGACCCTTGGCACTTATAGACAGCTCACAGATCACCTATCAGCAACTCAACCACTTTTAGGAAACAGTGAAAAACGAACCACTTCATATTAAATATTAGTGTTGGAATCACTTCATACTAAATAATAGTTATTTTATTGTAATGATATTTGGTTTATACTGGAATTTTGGACATTGAGGAACTTATGACAAAATATCAAAATTGTATATCTTACCTTTTTCTAACGTGCGGTCATGAAACAGTCAGACATGCAGAGTCACTAATACATGTTGTGCAATAGTAATTTCTTGGATGTCTTCCACCTGCTGTTTTTCTAGTCAAGCAGACAGTGCAGTCTCATTTTCTTCCTCCCACATTAATAATATGTAATTTATTGTCCAGTCTGTGCACCACTGTGAAAGCACGCCACATATTTCCTTTGATACATAATGCCAGCTTTTTTTTTTAAAACATGTATCTCAGTATATGTTCCATGTCTTTATTTGCTTTTACATGCAACTTGAATGGAAAACTCCAAGGTAACATACTTTTTTGAAGAATGTGTGCTGGCGTAAATTTGTCCTGTATAGTTACCAGCAATCTTTTTATGTCCCAGAGAGGAGACACCTGAGTGGTATGCTAGATTTATGATGTTCCTCAGAGGGGACATCCAAGTGCAAAGGGTTTTGTATAATGGTCTTTATCATGTTGAGGAATTTCCCTTCTACTTAGTTTATGGAGGTTTTTCTGTCATGAAAAGAAGCTGGGTTTTGTCAAATGCTTTTTCTACAGCAGTTCAGTTTTATGGGTTTTTTTTTCCTCCATTCTGTTAATGTTGTGTATCACACTGGTTGATTTTTGCATGCTGAACCAACTTTTGGAGATAAATCCTGTAAAGTTCACCAAAGGAGAAACACAGACAACTGTTTGAGAAAGAGCAAAGTTTATTAAAAGTACTCCTGCCAGTGTAAGCGTAAGGTGGCATCAGCCCCGAGTTTAAGAAGGGAGTTGATTATATACGGTCAGATTAGGAGATGCTTTGGGCAGGCGGCCTAAGATAGGTAATATAGGACCAGGTCAGGGTTGTTTGAGCAGGTGACCCACCGGGTCACAGGATTGTTTGACCAAATGGCCTAAATAAACAGGAGTTCTGTAACTTGAGATAAGCAGGGGTTTCACAACCACCAGTGAGGGTTTTATCTCCTGGTACATTGCTGTTTACCTGTCAACTTCAAAGTGGGAACTTTTAGGTTCAAAGTGAGCACCTTGACAGATCACCCCCCTTCATGGGGTCTAGTTTCATGGGCCAGAGACATCTGTTTTATATTTTATGGGAAGGCACCTTGACAGATTACCCTTAATGGGGTCTCCAGAAATATCTCACAGGTTAGGTTCCCATTGGACTAACATTCCAGGACTAACAAACACCACTTGTTCATGTTATATAGTCCTTTTAGTCTGCTACTGAATTCTATTTGCTAGTATTTTTTTTTTTTTTTTTTTGAGTTGGAGTCTCACTCTGTTGCCCAGGCTGAAGTGCAGTGGCATGCTCATGGCCACCGCAGCCTTGACCTACTGGGCTCAGACGATCCTTCCACTTCAGCCTTCCAAGTAGCTGGAACTACAGGTGCACACTACCATGCCCAGTTAATTTCTGTATTTATATATTGTAGAGATAAGGTCTCACCAAATAGTCCAGGCTGGTCTTGAATCCCTGGGCTGGGATTACAGGCTTGAGCCATCGCGCCTGGCCAGTTTAAGTATTTTATTGAGGTTTTTTACATCTGCATTCATAAGGAATGAATATACTTTTCTGGAATTGTCTTTGTCTTTGATATCAGGGTACTACTGGCCTCAAAGACTGAGTCAGAAAGTGCTCTCCTTTTCGGCTTTTTGGAAGACTTTAAGAACTGTGTTAATTCTTCTTTAAATTTGGTAGAACTCACCAGTAAAGCCAGTGGGGGTGGGGGGGGTTGTTGTTGGGGATTACTAATTTAATCACCTTGTTTGTTATAGCTCTATCCAGATTTTCTATTTTCTATTTCTTCTTGAATCAGTTCTGGTAGTTTGTGTGTTACTAGGATTTTGTCCAGTTAATGTAAGTTATCCAATTCATTGGTGTTAAGCTGTTCCTAGTATTATCTTATAATCCTACTTATGTAATATTGGCAGTAATTTCCACACTTACATTTTTGACATTAGTAATTTCATTTCTTAATTTAGTCTTCTTTTTTCTTAGTCTGGCTAAAGATTTGTCTTTTTTTTTTTTTTTTTTCTTTTTTTGAGTTGGAGTCTCACTTCGTCGCCTATACTGGAGTGCAGTGGCACACTCACGGCCACCTCAGCATCAACCTGCTGGGCTCTGGTGATCTTTTGCCTCAGCCTTCCAAGTAGCTGGAACTACAGGCATGCATTACCACACCCGACTAATTTTTGACTTATTGCAGAGATGAAGTTTTACCAAGTTGCCTGGGCTGGGTCTCAAATCCCGGGCTCAGGTAATCCACTCGCCTCGCCCTCCCAATGTGCTGGGATTATAGGCTGAGCCACCAAGCCTGGCCTTGTCAACTTTTTGAACCAGTTTTTGACTTCGTTTTAAAAATTTTTTGGATTTTTGTATTATTGTTCTATTTTACTTATTTCCATCTAATTTTTCTTTATTTCCTCCTCCTGCAAAGTTTGGGCTTAGTTTGCCCCTTTTTTGGTTCCTTAAGTTGTATAATTAGATTATACTGACACCTGTAAATTTACCTTAGCACTACTTTTACTACATCTCCTAAGTTTTGGTATATTGTATTTTCATTTGTCTAATTCCCCTTGTGAATTTGGTGGGCACATCAGCTATTAAATAACACATTAGCTTCCACATAATTGTGGATTTCCCAGTTTTCCTTCATCTATTGATATTTAGTTTAATTACATTATAATGAGAAAAAAACATTTTTGTGTCTTCAGTCTTTTTACATTTACTAAGACTTGTTTTGTGTAACATAGGTCCATCCTGGAGAATGTTTCATGTACACTGAGAAGAATGTGTATTCTTCTCTTGCTAAGGGGAGTGTTCCACATTATGTTTGTTAGGTCATGTTGCTTTAGTGTTGTTCACGGTCTGTTTGCTTATTGATCTTCTGTCTGGCTGCTCTACCCATGATTACAAATAGGGTATTAAAGTGTCCAACTATTACCATATAACTATTTACCCCTCTAACTCTGTTAAATTTTGCTTCATATATGTTGGACCCCTGTTGCCAAGTGCAGATACGTTTATATCTCTTTGATGGATTGAAACTTCTATCAAAATATAGTGTCCTTGTCTCTGAAAAAGGCTTAATATCTCCTTCATTGTTTTTTTGGTTTTTTGAGTTGGAGTCTCACTCTGTCACCCAGACTGGAGTGCAGTGGCCGCTCCCGGCCACCGCAGCCTCGACCTGCTAGACTCCGGCGATCCTTCCACCTCAGCCTTCCAAGTAGCTGGAACTATAGGCGTGCACTACCATGCCCGGCTGATTTTTTGATTTATTGTAGAGATGAGGTCTCGCCTACCCAGGTGGGTCTCGAACCCGCGGGCTCAGGCAATCCACTCACCTCAGCCTCCCAAAGGCGCGGAATTACAGGCTGAGCCACCGAGCCCAGCTCTCCTTCATTCTTGAAGAAAAGTTTTGTTAGATAAATAATTCTCAGTTGATAAGTTTTTTCTTTCAGGACTCTGACTATGTCATCCCAGCCTCCATGGTTTCTGAAGAAAAACCAGCTGTTAATCTTACTGAAGGAGTTTTATATGGTCGGTGCTACATCCACAGGTTCCACATCTGCATATTCAGTCAACCACAGGTCAAAAATTCAGTATTTATGGGATGCAGAACCTGTGGATATAGAGGGCCAACTTTTTGGCTTCCAGAGGATTGACTGCAGTACTTGAGCATCCACAGGTTCTGGGAACCAATCCCCTGCAGATACCAAGGGACAACAGTATGAGACAAGTCAATTCTCTCTTGCTGCTTTCAAGATCCCCCTCCTTGACTTACGGTTTTGACAGTTTATTGGAACGTGCCTCGCTGTAAATCTGACTTTACTCTGCTTGGAGTTTGTTAAGCTTCTTGGATGTGTGTATACATGTCATCAGGTTCGGGAAGTTTTCAGGCATTATTTCTTCAAATATTTCATTGCCTCCTTCTCTTTTCCTTCTGATACCCCTATAATGTATATGATTGTACACCTGATGGTATCTAATAGGTCTCTCAGGCTCTGTTAAATTTTACTTATTCTTTTAATTTTCTTCTCATACTAGCTCATTTCAATTGCCTTATCTTCAAGTCCACTGATCTTTTACTGTGCCTGCTCAAGTCTGCTGCTGAACTCCTTTAGTGAATTTTTCATTTCAGTTACTGTACTTTTTCTAAAATGTCTGGCTTACAATGGAGAGGAAGGGGAAAAGACCATGGGAAATCACTGCATCCCAAGGGATGCCTAAAACAAGGAAGGCATCTGTGCTGGTACCCACCAGACCAACCAAAGTGTACATCCCCAAATTTTTGGAGGACAGTGTTTCACTGCCTGCCCTGGTACCAGCTAGCTGTTTCAAGAATGCAAGCTATCTCCACAGCTGCAGGAAGGCTGAAGCATGGGGGATGGCAGCTTGTTCACACACACTGCTCTCTTAGCAGCAATCAGCAGCCTCTCCCTTCATCAATCACTCTCCCAGTTCTGAGTGCCAGTCAGGTTCTAGGTTCAGAGTTCCAAGACAGTTGATGACAATCACTGTTTCCGGTTCAGTGGTTGCTTCTGTAAGGGACCAATCCTTAGAGCTTCCTCTTCTGCCATTTTATGCGCTATTACTCTTCCTCCATCCCACTCTCCAGATGAAGAAACTGAGTCATAGAAAGATTCAGACATTTGCCCAACGTGGTGCCAGGATCAGAGCTTAGGCTGTCTACCATCTAGAACCCATGCCCTTAACCACGTCAATGCCTTTCCATATGATTTGCACCTAAGATGCATGTTTATCTTCTCCCTTAGTTGGAAAATGTTTTAAAGAATGCTAGAATTGGAAGAATCCTTACAGTCATCTGATCTCCAAAAAGCCCAGACCAGCTTCTCTCCCCACTAAATGCCTCAGGGATAAGAAGGTGACATTGTCCTGGTCTTGAAGTCCTACCTGAGTGGCTAAGAAATCTTTCTGTGATTTATGCCAAGTCACTACTGTGAATCCACTTGAACTGGCTGTCTTGAGGTGTACAAAGACTTTACATGGTCTTCTTCTTCCCTACAGGCACAACTACAAGAGCGGAATGACCCTCAGCAGCTGCTATTAGACTCTAAGCACATGTTTCCTGTTTTGTTTCCATTTAATCCATCTTCTCTGACCATGGACTCAATCCATATCCCTGCATGTCTCAATCTGGAGTTCCTCAATGAAGTCTGAGGATATGCATTTCCAGCATTAGCTTGATTCCCAGTAAGGGCAAGAAGGAAATATGTAAAGTGAATTCAAGGATTTGTTAAATCTGGTAAAAGTAGATAGAGATCAGCCTGTGGAGAGTGCCGAACTACACAGAATAAGACACAACTATGTCATTATTTTTGAACCTGCTTCTCAGAATAAAAAAAAACACTTGAAATATGGAAGTTTTTTTAAAGTTTGATTTTAGTCTAAAAAAATACATCATAATTTATAGCCACCAAGCAGTTCTATGACCACATAAAAGGTGCCAATTCTACAAAATAAAGCTGCCTCGTTTTTTATCTTTGCGTATAACTGGAGAATGTCCAAATTAAAATAATAATAAAAATATGTAAGTCACATAAACTTACCTTTAAAGGATTTAACAATGATATTAATAACCATGATAATGGCATATACTGACATTTGCCCAGATTGATAGATATGAGTGAGTTTGTAGTGAAGACTTTTTTTTTTTTTTTTTTTTTGAGTTGGAGTCTCACTCTGTCGCCCAGACTGGAGTGCAGTGGCCGCTCCCGGCCACCGCAGCCTCGACCTGCTGGGCTCTGGCGATCCTTCCGCCTCAGCCTTCCCAGTAGCCGGAATTACAGGCACATGCTACCACGCCCGGCTGATTTTTTGATTTATTGTAGAGATGAGGTCTCGCTGCTCAGGCAGGGTCTCGAACCCGCGGGCTCAGACAATCCACTCACCTCAGCCTCCCAAAGGCGAGGGATTACAGGCTGAGCCACCGAGCCCGGCTTGTAGTGAGACATTTTAAGAACAAAAACATGGGCCTTGGCCTTCTGAGAAGTTTCCCAAAGGTATTCTTTTAGTGGCTGGTGATACATAGACAGTGGTATAACTGACCTCCAAGCTAAACATTTCAAGTATTGGTTTCTGAAGCAAATGAGAAGTCCCAGTCCCTAGTGTGCTTAGATTCTTTTGTGCAGTCTTGGGTTTATAGAAGAGATGATAAAAATGCTGCTGTCCCAAACCTCAAATGTGAGCAAGATGGAAAAAATATTCTTTTGTTTCTGATGCTGCTTCATACACTTATCAAGCCCAACAAAACTTTCACAAAAATCTGTGAACTAAATATTAGAAAAGAGTAACAACTCTTATTTGCAGATATAAAAAAAAATTCAGTATGAAAGCTTTTAGTCTCTTAATGCCATCAAACCTCCAGTAAAAGCATCACATAATGCACTACTATTCCAAGTAACCAGAACAGTAACTGAAAAACTTTAGCTCAAGAATCAGATCTGAAAAACTTTTAAAAATAAACAGATCAGTGAGCATTGTACAAAAGTTTGACAGGTTTTTTGTTTGTTTTTTGAGAGAGAGAATAAAATAGCTTAGGTCTACTTTCCCTTTTCAGGTTTTCAACATTTTTCAAGTTTACCACAAAAAAATCACTATATATATCTCTGCTGTGAAATAAGGATTTTAAAAAGTGTATTCAGTAACAATATAATGCAACAACAGGCTTAGATGTTTGCTGCTCTTATTTTATTTTTGAACTCTTCAAAAGCAAACATTTAATGAGATACTATTGTTTCCTTATGTTTCGATCACAATATGCTGTTCTCATGATAGGAACAGATGGTGTCTGCAAATCATTTAAAAAAGGCCACTGTGGTACATGGAATAGACAAGGTTTCTCCAAGAACTAGAGGTAGAACACCCCCTCCTCCCACCGCACCTTCTTTTACTCAACCACGCAACTTAAAAGGCTCTTGGAAAACACAAAACATGCCAAGCCCTAAGCAGCCTTATGTCCTGTGCCCTTAGTTTCTTAGGCAGTCATTCTCCTCACCTGTGGGGCCACAACAAGGCCTAGCATGTTATGTCATGGGCATTGGCTCTCTACATCCACACTGAACATCCTGGCCACTCTTGGGTGGCTGCACAGAGCTGTGCCTTTCCCTTCCTTTGCAGTCACAAACACAGTCACTGACGTTCATGCCCCTCACCCTTTGGCCTACATGCTGATGTGGAAAGGCCAGACTCAAAACAACTGGGTTTGTGGCTACCTCTTCAAAGTTGTTTATGAAGTATAATTTGCTTTTTGATGCACTTTAGTTTTACACTGAGCCTCTCCTGTAAGGACTCTTTGATCTTAAAGATAACCAAAAATGCCTTGTTAGAGTGTGAAGGAGTTTTGACATGCAGTGATTCCATAAATATACTGGCTTACTGTCTTTATTACTGTCTTACACCTCATTGTCTCCACCTCTTTGGATCACTGCTCTCTACTGTCACTGGTCAATCAGTGGCCAAGGGCTCACTGAAATCAGTGGGGGGGAATCCTTACTTAGCCTAACAAATGGCAGATTTGTTTTCCTCCTCCAAAAGATAAAGGTCTTTCACAGGAACTGTAATTTACAGGTGGCTAACAGTAAAGAAACACAGTAATTGGCTACTTAATGTTTAGATCTGTCCTATTTAACATAATACGTGGAGGCTAGAAGAAGCATCTTTAGAGAAACTTTCATAATCTTTTGTTAACATTTTTATTCTCTGCATTTTTTAAAGTCAGTTCAACTCAAACACTTTCCAATGTCATGAAATCAGTAATGACTTTTAAACAGCTTCATCCACATAAAGGTTTGAACTCTGTATTAGGTATCTATCTTTATTTTTTAATATTTAAAGTTTAGTTGACACTTTTCTCACTATGTGCCTTTAGCAGTTATTAAGATAACTGACATATCAACTGTTTCTCTGAAATAAGTGTTACTGTGGGAAGACTTTTAATGTTCAATGTAACATCATGGTGGAGTTTTTATTTGTCTTAAAATATTAGAAGCACCTTAAAGATTACTTACAACTCAAATATTTATAGATCAAACAATTTTTGTTTTAAGTATTACATGGTACCTGTTTACCTGTAATAACATGTGTATGTAGTTGTGAATTGTTGCTGAGGCTGACAAGTGTATCACTTACATGTACTTTCCTAGTGCCATCATAGCTGCATCAAGTTATGGTACCTGTAGGCTCACCTGGGAGGCAGACCCAAAGGCAGACTGTGTTCCTCCTTTCCATGGAGCATGTCAATGGGAGTTACTTCCCTTGATTTCCCCAGTTCTAGATTTTTAAGACTTTTATTAAAAAAAAAAAAAAAAAAAGACAACAACAACAAACTACACAATTAGGAGCTTGGAACATTTAGAGAAAAATTAACACTGCTAGCATTAGTTCATCAACTATTTACTCAGAACTTTGATGCATCAAGATTATAGGAACAAATAATTTAGAATCCATGTTTTTACATAAAGTAAACTGTTCTCATATACTTGACCTACTAAAGCAGCAAGGGTATCCTAAATAGAAGCATTTGTGTATAATGCATATATAACTACATGATTACTAAAATGTGACAGCATGGGGCAGGACCCTGTAGTTTTTCCTCACATAATATTTGTGGTCAATGTCTCAAATTAATTTGCTGCATGAGCCAAATGACCATAATTCACTTTTTTGTAACCACTGGTGTCACAATTAGAGAATTAGGGTGTGTAGAAAATTAGAAGTTAATACCCATGATAATAAAACATAGGACTGGGTTTTTTTAATTGTAAAAGTCATTAGAATCTAAAGATTGTTTTTTTTAAAAAAATTCTAATTCTAATTAGAGATCAATCAGAAATGAAATTATGCTACTTTCTAAAGCGACACTGTATCAGAATAATCCAGATTTGGATATAACATTTTGCCGCCGACTGTGAAGGACTGCCTCTCTCAAAGAGTTCATATCATATTCAGGGGTAAATCTAACACTATAGAGGAAATACTACTGATAAAAATATTTTTCCATTTTGAACAAATCTGTAAACTACACCTTTGTTTATAGAAAAATGCTTGTAATAGTCATTGTAATATTCAGCTGTGGATAAAAATTTGTGGAAATAAATACTTTTGAATAAATAAAGTGATATGCCAAATCTAAACGAAATTTAAAACTCTGCAGCTACACATTGGCTGAAAAGTTTATTTTTAATGCTTTCTTGAGAATCTTCATTTTGGGCCTGTATTCAAACATGCATCATGTTCATTTAAACCAGGGGTTGGCATACTAGGGGCTGACAGCTGGGGGTGGAGGAAGACTTTCCCTATCAGATAACAAGGCTTATTATTATTATTGGGCAGTTATTTCAACTACACCCCACATCACTCAGCATCAAGATGTGTGGGATTAACACAGAGCTAGAAACATTGACTAGTGGAACAGAATAAAAGGCCTAGAAACTGAACATGTATATGGAAAACTTGGTATGCCGTTTAATGAAAAGCACACATCAAAATCACCTGGAAAATTTTTTTAAAAATTAACATAACCTGCCCCATCCAAACTTATAGAACAAGATATCTCCAGGGAGGTCTTAATACTAAAACATTTCATGATACAAGGCCAGGCTCGATGGCTCACCACCTGTAATCCCAGCACTATGGGAAGCTGAGGCTGGAAGATCTCTTGAGCTGAGACAGAGACCAGTCTAGGTAACATAGTAAGACCTAGTCTCTACAAAAAATTTTTAAAAATCAACTGAGTGTGGCAGCAAATGCCTATAGTCCCAGCTACTTGAAAGGCTGAGGAGGAAGGATCGCCTGAGTGATCACACCATTGCACTCCAGCCTGAGAGACAGAGACCCTGATTCAATATATATACATATATTATATATATATATAGAGAGAGAGAGGATATAAATATATATATATGTATATTTCATGATACAGAAAAATGGTCACAATTAAGTCAGTCATCAACATCAAGAGGTTCTGGGCAACTGCAACTAAGTGAAACGAAGTATAACAAAACCAGTTTTTCCTACAGCATATTTCTGTTCACAAAAACATCACCAAACTTCTAGTATTAAACATGGAGATGAACTGTACATACATTTAGGGAAGATTAACAAACACAAATGGGTCATTTTCCCCCTTATTCCATTTCTAGGTTGCTAGAGCCCAGACTTTCTCCTGGCAGCTCAGGGTACCAGGCACACACCAGGCCTGGACAGGAGCCATCCAGTTGCTGGGCACACTCACACCTACCCACACAGGTGTTATGCAGACACAGCCACTCACCTCACATAACCAGCTTGGGGATGTGGGAGGAAACTGGAGAACGCTGAGAAATCCCACACAACATGGGAGACTGTGCAAACTCTACAGAGACAGGGCCCCAGCCAGAGCATAATTACTGTTTTTGCATCAACATCACATCATAATAAAATGACACTGAGTGAAACGATGTTACATGAAGACCTACTGTATACTGGCATCGTGAAAAGTTGCCATTTGAACCCAACTTCCAACCTAAGGATGGATTCCCCTTTTCTCTGAGAGGCTGGTGAAAGAATATCCTCACCTGAGGAACAGCTTCCCCTTGTACTGGGAGAGGCCTAGGACTATCTTCAAAACCTCAAGAGGACAACCATGCCTGAAAGAAGCCGAATTCCATACAAGACACACTTACCTCATCACTCTGCAGAAACAGAAAAACACCCAACATCCAGGGACTGGTCTGACACACACAGCAAGCCCGAGTCATGGTAGAAGCTGGCCTGGTGCTCCCTCTGAGCCACATTGTTCCTCTGCGCGGGAACAATCTCACAAAACACCAAACGCCAATGTCAGACAAGGTCACTCTGTGATGATAAGGGAGAGGGAAAGCAAGACCATAACGTCATCCAGGCACAAAGCAGGATCACTGTTTCAACTGCGTGATACCACAAACACCCCCATCCCAGGTAACATGAGGGACTCTTGTCTTCACCAGTTGCAGCATCAGCCTCACTCTAACCTAACCTCCTTTGATTTGAAGTGAATGAACACATCCAATTCAAAGGTGTGACCCTACTTCCAGCCAGCACCCAACCCCAAGTGACCCCTTGCTTCTCTGCACTCTCCCAAATCACCTGACCAAAGCACAGATCCTGTCACCTTCCTGCTGAGATGCCCCACAGCTCTGAGGTGCGCCATGGTACACAGTACCCCTGGGACAAGGCACATCCAACCTGACCCGTTCAACTACAGGGGTGTCTCTGGACGTGTTTTGGCTGAAGGGCATCAAGCGCTGTCTCCTTCCACCAACTTTAGTATTTTGCAGAGTAAACTTAGACCCAAAAGGGTTTGCCTAAAGTTGTATTACTAATGAACTTCTAAGGCTTGCTAGAGATACAGATACAGCAAATAACTTTCAGACAAGTGGAGAAGAAAAATCACAAATATTTATCTTTCACCTAAGTTTGGGAACACACCAAGACTTAGTGTAAACTTAAAATGAGGGGTTTGGCATTACTTTCTGTCTACATGTCATTCACCTGATGTTCTTGTTTGGCAATCTGAACTTCATCTGAAGAGTAGTTGTTTGTTGCAAGGACCACCACACCCCAACTGATATTTGCCTTCTAATTAACAAAAATTGAAGGTATTACCAAAGCAGTTAGGTTAACAGTGAGAACACATATAATCTTCCCAGCTGCTCAAGATTGGCAAACTCACATCTCGCTCACTTAGACTGTATGTTTTTCAAAAACCATCCTCACCCCTACTGACTTTGCCAGCTTTCTCGTCTCCACTACTGAAACTTCTAAAGCCACTGCTGCTTCTACTACATCAGTTCTGACCGTTATAGGAAGGTAGGGGAGACTGTGTTTAAATGAAGGAAAACTACCCAGAAGATGTGGGATAGGGCTAAGGCTGCATATGCCTGAAATCTTGATAAAACCTTCACACCGGAATTTACAGATCTACAACAGATTTACAACAGATTTACTGATTTCCAGTCTAACACCAACTCTACTCCTTTCTTCTTGTTCCCAAAACTAACTACAGGAAAAAATGATGTTGCATTTCTAAACATACTGAAAGCTAAGAGTAGAACAATAATTTGACATTTCATAAGAGGATCCACGCCTAGAAAAAAATTATAAAATAACTAATCTTAATATACACGTTTAATGTATAAGGATATATACCTGCTTAAGTATAGTTACATAAATATGAAAAGGACTAAATATTTTAGAGACTAATTTGTTTCAAGCAATTTTGTAACTCATTTGAAGGACATTCCCCCCCCCAAACTTTTACTCTGAAAAAGTTAAAACCCACTAAGAGCTGTAAAAATAGAGCAATGTAGTTGGTGCACACCGAAAAGCCCAGCTATAGGAAGCTGAGGTAGGAGCCCAGAAGTTAAAAGTCAGCCCAGGGAACTTAGCAAACAAGTCATTGTCCCTAAAAGAGTCATAAACAACCGTATAATCTCATTTGGAGTCTTTCTCTGGCAGGGTATAGTCACTTGCTGCATACCAACAGTTTGCAAACTAAGGTTGTGTTCCCATGTACCAACTGAGGAGTGTATTACCCATTTGTCCCATCATTGGTGATATTAAGCTTGATCGCTGGTTAAGGTAATACCCACAAGATTTCTCCTTGTAAAGGTAACTTCCCCCCGACACTTTGAAACTATCCCCACATATATTTACATGTTTTAATACATGTAAATCTTTCACTCAATGGTTTTAGAATCAACTCATTAGTGACATTTCTAACTAGAAAAAACAGTAAATTTGGAAGGACATGCTGATGGTGATTTGCAGGTTACTGAAAGGAACACTGTGAAACTCATCTAAGATTTTTATATTTTAATGCATGAAAATTTTGCCTTAAAAATAACTCTAAATAAATATTCAACTGTAAATAAATATTCAACTCTGCATGCCCAAGTGTTCAGTGTGTCCTGTACTAAAGTCTGAATTTTAAAAATTAGATAGTTGTATAACAGGCTAAGAAGTGACCATTTTGGTTATTTTAAATAATCCCTCCCAAAAATGTTAAAAAGGCTTATTTTCAGTTAAGACCAAGCTGAAAGTGAACTTAAAGTGCATATTTTTCTCCCTCTCTCCACCCTCCCCACTGTCCTCAGAATACAACCCCCTTCTTTTGTGCTGGCATGGCCTTGTGCAGTGGTTTGGAAGGCCAATTTTATCTAACAAACTGGTGCTGGAGAAAACAGCTGAACCATGAGAAATGAAAAAGTTACATGTCTTTGAAAAGACCTTCAGGAGGTAACACACAGACTCAACGGAAACTCCTTGCAACCCTTAAAGTGTACTCATTTCTTTAAATGTAAATCTCTCTTGTGGTATTCAGTTTAGATTCACGTCTTATGTAATCATTAGGTCATATGTGAAAAAGAACTTGCTGTTATAACCTTTTCTATTAAAAGGTTCCGTTCAGGATTGTTTTAAAAAACAAGACTAATGCCCCCAGTGTCTGGAGGCAGCTGGCGGGCCTGCGTGGACCCTGGGACCCAGCTTGAGGTGGCCTGGCCGCCCCTGTGTCTCCAGAGCACTGGGACTGATGGGTGGCCTTGACGTTGTCTGAGTCGCCCACAGTGTCTGTCCAGGAGTTCGCTTTGCTGACGCTTTGGCAGCACTCTTGCATCATAGTTGGGTTTTTTGTTTGTTTGTTTGAGTTGGGGTCTCACTCTGCTGCTCAGGCTGGAGAGCACTGGTCTATGCAAATAGATGCTGAAAAGACTAAACACTGATTAAAAAGGAACTTCAGGTATGGTCATGAGACACGCAGACACTTAATCAACAGTTGAAATAGATAAGACATTGCCTGTTATAACTATAAATACTGAATGTAAAATTTGCCTTGGGGAACAGGTTTTTTGGTCAATACCCGATTTGGTTCCAGTTTTCTTCTAGCTTCTGCCTCTCTCCTTTGATTGACCATGAGAGACTGCAACTGATTGATAACAGCTGGATGGAAGAATAGATGGATAGCAAATATAGCAAGATGTTAACAGCTATGGAATGTAGGTGTTAACATGTGTCCACTACACAAGCATTTCCATTTTTCTGTAAGTCTTAAAGCTTTAACAAAAATTTGAATTAAAAAACAGCAATGAGGCCAGGTTTGGTGGCTCAAACCTGTAACCCCACCACTTTGGGAGGCTGAGGCTGGGGGACGGCTTGAGCCCAGGAATTTGAGACCAGCCTAGGCAACAGAGCAAGACCAAGTTTCCACAAAAAATACAAAAGTAGCCAGGCATGGTGGCACGCACATGTAGTCCCAGTTACTTGGGAGGCTGAGGAGGGAGGACTGCCTTGGGCCCAGGAGGTCGAGGTTGTGGTGAGCCATGACTGTGCCACTGCACTCCAGCCTGAGACCTCGACTCAAAAAACAAACAAAAAACCCAACAATGATGCAAGAGTGCCGCCAGAGCATCAGCAAAGCAGGCTCCTGGGCAGACACCGTTGACGACTCGGACAACGTCAAGGCCACCCACCAGGCCCAGTGCTCTCGAGACGCGGGGACAGCCAGGCCACCTCAAGCTGGGTCCCGGGGTCCGCGCAGCCACGCCAGCCGTCTCCAAACACTGGTCTGAGGGGTCCGAGCAGCCACGCCCACCTGAGGTCCTGGGGTCCAAGCAGTCCCGCCCAGCCACCTCCGAACCGGGGTCCCAGAAGTGAACTGGACCGGGCTGCGTGCGAACCCGGGGACCACGCATCCCCACCCAGCCACCTCCGAACAGGGGCCCCAAAGGTCCACGCAGCCCCGCTCGCCTGAGAACCCGGGTCCCGGGAACCACGCAGCCCCGCCCGGCCGCCTCCGAACCCGGGGTCCACGCAGCCCCGCCCAGCCACCTCCGAACCGGGACCCCGAGGGTCCACGTAGTCCCGCCTGCCAGAGAGCCCGGGTCCCGGGGTTCCACGCAGCCCCATCCAGTCACCTCCGAAGTGGGGTCACGGGGCTCCATACAGCCCCGCCCGCCTGAGAACCCGGGTCCCGCGTACCACGCAGCCCCGCCCAGCCGCCTCCGAGCCCGGGTACCACGCAGCCCGCGCCCGGCCTCAGTCTATCGCAGGACTCACTCCATCACCCGGTTCCCAGAACTCAGATTGCGCAGTGGTCTCGTCATCATCGGCCGGGCTCGCAGCCGCAACGGCGGCCCCCTGTCCCCCTCTCCGGCCCCCCGGCCCGCACGCCCGCCCCCCGCTCTCCCCGCGCCGGGCCCCGGCCCCACCTCGCCCGCCAGTCTGTGTAATCCTCTCAGGCGCCGGGCGGGCAGCGCCCGCGCGATGGGACCTGATCATATAAGGAAAATACTGCGGCTCACGCGGGGCTGTACGGGGACCCGAGCGCCCACCCACTACACGCACTCCCCACACCCGAGCACCTCCCGGACCCCAAGTCAGAAGCCGACCCAAGGCAGCCGGGTGCGCTCCGCGCAGCCGCGGGCCCAACCAATCGCGCCGCGACGTACTTCCGGCCCCGCCCCTCCCGGCCCGCCTGCCGCCCACGGACTTCCGGTCCGCCCGGCCCTCCCCCCCCACTGGCACCGCCTCGACCCTGCGGCGCCTTTTGCGGCGGGCTTGGCGCCTCCCCCCCCCGCGTTTTCTGCACCGTCCTCTGGCGGGAGTGGAGGGAAATGCTACTTACCAGGGGAGGCAGGGGCTGCAGAGACCAGGGGCAGGATGAACGAGGCGTCAAACCAAGTCTGTCGGTTTGGAAGGAGAGGATAGTCCGTAGAAACCCCAAGGGGGAAGTCCGCTCGCCACGTCCCGTCGCATCCACCCACCAGGAGACTGCGGCGCCGCCGCGGCTTCCACGGGCCGGAGGGGAGCCGGGGGCCAGCGGGGCGTGGCCTGAGTAGTAGGTGAAAGGGCGCAGGGCGGTGGCTCGCGAGAGCTGGCGAAGGGCGGGGGTGTGGCCTGGGAGTAGGTGAACGGGCAGGGGGCGGAGCCCCGGACTCCGCCCACCCCCGAAAATCTGGGGCGAGGCGGGCGACGTCTCGGCGCTCCCCGACCCGCCGCCCTAGCCTCCGGAATTTGCAGCCGCTATGGCCCTCCTCCGAGGTGAGCGCGGACCCCTCCTCGCCCGCCCTGGCCAGGCCTGCGCTCCGGGCCGCCCGGTGGGGAGTCGGGGTCGGAGTGAAGCCCTCCGGGGTCTGGAGGGGCCTGGGTAAGCCTGGCCCTGAAGGACACTCTGGGTTTAGGAGAAGCCCTGGCTAGGCCGAAGGACGGCGACTGCGGCGCAACCTCCCGTCGTGGGAGTTGTGGCCAGGGCTTGCGGCCGACCTTGGAGGGGCCCCTCTTCCTATAGTGACCCCCGGACCTTGGAGGGCCTCGCTTCTCCTAGACCTGCAGAGTCCCCCTCTTTTCATAGTGATCCCCAGACCTTGGAAAGCCTCGCTTCTTCTCCTAGATCTGGAGTGACCCCCGGACCTTGGAGGGCCCCCTTCTTCCCACAGTGACCCCTCGCTCGGCCCAGCCAATGGGAGGGGGCGGCGGAATGGGGACATGACCTCCTTCCTCCCTTCTAGCCCTTCCGTTGGAGTAACTGCAAGAAAGTGCAGCCATGCAGCACCCACGTTTAGGGCTGCTAACTTGTTTTTAAAAACCGTGCAAACTCCCTTTTCTTAGCACGTGGTCGGCAGTCCCTGGAATCTTAGTTAAGGGTTGACGTGTGAACCCTCGGGTAGAGCGCGTCAGGCCCTGAGACTGGCAAAGCCTGGCGGGATCTAAGAACCAGGCATGGTGGGGCTCAGGCAGGGCTCTGCTGGGGCCTAGGCGGGGGAGGCAGGCTCTGGTTTCCGGCCTGGATTCGAGCTGTCCCTGCAACACCGAGGAGCCTGAAGGGTGGGGGTAGAGGCCCAGGCACAGCAGTGGAGGGGGCAAAGGGGTGACTCAGATGGATTTGGAGGTGGCTTTGATAGACCGTGATGGGTAACTAAGGAGGAAAGGTCAAGCTTGACTGCAGGCTTTTCTGCCTTGAAGGACTGTGTTCGCGGTGATACCTCTTAGGGATGAGGAAAAAAACGGTAGGAGTAGTTTCGGAAAGGAAGGTAGAGAATTGCGTTTCAGGCAAGGAACGCTTTGCTGCCTGTGGAGCACCAGGTGGAGAGGCCAGCTCGGCTCTGTTCTGAGAGTCACGGCCAGAATGGCATGTGACAAGTGAAAAGTAGGTTTTTTGGGGGATTTTGTTTTTGTTTTTGTTTTGTTTTGAGTTGGAGTCTCACTCTGTTGCCCAGACTGGAGTGCAGTGGCCGCTCCCGGCCACCGCAGCCTCGACCTGCTGGGCTTCAGCGATCCTTCCACCTCAGCCTTCCGAGCAGCCGGAATTACAGGCACGCACTACCACGCCCGGCTAATTTTTTGATTTATTGTAGAGATGAGGTCTCGCCAGCCCAGGCAGGTCTCGAACCCATGGTCTCAGGCAATCCGCTCACCTCAGCCTCCCAAAGGCGCAGGATTACAGGCTGAGCCACCGAGCCCGGCAGTAGGTATTTTGGAACAAAATGCAGTGTATACCATTTCCTACGATGCATATTTCATTTGCCAGTACCTTCCCAGCTTTGAATTTAACTACATTTATTTAATAAAGCTGCATGTTGAATTTTCAGAAAACCCACTTCATTTAGAAATCGCGTTGTAATGCTTTTACAAAAGGAAGTACTATTTCTTTTGATTTCATGTTAATATTTTATCAGTGGTTTTTACCCTTTTCTTGTAATGTAGTTCTCTTTAAAAGTTTGCTGAAAGCTATGAACCCAATAAGGAAAAATCAACACCTTTATTAAGGAAGTAGGAAGCTTATAAAATGTGATACAGTTCAGCTACATTTCTTATTTCCATTTCCCAATCTTACAGATAAGGACACTGATGAGGTAAAGTGACTTGTCTGGAATAACAGATAGTGACTGTGACTAGAACCCAATCCCTGAGCTGCAAACAGTGCTGTCCTAAGCTAGTTAGAATCCAGGATGTACCCTTCTCTCAAGTAGCTATAGGCCCGGTGGTGAGAAAGGAGAGTGTGCCTGATTACTGTAGGGGAAGGCCACACCTGAATTAATTTGGGAAAGACTGGCATTTATCAGATTTCTGTCCACAGGAGCCATCCCCCATGTTTTAACTGGCTCTCGTCCCCTGGCTTGACAGAGGTTTTCACCCAGCAGGTGTCAGTCCTGCTGCTGCTGTTAGCTTTTTGGGAACGTGCTGTAACCCTTCAGAACGTGCTGTAACCCTTCAGAGCAAGTAGGCAGGGCTGCCTATTACCTGAGCCCTGAGGAAGGAGTGGATGACACACAGTTTTCCTTAGTTTGCCTTGGCTGCTGCTGTCTGTGGTTGCTCTGACTGTGAGCAAATACTTACCGAGCGGCATGAGAGCAAGGCTGGCAGAGTGCCCATCTCTCTTCTGATGTTTCCTGCACTGTCCCTTCAGCACAGCTTGCCGGCTTCTCTCCAAGCTCAGACTCACTACGCTCTGGATGACGACCGTTTGCCTCTGAATTTTCAGTCTTTTAAAAATAGACAAGATTTTAGTTTGGTGTTGAAGATTGTTATTAAATTAACATATCCAGTTTATGAAATTATAAGAAAAATCCTTTAAATTACATAGTCTTTATGTCTGCACATCCCAGATTACTTGTGTAAAATAAATGTAACAGCATTTTCCCCACTCAAAGTAATTGTGTTAGTTCAGTGAAGGCCTTACTCCAGCTAGCCTCTGTAGTCTGGGAGCATCAAGTGAGGAGAAGGGACACAGACAAGGGGGACGTTCTTGTGCTTTTATGTTCACACACACTCTTTCTGTTGTAGATATAGTATGTTTCACTCCTAGCATTGCCCCCTCACAAGTGCTTTCTTAGATTACAAAATATGGGGAAGAAAGTCAAGAAAGGACCTTTTGAAGAAACAAATGACAAGCCTCCTTTGTTTCTAAATTGGAGTCGATGGTCACTGGAGTCATTTCTGTGTATGCCATATGTCCTTTTCCAGGAATGCTTTTAAGATTTGTGTTTTCTTTGGATTTCAGAAGTTTGACACTGATGTGCCAAGTTGGGGGGACTGTGGTGTGTTTATTAGAGCTGGAGTGTGTTAAGCTTAAATCAGTACATGTATGTCTTTTATGAAATTTGAACTACTTGATTTTTGCCTTAAATAACTTTTCTATTCATTCTCTTTCCTCTCTGTGATGCCATAATTCTTGTTTGTCCTTGAAGTTCTCATATTTTTGTTTTTTTTTCCTGTCTTTTGTAGGTTAATAAACTTGTTTTGGAGCAGTTTTATTTTTAGATTTATGGAAAATTTTAGCAGAAAGTACAGAGCATTATCATGTCCCCTCACCCCACGCATTTCCCCTTTATTAATATCGTGTATTAGTGTGATATAGTTACAATTGATGAATTAATATAGATACATCATTATTGATTGAGGTTCATAGTTTGCATTTGTACAGTTCTATGAGTTTTGACCAATATGTAAATGGCAGATATTATCATTGTAGTATCAGGCAGACTAATTTCACTGCCCTGAACATATTCTGCGTTCCACTTATTCATCCCTGCCTCTGAATCCTTGGCAAGCACAGGCACTAATCTTTTTTACTGTCTCCTTAGCTTTGCTTTTTCCAGATATCATTTAGGTGGAATCATATGGTATGTGGCCTTTCCAGACCAGCTTCTTTCACTTAGCAGCGCATTTAAAATTCCTTCTTTTTATGGCTAATGGTTCCTTTCTCTTTGTTGCTGAGTAGTATTCCATTGTATGGATGTACCAGAGTTTGTTTATCCATTCATCTATTGAAGGACATCTTGGTTGCTTCCAAGTTTTGGCATTTATGAATAGACACTCATGTGCAGGTTTTTGTGTGATACAAGTTTTCAGATCATTTGAACATAAACAAAGAAATGTGATTGCTGGATTATATGGTAAGAGTATGTTTCGTTTTGTAAGAAACTACCCACTTTAGAAGGCCGAGGTGAAGGATTGCCAGAGCCCACTGGTTCAAGACCAGCCTGGGCAACATGGCGAAACCTCGTCTCTGCAGTAAATAAAAAAATTAGCCGGGCATGGTGGTACGCGCCTATAGTTCCAGCTACTTGGAAGGCTGAGGTGAAAGGATCGATTGCCTGAGCCCACCAGGTCAAAGCTGGGTGGCCGTGAATGTGCCACTGCACTCCAACCTGAGCAAGAGTGAGGCTCTGACTCAAAAAAGAAAAGAAACTGCCACACTGCTTTCCAAGCTGGCCTTACTATTTAGCATTCCCACCAGGAGTGGATGAATTTCTGTTGTTCCACCTCCTCACCTGCATTTGGTGAGTCATTGATTTGCATTTTAGCCATTCTAATAAGTGGGTGGTGGCATCTGCTTGTTTTAATTTGCAGTTTCCTGATGGCATATGGTGTTGAGCATCTTTTCATATGCTTATTTGCCATCTGTGTATCTTTGGTGAGATATCTGTTCAGATCTTTTGCCCTTTTTTTATTTTTTGAGTTGGAATCTCACTCTTGCCCAGACTGCAGTGCAGTGGCACACTCACGACCATCCAGCTTTGACCTGGTGGGCTCCGGCAACCACTCCACCTCAACCTTCCAAGTCACCGGAACTACAGGTGTATGCTACCATGCCGGCTAATTTTTTGATTTATTGTAGAGATGAGGTCTTGCCAATTTGCCCAAGCTGGTTTTGAACCTGCGTGCTCAGGCAATCCACTCACCTTGGCCTCCCAAAGTGTTGGAATTACAGGCTGAGCCACCAAACTCGGCCATCCATTTTTAAATTGGTGAACTTAAGAGCTCTTTGTATATTTTGGATACCAATCCTTTGTCAATTAGGTGTTTAGAAATGTTTTTTCACAGTTTGTGGCTTGTCTTTTCATTCTCTTAACAGTGTCATTTGTGTCTATGCTTAGATTCTTTTTTTTTATATGTATATGTATATGGATGTCCAGTTCCAGCACCATTTGTTGAAAAGACTAACCTTTCTCCAATGGATTGCCTTTGCTCATTGGTCAGACCTTGAGTTTCTGCCCGTGATTTATTTTGTTTTTCAATATTTTTCTCTGTTATTCAGAGGGAGAATATCTATTTATCTGTCTTCAAAGTCACTGACTCTTTCTCCTCTAATTTCCATTCTGCTGTTAGCCCATCTAGTGATTTTTTTAATTTCAGATATTTTTCAGTTTTAGTATTTCTCTCTCTCTGTTTTTGTTTTTGTTTTGTTTTGTTTTTTTTTTGGTAGAGGCAAGGTCTCACCATGTTTCCTAGGCTGGTCTTGAACTCCTGGGCTCAAGCAACCCTCCCGCCTTTGCCTCCCAAAGTGCAGGGATTACAGGTGTGAGCCATTACATCTGGCCTTATGTTGTTTTTTAATAGTTTGTTGGAATGTCCTTTCTTTTACTAGGAGCATAGTTTCCTTTATATCCTTGAGCATAATTATTATAGTTAGCTGTTTTAAAATTCTTGTCTGCCAACTCCAGTATCTGGGTCTTCTTGGAGTCGATCTTTTTTGATTGTCTTTTTTCTTGAAAATTAGTCCTTTTTTGTTGTTATTTATTCATATGTGGATTAATTTTGAATTGTATCATGGATATTACAGATAAAACTTGGTAGAGACCAGATTCTGTTGTGTTCTTGCAAGGAGTATTGACTTCTTGGTTGGTTGGCTGAAATTTGCCTGAACTCAGCAGCAAACTCTCGTTTTACAATGGACAGTAGCTCAAATCTGAGTTCAATTTTTTTTTAAGCCTTGGCTGAGGTACTTGTGGTCTGACTCATGTCTGATTAAAGTGGTCAGCCAGATATTTGGGCAAAGTTTTTGTGTAAAATTTGGCCTCTCGCTGTGTGGTATTCGTCTTTCCCAGAATCTTCCTCACTTCCCAGTGGCTGTGGTTGCCATGAATTTTGTTCTGTGATTTTTCAAGCAAGGAAAACTGTGAAGTTCTGAGTTCCACCTGTTCCATGTAGTGTAAATACAGTAAACAATTGAACACCCCTGTTCTATTCCCTTCTGCATGTCAACTTTCCTCCTTGTCTGCCTGGTTTGTTCATTTCCAAGCTGTTGTTACCTGTCCAAGGGTTAGCGGATGGGGCAGAGTGGCTGCAACAGGCAACAGAACTAATGAAATTGCATATTATTAATGTGGGAGGAAGAAAAGTGACTGCACTGTCTGCCTGAACGGAAAAACACCAGGTGGAAGACTTCCAATAAATTACTATTTTCACATGTATCAGTGACCATGCAATGTATGTCACTGACTGTTTCAAATGTTACCACATGTTAAAAAAAGATAAGATATACAAATTTGATATTGTGTCATAAGTTCCTCTATGTCCAAAATTCCAGCATAAGCCAGTATCATTACAATAAAATAACTGTTTCAATGCTGTACTATTTAATATAAAGTGATTTCTTTTTCACTGTTTCCTAAAAAAGTGTGATCAAGTTGCTGGTAGGTGATATGTGAGCTGTCTACAAGTGCAAAGGGTCAGCATCATACTCATTCCCCTAAGATCAAGACAAGATAAGGATACCTGTTCTTTTCACTTCAACATAGTATTGGAAGTTCTAGCCAGAACAGCTATAAAATAGAGATAAATTTAGACAGAAAGAAGTAAAACTATCTCTTTGTAAACAACACAACTTGTGTGTTGAAAAACCTAAAGAATCTACACACACATTTTTAAAAAACTGTTAGAGCTAATAAATGAGTTCAGCAAAGTGTAGGATATAAATCAACAAAAAGAGTAATGAACATTCAGAAAAACAATTCCATTTAAATGGCGTCAAAAAGAATAAAATACTTAAGAATAAAACTAGCCAAGCAGGTGGAAGACTTCCAAAAGAAATGAAAAAAGACCTAAATAAGTGGAAAGCCATCCCATATTTATGTATTGGAAGACTTAATATTGTTACGACAATACCACCAAAAGAAATCTACACATTCAATACAATTCCTATAAAAACCCCAATGATGTTTTTTGCAGAAATAAAAAAATCCTAAAATCCATATTAAATTTCAAGAGATCATGTATTCATAGTCCAGCAATCTTAGAAGAGGACAGAGTTGGAGGACTCATACTTCCCATCTGAAAACTTTCCAAAGCCACTGTAATCAAAACAGTATGTTGCTGGTATAAGGGCAGACATATAGACCAAAAGAATAGGATAGAGAGCCCAGAGATAAACCCTGATATTTTTGGTCAATTGATTTTTGACAAGTGTGCCAAGACCATTGCATGGAGAAAGGACAGTGTCTTCAACAATGGAGTTAGGACAAGTGGATATTCACAGGCAACAGACATGAGACCTTTACCATACACCATCTACAAAAATTAAATCAAAATGGATCAAAGACCTAGAAGGAGTTAAAACTATAAGAACTCTTAGAAGAAAACATAGGGAGAAATCTTCATAGGTTCTTAAAAACGGCATCAAGGGAATAGGAAACAAAAAACAAAATACATAATTGGATGTCCTCAGAAGTTAAAAATTGTGCATCAAAGGATGCTATCAACAAAGTGAAAAGTTACCCAAAGAATGGGAGAAAACATCTGCAAATCACTTCTGATAAGGATTTAATACTCAGATTATGCAAAGAACTGCCACAACTTAATAGCAAAAAGAAAAAAACTCAAATTTAAAAATGACTTAAAGATTTGAATAGACATTCCTCCAGAGAAGATACACAAATAGTCACACGGCACATGAAAAGAGTCTAGTCAATAGGGAGGTGCAAATCAAAACCACATGAAATGCCAATTCATGCCCACTAGATGACCAGTTTAAAAACCTGGAAAGTCACAGGTGTTGGTGAGCACGTGGGGAAAATGGAACCCTCATGCATTGCTGTGCAGTGTGAATGTAAAATGGTGTAACTGCTGTGGAAAACAAAGGGTTAAACAGAGTTACTATGGGACCCCGCAATTCTTCTTCTAAGACATCCAAAGGCACTGAACACAGGGACTCGGATGCTTGTGCACCAATGTTCATAGCAGTGTAATTCCCAAAAACCAACAGGTGAAAACAGTGCAGTGTTCTGCAGCAGACAAATGGAGAAGCAGATGTGTCATATGCACAAGGGACTATTAGCCAGTCATTAGAAAGAGGAATGATGGATGTTCTTAGACATGCTGCAACGTGAGTGAACCTTGAGGACATATGTGAAAGAATAAATATGGTATGAATCCACTATATGAAATATCTGGAATGGCCAAACTTACAGAGATGAAAATAGAGGAAAG
This sequence comes from Cephalopachus bancanus, assembly GCA_027257055.1. Lineage (NCBI taxonomy): Eukaryota > Metazoa > Chordata > Mammalia > Primates > Tarsiidae > Cephalopachus > Cephalopachus bancanus. The sequence goes on from JAPVLO010000180.1 coordinate 400,262, forward strand.
ATTGCCAGGTCCTGAAGGGAGAGGGGAATGGGAAGTTATTGCCCAAATGAGTAGAATTTTGTTTGGGATGATGAACGAATTCTGAAAACAGCAGTGATGGATGTATAACATTGTGAATACTTAATGCCACTGAGTTATACACTAAAAAATGGTTGAAATGATCAAACACCCTCCCCAAAAACATGACCTGCAAAGAATGTCCTTCTCTAAGGTTGTGAGGCTCAAAGGACTAGCTTGAGTACAGTCACTGGAACATGGTGAGTGCTCTGTCTGCTGTTGTTATTGCTCTGTGATGTGTTCCTTTGTTCCTCCTGTGCGCTACCTTTTGAACCATAAATGACGGGTAAAAGCTGTACTTTTACAAAGGTCACTAGGGTTAACTGCAGGAGCACTGCCAGTACCCTCTGATTTTGTGAAAACACAAAATCTATTTTTATTCAGTCTGGAAATAGGCTAAGGTCAGCAAATATGCGGTAGCATTTGAAAATTGCTAGGAAGTAGGTTTACAGAATGAAATCAGTGGGACAACAGGACTGTGAGATGGCACTGTGGTGGCAGGGAGCCTAGAATGGTCCGTGTTTTTGTCATTTACCAGGAAAAGGAATGGCAGCACTGCTTGTGTTTCCAGGTGTTAGTCACAGAGTCCCTATGTGTTTTGTGTCTTGAAGGATGAGCCACAATTTTCAAATAACATTAAGAACTGTCAAGTCCGTAATTTTATCCTTCTGTAAGCTGCATAATATTCCATTGTGTACATGTACCACATTTTTATTTTATCCAGTCCACTTTTGATGGGCAGCATGGTTGGTTCCATGTTTTTACTGTTGTGCATAGTGCTGCAATAATAAACATGCCTGTGCAGGTATCGTTTTTGTAGAATGATTTGAGTTTCGTGAGTATATTTCTAGAAGAGGGTTTGCTGGGAAGGTCAATTTCTAGATCTTTTAGAAATCGCTACACTGTTTTCCACAGAGATTGTCCTAGTTTATACCCCTACCAACAATGTAGAAGCATTCCCTTTTCTCTGCATCCACTCCAGCATCTGTTGTTTTTTGACTTGTTAATTATGGCCATCCTGACTGGAGTTAGGTGGTATCTCAACGTGGTTTCAATTTGCATTTCTTTGATGATTAGCGATGCTGAGCATTTTTTCATGTATCTGTAGGCTGTTTGTATATCTTCTTTTGAGAAGTATCTGTTCATGTTTTTTGCCCACTTTTTAATAGGGCTATTTGTTATTTTCCTTTCAGCATGTTTGAGTTCCTTGTAGGTCCTGAATGTTAGGCCTTTGTCAGATATACTGTTGATAAATATTTTTTCCCATTCTGTGGGCTGTCTCTTGCTCTCTTGATGGTGTCTTTTGCTTTGCAAAAGCTTTTTGGTTTAATGATGTTCCATTTGTCTAACTTATCTCTTATGTCATAGTCTTTTGGGGTTATGATCAGGAATTGGTTATCTATTCCAACATCTATAAGGAGATCTCTTGCATTTTCTAAGATTCATTTATTTTGAGTTTTTATGTTTAAGTTGTTGATTTTTATGTATGATAATAGGTAGGAGTCCTGTTTCATTCTTCTGCATGTGGTCAGCCAGTTTTCCCAGCACCATTTACTGAATAGGTTCCCCTCTCCCTAGTGATTGTTGGTGGAGGCTTTGTCAGAGATGAGTTGTTGAGAAATTGAGGTTTTGCTTAATCACTGTCCTGTTCTATTTGTGTATGTTCCTGTTCTTGTGCCAATACCAGGCTATTTTGATTATTGTAACCTTATAATAAAGTTTAAAGTTAGGATTGTTTTGGCTATTCGTGGTCATTTTTGTTTCCATATGAATTTCTGTATTGTTTCCAGGTCTTAGAAGAATGATGTTGATAATTTAATGGGCATTGCATTGAATCCATAGATTGCCTTGGGTAGAATGGACATCTTAACAATGTTGATTCTTCCAACCTATGAGCATGGAATATTTCTCCATTTGTTTGTGTCTCCTTGGACTGCTTTGAGCAGTGTTTTGTAGTTTTTGTTTAAAGGTCTGTCACTTCTCCAGTTAGGTAAATGCCAAAGTATTTCATTTTCTTGTGATGGGGCTATTGTGAATGGAATTGTGCTTTTTATTTGGTTCTTTCCTTGTTTGTTGTTGGTGTATAAAAATGCAGTTATCTTTTGCACATTGATTTTGCACACTGAAACTTTGCCAAAGTCCTTTATCATTCCCTTGGGCTTTCCAGTTATAGGATCATATTGTCAGCAAAGAGGAATTGCTCAACTTCCTCTTTTACTATTTGGATACCCCTGATTTCCTTCTCTTGTCTGATTGCTATAGCTAGGATTTCCAGCACTATGCTGAGCAGGAGTGAGAGTGGGCAGCCTTGTCTTGTTGCGGTTTTCGGGGAAATGCTTCCAATTTCTGCTGTTTAGCTTCCAATTTCTGCTGTTCAGCAATATGTTGGTGTGGGTTTATCATAGATGGCTCTTACTATTTTGAGGTGTGTACCCTCTATGCCTAGATGTTCAAGGGTTTTTATTGAGAAGGGATGCTGGATTTTGTCAAAAGCTTTTTCTGCATCTAATGATTAATCATGTGGTTCTTGTTTTTACATCTATTGATGTGTTGAATCACATTTATGATCTTGTGAATGCTGAACCAGCCCTGCATCCCAGAGATGAAGTCTACTTAGTCATGGTGGACTATCCTTGAGATGTGTTGTTGGATCTGACTTGCTAGAATCTTGTTGAGAATTTTTGCTTCTATGTTCATTAGGGATATTGACCTGTAGTTCTCTCTTTTTTTTTTTTTTTTTTTTGGTTCTTTGCCAGGTTTGGGTATCATGTGTAACATCATAAAATGATTTGGGGAGGGTTCCATCTTTCTCAATTGCCTGGATTACTTTCAGTAGGTTTGGTATCAGCTCCTTCTTGTATGCTTTGTAGAATTCTACTAGAAAGCTGTCTGGTTCAGGGCTTTTTTCTTTCTTTTTTTTTTTTTTTTTTTGTAAGTAGTTTTCTTTTGTCATAGTCAATTTTCCATGTTGTTATTGGTCTATTTAGGGTCTCAATTTCTTCTTGTTTCAACCTTGGGAGGTCATGTGACGTCAGAAAGTCCTCCATTTCATTTAGGCTTTTGAATTTGTTTCCATACTGGTGTGCATAGTAATCTCTGGTAATCTTTTGGATTTCTTCAGGGTCAGTTGTGACTTGATCTTTTGCATTTCTAATTGTGTTTATTTGGGCTTTTACTCTCCTTTTCTTGGTCAATCTGGCTAGGGATTCATCAATCTTGTTTATCCTTTCAAAGAACCAGCTTTTTGTTTTATTGATTTTTTTTTTTCTATGATATTTGTCATCTTTTATATTTGGACTTTGACCTTGGTGATCTGGATTCTTCTGCTGAGGGTAGGGTTTTGGTGGTCTTGCCTTTCCAGCTCCCTTCGGTCATTTGTTAGGCTGTTAACTCATGATCTTTCTATTTTCTTGATGTGTGTGCTTAGAGTTATAAATTTCCCTCTTAGTACTGATTTCATGGCATCCCAGAGATTTTGGTAAGATATGTCTTTGTTTTCATTTGTTTCCACTAATCTTTTAATTTCTGTATTTATTTCTGTGTTGACCCAGGAGTTGTTCAGCATTATGCTGTTTAGTGTCTGTGTCTTTGTGTGTTTTGGGGAAATCTTGTTGGTGTTGATACTTATTTTTATTCCACTGTGGTCTGAGAAGGTGCATGGTAGTATATTGACCTTATGGAATTTGTTTATACTTGATTTATGGCATAGAATGTGGTTGATCTTGGAGTATGTTCCATGTTGTGATGAGTGGAATGTATATTCTGAGGTTGTTGGGTAGAGTGTTCTGTAGGTATCTGTTAGGTCCATTTGGTCAAGCATCAAGTTGAGGTTCTGGATCTCCTTGTTGATTTTTTTGCCCCAATGATCTATCTAGGGTTGTTAGTGAGATATTTAAGTCCCCAGCTATGATAGTGTTAGAATCAATATCTTTTTTTTATTTTGATTAGTAGTTGTTTTATAAAACCTGGTGCTCCTGTATTGAGTGCATATATGTTTAGGATGGATATTTCCAGTTGATGGATTTAGCCTTTTATCATTATGTAGTGTCCTTCATTTTAAATTTTTGATAGCTTGAAGGTTGTTTTGTCTGATAGTAAAATGCAACTTCTACCCTTTTTTCTTTTCTGTTTGTCTGATAGTTTGTTTTCCATCCTCTAACTTTGAGTCTGTGTATGTCCTTTGTAGTAACATGTGTTTTCTGGAGGCAGCATATTGTTGGGTCATGCTGTTTTAATCCATTTTGCCATTCTTTGTCTTTTCAGTGGTGCATTTAGTTCGTTCATGTTCAGGCTGATTATTGAAATGTGAGAGTTTATCCCTGATACTAGGCTCTTTTAAAGTTTGTTGTTTGTTTTCTTTTAACTTTTGGGTCAATATGTGTGTGTTGTCAATTCTGCAGTCACAGTGTATGCTCTGTTGATACTGTGTTTGCCTGTACTTTTGTGAAGTGCATCATCATTCTGGTTTTTTTTTTTTTCTCCTTTGTTCTGTGCTTTATACCTTCTTAAGCGTCTGCTGTATGACTGATCTGGAAGCAGCATAATCTTTTAAGGATTGGATGTCTGGGAAGGATTTTAATTCTCCTCCAAGATGAAGCTGAGCTTAGCTGGATAGGAAATTCTTCCTTGGAATTGTTTACCTTTCAGAACTTTGGAGATTGGACTCCAGTCCCTTCTATCCTGTAGTGTTTCTGTAGATAAGTCTGCTGCTATTCTAATTGTCTACCCCAGTAGGTAGTCTAACCTTTCTCTCTGCCTTTAGGATTTTTTCTTTCATACCTACTTTGTGTAAGTGGATTATCATGTGTCTATGAGTTGGTCTTCTCATTTGATGCCTTGCAGGAGTTCTTTGAATCTTTTGTTTGGATGTTCACATCTCTGAGATGAGGGAAAATTTTTTGGATAAGCTCATGGAATATTTGTCCCAAGATGTTCTCTATCTCCCTTTCTGCTTCAGGTATACCAATCAGGCATGAGTTTGGCCTCTGAATATAATTGCACATCTCCTGGAGGCTTTTTTTTTTTTTTTTTGGTCTTTTTAAGCTTTCTTCCTGTTTTTAATAGATAGAATTAGTTTTATATTTGGTCTCCAAGCTTTGAGATTCTTTCTTCTACCTGGTTAATTCTACTTTTCATGCTTGTCAGTTTATTTATTTTATGGATAGTGTTTTTTATGGTCAACATCTCTATAAGCATATTTTTTATTTTTTCTTCTTACTCCTCTTAATTCTTATTCATCCTCTCCATCCGCTCCTTGATTCCTTCATATGTGATCTGTGACCAGTTATTCTGGGTGCTCTTCATTGTTTGAGTTCCAAGGTCAGTATTCTCAGGCACTATCTGTTTTGACTTCGTGGGTTACCTGTGTTCTTCTTTTGATTTATCTTCATTTGTGATGGATTTTTCTTTTCTCTTTAATTCCACTGATCAGTGACAAAGGGAATAGCTTTCACTTCTGTTTGTTCTACCCCCTATTCTTCCCTAGGTAGAACCTCCAGATTTGTCAATTTTAAAGCTGGGTTGGGGTGGGGGGGCTGTGTTGTCTTTTTGCAGTGTTGAGATTTGAATAAGGTATAATGAGGGGAACTGAGATTCAGAAGCTATCTGCAGCTCACAGTGTTCACTGACTGGGGTGTGAGCCCCCAGGACCCACTTTTCACCACTTCACAGTATGTCTTTGTGATGAGAACGTATGTATACCCCTGAGTACAAAATAGCATAAGAGAAGGAAAAAGAACTGAGAAAGAGAGAAGGAAGAAGTAAAGATGATGAAGAGAAAGAAGTAGAAACAGAAAACACGAACCAACAGACAATCCAATAATAAAATTAAATTAAAAATCTAAAACTCAAAAAATGATGACACACTCACCCTCATCTGTACCGTTACTGAAAAAAGAAGGAAAAGAAACAAAACAACACAAAACACACACATGTCAAAATATAGATAGAGCAAGATAAAAGAAAAATAAAACCCTTTTGTGATCTTTGAGCCTTCCTCCTGTGGCAGTTTCTGAAACTTTGGATTCCTTTTTTGCTGCTATGACCCAAGCACCACTGCTATTGCCATGCAGTGGTAGGGAGGGGGCTCTGGCCTCTAGGCTCACCTCCCTTTTCACCTCAGTCAGGGTAGGCTATGAACCACCCCAACAGTTCCACCTGTATTCAGTCATCTCCAAGCATGCCAATCAGGCCACTACCCATTTGGATTAGACATCTCACTGACCACTGGGGAAGGGAGTAGAATCAGTTCAAAACTCACCCCTACCCATCTGCTGTGAGCCAGATCCTTCTCCTCCAATTGCACCCGTAGTCCCACGAATGGTCCAGCATGGGAGATGGCGTGACTGGGTCTGTGAGCTGGCTTTGTCCTTCTGGGATAATACACATGGGGTATCCCATGGGGTATCCTCTCTCAGTTAATGGTTATCAGCCTCAGGTGCAGAATTTACCCCTTAGTCTTAGGAGGCAGCTCTGCTGCTCAAATGGGCAGGCAGGAACACATCTCTGTCTGGATTCCAGGACAAAGACAGTGGCAGTGCTCCTGTGTCTTCTCCTCTGTTGGGTCTTGATGACTGATTCTCTCACTACATTTTCTCAGAGGTCCCTGCTGCCAGTGTCTGGTTATTGTGGTGAGCCAGATACCAGGTGCCAAGCAATAACTCATCCCCTCCATTCTCTTCCAAGTAGGGTCCCCAAAACGGTGCCTGCCTCTGCACCGCAAAAAGTGCTGGAATCTGAGCAGAAGTGTGCAGAGTAGCCACCTCAGCAGGAGAACTCAGGCCACTTATTCCCAAGTCCCCACTCAGACATACACACACTTGAATACACAGTTGCACACCAATTTGTCCTTATGCACACTCACTTATATAGGGACTTACACACTTTGACCAACTGTCACCACCTTGGAATCCTCATAATGAGAGAAGTCCAAAGGACCCATTGATGTGTAGGGAGGAACAGGCAACACTCTTCACTAAGTCAAGACACCCAATGGTGGCTTTGGGTGACCTGGCAGGACGATCTCTCTGGGATCGTTGACAGCTCACACTCAGCCCACTGTGAGCTTTGCCGCACTTACTATTGAAGACCTGTCACAAAGCACATGAAAACGTACGTGAAATGTGAAAAGGCAGGAAGGAGGCTCTGGGCAGATCATTTGTGTAGCACTTCAGGGCCTGTGATTTTTCTGCATTAGTCTATGTCTCTCTGTCTAAAGGGTTGGAAGGAGTTTTAAAGGATCTGGAGGAGAGTGATAAAAGGGGACAAAAAAGAAAAGTTAGCTATGACCTATGTTATTACAGTTGGCAGCAAAAGGCATGTATACATTTAATCAATTAAAATTCTCAGGGAAGTCATTTCCCAGAAATCCTCCTGTGAATCCTTTGGTGAGTTTAAACTCATGTTTGCATTAAGGCTGGCATTACATTAAGGTTGGGTGCCCATGCAGTGGTTTACATTAACAAGTATCTTGTAAAATATCTGTGTGGGAGGGTGGGATTGACCGTTCACCACTTCTTCTGAGCATCGTAGAAGGAGAAACGGAACGTAAAACTATAACTGGCAAAAACCTACAAAAAAAATTTTTTATAGATTCATCAGATACTGGAACTGATTCTTGAGGAAGACTCAGAATCTGACTACATATTGTCAGAGAATATCTGACCCTTAACCTCCTTACATTTTTGTCTTTGTCCTAACTTTATTAAGCCTGCATTCTTACTTGGCATATATTTTTGGCCCTAATTTTCTTCTCATAAATAGTGCTGTTGCCAATTTATAACTAGTTTAAAATTCTTCCTCTAATGTGTGTCTCAGATATTCAGAACCAAATAAGACTTTCTGAACTCAAAGTTTGTGTAAATTATCAACCCTCCATAAGAATCAGTAGTATGGCAACCCCCTTGGGTCCCCTCTGGGAGCTTCTCTGTCATCTCAATAAATCCTGCTTTCAAAAAAAAACCAAAAAAGAATCAGCAGTGGGTTCAGGGTCCAGGGTCAGCTATCTCGATGACTTCTCTTCTGTCATCAAAGTCTTCCGTTTCAGCAGCTGATTGCATGTGGGTACTAGCTGCCAATTACCAGTCTGTGGCCTGCTAGGGAACTGGGCCACACAGCAGGAGGTGAATGGCAGGTGAGCAAGTGAAGCTTTATCTGTATTTATAGCTGCTCCCCATAACTCACATTTTTTTCCAAGTTTTGTCTCCTGTCAGATCAGCAGCGGCATTCGATTCTCCTAGGAGCATGAACCTTATTGTGAACTGTGTGTGTGAGGGATCTAGGTTGTGCACTTCTTATGAGAATCTAATGCCTGGTGATCTAAGGTAGAGCTGAGGCAATGATTAGCTATGTGATTTGACTATATGAGCGCCCACGTGTGCATACATGAGCATGGAAAAATTGTCTTCCATGAAACCAGTCCCTGATGCCAAAAAGAATGGGAACTGCTTCAGGAGAGGATGCTTTTTACTGAAAGTTTTCTAGCAGTGGTTAGAGAGAACCTCCTGTCAGAAACTTTCTAGAGGGAGTTCTAGAGCGAGTGGTTGACCTCAGACAATCTTAAGGTACCTTCTAGTTTAGAGATTCTTTGATTCTGATACTAGGTCTTGTACTTCAGCACTTGGTAGAAGGATTTCAGTTCTCAACAAATATTTCTAGCATTGCAAAGCATCAGAGAACAAGCACTTACATTATAGCATGCAGTGCAGTTCTTGGTACCTGCTTATAGGTGTTGCTCAAACTGATAATTCTTAAGACTCTGCTTCTGTGGTTGTGACCTGTTCTTTCATGGCAAAGACTTCAAGTTATCTGACTGAAAGTTGCACTCTTCTGAGGTTTCACAGTGAGATGATTTAGAGCATGTTGGGGACACTGACTAATCTGATTGCTGACAAATCTCTCCTTGTTGCTACAGGTGTGTTTGTTGTTGCTGCTAAGCGCACACCTTTTGGTGCTTTCGGAGGTCTTCTGAAAGGCTTCACCGCTACCGACCTAACTGAATTTGCTGCCAAGGCTGCCTTGTCTGCTGGCAAAGTCTCACCTGAAGTTGTTGACAGTGTCATTGTAGGCAATGTCATGCAGGTTGGTAGGGTGGAGGGAGATGTTCATTCCTGTTGCTTTCATTGACCAGTTTCTAAACATCATTTCTTTAACATGTAATAATGGCAGACAACTTAATAATAGTTCCAGGTACTTGACATTTGTGATGTGAGTAATCCTCTGACTCCAGATACAGTGGCATGCATAATTCAAAGTAGCAAACATTCTGGAAACTGAATATCTATCTGACTTGGGATGCATTTCATTGGTTCTTAAATAGCAGGTTGACTTCCTTGACTTATCTGTGGTTAATTGGTTTTCTCTTTGTGCCAACTTCGGAGGGTAGCAAACCCAAGTAATGAACACACCTCCCGGCCGGGCTCTGTGGCTCAGCCTGTAATCCCACACTTTGGGAAGCCAAGGTGAGTAGATTGCCTAAGACCACGGGTTCGAGACTTGCCTGGGCAACTTGGCAAGACCTCATCTCTACAATAAAATCAAAAATCAGCCGGGCGTGGTAGCAGGCACCTGTAATTCCGGCTACTCAGAAGGCTGAGGCAGAAGGATCGCTGGAGTCCAGCGAGTCGAGGCTGCGGTGGCCAGGAGCGGCCACTGCACTCCAATCTGGGCGAAGGAGTGAAACTCCAAATCAAAAAAAAAAAAAAGAAAGAACACACCTCTCGTGATTTCCCACACATTGTAAGAGCTTGGTCAGAATTTGTTGTAGGAAATAAGAAGCTTCCTTGTCCTTGATCTTGCTATGTGTAGTGCACGAAATAGATCCTTCACATGCAAGTAATCGAAAGCTTGGAATTCCTTCAAAGGATACAAACATTTATTGGGTTCCTATAGAGACTAGTTTAGGTGCAGCAGAAGAATATCAAGTACCCAAGGTAGACCAAAAGGAGGTTATACTGTAATGGAGGAAATAAGATAATGTATTTTTTAAAGATGTCAACGATGTGTTTATTGATAAAGGAAATAGAGTAAAACAATGGACACAGAAAATCACCAGGCCTCTAAATTGAGCCTGATTCTGACCATCTCGCCATTGTATATCTTCACATCCAGAACAAGCGGACATTTTTCCTTTTGCAGTTGTGTCTGTTGAACCTAAAGTATTTTCATAAAGAATCATTGATATTAATTCATCTTTTTTTTCACTTTTTTTTGTAACTGTTACCTCTGACCTGAGAAGGCATTAGAACAGATCAAATAGAAGCGGGATACTTTTGGGTTTTGTTTTGTTTTCCTAGACTTTATTTAAAAGGAACTTTTTTCCTCTAAAGTCTTTCTGTTTTTCCCCAGTGTAGATTCTGTCAAATTTTACAACAGAGTTACTATAAGTAGTATCAATTTCATTGTGTTGGTGTCTCTGTTCCTAAAGACAATCTTTCTTGCATTAATGGATAAATATTTGAGAGGTTAGGCCTTTGTGGCTAGAAGAGAACAGAATAGGCCCCAAATAGCATTCGACAAATATCTCAGAGCTACTTTTCTAATATTATTAAATATTACTTGAAATAAATGAGTTGTACAGTATTCTTAGGAAACAATGAAGTCCAATCTGGATTTTTTTGTATTTTCTTGCCTAATTGTCCCGGCTAGAGTCTCTCATGTTGAAGTGGATATCTTTGTCTTAGTCCCTAAGGTAGAGACATGGATATCTTTGTCATATTCCTGATCTTAGGGAAAACACATCCAGTCTTTCACCATTAGGTGTGATGATAGCTGTGAGTGGGTATTTTATAGATGCCCTTTATCAGGTTGAAAAGTTGTCTTCTATTCTTAGTTAACCAAGTGTTTTTATCATGAAAGGATTAGTTTCCTGCAGGATCTAGTCACATTTTCATTAACCAATCAATACATATCAATGCATAACTTTATGTGTGTTTATATTTCAGGACACCTTATTTAATATGTATTGTTGACTTGCTAGCATTACACCCACAGCCAATTCATGCCTGAATGGAGCTTATCTAACATGCATATTTTCCATGGGGCACATCACTGCCTTCCTTTATGTTAGGAATACTAAGCAGCACTTCAGCATTATGCTTTGAGGCCATTTTAAACAGCACAACCACCAAAGAAAGCACAGAAATGCTGGTAACATGGCAAGGAATAGATTGCAGGAGGGACACTTGTTTACAGTATGAAAGCTTGCACTGGATCTGTGTGCATCAAGCAGCTCAAATGTCCCACCACTCCACATGTGTCTGAATGACTGCCAGTGTACTGCAAGTATAGATTTTGGAGTCACAATCTAAACTTTAGCAAGCAGGTAACTTGAAAATGCAGAATCTATGACTAGTGAGGATCCTCTGTATTTTGAATTTGCATTTTTATGTCCTCACTATTTTGAGAGGTGTCAAAGTTCTTGGTGTTTGCATTAGGGTTCTCCAGAGAGACAGAACCAGTGGGCCACATATGCAGTCATAGGTCGCTTAACAACGGGATATGTTCCAAGAAATAGATCTTTGGCAGTTTCTTAGTACGGGAGCATCATAGAGTGCACATATGCACACCTAGATGGTCTAACCTACTGCACTCCTGGGCCATAGGGTGTAGACTATTGCTCCTAGGCCTCAAACCTGCACAATATGTTACTGTACTGAATACTGCAGGCAGTTGTAACACGACGGTAAAATAGTGCACATCTAAACATGTCTAGACATAGAAAAGGCACAGTAGAAGTACTATATAAAAGATAAGCAGGCTGGAGAGCCTATAGTTCTGATGTTGAAGGCAGGAAAAGAAGAATGTGTTCCAGCTCTATGAGAGGGAGATACCAGTTCGCCTTTCCTCTGTTTTTGTTCTCTCTGGGCCCCTGGCGGATTAGATGGTACCACCCATGGTGAGGGTGGATCTTCACTTCTGAGTCCATTCTGACTCACATGCCGATCTCCTCTGGAGACACCCTCACAGACACACCCAGAAATAAGACTTTACTAGTTCTCTAGGTATTCCTTGATCCTGTCAAGTTAACAGCCAAAATTAGCCATCACCATAGTAAAGGTATTATGGTATTTTAAGGATTCTGATATATGAAAATAACTTTATAATATGATGGATCTTTTTTTTTTTTCCTTTTGAGTTGGAGTCTCACTCTGTCACCCAGGCTGGAATGCATGCTCACGTCCACCCCAGCGTTGACCTACTGGGCTCCTCCGGCGATCCTTCTGCCTCAGCCTTCCAAGTAGCCAGAACTATAGGTGCACACTACTGGGCCCGGCTAATTTTTGATTTATTGTAGTGATAAGGTCTCGCCAAGTTGCCCTGGCTGGTCTCAAACCCACAGGCTCAGGCAATCCACTTGCCTAGGCCTCCCAGCTTAAAAGATAAGTTCTAAGTAAGACTTATGGACTGTTCAAAAGCTAGAAGCAACCATAGAGATTTTGTAAAACTTCAGCCCTCTTTTAACACATGAGGAAGCCTCCAGAGAGGTCTCAAAGACTTGTTCTGCTTGACACAGGTAGTCCAGAACAATCTTGAGGTAGAAGGTTTCCTACCTTCCAATTCTGTGTTCTTCCTCCTATACTAGCTCTTTCTTCAGCTCTCAGTATCTTAGTATTAAGAGGGACTTTAAAAGTCATTTGTGGGGTTAAGTGATGAGAAAATGGGTTACCATGGGAGCGGAGCTTGTGGCTTTACAAGAAGAAGAGTGACCTGAGATAGCACACTCAGACCCCTTGCCATATGAGGCCCAGACTGCAGAGAATCCCCACCAAGCAAGAAGGCCCTGACCAGATGCAGCCCCTCAACCTGGAACTTAGCCTCCAGAACTGTAAGAAATAAATTCCTTTTCTTTTAAGTTAACCAGTTTCAGGTATTCTGTTACAAGCAACAGAAAGCAGACTAAGACAGGCACAGATTTAATAATCTCTTCCTCTACTTACAAATTAGGCTCTTGTCAAATCCATTTGCATATGCCTCTGCAAATGGATTTGACAAGTGCCTAATTTGCAAATGGAGAAACTTGAGAGTCAGATAAATCAAAGCCCATGCCAATAGGGAATGGTAGAGTACATATCTCCTAACTCCTAGCCTGATGTTTTCCCACTACCCCACATCAATCTTTCATCTTTTCTAAAAACACCTATTTTACCAATCTGTACACTACAGAATATCATAAGAGAAATAATTCTGAAACAGACAAACCTTGCTAAAAGAATATCTTTTGATGACTTTAATTATAAGAGAAGATAATTTCATCTCAATCAACAACTGAAACATTGAGCTAATGAATACTTGACGTTATTCTGAGTTCCCCCCAATTTCATCTGCATTCAGAACCCTTAACCTATAAATGTGCTGAATTTGTTGAATTTTATTTTAAAAAATTTCAAACCTATACAAATTAAAAGAATTGTACAATGAACATTCTAAAGCCCTTTGCCTTGATGGGCCAATTTTTTACATTTTGTCAAATTTGCTTTAGCTCTCTACAATAAAAGCTGTTATTGTTTTTGTTTTGTTTTGTTTTGTAAGTCATTTTATCCCTTTCTCTTCAAAGTGTGGTTCTTGGACTAAGCAACATCAACTTCACTAGGGAAATAGTTAGAAATGCAGACTCTCAGACAGACCTAGACCTACTGATTCAGAACCTAAATTATAACAAGACACCCCAGAATGCATTTGGGAGCAGTGGTCTAGTCCTCCCCTTACTCTCCTGACCAGTCTCCTCTCCCTAAGTATGCAGTTCTCAGCCTGTTGCACATTAGAATTACTTGGGATGCTTTTAAAGTCACTGTGATGCCCAGGTCCCACCCCCAGCCTTTCCAACGTAATGGGTTTGCTAAAGAGCTTGAACATGAGTTTGTGAATAAAGCTTCCGGGTTATTACACCCGCACCATGGTTGAGAATCACAGCCTCTATTAAGGAATGTGCCACTTTGACATAGCCTATCCTATTTTTAAACAGTTCTAACTATTATGAATTTCTGTCTTTATTAAGAGTTTACTAGGATTTCTCTATGTAGCCATCACAGTATGTTTGAAAACCAGTTGATTGTGGTTACACAACATTATGAATGTATTTAATACCACTGAACTGTATGCTTTAAAATGGTTAAGATGGTACATTTTGTGTTATGTGTATTTTACCACAACGGGGAAAAGCCCAATTGACCAAATTATAGTCTTAATTCAAATCATAAACACATTTTGTACTTACTATGCTGTTACTCCATGCATTGTACCTACTCAGAGCCATATAGTTTAGCTTTTTTGATAGATTGCCAGTATTTTGGTGTATTTTGTGCTTGTTCTTAATTCCTAGATTTACAGGGGAAGCTCCTTTTCTTCTCCCTTTCTCTGTCCCAGAGTTCTTCAGATGCTGCCTACCTGGCAAGGCACGTTGGTTTGCGAGTGGGAATCCCAAAGGAGACGCCAGCTCTCACGGTTAACAGGCTCTGTGGCTCTGGCTTCCAGTCCATTGTGAATGGGTGTCAGGTATGACTCACATTTTATTTAATTCTCTAAGATATGTTAACATTATGAGAAGAAATGTCCCACCTCAGTATCACACTTTAGCTTTTTTATCTTATAGTGCAGATTCGGAGATGCTGGTGTTTGATTTTTCTTAGAAAAATACTCAGGAACAAAATTGTTTCTTGAAAGTTAATAATGAAGTGGAATAAGCCTGTCACAAAAGAACAAATTCCATATGCTTCTACTCATATGAGGTACCCAGAGTAGTCAAATAATGGAGACAGAAAGTAGAATGGTGGTTTCCAGGGTTAGGGAGAAGGGAAAGTTCACGTCTGAGTATGGAGTTTCAGTTTTGCAGGATGAAAGGCCTCTGGAGATGGGTGGTGGTGATAATAGCACACAGTGCAAATGCTCTTAATGACTCGAACTGGGTACACTTAACAATGGTTAGGGTGGGACATTTTGTGCACATTTTGTCAGTTTTGTTTCTTAAAAAAAACTGGTATGTTCATCATTCTTAGTGCTTCCTAGTTGCCAGGCATGTGCTAGGTTCGCATCCAACATCTCATTTAATCTTCACGACCATTCCATGAAGCCAGAACTAGCATTCCCATTTTACAGGCCAGGAAACTGATTATGAAAGACATTAAGTTTACTGAGTCATAGAAGCAGAATTTGAGCCCCCATCTATGAGAGTTACCTGTGAGGTACTGAGTAAACAGTGAGGCAAGTAGGAGGATTGAAGAATTTAGGAGATGATAAGAGAAGGTGTTTTATTACAAAGGAACTGATTGATGCTGTTGGTAGAAGTACAAACCAGTTTGACCTTTTTAAAGGACAGTTGGGTCAAATATGTTTGTTTGTTTGAACACAGGGGAAGAAAGTACAGTGAATCTAATTTATGTATAAAAGTCTTCCTTTATTACAACAAGAGACAGACATATAATGAATAAATTATTTTCATACTAATTTATTTCTATAGTAATATGTCTTAAAAGATGACCCTGGTTTTCCTAGCAATTTTTCTTTAAGTCAAGGTCTCACTTTTTCGCCCCAGTGTGTGATCACGGCTCACCACAGCCTCAACCTCCAGGGCTCAGGTGATCCTTCCACTTCAACCTCCCTAGTAGCTGGGACCACAGCGATACACCACCATATCTGGCTAGTTTTTTTTTTTTATTGTTCTTTTTTTTGTAGAGATGAGATCTCGCTATGTTGTCCAGACGGGTTTCAAACTTCTGGGCTCGAGCAGTCCTCCTTCCTCAGCTTCCTAAAGTCCTGAGGTTGCAGGCATAAGCCACCACACCCTGCCCATCTAGCAATAATTTTGAACCTTAAGTTCTTGGTTCCTTGTTATTGACTTCTTTTCTGAGAATGCAAACAGTGGGAAGAGTTGGAAGGATGAAAGGGATTTCACACACCCACCCCCTGACCTAACTCTTGTAACCCTCTGGTCTCCTTCAAGTGCATCCTTTAATAAGATGCCATTTTCTTTTGCTATATTAAAGAGTTTGTTCCTTATTGTCTTCTGCATTTTTATGCCAGACACTAATATCTCTGTTAATTTTCTAGGTTTGTATTGAATTAAGAATTCCTGTTCTTAGCCAAAATGTAGGTAGGGTCTTTTGGTCAGGTGAAAATGATTGAAATCTATTAGTTTCCCCCTCCCACATCTTGGGAATGGAGACTTTGGCATTTGCTTCAGCATTACATTAAAAACATTTCCTTTTAAGACACTAAGCTAGAGTACAGTATTTATTAGCATTACCATTAATTTGTAAAATCTGTGCACTTCTTAATACATTCTTTGGGTGTAGAAAAAGGGTTTGTTCTTTTGTTTTAAACAGGAAATTAGTGTGAAAGATGCTGAAGTTGTCTTGTGTGGAGGTTCTGAAAGCATGAGCCAGTCTCCTTACTGCGTCAGAAATGTGCGTTTTGGAACAGCGCTTGGAACAGATCTCAAGGTCGGAGTCATTTTTTGTTTTGTTTTGTTTTGCTTTGTTTTTTTGAGTTGGAGTCTCACTCTGTCGCCCAGACTGGAGTGCAGTGGCCGCTCTCGGCCCCCGCAGCCTCGACCTGCTGGGCCCCGGCGATCCTTCCGCCTCAGCCTTCCAAGTAGCCGGAATTACAGGCATGCGCTACCATACCCGGCTGATTTTTTTTTTGATTTATTGTAGAGATGAGGTCTCGCTGCCCAGGCGGGTCTCGAACCCGCGGGCTCAGGCAATCCACTCACCTCAGCCTCCCAAAGGCACGGGATTACAGGCTGAGCCACCGAGCCTGGCGGAGTCATTAAAATGTTAAAGAATTATGTCTTATGCTGTTATACAAGTAATTTTAATAACATGACTTTTTATGGGAGAAAAAACATTTTAAAACCAATTTCGTTCATGAGGATTGGCAAGATGTGAATGATTTGAAGTTTGTGAACTATTTCAAACACTCTTTTGGTTGTTAGTATTGACATTTTAACCCATATAAAATTAGACTCTATCTCAGCACAAACCCACATAAAATTAGACTGTATCTCAGCATACCTCTATTAGTGGAATTAACACCTATAAGTGACCATAGGCATGGGAGAGATGGTGGGAGAGAAGAAGTGGATTAAAAAGACTGGCAAAAAAGTGACTTAATCTCTCTACTAAATAATTCATAATCTGAGTAATCAAGTCTTTACCATGGCATATGGCAATTTTATTCCAGGGGTAATCGCAGAATAGATTTCTTCTTCATCATAGAAAACATCTTTGAATACAGATTGGATTGTCCCAAATCACGAAAACTGATTCTTTCATCTTTGAGAGCTACAACATGAGAATGATAGCATACTACTAATAAAGAATATTATGCTCTCTTTCCCATATGAAAGTGCTAATGACGTTTCGTAATTTTTTAGCATTTTTCAGTAGTGAAGTAGTAATGTTCGACTTACACTGTTCACCCAGTTTCTCACCTGGTCTTTTTGGAAGTTGCAAGGAGTGAGGCTTTGAGAATATGAGTTATTTTAGCAGTGTTTTAGCCTGCAAGTTTATCTGAGAAATCTGTTTCAAAGACAGGTCAGTGACTCAATGTTGATGGGGCAGCAAACTGGGCAACTTATCAGAGCCTCTCCCTGCTGGTTGATTTGTAACCTTTCTGTAATGCCAGGAGTCTATCCCAGGTTCTTTTCAGCCTCTCAATAACTGATAGAACCAACTTTCCTGTCCCTGAAGGCATGGGATGAAAAGAGAACACAGATACATGCTTTCCTACAGAGCTCCTAACAGGGTCACAAAAATGGCTACAGGGAGACATTGCATGAGGACTCATTGTCGGGTTTCTGACACAATGTAACCTTGAGGACTTAATTTTTGGTTGTAGGTAACTTCCTGCAGTCTCACTCTGCACATTTAGTACTGTTGGTTGCCTTTGGAGCCCCACATTTAGAGAGATAATGTATGCATTTTATTGTGTGACATTTAATGTTTTTTTAAAATATCCAAAGCCAAATATGAATAGTAATATCAAATGTTTATCAGAAAGTCTAATTTTACTTTTGTTTGTTGGAACTGTTGATTATTTAAATTGAAGTAAGCTATGTTACTTTAGAAAGATGATGTTTTAACAAATCACTTTATTAATGTCTTTTGATAGCTGGAAGATTCTTTATGGGCAGGATTAACAGATCAGCATATTCAACTCCCCATGGGAATCACTGCAGAGAATCTTGCTGCAAAACATAAAATAAGCAGAGAAGAATGTGACAAATACGCCCTGCAGTCACAGCAGAGGTGGAAAGCTGGTCAGTGAAATTGGATGATACCAATGTCTATAGAAAAAGTATCTATAGGAAAGTTTCACCACTTCAAATTACAATGATCATATATTAGTTATAAGTCATACCTTTGAAAATTACATCCTTTCATTATTCCTTTGCTTTTTAGGTGATCAGACATTCTATTCATTATTGCAAACTTCACCAGGAAGTTCTCTTTTGAAAAAGTTAATACTTACTTGGATTGTGTCCTAAATTGTTCCTGTTGTTAGTAGAGCACACTGGGGGACGTGGTTCACTCCATCGGAGTTGATGGCTCACTGCAGCAGTTGGAATTAGGAGGGTGTCTTCCCCATGAGCTGTGTCATAATTACAAGGGATGGGGGGACATGTGTGGAAAAAACACATGGGGTATGCTTTCGGAATGTCCTTCTCCTATTCCTCATTGAGAATCATTGCACTCAGCAACTTCTAGCTAGTTTAGTTTAAGACCCAGCTGCAGTGTCCTGGTGTAACACCACATGCTGCCACTGAGCCAGTCCAAAATGAGCAATGCAACAGCAGTTTTTCTATCAATATGGCAAAATGAAAAAATGCATTAGTCTTCTAGAAAATATTTTTTAAATGTAACTGTTAAAAGCAAGCAGAAACTCTTCCTTAGGGAAATTAAGTGCTTGAAGTATTGAGGCTAAAGTTAATCTTAGCATTTCCGAGGGATGAGTAGAGTTCAACCCATCCGTGCCTTTCAGGCATATACTTTACAGTGCAAGGATTGGTCCAGAAATCAAGAGTTGTCAGTTCTGTTTCTACTTCTGCCATGTACAAGTGATCTGGCCCCAGTCAAGTAATTTGCTCACTGAGCATCTATAAAATCAAGATAGCAATATTTACTTTCCTATTTATCTATTAGGGTTATTGTAAAACCAAATAGGGTCATATAAGAGAAGTATTTTGCCAACTGCAAAGTGATGGCAAAATTATGATAGTGTTATTCCTGATTTACTGTTTCCGAAGCTATAGATTCCTAAAGTCCATTCTAATCAGTGGAGCTTAAAGCAGGTAAGATGTTTTATTTATAATCGTATCCATGATAGTTCATGTAATTTCAGGTTGCCTATCAATGTTAAATTTCAGTCATAGATTACTGCATGGCATAGACAACTTGTTAACTTTTTAATTTTTATCTCACCAAAAGAAGTTGAAAAGGGCCATTAATCATTTAGTGCTATTACGTCTGTAGTTAACAGACAGACACAGCTAACAGTCTAGCATTAAAAAAAATTACTGTTAGCCGGGCTCGATGGCTCAGCCTGTAATCCTGCGCCTTTGGGAGGCTGAGGTGAGTGGATTGCCTGAGCCCGTGGGTTCGAGACCTGCCTGGGCAGCGAGACCTCATCTCTGCAATAAATCAAAAAATCAGCCGGGCGTGGTAGCGCGTGCCTGTAATTCCGGCTACTCGGAAGACTGAGGCGGAAGGATCGCCGGAGCCCAGCAGTTCGAGCTGTGGTGGCCGGGAGCGGCCACTGCACTCCAGTCTGGGCGACAGAGTGAGACTCCAACTCAAAAAAAAAAATTACTGTTAAAAATTGAAATACGATTTTTAATGGCTGTAAAATGTGTCTGCAAAGACACATGATAGTATATTAAATTCTCTGACAGGAAAGGTGAGTTGTGTAAGTACAAAGTCTCGACGGTGGGGAGAGGGGAGACCAGAAGTTATATTGAAGAATATGTTTGATTTATTTTCATGTTTCTCTTTATGTTTGTTCTTATGGTAGTCTTTCTGCTATTTCAGCTAATGAAGCTGGCTACTTTAATGAAGAGTTGGTACCAATTGAAGTGAAGACGAAGAAAGGAAAACAGACAATGCAAATAGATGAGCATGCCCGTCCCCAGACAACCCTGGAGCAGTTACACAAACTTCCTCCGGTGTTCAAGAAAGACGGGACGGTCACTGCAGGGAATGCATCGGTTGGTATCCATGCATAGATCAGCTGGAACTCTCCCTGACATGTTCAGCGCAAAGCAATCATGGAGTGTCTTGAAGATCTTCTCATGCTTGTCTTTAGTTACTTAGCTTGAACTAGTAGTGATCATATTCACTTAATTCTGGCCCAACACAAAATATCTTAGCTGGGGTCCTTGTATAATACTGTTCTGATGTCTTGTTTTGTTCAGAATGTTAGAAAGTAATCTGCCTGGTTTATTATTTTGGTTTTCACATATATACAGTTCATCAAATTTCTTCTTACATATACCCACACCTGTATATAAGTGTTTTCTTAACATTCTTTTCTATTTTCTCTTGGTGAAGTTATATTCTGTGCCTTAAAAAAACCAGCCGGGCACAGTGGCTCATGCCTGTAATCCCAGCACTTTGGGAGCCTAAGTTGCGAAGATTCCTTGAGCCCAGGAGTTCGAGACCAGCCTAGACAACATAGCAAGACTACATCTCTTAAAAAAAAAAGCAAACCCCTTAATCCACCAGGGTAGTGCTAGTCCTAGTTGTGTCCCCTTCATGCCATGCTCTAGCACTGCTATGTGCTGCCACATTCCTAACACTACTCCTTTAGTGATACAGCTCCATTGGCTCAGACATTGATTAACTGGATTATTTTACCCTCGAGTTAATCTACTGTTTTTGTTTTCAAGGGGGTATCTGACGGTGCTGGAGCTGTTATCATAGCTAGTGAAGATGCTATTAAAAAACACAACTTCACACCACTGGCAAGAATTGTGGGCTACTTTGTGTCTGGATGCGATCCCTCTATCATGGGTATTGGTAAGTTTATAGTGAAACAAACTGGTCCTGTTATATTTCTGGAGATAAGTTGTCTTTGTAATTCAGAGCCCTGAAAAAGTAGCCACATCAAGGTCACTTGTTGAAAAAAGAAGATTGATAATCCATCATTTAAACAAAAATCTTTATGAAGAACTGTCCTAGACAAAGTAGGAAAACCAAGACCATATAGACTTCTTGTGGCAATAATCACCTCTTAAAGTTCATTTGAGATGTTTTAAAAATAACATGCAGGCCAGGCTCATGCCTATAATCCCAGCACTTTGGGAGGCTGAGGTAAAAGGATTGCCTGAGCCCATGGGTTCAAGACCCACCTGGGCAACTTGGCAAGACCTGTCTCTACAATAAATCAAAAAATGAGCCATGTGTGGTAGCATGCACCTGTAGTTCCAGGTACTTGGAAGGCTGAGACAGAAGGATCGCCTGAGCCCAATAGGTCAAGGCTGCAGTGGCCGTGAGTGTGCCACTGCACTCCAGCCTGAGCAACAGAGTGAGACACCAACTCAAAAAAAAGCGTGCAGAAAATAACAGAAGAATTACATGACCCTAACACGATAAAAGAACAATCATAGAGCCTTCTGTTTCACTCTATGAGGTGGGAACAATCATAGAGTGAAACAGAAGGCTGCATGGAGAAGGTAGACCTGCTGTTCCCTGCCATTCACAGTCATTGATGTACCCCACTCGATCCCCCACAACTCTGTACATAATGGAGAAAAAGACTCTCGGTGAACGAGAAAACTGGGGCTTTAGGGGGTTGTCTCGCAGGGTTCCAAGCCAGTGAGGGATGGAATGGGGTTGAGTCCAGGCCTCTTATTCAGGTGCTCCTTTCTCTGTGGGTTAAACACTTTGTCTCAGGAAGTTGGAACAACATGTGTCTGACTCTGCTGAGGATTATCACCAAAATAAAGAGTTATAAACAGTTATTTAGATCGGCAAAATATTAGCTGGAGAAAGTTTGGAACTCTCTACAAACATGTATGGTCTTGGCTTGAAAAATATAAATTATTAGCAGAGCAGCAGAAGAATGAAACAGGACCCCTACCTATCACCATACACAAAAATCAACTCTAAATGGATCAAAGACCAAAATGTAAAACCTCAAACTGTAAGAATCTTAGAAAATGCAGGAGACACCCTTACAGACATTGGAACAGGCAATCAATTCCTAGTCAAAACCTGGAAAGTTCATGCTGTAAGAGATAAGATAGACAAGTGGGTCCTCATCAAATGAAAAGCTTCTGCAAAGTAAAATAAACCATCGAGAGAAGGGGGAGATAGCCCACAGAATGGGAAAATATATTTACCAACTGTATATCTGACAAAGGTCTAACATCCAGGATCTACAAGGAACTCAAACGTACCGAAAGGAAAAAAAGAAAGAGCCCTATTAAAAAGTGAGCAAAAGACATGAGTAGACACCTCTCAAAAGAAAACATACAAACAGCCAACAGATAGATGAAAAAATGCTCAGCCTTACTAATCAAAGAAATGCAAATCAAAGCCACAATGAGATACCACCCAACTCCAGTCAAGATGACCATCATCAATAACTCAAAAAAAACAACAGATACTGGAGAGGATATGAGGAAAAGGGAGCACTAATACACTGTTGGTGGGAGTGTAAACTAATACAACCTCTGTGGAAAACAGTGTGGCGATTTCTAAAAGATCTAAAAATCAACCTTCCATATGACCCAACAATCTCCCTTCTGGGAATATACCCAGAGGAACTCAAATCATTCTACAAAAGGGATATCTGCATATGCATGTTTATTGCAGCACTATTCACAATAGCAAAACATTGAACCAACCATACTGCTCGTTGAAAGTGGACTGGATAAAAAAAAAATGTGGCACTTAGCCAGGCATGGCAGCACATGCCTGTAGTTCCAGCTACTCGGAAGGCTGAGGAAGAAGGATCATCAGAGCCCAGCAGGTCGACGCTAGCGTGGCCGTGAACGTGCCACTGCACTCCAGCCTGGGTGACAGAGTGAGACTCCAACTCAAAAATAAAAAAGTACATATGCACAATGGAATATTACACAGCAATAAAGAAGGACAAAATTATGGACTTTGCAGCAACTTGGATGGATTTAGGGTATACCATACTCAGTGATCTATCACAGAAACAAAAACTGAGTATCACGTGTTCTCAATTATAAGTGGACCCTGAACATTTATCATAATACTACAAGAAAGGAATTGGCAGTAGCAGGACACAGTCAGAGGAGAGAGGGGGTTACACATAACATCAATAAGTGTACCTGATCCTGAATCAGGTGAAATGAAGACCGCTGGGAGTTCCAAACTTTACCTGTACATTGACCAATTAAGTACCTAATCCTGAATTGTAACCCACATCTTGAAATAAAATAAGTTTTTAAAAGGGGGGGGAAGAAGTAAAACAGAACTTTTTGTTAGCTGCACCCCTGGAAACCAAAAAATGTTGCTGAATTTTAAGAGTTCCTATCGTTATTCTTTGGGGGAACAGGAAACTAATTAGATGCCTTACTTACAGAACGAGAATTGGTACTCAGAGGCTTTGATCTATCCCACCCATAGCCTCATACCCTGAGGAAAAGCCTGTCTAGGGTAATTTCAGAGTGTTTATAGGACCAAAGTTTTTCTCTTTTTTTTGATTAACAAATTGTTTTTTGAGGTGGGTCCCAAGATGTAAGGAGGATAACCTGTTATGACATACTGTCAAGTAATACCACTTACTCTGATTTGGGATTCAGTTACTACTTAACCACATTCACTGCCATGTCCTTCAGATAAGACTTATCTCTGTACAGAATTCCTACAGAAGCTGGCATGTTCATCCCATGTCATCTTTCACTGTGTGTCTCAAATGTATGTCAGCAAGAACTGCAAGACGTTTAGACATCTGTTGAAAGCGAATTTTTGTCTGGTATCGTTGTAAAAGCTTATTAGCTTTAAGCTACCCAAAACTATTGGCAAAAAATGGCTTTGGCTTAGAAATGGAAGGTGGCTGAAAAATTAAACATCTGAATACTGTTAAGGCATTTGTCATTTTGGTGTCTAGAGCAGTGGTTCCCAGCCCCAGATGATTATCAAATCCACCCATGATCTCACCCCCAAAACTGTTTCAGTAGGTCCAGAGTGGCACCCAAACACAGGTTTTTTTTGTTTTCCACATACCCGGATGCTTTTGATGATCAAACAAGTTGATATAGGTTAGTTATTTTATACTTTTCAGTTTAACATCACTTACAGATTCCGACAGATTAGCATAGCCAGTGAGCAAGGGAAATGTGGTTTTCCTTCCTTCTATCACCAAGCCTTGATGTTTGCTTAAAGTACAATGAATGCCACTGGGGAAGCACAGTCATTTCTTCAGGGCTTGAATCGAGCTACACTTGGCAATTGTCCCACAATGTCAGATGGCCCTCCAACCTAGAAGCTTGTCTGTCACTGGCATGTAGTATGGGATGGAACACGATCAGTACTAGAAGCACTCCAGGTGAATACCAGGGACAATCTAGTGATTAGTCCATCCAATTTTTTGAGAATAGTAGTTCCCTCAGCTGTGCAGTTATCTAGTGCATAGCAATCCTTAGCCCTGCAGGATAGCTGCAGGCCCAGAAACGAGGATAGCCCGGACTCGAAGACAACAGCAGTGGCTCTGAGGAAGTGCACAATTTCAGAAAACAGCCTGGGAACTCCTCGGGTGGCAAAGGTGAGGCAGGGTGGAGCGTTGAGCTTCTCCAGCTGGAGCTGCTCTGACTTTACCTGTTGTTAGGCTTTGTAGAAAGCATCTGTGCTTAAAGAGAAAAAGGCTGAACATTCAGAAAACTTTTGATGAGATGTTGATGCCCGAAGAGTTGTCCAAAGTCACACAGCTGTTAGTGGCAGGAGTCAGGACTAGAAGAAATAAGGTCTCCTTTTCCTGACAAGAATACTAGACCTTCCTGAGTCCCAATAAATAAGAGTGGTCTGGGAAGAGGCCTTTAAAAGTCCAGTTACAATCTAGCATATTGTGACAGTCGGCTGCAGTGCTTCTGAGTTCACATGAATACACTGAGTCACGCTTGCTGGGTTGTTCATGAGGACATAAGGATGGGAGGTGTGCCCCAGGGTCTTCGCACTGTCGCCCTCTCCGGTGTGTCTCGCACCACTGGATGCTGCTCTGCCCCCTGACCGGACAGGATAACTGAAGCTTTGCCGTTGACTCCCCATTACATTCTTGTGTGTCTTAGACGGAATGTGGAGTTAGAGTCTGTGTCAAATCAGGAGCCAAACAGAACTGATGCTTTGCATGGAAAAGCATTCACTAGATGGCTCTAATCAATAAACAGACTGTTGTCCACAGAGCATTTTAATGGGGCAATAAGAGGGATTAACATTGTGTTTAGATTTCAGTATGCTTTTCTTGTAAAGACTGATTTCCCATTTTATCTTAGGTATGCTTGTGAAACTTTTTCAGAAGGTTTGATTACTTGAATTCAACAGAACATACCATGTATTTTTTTCCTTTGTAGACACTGATGGCAGTATTATTCTCCAAGATGGAGAGAGAGATAATGTTCCCAAGCCAGATTTTCTACCTTTTGGAGAAAAATACGGATTTAAGATTATTAAATATTAATATTTAATATTAATATTAAACTACCAATATTAAACTGGCATTGGTAGGCCATCAGAGATCTGGGAGCTAAAGTTTATTGCAGAAGTCGTATTAGGTGGATTTGCCTTTCTTGAGTTAGTGGTTATGTTTTACTTAAGTTCTCTGCCTACCCTTGAAGTTGCAAACATCTCCTCACTTCACATCTTTCCCTAAAGTGCCTCCTAGTTTCCCATCTTTCTCTGCCCTTTGCCTTTTTCCAAATGGGCCTGAAAATTCAGTGTAGACACAGCCACTTCTGTGCATGAATGCATATATGGTTTATGTCCCAGGAGAGCAGCAGTCTGCCTTGCTGTTTGATGCCAAGCATGATCTACAGCTGACCATAAAATCCCATGACTCCTTTGGCTGTTTGAAATGTTAAAGCTGTTTATGGTAGAATTTTTCATGTCATTCTCTTATCTGCAGTTCGGTAATTCTCATGACCAGATGCTACTTTTCAGTTCTGCCACTGTTCACCATAGCATCATTTAGCGTGTGCTGTCAAGGTAGCCACAATTTGTGGCTGCTGATAGCTGTCACCTGGTTTCTTCCTTACGTGTTTAGTAAAGGAGAAGTTGGATATATAAATAAAGATGACAGTTGTTTCTATATAAGATTTTTATTCTTATGCAGGTCCTGTCCCTGCTATCAGTGGGGCACTGAAGAAAGCAGGACTGGGTCTTAAGGACATGGATTTGGTAGAGGTAAGTGTTCTTTTTTTACAGTATGAATAAACCACATACTTTTGTAGCATAGATGGCTTTCATTTGGTATCTTATAGCTCTTTTTGTTTCAGTCATTATATGCCTTGTCCCTACTTGATTGAAATACTTTACTTACATTTGAATAATTCAAATAGCCTGATTTCTCCTTCTAAAGAATAAATTCCTAGAAATTCCTTAGGACTTTATAGAACTCTATTACATTTTAGACTATTACTATACCTGTAAGCCTGGGCATGGTGGCTCATGCCTGATTCCCAGCACTTTGGGAGGCTAAGGTGGGAGAATTGCTTGAGCCCAGAAGTTCAAGATCACTCTAGGCAACATAGCAAGACCTTGTCTCTACAAAACATCAAAAATTTCGCCAGATGTGGTGCACACCTGTAGTCCCAGCTACTTGGGAGGCATAAGGATCTCCTGAGCCCAGGAGGCCTTGACTGTGGTGAGCTGGGATCGTGTCACTATACTCCAGCCTGGATGACAGAGTGAAACCCCAACTCTAAATAAATAAATAAATAAATAAATAAATAAATAAAACTCTTACTCTAAAAAAAAAAAAAAAAAGACCTGTTGACTTATTCTTATATAAGCTGGGAGGTAAGTAACTCTAACCTAATTTTATAGATTAAAATAAAAAAATATACTAAAAGAATTGACCTAATAGAAAAGCAATATCTAGTGCCAAATCTAGAAATTTTTTGCTCTTCCCTCTGAGTTTAGTGAGCCATTCCAAACTTATCTTTGGCTTTTACACTATAGTTGTGGCTTGATTTGGGATACACTTATCATAATTTTTGACAGTAGAAACTTAAATGTACTGGTAGAGTGATTTTTTAAGTGTTAGAACAAAAGTGTCTTAAGCATTTAGCATAGTTAAAAGAAGAGGTAGAGAAGAAAATACTTAAACAAGGATTATGTACATTCCACATTTTGGAAGTATCTGAAAATTTTGCACATGTGCTGCTTGGCCTTGGGAAATAATAGGACAAAGGAAATCTCTGCTTAAATTGATGGGGCAGGGGTAGGCACAGGTGTTATTTCCTCTGTGGCAATCTCTCCTCCAGGAAACCATGATCTCAGACAAATCGTTTATCCTTAAATCTCTTCTTCCATTTTTAGTAGGCTCAGAATCTGAAGGGGTGCTTCATTTATCATATCTGTGTTAGCAAGTATGTACCATTACATTTCTGGCCTGAGACTAAACACGTCAAACTGCTGAACTACATCAGTTCTGCAAAGTTGTTCATCATTTTAGATGTATAAATGCTCAAGGACGTAGCTCACAACATAGTTTTCCTAGTTTCACAACATGTTCTTGGTCTCACCCCTCCTTGAAGATGATCATATCAGGCAGGAAAGTAATGCTGGATCTGAGTACAGGTGAGGTACCATCTTGGGGGAGCACAAAACATGGCAGGGACAAGCACAAGGCTGCAATTTGATCCCAACTCTGCAAAGCCAGCTTTCTCAGACTCAGTTTTCTTATCCATACAATTCCCGAGCTAAGATCCTATGAACTGTAAATGTAAAGTAAGGTAATTCTCAAGACAAGATGCTACTTTTCAGTTCTGCCACTATTCAACCTAGCAACCACTCCTTCTATGTATCTGGCTCTGAGGACTCATTCTTTGATGTGTCTCAGTTTCTTCCTGGAGGGATGGCTCCTACTGCTGAATAATCATAATCTGAGTACTGGCTGTGTGTCAGATAATATACTAGGTGCTCAATACCTGCGATTTTGTTTAACCTTGACAGTGATTCTTATCAAAGTCATGTTGTACTATTGAGGAGATGTGAGTGTAAAGAGAACTTAAAGACTATACACATGCTGCATGCTAACACATGATGCAGCCACGAAAATATAGCCATTTAAACTAGGCTCGATGGCTCAGCCTGTAATCCCGCGCCTTTGGGAGGCTGAGGTGAGTGGATTGCCTGAGCCCGCAGGTTCGAGACCCACCTTGGCAGCGAGACCTCATCTCTACAATAAATCAAAAAATTAGCCGGGCATGGTAGCGCATGCCTGTAATTCCGGCTACTCGGAAGGCTGAGGCGGAAGGATTGCCGGAACCCAGCAGGTCGAGGCTGTGGTGGCCGGGAGCGGCCACTGCACTCCAGTCTGGGCAACAGAGTGAGACTCCAACTCAAAAAAAAGAAAAGAAAATATAGCCATTTTCAAACCTGACAGCTTTATGCAGAACGACTGCAGATAAATTCAGCCAGTCGTGGTTGCTCATGCCTGTAATCCCAGCACTTGGGAGGTGGAGGCAAGAGGCTTGTCTGAGCCCACAGGTGTGAGCCCAACCTAGGCAATATGGCGAGACCTTGTCTCTACAATAAATCAAAAAATGAGCTGGGCATGGTGGTACATGCCCGTAGTTCCAACTACTTGGAAGACTGAGGTGGAAGGATCGCCTGAGACCAGCAAGTTGAGGCTGCTGTGGCTGTGAGCGTGCCACTGCATGCCAGCCTGCGCAACAGGGTGAGACTCTGACTCAAAATAAAAGATAAATTCAAATAACTGTGTGAGGTAATTTAAATAGGGAGGAACAGCAGAATTAGCTAGTGACAATACTGGACACTTCTCATTTCAAAAATTAATGAGCAAGGATTTTTATGTGTGCCTTAATTTTTTTTAAGGTGAATGAAGCTTTTGCTCCCCAGTATTTGGCTGTTGAGAAGAGTTTGGATCTTGACCCAAGTAAAACCAACGTGAATGGAGGAGCCATTGCCTTGGGTCACCCGTTGGGGGGATCTGGATCAAGAATTACTGCACACCTAGTTCACGAACTACGGTACTTGCTGCATAGTGCTGCACTTCACATTTGTAGCTTTTTCTAGAAATGCATGGATTTAGGCTTCTCCAGAACATTTTTCCTCCTCCTTCCTCATACCCGTGTTTTCTGCTACCATGAGCAGTTGCCTGAGTGATGCTTTTCAGCTGGCCTTAGGGATGAGTCAGTTGGCCTGTGGGCGCGCTACACTTGGGCCAGAGCACATCCTCCGTGTCTGTGCTCCGGGCTCTGTGTGGCCACTCCTCGTGTGTCCACCGTAGAGCCAGTGCAGAGCAGTGAGCAGATGCTGAGGCCCTCGTTCTCACAGCACTTGCATTTTGGACGTCAGATGCATTCATTTAGGAAAACAAAAAAGTTCTGAGTGGTTCCTTACCTAGATGCCATCATTGCCAGGCTCGGTGGCTCAGCCTGTAATCCCGCACCTTTGGGAGGCTGAGGTGAGTGGATTGCCTGAGCCCGCGGGTCTGAGACCCGCCTGGGCAGCAAGACCTCATCTCTACAATAAATAAAAAAAATCAGCTGGGCGTGGTAGCGCGTGCCTGTAATTCCGGCTACTCGGAAGGCTGAGGCGGAAGGATCGCTGGAGCCCAGCAGGCGAGGCTGCGGTGGCCGGAATCGGCCACTGCACTCCAGTCTGGGCGACTGAGTGAGACTTCAACTCAAAAAAAAAAAAAAAAAGAATCCTAAGTAACGGGTGGTTTGGGTCTAAGCTATGTTTTCTTTTCCTGGGTCCCAAGCAGGGACCTTCTGTGTGTTTGTGTTCTGTTCAGTTTTGATCGACGAGCTCCCCCTTCTGGTACTGTGTATTTTGTACCATTAAAGGAGAAAACTGCAAACAAAAACAAACATGTCAGGCTGACTCTCTGTTAGGCTAGGGAAGACAGGACTCTTACTTTACCTAATGACTCATCGAGTTGAAATGGGTGACTGACATGCACAAAAATAATTTCTGGATAATTTTCTCAAGATCAGTGTATCAAAGACTGGTACTTTAGAAGAGTCTAGTTTTTATGAAAGGGACATGAGAAGTTTCTAAGTTATCTGCCCTTTCATATGGACAAACTCCATTAATTGCATTTATTCTAAGGTGTCACTGAGGCTGTAAAACCATATCAGTTGAAGGGGCTGGGCGTTCATTCCCCTCCCTCGCCTTCCCCCATGTGTCTGAATTCCCTCCTGTTCTCACTGCTTCCCCACACACCTGAGCTTGTGTGTTTGTTCCAGTTCCTCCAACCCTAAATCTACCCAGCTCTTTCTAGGGTTGCCTCCCTCTTCTGTTACTTTTTTTTTTTTTTTTTTTGGCTAAAGGTATTCTACTTTCCAAATTCCTATTGTAACTATAAACCAGTATTTAGGCCTAGGGAAAAGATTAAGCAGATGAGCTGAGTAAGAATGAATAATGCAAATAAGGTGGTTATTAATTCTAATTAGTTAATATAATTAATTATGTTAATCTTGTATTAGAGTAGATTTCAGTTGCTGCTTTCTTTCTCAGGCGTCGAGGTGGAAAGTTCGCGGTTGGATCGGCCTGCATTGGAGGTGGCCAGGGCATCGCAGTCATCATCGAGAACACAGCGTGAGGAGGCCAAGGTGCCCTATGACCCACTACCAGAGCCGGCCTGACCACAATACAGTTAAATTGAGGTTAAATTGAATTTACAGAATGTACAGGCCTTCAGAGCACCTGCTGCCACTGGCCATGCCTGCACTGAAACAGTGGTGGAGCTTGCTCCTCCATGGCGGGACAAAAATGCACTTACCACGAACAAGAGCTCATGCCAGAGGTGGGTTCTCCCAAATTTGCCCCAAATATAATGTGCTTCTGTACAAAAATGCAACTATAGAAGGCCCTAAAAGAATAATCACCACTTATGCCTTATAACATGATTACAATGAGATCTAATAAATGTTGCCTTAACTTCAGCTAATTTTTCCTGCCATTTGTTGTAGTTTTTAAAATGTTTCTGTTAAAATGAACATGATATGAGTATTACCATCTTAGCCCTAAGTGTGCCATTCGGTGGCATTAAGTACATCACCTCGTGATACACCCACACCACCATCTGTCTCCAGAACTTCATCATCGCAAACTAGAACTCTGCCCTGCTAGATGCCAACTCCTTGTCCTCCCAACCCCTGCACCACCATCTGCTTTCTGTCTTTGTGAATTGGGCTGCTCCAGGAACCTCCTGTCGTCATTAGTGGAATCATGAGTGTTTATCCTTTGTGACTGGCTTAAGTCACTCAGAGTGATGTCCTCCAGATTCACTCTTGTTATGTTTTAGCATGTGTCACAATTTCCTTTTTTCTAAGGCTGAGTAATACTCCACTGTATATGTAAACCTTTCTTCACAGTTTAGAGTCCACGTTTCATCCTTTATTTCCTCCCTTGGAAATACTCCAACACTTCCATTGCTGTGTATATTTGTCCAAAGACCAGACATCTAGTGGGGCAAGGTCCTGTTGACTGACTGTTCTTGTTAACATCATGAGAAAATCCATTCAGAATTTTAACTGAGATGAAATGGACTTACAGGTTATATATTTGTTAGAGAGAAAATTGACATCTTTGGAATACTGACTTTTCTGTAAACATAGCTTATCTTACAGTTTACTCTGGTTCCCTCATCCTCTTGTTTTAGGAATTTTAATAAAAATATCAAGGAGACTTCATTTTCCTTGATAAGCCCTAGTTTATTAACTGATTCTTATTTTAAGGCAATAAACAAAGGATCCAGAACTTTGAAAGACTGACATATGTCAAAGATTTTTCAGCAAAGTTATGTGTTTGTCTTCTCTAGGTAATGCTAAATAATACTCAGTGTCAGTATTGGTACCTGCATCAACTCTTTGCTGATGTAGTTTTCTTCTTCTGATTAAAAAGTTGGAGTAGCAGAGACACTCCAGCCCCATCATACAGAGGCAGATGACAAGTGGCCCACCCATGATAGGTGTCCCAGAAGGAGCAGGTGTGGCACACTTGTTTATCCCTGAATCACAGACTAGGGGTGAGAAGAAGTCCAGCTCTTTGTGTCCGGGACCCTGATTACGAAGCAGCTTCCTCTAGGCTCATAAGAATGTTAAAGTGTAAGAGGCCTGTGTAATTTCTCACAACAAAGAACAACATTTTGCAGAATGTTTTATACTTGACACTTTCTTCTTTTGCTAGAGCTTTTAATAAACTCTTCCTCTCTGAGGTGAAATGACCAAGGCCACATGTTACCATCCCCTGGAAACACTAGCAATAGTTTATCAAGCCCATGTCTTTCCAGATGAAGGAGGGATTGCTACCAAGCAAATGACTGAAGCGAGCCCCTTTCCACAGCGTCTCTTGGCACTGGCTTTGGCTAAGGGTCACTGCCTTCCCACAAAGGTCTCTGCGGTTGTGTTGTTTGGATGAAATCTCTTTTCCTTGGTTACTGCTCACTAATAGCTATTGGATATTATGTATCTAGCCAGCTTGCTAAGCCCTCATATTGATTCTAGTCATGCAAAGTGTCTCGTTTATTCTTAGTGCCTTTCTGCATTGGGCTAGACCGCTGATGCAGAGTGGGAGGAAATAAAGCATGGTGATGCCCCTATTTGTTCCACTGTACTTACGGTAGGTTCTGAGAGACGCTTTGTCAAGGTCAGATTTCCTTCTGTTCTTGGTTCTGCTGGGAACTCATGCGTGGTTATTCCCTCTTTAGACTACTCTGTCTCACTTGGCTGACCCTTCACCCGTTGCCTTCATGTCACCAGGTCTAGCGGGGCCTTTCTGCCTTTGTCTTACTTGAGCCGACTGCTCTTGGCATCTGTTTTCCTGCCTCTCTGGCCACTCCTGTTGTTCTTGGTCAGCGGCTCCTCTGCTTGTGAGTTTCTTGGGATTGGTTTTTGGGTTGTGGTGACTTCTTCCCACGACTCTAAATGCCATCATGTTTACATCCCAGCATAGGCCCCTGACACCAAACTCCTCTGACATACTGTCTCTCCAAAGACCACTCACCCTGCTGTCATGCCATAGGGCTCAGGCAGATGTTCTTTCCTCTGCCTTCCCAGGCCGGGGCCTGCTCATCCTTCCAGTCTCAGATGCTTCCTCCTCAGTCAGGGTCTCTGCTTGCCCTAAGGTCCTCTCCCATGACTCTCCATTGTAGCACCCTGACTGTTATGGAACTTTTCTGAATTTGAATCACTTAGTAGCCTGTTTACTGTCTAGCTCCCTTATTTGACTGTAAGCTCCATGAGGCATAATAATGTTGAGTGAATGGATGAATGAATGAATGAGTGGGTGGATGGATGGATAGATAATGGGTAGGTGAATGAATGGGTAGAAAGAAAGGAGGGATGAGTAGGTGGATGGTTTGATTGATGGATAGATAGGTGATAGGTAGATGGATGGGCAGACAGAGGGATAGATAAGTGGATGGATGGGTGGTTAAGTAGTAGGTGGATGGGTGGGTGGGTAAATGGCTGGATGAAGGGATGGATAGGTGGATGGGTGGGTGGCTAGATGGATAGGTGGATGGATGGGTAGAGGGAGGGATGAATGGGTAGATGGATGGATTGTTGAATAGATAAGTGATAGGTGGATGGATGGATGGATGGATGGATGAAGAAATGGGTGGTGGATGGATTGTTGGATAGATAGGTGAGAGGTGGGTGGGTAGGTGGGTGGGTGGATGGATAGGTGGATGGATGGATGGATAGACGGAGGGATGAATGGGTAGATGGATGAAGAGATGGGTGGTAGATGGATTGTTAGATAGGTGATAGGTGGATGGATGGGCGGAGGGAGGGATGGATGGGTAGATGGATGGATGAAGAGATGGATAGGCAGATGAATGGATGGACAGATGTATAGGTGGATGGGTGGAAGGATGGATGGGTGGATGGATGGATGGGTGGATGGATGGATGGGTGGAGGGAGGGATGGATGGGTAGATGGATGGAGAGATGGGTGGCAGATGGATGGATTGTTGGATAGGTAAGTGATAGGTGGATGGGTGGATGGGTAGATGGATGGATGAAGAGATGGGTGGCAGATGGATGGATTATTGGATACATAGGTAATAGGTAGATGGGTGGGTAGGTGGATGGATGAAAAATGGGTAGGTGGATGGATGGATTGATGGATGGAAGGATGGATGGGTGGACTAAGGAATGGATGTGTAGGTGGATGAATGATGGATGATATTTGAAGAAACTGTAGCATGAAGAAAATTGCTAAAAATCATACAGAAGTACAGCAAGTAGCTGCTTTCACACAATTTACCTCACCCTCTCCACAGATTATCATGGAAGTGTGTGTTTGTGTGTCTGCTATGCACACATGTGCTGGTGTGTTTTCAAGAGAAAATAATAGAATGAGGGGAGATTCTAAAGATTTTTGCTACCTGGATCCCAAGGATTAATAGAAAGGGAGTAACCGTCAGCAGTTTACTTTTCATCCAACTACAGCTGCCGAGAGCTGGGGGAGCCAGACACATACACTCTCTGGGAGGACCAGAGAAGCTCTCCTCCAAGCCAGGTCACTCTTGAAAAGTGAAAGAGAAGGCCATTAATAATCCCCTGGGGCAACAGGTGCAAACTAGAACGTGGAGAAACCAGCTTTAATTAGCCAAAGCACATTGCAGTGACTCCATCTCAGGTTCAAGGGAGCTGAGCAAATGTGCTGTTTGTGTATGGATTGCTGGGTAAGAAGATTATGAAGTTAGCCAGGGTGGACCTCAATGAGTGCTGACATTTGAGCAAACACTTGAAGGAGGTAAGAGGTGGCCACACGAGTCTGGGAGGAGGGTGGGGAAGCAGCCAGTGCAAGACCAAGGCAGGAATGTGCCTGGCGAGCCCAGGGAGCAGCAGCCAGCGTGGCTGGAGCAGAGAGGTCAGAGTGGAGTGGAGAGGCACCGTGGTCAGAGTCACACAGGTCTTGTGAGCCAATGGAGGGACGTTGGCCTCTAAGCACAATGGGGAGCCATCACAGGCTTTGATAGAGGATGGTTGTCATCTGACTTGCATCGGAAGGATGCTCTGTGAAACTGTGGAGGGACAAAGCTAGAAGCAGGGAGGCCACTTAGGAAGTGTTGCAGTAATCCAGGCCAAGGAGCCATAGTGTCTTAGATCTGGGAGTCTACAATGGGGGCGGTGAGAAGTTGTCAGACTCTGGATATGTGCTGAGACTTTCTGATGGATTGATTGGCTGTGAGTTGGCAGAGAGAGGAGTCTGACAACTCCTGGTCGCTTTCTCTGAGCCCCTGAAATGGAGAAGGCTGCAGGTGGAGCGGGTCTGGGGAGACGCATAATCCAGCCCAGACATCTAGGCAAGGTGCTGAAGGGGCCCCTGGTGGAGGAGTCTGGGTCTGGTAGAGAGTTTGGGATGGAATATATGAGGGAACCCCAAACACCTGGAACTCTCTTTTGGAGGGTTGGCCTCTTGTAGTGCAAGTTTCCCCCACTAGGTGAGTGTTTTAGGCACCCATGGGCTTCCATGCACCAACTAGCGTTGTTGTGAGCAGCTGTGTTCAGCTTCGGTAAATTTTTTTGGAGATTCTTTCAACGCGTTTGCCCATTCCATGATGGGCGATTGACAAGCACACCTGCCCACACCATGCTGAGTGTTCAACAGTTCTTGACCAAAGATGGCCTGACTCCCGTGGCCTGCCCTTCCTATTCATCTGATCTCTCCCCAGGTGACTTTTTGTTTGTTTGTTTCCCTGGATGAAACAGTTCTTTGAAGCGAAACATTTTGCCGATGTGGAAGAGGTGAAACAAAAAGATGGCAGAAGCACTATAAGGCATCAGAATTAATGGGTTTAAAAACTGTTTTGAGTAGTGGTGAAGGCATCTCAGTAGGTGGATTGCATCAGATGGAGAGACTTTGAAGGTGACTGAAGTTTAAACATGTAAGAATAAATACACAACTTTTGATAAATAAATCTTGGGGTTTTTTGCCCCCCCCCT
This sequence comes from Cephalopachus bancanus, assembly GCA_027257055.1. Taxonomy (NCBI): domain Eukaryota; kingdom Metazoa; phylum Chordata; class Mammalia; order Primates; family Tarsiidae; genus Cephalopachus; species Cephalopachus bancanus. The sequence goes on from JAPVLO010000180.1 coordinate 436,428, forward strand.
TGTAAATCAGAAGGCTGTGGGTCTATGAATGGGACTTGACCAGGAACGAGTGGCCCTCCTCCTGGACGGACATGAGCTAAAAAAGGAAGGTCAGTTTTTCTTCCAGTAACACGCCTCGGTTTTCATTTTCATGACTTTAGGGGGAAAAAATTTTTCTTCGTAGTACATACCTTAATTTTTTTTTATTGTAAAGATGTGGGGTACAATTCAGGGGTAGGTATACAGACATGGATTATGCAGGTACCCTTGTTGATGAGGTATGCCCTGACTTTAGGAAAAATTTAAACAGCAACAAAAATAAAACCTAAAACAAGTATACATATACTGCCCTGCTGGGGGCCCCACGTCTTTACTCCCTTTACACAAGAAGAGTCATTCCCTTCACCTCTACGGAAAGAATTTGTGCATTACTAAGGCGAGTAACCTTGCACCTAGGATGGGAGGATACATTTTCAAGGAATAGCTTGCAAACAATAATTCATTTTTAGAGAGTGAGCGATATCTCTTCATCCCCATTCACGCCAACCTATTTTTATCTTGAACGTGAGTCCTGGGTTTTCACGAACCAGGGACTTGCAACGGGGACACTTGGCCCAGCAGCGAACCTCTAGAGGGCGCCATAGGCATGCGAGGCCTCCGTCACTTTCTCAGCAGCGCTGCAGAGGTGTCTCTGCGAAAGCGGCCGACTGACCCTCCTGTCCTAGAAACCCAGGTGGGAGAAGGAACCAGCAGTCAGGAGCCCGGGGGACAGCAGATGCGGCAAAGGGCCACCTCCTGCCAGTGCCCGGCGCAACGCCCAAGCCAACGACACTGCCCATTGCTTCTTTGTGAGAACACAGCAGACGCAGAGTGCCCAGGGCTAGGGGCCCCAGAGTGGCCAGCTCCTGACCCCCTGAGCGCCAGAGCAGTGAGGACATGGGACATGACTGGAAAGCCTTGAGCTGCAGGGGACACAGGGCACGGCTGGAGACAGCCTGGAGCTGCAGGGGACATGGGACATGACTGGGGACAGCCTGGGGCCACGGGGCACGGGATACAGCTGCGGACAGCCTGGGGCCACGGAGGACACGGGACATGGCTGGGGACAGCCTTGAGCCGCAGGGGACATGGGGCACCATTGGGGACAGCCTGGAGCCTCACGGGACATGGCTGGGGACAGCCTGGAGCCACAGGGGACACGGGACGTGACTGGGGACAGCCTGGTGCCGCAGAGGACGGGCCAGCAGTTGTGTGCTTCCCCACTTCTGCCCTCAAATTCCCAGAGCCCACGTGGCTCCTGGCCTGTGCCCTGGTTATCTGAGCGTCCACGGCTGCCCCACCATCCCCCCACCACGGAGCAAGGGCTACAGGGGCATGTTTGCCCGTCTCACTTCCATGGCATCAGCCGACATGGGAGGGGGCAGTCGGTGATGTCTGAGGGACGTGGGGACATGTCCAGCATCCTCACCTTCCCTCCTCCATAGCTGCCAGGCTCCTGGGAGGCCCCATCGCAGACTCTCCCCACACACCCTGGTGCCCTGGAGGGAGCCTTGGCAGAGAAGCAAGCGTGTGATGGGGACATGGCCAGCCTGGAAGACAAATCGCCACCTGCCTGCAACACCCGCTCGAAATCACAAGATGTGGCCCTGAAGCCTAGCGCTGGCCGGTCCAGCAGAGCCAGCATACAGACGCATTCCAGGAACCTGCGCCCCTGTGAGAACAAGGGGCACTGGCAGAAGTCAGTCCAGTCTTGGGCTTTGGACATGCAGTTCCTTTGGAGCCTTTTGAGGACAGCACGACGAAATGCCATCAGAAACGAGAGGACGTGAGAACAGGCCAATGGCAAGAGCAAGCTGTGCTGGCTGTGGACACATCTGCTCCTCAGACATGCATCTGAGGGATGCAGGAGCCAAAGCCCATGGTGCGGATGAGAGGAGCTGGCCCCAGCCTGTAGGGTCATGCCTGTTCTGGCTGTAAGCCCAGCGCAGTCCCTCAGACCAACACCCAGGGCTCCAGCCTGCATCTCGGGGAACTTGCAGCCTCCACAGTCCTACTGTCCCCCGTGTGCCTCAGTCCCAGTCCAGGCTCTTCCTGGCCACCACACATACCTAGAGCCCAGACACGGTGAGGATCTGCCCAGCCCTGTGAGACCATCTGCCAACTGGGAGAAAGCCACTTCCACATGTGTCCACAAGCGAGGCTGCAGCTCTCACGGTGAGCAGAGAAAACAAGACCCCATCGGAAAAGGTGGCAGTTGAGTGGGACAAGTCCACGTTGTAAAGGATGTGACTGTGTCGGACCCCATGGACATCCAACAGGCGGGGTTAGAACACACCGGAGGGAGTCCACCTCACTTGGGTGCCAGGCACCTTCAGCAGAGTGTCCACCAAGCAGCAGCTCAGAGCCAAACAAATACTCTTTTTTTTTTTTTTTTTTTTTTTTTAGTTGGAGTCTCACTCTGTCACCCAGGCTGGAGTGCAGTGGCACGCTCCTGGCCACTGCAACCTCAACCTGCTGTGCTCTGGTGATCCTTCCGCCTCTGCCTCCCAAGCAGCCAGAGCTACAGGTGTGCCCTATCACGCCTGGCTAATTTTTGATTTATTGTAGAGACAGTTCTCACCAAGTTGCCCGGGTGGGTCTCAAACCCGTGGGCTCAGGCAATCCACTCGCCTCGGCCTCCCAAAGTGCTGGGATTACAGGCTGAGCCACCAAGCCCGACCAATAAATATTCTTAAGACCAGAAATGGTGACGCTCTTCTTAGTATAAAGGTTTATTTATTTATTTATTTTTACCTTATGTTTAAAATATATATATGGTTAACAACACTGTCTTGTGTACATAACAATATTGTCAGAGGGTGGATCTCTTGGCAAGTGTTCTTCCCACATTAAAAGTGGGGGGGGAGCCAGCATGGCGGCAGCTGTAGTCCCAGCTGCTTGGGAGGCTGAGGCCGGAGGATGGCTGGAGCCCAGAACATCGGGTCCAACCTCAATAACATGGCAAGAACCCCTCTCCAAATAAGCAAATAAGTAATAAAATAAAAAGGAGGGCACTAGGAAGCTTTTGGAGGCCAGGGACATATTTATTTTAACCTTGAACGTGGTGATGAGTTCAGAGATGTTGGCCTATGTCCAGATTCATCAAACTGTATACATGAAATGGGTGCAGTTTTTTTGTATATCAGTTACAACTCAGTAAGCTGTTGAAAGAATTTCATTTAAAGGGGTCCCCGGGTGCCCAAAAGAAGTGACTGTGGCCCTCTCTGTGAGAGCTCGGCTCAGTTAAGTGAGACACTCCCCGATTTCAGAGGCATTAAAAGAAGGCGCAGTCAGAGGGCAGATGGACTAGGTGGCTTTGGCTTTGCAACGCTTCAGAAAGCAGTGAGATGCACTTCCTGCAACCGGAGGCAGCTTCATACAACCACCACCTCGCGGCCCAGCCGCATTAAGCTCCTTGCAGCAGGAGGCCATCACACACTCCCTGCAGCCTGAGGCCGGATTTCCCAGCACCAGGCTGATCCCGAATAAGCTGGGCTGCTGTCAGATCCGGGCCATGGTCTGTGCTCCCTCCATGCCCCTGTCCCCGCAGCCACTCTTGGGACGAAGTAGGAGCTTGAGTGTCATGGTGAAGGAAGCTTGGGGCATGCTAAGTTGAAGTTGTGTCGGTTCCTTGGGCTGGGGCTTCTCAGCACTTCTTCTTTTTTTTTTTTTTTTGAGTTGGAGTCTCACTCTGTCGCCCAGACAGGAGTGCAGTGGCACGCTCCCGGCCACTGCAGCCTCGACCTGCTGGGCTCCGGCGAGCCTTCCGCCTCAGCCTTCCAAGTAGCTGGAACTACAGCCGTGCGCTGCCATCCCCAGCTAGTTTTTGACTTATTGTAGAGAGGAGGTCTCGCCTAGTTGCCCAGGCGGGTCTCGAACCCACGGGCTCAGGCAATCCACTCACCTCAGCCTCTCAAAGCGAGCCCAGCTTCTCAGCGCTTCTAAGTGGCTAGGTGCTCACTGGTCACCTGTGAGAGGATGCAGTCATATGCAGACGTGGCAGCTCCCCAAAGGGAGGTGGCTGGGAACAGACCCTTTATCACTGAGCATCTCAAGGGAAACCACTTGGAGAAACTGCCCAGGGCACCAGGACCAATATAATTGGAGTCTTGCACGTCCCGGTCCACGTACGGCACCAGAAGGAAGCACTACAAGGACGAGGAGCACCTCCTGAGCTGACAGATCCTCTTATCCCCAGTCACCCCCACCCCACCCCCACCTGGTCCCCTGGAGTTGAGCAGTTTGAGGTTGTTTACAACTTGTGGGCACTTTACATTCTGGAAACCCCCAGATCAGCTAGAAGGAAGGGTTGAGTCGGGATGGGCTGTCTGGAAACCATCTCATCCTTTGGGGAATTCTGAGTTGATTTCTACAGGACTGGGGTGGAGGAGGAGTGAACACACTGGCTCTGAGCCACCTGATACCTGTGTGAGAAAAACGCCTCACACCGTGCCATTTGTAGGAGCCTTCACATCCATTTCTTTGCGTGGCTCTCACGCTAGCTGAGTGTGGTGACTAAGACAAGCACTGTTGACAACAACGTGGCCGTGTGTAACTCTGTGGACGGCTTCGTTCAGCGGGCGCGATACGGGGCCCTCGCTGGATCCCTCCCACCTCACTGCTCAGCCCACCTCCTGCAAGCTGGTGGCTGGATCCACAGCACATCCCAGTCGGTACCGCCTCCCTCCCTTCCACTCCAGAATTCCCCAAGCCACCACCCGGCTCATCACAGGCCCGTGCCCCTCCTCGCCGGCCACGCCATCTCCCCACCCATCCCCATTGGCTGCCCTCAGCCTCACACCAGACCCACCGTGCTCACTCCCTGGGCTCCTCCCGGCTGCGCCCCTCCCGACCCTCCTCAGCTCTGTCTCCTCGTCGAGTCTCTGCCCAAGCGTCATCTTCACAGAGATCATCCTTGACCCGCCCGCCTACACCCGCCTTCCTGTGGCATCACACAGTGCGGCCTTTGCCTGAAGCCTTTCCTCTCGGCTTGTTTCCGTGGATTCTGCCTGTCCCCCCACCAGAACATGAGCCCCACAAGGAGGCATGCGTGTCTCCATCGTCATTCCATGCCTGAGAACGGCACCCAGCCACGAGGACGCGGCAGAGGACAGTGGGTGGCCAGGGACCTCCCCGGACTGCACCTCCTCATCTGAAGCGGCCACAAGCAGGCCTCCAGGCCGGTCTCGGGCCCTCACGTGCGTTTACCTTGCCTCCCTCCGCCACTCACCCAGAGACCATGGGAGACAGTCACATGCTGACTTGCTTTGGTCCTCAGATCCTGAAGAATCATCTTCAAAGCAATTCAGGGCAGAGGGAAAGAAGATGGCCGACAAGACCCTCAGGAAGGGCCACGGAGGTGAAGGGCTCAGGAGAGGAGCCACTGGGTCCAGGCACTGGTGTGGTCTTTCCCACCTGTGTCCTCTCACGGGCTGAGAGGGATTCAAAGTCCGAGGGGAGAGGGTCAGAGCTGCTCTGTGATGAGAGACCAGGTGGGCAACAGGGACTGTGGGAGGACCAGGCCGGGGGGGCGACTCTTTCCAAGAAGGACAGGAGGCTTGTAGACATCAGCCCTGGTCCACCCGCCAGAGCAGGGCCAAGGTTAGGACGAACCTCCTTCCCTCCAAGGCCACCCTTGGCTGACTACTTTCTCCTTCCAGGCAGTTTTTGATCATCCTTGTAGGCGGGGTGACCATGTAGCTTATTGCTCGAGCCAGGATACTTTTGAGAGTGAAAGAGGAACTATTAAGAATTATGCTGGGACAACAGGCATAAGGTAGGCTCCTCCCAGGCAAACAGGCGAGTAGAGCCACACTCTTTTAACCCATCTTGCCAGTTTAAAACTCATAGAACAAGGAGGCCCAGCATGCTCCTAGAGCGATCGCCCTATCCTCAGAGATCCCAGAAATAGCTAGTAGATTTGGATCTTAAGTCAAGCTGGTGAGTCCCAGTGAGACAACAGGCCTTGGCAATGGTGACACTGTCACAGTGGCCATGGGTACCTTCCATCTCTACCCCCAGAGAGAGAGCAAGCAGGCCAGGAAGCCCAGAGGACCCTGAGAAGGGTGTGAACAGGCCACAGACCCCCATGTGCCCTGCCGCCTCTGTGTTCCTGGCCGCCCACCCCAGCCGCGGTTACATAGTGTTTGTCAGGAAGACAGTCCAGACCGTGAAGCCCCAGGATGTTCTGGGCCCTGCACACCCAGGGATGAGTGCAGCTGACACAGACCGCCTGCTTGGGCGTTCGCCCCCAGGGAGTCAGTGGACTGTGCTGGGAGACATTGCCCAGATGCTTCTCCTGGCCAGAGGACACCACAGCACAGGCCAGCAGAGCTGCTTTGTTTAAGTGTCTTCTCCCTGCCCAGGACCCAGTTTCCCTCAGCACCACCTCAGGGCTGACCTCAGGGCTGACCTCGGGGCTGGCCTGGGGACCGACCTCGGGGCTGGCCTTGGGGCCAGCCTCGGGGCAGGCCTCAGGACTAGCCTCATGCTGCCTCCTGCACTTCCCCACTCATGGATTTTACTCAACTGTCTACCCCGGGCCGGTCCATCAACTGCCCTCACAGGCATTGGGATTTTCCAGGTCCTTCCACGGAGAAGCCCACCAACATGGGCTGCCGACAAGCCTGGCCAGTCTGGAGCAGAGCCCCTGAGAGGGGCGGTCACAGTTCTGTCTGGAAAGTTCATTCGCTGTGTCCTGGGGTCACCCGGCGTGAGAGGGTCTCCTCCGGGCCTGGGACCCAAGAGCTCCCAGGGATGGGCAGACAGGAGTGGACATCATAGGGTCCGTGCCCGTGGTGTTCCCGTGCTAAGTGACAGTGGCAGGGTCCCTGGTTGTTCACCCTCAGTATTCACTGGCCGAGCCCACTGTCCCCAGCACCAGGCGAGGCCTGGGAGCCTGCGGAACATGCAGGGCTGGGACCCCATCCTCAGGAGCTGCTTGCCAGCAGGAAGGAAGCACTTCACAAGTGGAGGCATGTGAGGTCGGGCGACGCTGAGCTCAGTGAAGAGAAGAAAGACGGCTGAGGGGCAGGAGGGACCAGGTTGCTTCTGAAGAGGGACAAGGAGCCCATCTGAGCAAAGACTGGGTGACGTGGGGGTGCTGGACCCAGAGATGCCAGAAGGAGCAGCAGGTGGGTGTTCTCAGAACAGGGGAAGCCAGCGGGGAGCGCAGTGAGCAAGGGAGCAGGCAGAGGAGTCTGGAGGCCGTGGCAGCCACCAGGTAACGGCCTTGAAGGCTGAGTCAAGGACACCTCCCAGTGACACTCACATGTGATAAGGCCGGGCACCAATCAGTAGAGGCGCGAGGATGATGTCGAGGGCGCCAGCGCCAGCAAAGACACTTCCTTCTCTTCTCTGTCACTGGTTTGCTAGGAGCCACGGGCAGGTGGGACTCACTCACTGTAGGGGTCAGCTCTCTGGTCTCCAGGCCAGCCCAGCCTCGGTTGGGCACCTTCCCGTCCACCGTCCCACCAGGTCCTGTAACACCCCTGGAGTGTGAGCCGGCAGGGTGCTGTCAATGCATCCTCTCGTGTGGTCACTTCACCCGCACACGCCTGCGTCATCATCCACAAAGTGGGAGAACACCTTCCCCCTCGGAAGTCCTTGGAGGATTGAGTGGGATAAAATGGGAAGGAAAACACAGGTGAGTATGACCAAATCTGGAGTGACATGATCTCGTCTGGCATCCCAGGGAATGACAAGACGCCTGAGCTCACGTGCCCCTGGGCCGCCCTGCATGCCCTGTGGCTGGGTGTGTCTACCCACAGGCACCCTCCCGGGTCCTGCGCTCTTCCTGGATCCCAGCGTCTGAGTCACTGGCGATCTGTAGACGAGAGTGATGTGAGGACAACCCCGTGCTCCCTCTCCTCTGAGACAGCCAACCAAAGATGGTGAAGTGAGTTTCCAGGAGTCTCGCGCTCTGTCTGCATGTCAGAGGCTCAAAGAAACCTCCGTGGGCCTTTGTGGGACAGTGAGTAAGTCGCCGCGTGGATGCGGTGTCTGCACGGCCTTCTCCTCCCCAGGCCTTCTGAAGATGCTCTCGGGAAGGGTCTGAAATGCACTTGAAGGAGCGACAGAACACTGGTGCGCTGGGAGGTGTGGGCTTCCACAGAGATGAGGAGCACGATGTAGAAAAATGCACGTCATCGCAGCAACCTGGGTGGACTTAGAGTCTATAATACTGAGTGATCTTTCACAGAAACAAAGATGTTCTCACTCATAAGTGGACCTTGAACAACTACCATAATACTATAAGAAAAGGATTGACAGTAGCGGGAAACTGCAGGGGGGTGGGAGGTGGGGAGGTGAGACTGGCAGTAGTAGGAGTCTGCCTGGGGAAGGGGTAGCACACGTCATCCACAAGGGTACCTGCACAATGAATATTTGTATACCTAACCCTGAATTGTACCCCACAATTTTAAAATAAAAAATTTTAAAGTTAAGAAAAAGAAAAATACAGGTCAAACAGTCACAGTGAAATGCCAATGCTGACAGTCGTCTTTTGGTAGACATCAGAGTAATGATCGTCTCTGGGATGGGGCCACTGACGAGACAAGGCCTTGCAGGACCCTCAGAGGGGATGGGAGTGTCCCACGGCTTGTGAAGGTGGTGGTGATCACACAGGTATAGACAGTCGTGAAGACTCACCAAACTGTACACCTGAAGTCTGCACGTGTTATCATATGTAATTATGTTTCAATAAAGAAGACCATTTACAAGAGCCACATGAATGTAAGGAGTGAATGATTAAAGCTGAGGACGTGTAAAACCTCAGTGGAGAAACGTGCAAAATTTAAGGTCAAAGAAGTTAAATAGATATGCCAAGCTTGTGAATAAATGAGCCAATATTATAAAGATGCCAATTCTGCCTAAATTAATTTTTGAGCCTATTGTCATGTTAATCTAAATCCTGACTTGATATGCTATTTCTAATTACCTGCAGAGCAAATGGCCAAAATGAGCCAAGACAATCTTGAAGACAACGAGATAGGAGAGGAAAAAAAGACAAAAAACAGAGGAGAGACTTGCTCGGTTGTAGCTTAAGAATTATTTAAAAGCTGTGGTGATCGGACGTGTGCCTTGCCTCAGTGACAGACGTTAAGAGACAGCCCCATAAGAGACCAGTCCCCAGGGGAGCCCAATAGCGGTGACACTGCAGGCCGGCAGGGCGGGTGGCCTCTGGGAGATGCGGGCAGGAGGGGTCACTCCCCCACAGGGGCACCGTTAGACCAATCCGTCCCATTCGCAAAAGCCAGTTCCAGGTAGATCAGAGGCCTCAACGTCAAAAACAAACCTTGGGGTAAGACACAAAAGATGGCTGGGTCGTCACCTCTGCTCTGTCCTTCTCTCCTGGACCCATGCGTGTCGCGTCTTTTCACTTCAGCCTCTGTCGCCCTGTGACCTGCAGGTCCTGGGAGTCCAGGGGGAGGACTCTGGGACACCCGGAAGCCGGGATATGGAGCTGTTGACATTCAAGGATGTGACCATAGAATTCTCTCCAGAGGAATGGGAATTCCTGGACACCACTCAGCGGATATTGTATAGAAACGTGATGTTAGAGAACCGCAGAAATCAGGTTTTTCTAGGCCTTGCTGTCTCTAAGCCACACCTGATCTTGTGTCTGGAGCAAAGGAAAGAGCCCTGGGATGTGAAGAGACACAGTACGTGAGCCAAACCTCCAGGCAGAAGAGGAGGAAACACTTTCCAGTAGTTTTTGGAACCTGGTATTCTCTTCAAACACAATCAAGGAAAGACAGTACAACAAAAGAAACGCAAAAACAGTGTGCCTCTTTCCTGTTGACTTGGAAGTCACTAAAACATCATTTGTTAAACATTATTAAATGAACCACATCTCTTCTTCCATGGGTGAATTTCTGCTAGGAATCACAAAGTCTTGGGGAAAATCTAAGGAAATTATTAAGAATCATAGTTGTAAATGCTCAGCCTCACGAGTCATCAAGGAAATGCAAATTAAAACCACACTGAGATACCACCTAACTCCAGTCAGGATGGCCATCATCAATAACTCCAAAAACAACAGATGCTGGAGAGTGTAAGGCTGGAGGCACCAGAGGGCGGGGCGGGCCTCAACAAGATGGCTCCAACCCAGACCAGGAGAACAATGGGCGAAAGTGAGCCAGCAAAAAAAAAATGAGTGACCAGAACTAAGACTCCAGCCACAAAGCCAGCCAGTACCTGTTACAGCGACTCTAGCAACCCTGTTCAGCCAATCGCCAGCAGACGTGGCCGCTGTCCCAACCAGTGATTGCTCTCCCCAACCCCCTCACAGCTTTCTCAGTGTGCCGTTTATAAACCCGTCACCCATCTTGCTGGGCGCGACTTCTCGGGCCCACAGCTACATGGGCCGGTGAACTTCGCCCAGGATTGCGCTAATAAATTTTTCTTGGCTCCTTTGTTGCCATTTCGCCTGGTCTGGTTTCATTTACCTTACAGAGAGGATGCGGGGAAAGGGGAACGCTTCTACACTGTTGGTGGGAGTGTAAACTAGTACAGCCTCTGTGGAAAACAGTTTGGCGATTCCTAAAAGGTCTAAAAATCGACTTTCCATATGACCCCGCAACCCCCAGACTGGGAATATACCCGGAGGAACTCAAATCACTCTTAACAAAGATACCAGCACATGCATGTTTATTGCAGCATTGTTCACAATAGCAAAAACACAGAACCAACTGTGCTGCCCATCGAAAGAGGACTGGATTAAAAAATGTGGTACATATATACGATGAAATATTACGCAGTCATAAAGAAGGACAAAATAATGAACTTCACTGCAACCTGGGTGGACTTAGAGTCTATAGCACTAAGTGTTCTATCACAGAACCGAAGAACTGAGTATAGCATGTTCTCACTCATAAGTGATCCTTGAGCAATTATAGTAATACTACAAGATAAGGATTTTCAGTAGCGGGAAACTGCTGGGGTGGAGTGCGATTGGCAGTAGTGGGATTCTGCCGGGGGGTGGGGATACGCCTCATCAATAAGGGTACTGACATAATGAACATTTGTATACTTAACCTTGAATTGTATCCCACATCTTTAAAATAAAAAAAAAAAATCAGTTTGAGACCCACGTGGGCAACTTGGCGAGACCTCATCTCTACAGTAAATAAAAAATTAGCTGGGTGTGGTAGCGCACGCCTGTAATTCCGGCTACTTGGAAGGCTGAGGCGGAAGGATTGCCGGAGCCCAGCAGGTTGAGGCTGTGGTGGCCGGGAGCGTGCCACTAATATACTTCATGGAGATTAGTGTCCTGAATATATAAAGAACGCCTTAAAAGTAAGTAAGAAAAAGACAAGCAGCCCAAAAGAAAAAGTGCAAAGTCTGTGAACAGACAAATCATAAAAGAGAAAAACCCAGGATAAGGCTGTGAGTAGACATTCAGCCTGACTAGAAACCAGACAGATGCAACTTGAAGCACAGTACGACAACGTTTCACACCACTGACAGACATATTTAAGTCCGATTAAACAACATGCTGTCAAGAGTGTTGAGAAGTGCTGCCTCCATACACTGCCCATAAAGTGAGAATACTGACACGCTGCAGACGCACATGCCCACAGTCCAGCCCCTCACTCTGTGGTGCGCGCCCGACTCCCTGGCTGCACGAGGAGGTGTGTACAGCATGTTCACAATGGCAAAAGAAAATGCAAAATCCAGAAGCAGCTTACCTGCCATCAGCAGAGGCGGATAAACTGTGGTGTTTTCATGTAACGGAATGATGCACAGCTGTGAAAATGGGTAACCTGGAGACGCATGCGTTCATTTGTGTGAAAAAAATTTAGGAATACTCACAGATGTCACAAACAGATGTGCGGGTGGCAGATGGCAGGTTAATGACAGCAGTCCACCGTGTGGAGAGGGAGGGAAATCTGACGGAGAGCATGCCAGGGCTTTCAAGGAAATTGTCAGGCTGTACTCAGAAGCTGGATGGGGGCGCATGGAGACTGATTTACTTTATTCTTTATATCTTTTGAAGGCTAAATACTTTATAATCGCTTTAAAGTCTTCCCTGAGCCTAGGTGGCGACGTCTGATATCAGCCCCGCTGGCAGACCCCCTAACTCAGGGCTGTCAGGGCTGGAAGGACTGGATCCTCACCATGTGTGGGCGCGGAGTTAGGCAAGACGTGGCCTCTGGCCAGCTGACTCTTGAGCGGGGATGTCAGACATCAGCGTCCACTGGGCAGGGAGAAGTCAGTCCTCTGACCTCATTGCCATGTGATAGAGTCTCTGGCCAAGGCCACCTGGGTAGTGTGGAGCGTTTCCAGGTTAGCCTCAGAGGCAGTCAAGCAGGCCCTGCAGAAGAGGGAGGCCCTCCTCCCTGCCATGTGGGAACATGGATGCCCTCCTGGCCTGTCTGTGTCAGCAACCTCAGCCAGAGTCCTTCCAGAAGCAGGAGGGCAGCTGCAGCCAAAGCCACCTCCAGGCTGGAGACCTGCAGCCTGAGGTGAGTGGAGCTGGACAGGTCTGGACTCGGCACACGTGGGGAGGGCAGGTACCTACCCTCCAGCGGGAGGAAGCTTGTTCAGAAAGAGTCACGTGGCAGGTACAGTAGTGACAAGGCCTTCCTGGCATGCGGGGCAGGTTAGCCAGGGCAAGGTGCAGGTGCTTTCGTTTTCTGGAGTTGGAGGCATGAGTAGCCCCCCACCAGCTGCGCTGTTCGCGCTGTTCTTAGGCACAGCTTGGGCCTGTCCCTGGGCGGGGTGTGTCCGCAGAGTGATCTTGTTCCTCTCTGAACACCCAATCCACTGAATGGTCCCTGAGCGGCCAGGGTTTCGGACGGAGCTGACGTTGGCTCGCTGAAGGCAGCAGAGACCATCGGAGGCAGGCTGCAACGCCTGTGACGTCAGCTTGGGTCTCCTTCTCCTCCTCCTGCATCTTTGGTCCCTGGGGTCCCGAGATCAGGCATCCCATGGGGCACCTGTGGTTCTGGCAATGGTGTCCCTGGCTCTCCTATGGACCCTTGGGTGGCCCTGGCCTAGTCACTTACCTCCCCATGTTTCCAGCTGTGTCTCCACCATCGTGATAGAGGCATGGGTGGAAATGTAGCTACAGAAGGGTGACACGTCCTTCCGCCGCAGAGAGCATTGCCAAGAGACAGAGCCTGGAACTCCAGAATGCGACTTTCAGAGGACTGAGGCAACAGCCAACAGGCAGGAGTTGTCTCTGGAGGCGGGCGGCTGGGAGACCTGCTGGAATTACACTCAGGGGTCCTGTCAAAAGGCCTGCCCCCAGAGAAAGTTGCTCGATGCTTGGAGGTGAGACCCCAAATTTCCATCACCAGGGAGAACTGCTGAGCAGGGCTGGTCTCTCATCATCCAGGGCAATCTGTCATTGTCACATTCTCTCTGCTGTCACTTGTTGCTTAACACTATTTGCTGTCACACAGATACACATGTGCACACACACAACCACCACTTACTGAGAACACACTGGAAAATGCCATTTCCTTGGGCTCACAACAGTCCTTGTCACTCTCCATCCTGACTAGACTAGGAAGCAGGCTGCAGGTCAGGAAGATTAAGCACCTTGTCCCAGGGGCCATGGACGGAATGTGCCAGAACAGGGATTTACTTCCAAGTACACACCAGCGCAGAATCACTCTGCATCTCACCATCGCTTGACCTCTCCTTTAGAGTGGCAATGGCCGTGGCCAGGTTTTGGGCATGGGACAGGATGCTGGAGGCACCCACCTGCTCTGGCTGTGCCCATGAGGGGATTTGAGCCAGCAGCGGTGGGGTGGGGGCCGAGAGCTCCATTTGAGGTTCTGGGTCACAGCAGGCAGCTGAGCCCTTCCAGGGCCGCTGGACGGGACTCCCCGTGCTGCCCACCTGCCACTCAAAGAGGAAACCCGAGGGCTCCCTGGCCCATGCCCAGGGTGAGTGGCTCACGAGGGCTCCACAGTCGTGGCCCCACTTCCTCCACACACAGACCCCAGGAGGAGGTGGGTTGGAGACGGTATTCCTTGGGAGCAGAGATGAGAGATGGGTGAGCCAGGTTCCCCCCAGGCTTCTGACTCGGCGCCATGCTCTTTCCACGCCAAGCGCTCCAGCAGAAAGGAAGGCAGACAAAGCGTCTGCCTCCCGCCCACCAATACCCACCCAAATTGGGCCACCCAAGTCACGCCCAAATAGTGCCTCCAGGTTATTTTCAAATAGCTGTTAAATATGTGAAGTATAGGATCATGTTCCTCATAAAAAATAAAATATCCTGGATGAAGCTGAAGCTCTTCTCGACTGCCCTGAGCTCAGTCCCTCCCCAACGTGACCACTGCTGTCAGTGTGCCGCATTTACTTCCAGACTCATTTCATGTCTGCCTGTGCTGGGAGATGCTGATGGGAAACAGCATGCTGTCTGCAGCTAAACTGACAAGTGATGTCACATGGTGGGTGACATTCTGTACCCCGGATTTCAACACTAGGGGCAAGTGCACTGGGGTTAGTTTTCTCCTCTGCAAAACGGGTGGTGATGGTGCCTGGCATGTGGGATTGATTGTGAGACGGAATCGACGTGGCCCTGGGAGGGCCTTGGAGCAGGGTGTAGCACACCGTGGATTGCTGCTTCTGTGGCTGGCTTCTTCATTGGATCCCACATCTTGAAGCCTGTATAGCTCAGCACAGGGTAAATAGATAGGCATCCTGAACCGCTCTTAACTGCCACGCCGTCATGTATTTACCTTTTCCCTATTGACGGACTGTTGGATTGTTTCTGATTTTGTGCTCTTGTCACCAGGGTACCCAGCCCACTTTTGACTGAGGTGCAAAAGTACATCAGTGAAGGGAAGATGACCTTTTCAGCGAAAGATGATTGTGGGAGCAACTAGATATCACAGGGAAAAAATGAGTCTCCCCTCTTGTGCAAAAGCTAACGCAAAACAGATCACACACTGGAAAGTAAGGACAGCAACTAGAAGATGTTTGGAGAAAAACAGGAGGAAGCCTTCACGATACAGCGCTAGGCAAAGAATTCTCAGACTTGACACCAAGACATGATTCATACGGTATGTAAACGCTGATAAGGTGGTCTTCATCACAATGAAGAGGTTTTGCAAAAGACCCTTTAAGAGATGAAAAGACAAGCTGCAGACTGACAAAGAACCAGTTTCTAGAATATATAAAGCTCAGCAGGAAATCAGGCTCAGCAGGAAATCAAGGCTCAGCAGGAAATCAAAGTGACCAGTCCACTTAGGAAGCGGGCAGCACATGTGAGATGTCCCTTGAGGAGGTAAACAAGCAAGGGAACGCCCAGCGTCATCAGCTCATAGGGAAACGGAGTCAGAGCTGCAGTGGGACACAGGCAGCTTCCCCTCGGGTGGCTAAACAGAAGCTCATGGTGGCTTCCAGCCCTGCAAGGACACGGGCGGTGGACAGAACAGTGTCCTCCGGGTTCCCCATGCAAGTCTTGGCCTCTGATCCCTCAGAACGTGACTGCATGTGGAAAGGGGTGTGCTCTCAGGACAAGGAACACATGCCTGGTCTTTGCCCCCAGCTCCTGGTCGGCCCCAGAACCCTCATCACTTCCTAAGTGATGTAGTGGAAGGAGTGCCTTTGGCCAGTCTTGGCAAGGCTCCCAGTGTCCGTACACTATGACAGATGCCAGGCAGGTGCCAGGACAGGGTATGCTGTCACTGTGGTCACCTTCGTCCAAGGTAGACCATGACACACAGAGTCACACACAGCTGGGCCAAGCTGGTGGAAAGGAAGGCGAGATGGGCCCCCCCAAGAGAGGAGTGTTAGAATGTGCTAGAATGTTCTCGTCAGAAATGTGCTGGCATGAAACCAGCCCCTCCACTGAGTCACTGTCACAGGTGAGGCAGGCTCAGTGCCATCCTGTACCACCGACCTCTCCTGGAGGACCCTGAACATGAGACGAAGACGTCTTTTCTTGGATGTCGAGTGGCACCAGCCTGGTGTTGGAGATGCCGGTCCTGCTCTCTGCCTAGCCTGCTCATATGCTGGGCACTCCGGGGCCCTGCACCCTCCCTGTGACAGCCAGATCATCTGATGGGCTCTGCAGCACACTCTGCAGACCCCAGGTCCGCCTCAGGAAGCCCTCATGACAGACTCACTTGAGTTGGACATGTGACGCGATGCATGGATGCAGCCATCAAAACTGGGGGACAGGCCAGGCACAGTGACTCACACCTGTAATCCCAGCACTCTGGGAAGCCAAGGTGGGAGGATCTCTTGAGCCCAGGAGTTGGAGACCAACCTGGGCAACATAGCAAGACCCCATTACGACAAAAAAAAAAAAAATCAAAAAAATTAGCCAGGTATGGTAGTGTGAGCCTGTAGCCCCACCTACTTGTGAGGCTGAGGAGAATCACCTGAGCTTAGGAGGTCGAGGCTACAATGAGCCATAATTGTGTCACTGTACCCCAGCCTGGGCAGCAGAGTGAGCCCCCAACTCAAAAATACTTGGGGAGCAGTGAGTCAGTGGAGGAATGGTTCCTTCCTCGCTCTGGGACTGGCATCACTCCCTGCACAGGACAGTCCAGTGTCCTTCTCCTGGAGACAGGCTTCCCTCACTCAGGCACCTCTTCCCACCCCGTCCACCCATCGTGGCTCCCCGCCCCTGACCCTGGAGTGAGCATGACCCGAGCTGGGCCAATCAGGTTCTTCCTGCGGATTTTCAAGTTGGAGTCAGGGGACAGGCTCAGCTCCTTAGTGGTGATCACGATGAGGGTGACGCCAACTGCAGCTCAACACAGAGTGGACGACGGGCCTGACACAAGTGCCCAATGCATGCTGTGACCACTTATGGTATGGAGAAGCCTTTCTGAGGTCAGAAACGTTAAGGAATTCGCCCAAGGAAATGGAAGCGCGAGGATTCAAACCCAGGCTGTGCCCAGAAACAGCACGCAGCACCTCCCATGCTGCCTTTCACGCAACACTGTCCATAGAGGCTGGCAGCCACGCCCTGGTCATGGAGCGTGCCCTTACAGCTGACCTGCTGCAAATTGCAGTGAAAGATGGTGGTCAGAGCTGGCACACTGGGTTGGCACTCTCCCTCCCTCTCCCACCTCCTGGTTGGTCACAGGGTGTCTGTGATCTCTTCTCCCAGAGGGCTCTCCCGAACTTGCTCCCTGCCTGTTGACCCCTCCCACGCCCACATTCCATCACCGTTGGGGTTTTCCTCTTTGTTTTCTGCCCCTCCCCAGCCCACCCCATCACAAGCCTCCTAAGCTGCTAATGCCTCCCTCTGCCTGAAATGAACACCCTCTCTCCTGCTGGGTCTGGGCTTGTGGTGCTGTCCAGTCTCTCGCTCCTCCCCTCCTCCCCAGTCCTCTGGCTCTGGCTTCACAATGACTCTGTGTGGTGCTGTCCTGCCTCTCCTCCCTCCCTCTCTCTCCCTCCCCTCCCCAAATGCACGGACTTCCCAAGTTGTGGGCCTTGGCCCCGTCCGTAGGCACTGATGTGCTTGCTTTCCCTTGTTTAGACATCCTGCTGTGGCTCTCGGATCTGTCCCTGGTCCCTTCTCCAGCCCTGACCCCACTGGGCCCCTGAATGTAGCCTCACCGGCAGGCCTCCCCAACACTCCAGCTCAAGCTACCAATGGTAACGGAGAGCTGCCCTCACACCACATGCCAAGGAAGCTCCAAGGGACGGGTAATGAAGGCACCTAGGCGCGATGAAACGTTAGAGGGTTTATATGAGTAAGGAGCCACTCATGGCCAACACCAGACTGAAGGAGACTGGCACTCTAATGACACCACACCAGAGGCAGATGGGCAGAGGGGCCTGTAGAAGCCACTCAAGGGATTCCTTGGCCGGTGGTGGTCGCAAAGTCACTACACTGGTCAATCCCACTGGAAGGTTCCTAGTCATGTAACTATAAGTTAGTCAGCTGCACGTGATGGGCTGAGGCTGAGTTTTGGTTCTAACATCAGCATTTGCCAGAAATAGCTCGGTTAAGTTTCGCTCGTGTTTGTTGGTCTGGCAGGGGTGAGGTCATCTGTGCAGCCATACTGCTCCATCCGCCCAGAGACTCTCTAGCCTGGTCTCCGCTCCAATTCACTTTAGGATAGTGAACTCGTATAAGTATCAGAGTAAAGACTGGATCTGCAAGACTAAAAACGCATCCCATTTGTTAGGCACCATCTACAACAGTAAACCCTCAGACACATTCTGGAGAAACCATTACTTAGAAAAAGAACTTTCTTTTTCACATTCAGAACCAAAAAATGCACTTCCAAGGAGAAAAACAAGGTAGGTTTCAGATGTCTTTCCGGCAGCACTGGGTGCCAGAACAAAGCAGAAATGTCTAGAAGGAAGACAGTCTGACCCGAGTGGACCCCACCCAGCCAAGTTGGAACATAGTATAAAGGCACTTTCAGACATGGAAGGACTCAGAAAATACAACATCTATGAACCCTTTGGGAAAATCTGCTTGATGACGCGATCTCGTTAACCAAAGGTTGGGTGAAAATCGAGTCCTGCTCCTTGGAAGCCATAGACGGCATGGCCGGGCGCGGAGCACATACCTGTCAGACACAGGAGTGCCGCTAAACACCCAGGATATGTGTGGTTTCGGAATGCAGAAGGACACATTGCAAACTCTGCCAAAGTTAATGTAATTTGGGCACCAAAACCGTAAGGAGGGAGAAGGCAGGACGGAGGTTGCGCCTGAGGCAGAGCCCTGTCTTCCCAGCGTGTGAGCAACGCCCGCCTACCTGGAAACGCTCATCTTTAAAAATCCCACCGTGATTCCAGCTTCCCAAGTTCCCTTAAATCTATGCCACCTTCTGGGAACTTATTTCCCTGGTAGGAAAGAACAGAGATCCAAAGTTCAGTTTGAGCTAAGCTTTCATTCCCGAAAACTCATTTAAAATCACACGCGTACTTACTTTCAAAATACACCACACATAGGACGATGCTATCATGTATGATTGCTGTCAGTTGTTTCAGTGTCTCTTTCTTTCTCTTTGCCTCTGTCTCTGTCTTTATCCAGATCCTTTTTTCTTTCTGTGCATAGAGAGATGTCTGGACTGATGGTAACCAAATGTCACCATCAGCTATTTCTAGGTGGTAGAATTTTTGTAGTGAGTTGCTTTCTTCTTCACACCTTTCTGTGTTTATTAAATTTTTAAAATAATGAATAGATGTAGTTTACATTAAAATAATGGCATGCTTAAAGCAAATAAAGGGATGGGCAACGAGATACCAAATGGATATGCTCAAAATGAAAGCAGGAAAACAGGAACAGAATGCCCAAAAAGGAAGCAGATGGCTTCACTAACATTAGTGGGGTAGGATTTAAAGTCACAAGCACCCGTCAGAGTCATGAGAGACGCTATGGTGCGGTGAAAAGTACACTTTGGAGAAAACATAACTGCTCTAAATTTTGATATCCCAAATACCATGGTTGTACATAAAACAAAAACTACTAAAAATATAAAAGGGACTTAAAGTGTGTGCATACACTCACACACACACGTGGTAAAATACTTTTAATATCCCTGCTTCTGGGTTGGAAAGATCTAGTAAAACAGAAGTAAATGGCATCAAGAATCTGAGTAGCACAGGCATAAGCTTGATTTAGCCCATACGTACAGCCCAGTGAAAAATGAGCATCATTTTATTTTGCCCTTGGAACCTTTATAAAACTTGCTCTCATATTTGACTACAAAGAAAATCTGTAAAGCACGAAAAGTAGAGATGGGCAAGTCAAATTTCCTGAGCATAAACTAACACAATTAAATCAACATCCATAAAATTGTACCTTAAAAAGCCTTAACTACATAGAATTAAGAAACGCTCCTAGATAACCCCTGCCTCAGAGGAATTCGTAAAATTGTTTGGAAAGTAATAAAAAAAAGACATACATGAACGCATGGATAATTGGGGTAAAGGAGGGAAGGAGGGAGGGGAGAAAAAAGAAAAGAGGGAGAGAGCAACCCAGCTAAGTATTTCTTCCTCGGGACGTCGGACTTCTATCTCCAAGAGCATGGACTCAACAAGACAATCTCTAGGGTCTCAGTTGCTGGCTCAAGCCACATCTTTTAAATATTCCCATCAGTCGTTGTGTGGAGAATCCCATCTCTGTCTTCCTTTAAAACCCAGAGGATGAGGCGACCTAACTCCTGCATCAGGTGGAGGCCGCCCCTGGAAGGTCACCAGAGTCCCAACTCCCCAGCTTGGAAGGACACCGGCTGGGAAGGTCACCAGCCTCCCTTCCCACCAGCTCAGAGGTCACCCAAATCCCTACTCACTAGCTTGGAAGGACAACAGCTTGGAAAGTCACCAGTGTCCCTGCCCACCAGTTGGAAGGACACCAGGCTTGGAGGTCACCAGCGTCCCTACTCACCAGCTTGGAGGTCACCAGCATGCCTACCCACGGGCATCACTTAGACGGCCTGGTCTCCCTGGGCTGCGAGTTTCCAGCCCCTGAGTGAAGAAAGGACCTTAGACTATCAGTTGGAACACCGTGAATATCAATACTTTTTTTTCCTTTTTAATCTTTTCCTTGTAGTGAAAATTGTGTTCAAGGAGAACAAAACCTAAAACCGATTTTTTCCTTTCTGTTCTTCATACAAATTTCTATCCAGACAGTTTAAATGCGCCCAGTTGTTTCCCAGAAAATAGAGTGAAAAGCCGAGGAAACCGCCGCCACCCACCCCCTCACCTGAGCTCAATGCCTGTCTGAGCCCCTGCCCCTCCCCCCTTCTGGGCCTGGGGTGTGCTGAGCGGGGCCAGGCGCATCCTCTGGTGGAGAGCCCACTGAGGTCTGGCGGAGTCGTGTATGTGAAGCTTTCATTCTCAAACGAAAGAAAAAATATCTTTGCTCAATATAAGGGAGTGGGAGGCAGTGCGCCCAAAAGAAGAAAAGACATTCAAAATCACACATATGACTGTCTTTCCATCGTCTTAGGGACGAGGACTTCCGAGTCCTGGAAACGTCTCCTGGTCTGTCAGGTGATTCCCTCTGGTCTTAAGAAGAGTGGCTTTTCTTCCCGCCTCTCAATAGACCAGCATCTTCTGGGCTTCTCTCCAATGGCCTCTCTGCCCAGCCTCCTTTCTCATTGGGATGTGCCACAGAACCCAGTTCAACCAGACATTAGGGGACGAGAAGGCTGGGGGGCAGCCTGATCTCCCGAGCTTGATGGGTGACGTGACACCCCCAGTTCCCACTGTCCCGGGAGAGCCACTGTGACCAACTTATGACCTCTCCTCTCGGTATGTGTGTCGTGCAGACATGACTGCACTCTGCAGTTTGATACCCACACGGCCGGCAGCTTCACGTGTGTGGACTCCTTCTACCCAGTGTGTACTGGGTGCACCCCATCAAGAAGGAGGTGGATCTGCACCCGTGTGGTACCCATAGAGTGCCCTGTGCCACTGGCCTCCTGCCTCGCTGTCCTCGAGCACAGTCCTGACGATGGGTGCCAACGACTGTCTCCGCAGGTCTTGCCCGCACTAGGTTTTGTCATTTCTGTTTAACCTTTGCTGATCTAAAAATCATCGGAGTCGACTTTAGCATTAAATCTAAAGAAGGCCAGGCTCAGGGCTCAGCCTATAATCCCAGCACTTTGGAAGGCCGAGGCGAGTAGATTGCCTGAGCCCGCAGGTTCAAGACCAGCCCAGGCAACTTGGCAAGACCTCGTCTCTACGATAAAATTTTAAAAATAGCTGGGCATGGTCGCACATATCTGTAGTTCCAGCTACTCGGAAGCCTGAGGCAGAAGGATCGCTGGGGCCCAAGAAGGTCGACATTGGGGTGGCCATGAGCATGTGTGCCACTGCACCCCAGCCTGAGCAAAGAAGTGAGACTCCAACTCAAAAAAAAAAAAAATCTAAAGAAGATGTGCATTTTTCCCATGAATGTAGTTGGAATACCGCTTCCGTGATTTATCAGGCCTCTCCTCTCAGATTTTCTGATACGCACCCGTTTAGTTCTTACTGAAAAGTAAGTGCTCCCTTTAAATGTGAATATTAAGCCTTTGTGCTATTTTCCTTCCTTCTGCAAAATTTTTCTGTTTGTGGCTGGTCTTTTCCACGGTGATTTTAGTGATTTTTTTTAAAAAATCATGCTGTTGTTCTAAATTTCTATGTAGACAAAACTTCAAAGTGTTCCTTTTCAACAGATTGAGGGGGGCAGAGGGGGCCAGGCCAGAAGAATCCTGTGGCCAGAGCCCTGTGCAGGAAGCTCCCTGGGAGCCTGATGGGTAATTCCAGCCCCGGCCCGTAACTGCCGGCAGTGCGAGCACTGTACCTGGAGTCTCAGGTGAGCCAGAGTCCTGGGACATGTAATGAAGGGAAGGACCAGGGAAGGGGAAGAAACATGCATCTGCTACATGCACGTCAGAGACTGCTCCTTCCCCAGAGGCCACAGACCAACACCTGGTGCAAACTGATGAACGCTTCAGGTAAATAGACTCTTTATTTTTACCAAAAAAAATGAAAAGAAAATGTGGGGGATGTGCCCAGGCACATCTTTCCTCTTCTGGAAGCTTCACAGGAAAGAAAAGGTTTTGAATCTCAGTTGAGGTCAGGAAAGAATGATAAATAATCCAAATACCAGGAAACCAGCTCCCCTACTCTGGAGGCAAAATCGCCTCCAAGAACACAGTCCATGCCCGGAGAGGACCGGCAATTTCCCTCCAAGCAGATGGAGCTCGGGTGAGTGTTCCTGCGAGGCAGTTTGGCAATTCTAAGGACTCAGGACCCGCAGGAGACGACCTCGCTCATGGCAGCACTGCTGTCTGGAGCTGTTCGTTCCTTGAGGGTTTCGATGTGAAGAGCTGCTGGGTGCCAGAAGGAGCCAGGTGAACCACAAGGGAGCCTGGACTTTCATGAGCCCCGACCCCACGCATAAGAGAGCCGACCCACACATCAGAGCACTGGATTGGGAGCCCACCGCTCCCGGTGGACAAGTTTCTACTGCTGTGTAACAATGACCACAGACATAGTCTATAAAACAACACACGGGCTGAGCATGGTGGCTCATGCCTGTAATCTCAGCATCTTGGGAGGCCAAGGTGGGAGGATTGGCTGAGCCCAGGAGTTTGGGACCAACCCGGGCAACATAGTGAGACCCCCATCTCTACAAAAAATAAAATGAATCATCTGGACATGGTGGTGCGTGGCTGTAGTCCCAGCTACTCAGGAGGCCAAGTGGGAGAATTGCCTGAGCATAGGAAGTCAAGACTGTGATGAGCCATGATTGTGCCACTGCACTCCAGCCAGGGCTACAGAGGGAGACCCTGACTCAAAAAAAAACCCACCACCACCACCAACACATGCACCGATCCTCTCATTGTTCCCTGGATAAGAACTCAGGGTACCGCTAAGTTCCTCCACTCAGGGTCTCCCGAGGCTGCGATCAGTCATCTCTCGGGGCTGCTGCATTCTCACCTGAGGCTGGTGGTCCACGTTCAGGTGGTTGTGGGCAGAATTCAGCTCCTTATGGGGGTGGGACTGAGGTCCTCCATCCCCAGAGACCACTGGTACTTCCTGGCTGTGACTCCATAGGCGGTTTCCAGCTTCAAGATGGCAGGAGGATCTCCCGGGCACACACCAGCAGGACAGACCTACACGTGTGTGTACATCTTAGCTTCTCTCCACGTGTCCACCACATAGTCAGGGTGGCATCCTGTCTCCTTTGCCATATTCCACCGGCTGGAAGCAAGGGACAGGGCCTGCACTCAGAGGGAAGGGACCGTACAGAGCGTGAACATGGGCCCGCGGAGGGTCTGTCCATGACGCCAGGCCTGTGATTCCCTGGCCCAAAGCTTCCCAAGGGGTGTCCCCAAAACCTAATCCTGTGAACAGTATTGTGATGATGATTTTTTTTTTTGAGTCAGAGTCTCAATCTGTCACCCAGGCTGGAGTACAGTGGCATGCTCATGGCCACCACAGCCTTGACCTGCTGGGTTCAGGCAATCCTTCCACCTCAGCCTGCCAAGTAGCTGGAACTACAGGCACGCGCCACCACACCCAGGTAATTTTTGATTTATCATAAAGATGAAGCCTCACCAAGTTGCCCAGGCTGGTCTCGAGCCCATGGACTCAGACAATCTTCTCGCCTCCACCTCCCAAAGTGCTGGGATTACAGGTGTGAGCCACCGTGCCGGGCAAAATGACAACTCACATTATTATTATTATTATTATTATTTTTTTTTTTTTTGAGTTGGAGTCTCCCTTCTGTCGCCCAGACTGGAGTGCAGTGGCCGCTCCCAGTCACTGCAGCCTCGACCTGCTGGGCTCCGGCGATCCTTCCACCTCAGCCTTCCAAGTAGCCGGAATTACAGGCATGCGCTACCACGCCTGGCTGATTTTTTGATTTATTGTAGGGATGAGGTCTTGCTGCCCAGGCAGGTCCCGAACCCGCGGGCTCAGGCAATCCACTCACCTCAGCCTCCCAAAGGCACAGGATTACAGACTGAGCCACTGATCCGGCTTCACATTATTATTTTTTTTTCATCAATATTTTTTATTATGGTTTTGTGGGGTATAGTTAAGGGTTAGGTGTACAATTACGTTTCATTCAGGCACCCTGTTGATAAGAGGTGTTTCCCCATCCCCAGACAGATATTTACTACTGTTAATCCCATCCCCCTCCCATAGTTTCCCAGTACCATCAGTCATTTTCTTATAGTAATACATTGGATATTCAAGGTTCATTATATGAGTGAGAACATGTGATACTCGGATCTTTGTTTCTGTGAGAGGTCACTCAGTATTATAGACTCTGGTTCAGGAGATGCAAATCAAAACCACACTGAGATACCACCTAACTCCAGTCAGAATGGCAATTATCAACAACTCAAAAAATAACAGCTACTGGAGAGAGTGTGGCGAAGAGGTAACACTTCTACACCGTTGGTGGGAGTGTAAACTAGTGCAACCTCTGTGGAAAGCAGTGTGGCGATTCCTAAAAGCTCTAAATATCAACCTCCCATATGACCCCGCAATCCCCCTACTGGGAATATACCCTGAAGAACTCAAATCACTCTATAAAAAAGATACCTGCACACATATGTTTATCACATTATTTTTTAAATGGCTCCTGTGTCCTGTGAGTTTGGAATAGCTGCATGTTCCCTCCCCTCCTGGAGATTCAATATACACATTAGCATATGAAAAGGACAGAGCTGAGGCGGCTCAGTGTCTCAGCCTGAAATCCCGCGCTTTGGGAGGCTGAGGTGAGTGGATTGCCTGAGCCCAATGGGTTTGAGACCCGCCTTGGCCACTTGGCGAGACCTCATCTCTACAATAAGTCAAAAATCAGCCGGGCGTGGTAGCCCATGTCTGTAGTTCCAGCTACTTGGAAGGCTGAGGTGGAAGGATCGCCGGAGCCCAGTAGGTTGAGGCTGTGGTGGCTGGGAGCGGCCAGTGCACTCCAGTGTGGGTGACAGAGTGAGATCCCAACTCAAAAAAAAAAAAGAAAGGGACAGAGCTGACCTAAGCATCAATTAATAATAAGACAAGAAACCGAGAGAGGAGGTGCTGGCCTGGGTTCCACGGATCAGTCGCATCAGGGCAGATGGCACTGCGGTGTTCTGGGCCTCCACTCACAGTCACACAATGACTGCTGCAGTTCCGGGCATCACATTGTATTTACAGCAACCAGGAGAAGGAAGGGAAAATCCAAGTCAGTCCTCTCTGTTTCATTTATCATGAAGCCACAAGCTTCCTCAGAGCCCCCAGCTGCTGCTTCTGCCTCACGGGGTAGAGCAGGTCATGTGGCCACCCCGATCTGCAAAGCGGACAATGGAAGGGGATAATAACGGTTGTGACATCAGTGGTGAGAAACCATGAGGCGAGTAGGGGTTAGGAGAGTCTTTGGGGCAGCACGTGCAGCCTTCCAGAAACATGCCTCACGGTTCCACGTGGCGTTTTGACACGACCACACAGACACTCCTCCACCAATGCTGCTGTAACCAATGTCTTGGGGTCACAGAACCGGGACGACTCCACTCCTTTCTTTTTGGCCTGGACACGAGGTCTTCTCTGGCTCTCCCCATTCTTGACAACGGCTTTGTCTCAGCCACAGGGTGAAGGGCTGGCCTTCCAGAGGCCGAAACACCACAGGCCGGTGGCACGCTGCCATGTTCAGAAATATCTCTTCTCTTCTCCCTCCAGCCCAACCCTAGGGTCAGGTGGAATTGGGAGTTCCCACCCGCAGAGGGAAAGCCTTCAGCCCTCTTGGCTTTGAAGCCCAGGTCCTTGCCCCCCAAGGCACAGCCGAGAAGAGCTTCTCGGCCAAGAACCACAGCCGGTCCGGAGAGAGTTCCAACTCAGCCATTGTACAAGATGCCAGCCCGGGGTTCAACGGCCAGGTTCCAAAAATACCTCCTTCAAACTCCCCCATCTCCATTTCCCAGTCTCTCTCTCTCTCTCACTTCTCCTTCTGACTCAAAATGGGTATCTAGAAGCCTCCCGGTCCCTTCTCTGGTTTACATTGTGAGGTTGACAGGCCTGGCTTTGCTTTTGGTTGGCATCTGCCCGGTTTCTGTTGGGCACCCTCGGCCTGCTCTCGATGTCTGCCGCCCTCAGGTCTTGCCAGCGTGGTGGGCAGCAAGGCCTTGTGGAGAGAGCTGGATGGAATGCCCGGCTCCATCGGAACCAGCGGTGAGACCCTGGGCAAGTCAACACAAAAGACCTTTGTGTTCCAAAGGGGACCGCAGGGGGCGTGTGGGGCACCTGGTCTCCCACCCCACGGGGGAGTTCACCGGGAAGCCGCCAGACCAAGAGCATTTCAGGAGGCAGCAGATTCTCCTCGAGGAAACTTGTCACTGTGACCAAGCTCAGTGCACTTGGAGTCAACAATTCAGAGCCCGTTTCTCAGGTAAGGAGAGTAAGGCTTCCAAAGTCAGGTCACCCTGGCACATGCAGTCACACAGATCGAAGTTGTTGCTTTTAACTCCTTTTTTAATAATCCATCCCCATCCGTAGGAAGGGCTCATCCCTTCATTGCTGCATTGACTAACTCATTGGCTTGTTCAGTGTGCATTTATTGAACACCTGCTGTACACCCTTCATTGTGCACTAGATACTGTGCGGGGCACTGAGGACAGAAGGATGGAAACACACAGCCCCCATCCCGAGGGGCTTACGATTCCGAGGGGAGACAGCTGTGCACCAGTGGTGACCACGAGGTAGGGTGCGGGCTGGCGAGTGGCGTGGGCGGTTGAGCTGGGGTGTCCACTCACGCCAGGTCCCTCCCGAAGGGCCTGGATGGCATCTCCAGGACCGATGATGTCGTTCCAAGCAGAACCTCTGTAGGCGGCACCGATGGTGGCAGAGGAGGAACCATCCTGCCTGACGTGCATCCCCGAGCCTGGCCCTGCAGTGTCCTACTTCTCCATGTCACGCTTTCCTGTCTCTGGGTCCCACCCCCTCTCCCTCCTCCCTTCACCGTGTGCACGGACCACCATGGGGACATGAGAGGAGGAGGACCTGGGTCTCCCAGGAAAGGGCAAAAGGTTCCAGAGTAGGTGAGGTGTGAGGATGAGAAGTCACCGTGATGACAAGGAGGAGGCCTTCCTGGAGGAGGGAACAGCATCGCACAGATGTGGAGGGGACAAAGGACAGGTCAGCAGTGCCCAGGCAGCGGGGTTGTGGGGTAGGAGTGGGGCAGGGGCGCAGGAGGGAGCTGGGCTCCCAGGGCAGCATCGAGGGTTTGAGAGTCGGCCCACGTCTGCTGTCTCTGCTTTCTGAAGCCTCACAAAGCAAAAGTGAAGGCGACTCTTCTTGTTCTCCACATGGCGATCCTAAGTGCAGGAACACAAGTATCAGAGCCCCCCAGAGCGGCCCCTGTGGCCAAATGGCTTCGGCTCAGCCCCCGAGGCCCTGGCTGGTCTGAGCTTCTCTCCCGGAGCCACTGGCACTGGCAGGGACACGCCGGGGGTGGGACGACAGGGAGCCCCGGTCACACAGAGCAAGGCCGGCAGCAGGGCCAGGAGGGGTGGAGTGGGGGACGCCGGCCCTCAGGAGTGTGTCCAGCCCTCTCGGGTCTTATCATTCAGGACCTGTCCTGGCTCCCTGCCCTGAGTGGCCCTGCTCATCTCCCCACCCTGTCGCTTCCTCTCAGTGAGTTTCTGGGCCTCTCGTGTGTTGCCGGAGTCCACACACCGCAGCGCTGATGTTTGCTTACAACACGCTCGAGCCTGTGAATTCCTTGGCACAGGGGCTGTGCCCTGACAGTCTTGGCTTCTCCCCGCAGTGCAGCACAGGGCTTGGCCTGCAGTGGAAGTTTCATAAGGAACTTCGAGCTCAACTTTGGACTCCCTGAGGAGGGCTGGGGGGCAGCGCATGGGTTGTGAGGTTGAAGAGGCCCAAAGCCAAGAACGAGGATGAGGGGTCGCAGCAGAGAGTGGCCCACACACACTGCCAGAGAGAGGAATTCTGACTCAGATTTGTTCTGTGAACAAGGGTCTTTCGTGACTAGAAAGGCCCTGGAGGACTTCAGGCGAGGATGGATGTGGGAGCCCAGACACCACCACCAGGATCCAGGCCCCATCCTGCCTTGTTCTGGGCTGTCTTCCTTCCAACAAGCGTTCCTGGCAGGCCTGGGACCTCATGGTCCAAGTGGTGTATGTCAAGCACATGGATGTGTGGGAACTTGAATTTGGCCCTGGCCAGCTTTGGGCTAACCTGGCCTGCCATGAGGGAATAGGAAGGGAACGTTCTAGGCCCATCCACTAACCAGGCCTGCTGGGAGTGAGCAGGAAGGGAGCATTCTAGGGCCATCCGTTAGCCCGGCCTACCATGAGGGAACAGGAAGGGGACGTCCCAGGTCCATCTGCTGAGGCCATATTCGGCCCATTCCCTTGACAGTAAGACACAGTTGAACGAACACGTCTCCCGGGT
This sequence comes from Cephalopachus bancanus, assembly GCA_027257055.1. Taxonomy (NCBI): domain Eukaryota; kingdom Metazoa; phylum Chordata; class Mammalia; order Primates; family Tarsiidae; genus Cephalopachus; species Cephalopachus bancanus. The sequence continues at coordinate 465,279 of JAPVLO010000180.1, forward strand.
GGGGGCTCCAACCAGCTGGCCAGGCCCAGTGTAAACTGGATGATGTTGACACAATCCCAGAAAACAGTCCTCCAGGGCCCGAGAACGTTCCCACTGTGATTTTCTTTCAAGGAACTAAGTAAGGGCCTTAATAATCAAGGAACTTAAAAATTCCTTCAGCATAAGTGGAACTTTATTCTTTTCAAAGCCCTTTCATGTGTGGTTCCTGCAACACCCTCTGAGAGAATCAGAGTAGCAATGCCCCCCTCCCCCAGCCCCCAGTGTTAGCAGGAGAGGACATGGGCTCACTCATGAAGGACCCTTGGGAACAGGGACGACAGCAGCCAGGATGGGGGCCTGGACTCCTAAACTCCTGCCCACCCTATTTTGCCAAACCATGGGGAAGCGCTGGACATTGCACTCGCCGAGGCTGGGACAGGGCAGCTCTTTCTGCTGACGAGATTTCATCCCATGGACCTGGACCCTTTGCTCCTTTCTTTATTATTATTATTATTTTAATGGAATGGGACAGTTCTTGTAGAAATTAAAGAGAAAGTGGTATCAATGCCTTTGCTTTGTCCCACCCACTGTCTCAGGTCCTCAGGCATCATTTGCAAATGGAGGACTAGGCCCCAGAGAGAAGCCTTGCCAAAGGCCACACAGCCCAGGGCCCTGCAGGGCCTCCCGCAGTGGGCCGCCTCCCAGCCTCTGAGCCCTGGGCACCAGCTGGCCTCCTTCTCCAGGATCTTCTGAGCAGAAGCCTCGAGGACAGTGCTTCCCCCAAAAGGCTGCGGAGGCCAGTCAACCTCCCCTTTTCAAGACACTCTGCGCCCCCTGGACCCCTCCACCCAAGTGCCTTTCCCCTGGAAGGTCATCACCGCTCAAGCCTTTCACCTTCGGCAGGAAATAACTCTGGGGTGGCCCTGCGCACTGCCGCAGGGATGCCCCACATTCTTTTCTGGAGGTGATTCCTGACTGTGAGGTCCAAGGATCTTCACCTGCCCAGACTCGCCACCATCTTGTGCTTGCCAGCTATTTCCAAGGTGACGACCAAGGTCTGCAGACTGAGGTGGGTGTTTTCCAGGCTCTGTGACAATCGTCCCCTTACCAAGGGGCCCCAGATGCCAGCTATGTCACAGATGTCAGCTCTCTCAACCACGGCATCCTGGCCTAGGAGACAGGACATCTGGCTTCTCACCCTGGCCTCTGTGTTAGCTAATTACATGACTCTGAGCTGAACCTCGTGGGATAATGAACTTTAAGCAGGTGCTCTTCTAAGGCCTCTTGGGGATAGAGGGAGATTAGAAACAGACGGGAGCCTGGGGTCACAAAGGGCTGAGCGGGGATGTCGGCCGTGTACTTGCAGCACATGTGAGCTGGGCAGGTTGCACACCTGCCTCCCCCGTCAGGCCAGGATGCTACCTAGGGTAGCTTATGGTAAGGAATAAATGGTTAAGCATGCACATTCTACACCAAGGCTGGCGTCTACTGAGATTTTTAAAACGCTGGCTCCTGACCAAATATGGTGACTCATGCCTGTAATCCCAGCACTTTGGGAGGCTGAACGAGAGGGCTGCTTGAGTCCAGGTTTTCGAGACCAACTTGGGCAACACAGCAAGAACTCATCTCTACAAAAAAATAAAAAAAAATTAGCCTGGTGTGGTGGTGTATGCCTGTAGTCCCACCTGCTTGGGAAGCTGAGGCAGGAGAATCACTTGAGTCCAGGAGGTTGAGGCTGCAATGAGCTGGGATCACACCACTGCACTCCAGTGTGGGAGACAGAGTGGAACCCTGTCTCAGAAAACAAACAAACAATGAACCACGAGCGCTTACTGTTCCAGCCCCGACATTTTAGGACGTGTGGTCCCTTCATCGCTTCTCACCAAGGGCTCAGAACATCCACATTGCCCCAAGTACACTGTGTGCAGTGGTAGAGAGAATTTTTTGACCCCCTTTCTCACATTCCCAGAATGGAAAAACGTGGTCGTGGTAAACTTGGGGTGGGGGGCGGCCAGCAGAGGTGGAGGAGGGAGTGCCAGCTCAGGACTGACCAGAGGACAGGCCTGGGGGGCTGTGGCCAGCCCGTTTCCAGACAGCTCCCGTGGGAGAATCCGTCACTCCTCCCTTCTAGCCCTCCAGAGACTTGGCCGCCTGCCGGACCCAAGTCCTAAGATCCAAACCAGGACGAAGTTGCTTCCATGGAAAGAGTGAGTTTCTGCAGGATTAAGAAGCCTTCCCGCTTTTCCAATCCCACCAGAGCTGCTGCCCCCACATTTGAACCAGGTGCAGGCTCATGGCCGTCTACAGGCAGATGGTCCTACACAGGTATTGCTGGCTGTGCCGCGGCTGTCTGCCTCAGTTTCCTAACCAAGTCGGGATTCCCTTCCAGACTTCGCAGATGATTTCCAGAAGCCACGCACCCGCCACCACACACCCCTCTGGGGCTGGCCAGGAGCTGGGAGGCCCTTGGGGCGTGGGGGAGGAGGCGTGTGTTCTGAGATCATGAGCCAAGCTGTGGCTGCAGCCTTGGGTCTGTGCCTTCCAATAGGGCCAACCCGCTTCCTCCATGGGATCAGGAGATCCTTGCAGCCAATGCGGGCCGGACCTGGTGACTCACCCCCGGCGTGTGGTCTCCCCCCAGATGTCCCAGGGCCACATGAAAGGCTAGGGGTATTTCGATCTGGTTTCAAGTTCCTCGCGCTAAATTCCTACTACAAGGGTGTGGGGCCAAGGAGCCTCCTTGCTCCTAGCCCAGACCTCCCGGCAGCCCCACCACTGCCCGTCTGACCCTAGGAACGAGTCCGGGGGCTCCTCTCTCTTCTGGCTTCCCCACCTGGGGCCTGATTCCACTGGAAGTCACTTCAGTACAGCACGGGGGTCCAATGGTGCAGAGGCGGGGACTGTACGGCCGGCCCCCGTAGCCGGCCAGGTCCAGATGCCTCCCAGAGGCTCCCAGCCCCTATCAGGACCCAGGACTTGTGCCAAGTCTCTGGAGTCTAAGCCAGAAAAGGCTGGGCGGAAAGTAGGATGAAACTTCTTCCCCAGACTCCAAGACACACTCTTTAAATTTTAAAAATTATTCTGCATTTTTGTATTAAAATTTCAAACATATTAAAACATAGAATAGCAGGCCCATCACCCACCCACCTCCATGTGCCCGGCACCCAGCTTCAGCAGCTGCCCACGTTGTCCACAGTCACTGTACTGAGGTGCACCATCAGCCTTTCTGAAACTGGGACACATCTTGCAGCCAGCAAGCACAATCAGGGCAGGTTCCTCCTCTTCTTCCCACCCCTGGAGCTACTGTTACGTGAGGAGTCTGACACCTGCTTGTAGGTGAACAGGTGGAAGCAAACAACAAGGAAGAAAAATCCACGGGGAAACCACCGTGCCCTTGGGCAGGGGCCCCACGTTTTACTATCCAAGATCCTTCTTACTGTTTTGTTTTTTTTTTCCCCATCAGACTTGGATTTTAGAGTCTTAATTGACTGTGTTTAGCCTTGTTTTGCCAGAGTTGTGTTTTTTCAGCCATTTCTTCAAGAGAAACTAAATGATCTAGTTGCAGCAAAAAAAAGAAAAAAGTCTTAACCTACCAAATTCCATTTATTAACACTGTCCCTATTTTTAAAAAAATAATTAAAAACAAGGCAGGGCACCATGGCTCATGTCTATAATCCCAGCACCTAAGGTGGCCAAGGCAGGAGGATTGCTCGAGCCCAGGAGTTTGAGACCAGCCTGGGCAACACAGTGAGACCTCGTTTTTATTTTTTTTTTTAATTTGCCAGGTTTGACAGCACACACCTGTAGTCCCAGCTAGTTGGGATGCTGAGGTGAAAGGATTTTTGCCTGAGCCCAGGCGGTCTCGGCTATGGCGAGTCATGATCGTGCCACTGCACTCCAGCCTGGGTGGCAGAGTGAGACCCCAACTAAAAAAAAATAAAAATAAGAATAGCAGTGGATACACCTTTGTTTACAGCAGCATTATTCACAATAGCCAAGTGGTGGACACTCTGCAAATGTCCACAGAGGAGCAGACTGACCAAATGTGGAACATTCATACCGTGTGTTAGGGTTCAGACTTAGACAGGGTGAGAGCGGAGAGGCGAGGTGAGGCGCACAGCCCTGCCGGGGCTGGCAAGCCGGAGGTGCACGCTGGCAACCCAGAAATCCGAGTAGATTGCAAAGAATTCCAACACACAGAGGTGAGAAAAGAAAAGATTTATTTAAGAAAAGTTCACTCCCCACAGACAGGGAGTGGGCCTACACTCTAGGTGAGTGTGGCCTCATAGCCCCCCAGAGTCCTGGCTTAAATCCTTTCCTTGGAGATGTTGCACATGACTGCCATGGCTTCTTTATCGACCACCTGTGGATGTCTGGGAGATCCTGTGACACAGAGACCCATTAATGTCTGCCCACATTATCATAGCCCTTAGAGAAGGGCGTGACAAAGATTCTAATTCTCCTGCACCTTTCCAAATGACATTCCTTAGAGCTAGTGGAGGGTGCACCTCCCCTTATCTCCTAGGCATTCCCAGTGGGTAGCTTCGGGGGATCCTTGGCTTCCCTGTAGATAGGGCCCAATTTACTGGAAGATCCAATCCCCACCTGCTCTCCGGCAACTGCTGAAACTGGGTGCCGGGCACATGGAGGTGGGTGGGTGATGGGCCTGCTATTCTATGTTTTAAGAGCGGTTACAACTTTTGTAATTACTAGTTTCATGACTTTTACAGTCCTTGCCCAATGCATGTTGTCTTAGACCTTGCCCCTTTACTCTAGGCAAGCTTGATTGCCACAATGAGATATCTCTGATACCTGGCACCAGGAAGTCTATTTCTGAAAAGACAAAGTCAGCAAAGTTAATCTTACTTTAAGTGTACATTTCTCCAAAAGCATAGCTTCTACTTTCTCATCATTGTATTAAGATTTAGGAAGATGAGTAAAGAAAAATGCATTTCCCGCTCTTGGACTGTCATTTCACTGTGGAATAAGAATCAGTCTTAAAAAAGGAGTGATAAATTCCAATTTACGCTCCATGGATGAGCCTCGAGGACATTACGCTGAGTGAAGCGAAAGGATAAATACAGTGTGATTCCACTTACTCAGGGGCCCAGAGTAGTCAGATTCATAGACAGAGGTAAAGCAGAGGTTACCAGGGCCAGCCAGGGAGCAGGAAGTTGCTGATGAGTGAGAGCAGCGTTTCCATCCAGGAAGATGAAAGCCCTGAGATGGATGGTGATGGTGGCAGCCCAAGCATGGGAATGCATTCAAAACCACCAAGCCCCAAGCTTGAAAATGGTTGCCTAAAGGTATGCTGTGTACATCCTGGCATAGTAGCAACTTTTAGGGTAACAATGTTCAGGATTTCAAGATGATGGCAGCAGAGCTTTAAGCCAAGGGCGGTCCTGTGGCCCCGCCCTTACACGAGTGATGGTTCCTGGACAGTGAGGGCGGCCCTGGTGGGTGGTGACTAGCATGCACCCAGGCTTCAGAGGCGGAAATCTCGTAAATGACATGACTCAACCGCCACAGACGCCTCCTTGGGACAACAGTTCTTCTCTGGAAAGGAGAGTTTCTCCTTGGCAAATCGCTCAGGAGAAGGAAGAGGTTCCGTTCCCAGGGACTCCAGCCTGCAGAGCCCCCTGCCCCTCAGTGCACTGTGCCCTCAGGCGCCCAGCGAGAGCAGGAGACAGGACCGGTCAGACTCCCCTTAGCTATGGCTGCCAAAAGCTTAGAGCTGCCTTTTCATGATCTTTCCTCCTGCCATTATCCCCAGACCTTTTTGTTAATGCTTGAAGGGTTTCTTGAAATCCTTCGGGGAAATGGCACTCGATCAGGAAAACAAAAAGCCAAGATCCAGAGCAAGCCCACGAGAGCTCTTGTCTTAAATAACTAAAAGCAGAAACAGAATTTCCTGACGTAACATGGCCACTGATGCACAGAATAGAATACTAGAATAGAACCTAGCGGTTACAGCAGTCGGACATCTCGACTCATAGTAAAGCGGGCACCTCTGCCACAAGGGTCTGTGATCTGCCTGGGGATGGGGGCGGCCCCTCTCCAGGGAGGGGCTATGGCCTGCTTGGGGCTGGGGATCAGCGCCTCTTGAATGAGGTTCTTGACCTGCTTCGGGGAGGGGGAGGGAGAAGATGACAGTGACCTCCTGCTTCTGCAGTTTCCTTAAGTATTTGGGGCAGCGTGTCCTGAATCCCTTGGCTTGCCTTTGTTGTGACATGCCCTTCAGGTAGGAGGCATAGAGAGCCTCTTCCACTTCCAGAAGCTGCTGGGAGCTCATGACAAATGCCGAAGGACCCGCCCCACAGGCTTCAGTCAGTCCCCAAGGTGTCGAAGCCACAGCTCGTCCTAGAGAAAGAGTGGAAGGAGGAAGTCCAAGCGGTCAGCGCCACACTTGAAAACCCCCTGAATTTCCCTCAACGTCCCCGCGCACGACTTTGTGTGTGCAGCTCTTCACCAGCTCCTGCCATCAGTAGTCAAGGCCTCTCCAACACCTGTAGGCTACTCGAGTTTTCATCTCTTCAAGACTTTGGCGAAGCGATACCTGCCTGCCCAGTCACTTGTAGATGGGCTGCACTCTCTGACACGGGGCCAGGAACCATTTCACACGACCCACATGCCCTTCCCCTGGGTCCAGGCTGGCTGCCCTGCCGCTGTCTACTGTGACCAGACAAAAGGAACGACGGCCCTAGGTTGGGTCTGAGAAGTCAGATGTGCTCGGGAAGCCGCACCTGCACCATCCATGCGGGGCAGACAGGAGCGCGGGGGCGGTGGTGACACTTCAGGGATGTGGATGCCAAGTCCGAGGAGAGATGTCAAAGGCAGTTCAGAGCTGAGCGCAGAGAGAAACTCTTTATTCTTTCTTTCTTTTTTAATTTTTTTTTAAAGAAATAGCTCTGCTAGGAAGTAAAAGTGTAAAGAAAGCAAATAAGAGACCATTTTAAAGAAATTCCATTCTTTAATAGCAGACACTGGAATGACTAGTGGAGGCCACAGAGTTCCAAGGAAACACAGGCACTGACACAGGTTGAGGGAGACGGAGGAAACACAACATGGAACTGCAGTGTTTCACCCTCTCTGACCAGCCAAGCAGAGGTGCCAGCCTGGGAGGGACGCGCCAGAGGGCCACACCATAGGATCATGTGAACAGGGGGTGGCTGATTTCGTTTCCATTGTCCAACTTTCTGTGATACGGTAATACGATTTTGTTAGTTTTTAAAAATTATAAATGCGGGCAAGGTACACCAAAAAATGAGATAGATGGCCGGGCTTGGTGGCTCAACCTGTCGTCCCAGCACTTTGGGAGGCCGTGAGTGGATTGCCTGAACCCGCGGGTTCAAGACCCGCCCGGGCAACTTGCTGAGACCTTATCTCTACAATAAATCAAAAATTAGCTGGGCATGGTAGGGTGCACCTGTAGTTCCGGCTGCTTGGAAGGCAGAGGTGGAAGGATTGCCAGAGCCCAGCAGATGGAGGCTACGGTGGCCAGGAGCATGCCACTGCACTCCAGCCTGGGCGATGGAGTGAGATGTCAACTAAAAAATAAAAGATAGATATAAAGGATAATAATTGTTAACACTAAATGACTTAAAGCCATCACTGGATTTTGTTAAAGGTTTTGATGAGTCTCTGTTCCAAATGGAGAGACAGGGAGAGAGAGAGAGACATGAAGAGACAGAGAGGGAGAACGAGATGGACAGAGAAAGAGAGAGAAAGAAGCAGAGATAGAGAGAAAGAGAGACACAGCGAAAGGAAGAGAGAGATGGAGAAAGAGTGAGAGAGAACGGGAGAGAGAAAGAGAGAGAGCGCGCACAAAAGGGGGAGAGAGAAAGAGAGAGATAGAGAGAAAGAGAGAGAGATTTAGTCCTTTAAATCACAGCCAGTCTGTGAGAAGGAGACTGCAATAGGGCCGCAGACTGCTGCACCTGAGGCCATGTGTGGCCACCCCCTTGCACAGAACACCAGGTGGGCAGGGCGGGCACCCAGCAGGTGGTCCGTGATGGCTGTCTTTTTAACTTCTGTCTCCCCACAATCCGCAAAGAGAAGCCTCCCCTTCACCTGCTCTTTGGCCATCCCCTTGGCAGGCCCCCATTCCTGGCCCTGGCACCAAAAGTCCTCCGCCTCCAAGTCAGGAAGCTCTCAGGGAACGCAGCAACTGGCTGTGACCTAGAGGAGCTTGGCAGGGCGCAGTCCTGCGTCAGGTTGCTTCTGGGAAAGTGCCCAGAACCACAGGTCCGTGCCTTTTCTCAGTATAAAGCTCACACTTCCCCTTCAACTCCACGAAGCAAAAGGGGTGACTGTGGGAGTGGCCACCCATGAGGCATGGGGAGCAGGAACACCACGCGTCCCCTCAGTGCTCAATGGTGTGGCCAGTGTCCTCTTCCCAGCCCCTTGTCGTCCAGAGAAAAGCAGGGGCGAACAAAGGGAGCCCAGGGCCTGCCCTTCAGAAGCCATGGCGAGAAGTGGCAGGTGCTCATAGACACATTGACAATGGACAGCAGTGTGCAGACACCTTGCAGGTTCCAGGCCAGCGGGAGAGAGGAAGTGTCTACATCGGACCCTCCTGGACATCCCAAGCATCCCAAGGTGCTGGGAAGTCTAGAGGAGGCAGGCTCTAGAAACACCGAGAAAGGCTTGCAAGGGAGGAGGGGCCGCGCAAGGTCTTGAAGGGCAGGTGGACCTTATTGCCAGACAGAAAAGTCCACCCAGAAGAAATGTCAGGGGGAAGTCCACAAAGGTGCACTCTCCCGGCTCCATCAGTGGGATTGTGATTATGGTGACATCTCCAGTAAGCTGCCTTCTGAGGTCACTGTCCCCAGCCGGGAATCTCCCACCACAGTGACCAGCTCCTTCTGGGAACTTTAAAGGGAACTTCAGAGTCTACCTTTAATAAACATCCCCCTACCCCGGAGGCTGAGTTTTGAAAACAGACAGGAAAGGGACATGTGAGATGTATTCAGCTCGATCAACGTATGTTGAACAGTGCCATGTCAAGAGCGAGTCACATCCCTGAACGGCCTGAACTTTCCAGTCCGCGAGGCAGCACATTCTAGCGAGAAGTCTCCACGCTCGCTTTGAACGTGGTTGCATAGTATGAGTCTCCTGTCTGGAGCAGAAACCTGGTTACCAGAGCTGACCAGAGATGGGAACGGGCGGGCATGGAGGAAAAACGACCCACTCCTCTGCAAACAAGAAACTCAGCAAGGTGCAGATGCCAGTCCGCCACACGCCCCAGAAAGTCTCTGTAAACCTGTGGGTTCGTCAACAGCAAGGGTCTGAGGTCAAGCAAATCTGACCCCAGCCAGGACGCATCTTCACCACAGTCTGGAAAGGAGGAGGGTCCCCGCCTGCCCTGGCATTTGACGTGGGCCGGGGTTGCCATCCAGCCAGGAGCCAGCTGACCTGGCCAAGGCGGGCTCCTCTCCCAGCCCGTCGGGAAGGAAAGCGGGGGTCAGCTGGGCCGTTCTGTGGCTGCTTCCTCTGACACTCACCAGCAGGACCATCCTCCTCTCCACCTCTTCTCTACCCCCCTTGCGTCTACCCCTACACGTCCCGGCCACCATTGCAGGATGTCTGCAGCCCAGACTGCCCCGGAGGCCGCTACTTGCAGAAAGGTCCCAGACTCAAATGAACAGACACCTCCGTCCAGAAACACTCCACACAGTGGGAGGAAAAGTGCCATTATGGTTATGTTGAATGGTTATGTTGAAAAGTGGAGACATTTGCAGAGGGGAGGTGTGTGTGTGTGAGGGTTTTTGAGGTAGTTCACTATACTCCTTTTTCTCCATGGCAGAATTTTCTAAATCAGGCATGTCCAACCTGTGGCCCACAGGCTGCATGTGGCCCAGGACAGCTGGGAATGCGGCCCTATAAAATCTTTTAACATGTCAAAACAAACATCTCCAACGTGCACCATGAGAACTCTTACTATGTATATATGCTAATTATATTGTATAATTTACGTGTGGCCCAAGACAATTTCTCTTTACTTGGAGCCAAAAGGTTGGACACCCCTGTTATAAATAGTCTATTACTTAAAAATTCACAGACCCATATAAAGTACCGTCACTAATGTCAGGGAAAGGCAAGCCAAAGCCACAGCTAGATGTCACCTCACACCCATTAGGATGGTGGTTAGCAAAGAAACCAGATCGCAAGTGTGGGCGAGGATGTGGAGAAATTAGGGCCTTGCGTGTGGCTGGTGGGAAGATAAGATGAGCGTCCACTGTGGGAGAGTGTTGTGGTTCCTCGAAAAATGTAGCGTAGATTCCCATGTAGTCAGCAATCACACTGCTGAGTGTGTAGCCCAAAAACTGAAGGCAGGGACTCAAACAGATACTTGTACATCCATGTTCACAGCAGTATCATTCATGGTAGCCAAAGGCGGAGGCAACCCAGCATCTGTCAACAGAGGCACAGATCGAGAAGTGTGGGATATTTATACAGTGGAACATTGTTCGGCCTTAGAAATAAGGAAATTCTGACAGGTGCTACAGTGTGGATCAACCTTGAAAACATTACACTAAGTGAAGCAAGCCATACCCAAAAGGACGAATACGGTATGATTCTACTTACGAAGGGTCTACGGTACTCAAATCACTGGAGACAGGAAGGAGCATGGTGGGTGCCAGGGACTAGCGGGGAATGGGAGTTAGTGTTTAGTGGTTAAGATGGTGAATGGTTATGTTATATATTTCACCACAATTATAAAAGCAGACAAGATAAATAATAAAATAAAAATTCACAGATCTCTTGAAATTACAATTGAGTATAAAACATTCAAACGCTATAGATAAAGCAACAGCCCTTCTTGATGTCCGGACACAGCCACTGTCCTCAGCTTGAGGTATGTCCCCACAGTTAATACGCATTTCCAGTTGTGGGCCCCACATATGGAATTCATATATTTATGATTTTTTACTCGTTTTACATAATTATTATCTTGTTGACATTGTGACCAATCCTTTGCCTATATTTTCTTAGGGTCTTTGTTTCTGGCTTTATCCTTGAGCTCTCTTATCATTTCTTCTCCTCCTCCATGGCTGTTCAAGACTTAGCCTAAGTCTCAGTTCCCCTTGCCTGGTGATCCTGGGCCATAGGACTCCCCCTTCTTTAATTCCTAACATTTTGGAGGCCTGTAAGAACTTGGGAAGTGTTTGAAGCGGCCTTGACCTTGAGGTAGCACATGACCGTGTTTACCCCCACACTGCACTTGACGCCCTGGTCTTGCCTCTGATTAGATCACAGCCCACTCAATGAGATGCTTCTGGCACATTTCCCAGCACCCAGCACAGTACTCAGCACTTGCAGGGATTGGGAAAGAAGTTTTAGAAGTAAAACAATAAGACCTCAGTCTTGTTGTTTGATGAGTGCTTTCCTGGTAAGTCTGTGCTTCCTGCCAGGCACTTGGAGGCTCTTGGCAGAGAAGGAAGTCATGAATGTCTGCCTGGCTTCTCTCTTTTAAACCTGGCAGCACAAGCGTGGTTTTTTCATTTCATGCAAATGTTTGGAAAAATCTGTGTGCCAGTTCCCACCCCGTCTGCTGACACTCTGTGACCCCTTTCCTGGGGAAGTGGATGCCAGGAGATGGGTTCTCAAGACGCCTGTCCTCAGGGAGCCCTAGTTGGGAGCGGCCCCTCCAAGGAGACAATCTGATGATTAAATGGGAGCAAACCAGGAGGGGAGGTTGGGGTTTCTGAAAGGCTCACTCTTGGAGCATGGCCAGACCTGCCTGGGAGGACGTGGCAAAGGCCAGAACCTCCAGCTTTATGGCCACTTGAAAATAGAAAGCCGAGCTCTCATGATATTTGCCAGCAAAAAGGGAAAGAGGTTTCACGTGTACCTTTCCAGAAACCTCTAGAGTCTCTCCCCAACAGGGCCACCAGACACGCACAGGATGGGAATTGGGTCAACCTTGGTCACCGGTCTTTGGAGAGAAGAGAGTCAGAGGAGAATTTAGTGAGGACTGCTGTGATTTCAAGTTGGTTCTCCAAAGTAAAGCAATCCAGTGCCCTTCTTTATTTTGCAACTTTATGGAGGTGTAGTTAAGGTACAATGAACGGCACATGCTTGGAGTGCACAACTTGCCGTGCTTTGGTGTACGTGCACACCTGTACTCGGATCTTTAGGCATGGGACACGTTCTGTCCTAAAGCCTCCTAACACCCCTCGGTAATCCCTCCCTTCCCACCCCATCCCCAGGTCACCACTGTCCTGCTTGCCGTCACCAAGGTGAGTTCGCACGTTCTGTAGCTTTACAAAACAGAGCCGTGTTGCATGTGCTCTGCAGCCTGGCTCCCTTCACTCCAGGCTCACAATGCTGAGACTCATCTGTGTCTCCGCCCACGCCAGGAGCTCATGTGCTACCTTTCACAGCTGAGTAGATTTCACTACACACACGCACCACATCTGTCTCTCCGTTCCCCTGTTGATGAGCCTTTTGCTTGCTTCCAGCCGGGGCCATCACCCAAAAGGCTGCAATGCACATTCGTGAGCAAGAGCGTTTGTGTGAAGAGAGGGTGTCCTCCCCAGCTGTGGGACAGTGGGGCCACATTCAGGGATTTTCAAACAGGCCCAAGAGAGTCTGGACTGCCTGCCCAGACTGAAGAAGGCTGTGGGGCCGACATCCCAGGTCCCGTCTCAAACGTGACAGGGGCTCCAGAGGGTCCTTACGCAGTTTCTTCTGTTCGCTGCACTTTGAGGGAGTTTCCATCGTCAAGAAAGACACTTTGAAAGTTCACCCTCCTCCTAGCCATCCCTCCCCCACCATCTTACAAATAAAGGAGACCGAGGGGCCAAGGCCCACGGCCAAGTCTGTGGCTCCCAGGCAGGGCTCGGGCAGTGGCCGTGGCCTCTTCTAGTGCCCGATTTCCACCTTCTGGGGTGGGGAGGTAGCTGGCACCAGGCTGGCATGGGGCAGAGTCACACTCCACGTATGTGGGCATTTCCCACAGACATCGTGAAGCCGGACATGGTGTACGGTAAGGCCAGGGGTCAGGGAGGCATTGCGGGGCTTTCCAGAGCCAAGAGTGGCTTCCCCGGAATCACCCGGAGCTGGCTTGTGCCCATAGGGCCTGTGAGTCCTTCACCTTGGGGAAAGGAGAAGGGCAAGGACTTCGGGGTCCGTCTTCACCTTCGTCCAAGGTGTCTTCTCTTCGTACCAGGGCCCCTCCTCACCTCCCACAGGGGCTCACCCTTGCCTCATGCTGGGGCCCGATCTCGCCTCACACCAGGAAGACAGAAGAAAGGCTCCCCTCCGCTGCACCAGCCCACAGACTCCCAGGCCCCCCGTCCTGGCACTGACTGAGCTGGTGCACCTCGGGCCGCCAGGTGTCTGAGATGAGGTGCTGTGTGGTGGTCCAGGCCTGGCCCTCCCAGTGCCCCTTTCCTGGGCCCACAGTCACTCCATTCAGGGCTCGGCTGAGCCCAGGCTCAGCCCTGAGTGGTCTGCGGAAGCCACTCCATCACCTGGCCCCTGCCCCCGCCCGGGTGGAGTGTCCTTGGCGGGAGCCCCATCCCCCCTCGGCCCCTTCTTTGGCCCGGAAGTGCTCTCCAACACCACACAGCCCAGCCCCCCAGAAATCCAGCAGCTGCCAGACACTCCCAGCCGGGTCCCACCCCAAGGGCTGGCCCAACACCAGCCTCTCTGGGGGGACCCCAGAGCCTTTCAACAGGACCCCCAGGGGATTCTGCTGGCTGGCTGCCTTTGCCCGGCACCGGCCTTTTCATGAGGGTCTGGACGGAGAGCCCTGTGTGGCCAGCGCTCTGCCAGGGAGGGTTCTGGCCGAGCGTCTGGTTATGGAGATGTGGAGTTGGCCATCCACGACAGGAAGCCCAGCGGGTGCCGCCAACCTCGCCTGCAGGACCAGCCCGGGTCGGGGCCTGGGGCCAGGCCACAGCTCCGCCTGGGAGCGCAGAGCCAAGTCCTGACCTGGGGCCTGGGCTCCCCCTGGGGGTCACCACCACGCTTTGTTTTTCCCCAAGTCCAGGGACAAGGACATCTAACTTGAGTAGCACGGGTGGTTTTTCGCCAGCTGTGCCCTGTGTCTCCCCTGACAGGCGTGGGGACTGCGCGTGGAGGGCCGAAGCCGCCGAGTCAGACAAGGATGCGGCGACCAGAGGTGGGCAGTGGCCCATGGGGCAGGCCCAGGGCGGCGGTTCCCGAGTTTCCTCGAAAAGGTGGCCTCAGCCCCTCCCCAGCTCTTCTTCCCGAGAAATGTGAAAACAACACAGGGGCTTTTCACTCGCTTGCTTGCGAGCCGGCCCAGGATGGGGCAGTGTCTGTTGCTGTGGTTATTCCAGAGATGACGAAACACAGTGGCGGCCGCCGCCCTGCCCCACACGGACTTGCTGGTGACAGCTCCATGACGGAAGGAGCCTCTGCATGCTTGTCAAGCAATTATGACTCCAAAAGCGTCTTCCCGAATCACGCTGGAGAAGGCCAAGCGAGGAAGGCGGATTCCCGTGTGGAGGAGGACGTGCCCGACCCATGGCTGGGGGGTCCTTACTCCACCAGAACTTCATGGCTTGGCGTCCTGATTGATCTCTTGTTTATGCATTAAAAAGTGCTGATGGGAGTCCTGAGGAACACAGCATGGCACGCCCTGGGCCCTGCCCTCAAGGGTTACAGATGAGGCGGAAGAGAGAGCCTGGAGCCTCACAGGTTCAGACTTGACCTTGAGAGCAATAGAGGCCAGGAAAGGTGGCCTGGTCATATTCAGCATCGCGAAGCACAGCCAAGGAGTCAGGGGGAATGGAGTTAACCCAGCTCTCGCCTCGAGTGAAGCAAGACCACACTGGGGTGAGTGAGAGAGAGGCACAAGCAACCTGATATGAGAGCCGAGTTGTTAGATGACTGATTCTAACTGGAGAAGTAACAGAAGCCTTCCTGGAGGAGGTGGCGTGTAAGCTGGGCCTTGAAGGGCATGATGCTTTGGATGGACAGAGGAGCAGAAGGCCTGGAAGGAGAAGGCTAGCCTTGTAAGCAGGATGTCCAGCAGAGTGGCCTGCCGAGAGGAAAGGAAAGAAGAGGAGAAGGAGGAAGAGGAGGAGGAGGAGTCTAAGACAGGATTGCACTGCGTGTGAAGCAGCACGCCACAGATCTGTGGCTTTTGAGGAGGGGGAGTTGGGCTCGAAGGTGAACCTTGCTCGGGACCCTGCAGGGGTCTGTCACCTGACCCTGCCTGGGTGACACCAGCACGTTCCTTGCCTGTTGGGATTCCAGAAACCGATCCCTCCTCCACCCCACACCCGGGCCCTTGCTCAAGTCGTCCGGAGGGGAGCAGAGCATGAGGGCCAGGAGCTGTGTGCCTCCCCACCCCCTACCTTATCCGGAAGATCCGGTTTTGTGGTGTGCAGGGCTTGGCACGAACGAGCACTTATGGACAAATGAAGGAATATGCAAGTGAATGAGTGAGTGGATGAGCCCACAGACTCTGAGGGAATTCACAGAAGGATTGTGTGTGTGTGTGTGTGTGCACGAGCGTGCACGTGCATGCATGTGGGTGTGTATGTGTATATGTGTGTGCATATTGTGCATTGGTGTGCGCATGCAGGTGGGTGTGCATGTGTGTGCATGTTGCGCACCAGTGTGTGTGTGCCTGCATACGCGTACGTGTGTGTGCATGCGTGTGTGCACATGCCTTGCAGTGAGCCTGGGAGAGCTCAGAGGAAGGGACGGGGCCCTGACTGAGCAGAAACTTCAGGGCTGTCTCCCCGCAGCCCACCTCCACTGTTGCTTCCCCAGTCTCCATGTACAGGGCCAAGCCCAGATTGCCCGACAGTAGGAAAAACCTAGCCCTGCCCTGGGACTGAGCCCACATTCCGAGCTTATGAGGACTCTCTCTCTCACGTGGGCAGCAAAGAACTCACAGACAGCATCCCAGGCCTCTCCAGCCACGAGTGCTGATTTTCCCTAGAGCTGCCTCCCTCCAAGCCTATGTGTGACACCTGCCAGCCAAAGCCTCAGCTCCCCGCCATGGCCTGAGAGGCCCCTGCCCCACCCAACCCCTGTCACTTCCCAGCTCACTTCCAACAAGTGTGCCCTCGTGCAGGCTGAGGACTGAGGGCCGACCCTCCTCCCATGGGCTCCCCCCAGCCTCAGGGACGCAGCCTGTGAGAGTCGACCTCGGAAGATGACAGAGCAGCTGGTCCTCGCAGTCGGGCAGAGCCTGGACCTTTTCTTGATCTCCCAGACCCTCACCTGTGAGTGGGAATCGTGATCACTTGCCTCACAGGACCAGAAGGACCCACTGGCAATATCCCATAAGAGAAGTGGATGCCAATTCAGTCCACAAACACTGGTTTCTCTTTTCCTTTTCCTCAACTCTGATTCCCAGTCTCTGCCCTAGAGGCAGCAAACAAGGAAGAATGTTGCTCCCACCCTTACAACAACAAAACAAGCTGGGGAAACTGCAAGTTCAGAACTCTGAACTCATCAGAGAGCTGAGACTTTGGGCTAACGGCTGGCCTGAAATCCCAAAAGAGGCAGGTGCCTGCAGGCAGAGGTGGGGCATGAACAGTGGCTTACCCGGGACCCCTGCACCCCAGCAGGAATTCAGCTGGAACATGTAACAAATGGGCTGGGATGGAGTGTGGTTGGCAAGAAAGAGTGATGTCCAGAGGAAGAGTTGCACCTTTCCCGGACTTTTCTCCAGACCTTAAGGTCAAGCAGGGCATGGAAAGGTGTCCCTCAGGATACAGGCTGGGAGACAAGACAGCAGGCACTGCAGGAGGGACACGAAGCCCTGCCCAGATGTCAGATGCATTATTATCAACAGTGTGGATAAAGGCCTTAATGGGAAAGATGAACAATATGCAGAAGGGTCATTTCAGCAAAAACATGGAAACTATAAGAAGAAATCTAATGGAAACGCTAGAAGCAAAAACAGTAATGGAAATAATGTTTTCAGTGGGTTCATTAGCAGATTTGACACAGACGAGGAAAGAATTGATGAACTTGAGGACAGGTCTGTAGAAATTATCCAGACTGAAACACAAAGAGAGAAAGGAGTGGGGAAAAATGAAAGCAGGACTTGCAAGAGCTGTGGGACAATATCAAACATCCTAACATCCACGTAACTTCAGTCCAAGAAACAAGTGAAAAAAGAGAAGAAATATTGGAAGACATAGCAGTTGAGGATTTTCCAAAATTAATGAGACACCAGACTACAGATCCAAAAACCTCCGTGAATACCGAAATAAATGTCAACACCAGAAAATACACACCTACCCACCCATCTAGGCATACTGTATTAAAACTACTAAATGCAAAAGGCAAAGAACATCTTGAAGACAAATGTAGAAGGAAAAAATACAGTATGCACAGAGGAACAAAGATAAGAATTAGAGCAGACCTCTTGTCAGAGATCATGCAAGCTGGAAGATGATGAAGTGACAACTTAAAGCGCCGGAAGCAAAAGAAACTATCAATCTCCGAATCTATAGCCAGTGAAAATATTTTTCATAAATGAAGGGAAAATAAAGACTTTCTCAGACAAACAAAAACAGAGACCTCGTTGTCAGCAGACCTATAATACAGGAAATTTTAAAAGAGGTTCTTCAGACACAGGAAAAGGATGCCAAAATGAAACTTGAACTTACATTTAAAAAAATGTAACAGAAATGAAATAAACACTGGCAAAACAAAATTATTTTTAAAAGTGTTTAATTAGTCTAAAAGAGAAATGGATGACCAAAGAAAAATGAGACACCCAACCTGCCTTGGGGCCGGCAGGCAGCTTCCACAGCTCTGACCAGGCCCAGCCGCGGTGTCCTGCATGGTCCTCTGTTCTGAGTGGTCCGCCCTCACGTCCCATGCAGTTCCTGAGGATGCAGGGCAGGTGTGGGTGGGCTTCAGACTGAGATCTGGGTCCTGGGATGGGCAGAATCTGGGACTCCTCCCTCTGGGAAGTTCCAGCATGAGCATGTATTCCCAGTTCATGCATAAAAGCACTGCCCCAGCCTGGCTGACAAAATGGGCTTGACTCACTTAAAGATTCATATTATGAACAATGTTTTTAAAAATAGTACCGTAAAAGCCAACTTTACCTCTCCATATGACGCGTC
This sequence comes from Cephalopachus bancanus, assembly GCA_027257055.1. Lineage (NCBI taxonomy): Eukaryota > Metazoa > Chordata > Mammalia > Primates > Tarsiidae > Cephalopachus > Cephalopachus bancanus. Next base: position 483,335 of record JAPVLO010000180.1, read on the forward strand.
TTCTTAGAAACCCTGTTTATTTTTCTGCCTTTCCTTGGGAGTCTGCTGATGGGCTGCCCATGTGGCTAGAGCCCAAGCCTTTGTCCCTCAGAGCTTGCTGTCCCAAGACAGTCCTCAGGGTGACCTGGCCAGCCCAGGAGATGCCTGAGGCAGGCACCTCCCCAGTGCTGGGATCGTAAGGTAATTGTTTCCACTCATACCTCCTGAAAGGTTTCACACTTCTAATGGATGTGCCCCACCCACACCCACCTGTGCAGCTTCGTTCATTCATGTCATTTTCACTTACTCTGTGCCAGGTCCAAAAGTGGCACTTGGGACCCAACTGGGACCCACTTGATCTCTGTCCTCACGGAACTGATAGGGCAGAGATGCATGAATCAAATAATCACACGAATGTGTCACCAGTGGCTATGGTGTTGAGAGCTATACGGGAGACGTGCAGGTCCTGTGAGGGTGTGGGACCCAGAGCTCAGCTCTGGCCAGGAGTATCCTACCAAAATGCCTGCTGAGCCCCCACCACATGTCCCAGGCCTGGATGGTCTTCTCTGCTTCTCTCCACTCATCCTACACTTGTCTGTCAAGGGCAGGTCACCTCCCCTCATGCTCTGCTTTTCTGTCTCTTCAGGAAAGATCACTTCCCTTCCTTTCTGCTTCTCTGTCTGTCCAGGACAGGCACCTCCCCGCCCTCTCTGCTTCTCTGTCCAGAGCAGGTCACCTCCCCTCCCTCTCTGCTTCTCTGTCTGTCCAGGACAGATCACCCCCCTTCCCTCTCTGCTTCTCTGCCCAGGACAGGGACCTCCCCTCCCTCTCGTTTCTCTGCCCAGGACAGGTCACCTCCCCTCCTTCTCTGCTTCTCTGTCTGTCCAGGGCAGGTTACCTCACCTCCACACGGCCTCCCAGGCTGGCCATTGTTTCCTTCTGTCCCCGTTGGGGAGGTCCACTCACTTGGCTCTTTAGGACTGTGGGGACTTCCTGTCTAATGGTGCTGCACATTCACTCTTTGATCATGATGCGTTGACAGATCAAATATTTTTAAAAGATAACCAAAGACTTAGCCAAACTCAAAACAAGATTAACATCGTTGTGGACAACAAATAAGAGGGCACTGTGGTCAACAGAGCTGAATGAACTTCAACCTGCCGGCTCTGGGTCTGGAGGCAGGCCGTGGGAGGTCAGAGGAAGCAGAACTGAAGGAGAGCTAGGCAAGACAGTAGCAGGGACCGGACAGAGGCTCACTGCTTGAAGGCAGGCACTGGAGTGGGACTTCCTTCCAGCCCATGGAATGAGACTGGCTAGCCCCTGTCCAGGGCCATGAATTTTGCAAAGCTGCAGAAGTAAGAGGCAGGAGGACAGGACATTGCCTGTGACTGGGAACTGAGACCAGTCACCCTTTGCCTCGGTATCCCAGTCCGCACAATCCTCCGATTCCCACAGGGCAGGAAACTGATCTGCCATTCCGGGTTTCAGTTCTCCACTGGGCTCCCAGGCGGCTGAATCGTGACCATCACAGAACTGCGTGGCAGGGAGGAGTGAGTTCCGAGGAAAAGGAAGACAGAACAAAGGAGCAGATAAGTTCTCCAAGCCTCCTGAACTCAAATACACCTGCAGATCAAACTTCCAGACCCAGGAGAAACCCAGTGCTTGTGAAGACGGTCCACAGAATTCACTCTCTCTTGGCCGGGCTTGGTGGCTCAGCCTGTCATCCCAGCATTTTGGGAGGCCGAGGCGAGTGGATTGCCTGACCCCGCAGGTTCGAGACCCACCCGGGCAACTTGGCAAGATCTTGTCTCTACAATAAATCAAAAACTAGCCAGGCGTGATAGTGTGCGCCTGTAGTTCTGGCTACTTGGAAGGCTGAGGCGGAAGGATCGCTGGAGCCCAGCAGGTCGAGGTTGAGGTAGCCGGGAGCGATGGAGTGAGACTCCAACTCAAAAAAAAAAAGAATTTGTTCCCAGAACACTCCTTCATTCCAGATGAAATTAATGTTATGGAGCAGTCTGGCAAAGATTTTTCAGTAAGGAGTCTCGGGGTGTTACAGACAAAAATGAAACATCGTTGATGCAAGCTAGGGGCTACATGAGCATCGAGTGTGACCTTAGACAAAACTCCAGGTTTTGGCTTCCACCATCAACTCCGTTTGGCTCCCAGATGAGCTTTATTCAGCAAGAGCAAGCTTCCGTTGCCCTGGATGAAAATTCGAACCACTCCGAAATGTGTTTTTCCTGCTCATTCTTGACAGGTGGTCTTTGGTCACTAAAAACTGCAAACACAGTCTCAATTCCGTAATTGATCTGGAGTTGATCTTCTGCTCCAGGTTGGACTTCCACCAGGAGCGGGGAGTCATGGCTGCTGTCTACTCTCTCTGCACCTCCTCCTTCCCACGACAGCGATGATTTGACTCATCACCAGGGCTGAAGCTGCAGGTGGGAAGAAGGAAAGACAAGGAAGGGGAGAGCATAGTTGCCCTGGCTGGACGACTTGACAGTCTCAGGCCTGGCAGGTAGAGCTGCCTGTAGACATATAACATTACCCTTGGATGGATCTGGTAGATTAAAATCCTCTCTCAGAAGGGTGAGTGGCAGATTCTTCAGAGGCCGTGTGTGTGTCCACTCTCCCTCGTATTTTTCAGGGTTGTTGCCTGCAGCTGCTTCCTCAGAGCCGGGGCGCCTCTGGCCTTTTCTGCCCTCTAGGTGACCCTACTAAAGACCCCAAATGACACAGTCATGGACATGAAAGACCCTCGCCTACCCTTTGCTCTGAGTAACTCCAGGACTGCCAGCCAGTCCCTCTCCTGCTGCTGGCCGAGGTCCTCCTGACCCTCTGCCCCACCCACTCCTCCTCCTCCCTGATTTTTCCCTCGCTTAGGCCCCACCCAATTCTCGGCCAGCTCACTCGGACACAGCTATTTCCTGTTTTATGTGGATGGTAGATTTACTGAGGAGGGTGGGTGGGATCATTGTTTAGTTAAGCTAACAGGATCGTGAGTCAGCCATGCAGAAAGTTTTGGAAAACCCAGCTGGCTCCTGTAGCCCAGAGGGGACTGAGCTCTTCTCACCCTCATTCTCCTGGTTTCCAAGGCACTGAGGTCCAGGAGGCAGAAGCAACTTCTCTTTCAACACTGACCTTTAAAGAAGTCAGAGTAGGAGATGCTTTTATTTTTGCTTTCAAGTGTTTCTTTTCTGCTCTCATTGGAGTTTCATACATTGCTGGTGGATGAAAACTTTTAAGGCATGGTCATATTTTAGTTTCCATCTTCTAGGATTGGGTCAATAGAGGTACAATACCGGACCGATGATCAGAAAATGAATGAAGTGCCCAGTTTTATCACCGGAACTAATTCCAGTGAGGTTATGAGGGGAGAAATCTAAGGAGGCCAGGGGCATCTGCTAAATTTGACTCCAGATCTCTGACCCAGCAAATATGCCGGAGTCATTTTTTAAAACTTGTCTTAAAAAGTAGTTTTAGACTCTGGAAAAGTGCTGATATTAGAGGACACGCCTCTGGTGTTTTGTGGAGGTTAGGGTTAGGTCACCCAAAGTTTGAGGAATAAAAATAATTATAGCTAATAGTTGTCAAATACTTGTCATTTCTTTCCGTCTCGTCACAGAACATCCCGGCAAAAACCCACTTCAGTTTATCCCAAGTGAGGGGAAAGCAGTTACATGTTCAACCTGCGCATTGGACATTAATAGTTCTTGTCATTTAAAAATCAGAGTGTGGTGGCTCACACCTGTAACCCCAGCACTTTGGGAGACCGAGGCCAGAGGATTGCTTGAGGCTAGGAGTTTGGAGCAGCCCAGGAAACATAATGAGACCTCATCTCTACAAAAAAAGCTTAAAAAAATTATTAACTGGGCGTGGTAGCACGTACCTGTAGTCCCAGATGGCTTGGGAGGCTGAGGCAGAAGGATCGCCTGAGCCTGGGAGGTTGAGGCCGCGGTGAGCACTGCAATCCAGTCTGGGTGACAGAGGAAGACCCCAACTAAAAAATGAATAGATAAATACAAATCAGTCCAGATTGTCTTGACAGTCCATCCCAAAACTGTGCCCCAGTTTTTCTTCTTCGACTGACTACAGGAGACAGTTCACTCGCAACTTCTCTGGGGGAGGCAGACCACCTGCCTTTGGGAATGTTTCACAGCACTGTCCAAAACAAACACAGCGAGAGCCACACATGTGATTTCAAAGTGTCTAATTGCCACTTTGAGTACATTCAAAGGGGACGAGTTAAACTAATGTAATGATATACTTTGTTTAGACCAATGCATCCGTCATAGTGTCATTTCAGCGTGTGATCACTCTTGACATTATTTCTCACATGCAGTCTTCCAAGTCTACTGTGCACTTTACACTAGCAGCTCAGTCTAGACCTGCCACACTTCAAGGGCCCATAGCCACATGGGGCTGGTGGCTGCTCACTGGGCAGTGCAGAGTTTGGAGATCCAGTATTTCTATTTATCTGTGGAAAGACGAAGTTGTATTTATTGAAAGCCAAGACACCATGGTCCCATCAGTGCACGCTGTCTCACTGAATCTTTCTTATAAGGCTACAAAGTTGGCACGGCCATTCTCACTTTTCACACGAAGAAGCTAAGGCCAGAGACATTAACGTCCCCAAGCTCACACAGCCATTTGATTCCAGAATGACACTAGAACTCTCACCACCTGGGAAAAACTCACTGAGTCTTCAGGCAGAGCAGGGAGCAGGTGGCCAGAATCACCCCAGGGCAGGATTTCCCAACAAGAGCGACAGGAATGACATTGATAACTGCCATTTTCCAGAGACTTCCAGGCCCTCCCGGCACTTGCTGTCTGCACCCATGTGGAAACTTTCCACGGTTTTGCTCCTGTGGCTTCAATGCCAGGCAACCAGTCTCTGTGTGGAGACAGCCTTCTTCCTCCCCCAGCGAGTGAGATGTCATGGTGGACTGGTCACTGAGTATGCCCTGCACCCTGCACATCTACTCCTGGAGTTGAGCCAAAGGCCACGTGTAAATATTCAGAACCTCCCTTGTTTCACAATTTTAAAACTTTATCCAGAGTCAGCTTTGTCGGTGTCAGAGTTTACAAGAATCAGAGTCCACAGCCTGTTGGTACATGGGCATCTGGAGACTACTTCGGTCACTTGGGGACAGCCAGGCCTGAATTTTCCCTGGCTGCTACCACCACAGTGGCTACAGCTGTGCCCAGTGCATACAGTGGGTGCTTAACAAATACCCGCTGGAGGGCAGATGGATGGACAGATACATTGATGGTGGACTGACGGACGGATGGATGGACGGATGGTTGGATGGATGGATGGATGGATGAATGGATAGATGGATGGGTGAATGGAGGGGTGGATGGATGGGTAGATAGGTGGGTAGATGGATGGATAGATGGATGGGTGGATGGATGGGTAGATGGATGGGTGGATGGGTGGGTGAATGGATGGGTGGATGGGTGGGTAGATGGAAGGGTACATTGATGATGAACTGACAAATAGATAGGCGGATGGATGGATGTGTGAATGGATACAAGCATTGATGATGGACTGACAGATAAATAGGTAGATGGTTGAATGGATGGGTATATTGACGATGGACTGGTAAATGGATGGGTGGGTACACTGATGATGGACTGACAGATGGACAGATGGATGGTCTGATGGACTGATATATTGACAGTGGACTGGCAAATGGATGGAGGGGCGGATTAATGGGTGGATGACTCCTGCCCCGTGAGTCTGAAGCGGGACTCTACATTCTTCACCTCCTTGGGTCACTCTGGTGGTTGGCCAAGGATAGAGCCCTCGGCCTGATCCCCGGCCCTGCCACTTCTGAGCCTTTAACGTGATGACTGAGAAGGGAATCGGAACCATCCTTTTGACCATGAATTAACATTAGCTGAAGAACCACAGCCTGTCCGCTGAGCAGAGATTTCTGGATTCTCCCGTTCAGAGATGACAAGCTGTCCACTCTCAGTTTGAGCTTTGCTTGGACTGCAGTATTTTTTAAAAGATCTGAATCAACTGGAAACATTTAAAAATCAGATGATTTTTTTAAAAAAATCTGGTTGTCTGGACCACCTTGGGAATAAAAAGACAGAGAAAAACAAGTCCCAGTGGAATTGGGTCCCCACTGTTACAAGACGTGGACGTCCGGAACCCAGCAGCCGCCGCCTCTAGACAGGCACAACCTCTGCAGTTTGCCATAGTCCCCGCCAGTCCTGTTACTCACTCTCTGTGCCTCTTGGCTGTGTAGGCATGTGAGATGGCACCCCTGCTTCACCATCCACCCCTTCTTAAAGATGAGGGAACAATTCCCAGAGAGAAGCCACTGGGATGGGTTCAGGCTGTTGGCCAAGGGCAGGGACCCCAGATTCCCCCATGCCAAGGGGCCAGTTTCTTTCTTGCTGCTTGTTAGCTGTCAAAGTAGGTCAAGAACCTGAAATCTAAGATGTGTGAAGAAAAATTAGTTAAGAAGTTGACTAAAAGGGACTGGCAGTAGTGGGAAACTGTCAGGGGAGTGGGGTGGGATTGGCAGTTGAGGAAAACTGCTAGGAGAGGGACGGGCATACCTCATCAACAAGGTATAATCAACGCTTGTATACCTAACACTGAATTGCACCCCATATCTTTATAATAAAAAAAAGAAGTTGGCTAATTAAAGCACTGTCATTCCCATCATGATTGTCACATGATGTGCAGAGTATGTTATGATAAAGCCCCTTCCAGGCAACAGCACAAGAGAAACAGAAAAGACCTGTAGGATACAGGGAGAAAAGCACTTGAGGATCATTTTAGAACACGTGATCACATGAACCAATGTGCCAGCACACATCTAAAACAGCACACATGCACTCAATAAACTGATCATTTAGCAGACAGACATGAATATGATGCTGTCTCAAAAGGATAAGCATACACCTTGTTAGGTGAGTTATAGCTAATTACCTCATTAGTTGATACACAGCAACATATCAAGATAAATTCAGTCAGCTTGAAACTGTTGGATCCGAAGGAAATAGGAGAGTTTGGCTATTTTCAGGTCATAGGCAATCCCCAAACTTGATTTTAGGCCAGAAACCGATTCACCTTTTGTAACTGCACAGCCTACTCACGGCCTGAATTGTCTGCCCCTCTCGCCGCTTTCCTCTCCTCCTCCCCAAGCCCTGACCCTGATCGAATCCCTGATCCAGAAGGGTCTGACAGACTTGCTAAGGGGAAATGTTGTGACTCCAACTAGCTTCTGGGGCCACCATGTCCCAGGGATTAGAGCTTTAATGGGGATTAAGAACCACATGTCCAAGCGTATCAGGCTCAGAGGAGACCCACTTCATGCCCCAAAACTGCTCCCACCCGACCCACGTCCTCCTCTGTGGTCACCAGCCTCCCAGCAGGAGCAACCCTATACAGGACCAAGACAAGACCTGCTCCAGTGTCCTGCCCCAGAGGCCAGTAGTCCTTTAACCAACTTCCCCAGTACTCAGGGATTTGGATTCCAGCGGGACAGTCTCCATCCACGTTGTTACGTTTTGGGGAATGACAACAAACCTTTGACTTTGGAGATGACTCTTGGCGGGCGTGAACAGGCCTTATCTCTGTCCGGCTGTCAGCTCGTGGTCGCAAAACAGCCAAAGGAGCAGAGGGCAGCTGGCCTGCCCAGCCTGCTGACTCTTGCTCTCTTCAGCATCTGTCCATCCTTGCATGGTCCTCCCAACAGCCCACATGATAAGCGTCATAAGCTCCAGTGTCCAGACCAGAACATGGTAGCTCAGAAAAGTTGCATGACCAGCCTTGCCCACATGGCTGGCCAGTGGGCTTGTTCCCTGTGTGAAAGGATGTTCCAGGACCAGAGGACGAGCCTCTGTTCTCGTGGAGGCCACAGCCTGATGAGAGAAAACGATCTCTACCCACTTCTAAGTGAGCATCTGTCAATGGGCAGTGGTCACAGCAGCAGAGACCAGGAGGGGAACAGCATTTGGATACCCTAGGCCTGGCCCAGCGTCGGATGGGTCTGCCCACAGCGGGCCCTCGGGACCATTCGAGGGTGAATGAATGAACAAGCCCTTTGAGAAGTAGGATTTGAATTTAGCATATTGTAACGCACTCCTTCCTAAAGCATGGCAATGCCTGTCTTCAAGCAGGGTTTCATGGAAAGATACGGGATCCAGCATCAGGAAACGCAGCCCTGTTAGCTCCACTGCTTTGGGCCTCGCCGCCTCTGCAGAACAGCGACAAGGTCACCTGAACCTCACGGATGGCGATGAGGAGGAAACGGGGCAACGTGTGCAGAACCCTAAAGCACTACATACACTGTCGTCCTATTTTCTGGGCAGGACCAATGGAGGAAGCAATCTTCTGATTCTGATCGTCGGCTGTCAATGCTCTTCAACCACAGCTGTAGGCAGCCTGTGGACTGCCCTGTGTGGTGAGAATGGCCCCTCCAACCCCACCCACCCAAGATCCAGTGGGTCCTCAGGGGTGTCCCCCAAGGATCCGTCCCCAACACATTCCTGGGTGAATCTGACACCCCACAGAGACGGCCTGTGGAAGGGGCACCCGATCTCTGCCTTCATCTCCACATGGCCTCCTCCTCCCCCATGTGTGTGCCTCAGTGTCCAAACTTCCCCTTGTTATAAGGACCCGAGTCATAATGGATTAGGAGGCGGGAAGATTGCTTGAGCCCACGAGTTCAAGACCAGGCTGGGCAACATGGTGAGACTTGCTCTCTACAAAAAATTATTTAAAAAGAAAAAATTAGCTGGGCTTGGTGGCCTGTGCCTGTAGTCCCAGCTACTCAGGAGGCGAAGGCTCCTATTTGGCGGGAGTGAACAGGCCTTATCTCTGTCCAACTGTCACCTCGTTGTGAGCCATGAGTGTGCCACTGCACTCCAGCCTGGGGAACAGAGTGAGACCCCCGACTCAATAAATAAATACATAAACAGCCAAATAAATAAAGGATGAGGGTCCACCCTTGTGACCTCATTTTAGCTGAATTCTACCTGCAATCACCCTATTTCGTGGGAGGCTCTTGGTCTGGACCAGGCTCCTGCACTAGGCCCAACAGACCCAGCCCAAAGGAAGTCACTCACGCTTAGGTTCCAAGCACCAAGCAGAAGCTGCGCTGTTGGTCTGACCTTCTGAGGAACCGGGAGAGGGACGGTGGCCATCCCCCAAAAGCCGCTTCTCGCTGGCCTGACAAGGAAGCCCCTGCTACTTTAACATTCATAAGAACAGCAACTTTGAGACAACCCATCCCCTTTAAGCTCTCCATCAGCTTTCCTTGGCCTTTTCTGTCTCATAAACACACCTCCTCTGTTCAACTCATCAGAAAACTGGCTCTACAGAATGAAGTGCAGCGTGAGTGTGTGAGTGTGAAAAGCCAACTGAGATGGTTAAGATAAATTTCTTGTAATTTTATCCTCAGACAAGATATATTCTGAGCTGCTCCAGATTCAGGCTGAGATCCATGACGGGCTCTCCTTTTCTCAAGACTCAGGCTGAGCTACACCACGTGCTCTCCCCGCCCACAGAGTCAGGCTGACTTACACCATGGGTTCTCCTGGTCTCCAGACTCAGGTTGAGTTACCCCACATGCCCTCCTAGCCTTGGACTCAAGCTAAGTTATACCAATGGCTCTCCTGCTCTCCAGACGCAGGCTGAGTTACTCCACATGCCCTTCTATTCTTTGGACTCAGCCTGAGTAATATCAGGGGGTCTCCTACTCTCCAGACGCAGGCTTAGTGACACCACGACCGCTCCTGGTCTCCACAATCAGACTGAGTGACACCACATGCTCTTCTGGCCAACAGACGCAGGCTGAGTTAACCTACCACATCTCCTGGTCTCTACACTCAGACTGAGTTACACCAGGGGCTCTCTGAGTCTCCACACTCAGACTGAGTTACACCACGGGCTCTTCTGGTGTCCAGAATCAGGTTGAGTTATACTACAGCCTCTCCTGGTCTCTAGACAGCTCTCCCGGTCTCCAGACTCAGGCTGGGTTACAACACTACCTCTCTTCTTCTCCAAACTCAGGCTGAGTTACACCTCGACCTCTTCTGGTCTCCACACTCTGGCTGAGTTACACCACAAGCTTTTCTGGTCTCCAGAATCAGGTTGAGTGACATTACAGGCTTTCCTGGTCTCTAGACTCAGAGTGAGTTACACACAGCTCTCCTGGTCTCCAGACTCAGGCTGAGTTACATGGCAACCACTCTTGTACTCCAGACAGGCTGAGCTACACAACATGTTCCTCTGGTCTCCAGCATCATGATGAGTTACACCATGGGCTCTCCAGCTCTCCAGAATCAGCTGAATTACACCATGGGCTCTCCAGTTCTCCAGAATCAGGATGAATTACACCACCAGCTCTTCTGGTCTCAAAAATCAGGCTGTTACACCACAGGCTCTCTTGGTCTCCTGATTCAGGCTGAATTACACCACGAACTCTCTTGTACTCCAGACTCAGGCTGAGTTACACAACGTGCTCCTCTGGTCTCCAGCATCATGATGAGCTACACCATGGGCTCTCCAGCTCTCCAGAATCAGGCTGAATTACACCGCCGGCTCTTCTGGTCTCCAAAATTGGGCTGAGTTACACCACGGGCTCTCTTGGTCTCCTGACTCAGGCTGAGTTACACCACAACCTCTCTTATACTCCAGACTCAGGCTGAGTTACACCACAGGATCCCCTGGTCTCCAGAATCAGGTTCAGTTATACCACAGGCTCCCCTGGTCTCCAGACTCTGACTGAGTTACAACATTACCTCTCTTGTTCTCCAGACTCAGGCTGAGTTACACCTCGACCTCTCCTGGCCCACAGACTCAGGCTGAGTTACAGTATGAGCTTTCCTGGTCTCTACCCTCAGGCTGGGTTACCCCACAGGCTCTGATGGTCTCCAGAATCAGGTTGAGTGACACTACAGGCTCTCCTGGTCTCTAGACTAGGAGTGAGTTACCCCACATGCCCTCTTAGCCTTGGACTCAAGCTAAGTTATACCAATGGCTCTCCTGCTCTCCGGACGCAGGCTGAGTTACACCACAACCTCGCTTGCACTCCACACTCAGATTGAGTTACACCACGGGCTCTCCTGTTCTCCAGACTCAGGCCGACTTACACCATGTGCTCCCCTGGTCTCCAGACTCAGGCTGAGTTACCTCATGTATTTCCCTGGTCTCCAGAATCAGGCTGAGTTACACCATGGGCTCTCCTGGTCTCCAGGCTCAGGCTGAGGTGAACCGTGGGCTCTCCTGATCTTTACACTCAGGCTGAGTTACACCACGACTTCTCCTGGTGTGCAGACTCTGGCTGAGTTACACCATGAGCTCTCTTGTTCCCCAGATTCAGGTTGAGTTGCACCGCCAGCTCCCTTGGTTTCCAGACTCAGGTTGAGTCACACCATGGGCTCTTCTGATCATCACACTCAGGCTGAGTTACACCACAGCCTCTCCTCATGTCCAGGCTCAGGCTCAGTTACACTATGTGCTCCCCTAGTCTCCAGAATCAGGCTAAGTTACACCACACACTCCCCTGGTCTCCAGACTCGGGCAGAGTTGTACCACGGGCTCTCTTGTTCACCAGACTCAGGTTGAGTCACACCATGGGCTCTTCTGATCATCACACTCAGGCTGAGCTACACCACACACTCTCTTACTCTCCAGACTCTGGGTGAGTTGCACCACGACCTCTCCTGGTCTCCAGAATCAGGCTGAGATTCATTGACCACAGGTTCCTCTGGCCTCCAGTCTCACAGTGAATTACCACACTGTCTCTTTGGTCTCCAGTCTCAGGCTGTTACACCACAGGTTCTCCTTGTCTCAAGACTCAGGCTGTGTTACACCACAGCCTCTTCTGGCCCCTTGCTCTCACATGGCACATCCATGGTGGGACTTTCTCCCTCTGTGGTTGCGTGAGCCAGGTCCGTACTGTATGTATTATGATATATGTACTTACCTGCATCTATAATACATACACAACCATAGAAATGTTTTTTGACTGACGAAGGTCTTAGTCCCAATAAGCCTGTTGTCAAGTTCAAAATTACATATGGAACCCCCTCAGTCAGCAACCATCTATCTGTACCTCTTATTGGTTCTGTGTCTCTGTAGAACCTTGACTACTACTCCCAGTCCAAGAAGTAACTCAGACAGGCGCTCCAGAAAATGTGGCCTCTCTAGAAATAAGGTGGTCGTTCTCAGACTTCTCCCCTTCCCCATCTCTCTGCAAGATGACTAATGGTTTCCACCCTACAGCCGCACCTGCAGGCAGAGTACAGTCGTCCAGCGGGGCGCATGGCATCTGCACTCTCTGCCCTCAGAGAGTGTCCAATTATCCAGCATGGTGTGTACATTGTCTGCCTTCAGGGAGTGTCCAGTTATCCAGCGTGGCATCTATACTTGTCTGCCTTCAGGGAGTGTCCAGTCAACTGGCATGGTGTCTACACTCTCTGCCTTCAGGGAGTGTCCAGTTGTCCAGCGTGGCATCTACACTCCGCCTTCAGGTAGTGTCCATCCTCATCCCAGTGGTGGCCTGTCCCACCAGCACTTGAAGCCGGTAGGGCTCAGGACCAATTCTTGGCCTCTCAGGGCCAGCTGTATCCTCCAGGCTGTCCTCTCAGCTCACTCTTCCCAGTCAAGGTCAGGTGGCAGCTCCCGTGTGGTCCGTGACCGGTGTCTCCCCAGTTGCCAGAACAAACCAGTACTGGCTTGAGGCCTTGGGGGTTCCTAGGGGAAACACGTCAGGAGCTGGAAGGGGCCATGCTTGCTTCAGGGACACTATGGGTCCTTCTCTTGCCCATTTCCTTCATTATTGAAGCCCTTTGCCCTCTGCCCTCTGCCCTCTGCCGCCACTTCCAGCTCCGAGCTCCAAGCCAAACTGCACAAGGAGAAAAGATTCATGCCTTCTTCCCTTTGTGGCTGAGCCAGGCCACTGCAGTTGCCCTGATGACAGCCCACTAGGGGACAGTCCCTCGTTCAGCTGCTCTTGCCCCAGGTGGGGCAGGAACTGTGACAGCCACGTCTGCTGAACCACAGTGTCCACGGAAAACCCAAGCCCTCATTGTGTGCCATGCCCGGGGCACCTTGTGGCTCTTGGCCCAACTTCAGAGGAAGACCGAGACATACATTAACCAGCAAATCGGTCAAGCGTCAAGCAGGGGTGAAAGCAGAAGTGAGAAGGAACCCACTGTGCTCACTGCACCTGCCTCCCGCAATGCGGCTTCCCACCCCAGCCCACCGTAGCCCCCACACTGTGGCCCCAAGGGGGTCCAGTGGAACCCAGTCCCTTGACCACACCACCTTCTTCTTGAATGCGGTGCAACACCGATGGCTCTTGATCACTTACACTGGCGGCGTGTCCCAGGCGTATGCGACAGGTGCCTTCTGAGGTCTTCACAGGCCTCTCAATTCCTCACAGCCACTCCAGAGAAAGGCACTACGATCAGCCCTAATTTTTAGAGAAAGACATGGAGGCGCCAAAAGGCTGGGTGACTTGCCCGAGGGCACACAGGATGGGGTGGAGCCAAGAATCATGTCCAAAGCTCCTGTTCTCCTTGACCAGGTCACCGTTCCTGGAAAGAGGGACAGGTCTCTGATGCAGATTGAAAAGCGAGTTGGGGGGGGTGAAGGTGGGGGGTAGGTGGCAGGTTGTGTCCCCACACGTGTGAGGCTGTTTTTTAAAAGTGTTCTTGCCAGACGCAGTGGCTCACGCCTGCAATCCCAGCACTTTGGGGAGCAGAGGCAAGAGGATTGTCTGAGCTCAGGGGTTTGAGACCAGCCTGGACAATTTGGCAAGACCTTCTCTCTACAATAAATCAAAAAAATTAGCCAGGCGTGGTGGCGCATGCCTGTGGTTCCAGCTACTTCCAGCTGAGGCAGGAGAATCACCTGAGCCCAGCAGGTCGAGGCTGTGGAGGCCATGAGCGTGCCACTGCACTCCAGCCTGGGCAATAGAGTGAGACTCCGACTCAAAAATAAATAAATACATAAACAAATAAAAATAAAGAGGTTCTCGGTGGGTCTTGGCTAGTTTCCTGGTGGGATGAAACTCCATGATTCACTGGCCTGCCCTTCCTTCTGGAGCCCTGGTCACTTTGTCCCTGGATGAGTGGTTCCCTGGGACAACTCAGTGTGTCTCCTGTCTCCTATGGAACTGGTACCTTGGAAGCCACTCTGGGCAGTGTCATCTCCATGCTCTCTGAAGTCCCAGGGCCCAGGATGGCAGCGTCTCTGCCGGGGACAGGGGCCTCTTGGCCCTACGAGGGTGCCATGCTGCTGCAGGGCCGGCCTCTGGGAGCATGGGGTGGGGCAAATGTTTATCACACGGGACCTAAGACCCGTATGTGGACCTGATTCTGCTCTTGACGGTACACATCCTTGTGCCGTATTGCCTACAGATTGAATAAACAGTATGTTTCATGCTTGCCTTTTATTGTTTAGTGGTAAAATACACAAAACATGAAACTGACCGCCTTAACTGCTTTTAATCTTACAGTCCGGTGACACTGTCATTCACACTGTTGACCCATCACAGCCCTCCACCCCCAGAACCTTTTATCTCAGAACCTGAAGCTCAGTCCCCATGGAGCGCCAGCTTCTCCACTCCCCACCCCCAGCCCTGGCACCCACCCTGCAACTCTCTGTCTCCCTGACCTCATGGAAACAGAACCTCGCAGTATTTGTCTTCCTATAACTGGCTTATTTCACATCACATGATGTCCCCAAGATCCATCCACGCTGCAGCATGGCACACGCATGTAATAAATGTGTGTAGATGTTGATGTGACCAAAAGGCATCACAGACATTTTGGTGATTAACTAATACTGATATAACGTTTACTCTTTGCAGGGTTCTATCCTAAGCACTTTACATGCATTGACTCATTTAATCCTCATGACTGAGACAGAGAGGCCGACTAACCCGCCAGAGACCCCACAGCCTGGGAGCACCAGGGCAGGCTTGGATCGCAGCATACAGGCTCCAGACTGTTTGCGCTGCACGGGCAGTTCCTTGTTGGTCCACACTTGCTCAACCGGCAGACACAAGAAAAACACGACCCCGACATCACGTGGAAGGGAAGGAGCCTGCAACCTGGAAGTCTCCAGAGCCTTAGCTCAATGGCCAAGGCCAAGGCTGTGTTTTTCTGTTAATAACTTTTCATTGGGGACTTAGAAGATGCAACAATCGCACAGAGTTTCTGCACAACCTCGCCTGGTTCTAGCTTCCCCCGACACTGTCATCTTCCATTGACACGCCTGTCAAAACCAAGACACCTCGTCTGTGACTACTAACCCACCTGGGGCTGTTTGGAAGCCACTGGTGCTCCCGAGGGTATTTCTGTTTTGTGCCCTGGGACCCAGGCTAGGATTCCACGTCACCTTGGCTGTCGGATCTCCTCAGCCTCCCCTGGTCCCTGACACCTTCTCAAACTGTTCTTGTTCATGACCTTGGCTGTTTAAAGAGCCCTGGTCAGGTATTTGTAGACTTGTAGACTGTCCTTGTTGGGGGTTGTTGATTTGACTGGGCTCATGGGTTTTTGGTGAAGAATGCCCCAGAGACACAGTGTTCTCATCATAGCACATCAGGGTACACATGGTGTCCACACTGCCATGATGTCAGCCTGGGGTATTCAGTCAAGTCTGTGTGTCCAGGCTTCTACTGTGCATGGGGTCCCTGTCTACACTCAGTCCTGTGGGCGCGAGTCATCGGTCTGACCCATGCCCTGGGTAGGTACGCTGTAGCTTAAATTCCCCCTTGGAGAGGGGCATATCAGCATGCTATTTGGAATTCTTCTGGAAGAAGGTTTGTCTCTTCTCCTGCCTTTATTCATTCATTTGAGAATTCATTTCTGTCAGTAAGGGGGTATGAGTAAATGCCACTTCTGTACTCGGTTTTGTGGCCTCACCAGGCAGCCATTGGTGCCGCTCTGGCTGTGCGGGCCTGGCTGAGATCCTGTCCCCGTGTCGTCTGCCCAGTCCGGGCTCAAGTCCTCCACACCTCTGTCCACACAGTCTGCTCAGAGCGCATTCCCCCAGCTCCAAGCTTCCGGCTCTCTAAAAATACCCTCGGCGACACGCTACCTGCCTGGCAGGCATATTGCTGTCTGGGTGTTTCACTTGACAACCTCTCATCCTCCATCCCTCTTTCCTCCCACCCTCTGTTCCTCTTTTCCACTCTCCCTCTGTTCCTCCCTCCCTCCTTCCCTCCCTCCCTCTAACTCCTCAAAATTCTGCCAACTCCTCAAGGAAAGAGAGGCTATCCTCTTTTCTTTCTCTCCGTCCTCTCCAAATAGCAGGTATTCAGCAATTCCATGCATTCGGCTGAACAGAACTGGTGGATCAGATACACACACACCAGAACAAATTCAGATAAAACAGAATGCTTTTTTTTTTTTGAGTCGAAGTCTCACTCTGTCGCCCGGGCTGGAGTGCAGTGGCACCCTCATGGCCACCACAGCCTTAACCTGCTGGGTTCAGGTGATCCTTCCACCTCAGCCTTCCAAGTAGCTGGAACACCAGGCACATGCCGCCACATCTGGTTAATTTTTTTTTTAATTGTAGAGATGAAGTCGAACTCATGAGCTCAGGCAATCCACTCACCTCAGCTTCCCAGAGTGCTGTGATTATAGGTGTGAGCCACTGCACCAAGCCCATTCTCACTTTTAAATAATAAAATTATTAGAAGATATTTACTTACCTCTGAATATTTCTTATTTATTTTTTAGTTGGAGTCTCACTCGGTTGCACAAGCTGGAGTGCAGTGGCACACTCCCGGCCATCACCGCCTTGACCTGCTGGGCTCAGGCGATCCTTCTGCCTCAGCCTTCCAAGTAGCTGGAACTACAGGCACACACCACCATGCCCAGCTAATTTTTGTTGTTGTTGTTGTAGATATGAGGTCTTGCCAAGTTGCCCAGGCTCGTCTCAAACCCTTGGGCCCAGGCAATCCTCTCACCTTGGCCTCCCAAAGCATCACGCCCGGCCCAGGATACAGTCTTTAAACCGTCTTATTTCCAAGAGCAGCAGAGCAATTTATCTCATGACAAGAGTGTGATTTTCTCAGACCCAAGCACCCCTCCCATAAAAGCTGTGGCCTTCTTGGGACCAAGTGCTGGGACTGCTCTGACTCACAAATCATGTCTCATCCTTTTTCTCTGCAGATTCCACCGGTCAATCTGTCGGACCAAGGTCCATTACCAGGGATTCACTGACTGACGACAAGCTGTGCCCTGGTAGAAGAGTGTGTGCTGGGTGCTTGCCCCAGCAGGGCTCTTGGGAAGCTGCCTGTGCCCCACATGAGCAGTGGCCACATGGCGGTCTGCCTCCGGGCAAAGAGGAAGCCAGGGGAGGTGGGCATGGGGCACAGCCATCCTCTGGCTCCACCCAGAGGGCTGCCACGGCGCTTCCCTGGCCCTCGGTCACCTCGTAGCTTGAAATACGTTTCTTGCCCGGTGCCGTCAGCACAGGGCAGGCCCGCAGCCCAGCCAGGCGTGAGGCAGGGTGGTCCTGGTGGTTGGGCCACGGCTGTGCGGGGCTCTGCTGGAGCGGCTGCTGAGAAACGAGCTGTCCCTCTCACTGCCTGACAGACGCAGTTCAAAGCTGAGTCCGCTGAAGTGATGGCTCACACTCTGTCGCCCAGGCTGGAGTGCAGTGGCGCATTCACAGCCACCACAGCCTCGACCTCTTGGGCTCAGGTGATCCTTCCACCTCAACCTTCCAAATAGCTGGAACTATAGGCACGTGCCACCACGTCTGGCTATTTTTTTTTAATTGTAGCGATGAAGTCAAACCCGCAAGCTCAGGCAATCCACTCACCTCAGCCTCAAGTGTCAAGTGTCAAGTGTTGGCTTCATCTGACCCCAGCCATGAGACCGGCTCCAAAAGAGACTGGGTGATCCTGTCCCCGGCTACTGACTCCTGCAGTGGCCAGGTATTCCTGTCCTCAGCTACTGACTCCTGGAGTGACCCGGTGCTCCTGTCCCTACCTACTGACTCCTGGAGTGGTCAGCTGTTTGTGTCCCCAGCTATGCGAGTGGCTCCTGAAGCGGTCAAGTGCTCCCATCCCTGGCTGCATGACTGGCTCTGGAAGTGGCCGGGTGCTCGTGACCTCCGTGCCACTCCAGCTTTCACTCTTCCCTGGGCCTTGTGATTAGCCAGGCACCTGCCTGCTCTGAAATCGCCTTCTAGCCCTCCAAGGCTCTCAGGCGACATGGGGTCGTTCCAAGCCCTTCTCAGGAATTATGAGGTCATGAGAACCTTGTGTGGAGTTCATGTGCTATTGTCATCTATTGACAAGGGTTCCACCCTTGGCCCCGTGAGCAGAATTGCTGAGAATGCTTCCCTATGCCTGCCCCAGAGTAGGGTTCCTTTCCCATGCCTGGGAGATGGGCAGTGGGCAGTTATGGTGCCAGGCTTCTATTCATAAGCCCATAACACTGACCACATTGTTCACAGTAGGCTGGATGCGAGCATGAGTTATTGCACCATGGCTGCCAAGTGTTGCATTGGCAGAGGAAATTGCTTCCAAATACCTTGACTCAGGTGGCCAAGTTACCTTATGAGGACTGCACCTCCCAAGCTCTGGGAAGGGACAGAGAGTTTATGGACAACTTATTGAGTAAATGCAGGGTTGTTTGTTTTTTTCCTCCTTAGTCAAAAGGAAAGAACAGAATTTGGACATGCAAGAAGCAAGAGACCCAAGTCTTTCCCAGGAAACTTTCTGCTGCTCCCACCCCCTGAGAGACGCTGACCCTGAGGTCACCTGGAGCGTGGTCAGAGGCCACTCTTGTGCCTCTGAGCTCCCCACAGCCACAGAGTCCTCCCAGGCACCGAGTCTTAGCCAGACACTGCGGTGGTGGTCATTCACATGTCTGCTCGGCAGGGCCAGTGCCCAGATGTTTTGCCAATTGTTATTCTGGATGTGTTTGTGAAGGTGCTTTTTGGATGAAATTACGTTTAAAAGGGTGGACTTTGGGCAAAGCAGATGACACTCCACAGTGTGCATGGGCCTCATACAGCCACGAAGGCCCACATAGAACAGAGTCATCTTTGCTGAGTGAGAAGGACTTCTTCCAGCAGACTGCCTTGGACCCAAATGCAACTCTTCCCTGAGCGCCAACCTGCCCGCCCCCACCAGACTTTGGATTCCTCAAGCCTCCTCATCTGTGTAAGCCAGTCCTTCAAAGTAAATCTCTAGAATGATAGATAGACAGACAGGTAGATAGACAGATAGATGATAGACAGATAGATGATAGATAGATAATAGGTAGATAGATAGACAGATAGATGATAGACAGATGATGGACAGATGATAGGTGATAGACCGATGATAGATGATAGATGAATCAATGATAGGATAGACAGATAAATGATTGATAATAGTTAGAGGACAGACAGGTAAATAGATGATGAGATAGATGATAGATGATGATGATCGATAGATGATGGGTAGACAGGTAGATAGGCCGATAGATGGATGATAGATTGATAGATTAGTAGACAGACAGACAGACAGACACCAGATAGATAGATGGTAGACCAGTAGAAGATACGTAGATAGATAGAGAGACAGAATAGACAGATAGATGATAGATCGATAACAGGTAGATGATAGGTAGATGACAGATGATGGATAGGTGATAGATAACAGATAGATGATAGGTAAATCAATGATAGACTGATAGGTAAATGATCGATAATAGAGAGATGACAGAGGCAAATCGATGGTGGGATAGATAGGTGATGCATGACGATGATCGATAGATGGATGATAGGTGACAGGTAGACAAACAGATAGACATAGACAGACAGACAACGATAGACGATAGGCGATAGGTAGATGATAGATGGAGAGACAGGTGGTAGAGAGTAGGTAAAGAGATAAATGACAGACTGACAGATGATAGGTAAATAGATGACTGACAGGTAATAAGTAGACAGATGACACGTAGATAAGGGGATGATAGATAAATGGCAGGCAGGCAGATGATAGACAGATGATAGAATGGATGAATAGGTAGATGATAGACATGATAACAGGCAGACGGTAGACAGATAAATAGATGATACCATAGATACGGACAGATTCGATAGCTATAGAACTCTGATTCATACCTACTTAACTCCTGATTTCAAAACTCCTGGAGTTTTGTCATGGTGGTTTTCCTAAAATGTAACCTGAACTAGTAAGAGAAAGACTCGTGCTTTGCTCAGAGGCCTCTGATCCGCAACTTTAACTCGAAAGCACTGCTCCTGTCCCATGCAAAGCTTTACTCACCCCAAGTCCTGGCACCCCGTGTCCTTTTTTTGTAAGTCTTCGGGCCTCTGCTGATTACAAAAGTGGTGTCTACGTCATTCTTGGATCTCAGGTCAAGCCTCGGCTAGTCATGGAAGATACACGAGGGAACCAGAGTTCTACAAGTCTCCCCTTGGAGTACAAACTCCTGGCTCGCCAGGCACTCTGTGTCCCCAGCCCCCAGGAAGTAGGTGGCATCATTCTGATTCCAGAGCAAAGGATCCCACTGATAGATCCAAGGGCATGGCGGTGATCTCTGGGGTAGCACAAGCATGAGAACATAAGCTTTGGGTTCTGGCCCTGAGCATCAAACAGTGTCACCCCAGCTTCCCCAAGACCGATTTCAGCATTTGTGCAGTTGACTACTACTCTTTCTCCTATGTATTCAACTTCTTTATCTCTAAAGTGGCTCAATCACATTAGCTATGTCTGCTCAGTATGATCTTAAGCACCACAGTCTTCAGTTCTACAAAAGCCATAATAACCCATTTTCATAGGTGCCGATTACGGGACAGATGGGCTGAAAACTTTGCATTTGGTCTTCACAAGAACCCTATGAGGTGGGCACTCTTGACTGCCCTGTGAGTCACTCAGTCACAGATGGTGGGGTTGGCATGGTCCCGAAGATATCCCCCCGATGTGAAACTCACCTTGAGCAGCCCGTAGGACAATGACTGGGATGGACTGAAGTCTCATGTCCCTCCAGAGTTCATAGGTTGAGATGCTACCCCCAAGGTGATGGTCTTAGGAGGTAGGGCCTTTGGGAGGTAATTGGATCACGAGAGTGGAGCCTCATGAATGGGATTAACGCCCTTATAAGAGAAGCCACAGAGAGACTCCTTGCCTATTCTGCTGTGGGAGGCTACAGTGAAAAGATGGACTGTCTATGAACCAGGACGTGGGCCCTCGCCAGACTTGCCAGCACCTTAATCTTGGACTTCCAGCCTCCAGAACTGAAAGAAATAAATACCTGTTGCTTCTGAGCCACCCAGTCTTTGGCATTTTGTTACAGAAGGCTGAACGCACTGAGGCAGGGGGGAAGCACAACTTGGGGTGCCCTGTCTGAACCAAGGCCGTCCAAAGTGTTGATTCATGAACTGCCTTCCCCTGAAGATGGGACTTTGATGGTGGTGGCATCGGGAAGGAGAGACCCTCTTTTAATGGGGAGTGCTGAGCTGGAGGATGGGAACGGAAGGAAGAAAAACTGAAAAAGAAAGGGAGAAACAGCACTGGAGGCCTGATTTTACTCCAGAACCAACCCAGCCCAAATGTGAGGCACCCCTAGGCTTCTCAGCCGCTTGAGCCAATGAGTTCGCTTTTCACCTTAAGCCGACTTAAGTCAGTTTTCTTTTTCTTTTTTTTTTTCAAGTCGGAGTCTCACTTGGTCATCCAGGTTGGAGTGCAGTGGCATGCTGCTCATGGCCACTGCAGCCTTGACCTGCTGGGGCTCAGACGATCCTTCCACCTCAGCCTTCCAGGTAGCTGGAACCACAGGCATGTGCCACCAAGCCCAGATATATATATATATAAATTTTTTTAATTGGAGAGACTAGGTCTCACCATGCTGCTCATGCTGGTCTTGAACCCCTGAGTTCAAGCAATCCTCTCATTTCCACCTTCCAAAGTGCTGGAATGACAGGTATGAGCCATCGCACCCAACCTAAGTCGGTTTTCTAACGTGCACAGTTGAAAGAGTCCTGATAACCCTGCCATCCCAGCTGACTGCCAGATGGGACCACCCTCCTTCTTCCTCCCATCACCCAGGCTGATGCTGTAAAATAGAGTGTATTTATAGGAAACGTGGGCTATAGCAAGGCAGTCATCATTGAAAAGATAATTTGTTGCACACAGGTCCCAGGAGGCGGGGGCACAGAAGACCACCCAGGACCACTCGGGAGAGCATCAGGGCTGCTCAGAGGTGAGGTGGGAGAACTGTGGGCAGGAGCCTCTACTGTGCTTTCCAGGGGAAGGAACAGGTGAGTCGGGGGAGCAGACTCAGGGCTGGCTAGTGGGGTAATGTTGGCAGCTCTGGGGCACAGGGCCTGTCCCTAGTTAGTGGGTTCCTGATCCTGAGATGATCAGGGCAGGAGGAGAGAGTCCTGGAATGTGAGAACCCAGCAGAGAGACGTGGCTGTGGGTGTGGGCTCGGGCTTGGGTGGTTTGCATGTGTTTGTTACTGTAGAGTTTTTTGCTGTTTTGATGGATTGGCTGTTCCTGGGAGAAGCAGTCCTTCCAGAGTCAGCAATCCCCAGAGGCCAAAGCATCAGAAATACAGAAAATAAAAAGAGGTGGTTAACATGGTAGGCTTCTACCACAACATCTCAACAGAAATCCTGCCGGGCAAAGAGCATGATGGCTGCACCATGAAGCAGAATGTTCCAGAAATATCGCTCTACCTTTCAACACACACAAATCTCTGGAATGTGCACCACATTGACCCCTTGATGGTTTGATTTCAGTCGATTAGATGACTTGGTTGACACTGCCTTGTTAACTGACTTTGCTTCAGAACAAAGGCTCAGGAACAGGGTAAAAGAGCACCGGGCAGGATGTCAGGTCTGGGACCTGCTGCTGTCACTCAGCAAGTGTGTGACCCTGGGCAGGTCACTATCCTCCCTCAGGCTCAAGGGAGAGGCTGCTTCAGTAGACCAGTGTAGGTTAGCAAGATGACCTCTAGGCCTGGCTTAGTCCACTTGGGTTGCTGTAACAAAAATACCATATGTGGGTGCTTTACAGATAACAGAAATGTATTGCTCACAGTTCTGAGGGTGGGACGTCCAATGTCAAGGTGCTGGCAGATTCAGTGTCTGGGGAGGTCTTCCTGGTTCATAGACACTGTGTCCTTGTGGTGGAAGAAGCAATGGGCTCTCTGGGCCTAATCCCATCCCAAGAGCCCCACCCTTTGACCTAATCACCCCCCCAGGATCCCACTTCAGAATACCTGCCCCCTGGGGATCAGGTACCTTGAGGGGACACAGCAAGCATCCTTCTGTTCTGGCCTCCCGTGATCACTGCTGCTGTGAAATTATTACAGCCTCGTTACCCAGGACCGTCCTCCACGCCATGACCACACTCCCGCATATCTCACTCATTCTGTAGCCATGGCATCTTCGTGCAGCTGGTTGGTCAACATGAGAATGTTCTCATCTTGCCAAATGAAGCCCGAGGGTTCAGTTTAACAGGTGAAGGACTTGCCATTTTGAGATGCTTCTCTGCCCTTGCTGCGGTGTTTCCTGAAACCCTGCCTCATAAAATTACACTTAGATTTGGAATTCCTCCATTTAGGGAGGAATTTGTAACTCATTAAATTTACTTCTAGCCTAGAAGTACATGCATCTTTGAGAAGGAGCCACAGAAACCAGACAGCACTCACCTCGTGGCTACGTGGTCTCTTGTAAGTGTCAGCTTTTCAAGAAACACAGGGCGTCGAGTCTAGTTTTAATAAGACTTGGCTTAGAAGGTGCTTCGTCACACACCGAATGCCACCCTTACCCATGTCACTCAATCACCATCACAGCACTGAGAGGGAGGCATTATTAATCACCAGTGGCTTGCAAATGAGGAAACGAAGGCCCATGAAGCTCAAAAGGCTGCCCAAGACTGTTGAAAAAGATTGCTTTGGTTTCCGGAAGCATGGAAGAAGGCCAGGGTCCTTTGGTCTCTGATAAGCACGGCGGATGACGGAGATGTGTTGGGATCCCAAGGGGGCTGGTCTGACTTCTCGGGTAATAAAGAGCGTGGCCAATTGGGAAAGTCAGATGAACAATCCTTTGAAAAGCTCACTTAGGGACTTTGCCTTTAAAAACCTTGCAGTGACTCATTTCTTACTGGGAAAGAATAAATTGTGAGAAGCCTACTGATCCCTTTATTTATCCATCTTTCAAATCCAGACTGCCCCACGCCCATGCCGCCCACCAGCCTCACGGAGAGAAACGCCAGGACCGTTGGAGCAAGCAGTGCCAAAGCCATGACGCCAGGTGGCCTAGACAGACACCCACACCGATGCTGTGCTCCAACCTACACCTGTCGTTGCTCAGCCTTGACACCCAACAGATGTGTCAGGGTTGGATTTGGACTCACAGTGGTAGGGCTCTGTCTCGTGGCCCATTTCTTGAGTCAGACGAGGACAGAGATAGGGAAGACAGCAGACTGATGATGGCAGCACTCACACCCTGAGAGGCTGGCAGTGAAGGGATAAAGCAACCCTCCTCCTCCCCTCCCGTCTAGTCTATTCCTCAAACTGCGACGGGTAGAAAGCTCCAGAGGGCCCAGGCCTCTCCTCCCTTCCCCGGCTCCTATTCAGTCTGAAGGAGACTCAGATCCTCTTTGGAAGGGACAGATTTCCTGAAGCGCCAGGTGCTCAGTGAGAGACACTGAGAACTCAGTCTGTTCACACCTTGAGAATGCCCTGGGCTGAGGCAGCCTCGACTGCAGAGCACAGCAGGCTCACCCCACATCCAGTGTTGACACCGGCCCCCAGCCCAGGGCCTTGGGCAGGAGACGGCTTCCCTGGCTCGGCTCCTGGTGACGAGGGCCAGAACACCAGCATGGAAGGAACGTGGACAAGCCAGCACAGGACCCAGGCCACCCAGAGAAGGCCCCATGGGGCCCACGTCTGCCCACGGACCCTTTCCCTCGCCTGCCTGCCCCTGCCTCTCCCACACTCAGAGGCCCTCGGGGAGAAGGATGAACAGCTGGCCGTCTGGAGAGTGTGCTCAGACTTCCAGGAAAAGATCAAAAGTCCCAGAAGTTTCCAGCATGGGAGGAGGGAGGGGCATGGAGAGGGGAGGGGGTCAGGGCAGAGGGTCATCAAAAAGTCCAGAGGGGAAAACCAGGCCAGGAGGAGCCCGGCTCCCATGGAAGACCCTTTACTCTCCATGGGGACTAGGACCAGTGGCTTGGAGTTCTTTTGTCTCAGAAGGCCTTCAGACCCTGGGGAAAACAAACAAACAAACAAACAAAAACCCAGGCGTTCTCCTGGGGAAAATGCAGGTGAGCTCACTCGCATGTGCGTCACACGCTCACAAGTTCACACACAACTTCAGGGGTTCACAGGTTCCTCAGTGCACCTCTGGGGTCCCCAAGATCCGCCGACCCCTTGCTTCAGAACCTGCCTCCGGCCCAGCGGTTCTCGACAGAGAGCAGTCTTGCCTCCCGCCCCCAGCGGGGGGGACGTTTGACGGTGCCTGGAGAAAGTTCGGTTATCCCACGCGGGAGGGAAGGTCCATTGGGTGGAGGCCGGGGCGCCACTGAGCACCTCTCAGGCACAGGACAGACCCCATAGCATGACGCGATCGGCCCAAAATGTCAACAGCGCTGACGCTGAGAACCAGCATCTCGTCAACACACCATCTTGTCACAGATAAGCTCAACGGTCTGCCGGGGTTCATGCGTGTCATCTGCAAGGCCATGACGCCTGCACTTGAGAAACAATTGTAGCTTGTTTACGGAGCATTTTCCACTGGCCGGGCGATGCTCCAAGTAGCTTGTAGGAATGGACTCAGTGCTCCAGCTAGCCTCTGAATGGGCGCAGCTCTCCCTGTCTGACCGATTAGGGAACTGGGCAAACAGGCTGAGTCTCCCACCCAGAAGCTCGGTGGTGAGGTCGCATGTGGGCCGGGCAGTCTGGCCAGGGGTCTGCCCAGGGCCCTCATGGCACACGACAGGATCTGGTGGCAGCGTGTACTTCCCCAGGAGGTGGAGAGGTGGCACCGTGGGGGCTACAGTCTCAGTCCTGAAGACCTTAAGTTCTCATCTGGACTCCTGCTTCAGCTTCTTATTTAGATGTGGTGGTTTTCATTTTCCTTCCGAGGGTCTGCTTCTCTTCCTCTTATCTTACATTTCTATAGTTATCTATGAGTTCTTATTTTTTTAGATGCAGGATCTCACTCTGTTGCCCAGGCTGGAGTGTCCAGGCTGGGTGTGATCATAACTCATTACAATCTGAACCTCCTGGGCTCAAGCGATCCTCCTGCCTCAGCTTTCAAAGTTGCTGGGACTGTAGGACTGCACACGTGGCTAATTTTTAGATTTTTTGTAGAGATGGAGTCTCACTCTGTTGCCCAAGCTGGAGTGCAGTGGCACTATCATAGCTCAATGCAGCCTGGAACTCCTGGTCTCAAAAAATCCTCCCACCTCAGCTTCCCAAGGTGCCGGATTACAAGAATTAGCCACCATGCCCAGCATATTTATGATTTTCCAAATATTTTACCATCCATGACTTTATATGACCTTGAACACAGCCCTGTAGAGCAAGCAGCAGGGGGTGCCCAGAGCCTGCACCAGCAACCTCAGAGGGGTGCATGTTCCAGAGTTTTAGTGTCCCTTCTCTGACCACTGCCACCAGCTCGGCTGCTCCCGCTTGGACCCAGAATGAGCTGGGAGCCCAGACGCTCATTCCTCTCACCTCCGTGACATGGGAATTCTCGCTCACGTGCCAGTGGCGTTAAACATCTTATTAGCCCTCAATAGAAGCCTACGTTTTATTAAACAGTGCGTGACTTTCAGTGCCATGTATTTAACCTTTGCTCATAGGATGAAGCAATCTAAAATTCCCGAGCGTCGGCCTCGCTCTGGAATTGCTTCATCTGTTTCCCGTCCAGCTGCTTGCTGCGTTCTCCTGCTTAAGACTATGCTATGTTAGTGGTGCCGTTGCTGCTTTATTTTTGGTTTTCCAAAGAAGAGCTGTACTGGGCTGTCTGCCAGCTGAGACCCCACCCCACTAGAAACCACATCCCTCCGCGAAGCCTCGGACTCCATATCCAACGGGTCTCGTCTCGACTGTCAGCGTCTGGATAAGACCCAGTCGTTTCCAGCAACACTCAAAACAAGATCTCAGAACAGAAAAAGAAGGCCCGACTTCCCTTTCTTCCTCCCCAGAGCGCTGCAGGCCCGGCTTCTCAAGCCTTCACAGCAAGAATTGTAGAGGCCAGGGTGAACAGACTCTCGGTTCTCCTTGATTTCGTTGTGCGTGTATGCAGCGGTTTGTGTGCACACACGTCTATCACGTGCTGCTTTCGCACCTCAGCATGTTCTGAAAACAAGCTAGACTAGATGAAGGGAACATTTGCAAAGACCAGGAATTCAGTGCAGGTTAACTCCACAGCCATGTCGTCACTGTCTACTGACCACTCCGAGTCAAGCCCCAGTGTCCTTTGTCGAAGTGACACAGTCACGCGTGAAATCCTTGGATCTTCATGAATAGGCACTCCGGCTCATGAGTGGGTTGACTTGTATAGGCTGGGATTCTCCAGACGTGAGAAACAAAAAGTCCACCATGGCTGAGGGAAGGAGGCAGGGGAGCACAGGGACAGTACCTGCCTCAGGGCAGCTGGGCCTCCGTCCCACAAGGGACAGGGGCCTCTGCTCCCATCTGGGCTCCGGCTTCCCAGGGCCAGCCCCAGCGTGGCCTTACTTTTCCTGCTACCTGGGCTGCCCCAAACGGCCACGGGAGCAGGGCAAGGGCAAGACAAGACTGTTGACAACCAGGCAACGGAGTGGATGTGTCCCCAAAATTCACATGTTGAAATCCTAACCCCGATGACTGTATTGGGAGTGGGGTCTTTGGGAGGCAGTGAGGTCATGAGAGTGGAGCCCCCTGAGTGGGGTTACTGCCTTTATAAAAGAGGCCGGAGAGAGACCCCTTTAGCCCTTCCACCCTGTCAGGACACAGCAAAAAGGCGCCATCAGTGTCTTAGCCCACCTCCTGTTGCTCAGAACAGAATTCCTGAAAGTGGGCTGTTTATTAATAAAAAAGGAATGTATTTCTTATAGTCCTGGAGGCCGGGAAGTCCTGGGCCAGGGGGCTGCATCTGGCGAATGCCTTCATGCCTGTGGGACTCTCTACAGAGTACCAGGGGCACGGGGCCTCCCCTGGAGAAGGCCTGGGCATATGCACGTGCTAGCTCAGGCCTCTCTTCCTCTTCTTATAATGCCACTAGCTTCCCTCCCATCAGCCCACCAGCCTGTTGACCCATGCATTGACTAATCCATTCATGAGGGCTGGGCCCTTGTGACCCAATCACCTCTCAAAAGCCCGCCTCTCAATACTGTCCCATGGGGGTTAAAATTCAGCAGGAGTTCTGGAGGGGGCATTCAAATCACAGCAATTTATGAGCCAGAAAGCGGCCCTCACTAGACCCCAAATCCGCCAGCACTTTGATCTTGGACTTCTAGCCTCCAGAACCGGGAGAAATCAATTTCTATTGTTTATAAGCTGCCCAGTATAAGGGATTTTGTTAGCAGCAGCCTGAACGGGCAAGGTCACTCTTATTACCCTGTTCGGCACCTGCTGGGGGAAGGAAAGGGCCTTTCTCTGTGCCTCAGTGTGTCGCAGCCTCCAGGTAGATGGCAACTCACCACAGTATGGTCATGAGGCCCATGGGCCCATCAGCATGTCGGTGGGCATAAGGGTTCAGTGATTAGCCAAGTTCAGGCCGCATGTCCATTCCTGTGACCTAGCCATGGACAAAGGTGATGGCCGCCCTAGCAGGGTCACAGTTTTGGAGGAAGGGGGTGCACTTACCAGAGAAAGGGGGTGGGTGGTTGTTGTGCCTGGAAGAAGGAGAAAGGGCCACTGGGCAGACCGAAAACAGCAGGTGTCCACTATACTCATGTCCCAAGAGTTCATTCGGAAGTGGTTGTTTAGAACTCATTGCAGTACCCAGCAAAAACAATTTGATAACAATCCCTTATATTTTTGTGGTGTATCATGAGGTGCTTTTTTGTCCATCATGTCATTCAACCCCTCGAAGTCCCTGCCAGGTAAAAAGGAAAGGCAACACCCCTGCCACATAGGGCCCTGCCACATCATTGAACCGGGCCACATTGAGCCCTGCCACAGAATGAGCCCTGCCACCTCATCAAGCCCTGCCACATGGAGCCCTGCACATCAAGCTCTAAGCTCTACCACATCAAGCCCTGCTGCTCTGAGCCAGCCATGAACAGGCTCACGTGGCAGGGACTCAGGCAGAGAGGGCCTTCAGTGTGAGGACATGGCACAGGCAGGGTGTCCGAGGGCTGCTCCCTCCAGGCCCGGATGCTTCCCTCCCTCCTAGCTGATTCTGTCCTGGGCCCCTCAGATGGGTCCCCAGGACCATGTCCAGGGCTGTGTAAAGTGCTGCTGGACCAGAAGGTAATGGGTAAGTGTCATGGTCCGTGCAGTTGTCTTGGTCTCAAGAGAGAGAGATGAGAGATTAAGAAAGACACAGGCAGAAAGACATAAAGAAAAGTTGGGGCCAGGTGGGACACTTTCCTCTGATGGAGGAGACGTGGCCCCGAACTAGCTCAGCATGTTTATTTTATAATTAAGCACAAAGAAAGTTGGAAGGGACTTAAGGTTTGTGAGGGAGCTCTAATGGAATTACGTTGTTACTTAAAAGGTGAGCTGTTCCTTATCTTGTAGTTTAGTTTTATTTGTACCATGTGCACCCAGATGTGTGGGTATTTGAGACACCGTTTTGTGTAGCAGGTTGCATTCCTCACAGCCTGCCTTTGGCTAGGATGTAGAGTTTTCAATCGAGACCTTGCCTATGAGCTTGGGGCTATTAAGTGAGACCTTGTCTTCATTTGGGGCCTTTACTTAAGGCCTGTTATAAGGACAGCGTTTGTCTGTTTTCCATATCACACCTGCTCCCGACAAGTAAGGCTGCAAGATGGAACCAGAAGAGGGCACGTCAGGGTGGGGACAGCTGAGCTGGAACTGGGAGGTGGGGGAGGTTAGAGGGGCCTTTAAATTTATCCACTGCATGATGCCACAATAACTCCCCTCCCATAAATCCCTGAGTCTCCAGTTAAACTGTCCAGGACAGGACACTCGGCTCCTCTGACAGGCGGGGTGGGTGTCCAGGGGTCACAGGGAAGGAGCAGACACAAGGAAGACTTGGAGAGCTCTGAGAAGCAGGACATCGGAGCCAGAGGTGACTGGAGGATGCGTCGGCCCCAGGGAAGTGTGAGACCCGTGGGAGAACACTGGACACCCCAGCATAGGGGAGTGTGTTGGAGCTCATGAGGGGTGGAGCTTGGTGCCGCCTCAGTGCTCTGTGAACCCAGCTTTGCACCAACCCACACCCAGGCCCTAGAGGCTGTGGCCAGAAATGGGGCAGGACAGGGAGGGGGACATATGGCAGGCATGTCATGGGGGAGTCCCTCTTCGCCTAGGATCTCGGCCACCAAAGACCTCTGAAATCCACAGAAACTTTGACTAGCGACACTGCTTCTAGAAATGTATTCTTAATAAATAACCAGGCTGGGCGCAGTGGTTCCTGCTGTCGTCCCAGCACTGAGGGAGGCTGAGCTGGGAGGATTGCCTAAGCTCAGGAGTTCGAGACCTGCCTGGGCAACATAGGAAGACTTTGTCTCTACAAAATATAAAAAATAAAAAAGTTAGCTGATCGTGGTGGCACGTGCCTGTAATCAGTCCCAGCTACTCAGGAGGCTGAGGAGGAAAGATCACCTGAGCCCAGGAGGTCGAGGCTGAGGTGAGCCATGATCATGAGACTGTACTCCAGCCTGGGCAGCAGAGTGAGACCCTGACTCAATAAATAAAAGAAATTATAGATGGGCATGTAATGTATACATACCAGAATGCCATCAAAGCACCATTTATATTCTGAAAAATTAAAAATAATCCAACAGTCACTAATGAAGACTTGATGAAGAAGAGCCCGTCTTCCGGCGGTACTGGGGGGAGCTGGTTCCAGTGTTTGCACACACAACCCACACATCCTCCGTGCACTTTAAATCCTCTCCAGATCACGTATAATCCCAAGGCAATGTGAGTTCCACGTAGATAGTTGGCATCCTGTATTTTATTCATTTTTATTGTTATTGCAATTTGTATTAACTTTTTTTGAACAATTTTGACCTGAGATTGACTGAACTCTCGGATGTAGAGGAGAACTTCCTGGATCGAGGGATAACTATGTAGTCACCAAAAACCAGGTTTTAGAAGACTGCTTCATGAAGACATGCTCGGAGTATACTTAAAACTGAGTTATAAGGCACCAGACAGCATGTGGCCACTGGAGGGAAATGCATGAAACACGCTGGTCCTTCGGGGCAAAGTGCCGACCCGGGATTCCTTTTGTCTTGATTCTCTCCTGTGTGCCAGTATTTCTGTAATTAACATTCATTGCCATATAACAGAAAGTAAGGCTGAAGTGCTTTGCTGAGATCTGGGTCAAGTCTTCTCTGCCTGCAGGAACCACATTGGCTCTTCACCTGGTACTGGAGACCTTCATACCAGCTGCGTCCCCTTCTTGCCCGCTTCTCTTGGGCCAGCCCCTTCCTGGCCCCATCTAGGCTGCACCCACCCCACCCAGCCTCTCTCTCCTTCTCCACCCACTCAAGTCAGGCTGCAGCTGCCAGGAGAGAGCACTCCAGGCAGTGCCCGTTGCGGTCCAGCCTCGGAGGTGCCTGGCAACCCCTCCCTGGTGTCTGCACCCTGAGGTCACACTCCCACACTGCTCCAGACCAGCCGAGGCTCAGGAGCGACGTGTGTATTGTCTGAGGCTGCCGTGAGAGGCGCTGCAGCCCCCGCTGCCTTCCTGGCTCTTCTCTTCTGAGGGAGCCCACCCCACTGCAAACCTGCGGAGAGGCCTGAGGTGAGGCCTCAACTCTGGCCCCTTGGGATGGACCTGTCTGGTCGAGCCAAGGATGGCCTGGCCCGGCCGACAGCTGCAGCTCTGAAGCCTGCAGGCCAGAACCGCCCACTCAGACTCCATCCCAGGGAGCCACAGGAAACAATGGATGGGCATTGTCACAGTGAGCCGCCAGTATGGGTGACCTGTCATGCAGCCGAAAATGACTAAAACCACACAAGGGCAAAGACCCCCAGGGTGATGGGCATCTCATATTCAAGGATCCACTGAGGCCCAGGCTCGGTGACTCAGTCTGTAATCCCAGCGCTTTGGGAGCCCGAGGTGAGTGGACTGCCTGAGCCTGTGGGTTCGAGACCCACCCAGGCAACTTGGCAAGACCTCTTCACTACAATAAATCAAAAGTTAGCCGGGCACGGTAGCGTGCGCCTGTAGTCCCGGCTACTTGAAAGGTTGAAGAGGAAGGATTGCCGGAGCCCAGCAGGGCGAGGCTGCGGTGGCCGGGAGCGTGCCACTGCACTCCAGTCTGGGCGACAGAGTGAGACGCCAACTCAAAACAAAACAAACAAACAAAAAAAAAAAACAAAGATCCACTGAGGGGGGTAGGACTTGTGTGGGTGGAGCAGGAGGGTGAAGACTAGGTGGAGGGTAACGGGTTGACTGAGCGACAAATAGCAGAGAGCTTTGAGCACAGAAAGACAGCCTCTTGCTCTGTGACCCAGACTGGGGTGCCTGGGTGCAGTCATAGCTCACTGCAACCTCAAACTCCTGGATTCCGGTGATCCTCCCACCCGGGCCTCCCAAGGAGCTGGGACTGTATGTGATCCACCACGTCCAGCTAATTTTTTTTAAGAGATGGGAGTCTTGCTATGCTGCCCAGACTGGTTTTGAACACCTGGGCTCAAGTGGCCCTCCTGCCTTAGCCTCCCAAGTAGCTGGGACCACAGGTATGAGCCACCGCAGCCAGTTGTCTCACTTACATTTTGACAGGCTCCCCTGTGGCGGCATTGGGAACGGGCAGTAGCAGGGTGGGGACGGGGGTGGGAGCAGGAAGAACACCAGACACCACCAAGGGCTGCAAGGAAGAGCTGCCGGGGCCCAAACCCAGCGGAATAGAGAGGGCTCGGGCATGTGTTTCTCAGTCAGAGCAAGCTCAGCTGAGGGGGCATGAGAGAGTCAAGAGCGATGCCCAGGCGTCCAACCTGAACAACTGTGAGAACAGAGGCACCGCTTCCTGAAGGAAATCATGGGCTGGGGATAATCAAGTTTGCTTTGTGCCTTGACTGATT
Source organism: Cephalopachus bancanus (assembly GCA_027257055.1). NCBI lineage: Eukaryota > Metazoa > Chordata > Mammalia > Primates > Tarsiidae > Cephalopachus > Cephalopachus bancanus. The sequence continues at coordinate 516,497 of JAPVLO010000180.1, forward strand.
AGATGGGAGAGGGAGAGGTCAAGGACACACCAGGCAGGGCACGGTGGCTCACGCCTGGACTTCCAGCACTTTGGGAGGCCGAGGCAGGAAGACTGCTTGAGCCCAGAGGTGGAGACCAGCCTGGACAACAAAGCAAGACCTCATCTCTACAAAAAAGTAAAAAATTAGCCAGACATGGTGGCGTGTGCCTGTAGTCTCAGCTACTCAGGAGGCTGAGGTGGGAGGGTCGCCTGAGTCCAGGAAGTCAAGGCCACAGGGAGCCGTGATTGTGCTACTGCACTCCAGTCTGGGTGACAGAGTGAGACCCCGACTCAGAAAAGGACCATGCTGGATTCCTGAAGGAGAAAAGGTTTGCTTCTAACCTTCCCTCACACCACGTTCTTGATTCTTTGGGACACAGACCACCCCTGGGCTCCCCGAGGCTCCTGTAGCCACAGGCCTCTTCCAGTGGAGACCGTCTGGTCCCTCCGTGTTGATACCTCGGGTGACGCAGGCCCAGGCAGCCTGGACGGACGTGAGGAAACCAAGGAGCAAGATCTTACCCCAAGGAACAGCCAAGATGGCGAACCCCGGGGTATCAAGGGGAACTAGAATCCCAGGCGCTTATGTGACAGAGCCAGCCCATAAACACTGCTATGCAATTTTTGTAAAAAGGTATGCAGACCACAAAACGCAAGCGTGGGCTGTGGGTGGTCCACGCCACAATCCTGACTTCAGACAGTAATTGGAGGGTCCTCTCCACCTCACTTTCCTCACCGGTGGGTGGGCTTGATGTCTCTTCTGCTCAGCTCACACCTGTCAAGAGGCAGGGGAACAAGATTGCAGGAGGGTTTGTAGGCTAAACTGCAGGACCTGCCCACGCAGGCGGTGACAGCGGGTATTCCGCAGCTGCCATTAAAGCCATCGCGCTGAGAGGCAACACCCTCAATTCATCTCCACGGACACTACCCGACACAGGCTTCCACCCTGGAGTGCAACTCAGTTACTGTCACCACTCAAGTATTTATGTAGTCAAAACTCACTTACTGGCCAGGCTCGGTGGCTCAGCCTGTCATCCCAGCACTTTGGGAGGCCAAGGTGAGTGGATTGCCTGAGCCGGCAGGTTTGAAACCCACCCAGGCAACTTGGTAAGACTTGGTCTCTGTGATAAATCAAAAATTAGCTGGGCATGGTAGCACGTGCCTGTAGTTCCGGCTACTTGGAAGGCTGAGGCGGAAGGATGGCCGGAGCCCAGCAGAGCGACACTGCAGTGGCCGGGAGCGTGCCATTGCACTCCAGTCTGGGTAACAGAGTGATACACCAACTCCAAAAAAAAAAAAAGAAAAACCCACTTACTTCCCACAGCACCCAGCAGTGCCTGACTCATAAGAAAGAGTCTGGGCTGGGCTCAGTGGCTCAGCCTGTAATCCCAGCGCTTTGGGAGGCCGAGGTGAGTGGATTGCCTGAGCCCGCGGGTTCATGACCCACCTGGGCAAGTTGGTGAGACCTCATCTCTACAATAAATCAAAAAAAGTTAGCCGGGTGTGGTAGCGCGTGTCTGTAGTTCCAGCTACTTGGAAGGCTGAGGCGGAAGGTTCGCCGGAGCCCAGCAGGTAGAGGCTGCGGTGGCCGTGAGCGGCCACTGCACTCCAGTCTGGACGACAGAGTGAGACTCCAACTCAAAAAAAAAAAAAAGAAAGAGTCTGAAACAGCTGCTGTAGGGGACGCTAGCCATCTATTCACTCATTAATTCGACAAGGCGTCTTTCCTTTGCTACCGATTACACGCCTCCTGTGGCCCCGGGCACTGTGGAAAGTGCCCAGTCTCGGTGGTGGCCAGCAAGCGCTCATGCGTGAAGAACACTGGCCACTTAGTGCTCGGCGGAAGAGAGCCGTCGGGCGCCAGAGGGCAAAGCCGGCATCTAGCACAAGAAGTCGTCGGGAGGTGGGGCTGGAATGCCGGGGCCAGCACAGTCTGGAGCAAGCGGGATTGCTGGTCCCCCTGAGAGTAGACAACATGAAGGACTGTGGGGTCAGGGGGCCGTGGCCTCCTCTGCCCTGCTGTCCTGGCTGTGCCATCTTAGACACATGACTGGACCCGCCTGAGCCTTGGTTTCCTTAGTCATAAACTGTGTCCCCACCTTGCAAAGTGACTCTAAGGACTCAGTGAGGAAATATTTGCAGCAAATGCTCAATACATGGTGGTGGCGGCAGCATTCCTGGCAACGAGGGAGAACGTGCTTCTTCGATGTGCCCAGCATAGTATGCTTGTCCTTCTGGGCCAGACTCAAGCCCAGGCCACTGCGGGGATGGCAGTGACCACACAGTCTGGTCCTTGGGGGAGGGCAGCCCTGGCCAGCTTCCTGGGGCTGGAACAGAGGCAGCACAGCGTCGGGGCAACCCGGGCGGTAACAGGGTCCCCACGTGACCCAGATATCTAACCTGCACATGCAGGGCAGCATTCCACCTTCTGCCCCTGTGTTTGGACGTAGGCAGCACCTTTAAGGCCCCAGGCACGTCTTGACACTCCTGCATGAGAAGCCAAGAAAGCCACGGCCCAACAGCATCGCCAGAGTGCCGCCCTCCCCCCACCCCATGTGCCTGAGACATCATGGTCCCCTGTCCCTAGCCGGTCCGTGGCACCACACTGAACTCCGAGCCCACCATGCCATGCCCATGCCAGCCTCAGCTGCAGCCTTTCTTGGATGACTGTTTTAAAATAAATATAATACAGTTTTACTGAATATAAATTTAAAATACCAAAGATGCAAAAGCAAGAATGTAAAAATTACCTTTAAAATTCTACCAACTGGGAGCAAGTGTCGAAAGAACGTGACATCCCGGGCAACCCCCTTGGGTCTTGTCTCATTGTGGGAGTTTTTCTGTCCTCTCAATAAATCCTAAAAGAAACAACGTGACATCCCCCTTTCTGACGCACCCCGATTGGTCGATGACACACACTGGGGTATCTGTTCCTCCCTCTTCCTGACTAGCAAAACCTCGGCGTTGAGCCCTAATCAGCACTGATTTCCCACGTTCCTCTTAACATTAGGAGTGGCCGGGAAGTGGGCCTGGGCCCGAGTCCTCAGCATGCACTTGCCGCAGCAGTCTCTAAAGGCTTCCTTCCCTAATGTAAGTGCTTCTCCTTCCTCCTTGGTTTTTCATTTTTTGTTTTCTTGCCTGGAATTTTTCTTCTTTTTTTTTTTTTTAAGTTGGAGTCTCACTTTGTCGCCCAGCCTGGAGTGCAGTGGCATGCTCATGGCTACCCCAGCATTGACCTGCTGGGCTCAGGTAATCCTTCTGCCTCAGCCTTCCAAGTAGCAGGAACTACAGGCATGAGCTACCTACCATGCCTGACTAATTTATTGTAGAGATAAGGTCTCACCAAGTTGCCCGGGCTGGTCTCGAACCCGTGGGCTCAGGCAATCCACTCACCTTGGTCTCCCAAAGTGCTGGAATTACAGGCTGTGCTACGACAAACATCCTTGTAGCCAAAACTGTGCACACATCCATGATGTTTTCCATAGAATAAATTTCTGGAAAGGAGAATTATCTGGGTAAAAGACATGCAGGAAATGCCTTGATTGCCGAGTACCCTCAGGAATCGAGGTGCCAGCTCAGACCCCACCAGCAGCATCTGAGACTCCCTCCCTTGCCCTCATGTCTGTCCCTGCTGGGTGTTTGCTGGTTTAATAGAGAGAAATTGTATCATGGGGACTTACACTTCTGGTCGTGTGACAGACTGGAAAGCATAGAAACCTTTTTGCAATAGCAACACCTAGAAACAGTAGGTAAAAGCCAGTGCACAGCCTGCGTGGGTACTCACTGAGCTTTTGCTAAAGAAAGGGAACTCTTGCGGTCAGAAAGAAGAAGAAGAAACCCATCGAAGAGGGATTGGTGCTGTGCCCTGGGCGGGGTGGGTCAGGGGAGGGCTGTGGATTCCGATTCCCAAAGAGCCTGGATGCAGCGGCCACCAGCGGGGACAGGAGTTGAGGCTGGCAAGGACGAACCTTGGAACTGTAGCTCTCACCTACAGCCAAGACAAGGCTTACACTTGCAGGGAAAGGTGACAGGGGACAGTCAGCTCTCAGGCAGAGAGGCCACCCAGCAGCTCATCTGCTGCCCAGGGATGGCAAGAACACATCCGCCCTGGTGACGTGTGAGGCTCTGCCTGGACCTAGACGTGAAATTCAAGTTTATACCCTCTGGGTGATGCACTACAGTCCTGCCTCACACAAGTAAGACACTCAGGCCAGGTCGAAGACACTCGGGATTCCCTGCAGACTGTTCTCCAGAGACCTCACGGGAATCCCCAAGCCGAAGTCCTGAGAAGCACGATTCTGCAATCTGAAATTCAAAACACACAGGGATAAGCCTCTACACACAAGAGTCAGCGGGAGCCGCTAACGTAGACTGCCGTTCCCGTCGGGTCACATAATCGCCACACACAACCCATAGAGCTGTTTTAAGTTCCAGGAAATCTTTTCGGTTCATGACAAATTTGCATTTAATGCTTTTCAGTCAATGTCTTGGTGATGATACACACTTGTCAGATTTCTCAATGGCACATAACTTGAAGAGACCACAAAACTCCCAAATGTTAGTACTGCGTGCTCAGTGAGATTTTGAAAAGGTGGGAAAATGAGCTAAAATAGCAAGATGAAATGTAGCAGGGACAAAATAAATTTCTGCTCTGTTAAAAAAAATCATGGTCAGGCTGAGTGGCTCAGCCTGTAATCCCAGCATTTTGAAAGGCCAAGGTAAGTGCATTGCCTGAACCCACGGGTTCAAGACCAGCCGGGGCAACTTGGCGAGACCTCATCTCTACAATAAATCAAAAATTAGCCAGGCATGGTAGTGCGCACCTGTAGTTCCAGCTACTTGGAAGTCTGAGGCAGGAGGGCCACCAGAGTCCAGCAGGTCGACGCTGGGGTGGCTGTGAGCAACTGCACTCCAGCCCAGGCAACAGAGTGAGACTCCAACTAAAAAAAAAAAAAAGAACAATCAGGCCAGGCGCAATGGTTCATGCCCATAATCTTACCACTTTGAAAGGCAAAGGTAGGAAGATTGTTTGAGCCCAGGAGCTCAAGACTGGTCTGGGCAATATAGCAAGACCTCACCTATACAAAAATTTTTTTTTAAATTAGTCAGATGTGGTGGCACACGCCTGTAGTCCCAGCTACTGGGGAGGCTGAGGCAGGAACATCACCTGAACCCAGGAAGTCAAGGGTGTGGTGAACAATGAACATGCCACTGCACTCCAGCCTGGGCAACAGAGTGAAGCTCCCAACTCAAAAAACAAACAAATAAATGAATAAATAAAATAACCAACTGAAAAGCACAGAATAGAGATACTTGGCTTGCAGTAATTGAGGAAAAAAAAGACTGATGGCGGAGCAGAGAGGTGTGGCCAGCACCAAGAGAGAAGTGATACAGCTACTTTTTTCGAGAAGTAACTCACATACCATTAGTGTACAAGACAGTGATTTTTAGTACATCCACGTGATTGTGTAACCATCAACTCTATGTAGTTAGTTAGAAAACATCCATTAGCGCAAGAAGACACCCCAAAGCCATAGCAGTCACACCTCACTCCCTCCTCCCCAGCCCCTGCAACCACCGACCCACTTTCTCTCTCTGCAAATTTGCCTGTTCTGGACTTTTCATATAAACACGCTCATACAGTGTGGCTTTTTGCAACTGGCTTCTCACACTCAGCACCATGTTTCCAAGGTCTGTTGATGCCGTCTCTGAGTCCTCCTTCATTCCTTCTTGTGGCAGACAGCATCGCCTTGTGTGGCTAGACCGACCACCTTCTGTTCAACCATCCATCAGTTGGCAGACATCTGGTTTGCTTCCATTTTTGGCCACTGTGAACACTGCTGCTGTGAACATTTGTGGGCAGATATTTCATCCCAGTCGGGGGTTTGTCTTCTCACCTCCTTGATAATGTCTTTTGAAGCACAGGGGGTTTTCATTCAGGTGAAGCCCAACTTGATTGCTTTTCCTCCTGCTGCTTGGGCTGCTGAGGTCACAGCTAAGAAACCATGGCTTCCTCCAAGGCCACCAGGATGAGCTTTTTGTTTTCCTCTCAGAGTCTTGTGGTTGCTGGCTCTTGCATTCAGGGCTTCGATCCATCTTGAGTAAGTTTGCGTAGCTGGCATGAAGTAAGGTCCAGCTTCCTTCTTTCATAGGTGATCTCCAGTAAGGTTTGGAGAGGGCAGGACCTTCTGTCCCCACACTGTGCGTTGGGAAGACAATTTCCCCATGGACTTGTCTTGGCGCTTGATGGTTCCATTCTGTGTGACGGTGGGGGGGGCAGTGAAAGACGCCAAACGCCAAGGGATATTCAGGACTCAGTTGCCACCACGCCCGGGGCAGCAATGCCCTCTCCTGGGGCCAACATGTCTATTGGACTCCTCTGCCATTCAGTAGTGCCAGTGGGGCCACTCTGTCCACGCTCCAGACTTGATTCACTTTTTTTTTAGCTATGCCTGAGTGTAAAAGACAGTTGCACATGAATGACTTGGTACTCACAAAGCAAGGGTGAAACCTGTAGATAGTGTCTCTCTGAATCACTGGGCGTTTGCTTCCCGTAAACAAGCAAGATGCTAAGAAGTCCCATCATATCCACGGCAGCTGAACTTTCCCTGAAAGCAGCTGTTCCAAGCTCTGGGAGTCTGGAGTGACCTCAGCAGAGCCTGACCCGGGCTATCCTGGAGAGGACATGGGGGACAAGCTTCCCCACTTCTGCAAGACAGACACTGACTTGGGCCAAGTCATGTGGACTGCTGGGTAACTGGCTTGACTTGGAAACCCCTGAGGCCTCCCGCTTGGTCTCTGAGACGTTTCCTTTGTTAGAGCCACAGACTTGTGATGGCCGGGCACGGTACCTCGCACCTATCATTCCAGCACTTTGGGAGGCCGAGGTGGGAAGACTGCTTGAAGTCAGGAGTTCCCGGTCTGGGCAATGCAGCAAGACCTCATCTCTACAAAAAAATGAAAACATTAACCACACATGGCGGTGCATGCCTGTAGTCCCAGCTACTTGGGAGGCTGAGGTGGGAGGATCACTTGAGCCCATGAAGTTGAGGCTGCGGTGAGCTATGATCATATCCCTGCACTCCAGCCTGGGCGACAGAACCCTCTTGAGGCCACAGACCTGCACACTTAAAACTGTTAATATGGTAAATTTTACATTTTGCGTATTTTACTGTCATAAAAAATTGTGAAGGTATGCGACCCTCTCGAGCAGGGAGACGGCGCTGGGAGAGGGGACGGGATGAGAAGATGAGGAAAGAGGGTCGCCGAGAAAACGCGGCAGATGTGGGGCGAGGAGGGGCTTTCATCGAACGCTCTGGGGTCCACTGGTCATCAGGGAAACGCAGGTGAAAACCATGTTAGATACCGCCTCGCACCTGCTGGGATGACTGCTACGGGAAGGTGAAACAGACGCATGGGGAGGGTGTGAGGTGGGGGAGCTTCCACACTGCCAGTGGGAACGTAGACGGGTGCATTCACGGTGCAAAACACAGTGGAGAACCCTGGGAAGTTAAACGTAGGACGACCACGTGATCCAGCAGTCCCACCGCTGGGTCTGTCTGCAAGGAAATGAGATCAGAGTGTCAAAGAGCCCTCCGCACCCCGGTGCCCACCGCAGCACAGTCCACAACAGCCAAGACGTGGGATCAACCCAGGTCCACCAATGGATGCGTGGATAGAAAATGTGTTACACACACAGAACGCTGTTCAGCCTTTAAAAAGTAGGAAATTCTGTCATCTGGGCGAACTGGGAGGACATTACGCTAAGTGAAACAAGTCAGACAGGGAGAGACAAACACTGCGTGACCTCATGTCTACGTGGAATCTACAAGCATTGAACTCATGGAAGCGAAGTGGTGGCTGCCAGGGGTGGGGAGGGGGCAAGGAATGGGGGAATGCTGGTCAAAGGACACAAAATCTCAGATAGTTCAAGGGATCTATTGTGCAACATGGTGACTATAGTTAGTAACGATGCATTTTATACTTGAACATTGCTGAGAGGGTAGATGTCAAGGGCTCTCACTGCAAACAAGTGATGTGTGTGAGGTAGCATACATGTCAGTTAGCTTGATTTAGCCATTCTACTATGTATACCTATTTTTGAAATATTGTGTGATACACCATAAATGTACATAATTCTACTTGTCAATTTAAAAAAATAAACAAATAGGCTGGGCATGGTGGCTCAAGCCAGTAATCCCAGCACTTTGGGAGGCCGAGGTGAGGGAATTGCCTGAGCCCCCGGGTTCGTGACTGGCCTGGGCAACTTGGTGAGACCTCATCTCCACAATAAATCAAAAAAATTAGCCAGATGTGATAGCGCACTCCTGTAGGTCTGGCCACTTGGAAGGCTGAGGCAGAAAGATTGCCAGAGCCCAGCGGGTGAACGCTAGGGTGACCATGAGCGTGCCACGGCACTCCAGCCTGGGCGACGGAGTGAGACTCCAACTCTAAAATAAATAAAAATTAAAAATAAATAATTTTTAAGTAAAAGAATGTGGCCTGGTTCCAAGACTGTGGAGACTTATCTAGAAACGCAGAAGTCTCTGGCTTCAGCCCCCAAAATTCATCACACCAGGAGCTGCAGCTCAGGGTGACACTGTGTCGGGTGCACCATGTGGGGCGCGTTGTGTCTTCAGCTACAACCAGAGTCCAGGCTGGTTCGGTGAATGCCAGAAAAGTGTCCCTGAGTTCCTCCAGCCCTGCCTGGAGGCCGCAACTCGGCAAGCCCCGGCCACACATCAGGCCAGCCGGAAGGGGCCACAAGCCCACAGAGGGCTTGCCGCCACCCCTCTGGACTCTGCTGACCTGAGCTGCCTCCCCCTGTCAGCCTCCATCAGGGACCTTGGAGCTGCCTCCCCGCGTTGGCCTCCATCAGGGGCCTCGGAGTTCCTTCCGCCAGTTGGCCAGCCCGAGCAGAAGGGCAGGAGGTTCTCATCCCTCCGCTTCTCTCCAGAAAGTCCCCACACCCGCCCTGCCACTCCTCCCCCATCTCCAGCCACCCTTGAGAGCACAGGCCGTTCAGAAACGTGATGTTTAGACCACACTGGCAGCTCCCACGCCTGGGCGGGTGGGCCACGAGGGAAAAGGAGGAGCGTGCCGCCCATGACACAGCAAGAGAGAGCACGGCCTGTTGCTCGGGAGGAAGCATCAGAGCCTGACCAACACCTTCCTGGGCACCCACAGCCACACGAGCAGGGCCCCGCCCCTCCTCCCTGCAGCCAGGCTGAGTCTCACCAGAGACAGGGGGTGGGGAGTGGGGAGTTAGGGGGAAGTGGGGACACGACTCACCCTCAGGCCTGAGCAGGGCCCAAACAGGGACAGCTGTTCCCACCTGCCGCATCCCCCTATGGGGCACTGGAGTGGAGACAGCAGAGGGCCTGAGGGGCGGCCCTAGGAACAGCCCAGCCACCTCTTTCGAGGTGTCCCGGGAATCATCCGAACCTCACTTTCCCTGCCTGCAAAGGAGACGAATGGAACCACAGGTTCCCTGTGTGAAAAGAGAAGCAAGGTGCTCCCTGACGTTAGCCATGACGCTGGCCATGATTGCTTAGTTAATCGACATGCATTTATCGATTGCCTTCTGGATGCCAAGGACACTGGACACATTGCCTCCTGTCATCTCTACAGCAGCCCTCAAAGGAAGAGCTGTTCTTCCCATTTCATCGATGCAGATGTGGAGGTCGTGGTTCATCATTTGCTGACAAGTGGCAGTTCCCACACGGTGTGGGGGCCCCAAAGGCCCTGCCCTTTGCACTGTGGGACTCTACCCGACTCTCGAGGGCAAAGACATATACAAGAGGTGGATGCACCTGGGTGGGAGGGTGAGGATGTGGGGAACACTGAGGCTGAGGGACCAGCCCCCTGCAGGACTCGGCCCCCGGGAGCTCGTTGAGACCTACCTGCGGGGGTGAGACGCCAGACCGGGTGCGGCTGGGGAGCAGGGAAGAAGGTGGCCTAGGGGTGTGGCAGGTCACAGAGGCCCTGGACATTCTCTGGGATGTTCTTTCCACTGTGACATTCCCAGCCCCCAGCCCCTACTGGGCACAATCACAGCTGGGTCGATCTGTCTGTGTCTCCTGCAGTTCCCAATTCCGGCTGTCCCTTTGGGGGCTCCCGGCCTGTCTCAACACCAAGGCCTCCCGGCTCCCTCTTGCACTGGTCCTCAGCCCACAAAGACTCCCCCTCACTCTGGCCTTTAGCCCTTACAGGCACTAGGCTCTGTGGGAACTTTTACCTACGCAGATGTGGACCCTCCCCTAGACATTCTGTTTCGATTGGTCTGGAGGCAGTGAGGCCCGGACAATTGCCTAAAGCATAAAAGAACTTGCCCTCGGTCACCCAGCTGCCCGACCGACCGGGATGCCTGGACCGAGATACACTTCCTAACCTCAGACGTAGCTTCCCCCTTCCCCACAGCCACCAGGAGCATCACACACACACAGACACATGTGCACAAATGCATGCATATGCACACATGTGCACACGCACGCACACATGCGCACACATATACACATGTATAAACACATGAATGTGCACAAACGCACAAGCACACCTGCACATGCACACACATACTAGGCGCTAAGCATGTCCAGGCCTGCCCTCAGGTGTTGGCCTTCCGGCTGGAGCGCCTTCCTCACACTACCTTCCCACTGTGATGACGCCCCTGTTTCCCACCTGGTGGCACAAACAGGCCCTCAGCAAAGGCTGGCTTTGGGACTTTGGACTGTGGAAAGCACAGCATTGACAGCCAGGCTTCCAAACACCTGTGGGCCACTAGGCTACAAATGGCTCAACCTGACTCCCCTCAGTTCAGATGCTGGCAGCCCCTGGCCTTGGTTTCCACATGTGGGCCAACCTGACACCCCTCAGGTCAGACCCTGGAGGCCCCTGGCCTTGGTTTCCACATGTGGACCATCCTGACGCCCTTCAGAGTGGATCCTTGAGGTCTCTGGCTTGGTGTCAAGACACAGGTCAACCCGATATCCCTCAGGTTGGACCCTAGAGGCCACTGGCCTTGATATCCACACGTGGACCAAACCGACATCCCTCAGGGTGGACCCCTGAGGTCCCTGGCTTGGTGTCTAGACACAGGTCAACCCAACATCCCTCAGGTCCGTCCTGGAGGCTGCTGGCCTTGGTGTCCACACATGGATCACCCTAGCACCCCTCAGGGTGGACCCTGAAGTCCTCCAGCCTTGTTGTCCATGCCTTGAGTGGAAAGTAAATCAGCACAATCCCCTAGGAGAATTCCTTGAAGTGATACCCACAGAGAACACCTGACAGAAGAGCCAGCACCCAGCCGTTCCACAAATATCTGCTTGGGGCCTGCCTGAGCCAGGCGCAGTCTCAGACTGGGACGTGCAGTGACTCTGTGACAGTCTGTCCTCCTGTCCTCCAGGGCTCTGGTTCCGGGGAGGACCAGGCAGGAGGGGAGCCACCAACGCACAGACAGCCACGCCTCTGGGAACCCTGAGGAGACCCCTGTTGTGCGAATCCACCTAGTGTGTGGTGATGCATATGGAACGACATCGGGTGGCTTCCTCGGAAGAGCGATGTCTCCAGAGCACTGAAGAGGGCATCAGGCCACGGACAGTAGGAGAGAGCAGCGGCAGGGCAGTGAGGGCAGCGGGTCCTGAGAAGGCGCACTGCAGCTGCAACAGAGAGGGTGTGTGAGCGTTGCAAGCCTGAAGTGACCGGGGCAGGCCTCACTCCGTCGGAGGGCCGTCGTGCCAAGTTGAGGACGCACCCAGGAAAAGGCAACACCAGTCACAGGAGGACCCTTTGTCTGTGCTCCCTCCAAAGAAGGATTTGAGGGCTTCCGTATTCAAAGGAGAAAGAGAGGCCAGAGCGGGGAGGAGGAAAGGGCAGAGCAGGGGAGGGTGGGCAGTGAAGCACCTGCTTTCATTCCTGTGAGGCCTTGCTGGGTGCTCAGAGCATCTACATTCTACATGTGGAACGAGCTGGGGGAGGTCAATCATGCATTCCTCTCTCACTGACTCAATCTACATTTTACATAGGGTGAAGCAGGCTTGTGGGCTTACCGCCATCTGTTTGGGAACAAAAGGAAGGCAGTGTTTTGTGTGGCTCTGCTCCCAAGCACACCCCTTCCTTGGGCACCGTAAGTTCAGGTCCGAGATTCTCTCTTCCTTCACAGCATCCTAGGGCTGCCACACACAGCGCCATAAACTGGGTGGATTCAAACAACAGAAATGTATCTTCTCATAGCTCTGGAGGCCAGAAATCCCAGGCCAAGGTGTTGGCAGAGCCGGGCTCCATCCCAAGGCTGCAGGGGAGGGGCCTTCCTGCTTCTCCAACTGCTGGTGGCTCCGGCGCCCTTGGATGCTCCTTGGCATTCTGTCACTCCACCTTGGCACTCTGTCACTCCACCTCGGCACTCAGTCTCCGTGTGGCCGTCTCTCTACAGTTTCTCTTCTTACAAGGACTCTGGTCATTTAGTTACACGCAGCCTGACCGCCTCTCAGTCCTCAACTAATTAGATCTGCCAAGACCCAGTTGCCAAGTAAGGCCATATCCTAAGATTCTGGGTGGACATGAATTTGGGGGACACCACTCAGCCCACCAGAAAGGACAAGGGTGTGCAGGGAGAGAGGTGAGACCTCAGAGCCAGGCAGGGGACACGCATGACCGTGGATTTCATCCAGGGACAGTGGTGAGAAGGGGAGGAGTTTTACGCAAGAAAGTTACCAAGTGGGGCTGGGCATGGCTCACTCCCATAATCTCATAATCTTAGCACTTTGGGAGGCCAAGACAGGAGGATTTCCTGAGCCCAGGAGTTTGAGACCAACCTGGGCAGCACGCCAAGACTTCATCTCTACCAAGATCAAAACATTAGCAGGGCACAGTTGTGCACACCTGTAGTCCCAGCTACTTGGGAGGCTGAGGCAGGAGGTCGAACTGTGCTTGCACCACTGCCCTCTAGCCTGGGTGACAGAACGAGAGCTGACTCAACAAAAAAAAGAACGTTCCCAGTGGAATTTCAGCCTTAGGAAACTGTGCCGACTGCAGGACAGAGAACAGACTGGGTTGGGGGCGACCTAGACGCGGGAGCGACGGAGGGCGCAGCTGCAGCCATTCAGGCATGCGAGGCCTCCTGGCGCTCCATGGACGTGTGGGAGAGGGATGGCGAGGTGTGGCGGTGGCCTGGAGGTGATGAGGAACTCCTTAAGGTCTTCTCTCATCTCTAACTTGAGCACGGAGAGAGCAGGGGAGGAGGCAGAGCAGGAGGAGGAAGGGGGCAGCACCTGCGGCCTATAGAGAAGAATCCGGACTCCAGGCACAGGCCTCCAGTTCTGGAGTCTCTCGGGGCTGGGGACGGCATACAAGACGGGCCCTGAGAAGATGGCGACGGGCGGCGGCGAGCAGGTCCAGGACAAGCCCAGAGGAGCATGGCGCAGGGTGAGAGGTGGGCAGAGGAGGCGGCAGAGACACCTGGCGGGAAGGAGAGGTGGCCAGACCAGGCAGGAGAGAAAAGGAGGCTGTGGAGGCTGGCCAAGCCCCCTCCCACGATGTCCCGTCCTGACCCCCACGTCAAGCCTCGCCCGGGATGGCCCGTCCTAACCATGTTCAGCCCCCTCCCGTGATGGCACATCCTGATCTCTGCATCAAGCCCCTCCCATAAGTCCCATCCTAACTTCCACATCGAGCCCCTCCCATGATGGCCCATCCTAACCCCCACGTCAAGTCCCCTCCCATGATGTCCCGTCCTAATGTCTGCATCAAGGCCCCTCTTATGATGGCCCATCCTTACCTCCGAGTCAAGCCCCCTCCCGTGATGTCCCGACCTAACCTCTGCGGCAAGCCCCTTCCTGGGACGGTCCATCCTAACCTCCCTAGGTCATCCTGTGTTGACCCGGCCCCTCCCCCATACCAAACCCCCTGCCATGATGTCCCGTCTGGCCTTGGTCCAGGCCCTCCCACCTCATGATCTTCAGTAGGAGAGGAGCCGCCTGCCCGGGCGCTCAGTCCCCGCATGTCCACTCGGGATGGTCTAGGCTTCCACCACCTCATCACAACCCTGACCAGCACATCTCTTTGCTCCGTTCCATTCGCTGCCTCTTAAAGCTTCAGTGCCGAGCCCCAGGTCAGTGGAGCCTCCTGTCGCCCCTGGTGAGGGGCTCACACCCCCAGCTCTGCGACCACAACACGGCCCCACATGGCCCTGGGTTGCCTGGGCTGAGACATGCTGTGTGCGCAAAAGACTCAGCATGAAAATAATAAACACAGGCTATCTCAGGAATACTTTTCATTGACGACATGATAAAACAATTTTTAAAATCCATTGGGTTAACTGAAGTGTAGTATTACATTAACTGCACCTTTTCTTTCTGCTTTTTTACTCCAGCTCCTGGGAAGCCTCGGGTCACCCGCGTGCCTGGCACCACCCTCCCCTGACGGGTGCAACTCCAAGCCGTGCTGGTTGTGAAGACCTACCTGAGACACATGGTGGTGTCCTCCCAGCCTGGCCTGCTCAGGTCAAGGGAGGGAGAAGGCGTGCCCAGCCCATGCTGGGGCTTTCCGTGTGCTTGTTTTATTTCTCAGGCTCATAGTAACTGTTATGCCCTCAGCCAACTGTTTAGCCGGGGAGCCAGAGGCCAGGTTGTAACTCGGTCTGCTCAACTCCTAAGCCCGTAATTTTCCCAGTCATGATGTTATCACAGCTAACAGATGCAAATGCCTCTGGGATACCTCCGATCACAGTCATTACGCCATCTTGTTGGCACCAAGAGAAAACCTTAAGACCACCAGCGCTCTCTTAAATTGGACGTTTATTTTTAAATTGTGCTTAATTTTGTAGTGTGCAATGTTAAGCATGGCCAGAAGAAAAAGGTAGGAGGAACGTGTGGAAGAGTGCCTGCTGGTGGGGCCCTGACCCCACCTCCCTCATGCCTTAGGCCTGCCCTGCCAGCGCCAGCACCAGCCACAGAGCCCCTGCGGATGGTGGGTGCGTAAACACAATCAAAAGTGTTTGGATACACTGCCTTTCAAAAGACCTCAAATTGCCACTGTTATTCCTTCCACACGTTCCCAACAGTGTGACCGCCCATGTGATTGGGGACAGCGAAGAAATGGGCTTGGCTGGAGGAGCCCGTGGTGCAAATCAGGGAACAGAAAGAAGCCAGCTCCCACCATCCCTCCTCCCCATCCTCAGATGTGGCCATCTGGACATGGGCAGGGGCCAGGCTGCCCATGCAGTGAAAGGTGACAGGCGTGGCTGTGCCTCCTATGAGCTCACAAGTCAGTTATGAAGATGACATGTGAACACAGAAGCCAGCAGCTCTGAGTAGACAAAGTGCCCATAAGGACAGAGCAGCTGCATGTTGTGCAACCAAGCCTTATCCTGCTCTGTCCCCACGGAGCACCGGACACTCAGAGGTGAAGGCCACAAGTGCCCTCCCGGGAAACGCGCAGAAGCCGCCCCACAGAGGGTGTCCCAGAGCGCGCCCTGGAAGGGCCGATGGAATTGGCAGGTGTCGAAGGACCTGTGGTGAAGATGCACGCGGGTCTAGAGGCCTGGGGAGCAGCCCAGCGCGTCGGGGTGAGGTGGGCGGGGTGACGGTCTGGGAAGATCCAGTCGGGGATGGACGGGGCCATCAGGAGCTGACACTACAGTGTCCCAGGTGGCCCGGAGGCCTTTGGGCTCCAGGCTGCAGGTCCCTGGGATGACTGAGAACCCCAGAGTGCCCCACAAATGCCCCTGCTGCTTCCATGTGTGTGGCAAATGGGACTGGCGGGGCTGAGTTTTCATGTGGGGCCTGTCCTGGCAGAGGCCATCTGCAGCCAGTTATCTGGTGGCCTGCTCTGGGCAGCTCCCTCCCAGAGCCTGGTCCCCGGTGGACACCAGCTAGAGGCCTAGAGGCCGCGCCTCTTGGAATGGCTGGCCCCAGCCCCCTTAGGCCTCAATCAGGTGAGAAGAGGCAACAGATGCCTGGCTGGCTCCCCAGTGCCCTAAGAGGGGGAGAACGATGGGTCCTGGGACCGTAGCAAAGTCCAAGTGCGTTCAAGGACTGCTCAGGCGGAGCTAAGCCAGTGGGGCCTGATGGACCATCCTCTTAGATGCAGGAGGCAGCAGGAGGTATGCATGCATGCATGTGTGTGCACCTGTGCGCATGCGTGTGTATCTGTGTGCACATGTGTGTGTGCATATGTGGGTATCTATGTGTATGCATGTGTGCCTGCCTATATGCATATGTGCATGTGCACATGTGCCTGTGTGTGTGCATGTGTGTTTGTGTGTGTATGAGTGTGTACCTGTGTATGTCTCCGTGTACATGTGTGTGTGCCTGTGTATCTCTGCAGGTATGTATGTTTGTGCCTGTGTGCCTGTGTGTGTGCATGTATGTGTGTATGTATGCCTGTATGTCTGTGTGTACCAGTGTGTGGTGTGTGTCACTGTGTGCCTGTGTGTCTGTGCCTGTGTCTGTGTGTGCCTGTTTGCCTGTGTATGTGTTCACGCATGTACTTGCAAGGATACTCTGCACAGTGTTGGGTAACCCGGTCCTGATATTCTGGTCCAACAGAAGCCAAAGGATTGCAACAGGCCTTGCCTCTGAGGATGCCGGCAAACAAATCTCATGTGAGGAGTAGTTGTGCCCAGAACTCTGACATCATGCAGAAATTGCACCACATGCACCATCTTCTCACAGAAGGTCCTGTCCAGCAGAAATCAAACACAGAAGCAGCCTTCCAACTGTCCAGTGGTCTTTCATCCCCACCAAGGGGCCAACAGACCGTGTTGACTGAACGGAGGGTCACAGCACCTGCCCTGCGAGCTTCGCGTCCACGCCAGCACAGCCCTCTCCCTCCCGCACCTGGGCCGGGGGGGTGGGGGGGTGGAGGCGGTGGCACTGACAGGAAGGAGCCGAGCTGTGGGCTTGCGGGACGGGAATTCCCAGGCCGCCGGGAACCAGGTGCTGGAGTTTTTTAACACACCCCGGGCGGAGTCAGATGGAGAACCGGCCGCCCAAGGAGGGTATCGAGAAGGAGCTTCCGAGGGAACCAAGAGCCTAGAGCAAACATCAGCTGCTTCTGTAGAGCCCAACTGCCGGCCCCCACTGAACCCCAATTCCTGCCTCCTTCCAGGGGCCCCTGTCCCCGTCACCCCACCCCATCCCAACTGGTCTCCTCTGGTCCTGCTGCCCATCTCACTGCCAGTACCCTGGCACTTCCTACCTGCTAGGAAAACTCCTGATGGTGCCATCTGGGTCTACCACCCACCCTGCGCCTCTGGGCGCTACCAGACATGATGCAGTGAGAAGCAGGCTGGGTTTGGTTTCTTTCCCCCAAGCAAACAGGCAGCTATAGGCAAAGTGGGAGCATAGTCAACATGTGACTGCCAGGCGCAGTGGTCCTGCAGCAGACCTGCCAGCGCCTCTGTGGACTCCTTAAACGCAGATTTCCTGGCGGCAGCGGGCCTTGCTCAGGGGCAGTCACTCCTGAAGGAGGGATGAGGTTTAAACTGGGAGTTAAGCAGGGGACAAAAGGACCCACACCTCATCCAGATGCCCCAGCCCCACTTCTGCCACTTTGTTTCTCACGGCTTACCTGCTGTCCAAGGTGTCCAGCCTGCCTGTCACCAGCGGCTGCCTCCCTGGCTGCCGTCCACCTGGTCCACTCTAAATGCCGGGATCATAAGCCTCGCCTGCCAGGCTCTCATCACCTCAGCCAGAGCGAGACGCATTTGCAGGGATGCGCCTGGTGGGGCCCACACGCGGATGTGGGAAGGGATCAGAGCCCACAAGCCCCTTATCCAGAGAGACGCCCGGACTAGGCCAGAAACAGCCTGGCCCAGTTACCTGGACTAACACCTAGTAGGTCCACCGCCCCAGGCTCCCTCTGTTCACTGCAAAATCCCAGTGTTGCCAGGTCTTCTGACTGGGGCATCCTCCAGGGTCCCTTGCACATGTCTGCAAGTGCCCTTCCTTCCAGGGCAGGAACCCAGCCTCCCACAGAGCACTCGCCCCCCCCACGAGCATCCACCCTCCCACCTCTTCCACAGAGCACCCATACCCCCTCCCCAAAGGGCATCCCCCCACCCTCCCCACACAGCACCCACCTCTCCTTCTGCCCCTCCCACAGAGTACCCACCCCCTTCTGCAAAGAGCACCCACCTCTCCTCCAGCCCCCACCCTGTTCTCCTCCGACTTCCTCAATTCACGATGCAAGCTAGGGCATCTGAGCACACCTTGTCTTGTCTCCTTGCTTCAGGTCTGTCTCCCCAGGAAGACGGTAGGCTCCAGGGATGTGTTACCTGGACTGGCACCCAGTGAGTCCACCTGGAGTGAGCAGATACCAGACAAATGGCAGAGACACCAGATATTCTCCTGATTGCCTTGGCATCCCCGAGAGAGACACAGATGGAGAACGAAGTCACCATAGCTGTCACCTGTCATCACACTCAGACACTTGGTCCTGTTCTCTCCAGGAGTTTTTGTGCAAGCCATTGCGTGGCCACTGGCCGGAGTGAGAATGGCTGGTCCACAGACGAGGCCACCACCAGGTATTGTCTTCCTGCTCCCAGTGTTCCCCATTGGAGCCACACTCTCTTAGAGGAGGGCCGGGGGAAGGGTGGCCACAAGGGAACAGTGTCTAAATGCCCTGGAGCTGGGCAGGTGAATGTCCCCCCCCCCCGCCCGGTCCAGCCTCCATGGGGATGAGCAGGTGAATGTCCTCCCCTGTACCTGCTTGAAACGTGTAAATCAGGAAAACAGCGACTCTTCGAACAGGTGGGGAGGGGGTTGGGGAAACTTGCGGGAAGGGTGGTCTGAGCACCACACACACACTAGCATGCACACAGGTACGGGGGAGCAAAAGACTTGGAATTTATTTTTAAAAAAATTGAGCATTTATTCCTGCATGTTTAAATTTCCATCACCTTCAAAGTTCTCTCCTTGTTGATTACAGTAAGCGCTTTTTCCACTGCTCAAAACCGTTTTTGAACTAGTCAGTTTTGATGCCTTTTAGTGCTTCTGCTCCTTTTTGTTTCACCCCTTCCATATCAGTCAAACGTTTCCCTTTGAGGACTTTTTTCATTCGGGGAAACAAAAAAAAAGAGAGAGGCGCACAGAGAGAGACAGAGATAGCGTGTGCGCTCAGGACGCAAGCACGGAGGCTGGTGGAGGAAGACGGAGAGGAAGAAGCTGGAGCCTGGGTTCCAGGAGCATGTGAGGGACACAGACCTTCAGAGAAGAGGGG
Organism: Cephalopachus bancanus; assembly: GCA_027257055.1. NCBI lineage: Eukaryota > Metazoa > Chordata > Mammalia > Primates > Tarsiidae > Cephalopachus > Cephalopachus bancanus. The sequence continues at coordinate 535,732 of JAPVLO010000180.1, forward strand.
ATTTTTTTCCCAGAATGTCAAGGTCAAAAGCATGGAACCCATCTGGAAAGCGCTCTGGCCCTGCACATGGCACCGGCACCTCACTGAGCGCAGCAGAAGTCGGGGTTGAGGGGCAGGTGAGGCGGGAGAGGCGGTTAGGGCAAGGCTGGAGGGTGTGCGTGTGTCAGGAGCCCAGAGCCGGGCCACGTGGTGAAGGTGAGGCGGGGGCAGGGCCTTATCATGTTGAGTGCATGAGGCTTGGGCCTGATGAGCACAGACAGGACAAGCTCGCCACAGGGAGGGGCTGAAGACACGCGTGAGGATGTCTGGTGGGTTCTGCAGGCTGTGGATCCAGACACAGGTGAACCCAGGCGGGTGATCCGACCACAGCGAGGCAGCCGAGGGCACAAATGCGTGGGAGAGCCTGGAGACTGGGAAGGCTGTGTTGAGGCTTCTCCCTGTCTTTCTTTTTTTTTTTTTTGAGTTGGAGTCTCCCTGTCACCCAGACTGGAGTGCAGTGGCTCGCTCCCGGCCACCGCAGCCTCAACCTGCTGGCTCCAGCGACCCTTCCTCCTCAGCCTTCCGAGTAGCTGGAATTGCAGGCGCCCGCTACCATGCCTGGCTAATTTTTGATTTATTGTAGGGATGAGGTCTTGCCAAGTTGCCTGGGCAGGTCTCAAACCCGCGGGCTCCCAAACTGCTGAGATTATAGACTGAGCCACCAAGCCCGGCCCTGTCTTCCTTTTTTATAAAAGTAGGAGGGGCTCCCGGGACCCCGAGACTGCCGCCCAGGGATGCCTTCTGCAATCTCTCTGGCTTGGAATAGCCCTCCCCAGAGAGAAAGTCCTCTGTCTTCCTTTTTTATAAAAGTAGGAGGGGAGTTTCTCTCTGGGGAGGGCTATTCCAAGCCAGAGAGAGTGCAGAAGGCATCCCAGGGTGGCAGTCTCGGTCTGGGAGCTGCCCTCCGGGGCAGACAGCCATATCAGGAAGCTTCTGAGGCCCCAGAGACAGCAAATTTATCACAAAAGAGTCAACCTGGAGCTCCAGGGGACAATGCCTCCCACAGCCAGATGAGGAAACCATGCCCTCGGGCCACCAGAGTGAGGAAACCACGCCTCAGGCCACTGGGCTGAGGGAACCACACCCTTGGGCCACCAGACTTAGGAAATCATGCCTTCGAGCCACCAGACTGAAGAAACCATGCTTTCAGGCCACCAGACTGAAGAAATACACCCTCGGGCCACTGGACTGAGGAAACCATACCCTCGGGCCACCAGACTGAGGAGACCACACCCATGCACCACTGACTTGTGGTGGCACAGATGTGGGACTCTCTGGAGACACATGGCCACAACATGACTCCGCAGATGCCAGGCTGTGCACGCACCCATCATGGTTGTCTGAAGCTCTCCTGACAATGCCCTAGCCTCCATCACACACTCTGGCACCTTCCAATGTGACCATCATACCCACCATGGAGGAGCATAACCACGTGACCAGATTCAACATCCTTTCCGAAAGGTCCTGTGCAAGCAAGAACTCCATGGTTTTGACCTTTGTGTCCTTGTTCAGATTGCTGTCTGTGTGAACTGGTCGTTTCTGGGCTGAATTCCACCATCCTGTGCCGACATCCTGTCCCAGCCTCCACTCCGAGATGGCCCTGGGAGCACCATCCCCATCGGCGCCGGCCTGCTCCCCACGAGCGTTTGAAGAAGGCGAAGGCCAAGGGCTCATGCCCACCCTTCCTCCCAGCAACCAGGCCAGGAAGGAGAGCCACCTCTCCAGCGTGCCCCGTCCAGCCACCTCCCCGCAAGAGAACGTCTGGCGTTTGCAGGATCCGGGTCCAAAGCTCTCTCTGCCCAGCATGGGAGTCCCTGGCCTGCCCCCCACTGATCCAACCTCGAGAGATACAAAGGATGGGCCACATTCCAGTCACGTCACCGCTGGGGAAACTGTGCGGCTCTGGGCTCCAGGCTGTCACGGAGCCGAAGGCTAGTCCCTGGCCACTCTCCAGCAAGGGCCTGCTGGAGGGACTCGGCCTGCAGCCTGGGACACTTCCCTTGCTCATTCGGCAGAAATGGGACAACACTGCCAGGACTGTGGGATTTTTTGTTTGTTTGGTTTTTAGTGACAGGGTCTCGCTCTGTCCCCCAGGCTGGAATGCAGTGGTGCCATCGCAGCTCACTGCAGCCTCGACCTCCTGGGCTGGAGTGATCCTACTTCCGCCTCCTGTGGCCGGGATTCCAGACATGCCACCCTACCTAGATAACTGTTCTAATTTTTGTAGAGACAGGGACTCAAACGCCTGGCCTCAAGTGATTCCCACATCTCACACTCCCAAGTAGCTAGAACTACATGCACACACCACTGTGCTCAGCTAATTTTTAAATTATTTTGTAGAGTTGGGGTCTCGCTACATTACCCAGGCTGGTCTCCAGATCCTGGCCTCAAGCAATCCTCCCACCTCGGCCTCTCAAAGTGCTGAGATTGCAGGCATGAGCTACTACACCTGGCCCTCCGTCACCAGCTTTGAAGCCACAATTGGCTCTGGCGTGGGGCAGAATGGACAGGAAACAGTGCTGCCAGTTGGGCAGTCCCAAAATTGAGCAGAAAGCACCCACGCCACAGGCGCCCACACACCCTGCAGGCCAGTGTGTTCTGACTTAGCGGACGTCTGGAGAAGGGAGAGTCCAGCTGGTTTGTTATCAAAACACTTTCCTTACATCGGGACAGTGTGTGGTAGCTCCTGTAAGGCTTTTTCTGATTTTTATCACAAATCAAGACAAATCGTTCCCATTTTGCAGATGAGAAAACTGAGCCCAGGTAGCCGAAGCGTCCGTGGATCCGAAGCGACAGAACCACTCAGGCCTCTGACTCCTCTTCACAGCTTCTTCTAGGACAGCATCCTGCCTCCCCCTTGCAGGGTGTGGTATTTGCTGACCCTTAGATGCCGTTATTTCTCCATCCCCTCCAAGCGCCTCTGGCCACCGTGAAAAGGTTTTCTCAGCCTCAGGGTGTGAGAACCCCTTCCCGGAGCAAGTCCTGCTCAAGTCCCTTAGCACATTCTCCCGGCTGATCAGCACGCAGTAGTGAGCACCACAGCCATGGGACACAGGGACCTCCGAGGTGGCGGGTAGAAGTGGCCAGGAAGGCATCCCATGTAGAAGGGGAAGGACTAGGGCACGGAGCTGCCCGCTCCAACGGCCGACCTGAGCTTCTTCTGTTAGGGTCAGATGGAAATGGTGAATTGTGAAGCATCTAATTTAGGAAATGCGAACACCACTTTGCCTTTGCAACTCACAAGTAATTTAGTCAATCAGCACGGATCTGTTTGACCAGAACAGAGAGATGCAAATGTCTGAGAAACGGGCGCCTTGCCGAGCCCAGTGCGTCCTCCTCTCTCACTCTCTGGCCTGCAACTTCAAGGCCAAAGAGAAGAAGGAGCGATCCCCTGGCAGCCTTGCCCCGTCCACCAGCTGAGGCCCAGAGCCAGGGCTTCGTGGCTGAGACCTTGTGCCCAGGGCAGACAGAGGCTCCTTCGAGGCTCTCACTGCAGAATGGGGTGAGAGTGCTCCAGGAAGCCACAGGGAGACACCGGTCCCTCCCCTGCACCCACAGCTCTGGTCTGCCCTGATGCATATCACCAGAGAGGCCACAGCACAGAGAGACCCAGGGCTGCCTTTGCATCTGCCAGCCCAAGGCCTCCTCAAGGCAGGTCTGGCCCCAACTGCCCTTTCCTTTGAAGCCCCCAGGTATGGCTTCCGTGCAACTGTCATCCCCCGAGACTTGCCACGGTCATCCTGACTCCCCCCGGATGGCAGCGACAGAGGGCAGGGGTGGTGGCAGTTGGACTCCTGGAGCTATGCCTCCCCCTCCCCTGTGTCCGCGCTTCACCCTCCGCAGAATCCCTCCTACGCCCTCAGTGCTAAGCATTCTTCCAACCTCAAGAAATGGCCCGCAGACTGAATCAGAGCCAACCCCCGCAGGAAGGATGCCCTGGCTTCCAGGGGCGGAGACGAAGGTGGCTGTAGCACGCAGGGTGTGGCCAGGGAGACTGGCGAGATGCCGGTCATCAGGAAGGAGGGTCAGTTGCTGATGGAACCAACATGGTGACCTCTGCCTCCCTTCAGGCCCAGGAGGGATGAGGCTCAGCACGCCCTTGGCATCCACCCCGTCAACCCCGGGGGCAAGTGAGCGAGTGCCTGGGTCTCCAGGCCGGACGCACACGAGCCCCACCTGCCCGAGCAAGCGCTTACTCTCAGGCTGACCACGGAGCAGCCTCAGAGCCCCCGTTCTTGCACCCAACCCCTGGACGGCACAGTCCTCCCACTCAGGTCTCCTGGGGACGGCGTCTGGCAGCAGGAGGGTCCATCCACCCTCTCGCCCGCACGAGCTGGGTCTGAGGAGCACCGATGCTGGGATGCCAATGCAGCCAGTCCCTCTCTCTGTACCAGCGATGTGCTCAACCCCTGCTCATCTCATCCTTAGTATTCCTCAGATGGCACCTCCTCCAGGAAGCCTTCCCCACCTTCCCCACTCCTTCCTAGGGCACCCATGCATTCCCCTGTTCGTGTCAGTACGCATCAGCTGACTGCTGGAAACCCTGCACCCCGCAGGGCTGCACACGCCTCGTTCCAAATGGACGTTCTTCATCTTTGTGTCTCCAGGCCTGGCACAGCGCCTAGCAAATCGTTCCTTTAACAGATAGATACTGATGGATGGGTTGGTTGATTTATTGACCATCAACAAGGTCCCCTGGGAAGGAACTGCCGATCCAATGGGGAGGAAAGCCACTTGCGAGTGACAAACCAGGAGACGCCCAAGACTAGGCACGAGTGAGCCCATCTGATCGTGGTGCTGTGGAGATCTGGGGGAGGGACACCCAGGGGCTCGCGTGGCTGGAGCGGCAGGAGGCTCCCCCGACACCTGGTTTTTCTTCTGGGGCAGCAATGCTGAGCAGAGATGGAGCCAGCGGGCCCTGTCCCTTCCAATAATTAGCATGTCTCTGGGAAGTCTGATCCCACTGTCTGGGAGGCAGACAAAGAGCCTCTGTTCCCGTGATGCTAATTGCTGCCTCTGTCCCCCAGGGACGGGCAAGATCCTGGGAGGCAGCCAAGCGTGGGGAATTCCTCACTCCTGCCTTTGCCTCCACAGTTGCACCAGGGAGGGGCCCGCCAGGCACCATGGGACCCACTGACGGAGGTGGGCAGAGCACCATCAGAAGCCCAGAGACAGTCCCTGAGAGGTGGGACTCGAAGACCTGGCAGCTTCCTACCCAGGGACACCGAGCGCAAAGTTCCACCTTAGAAACAGTGTTTCCTCCAGAACGCTGGCTTGTACGTGAAAATGACCCCGAAAGAAGTAACGCCTGAAGTCCCCAACACCTAGGAAGTTGGCAAGGCAGCCTCCCCAGGGCCAGGCCAGCCTGGGAGCCCCAGGTGCCCTGAGCCCTAGGGAGAACCAGAAGATGGGAGCCCTGGTTCGCAAACCCACCCAGGCACAGTTTTGAGATAAAATTCACATAACAAGATGCATCATTTTAGCAGGGTGTGATGACTCAAGACTGTAATCCCACTACTTTGGGAGGTGAAGTGGGAGGATTGCCTGAGTTCAGGGGTTTGAGACCAGACTGGACAACTTGGTGAGTGTCCAGCCTCAGAGACCATCAAGACCATCCTTGAGAATCCTCTCTCCCCAGCATCAGAGACCCCAAAATCCCTCTCAAGGACCCTCTCCCCCCAGCATCAGAGACTCCCAACACCCCCCAAAGACCCTCTCCCCCAGCATCAGAAACCCCGAAAGCCCCCTCCTCAAGGACTTTCACCCCCAGCATCAGAGATCCCAACACCCCCCTCAAAGACCCTCTCCCCTCAACATCAGAGACCCCAACACCCCCCAAGGACCCTCTCCCTTAGCATCAGAAACCCCCAAAGTCCCCTCCTCAAGGACCTTTACCTCCAGCTTCAGAGGCCCCAACACCTCCCAAGGACCCTCCCCCCCAGCATCAGAGACCTCCGAAGCCCCCTTCTCCAGGACCCTCTCTCTCCAGCATCAGAGGCCTGTGAGGCCCCGGGCACCCATGTAGCTCACAGCCCTCACCTGCTCCTGGAAGGAAGCCTTTGGGAGGGTGGCAGCTCCCTGTTCCCTTTGGCAATGGATCTCAGAGTCACCTGCAGAGCTTGCTGAAGCAGATTGCTGGGGGCGCGTGGGGGCAATGGGCAGATGTTGGTCAATGAGTACACAGTTTCAGTTAGGAGGACTAAGCCTTGGAGATAGTCGCAGAGCATGTTGACTGTAATCAACAATAATAGACTGGTCTGGTGCAGCGGCTCATACCTGAAATTCCAGCACTCTGGGAGACTGAGGCAGGCGGATCGCTGGAGCCCAGGAGTTTGAGGCTGCAGTGAGCTGTGATCATACCACTGCACTCCAGCTTGGGTGACAGAGGGAGGCCCAAACTCTAAAAAGAATAATAATGTATTGTCTACTTGCAAAATGCTAGCAGTAGCTCCTAAGTGTTCTTCTCACACACACAAGATAACTGAGTGAGGCAATGGATGTATTAAATGTCTGATGGAGGTCACTATTCCACAGTGTGTACGTGTGTCGAAACATCATGCTGCAAGCCATGAATATATTCAATAACGATTCCTTAAAACATGGCTGGGCTCCACCCCCCGAGTTCCTGATAATCTGCATTTCTAACGAAGTCCCAAGTGATGCTGATGTCACTGTGTAGGGACCACACCCTGAGAATTGTGGCAACTGGGAGTGAGGTCTGCACATCCTCAGTGTCACCTGAGGGCTGGGGAGACACGCTGAGTCAGAAGCTGCACCTTAGCAGAGCCCGGGAACACACATTCACCTTTGAGAAGCCTCCCCTGAGGCAGCGAGTCCCAAAGTGTGGTCCCCATCCCCATCAGAGTCACCTAGAGCTGGTTGACCCCAGAGATGCCTGGTCTTGCAGGCATCCTGAGCCCGAGCTTTGCAGGACAGAGGTCAGGAAATGGCGTCATAACAGCACCCTGGTGGTCAGCACTGCCCCCACTTGGGCCGCCCACTAGAACCTCCTGCAGCTCTTGTCTGGGCCGCACCCCAGAACAATTCAACCAGACTTTTCTGGGGAAAACCCACGTCAGCTTTTCAAAGGTTCCTCAAGTCATCCCAGTGTGCCGCTGGAGCTGAAGATCGCTTTCGAGTTGTGTGTCTTTTCACAGCGGCAGGACATCCAGCCCTCACCCCAGGCGGCCTCATGTCAGGGCTGCTCAAACTTGGCTGCAAGTCAAGCACTTTACTTTTAGGTTTTTGAGATGAAATTCACATACGATGCATCATTTTAACCCTTCTAAAGTGTGCAGTTCTGACTGGTTTTTAACGTTGTCACAAGGTAGCACAACCATCACCATGACCTAACTCCAGAACACTTCATCACCCCGAGAAGAAAGCCCGAGTCTTCCCACCCCTCCCTCGCCCCTCCCCAACCTCCACGGGCCTCCTTTCCTCCTCTGCGACTTCCCTGTTCTGTACATCTCGTGTAAATAGGCTTAGGCAATGTGTGGCTCAAGCGTCTGCCGTCTTTCACTTCAGGTTTCGGAGTCTCTTCCCCCATGTCGTGAGCACCTCGTTCTTTTTTGTGGCCAAATGGTGCTCCATCGGATGGCTAGACCATGCTTGGCTTACCCTTTCACCAACTGAGAGGCGTTTGGAGTTTTCGACTTGTGGGCTGCTAGGAATAATGCTACTGTGAGTGCCCATGTGCAGGTTTTGTGAGAACATATGTTTCCAGTCATCTTCAGTGTCCTCCTAGGGGTGGGCCGCTGGGTCCCAACAGCGGGTCAAGCTTTTCAGCGCAACAGTGGGTCTAGCTTTTCAAGGAACAGCCACACTGTTTTCCTCAGCAGCCGAACCACTCCAGGCACCCATGGCAGTGACAAAGGCTCCAGTCTCTCCACGTTCTCACCAACCCTTCTTCCTTTCTTTTCTGTTGAAATGCAGGAAACGATACCCCAAAATGTGGCGCTTTGACTTGTGAAACTGAATCAGCAGCATTGGGCCTCTGGCTCTCCCTTCCCGCCGGCCTCTCTAAAGCTCAGGACGTGGCTGTTCCCTGAAGCTCCCTGACCTACCTAGAAGTCAGACCTGCTAAAGAGGAGCCCGGTTCCCTAAAACGCCATTCACCAGAGAAGATCAAAACCCATGTCACAGAAGAAGAGACTGAAAATTAAGAGACTGACCTAGAGCCCAGACGAACTGTGTCCCAAGAGCCTGTCTGTTCTCTGATCCCACTCAGTTTCCAAAGAGAATCTTTGACAAGCTTTCCAGGGTCCTTTATCACCCCTAAAACCATCTACCCCTGTACCCTCCACCTTCCCTTCCCCTGTGAAGAAGGGTACAGAAGCAAGGGATCTCCCTTGGACTCTAGGGTCATTCTCCTGCACACTGAGCACATGAGCATGCTTCTTTCCTGATCATCTGTCTACTGTCACTTCAGCAGACTTAGACTTGAACCTTCAGAGGAAACAGGTGGCCTTCTCCACACCAGCCATCAGGGGTGAAGTGCATCTCTTAGTTTTATTTGCATTTCCCTAATGACGCTGAACATCTTTTTCTGTACTTGTTGGCCATTTGTACAACTGCTTTGGAGAAATGTTTATTCCAATATTTGGCCAAGGTGAGCACAGGTTATTTGTCTTCCAGTTGTCGAGTTGTGGGAGCCTAGAAGGCTGTTACGACCACTCACCCGTGGGCTCCAAAACCGTTTAGTTAAATCAGAATACTGGAGTGGGCTTGGGCATTGGTATTTTTTAAATTCCCCTAATCTGCAGTCAGGGTTGAAGATCACCAGTTCATACCACATGGCCAAACAGGAACAGAGATGCCATGTGACAGCCCACAGAGTGCACGAACTCATCTGGTCACCTTCAGGGCTGACGGGGTCTGTCCATTGACACACACTGAGTGACTTCTTTGTGCCAAGCCCAGCGCTGCAGGGAGGAGAGGTAAGAGACGACGGAGATGAGCATGAGACGGGGCCGCTGTGGACGCACTTCCACACTTCTGTCTAGAAAGGAGGCCTGACCAAAATACACCGCTCCAGCACAGTGTCCTCAGTGCCCTCTTGGAAGTGGGCCCAGAGTGCCAGGCTCGACTCACCTCCTGAGAAGTCCATATTGCTGAAGGGCCCTGGCGGTCACCAGGCCTCTGCTCTAAGGGCAGCCCCTGCTAGCAGTTGAGCACCCATGGAGCCAGTTAGAAATGCAGAATCTCAGGCCTTGCCCAGAACTACTGAAGCGCCATCAAGTTTAGCAAGACCCCCAGGTGATTCGTAGGCATATTTGGAGTTTGAAATGCACCGATCAGCTGGGTGCAGAGGCTCATGCCAATAATCCCAGCACTTTGGGAGGCCGAGGTGAGAGGATTGCCTGAGCCCATGGGTTCGAGATCAGCCTGGGCAACTTGGCGAGACTTCATCTCTACCATAAATCAAAAAGTAGCCAGGTGTGGTAGCGCACACCTGTAGTTCTGGCTACTTGGAAGGCTGAGGTGGAAGGATCACCTGAGCCCAGCAGGTTGAGGCTGCAGTGACCGTGAGCGTGCCACTGAACTCCAGCCTGGGCGACAGAGTGAGACTCAGACTCAAAAAAAAAAGAAATGCGCTGATCTCAAGTGATGTCAGTGAAGAAGCATCCAGAAAGTCTGCCCACCTAAAGCCAAGCAAACAAACAAAAACTCCACCGCAATGAGCTCACTAGATGGTTCTGTAGGTAACTGACATCCTTCCTTGAAATCCCACACATTAAGTAACTCTTAGTCATGCACATCTTGGCATGGATTTGTTTATCAGAATGCCTTAGCCTACACCATTCTCTCCCTGACACTTTCTCTGCCAGCCAAGGTATAAGGAACAGGAGTGAGGAGCGGCTGGGGTAGAAATGGGCGCTAAGGACCCAAGCACAGTTGAAACCCAAGTATAGCAGCTGCAGGAAAGCAGAGTTCTGTAGCCGATTTGAGACAAAATGGCTTGTCCAGTCTCACAGGGAGTAGTACAGCCGTAGTGGGTTAAAGTGGGGGTGAAGAGCCCCGTCTGACCACGTTCCCCCCCAAAACAGCAACCTGGTCTTGACCCTTCCAAAGGCTATGGCACAGCCTGCCCTCGAAACAGTGCAGGCCGGTCCCATATCGGGTTGCATCTAATCCCCAGGGGACTCCTCCCATATGCAAGGTCCCACATCTTCCAGGGGGCTTGTTCCAGGGTTTTGTGAGCTCTGCTGCTGGAGAAACCTTCTCGTCTAACTTGAACAAGGGGCAACTGGCCTCCTTGTTCCAGGGTTCTGTGTTCAGTTCCCCCTGTGATCCTCCTGCTCGCAAACCATTAGGCTCATGGCACGGAGATCGCAGATGAAACCCAGCTGTGAGCTCATCGAGGGATGCTGGGAGTGGCAGATACACGGCATCGTTGGTTCTGGTGAAGGGTTTGCACAGAATCACCTCCAACCGTGTGACATCATCTGGACATAGATGGTTTCCCCCATCCCTGGCTTCTTCCTGCCTGCTCCCTCAGGAGTGGCCTCTGGCCAAGACAGGTCTCTGGTGGGCATGCATAGTCCCAGTAATGAGGCACGAGATGCGGGTGACCGAGCAAAACTGAAAGCAAGCTGGCATCACACTTCATCGATATAAGTGTGCACGCCCCCCGTGGGGGAATGGGACTAATTCCCTTGCTGGCCTGTAACACGGCTTGGTGTTCTGCCTCTGGTGCGGATGCCTCACTGGCCTGCCGCCGTGGGTGCCTCCTGCAAGATAAGCCAATGTCTTTCCCTGCTGGGCCTCAGGGTGACTTTGTTGGAAGAGATAAGCAGGATGGGCAAACCCCCTCAGACTTGGAGCTACCGCCTTACAGAATCCCTCCAGAAGCCCGGCCCAGCTGCGGACCCCAAAGCTTAAGCCCAGCTCTCTTCTCTCCCCTCACTAACGGGGCATTAACAAAGAGCCAGGGGCTTCCGAATGTGCCCTTCAGGGGCCAAGTGCCCACAGGCGTCATCTTCTGAGGTGTCCAGGCCAGGTGCCTCCTTCCCCCTGGCTGAGATGCCAGGAGCACCCCAAGAGGGGTCAACAGGCCCTGCCCACCTCCCACATCCCAAGTCTTACGGAAGGTCTCTCTACTGAGATATACTTAACATGCCACACAATCCACGCACTCACGGTGTATGAGCCAACGACTTTTGGTATATTCACCACGTTATGCAACCGCCACTACAATCTATTTTAGAACATTTCCATCACCCCAAAAGAAACCCTGTGCCGTTCAACTGTCCCTCCCTATGTCCCCCACCCACCCCAGCCCTGAGACAAATCATTAGGCAATTTTCTGTGTCTACAGATTTGCCTATTCTGGACATTTTTATAGTTTGGCTCAGAAAACGAGACCCCAACATGAAAACCTAAGAAGCAAAACCGTCTCTGACCTTCTCCCGCCCTCCTGCCTCTGACCCTTCATCCTCCCCAGGCACCACAGAAACTCGGATGCCTTTTCCCTAAGGCCAGTTCTGGAAACCAGAATCCCTCTTCCCCAAAGCCAGCCACAAAACCTGAAGATACTACACTAACTCCCTCGACTCCCCACTTTTCGCTGTAAGAACTGGCCATAAAGAAATGATCTGACCTACCTTGGACTGTAGGTCAGGAGATCCCACTCCTGAGAGGGTCCTGCCCTTGCCCAGAAGGAAGGAACGCGGCTCAGAGGGGCCAAGGAGCATCAGACAGACAGGCCTGGGCCGCTCCAGCCTCTGAGCATCCGGATCGCCCTTTCTTATCCAATCCTGTTTCTACACAGCTACCATGCTTGGATGAACCTCAGCATAAGAAAAGACAGTTTCCCCTGTAGCTCTGGGTCTTCCATTGAAGAATACACATCATCCCATGGATACACATTAAATAAATACGCAGGCCTTTCCTCCTATTCATCTGCCTTCTGTTGGTGATTTTTCACTTTCTTGGGGCAACGGAACGTTTCCCTTGGCCCGTACACCGTATAGATTCTCTTCTGCAGAGATGGAATCATGCCATGTATGCTCTTTTTGTCTGACTTCTTTCAGGTAGCATAATATTTTCAAGATTCATCCTCATTAACGCATGGATCAGAACTTAATTCCTGTCTGTGGCTGAATGTAATTTCACAGGATGAGTAGTCCTGTGGCTTAGCCACCCTTCCATGGATGGACATTTGGGCTGTTTCCACTTTTTTGGCTACCATGACTAACACTCCTGTGAACACTCACGCACAAGTTTTTGTGTGGACATGCATTTTCAGTCCTTTGGGGTACACACATAGGAGTAGACTTGTTGGGGCATTTGGGGACTCTGCGTTTAACCTTTTAGGCACCTGCCTGAGTGTTTTCCAAAGGGACTGCCCACGTTTATTGGCAGCATAAGCGAATTCCAGCTTCTCCGCACCCGCCCCCCACTCTACTGTCGTCCCTTATGCTGTCTGTGCTGGCCGGCGCGCTGTGTCATCGAGCTATGGTTTCCTTTGTGTGTTCCTGATGCCTGATGACGCTGAGCGTGTCTTCATGAGCTCATTCCATTTGTCGATCTTCTCTGAAGAAATGCATTTTCACATTCTCTGTCCACCTGAAATTGGGTTATTTGAATTGTTTTCTATTTTGAGTTGTTCTTGACAGATTTGGATACAAGGCCCTTGTCGAATGTATGGTTTGCTAATATTTTCTCCCAATCCGTAGGTTATTTTTTCACTTTTTTATGATGTCTTTTGACGCCCAAAATTTAGAATCCGATAAAGTCCAACTTACCTTTGTCTTTTGCTACTCAAGAGTTGTTGGCATATCTAAGACTCCATTGCTAAATTCAAAGTAGTGAGCCTTTATCCCTCTGTTTCTTTCTAAGAGTTCTACAGTTTAGCTCTTGTCGTTGAGTCATGGATCCATTCTGAGTTAATTTTTGTATATAGCATTTTGAAATGGGTTCCAACTTTATCCCAGCCCTGGGCAGATACATTGGCAGGCCAAAGTGAGGGAGGCCAGAAGGAAGAATACTTCTTTAAATCTCTGTATTTCTATGTCTATCTCCAGAGAGCCTTCAGGCAATTGTATAGGGGCCAAGGAAAAACTTTCCCCTCACCCTCTGAAGGTTTGCCAACAAAAGGCAGACAAACAGCAGAAAGGCGTGCATATCTCTTTAACGGGTGTCCATGGGAGCCTTCACGGAAGACCCAAAGATACAAGAGAACTGTCCATTTTTATGCCTAGGTTCAACAAAGTATGAGCTGCCATGCGGCAATATAACTGGGCACAAAGGACAGGACTGAGTGCTCACAGGATGAGGGGTGCCCAGGCCTCTCTGTGTGATGCTCCTTGGCCTCTCTGAGTGACATCCCTTCCTTCTGGGCATGGGCAGGACCCTCTCAGGAATAAGGTCTCCTGACCTGCATCAGTCAAGGGAGGTCAGGTCACTTTTTGATGACCAGTTTTTATACAGAAAGATGGTGAGAAAGTTAGAGTCGTATCTGTAGGTTTTATGTGTGCTTTCGAGAAGAGTGTTCTGGTTTCCAGCACTGGCCTTAGGAAGAGGGATCCTATTTTCTATGGTGCTTCTAGGAGAATGAGCGGCCAGAGACAAGAGGGCGGAAGAAGGTCAGGGAGACTCTTGCCTCTGAGGCCTTCATGTTGAGGTATCATTCTCTGAGACCCCCACATTTGTATCCATGGGCGTGGCCTGTGGCCTGACCACACAGGAAAGAACGGCAGCGCCCTCGGCCCTGCAACCTCCCTGGCCTCCCTGACCTCCCTGGCAGCACAGTGGACGAGACCACCACTCGGGGTCAAGCTGCTGGCGCTTGCGGGAGACCCTGTGATGGGTCTGGGGTGGGGAGAGACGGCTCCCAGCAACATGCTCGGGTAAGCACAGGGCAGCCTGGTCTGCCTCACAGGAAGGAGGGGGACTCACCCTGACGGGGCTTTGTCTGTTGAATGACCTGTCCGGGTGGGGGCTGCCCGGCCCCTGTCAGCCCCACCCCCACCCCACTGAGTAACTGTGGAAAGCGTTTACCCATGGGCCTGAAGGGAGGCAGTGCAGTTTGCTGCCCTCCCTTGCTCTGCACTCAGTGCAACACGGCGCTGAGGACCAACCGATCTGGGGTCTGAGAGGCCTGGGCTTAAACCCCAACACCACCTCAGTGCTGGTCTTTGGCACTGCAGCTCCAAGTCTCAGTTGCCCATGTGAAATAAGGAAGAGAAAGCTCCTCTCGCACCAGCACTATGAGGATGGAAGGGGCCTGGCTCCATGCTGCACGCTCCATGACTTCCAGAACTTTCTAGGCCTGCCTCGTGACAGCCAGAGCATGTCCTGGATTCCACTGGCGGGCTCTTCCTGTCCCTGCAGCTGGCACCCTTCCCCCAGGCCATCCCCACCCATAGCAGAGGTGGCCCAGCTGGTTAGACCTTCCTCAGGAATGTGGTCATGCTGGTGTCTCTGGGAGCCTGCTGGGCCAGTTTGGAAATCTTGGTGACCAAAAATCTCACTGTCCTTTTTTTTCTTTCTTTCTTTCTTTTTTGAGTTGGAGTCTCACTCCTTTGCCCAGGCTGGAGTCCAGTGGCGTGCATACTCACGGCCACCCTAGCGTCGACCTCCTGGGCTCCAGCAATCCTTCTGTCTCAGCCTTCCAAGTAGCTGGAACTACGGACATGCCCGGCTATTTTTTATTTTATTATAGAGACGAGGTCTCACCAAGTTGCCCGGGCTGGTCTCAAACCCTCAGGCTCAGGCAATCTACTCGCCTCAGCCTCCCAAAGTGCTGAGACATGGGTATTCTCCAAAGAAAGCGGGTGGCCCCCACCTCCTGATGTGAACACCCAGATTTATTCAGAGGACAGACTCACCACAGGAATCTCCTGAAAGGTAATTCCTCTTGTGCTTCTGAGGGGAGGAAATGGCACAGGCTTTGGTCTTTGTGTACCCATGGGTACAGCCAAATTCACCCGCTGAGGGGCCTTGTACCCCCCCACCTCTCTGAACTTCAGTCTCCTCCTCGGCCAAGGAGAAATACTGCCCATATACCCCACGGTACACTGTAAGAGTCAGATGGGGGGACTTTGTGATACAATAAATGGACTAGTCATCGCTTTGTCATTACGTTTATAGAAATATCTAAGTGTGTCTGTTGTATAAAGCGAAGGTCCCAGGCAGGAGGCAGCCCCGGCTGGCTTCGGAGGCACCAGTCCCACTTATTAAGAAATTCGGAGCTGGGCTCGGTGGCTCAGCCTGTAATCCCACGCCTTTGGGAGGCTGAGGTAAGTGGATTGCCTGAGCCCACAGGTTCGAGACCCACCTGGGCAACTTGGTGAGCCCTCATCTCTACAATAAATAAAAAAAATCAGCCGAGCGTGGGAGCGCGCACCTGTAGTTCCAGCTACTCGGAAGGCTGAGGCGGAAGGATCGCTGGAGCCCAGCAGGTCGAGGCTGTGGTGGCCAGGAGCGGCCACTGCACTCCAGTCTGGGCGACAGAGTGAGACTCCAACTCAAAAAAAAAGTAAAGAAAAGAAATTCGGGGGATTCCATGAGACCGAGCTCTTAGGACAGAGGACAAGAGTTACATCAAGGGGGAAGACTGGAGGTTGGGTGACATCTGTGGCAAAGAAGAGTCACTTGGAAATGCCTCCACTGCATCTGTCCGCCCCTCTCTGTTCAGACCTGTCTGGGTTTCATCAGCACCCATTGGGAGTTGCGAGAACACCTGTGTTTAGTCTCACAGCTGTGCAGGGCTGGCTCCCCCACCCCGTCTCACCTCTGCTTGCTGAGACCTGCACAGGATACTCCTCAGGTCCTGCCAGTCCTGCCAGCTCCGCCCTGCCCCTGGGAGCCTGCTTCCTGGGGGAATCTCCCGTCCCTCGAGCTCTGCCTGGTGTGACCCCGGAGGCGCGGGCCTAACAGGAGGCACCACACGGGGATGGCCATGCAGGGGACAGCACCTTGGGCTGAGCCAGATGACTGAACCAGGGGAGCAGTCTTCACAGCGCTGGTCAGCTGGCTGGTGTTCCCACCACCTCTCCCCAGCCTCTGGTCGACCCTGACCTCCCATTGCAGCCTTCTGTGTCCGCGTGTTCTCTGTAAGCTGATGGGAATCACCATTGGTCTTGGGGTTCCCTGGGAAACACTCCAGCTGCAGGGAGACTTGCAGGAGCTCTCTGGGGGTGCACTCAGGACACATGCCTGGGGGAGTGGGGTGGGGTGGTAAGGGCGAGGAGGAGTGAGCAACGCTGCAATCGAGGCCTTTGGATGCCACCAGGAGCCCACAGCCAGCACAGCCCTGCCGAGTTGCCTGTCCCAGGCCTCACCGACTGGTCACAGGACAAGTCTGGACCCTGGGAAGGCTGTGGCCCTAAGCCCGTAGGCTGATGGAGGCCGGTCCTGGAGAAGGACTTGGCTGAAAGCATCAACTGTCAACACTTTCCATGGTGAGGCAACGGGCATCAGGTCTGAGGGGTGTCCGACAGCCCCCAAGGCATCCACACACCAACTCAGGTGGCATCTTGACGTGCCTGAAGGTTCAAATTTTAACTTTAAAAATAAAAAGGTAATTGTAGTGGTGGGCATGGTGGCTCACACCTGTAATCCCAGCACTTTGGGAGGCCGAGGCAAGAGGATTGCCTGAACCCAAGGGTTCAAGACCAGCCTGGGCTACTTGGTAAGACCTCGCCTCTACAGTTAATCAAAAAATTAGCCAGATGTGGTGGCACATGCCTGTAGTTCCACCTACTTGGAAGGCTGAGGTGGAAGGATTGCCTGAGGCCAGCAGATCACAGTAGCTGTGATCGTGCCACTGCACTCCAGCCTGGGTGACAGAGTGAGACTCCGACTCAAAATAAATAGATAAAGAAAAAGGCTATTGCAAATAAATAATTGTATATTTGCTTAAAACTGCTCTGCCCCAAAACACTTATCTGAAAGACTGAGCCCAGGCTCCCTGAAGAAATAATGTTAGCAGAAAACCAAGCTGTTAAGATGCCAACCTTAGTGTAAAAAGTGTTCCAGTTCGAACCAAAAATTAATGAAAATGGGTTGGAATATCATGAAGGTACCAAGTCTCCCTAAGGAGAGCCTCAAACTCAGGGAAAATCTACTAAACTCCCAGCAGGTTTTGCTCTGTAGAACCTGGAAAGTTGATCTTAAAATTCACATGAAAATGCAAAGCACCTAGCTAAAACAACTGTTGAAAAAAATTTAAGTTGGAGGACTGTCAGCATCAGATTTCAAGACTTATTATAAAGCCTGGGCAACGAGACCTCATCTCTACAATAAATCAAAAAAATCAGTCGGGCGTGGTAGCGCATGCCTGTAATTCCGGCTACTTGGAAGGCTGAGGCGGAAGGATCGCCGGAGCCCAGCGGGTCGAGGCTGCGGTGGCCGGGAGCGGCCACTGCACTCCAGTCTGGGCGACAGAGTGAGACTCCCACTCAAAAAAAAAAAAAAAAGCTACACTAACCAAAACAGTGTGATATTGGCATCAAAATAGACATGTAGAATGACAAAATAGAGTTCAGAAACAAACCAACACATGTTGGACAATTGACTTTTTGCAAGATTGTCTAGGCTTTTCTGTGGCATGGAGGAGGGGTAGTCTTTTCCACAAAAGACGCTGGCACAATTAAAATCCATTTGGAAAACCTATAACGAATGATTAATACTTTGCCCCATGCACAAAAGAGCTTCTTACAAGAATCATTGACCTGAAGGTAAAACCTAAATCTATGAAACTTCCAGAAGAAGACATAAGGGAAAATCTTTATGGACTTGGGTTAGGTAAAGATTTCTTATAGATGATACCAGAAGCAGTATCAATAAAAGAACAAATCGACAAATTGTACTTCATCAAGATGTAAAACTTCTGCCCTGCAGCCCAGCACTTTAGGAGGCTAAGGGGGGAGGATCACTTGGTTCAAGACCAGCCTGGGCAACATAGTGAGACCCCGTCTCTACGAAAAATAATAAAAATTAAAATTTAAAATTCTGCTCTTCAAAAAACACTGTTATGAGAATGAAAAGACAAACAGCAGACTGGGAGAAAACACTTGCAAACCATACATCTGATAAAGAATTTGCATCCAGATTACATGAGAACTCCCAACACTCAGTAGGAAAACAAGTGCCCTGCCCCCTAAAATGGGCCAAGATTTAAGCAAATGCTGCACCAAAGAAAGTACATGAATGATAGCTGGTGAAGGCACACTCAGCAACATCGTTATTAGTCTGATGCAAATCGAAACACAAGGAGGTACCATGGCATGTCTGTCAGAATGACCTGAGTGGAAAAGACTGACCCCCCAAGTGTGGGCAAGGACGTGGGGCAGCTGGGATTCTCATAGCCACTGGTGGCCACACAAAGTGGTAGGAACACTTTGGAAGACAGTTTGGTGGGTTCTATTTTTTTTTTTTTTTTGAGTTGGAGTCTCACTCTGTCGCCCAGACTGCAGTGCAGTGGCCGCTCCCGGCCACCGCAGCCTCGACCTGCTGGGCTCTGGCGATCCTTCCGCCTCAGCCTCCCAAGTAGCCGGAATTACAGGCGTGTGCTACCACGCCCGGCTGATTTTTTGATTGATTGTAGCGATGAGGTCTCGCTGCCCAGGTGGGTCTCGAACCTGCGGGCTCAGGCAATCCACTCACCTCAGCCTCCCAAGGCACAAGATTACAGGCTGAACCACCAAGCCCGCCTGGCTCGCTTAAAAAGCGAAACCTACACACGCCTTGAGAGCCAGCCCTTGTCCCCCTGGCATTTGCCCAGAAGAAACGAAAGCTGGTGTCCCACAAAGACCCGAGCGCAGACATTTACTGCAATCTTGCCCGTGATACCTCACAATGGAAAACTCCATGCCCACATCCGCCAGCAAGGAGGCAGAGAACCACGCTAGCGCACCCACACAGTGGAGACCACTTGGCGGTGGAAGAAATGGCCCGCTGACACAGGACAATAGGCCTGAGTCTCAGGAGAGTCCTGCTGAGTGCAAGATCTTAGGCAAGACAGAGACTCATGCGCACATAGCCCTCTTGCACAAAACTGCAGGGACGGCATGCTGACCCACAGCGGTGGGGAGCAGACCGGGACCGCCGGGGGAGAGGGCTGGGAAGGGCTCCAAAGGGCGTCAGGACAGTCTCGGGGGGGATGTGCCCCCATCTTGACCGTGGTGGCGATTTCGGTTTCATGAGGACTTCGTGTATCTAAAGGTCAGATGATATGATCGGTATGAGTGACGTTTATTGTGCATTATGCTTCAATAAAACCACTAGAAGAAGGAGGAGGAGATAAGAGGAGGGGAGGAAAGGAGATGAAGGAGGAGTTGGAGGCAGAAGAGGAGGGGGGATGAAGAAGCCTTCCTTGAGAGAGGCAGCAGCCGGGAAACGGACCCAGGACCGTGAAGCCACATTTCTGAGAGTCTCTTTCTGACCAGCCACGAAGAATCATTTATAGAGTCTGGAGTCACCTAGTCAGAAGGAAGGAAGATGCATCTGTCTAACGAAGGACACAGGACAAACAGTGGGGCTGACGTCCATGACAGGAAAGGGAAATGGGTTGTAGAGGCCGTGGTGGGCACGCTCCCTTCCGAGACGCGGCTGCTCTGACTTTGTCACGATCCCACGAGAGGGTCTTGGGGAGCAGCAGGGCAGAGGTAAAGACAACGCCACTCTAGCTTCTGCCCAGCACTGAGACAGCCCCAGCCTCCACTCCTGGGCTTGGCACTTTCAAGGTCACATGTGGCCCTGCCCACTGCCTTCTGGCCGTCACCAGCTCTTGTGAGTCCAAGACCGACCAGTAGCTCTCCCGTGAGAGGACTGAATGAGGCCACATGTAGACTTGTGGGGACTGAGATAATCCCGTCAGCCTGGGGAGTGCTCTCGCCACCCAGGCTGGCCGCTGGACCCCAGTGCCTGCACCCTGGGCCGGTCCAGGTTTCCAGACTTTCCTGCAGCCCCTTCCACGACAGCACATACATGGCTAGTGCGATGGGGGGAAGCGGGTAACCCAGAGGCTCGGGAAAGCAAGGGACTTGGACTCTGGCTTGCATCAGCTTTCTCTTATTTCCTTATTTACATGTTAATCTTTTCTTAGGAGAGGTCCTCATCTTACAGATAACCCTCTCCACCTCTCCATGGAAACTGCTGCTGCCATGGAGACCATTAGGCAGCCAAGAGGAGGGACGAGCAAATCCGGGTGCTTACTTAGCATCTACACATCCAGGAGCGAAGGAGTAAAGTCTACTCTGACACTCAGCTATGTTTTGGGGACCCTGGTGAGACAGAGGTTTCCAAGCAGTACGGGCCCAACATTTCTGCCCTCACAGGCAGCTTCCTCTCCACTCACCCTGCTGCCTCCTGCAAATCAAAGCATCTTCTTTAGTCAAACAGTGGCAGATCAGCAAGGGTCGACCAGCCGCTGACACACGAGCGAGCGTAAGCCTCCGACAAACCCCTGTGGACACAGCTGCACTGGATGAAGGAGCTTGGGCTGAGGGAGCGGAAGGCAAACAGATTTGGGGAATGAGCGCTCGAGGGACAGGGTAGGGGGAGCACTCAGAGCAGCATGAGAACACGAGGGGGACCCAAAACACAGGAATTTATTCACAGAAAATTGTGTGTGTTCTTTTTTTTTTTTCCTGAGTCAGAGTCTCACTCTGTTGCCCAGGCTGGAGTGCAGTGGCACGCTCGTGGCCACCGCAGCCTTGATCTGCAGGGCCCAGGCAATCCTTTTGCCTCAGCTTCCAAGTAGCTGGAACTATAGACATGTGCCACGTCTAATTTTTTTGATTTATTGTAGAAACGCGGTCTCGCCAAATTGCCCAGGCTGATCTCGAACCCCTGGGCTCAGGCAGTCCTCTCGCCTCCGTCTCCCTAAGTGCTTGAATTACAAGTGTGAGCCACCATGCCCAGCTATGTGTATTCTTACATGTTTAAACTTCCATCACTTTCAGAGTACTCTCCATTTGGGGCAATGCACCTATCGAGAGGCTTTATAGTTTTTTGAACTTGTCGACTTTTATGCCTTTCAGTACTTTTGCTGTTTTTTAGTTTTACTTCTTCCACATTGGCAAAACGTTTCCCTTTGAGGACTCTTTTCATCAGGGAAACAAAAAAAAGTCTCTCGGGGTAAGATCGGGCGAATAGGGAGGGTGGGGCTTGGGGGGGTCATGCTGTTTTGGGTCAAAAACTGCTGGGTGTGGAGGCTCACGTCTCTAATCCCAGATCTTTGGGAGGCTGAGGCGGGTGGATTCTTGAGCACAGGAGCTTGAGACCAGCCTGGACAACATAGCAAGATCTCATCTCTATTTTTTAAAAAATTGCCAAACATTCAGTGCAGTATGAGCAGGTGCACTCATAAATCACCTATCATGAAACACACATTAAAAGAATCTCCAAATAAAATTCACTGAAGCCAAACAGAGCCTCTCACCATAATACTAGCAAGTACACTGATACCGATGGACTCGTAGAACACTTATCTGGCAGGAGAAGCTTGAACTACAAGGGGCCCACTCTCCAAAAAATAATTCCATTTTTGAGGGCCCCCCTCATATAATAGGGACAGGGGAAGAAGGCACCAGGGGGCCAGAAGAGATAGAAGAGGAAGGCAGATCTGATGGTCAGAAGCAGAGGAAATGGAGAACAGGGCGGTTGTCCACCGCTGTGTAGACATTTCCGTGGCTATTTTTAATTTATTTTTATTTTTTATTTTTTTTGAGTTGAAGTCTCACTCTTTGTCACTCAGGCTGGAGTGCAGTGGCACGCTGCTCACGGCCACCACAGCCTCGACCTGCCAGGCTCAGGCAATCCTTCCGCCTCAGCCTTCCAAGTAGCTGGAACTCCAGACGCATGCCACCACGCCCGGCTAGTTTTTTGTAATTTATCGTAGAGACAAGGTCTCACCAAGTTGCCCAGGCTGGTATGAAATCCCCTGTAGCTATTTTTTAAATGATCTTTAAGCCCCACTGCAACAAGAGAAGCGCTCCCAACACATACAGAGCCAAGAAAGCAGGAGGCGGAAGAAATGCCAGAGCCTGGCAAGCACAAGCCTTGCCTGGTTAGATATTCCAGCCAGAGTTGTCTCAGAAGTCATCCTTTCTTTCTTCTCATCCCAACTCCTAAGCCCCAGACCGGAGTCCAGCGCCACTATGTGTCTACTGGGTGACGCGCAGAACAGACGCCCGCGGTCCCGCAGACAGGAGTGTAACTCGGTCCCGTCATCATTCCTGGGAAGGCTTCAGCATCACACGTGTCCTTAGTTTGTAAGTCAGAGACTCCTAGGTCTAATTCTTGTCGTATTTTCACAGGAGTCCAAACTTTTAGACAAAGCAGCGCTGGCTAGATGATGTGGCTTCTCCTTGTCCACCTGCTCTGCGGGGGATTCAGTTGCTGTCCTCCCAGGGCACTTCCCGCACCCCACCCCCCAGCCTCTCGCGACCCACCCGTGTCCAACAGACATTCAGGGACCCTGGGGCATTGAGAGAAGACGCAATGGCAACAGGGTCAGGGGCCTTGTGCTGTCAGGAGCGACTCTGCGGGCACTGAGAGCCTTTCTGGGGCATTGACGACGAGGCTTCCTGGCCTCCATTCCCTCATCGACACAAGGGGCATGTAACAATACTTGGCTTTGCAGAGTTGCTATGAAAATTAAGTCAACACCTAGAAGCCCCTTGAAACAGCAGCTGTCACATAGCCTGTGCTCAGTAAATATTAGTTATTATTTATTCATGTTGTAATTGATGTTGAACAGACATCCTTAACGTCCATGTAATCAAATCTATCAGCGTTCAATCTTTTGGTCAACACTACAGGGGGTCACATTTAACTAATCTTTTCTGCTCTAAGATCTCAAAAATGTTCTTATATTTTATTTAACTGCAGTTTTGCCTTTCACTTTTAAGCTCCTACTCCATCTGGTGCCTTTTTCTGCTATGAGTAGGGGCTCAGGACTGCTTTTCTCTGTATGTTAAGCCCAATTTCCCAACATTACTTATTAAATGAAATGTTTCCCTCACGCTTGGAGGTGCCACCTTTATCTTAAAGCAAGTTCCCATAAATATGCAGGTTGGTTTTGCCCTCTCTCTGACAGTCCATTAGCCTATTTGGTGAGACGCCAACAGCTGGTTGTCTTCCGTCCATGATTTTATAGCACTTCCTAACGTCTGTTAGGGAGGTGTCTCCACCTTGCCCTTCCTTTTCGAAGATAAAATGTATGTTTGTGGACCTTACCCTTCCAGGTGTATTTTAGAGTATCATTTTTATACCACTGGAATTTTGAATTTGTGGACTAGCCTGTTATCTCAGTGTCTCACCCCTTAAAGGCTTATTTACTCAGGTCTACTTACAAGAAAAGTTTTTTAAACTTCTCAACAAAGATTTTTGCACAACATATGTTAGGTTAATTCTGGGTTCCTTAGAGTTTGGTTTGCTCTTGTGAATGTTAATATATTTTCTTCTGAATTTCCTAAGTAGTAACAACTTAAAGAGGTTCACTTGATATTTATTATTTGGTAACATTGATAAATCTGCTCATTATTTCTAATCATTAATCCATTTAATGTATTAAGTTTTCTATGTAGATGATCGTATAATCTACAAATAGTAAGTGTTTTATTGTCTTCCTTTCATTCATATGCCACTTATTTTTCTTTTCTTATTGCATTGGCCAGGATGCTCAGAACTGTGTCAAATAGTAGGAATGATAGCAAGGCTCTTTGTCTTCTTACTAATCCAGAGAAAACAAGTTCAAAATGTCTTCATTAAGAGCATTTCCTTAGCCAGGCGTGGTTGTGTTTGCCTGTAGTTCCAGCTACTTGGAAGGCTGAGGTGGAAGGATCACCTGAGCCCAGCAAGTCGTGGCTGCAGTAGCTGTGAGTATGCCACAGCACTTCAGCCTGGGCACAGAGTGAAACTCCAACTCAAAAAGAAAAAAGAGTATTTCCTGTAAAATTTTGGTAAAGATGCTTTATCAAGTTACAAAAGTTCTAAAAATGGTTGTTAAATGTTTCTCCTGCATATATTGAGATAGTTGTGTGGTATTTCTCTTTCAGTAAATTAATTAGATGAATCACATGGATAGGTTTTCTAATAGTAAACCATCTTTGCATTTCTGTGATGAACCAAGACCATGATATGTCATTGCTTTTCCAGGATGTGTTGGATTCGGTAGCCGTATTAGTTTCCTAGGGCTGCCATGAAAACAGAAATGAATCCTCACAGTTCTGGGGGATAGGACTCCAAGGCCAGAGGGTCTGCAGCTGTGGTTTCTTCTCCTTGGTTTGCAGACGGCCTTTTCTCCGTGGCCCACACATTTCTGCTGTCTCTTTCGTGAATCCAAATTTCCTCTTCTCATAAAGACACCAGCCAGACTGGATTAGGGCCAACCTATATGACCTCATTTAACCTTAATCACCTCTTTAAGGCCTTGTCTCCAAATACAGTCCCATTCTGAGACACTGGGAGAGTTAGGACTTTGACATATGAATTTGGAAATATGTAATTTAATCCAGAAGAATTGCTAGTATTTTGAACTTTCACATTTGTGTTCACAAGCAAATCTGGTCTATACTTTTGTTTTTTCATAAATGAACTGGGAAGATTTGAAAATATTTTTATTTTATTCTATTATCTGGAACTACCTGTGCAAATTCGAGATTGTATGCTTCTTGAAATATTGGTAGAATTTCCCAGTAAGGCCTCCATGACTACGGAGATTTTTTGATGTATGGGATAAAGAGGGATGTTTCATTAGCCTGTCTATTCCTTTACCATTTGCTGATCTATACACAATTTCTATTTCCTATTGTCCTAATTGTGACATTTTACTTTTTTTCAGTTTTTAATACAGGTTTCAAATGTGTATTTTATAATATCTATTAGCAGCATGACTTTCTTCCACACTTACACCTTTTCAAGTGGAGTTTGTCTATGTCCATGGGTTGAGACAGAGATCTAATTTTGTTTCTCTGTATTTAATCAGCATCAGTTTCATCGCCATCATTAATCATTCCTTTCCCAAAGGTTAATAGATCCCTTTATCCTAGATAAAATTTCCACAGATACATGGAAAAGTATTTTTATTTTATCTTTGTCTCCCACTGTCTTTTTTCCAATTCAAATGTTTACGCTAATACTTTTTTTTTTGAGTTGGAGTCTCACTCCATTGCCCAGGCTGGAGTGCAGTGGCACACTCATGGCTACCCCAGCATCGATCTGCTGAACTCCGGTGATCTTTCCGCCTCAGCGTTCCAAGCAGCTGGAACTATAGGCATGTGCTACCATGCCTGGCTAATTTTTTATTTACTGTAGAAACAAGGTCTCGCCAAGTTGCCCGGACTGGTCTCAAACCCAATCCACTCACCTCAGCCTCCCTAAAGTGCTGGAATTATAGGCTAAGCCTGGCCACTTTTTTAACCATATATATTTAATATTCACGACAACCCTGAGGGGTACTGTCTGTTTCTTAAATGAGTAGATAGAGACTCAGTAAGATTATTTTTAGCCTAACACTCCCAGAATACTGAATGGTGTACCAGGAGTCTGACTCGAAATTAACTGTTCTTTCCCTCAAAGAAAAGCCTCCATCATGTTAAGAGGGGAATCTGTCCTCCCTTTCCCTGTCCGATTGGCTGGAGGGGACATCTCAGGCTGTGGGAACGCGGGGAACACCCAACGGACGGCAGTGAAAAACTCAGAGCCTGCACCCGCGTGGCCTACAGGACAGACCCTCAGGATTTCAGCGACAGAGCAACCAGCTTTCTTGGGATCAGGTGACCAACTTCTAGGTCCCGTGCAAGCAAACCTCGATCCCCACTGATGTTCCCCACGTCCAGCCACCCTCGCTGTTCCTCCTAACACCGACCTTCAGGCCTTCCTGCTACAACTGAAATCATTTTCTTCTTCTTTAGTGAAAGGAGTTACTGTCCGCTTCTGTCCAGAGTATGTATTTTATAAGAAAGCACCTTTATGGCAAATCCTAGGCGTGGGCAGCTATAATTCTTTCAAATTTCAAGAAATGAGTCACCAGGGCAATAAGAATTTTAGTTTTTTATTATTTCACTATTAAAAAATTTTAATCTTGAAGTTGGTTAATCTTAAAGCAAGAACTAACCATATATTTGTTTTTATACATTATATACACTTGAAAAATAAATAGTATTCTAAGTAGCATTTTTTAAAAAGCATCTTTATATACAGCTAAGGCTTCAAGCCAAATGTATAAATACACAACTCACTAAAAACTCAGCTCCCAGAGCTCTCAAGAGTGGAAACATATTGGAAGGGACAGGTGCTCAGCCAAGAACACAGGTTGGGCAGCCCTCAATCAAAAGTCCAAAGTCTTGGCCAGGCGCAACGGCTCACTCCTGAAATCCCAGCACTTTGGGAGGCAGAGGCAAGAGGATTACCTGAGCCCAGAGGCTTGAGACCAGCCTGGGCAACTTGGCGAGACCTTGTCTCTACAAAAAATTTTAAAATTTAGCTAGGCATGGTGGCACATACTTGTAGTTCCAGCTACTTGGAAGGCTGAGGTGGAAGGATCGCCTGAGCCCAGCAGGTCAAGGCTGTGTTGGCTGTGAGTGTGCCACTGCCCTCCAGCCTGGGATACAGAGCTGAGGCACCGTGCCTCCATTTTGCATATGGAACAGAGTTTGGTTAAATACCTCTGTGCAGAATTTTCCCTTAGTGTCATGAGAATTTTAGATTTTGGAGCATTTCAGGCTTCGGACTTTTTTCTTTTTTTTTTTTTGACAAAGCTGAGGCACCGTGAGGTTCAGCCATTTGCCCGAGATCCCACGCAAGTTGGTGCAGCCAGGCAAGGGCTGGTTCCCAGGGCAGAGGCCACGGCTCAGGCAGCCGTGGCATTTCTTGCCCCTCTGCCCAGGCGTGAGACACCATAAACGCAGCCCTTTTCTCAGTGGAAGACCACCTGTGCCAACTCAAAAAAAAAAAAGAAAAAAGTCCGAAACCTGAAATGCTCCAAAATCCAAAACTCTCACGACACAAGGGGAGAATTCTGCACAGAGGTATTTAACCAAACTCTGCTCCATATGCAAAATTGTGTAAAATACTGTACACAATTACTGTGTGCACAAGGGGTAGAGGGCACATACATGAATTTTGTGTTTAGACTTGAGTTTCATGCCCAAAACATCTGACTACATATGTGCAAATATTCCAAAATACAAAAAAATCCGAAATGCGGAACACGTCTGGCCCCAAAATCCCGAAGGGTTACTGTTGCTTGAGTGACACTCTGCCGATGCGAGCCTGGCTGTGGCTAGGAGGCATCACAGGGAACAGGAGCTCGACAGTGAGGCTGAAGACTCGGGTGGGAGTGTCTTTCACGTTCAGCCTTAGCGGCACCCCTTTGACACAACACGGATTGAAACAGCATCCTTTAAACTCCCAAGCACAAAAAAAGCCACTTCCCTCACCTGCCTCCACGACCCACCCCATCTCACCCAGAGCCCAGCCATTGGCACAGGTAGTCATCCACTGAGAAAAGGGCTGCGTTTATGGTGTCTCACGCCTGGGCACAGGGGCGAGAAATGCCACGGCTGCCTGCGCCGTGGCCTCTGCCCTGGGAACCAGCCCTTGTCTGGCTGCACCAACTTGCGTGGGGTCTCGGGCAAATGACTGAGCCTCACAGTGCCTCAGCTTTGTCAAATAGGGATGTGCTGGGCTCCTGGTCACCTGGCTCGCAGCCGGCGCCGCACACACACGTCTCTCGGAGGGCCAGGGCTCCCCAGACGGCCGGCTACCGATTCCAGTCAAGATCTGGGGCAGTGGTTTTTCCAGGAAGTTCCACACAGAAAGGCACTGGTGTCAAGGGAGGACATTCCAGGAGGAGAAGGCACGGTGCTGCGTCTCAGAGCTGACTCTCTAGGGTAGTGCTAGGCTCTGAGTCCACAGGTGCGTGCTACACAGGTAACACACTCTGTCTCCTGAATGGAAGACAGCTGGCTCCGAAGCGGTCCCTTCTGGCAACAGGCTATCGCTGTGGCCCCAGCACACATGACACAGCTTGCCATTCTGCTAGGAATCAAACCTGTCACTCCTGGGGGAGGGTGCATGTGTGCTGAGAAGAAATGAGAGGCCACGGAAAGCCTCAGGGTCCCTGACGCCCACAGGCTGCAGCCCCATGGCCTCGTGCCTTCCCTACCCAGGCTGTTCCACATGGGAAGGCATCCTGGCAGGCCAGGCCATAGGGTCCACATGGAGGGACTGAGCCATGTGCCCACTGCCTCATGCTTGGTGCACACTTGTCAATCGGAAGCAGACAATGGAGAAGAAGCGAGAGGGATGTGTGCTTCAGAAAGGGAATGTGGGTGGGACGGAGGTCCAAGTTGTGGCTGGCATGGCCAGCCCCTGAGAGCCCCAGTGGCCTCAGTCCCAACCTGAGTCTGCCGCCCCCGCCCCGGAAGGGCCTCCCACGGCCCAGGTCAGGCCGAGCCGCAGACCACCGCCACTCAGAGGTATGTCCGAGCCAGCACCCCTCCTCAAGCCAAGCACAGCTCCCCTAGCCACTGAGAAGCCAGTATGTGTGCCCAGGAGGCCTGGCACATGCCATGCGGCAGCCTCGGTGCTCGGGGCATCCATAGAGGCTCAGAGTCAGGGCTATGCTAGATAGGCGGAAGAGCTGCGGTGGGTGTCCCCAGGCCAGGAGACCCGGGAGAGAGGGCCAAGGGGAGGAGGGCTCCTTCTGCCGCAGGTGCTTGCAGCAGCCACATTCCTCCACAGGCCCGGGGAGCAGGGTTCCTTGCTGGCGAGACGTCCTGGCACCCTCAGGGAAGCTCCACAGCGGGACTGCAAGGAATCAGGAGAGCTGCTGGTTAACACACACAACATGCACATGCACACAACATGCACATATGCAAGTGTGGGAGAACTCTCAAAGTGTTCCCATGGCCTCAACCTGGAAACACAAGCGAGACTGGATGATGGCAGGAAGGGGGCAAGACGGAGCCAGGAGACCTGGGTGCAGGTCTCAACTACTTGAGCACTCCACTGAGCCTCTCTGAACCTCGGTCTCTTTAGAGCAGCACCCTCTCACTCCTGGGGGGTGAGGGGGGTGGAATGCTGAAGGTGTTACGCACGTCCAGGGACACCAGGACCTCCTAGTGTTAATTCATTACTTGGGCTCCTGTGAGGGGAAGGGAAGGAGTGACTTTTTTTCTGGAAGTCATGAGAAGTGAGTCCTACAGTTCTCAGCTGTTACGAGGTTCCAGGGCAGGAGAGAGGAGTAAAACACCTGATCCTGCATTGTCAGAAGAGCCACCTCCCTGAGTGAGTCCACCTGCAGGGCTGCTGGGAGGATCCACAGGTTAAACACTTTTGAAGGTATGGATTTGGGTTCAGTTATGAAGATCTAAGAGGGACAGACTGCAGGCGTGCCAGACACCCACTCCAGCCACATCAATTAGACGACAGGGTCAGACCCCAGAGTCCTGTGACCACTGCCCCTGTGGCCGAGTTGACGCTCCCAGCCGGAGACAGAGCCGCCGGTTTGCAGCCCCACCTTGGGCTGGCAGATGCGCCCTCACGGGGGACCCCGAGCTCGGGCACAGCTGTTCGGTAATTGGCACCCAGCTGAGTGAGGTAGCTCCAGTGGCCTCAGTCCCTCCCTCTGCCGTCGCCTGGGCAGCAGGGGAGAAACTTGGCCTCCTGGGCCTTGGTTCTCCCGCTGCACACAGGGGTGGTGACACCTGCCCGTGGGTTCACCCTTACAGGATCCTGGGCTCACTGGATGCAGGGGCCATGCCACGCACTCAGTGGGGCTGCAGTGTTACCATATAGTGGCAGGGCAAGAGCAGGGCGAGGTAGGGAGGGCCCCACTCATCAGTGGGCATCTGGGCTCAGGGCCGCGGGGGTCCCCTGGCAAGCCATGAGAGGGCCTTCCTCACGCCTGAAATGATGGGGCAGGTGGGGCCGTGGGACACAGGTGCATGGCACCGCTGTGTCTCACTCTGCTCTCTGCTCTCGGAGTGGGAGCGCTAGGCCCTGTAGGCGGGACTGGACTGTGCTCTCCCTTCCCTCCCGCCCCACCCAACCTGCCTGTAGCCCAGAAGGAAGCTGGAGTCTGGAACCTTACAAAGCCCTGCTCACCGGAGAAGATGCCAAACCAAGATGGCCGGGCAAGGGACCCACCAGGGCTTCATTACCAGAAGACTCATGCCCCTAGGGCCATGCACACCCACAGTCCAAGGCAGGGCAAGGACAGGAGGACACTGACTCATCCCACGTCCTACGGCGGTGTCTCCACACTCACCTGTCTCCCCCACAGAGGGTTTTTTCTCTGACCCACTCAGGTGCGTCCCCAGCGCCCAGCAGCCGCCCACCCATCAGCGTGTGCTGAGGGCGATGAGAAAGCCCCGCTCACCTGGTTTCGTTCTTCGTCCTCCAGTCATCCCGACATTTGTGAAACCAGAGCTCTTGGCCAGGGGCTATGATGG
The DNA here is from genome assembly GCA_027257055.1 of Cephalopachus bancanus. Lineage (NCBI taxonomy): Eukaryota > Metazoa > Chordata > Mammalia > Primates > Tarsiidae > Cephalopachus > Cephalopachus bancanus. The sequence continues at coordinate 566,187 of JAPVLO010000180.1, forward strand.
TATTCTCGGGGTCAGCTGCGCAAAATGTCAGTCTAGGAGGAAAGAGAATCCACGGTGAGGCCAGGGCTCTCGGGGAGGTCTGGTGCTGCCTGGTGGAGGCCAGTGGAGTGGGGCAGGGTGGGGAGTCTTCACTGCCCTGACCCCGGGGGCCTCGGGTACCCATCACTACTACAAGGGCTTGGCACGGCGTCCCGCGTTGAGGTCAGCGAACCGGCCTCTCACGGCTGCAGTCACCCTCTCCTCCTTGTTCCCTCTGTCCAAAGCCTGCCTGTCTCTCAAGGCCTCCCGGAAGCCTCCCCAGCGGTCTGAGCCCTGTTGACCTACCCTTCCCTGGACCTCGCAGCATCGGGAGAAGTCTGTCCTTATATAAATGTCACTTTTGTGAGCGCAGCCGCTTCTTATGGCATGGAGGTGAAAATGACTGTTTTGTTTTATTTTAAACCACTATAATGGTCAGGCGCAGTGGCTCATGCCTATAACTCCAGCACTTTCAGAGGCTGAGATAAGAGGATCGCTTGAGGCCAGGAGTTCAAGACCAGCATGGGTAACATAGTGAGATCTCATTTTTACCAAAAAATCAAAAAAATAGCTGGACATGGTGGCATGCGCCTGTAGTCCTAGCTGCTCGGAAGGCTGAGGCAGAAGGATCACCTGAGCCCAGGAAGTTGAGGCTGCAGTGAGCCGTGATCATGCCAGAGTGAGCCTGGGGACAGTGAGACCCTCAAATGCAACAACAACAAAACCCTAAGCCCTGCCTGAGCCACTGTGGATGCCCGTATCTAGGGTTGTCTCTCCATAAGACTGGGCTTCGTGAGCCTCTACCTGATGCTCTGTGAATATCCATTGACAAGAGGTATGGATTAAAGGTATGGATCTGAGATCAGTTATGAAGATCTAAGAGGGACAGACTGCAGGCATCACAGGCACCCACTCTGGCCACGTCCCTCAATTAGATGGCAGTCTAATTGGGACCACTCATAGCCAGACTCAGACAGTGGACAGCCAATGTCACCAGGAGGAATCGGGGTCCAGTCACCACGTTCTTATGACATGGCTGCCTGTGCAGCCTGGCAGTGTGTGATCAATATGACCATGTGACCTGCAAGCACGCAGGATGCCTGAGTACATGACCCATAAGTATGTGGGACACCCAACCACGTGACCTGTAAGCATGTGGGGCATCAGACCACATGACCGTTAAGTGTGTGGGATACCGGACCATGTGAACTGTAAGTGTGTGGGACGCCTGACCACGTGACCTGCATGTGAAGTACCTGACCACATGGCCTGTAAGCGTGTGGGGTGCCTGACCACGTGACCTGGAAGCATGTGGGGTGCCCAAGCATGTGACCTGTAAGTGTGTGGGGCACCTGACTACATGGTCTGTAGGCATGTGGGGTACCCAGCCACGTGACCTATAAGCATGTGGGACGCCCAACAATGTGACCGGAACCATGTGGGATCCCCAACCACGGGACCTAGAAGCGTGTGGGGTGCCTGACCACGTGACCCGTCGCACATGTGGGGCCCGGCTACATGACCTGCAAGCATGCATGGCACCCAGCCATGTGACCTGTAAGCGTGAGGGGCACCCGGCTACGTGACCTGGAAGCATATGGAGCACCCGACCCAGACCCTGATGCTGAGGCAGGACCAAAGCCCACTCAGAACAGTTAAGCCCTTTCCCAGGGAGCCCCAGAGCCCTACAGACCCGCAGGTTTGTAAACATAGAAAGGCCACTGCCTCACTCACCATCAGGACGTGTAAACCAAACCACAGGAGAGACCCGGCCACACCGGGCAGGCGCCCAGAGCACCACCTAACACAGGAGAGGAGGGGATGCCCACCTCGGCTAGGACGGGGAGCAAGCCCACCCCCCTGACGACGGCCAGGCTGGAGAAGGCAGGCACCACAACCAGCAGGCCCATACCAGAGGCCTCACACATGTGGGCCCGGAGGCTAGACGCCCATCTCGGCACCACTCTCCACCACGTCAGCATTCGCAGAACAGCTTGCTCCCCCCACGGCGATCTACACACAGGCATAGACGTGAACAGAGGGTCTGTGTGTGTTGGACACATTCCACAGACAGTGTGTAGATGAAGAAAGGCAACTTGTGTGGCCTCATGTCCACTCACGTAAGGCTTGGAGGTTTCTGGAACAACCCTGTGTGCTGCGTCTGGACAGAGTGGCGCTTGTGCGTGGTATACACGGCTTGTGGCAGGAGGCTGGGCTCTCACCTGCGCTGCGTCTCCCCGGACTTCACACGGATGCGCCGGATGTTCAGCTCTCGTCCGGCACCACGTGGCTGTGACAGGTAGCTGCGGAATTCCTTCCACAGGCTGTACCACGACTGTGCCGTGGCCTCCCAGCTGAGTCGGATGCTCAGGAGATCGCCCAAGTCCTCCTCGGTGTAGACCAGGAAGGTGTTGGTGGCATTCAGCCCGATCTGCTCCACCCTGCGAGGGACAAGCCCGTCTCACCTGGCCAGAAACAGCACCCATCTCCCCACTAGGAGAGGGCAACTGTGGGCGGGTGGGCCTTCCCACCTCCAGCCTCCATGTCCCCCGACAGGACCGAAGTGGCTCAGCTGCACTCCAGGTGGGCAGAGGCAGCTCTGTCCAGCACCCAGCTCCCCACAGAATGCCAGACATCCCTGTCCACGCCGCACCCCAAGGATGGACCATGAGAGAGCAGGAAGGAGGAATCGCAGATGTCACATCTGCCACGGGGTGTTGCTCTTCTTGGCTAAGGCATGGGACCCAGGAAGTCCTGGCCGCCGCCCGCCCATGGCTTGCACGGCTTGCTGCGATCTGCCCACCTGTGAGTGTGTGTGCATGTATGAGTGCGCACAGTATGTGTGTGAGTGTGTGCATACATGAGTGTGTGGTCTGGATGTGAAATATGTGAGTATAGGCATGTGTATGTGTTCACGTGGTATATGTGTGAGTATATGTGTGAGTGTGTACATGTGCATGTGTGCATGGTGTGCTTGTGGCTGTGAGTGTATGTTTGAGTGTGTGTGCATGGTGTATGTACGTGTGTGCGCATGATGTGTGTGTTGTGAGTGTGTGTGCAATATGTGTGCACTGTGTGTGAGTGTATGTGTGAGTGTGTGTGTGGTATGTGTGTGCTGCTTGAGTGTGTGTGCTGTGAGTGTATGTGCATGTGTGTGCATGTATGATTGGTATGGACGTGGAGTACATGCATGTGTGTGTGTGCACGGTGTGATGTATGTGTGTGCATGGCAGGTGTGGGCTGTGCTGTGAGTGTGCATATGTGTGTGCACGTGATGTGTGTGCTGTGAGTATATGTTTGAGTGTGTGGTGTGTGCTTTGAGTGTGCGTGTGTGTGCACACCTGGTCCCAGCCAGGCCCGCACCCTGAGGCATGCGTTACTCGGCAGCATCTTTTCGCTGTCCCAGTGTCCCTTGGGGTGACGCCCTGACCTGGCAGGGATTCAGCCTCCTGCAGCTGCTGCATGCCCACAGTCAGAGGTCAGGACGGGCTGGACGGGGGTGGGAGGTCCAGGCTGCCCAAAGCCTCGGGGTCGGGTGGGGGTGACGCGGCCGTTTCTGCCCAGCTGTCCCTCCTACTGTGTGTCACCCGGGAGTCTCCCTCTCAGAGGCGCTGAGTCAGGGCAGGTGGGAACGCGGGAGGGAAGGAGAGACTGCCAGCCAAAGGGCGCCCAGCCCATCTGCTCCCTGCTGTGGACACGCCCTTGCACCCCTTCCAGCCCCTGCAGCCTAGACCCAGCCAGGACCCTCAACTCACATCTCCAAAGGCAGGGCCTGGGAGTCTGCGTTGGTGCCGTGCAGGGTGACGTGAAAGGCTGGTTCCATGTCCCCAGCAATCTGGTAGCTGAAGATGTGGATTTTCATCTGGTAGTGGTACACTGCAGGGACAGCAGGATCCTGGGTGTGCCTTGCAGCCACCGCGGGTCACCAACCCCCATGGGCCCCCGGCATGCTGAACCCAGGGGCTGCGTCCTTCAGGGACCCAGCCCCCAGCCCCCTCGGTCCTGTCCCATCCAGCGGTACTAGAGGCCGCTGAGCTCCAGAAGAGCCTGGCGACCTCACAGGGACTTCAGCCTCGCTGCGCTCTAGCGGCGTGACCTGATGAAAGACTGAGCGGCCGTGCTCGGTGCCCCAACCTCTCCCAGGGGAAGTGCCCCCTGTGCAGGAGCCTGGAAGCTTTGTGAAGCTAGGAAGGGGCCCTGTGTGACCAGCTTAGGCGGGCTGTGACGGCCAAACGAGACAGTGAGAGGCAGCTTTGACTGCAAGAGCGAACCGAGATATCGCAACCCCTCAAGGCCGACCACGGCTCACGAGCAGGCCCGGCCTCTCTCCTGAAGACTCACTGTCCGGACACTGCGGTCCCGCCGGCAGTGCCTGGGTTTGGCTGTGGGCGGGCACCCCGTCGTGGGCCTGAGCCGGCCAGCCCAGGGCAGGGCCCAGCTACCTCGGAAGGGCATGCCTGCACGCGTCTTCAGGTACATCTTGCTGTTCCGCCGGCTGCGCGTCCGCCGGGCGTTGTAGCCGATGCTGCTGCAGCGGTTCTTGCGGCAACTGAGGCAGACGCCCTTCTTGAAGCGCGTGGGGTCGCTGCACTGGAAGGCGAAGCTCGGCTGGTCCTGGTTCACCAGCGAGTCCACGAAGAGATGCACGGCCCGCTCATGCTCACACTTCACCACCTCCGTAATGGCTGCAGGAGATGGGTGGGGTGCGCACGGCTACGGTCAGCACCAGCCTCGCGGGCCCTCCCCACGGCCAGACAGCCGGGCAGCACCCACCCTCGTGAGCCCTTCTGATGGTCACTAGCCAATCAGTACCAGCCCTCCCCAAGATCAGACAGTCGGTCAGCACCCCCCCCTCGTGAGCCCTTTCTGAGAGTCACTCAGGCGGTCAGCACTGACCCTTATGAGTCCTTCCTGTGGTCAGACACTCACTTGGTTAGCACCGGCCTCATGGGCCCTCCCCACGGTCAGACAGCCGGTCAGTACCCACCCTTGCGAGCCTTTCTGATGGTCACTCAGCTGGTCAGCACCGGCCTCACAAGCCCTCCCCATGATCAGACAGTCGGTCAGCACCCACCCTCGTGAGCCTTTCTGACAGTCACCCAGTCTGTCAGCACTGACCCTTATGAGTCCTTCCTGTGGTCAGACACTCGAGCAGTCAACATTGGCCTTCACCAGCCCTTCTCGCTTACCAGGCTACTCAGTTGGAATGAATCAAATGTCAAACACCATCTAATCCAGGGCTCAGTAAAATGTGGCTTGCAACTATTTTTCTTTGTTTGTTTTTCAGAGACAGGATCTTACTAAGTTGCCCAGGCTAACCCCAGACTCCGAGGTTCAAGTGAGACTCCTGTCTCAGCTTCCCAAGTCACTGGGACTACAGGCATGAGCCACCATACCCAACTCCACAATGTGTCTTCTGAATAAAGCCTATTCTCAGCAGACTTGGGTCCGGACCACATAGCAAAAATAAATAAATAAATAAGAAAGAAGAAAAATTTTAAGTACTTGGTGAAAGCGTCTTGGTTTTGCTTCTTTAAAATGTTACCAAAAACTTAAATATAGTGTATCCATGCTACAGAATACTATACAGCCTGTAGAAAGGATAAGGCTAGCAAATCTATGTGCTCTGATGCTTGAGTATGTCCATAACAGCCGGGTGCGGTGGCTCACACCTGTGGTCCCAGCTACTTGGGAGGCTGAGGCAGAACGGGGCCGCAGGACAGCTGTCAGCTTGTAGGGCTACAGGGAACACTAAACGGGGCGGGGGGAACATCATGACATGGACGGCCTGGGGGCACGGCCAGCCCTGGCTGCCTCCAGAGACGGGATAAACCGAGTCAAACGTGAAGCAGAAAATGCAGGACTCACTCCCGTATGCGATGGACCCCAGGACATCATTGAGCCCGCAGCCCGGCTGGAAGTCGCCCCCGTTGGGGTAGACGTCGAGGTGGCCCACGGGCATCTGGATCCCAATGCTCAGGCCAAAGGAGCGCGTGTAGGTGTGAAGGACGTCCACAAAGTCCGCGTCATCCGGGGACAGCCTCCGGTGGACGTCCGCCCCCTCGAACATGGGCCCGGCGGGGTCCAGACCTGTAGTGGAAGCCAAGATGGATGTGACAGGGCGCCTGGTGGGTCCAATTCAAAGCCGTGCCCTGGTGTGCAGAACAAAGCCACCTCCTCCCCCCGGGGAAAGGGTGGCAGGGGGAGCGGGGAGACCAGGAGCAGGGAAGACAACACCAGCTGTCTCCACATAGCTGACCCCAAGACATCGCTGTGGACACCACACCCTTCCTTGAGGACCCCAAAGCCTTCGAGTGTCCTGGCACCTCAGCCCACCCTGTGAATCAGCCCCAAAGTTCCAGCGGCCACGCGCTCCAAGGAGTCAGAGCCTGTTGGGACTGGAGCAGTTCTGGAAAGAACTCGGGCTGCCCGAAGTCGTCCTGCTGCCCCTGAGAGCCCTCCACAGCCTGGAGTTCAGCAGATATTGTGCAGAAAAGCCTCGCTGCCTAGGCTCATCCAGGAGAACTCAGTCTCCCCAGACCCTGCCCCTTCTGTGCTTCCGAGTCGGGCCTTGGATGGAACGGGTGGTGGAGCAGGAACATCTGTTGCATGAGAAGCCACACACCACCTCCAGAACATCTCAGTTTTACCCACTTGAGAAAACCGTCCTGCCTCCAGCTCTATTCTGAGCAGACAAGCAGCCCTGCAGACAGCACCGGTGCTCGCAGTGAGACAGCCCAGACAGCACCAGGGAGCTTGCTAAGGCTCAGATCCGTCGTGCAGCCATAAAACACACTGAGAGACACACGCTGAGGAAGGGACGGAGCCACAGCCACAGTAGAAGAGAGACTTCACACCGTCTTTTGATCTGGAACTACATGGACGCAGAACGACCCGGAAAAAGAGCTGGCAAAGCGGAGAACGCAGATTCCCCAGGCCCTGGCCTCCTGGAGAGTCTAGTGGAAGGGTCTGGCAAGGAGCCCAGAAAGAGATGTCGGTTCCCAGCAGACCCTATAAGATTTGATCTGTGGACCAAGGGTTAACAAAAGTCCCTGTGAACAATTAGACCGGGCTCGGTGGCTCAGCCTGTCATCCCAGCACTTTGGGAGGCCGAGGCGAGTAGATTGCCTGAACCCGTGAGTTCAAGACCAGCCCGGGCAACTTGGCGTGACCTCGTCTCTACAATAAATCAAAAATTAGACAGGCATGGTAGCACGCGCCTGTAGTTCCGGCTAATTGGAAGGCTGAGGTGGAAGGGTCGCCAGAGCCCAGCAGGCCGAGGTTGCGGTGACCGGGAGCATGCCACTGGGCGATGGAGTGAGACTCTAACTCAAAAAAAAAAAAAAAGTCCCTGTGCTTTGGTGTCGTGTATAAATGGAATCTGAACACCTTGATTCACATGGGTCACCCAAGGATCACTGTAGATCGTGTACTGGTCGACATCAACCGTATTACCAAGCCCAGGGGGTTGTAGGAACCAGATTCATCTCCCCGGGGGGCACTCAGCCCACAGACACACAGGAAGGGCCCGGAGAAAGCACAGGAGCCAGAGTTTCCTGGAGAAGCACCCCCTTGAACAGCGGCTCCCATGGGGAGTGGTTCTGCCCCGCGGGACATCTGTCAATGTCTGGGGGCCTTTTTGTTTGTCCCAGTTGTGAGGGGCAGAGCTACCAGCATCTCGTGGGGACAGATCAGGGGTGGAGAGAAATATCCTACTACCACCAGACATCTCACACGCGCACTGCCTGTCCCCAAATGCCAATTGGCCTTGCCTGAGAAGCCCCGGTCTAGAAACACAAAGGCCGGGAGGAGATGTGACCAGCATACACCCTGAAAGAGGACACGAGCAGCAGAAGTGTGCTCGCCAGGCCTCAGCTCACAAGACCAGCAGAGGCTGAAGCTCGATGCTTCCAGAAGACATTTAGATCCGTGCACGCATGACCAAGGCAGAAGGGAGCCCAGGCGGCTTGGGGGCTCCTCCCTAGCCCAGGACCCCAAAGAAGGAGGGCAAAAAGGCAGTGCCCTCCCGGAACTGTCAAGGGGGCCCCTCTGCAGGCGCGAGGACCCCAGTGTGGACAAAAGCGGCCTCTCCCTGCCTCTTGCCACGTCCTCTGGAGGAGAAAAACAAAGAGCGAGAGACACATTCTGCCTTGCAGCCAACACAAGACCGAGGCTCTTTGCTCAGCATGAACAAAGGTCCCCACCAGACGGTCAATGCCATGGAAACCGGGCCGCGCTGGAGGAATGCAGGCAGCCGACGGCCTGGCCGGCTGGGCGGCCATGTGGGGCCTTCCCCTACCACTCAAGCCAGCCTGCCCCCACTCCGACTGCCCCTGGCACGCATCAGGGGCTACCGGCCCAGGGGAAAGTGGCACGATTCACTTTTCTAAGTAGCAGTGGGGGACTAGCCCCTTCAGAAAGGGGAGAGTGGAGAACCTTCATCTCTTCCTTTCAGTCATAGACTCCTCCTAATGTGCTCCATCCCACGAGAGGACGCACACAGGAAGGTAGAGCAGGAAGGCAGAGCTTGCAAAGCAAAGAACGCAGATTCCCCAGGCCCTGGCCTCCTGGGGCTGGACGTTCTGGCCTAGCGGGGCGAGCCTGCTGTGTATCCACCTGCAGAAAGAGGCAGCTGGGCATGGCGGTCAGGGGCAGGCTCAGGACCCTGGCCTGGGTCTGAGTCCCTGCCCTGCCGCTCATGGGCTGTAAGACCCTGAGCCGTTATGCAATTGTGGAGTCCTAGACTCCCCGTCTGTGGAATGTGCAAGGTCACGGGGCAACTTAGAAGTCGCGGAAATTACCCACCCCACGCCAGGTGCTGGACACCAGGTGGCATCCAGCCTGCACCTGGAGGACACTTGACACGCTTCTCGAGTGCACTCATCTGTGTGCTGACTTGTTCATAACCAGCAGACACAGGCTCAGCTGGAAATATGCGACCTCTTTCCTAGCATACCACAGGCTCCTTTCTGAAGCCCAAGGGAGTGAAACTCCGGCAAGCCCCAGGCTGCACTCCCTGGCCCAGCAAGATCAGAGTTCAGATACCACCCTGCAGGCCCTAGACCAAGGACCTCCTGGTGGCCTCTGTGCCATGGCTTCACTGGCCTCGGCCCTGTGCACGCAGCAATCTCTGTCCACAGGCCCAGGAGCAGTCCAGCAGTCAGAGGAGAGGACACAGCCTCCCCATCAGACACACAACGACATGTGGCAGGGGAGCCAAATGCCCCTGAGGTGCTGCCTGGCAACTGGACAGAGCCAGGTCTCTGGGCCGCCGAGAAGGCCGGAGGGAAGGGTCTGCGCTGGGGCCCCACACAGCCGGCACAGAGCACTGATTAGCATTCCGCCCAGCTCCCCTGCCACCGCGGGAGAGAAGCCCTCACCCCGGCAGCTGCCACTCAGAAGGCAGGCAAAGCTGGAAGGTCCCCTCCTGCCCCGGCTCATTTCAGACTCAGAAACAGGGACAACAGGCTCTACAGTTTGTCCTTGTCACCGACACTCCGGGCCCAGGCCTGGGGGTGTCCTGCCATTGGAACCCGGCTGGCCAGATCCAAGATGTTGCACCTCTCACAGGCTGGAGGGGCACCCAGACAAGGGGCCCTGGGCAGCTTTGGATCAAGCTGCTTTGCAGCAGCAAGGAGTTAAGGAGCAGTCACGGTGGCCCCAATCACAGCCGCAATCCTGGAAATCAAAACTAAAGCTCTCAAGTCGGGGCAAAGCAAACCACGGCTCCAAAGGAATGTGTGTGTGCTCGTGTGTGTGCGTGCACATGTCTGTGTGTGTGCATGCACATACTCAGATGAAGCCCAGGGACAATGATTGAGAAGGGCCAAGAAAACTTCACAAATATTCTTTATAAAAATCTAGGCTGGGTGCAGTGGCTCCAGCCTGTCATCCCAGCACTTTGGGAGGCCAAGGCAGGAAGATTGCTTGAGCCTAAGAGTTCAAGGCCAGCCTGGGCAACATAGTGAGACCTCTTCTCTACAAAAAATAAAAAGATTGGCCAGGTGGCACGTGCCTGTAGTCCCAGCTACTCAGGAAGCTGAGGTGGGAGGATCTCCTGAGCCCAGAAGCTTGAGGCTGTGGTGAGCCATGATGTTGCCACTCTGGGCGACAGAGTAAGACCCCAACTCAGAAAAAAAAAAAGAAAAACCAAACAAAAACAAACAAAAGCACAGATGCAGCTCATCAACAGCCCTCATTGGAAGAGACTGCTGGTGGAAGGCACAGAAATCAGAGGCAGAACCCAGACCGGAATCTCCTCATTCTTTTCCTTGAGTCCCACATGGGGAAACCTGAAGGAATGCCCAAAAGCCTGCAGGCAACCGCCCAGCGTCCTCATCAGCCTTTTGCCTCTGGCTTTTGAAGTCACCTCACCTTTCTGTATCTGTTTCCTCCCCTATGGGGCCAGGCTAGCAGTTCTCCAACTGTGTTCCCTGGGGTTCTGGGACTCTGAGACTTCTTCAGGAAAGGGAAGGCCCCCACCGCAAGGCCAGCACAGCCCACCACCCACCCACCCAGCTTCAGCCAGGCTGCCCCTGGCTCTCAGTCTCCTTGTGGGGTGCGCAAGTTCAACTTGAAGGGGATTCTATGGCTCCGAGGACACCCGAGAGGCCCTGGATGGGAGACGTTCCCGGATTCCTTCCAGAGCTGGCCCCCACGGCCCACATGGGCTCCTCACTGGCTCTGGCTTGGGAAAGTCAGGTGGGGCCCAGTTGAGCCCCCACCCCCTCTGCGGCCAGGCATTCGGCGCTCACCTGTGATCCTGCCCACCGTTCCTCTCACGAAGTTGCCCGCGTAGCCAGCCACGTGCGCACCCAAACTGTAGCCGATCAAGTGCACGTTCCCCAGAGAAAACGCCTCCTTTCCCTGCAGGAAGTCACCAGAGCCTGTGGGCTGGAAGGTGGTCCAGGGTCCCCAGACGCACCAACTTCCCACCACTCAGTCTCGGTGAAGGAGGACACGGGCGTCGCCGGCGCTGTGGCAATGACGCTGGTCACAGCCGGGGAGGGGAGGCCAAAGTGACTTGGTGGCACTGAGCGCCGGGGTGGGCAGCCATCCTACTGCGTCTGCCCTTTCGGCACCCCGGGGGTGGGGCGGCAGGGAGGAGGTGACAGCCACCGTGCCCGCACAGTCTGCAGTAAAACTTCCTGCCAGCCTCCAAGGCCCTGACCTCCACCCCGGCCTCTTCCCCCAACCCCGCAAGCCCATCTGGGCCCTCAGAGCTGACGCATCATCGACGCTTATAGACGTGCTAGGAAACAACCTAGAGACAAAGGCAGAAGGCCTGCTGGGAGAATCCTGACCAGAATTCCACCAGAATCCACCCAACTCCTGGGTACAAGGAAGGCCAGGCTGCAGCTGTAGGGAGGAGGGAAGGGGCGGAATGGGGGTTGGACAAGGCGACCCCATCCCCCACCCACCCCAGCACAGCCTCGCCCAAAGGCAAGAGTCTCCTCAGCGGCCATTCTCAACCAGCCCAAGGGCATCCAATCCCAGGGTCAGGAAGGAACAACCTAGAAGGCCAGTTTTCAGTAAATAAACTAACAGGAAAAAGCCAAGCGCAGCAACACGTGCTTGTAGTCCCAGCGAGGCAGGAGGATCGCTTGAGACCAGGAGTTCAAGACCAGCCTGGGCAACAAAGCAAGACCTTGTCTCCATAAAAGTTAAAAATAACTGTAAACATCCAGAGACCTATCAATAATTAGACGGCTCTCTAAAAGCCCCAGCCAACCCCTCACCTCAACTGGACTCCCCCGCCACCTGCAGCCACATTCCCCCTCCCCTCACCTGCAGCCAGTCCAGCATCCTTGCCACGCTCTGTCCCACCACCCTGGTGTTGTTGACTGCGTCCGTGTAGAGTTGGTGAGCCAGGGGGAGCCAGTCAACCACCACCACGTTGGCATCCTTCTCCCGAGTCTGCAGGGCCGCCACAAGCTTGTGCAGCCAGCCCTCCAGCAAGCCGCTCATCTGCAGAGGAAGCAGGACACACCATGGGATTCTTCCTCTGGCTTTCAGGAGTCTGGGCAGACATGGGATTCCACTCCAGGACGCTCTCCCAGCAAAGTGTAGAACATGTACGTTGGCTGCTCAGGGACCAGACACGGGCAGGGTGGCAGGGCCGGCCACGGCAGAGCCGCTGGCGGGCACCAGTCTTTCCTTCCTCTCTGCACCCCTGGCTTTCCCACTAGGACTTTCCCAACCAGTGTCCCGGCCGCTGCCCCGCTGTCTGCCGGGGTCATGATGAGCTGCGTGTGGTGGTGACGCTGGCATTAGACCGGCCCGGGTCTCTGTCGCTGGCAGGCAAGCGGCCCGGGTGTCCTTCGGGAGCAGCTGGGCAGGTTGCCTGGAGAGCTCGCTCCTCTCTTGGAGACCATGAGAGGCGACTCCCAGGCACACGCAGGGCTCACAGATGACCCCTTCCCACAACCCAGCTCCGCCACCCTCTTGACCCCAGAGGAGGGAACGTCTGTTCCTGGAATCCCAAATCAGCGCTCAGAGCACACTTTCCCACAGAAACACCATCGTGAATGGCGACCGGGACCGGTTGGAAACCTCTCCTCAAGTGCATTATCAAATAAATGGATTTTCTGTGCCTGCCCTGGGAACCCAAGCACCACTTACAATCTTGCTTCTATGGCAGACCAAGTTCCAAGCAGATTACAAAAGAACTTTCTGGAAGGCAACCCATTTGTAAGTCCAGACAGCGTGTATTTGCATTTTAACAGGGGGCCTTGGAAAGCGCTAACGCATGATTCCAACGGAAAGGCTGCAGGCCGAGGCTGAGGCGGGCCCATAGCCGCCTCCCTGCTCACCCTAGGCAGGTAGCAAGCCCTGCCTGCTGCCCCGGCTGTGGTGACATCCCTGCTGGCCAGAAAGCATGTCAGGATGTAGATTTCTCACCACCGGCCGGAGCGCCCCTCCCGACTAGCCCGGGCAGGGATCACTCACTTAGTGCCATTCCCCACAGACCGTCATTGTGTGAGTGCACAAACCCCGGCTGGTCAAAAGCTTCCGAAGCTGAGCCCTGAAGGCCTGTTTTGTTGAGGTCTGTCATGGGCCTTTCAGAGTGAATTGCTCGTCGAGGCCACATAAAGAGCCCTTCCCTTGGGATGGGCCATCTCCATGCAACAGGAGGGCACCTCGCCAAGCGCCAGCAACCAGGCCAGCTGGCTTCCCCGGGACTGCGGAGCCCGGCCAGCCACTCAGCTCCGCTCTTCCGCAGGACAGGCCCTCAAGACAGTGGGTGACCAGCGCAATTAAGTGTAATTAGAGGCTCCTTGAGAGCCAGCAAGCTGGGCTGCTGCCCAGGAGAGGCCCTCTCGGCAGGCCTGTTGTGCGCCAGCGGGAGTCCAGGCTGCCCCTCGGCGAACGTCCAGCATGCTCTCCACAGCTGTCTGAAACAGGAGCGGCCCACAAGGAAGGGCAGGGGGTTTGGGCTCAGGAAGCTCCCGTCTGCACATTCCATGACCAAGATAAAGGTCCTGGGAGAGGCTGCAGGCCCCCCGGCTCACCGTCCAGCCGTGAATGATGAAGAAGGTTCTGGCTGTCATGTTGAAGCCACAGTCGTCCAAGGGCTGACTGTGGCCTGGGGAGAGGTAGCATCCTTCATGATCCGGGTCCTTGGAGGAGCGCAGGTTAAACCTCACGGTGTCCCTGGCCACAGCTGGCACGTCCCCGGATTTGTGGGGTTCACCTGGGGAGAAAGAACAGGGAGCGGGTCATCTGGGGACTCAGGTGAGAGGTCAGGGTTGGGGTCAAGCTCCATCCTGAGCACACGACTCAAGCCATCAGGGTTCAGGTTCTCGCCCCTGCTGTGTGTTCCCTCTTCACCTCCCAGAACAACTATGAAGGTTTTGGTAAAAAGGATGGCTTGATGAGCAGCGAGCATCACAGTCAACTCCTGTGATTCTAAAATGCACCAGTCTCTGTTGCTTTTCTCTCTTCTTCCACCACAAAACAAGTTCTTCCTTCCTCAGCATCCTCCTTGGGGAGTCTGGGTTCTCCCAGGATGCCGGGGCCTGGTGAGCCTCCGGACTCAGACACTGCCAGGCCTTAGAAAGAGGAAGGAGCACACACCCTATGCTGTGCGATGCTCCCAGTGGGGCCTCAGGAGCCCCCTGGAATCAAAGGCACTGAGACTTCACAGAGACAAAGCGGCCACCCAGACAGAGAGCAAGAACTCAGGTGAGCAGTGGCCTCCCGACACAGGGCAGGCTTTGCTGCCATGGAGGTCCAGATCAGGCAAGGCTGGGTCTAGCCACCAAACACGTTACCAAACACGTGTCCAGTTTTGAGAGATTTTGGACTGGGAACTGGGCAAGAGGCTGTTGACCTGCGGTTCAGCGGGCTTCCCTGTGTCCCTGCCTCAACTCCAGTGTGACTGGCGCCAGAGAAACTCCTAGGAGCGGCGGGATCATTCTGCTGCCCACACAGTGCTGCTGAGGAGATGGCCCTGCTCCCAAGTGCAGCCTGTCCCTGGTGGCCCCTGTGGCCTCTTACCATCACCACCTTTTTCAGGTTGTCAGTGCCCCCCCACCGCACTCTCTCTCCATCCTGGGGGAAGGGCCCAGGGAGTCAGAGTGTGGTCTCTCCTCCGCGGCAGCGGGTGGGGGGGAGAAATCAACAACACAAGTCCAACCCCAGAGACTGGCATCGCGGCTGTCACTGGCGACAGTTGCCCACCTCCCACCCCGGAAATAGTTCAGCCAGAGAACGCTGGGGAGCGGGGGGGGAGGGGTCACCTGGCTCCTGAGACAAACCTGTGGGCAACCCACAGACCCACAGAGGGTCCCTGTGCCTGGCTCCGACCCCGCGCCCTCTAGCTCCCCCCTGCCACTTCGCCTGGGCCTTCAGGGCCGCCCCACCAGGGCTGGCCTCCCTCCACCTCTCCTGCAGCTGCTCTCCAGATCTGCTTCTCCACAGGCACCCTGGCCACTCAGGAGAGCGCGCCCCGCCCCACACCCAACCCATCCAGCTGCCTGACTTTCTCGAGTAGGGGGCTCCATCTCAAGGCACCCTGCTGCCACCGAGGCGCCAGCCTCGGGGTGGGACTGTGGCATCTTGCTGGCACAAGGCAGGCGATTTGGGAATGAATGAAGTGACTCACAAATACTCAAGCCCGCACACAGAAGTCAAGCCGCCCCAGCAAGCGTTTTACAAAAGCCAGAGGCGTGTTCTGCCCAGAGAAGGCTCCGGTCCGCTCCAGAGGGCGGGTGTGCAGGGGATAGGGCTGTCCTCACTCGCGACCTCCAGTGTACACAAGCCCACTGCCCCCGTGGGCAGACCAGGTGGCGGAGCTGGTGTGGCCCAGCCGACCGCGCTTCACCAGCTGAGGGTCTCGGGAGTCTGGCTCCAGCAGGGCAGGCGGCCTCGCGGGGAGAGGCGGCCGCAGGCCCGGGATGGGGGGGAAGAGAGGAGGAGGAGGAGGGACCCGGAGCAACGGGCGCCCCGCGAGCCCTCGACGCGCCAAGGCCACCCTCATCCTGGCCGGTTCAGGAGGCGCGGGCGCTAGCAGTTCCCACGCCCCTCCTGCCTCCAGACCGCGCGGGTCGGAGGCGAGGACGAGTCACCCGCGAGGGCGGGCGCAGGGCCCGCGAAAGAACCGGGCAGGGACAAGAGCGAGGCACCTGCGGCCGCGGGCCCGGCGCGACCTGCTGGGGACACCCTCGGCGCGGGGCGGGCGCGGGCGGCGTGCGGAGGAGAGGGCGTCGCGGGCGCCGGGGGCCACCGAGGGTCGGCCGGGCGAGGGGGAGCCGCACGGACGCGCTCTGGGACGCGGGCGCCGGGAAGGAGGGGCGGCCACACGCGACGGTACCTGGCAGCCGAGCCCTGGGGCCAGGGGTCGCGGGGGTCGCCGCGGCGAAGCCACAGGCGACGCCCCCGAGGAGCGCGCAGAGCAGCGCGGCCGCGCCCGGCATCCCGCGTCCCGGCGGGGAGACCCAGGAGGAGCCGGCGGAGGGACGGAGACTCGGCGGCGCGGCCGCGGGCGCGGGGCGGGTGGAGACGGGCTCGCGCCGGAGCCGGATCCGCGCCCTGCCCGACAGAGCGAGGCTCGCCGGTCCCC
Source organism: Cephalopachus bancanus (assembly GCA_027257055.1). NCBI lineage: Eukaryota > Metazoa > Chordata > Mammalia > Primates > Tarsiidae > Cephalopachus > Cephalopachus bancanus. Next base: position 582,268 of record JAPVLO010000180.1, read on the forward strand.
GCGAGCTCGGCGGGGCCGTTTTCAGAGTGGCCGAGTCATCTGACCCATCGCCAGATGCGATTTGCATAATTTATTCCCGCCTCGGACCGCGGATTGGTCACGCCTCCGCTGACGCGAGGGCCCAGGCTCGCGAAGTTTGAACCAGGCGCGCCGCCCGCGGGGACGCGCCCCCAGGGACCACAAACCCCGCCCAGCGCCCCCAGACCCACCTTCCGCCCCGCGCCCACCGGATGCCACCACCCCCCGCGCCCCGGACTCCACCGCCCGCCCGGCGTCCCCCGCACTCCGCGGCCTCCCGCGCCCCGGGGGCACTCCACGACCCTGCGCCCCGGGGCACGCGGATCCTTCGCGGCTGGTCCTCCCAGGGCAGCGCTGCCCCCGGCCGAGGACTCCCCGGCGGTCCCCGCCACCCTCGGTCGCTCCCTTCTCCCCCGCCCGCCCCGCGCGCTGCGGCAGGTGCAGCAGGTGGGGCCGCGCTCCGCCCCCAGCTGACGCTCGGGGTGGGGGCCACCCAGCGCCCCGAGGCCGCGATCCGTGGCGACCACAGTTCCCGCGCTTAGGGGCATGGGAATGAGGGTGGCACAGGCCGCTGGGCGCGCTTCTGGGGCGGGAGACTGGAGGAGATCCCTCCAGGGAACGTGGGCACGGTCCAGGACGCGGGGTGACTGCTTGGCGAATGCAAAGCCCCCTGTCTGTAGAGGCGGGGGTTCGCTCTGTCGCCCTCGCTGGCCCCCAGCGATCCTCGGCCTCCCAACGTGCTGGGACTACAGGTATGAGGCCCCGCACCCGGCCTGGGCAGCCTCTGGTGTCTTCCCCGTGGTGTCCCCATCTCTCCTTCCCTTGCTTGATCCGGGCCCCAGGCGGAGTTTCGCTGCCGAAACCCCGATCCCGCTGCGTCTGCGTCCAGCTCTGGGGAGGTGGGGGAGAGGAGGAAACCTGGGAGGTGGGTGGCACCCCAAGGAGGTGTGGCATCCAGGGTTAGGCTGGGAGGGAGGGAGGGGAATACTTCCAGGAGAGGCTGTGCCTTGGGGTGCCTAGATGGCGAGTCACTCCCTCCACAGAGCTGACCACCCCATTAGAAGGAGCCCGCAGCTGCCCCGGCCTTCCTTCCCGTTCTTGCCGGCTGAGCTGAGAAAGTGGAGTGGAGAGACCCAGTGCAGTGAGAAGGACCTGTCCCATCCGCCAAGCGCGTCCTGGCAGCTGCTCCACGAGCAGCGAGCAGTCACCTTCTTAGTCATCAGCAATGGAACAGGTTCTGGGTAAGTCACACAATAGAGGAACTCACTCGAGGACAAGGAGGAGAAGCCAGGCGAGGAGGACACACTCAGGCTGATGGCCCAGGGCCTCACTGCCGGTGGGTCTGCAGACTCCACGGCCTGGCTGCTCCAGTCCTCCAGTGCCCGCAGGCTCTGGCCCTCTTGGCTGCAGTCACCCATTAACCAGGCGCCTGCGGTGCCACTGCTCGAACTGAAACTCAGCAGTCGGCGTGTACGCAAGTGCAAGTGGCACCGGGTGCCCTGCTCTGTCCACTGGCGCCTCCCTTCACTGACAGACTACGGTCGGGCACTAGCTCCATTTTACAGATGGGAAAACCGAGTCTTGGACAGGCTGCACGTTTGAAGACAGTGGGTCTCCCCACTCTCCTCTGTTCTGGGTTGGATTTGGCCAAAGGATGTGTAAATGCTGGCCCTTGGCCACCTCACCTCCCTCTCCTTAGTGGCTGAGGTGGGGGTAAACTGAGACCAAAAATCCCCCTCCCAGCTCTGCGCTGCTCAGAGCCGTGGTCCCTGGAACATGGGCCGGAAAACATCCTTGGGAACCTGGCCCACGTGAGATGCCCCAGGGAGCAGGGTGTTTTGCAGGGCACCGGTGCAGAGAGGTCACGGGTGTTGGTCACCCTGCCTAGAAAACAAAACCATAAAGCAGGCCCGACAAAATTAGGACCCATGGTGTAATTGCAAGGTGGCGAAACCACTCCAGTCCTCCTGCTCGTTGTGGGAGCGCCCCCCCGTGTCTCCTGCTAAAACTTCACACAAGGACACAGTCACAGTCTCAGGGTCAGGATGCAGTGTCCTGCTTCCTGCTTCCCAGGAGGAGGGGGTCGGAGGAGCCTCCCGCTAGGAGGACTCGCAGTTGAGGAGGCTGGAGACTGCTGTTGTGTCATAGTCAAAATGCCAAGGCCTTGGGCTCCCCCCGCAGAGGACTCTGGTCATTCTTGAGACTCGTCTTGTGTTGGAGAGATGAATCCCCCTCTTACATGGGAGCCCACGTCCCACCACGAAGATCAAAAGCAAACCCTCTCCTCCCAGCCACCCCAGCAGCTACAGCCCGCCCTGAAGCATCAGCCAAGCTCTGGGCAGGAGGTGAGGAGTGCAGAGCCCCACCCACCTGCCGGCTCTGACCTTGGGCCGATGGAGTCTCCACCAGACACCCCCGCTGAGAGGCCTGGGCGGTGCCATCTGCCTGAGCATGTCCTCCTCACCAGCCTCCTCCCTGGTGCCCTCTGAGTGAGTCCCTCTTTTGTGTGGCTTACCCAGAGTCTGTTCTGTTGCTGGTAACTAAGAAGGTGACTGCACCCCAGTGCTCATCGAGCAGTTGCCGGGAGAAGCGCTGGACCCAGCACCCCACGGAGAGTTCTGGGGCCACCCTGCCCTCACAAGACGATGTAGAAAGTTCATGGTGTTAGTGACCAGCCTGGGCAACTTGTTGAGACCTCGTCTCTACAATAAATCAAAAAAGTAGCCGGGCGTGGTGGTGTGTGCCTGTAGTTCTGGCTACTCGGAAGGCTGAGGTGGAAGGATTCCCAAGCCCAGCAGGTCGAGGCTGCGTGGCCATGAGTGTGCCAGGTGGCCGTGAGCGTGCCCCTGCACTCCAGCCTGGGCAACAGAGTGAAACTCTGACGAAAGAAAGAAAGAGAGAGAGAGAGAAAGAGAGAGAGAGAGAGAGAGAGAGAGAGAGAGAGAGAAAAAAGAAAGAAAGAAAGAAAGAAAGAAGCTAGCTTATGGTGCCCAGAGGCTGGGTGCAAGAGTGCCCTGTTGTCTCGAAATACAAGTCACATGCCTTGATCAGCTTGGGCTGCCATAACAAAACACCATAGACTGAGTGACATGGACAACAGAAATGCACTTTCCCCCAGTTCTAGGGGCTAGAGGCCAAGATCGGGGTGCCAGAGTAGGTGGACTCTGGTAGGGGCCTTCGTGGCTTCTCAGTGGTTGCCTTGTCACTGTGTCCTCACGTGGCAGGGAGGGAGGGATCTGGTGTCTCTTCCAAACAGCACTAGTCCCACCACAGCACCCGACTCTTGTGGCCTCGTCTAACCCTGAGAACCTCCCAAAGGCCCTGTCTCCAGGGACACAGGGTAGGGCATCCACAGACATATTTGGGGGAGACACAACCCAGATATGGGTTTAGACTACATTTTCTTTTCTTTTTTTTTTTTTTTTTGAGTTGGAGTCTCACTCTGTCACCCAGACTGGGGTGCAGTGGCTGCTCCCGGCCACCGCAGCCTCGACCTGCTGGGCTCCGGCGATCCTTCCACCTCAGCCTTCCAAGTAACTGGAACTACAGGCACGCGCTACCACACCCAGCTAATTTTTTTTTAATTTATTATAGAGATGAGGTCTTGCCAAGTTGCCCAGGCGGGTCTCGAACCCGCGGGCTCAGGCAATCCACTCACCTCAGCCTCCCAAAGGCGCGGGATTATAGGCTGAGCCACCGAGCCCAGCTTAGACTACATTTTCTAGCCTAAACAAATGTTTTACCACATTATAAAGGTAAAAAGAAACACACAGAATTGTGAATTTTTTTTAGTCAGAGTCTCTGTCATCCAAGTTGGAGTGCAGTGGCTCGATCACAACTCACCACAGCCTCAACCCCTGAGCTCAGGCAATCCTCCCACCTCAGCCTCCCAAATGCCTGGGAGTACAGGTGTGCACCACCATGCCTGACTAATTTTTCATATTTTTTTGTAGAAACAAGGTCTCACTATTTTTCCCAGCCTGATTGCGAACTCCTGGGCTCAAGGAATCCTCCTACCTTGGCCTCCCAAAGTGCTGGGATGACAGGCCTGAGCCACTGTGCCCAATTGAAACTAATTTTGATAATAGATTTAACTCAACATATCCAAAATACTGTCCTTTTAACATGCTGCCAATGTAACACATTATTAATGAGATATTTTACATTCTTGCTTTGAAATCCAGTGTATATCACACTTACAGCACATGTCAGCTCAGATGCCATTTTTCAAGGGCTCAATAGCCACTTGCAGCCAGGTGCTAGGGCTCATGCCTGTCACCCCAGCACTGTGGGAAGCCGAGGCAAGAGCGTTGCCTGAGTCCAGGGGTTCAAGACCAGCCTGGGCGAGACCTCATCCCCACAATAAATTAAGAAATCAGCCAGACATGGTGGTATATACCTGTGGTTCCAGTTACTTGGAAGGCTGAGGAGGAAGGATCACCTGAGCACAGCAGGTCAAGGCTGCGGTGGCCAGGAGAGTGCCACTGCGACAGAGTGAGACTCCAACTCAAAAAAAAGTCACTTGTAGCTAACAGCTACTGTACTGGACAGTGTAGCTCTAGCCTTTTAAAACTAAAACAATTCCAGCTACTTGGGAGGCTGAGACAGGAGGATCACTTGAGCCCAGAAGGTCAAGGCTGCAGAGAATTATGATAACATCAGTGCATCCAGCCTGGGCAACAGAGCAAGACCCCATCTCCTAAAAAAAAGAAAAAAAATGCAACTAGAACAAATTGTAGAGATCAATGAGTACAACTGTTCACAAAATAGATCATGAAAACAAGACCCAGCCAGATGAATGGACTGGCTCAAGGTCACACAGTGGCAAAAAGGCAGAGCTGGGACAGGAATTCTGGCTTGTGATTCCAAGAGCAGTGTTCTCCCCCTGACCTCTTCCTATTCAAAGACGGAAGAGATGAAGGGCTGGGAGGATGGGACTTAGGAGACCAGGAATAAAGTGCCATTGGTTCAAAGAAAAAAAAAAAAAGAACAGACACAAACATGACTCCAACAGGCATTTACCAAGCCCCTGCCATGTGCCTGGTGCTGAGAACTTAAAAAGAAATGGAAAATGTAAATGAATGCATGGCCACCCAGAGCAGAGAAGAGGCTTAAGGGAACCAAACCGCTGGGAAAGGTTGCTGGGTGGGGGAGACCGAGAAGCCCTTAGAGGACCGCCCAGCTCCCCTCCTGGTCACACGTGGTCCTTCTGGCCATTTGCTGCCCGCAGGATTGGAAAACAGAGTGGCAGGCCCCCCAGGAGCGGCCTCCTGCCAGCCTGGCTCTGGGTTCCAGGTGTCACATGGCAGCTGTGCCCTGATAAGCTCAAGGCCTGAATCTGGGGTGGCTAGTCGGCATTGGCAGCGAGATTCCGGGAGGGCCCTCCGTCTTGCGGCCCCGGACGTTCACAGGCATCACGCAGAATAAGCATGGGCATGCGAGCTCACACGTAGACCTGCTCAGGACCCTCAGTACATGGGTCCTGTCCATGGCTCGGCCCCCAGACCCCTCACGGGCTGCACACCTTTCATGGACCGGCCAAGTGGGCAGCAGATCCTGGCCTCGCGCCACATTCCCTTTCTCCCCAGCGTCCCACCGGCCGGCCGTGCCTCTGGTTCCCTAATTCTGCCTCCAGCACAGCCCTATGACCCCTGGAGGCTGCCGAGCACACGGGGAGGGACTGGTCTACACTGAGGTGCGCCATGAGCAAAAATACCCACTGGACTCAGAAGACTACAAAATCAAAGAACATACAATCTCATACAGGCAATTTCTGATGCTGCCGACATGTTGAGAGGACAAGAGGTTGGACAGACTGAGTTAGGGAAAACACACGAGGAAGTGTTTCACACCTGTTTCTTTTGATAACGCAGTTGCTGGAGAAAATTTAACTCCCCATGCAGCTCACGTCTGTTGCTGCTGGCCGTCCTGAAGCCTGTGGCCTGCTTCGCACCGGCTCTTCGGCTTCAGACGTCTGCCTGCATTTCTTCCTCAAAGGACTTTCCCTGACCCCTGGTCTGGGTTTCTCACAGTACCTTGGTAGGTAATTATTTATTTGGCTGTTTAGTTAACGTCCATCTCCCTGTTAGAGTATAAGCTTCACGAAAGCCACAGGTGGGCTTGTTTTTGGCTCATGATTCTCCCAGAGCCCAGAACAGAGCCTGGCATGTCAAAAGAGCTCGATAAATATTGGTTGAGTGATTGCATTAAAGTGTGCTGTGGCCAGATGCAGTGGCTCATCCCTGTAATCCTAGCGATTTGGAAGGCTGGGGGAGGACTGCTTGAGGCCAGGAGTTCAAGATCAACCTGGGCATATATATATATATATATATATATATGTTTTAAGACAGTCATGGTGACACGCATCTGTAGTCCCAGCTATTTGGGAGGCTTAGACAGGAGATGCACTTGAGCCCAGGAGGTCAAGGCTGCAGTGAGTTATGATCACACCACTGCACTCCAGCCTGGGCAGCAGAGCAAGACCCAGTCCCTAACAATCAATCAATAATATAAATAAATAATTTTAGCAAGTATGACATGCATCTCCAAGAAGGGGGCAGAGTATTCTGCGTTTGCTGAGTAGATTTGACCCCAGAGCCCTCACCCAGAGTTGAGTGAGGGTTCAGAATTCCCCTGGAGCTCAGTCTGGGAGGTGTCAGGTCAAGGAGCACAGAGGAAGTGAGTGGAGCCTAGCCACAAGCTAGTGCAGCCTCACCCTCCCTCGCTGTAGAGAGCTTGGGGCGGGATTGACTTGCTTTCTGTGTGCTTCCCTCCTTTGCAAACCTTGAGCTGCCGTTTCCTGAAATCTTCCTTTCAGGAAAGTTGTCTGAGCTACTCTCCTTAGGAGCTGTCTTCACGCAGGTCATCCATGCTGCTCACTCAGGGATGCACGCTTTTCTCCCGCATTTTTGTGGGCAAGGAACAGGTGAAAAGTTGGGGCTCGCTGGGGTCTGCGGAGTTCAAAGGAAAGTTCCCGAGACACCTGCAGGGCCAGGCCCAATTCTTTTGGGAGAGGCAGTGCACAGTCATTGGCCACATCATCGATTGGTTCAGAGGACAAGACTCAGGGGACGTTTGCCAAGCTCCACGCTCCAACCCACAAATGCAGGCATCCGTGCACACACACACAAACACACACACACACACAAATCCACAGTGGCTCCACTCATGGTGTCGTCTAATTTGCTAGGCTAATAATCTTCTGCAAACGAGGCCAACACACAAAAGCTGAATGAGCTAGGTGCAGTGGCTCACACCTGTAATCCCAGCACCTTGGGAGGTGGAGGCGAGAGAATTGCCTAAGTCCAGAGACTCTAGACCAGCCCGGGCAGCTTGGTGAGACCTCATCTCTACAATAAATCAAAAAATTAGCCAGGCGTGAAGGTGTGCACCTGTGGTTCCAGCTACTGAGAAGGCTGAGGCAGAAGGGTTGTCTGAGCCCAGCAAGTCAAGGCTGTGGTGGCCATGAGCGTGCCACTGCACTCCATCCTGGGCGACAAAGTAAGACTCTTACTCAAAAAAAATCTGAATGAGCACAGATGCACTCAGCCAGGAGCTCTGGGTCCTGGACAGGCCTGGAGGGCAGCCCCTCCAGGAGAGGCTCATGACCAGCACTTGTGCAGGAAACACAGCCCAGCGAAGCCAGCAGAGGCTGGGAATAATTGCCAAGTGACAGACTACAGGACTAGCTCTCCAAGATATGCTCATTCTAAATGCTCTAGGCATTCCCAAAACTCTGGAATGAAGTAAACCTGATTCCATGTGGTCCATTTTCTAGCACAATATGTTGCAAAGAACTGACCCCAGATGATACAGAGTATCTGAATAGACCAGCAGCCACAGAAACAGTGGATACTATGAGCAACCATCTTATCTACCCTCCTATCCCAAGAATCAAGGGTACGTGGTCCCTTAGGCTCATTTTTTTTCCTTTTAATTTTTTTTTAATTTTGAAGATGTGGGGTACAATTCAGGGTTAGGGATGCAAATATTCATTATGCAGGTACCCTTGTGGATGAGGTGTGCCCCCCCCTTCCCCAGGCAGACTCCCACTACTGCCAATCCCGCTTGCCCCCATCCCATCCCCCCGTGGTTTCCCGCTACTGACAATCATTCTCTTATAGTATTAGGATAATTGTTCAAGGTCTGCTTATGAGTGAGAACATATGATACTCAGTTCTTTGTTTCTGTGAAAGATCACTCAGTATTAGACTCTAAGTCGATCCAGGTTGCTGTGAAGTTCATGATTTTGTTCTTATGACTGCATAATAGTCCATGAAATTAAGCACATTTCTTTAAACCACTAAACTGTCGGCTAAATCCAAGCGTTCTCCACTCTGGTATGTACAGCAACACAGCTAGAACAAATTCACAACCTTGCTGCTGAATTACTAATGACCGTTAACCTCAACTGGTCTTTAATGCTGTCCAGCAATAAAATGGTGCTTACCTGGACCACTTCCCTCTTCTACTTCCCTTCCAGATGGCCCTGGGCTCCTCTCCCTCCTGAGCCGCCAGTCTCTCCCCATCCTCACTCTCAGTTAGTGCCCTGACTTCCCACGGAACCGGGAGAATAAAAACAGTCAAAAGTGAACACTGCCACTCCCGTCTGCATCTGCACCATGCCTAGCCCCCTTCCTGTTGCTGGCAATGGGCAGTCTGCACTCCTGCCTAAACGTACTCACACCCACATCCACACCAGATCCCATCCCCGGCCACTCACACAAGGACGTCACTCCCACAACTCTTCCCTCCCTGCTGGGGTATTTCCATCAGTGTTAAAATGTTAGCATTTCTCCATCCCCCCAAAATTATCTTGACTCTGGTTGGGCACGGTGGCTCACGTCTGTAACCCCAACACTTTGGGAGGTCGAGGCAGGAGGAATGCTTGAGCCCAAGAATTCAAGACCAGCCTGGGCAACAGCAGGATCTTGTCTCTACGAGTTTAAAAAAAAAAATTAGCTGGGTGTGGTGGCACTTGCCTGTAGTCCCAGCTTCATGGGAGGCTGAGGTAGGAGGATCACCTAAGCCCAAGAGATCGAGGCTGTGGTGAGCCAAGATTGTGCCACTGCATACCAGCCTAGGCAACAGAGTAAGACCCCCCCAACTAAAAAAAGATTATCTTGACTCCAGCGCATCTGACTTTTCTGCAGCCATTTATAGTAAAATCCCTCTAAAAAGTCACCCATGCTCCCTGATCCCAATTCCTCTTCTCCTATTACCTCTAAAGCTTGAACCTGGCTCAGGCCTCGCCCCCACCACTTGGTCCAGGTGGTCTCCATGGGACAACACCTGCCCTCAGCCCTTGCCACCTCCTCGAAGCCCCTCTGATTCTCCTCCTCCCTCACTGTCCCTAGAACTCATAGTGGGAGAGCCTCTGGGTTCAGTTATCTGGACCGCTTCCTTCCTGCTTCTCTAAATCACTCCGTGATCATCTCACCTACCCGCAAGCCTCCAAAGCCATCTACCTGGGATTCTCGGATCTCTGCCTCCAGCCTGAGCCTCCTGGAAGCGGAGGATTGTCTGAGAAGATTGTCTGATTTGCCTCCGGACCAATCAGAGACAGAGGCAGAAGCTGGAAGAAATGGGTGTTTAATCTTATCCTGCAGGATCAGGAAGCTGGTTGGTGTATTCCCGCCATGCCCCACTGTGCAACTCAGAATGTGTATCCCGTAGCCCCTGCCCCAGCCTATGGCTAAGTTAAGGGCACGACTCAAGATCTCCTAAACCCTTCACCCGTTCCAAGGCCGAATTAGCAAGGCCTATGGGCAGTTTCAACATGGCCCAAGATTTCCTAATCATGTTGACATTTTAGAGTAACTTTTGAGGTTTGGACTTTAAATTTTATAGTTCCTTGGGGTAGGGGGGGAGCTACCTTGGTACGTTTAGATAAACAACTTTGAATCAAATATGAGAAATATAAGAAAGCCCTGTTTCCCAAGCCTTGGCCCATAATATTCCATGAACAGTCTATATCCTGAGACACCTGGAAGGCATCTCAAACACAGCATGTCCAACAGGAACCCTCAGGCCTCCCCAGATCCATACCTGCTTAGTCTTCTGTCTCAATAAATGGCGGGCGAATCCTTCCAGTCACTCCAGCCAAACATGCCTCAGCTGTGATGTCCTCCGTCTTCTCCCACATCCAACAGACCCCAGGACTCCACTTGGAAGGTTTTTCCCAGATCCTGCCTCCTCTGAGTACCGGCATCGCCCCCACCGTGTTTCACCAGAAACAAGCCACCTGGAATGCCCCCCGGGGACCCTTCAATTTGTTCATTACAGAGATGAGCCCTTGCTCCCAAGGCCCCCTTCACCTCCTGATGTGAATCCATATCACTCTCCCCTGGCCTGGTCCCTCCTCATTCTGATCCTGGAGGCTGTAGCTACCCCACCATGTTGGCTTCTGATTGACCCCTGTTCCGGAAAGACCTCTAAGGCATCCAGTGTATCTTCTGTCGCTGGTGCCCTTAGGTCAGAACAACCCTGCCATTATCTGCTTCAGTGTCCCACAGGCTCCTTGGGAGCGTGACGCCCTGCTCTGTGGTGCTCCAGTAGGCCTGGGGTCATGGGGCAGGAACTTGCCATCGCCTCATGGCTTCTGCTGCTATGTCCTGATTAAATGTTTCTTTCTGGGAAATGTGGGCCTCTTTCTTTGGCCTCTCATCTTGCTCAGACTTTGGGGGTAGGTTTGCATAAACCAGCCACCCGCAAGACACCCTCCCACTGTCCTTTGAGCCCCCAGGCATGCCCCACCTCAGGGCGCTCACATTCGGGGTTCCCTCTGCTGCTCTCTCAGGGGTGCCTGCCACCCCCCCAACATTCGCCCAAGTCTTGGGCAAATGTCGCTGTCTCTGTGAGGCCTCCCAGACGGCCCTACCATCTGACATGTTCTCTGTCTTAACGACGTATTTGTGTACAGCCTGCCTTCCCCCACTGAGATAAAAGGATTTCTGTCTCTGGATCATTGCTCCCTGTGTTCCCGGTGCCAGGACTTAATACATACTTGTTGGATAAATGCATGATAAATTCTGAAACTATTTAAACTTTTTCAGAGCCAGACAAAGGATAAAAGTGTCAAAATCTTTGTACAAAGCCAGAATAGCACAAATAACAAATCTGACAAATATCAAAGTGAAAAAAAAACTACAAATTTGTCTTATTTTAAGTATTTTATATAAAATATTAGCAAAGAAAGCTCAACAGTGCATTAAAAGGCTAATACATCATGACTAATTGAGGCACATTCAACCCAGAAATGCAAGCAAGCATGGCCCAACACAAATCTACAGCTATAGGTCACCACATTTAATGGCCAGACACAGCAGCTCATACCTGTAATCCCAGCACTTTGTGAGGCCGAGGAAGGAGGATCACTTGAGGTAACATAGTAAAACCTTGTGGCTACAAAAACTAAAAAATTAACCAGGTTTGTTGGCACACACCTGCTGTCCTGTCTACTCAGGAGGCTGAGATAGAAGGATCCCTTGAGCTGAGGAGGTCGACATTAGAGTGAACCATGATCACAACCTGGGTGACAGAACAAGACTTTCTCTAATAATAATAATAATAATAATAATAATAATAATTCACCACATTTATACATCAAAAGTGAATCTAAAATATTTTCAATAAGTTTTTTTAAGAAAATAGAAATAAGATAATTTAATAACAAGGGTGATTGCATGCTTAATATATGAAAGCCTCCACTTTTTCAATATCATAGTAAAAGACTCTCCAAGCAGTGTATAAACACAAAAGATGAAAATAAAACATAATAAACTTAATTATACAAATTATAAACTCTGCAGTGAAAAAGTTCAAACAAAGATAATTTAAAACTAAGTTATAAAATATTCCTTACAATTTTTTTTTTTAGTTGGAGTCTGACTCTGTCACCTAGGCTGGAGTACAGTGGCACAATCGCATGATCACGGCTCACTACAGCCTTGAACTCCTGGGCTCAGGCGATCCTCCTGCCTCAGGCTCCCAAAGTGCTGGGATTACAGGCATCAGTCACAGTGCCCAGCCCACAAAATGTTTTAAAAGACAAAAATCGAACCGGGCTTGGTGGCTCATGTCTGTCATCCCAGCACTTTGTGTAGCAGAAGGGAGAGGATTGCCTGAGTTCAGGGTCTTGATTTAAATTAAAATTTAAAATTTAAAATTAGCTGGATGTGGTGGTGTGTACCTGTAGTTCTAGCCACTTGGAAGCCTGAGGCAGAAGGATTGCCTGAGCCCAGCAGGTCAAGGCTGCAGTGGTTGTTAGTTAGAGTGAGACTCTAACTAAGGAAAAAAAAAAAAAATCCCAGCCAGGCGTGGTAGTGATGACTGTAATTCCAGCACTTTGAGAGGCTCAGGTGGGAGGATTGCTTGAGCCCAGGAGTTCGAGATCACCCCCTCCAGCCAACTTCAAGACTACTGGTCCTCAAAGCAGGTGCCAGTTTCTGGGATGTTTTGGAAAGGTGTAGGAGCATTTATTGTTTCAGTGATTGGGGTATTACTGGGATTTGGGGAGTGGGAAAGAAGGTTTATTGTCCTGCAAAACAAACAAACAAGCAAAAAGGAATTTACTGCATCTGCGTACAACACAATGCTTTAATCCTGGTGGGTGTTCATATAAGTGAAAAATCCTGTTTCCTGTGGTCTAAGTCAAGTATACAATGCCACTAGTAGTTATGCAGGTTATATGCTGTCCAATCTCGGGATGCTATCCACATTCCAGAAATCATAGATTTCGATATTTATTGTGCCATTTTTCTGGCAGATGGCAATGAAGTGTGTTGTTCTAACAAAATTGGTGTCATGTGATAGTTTTTCTAAAGCGTGGAGGCAAAGTATCCTGAGGGAGTCCTTCTTCTAATTTGCATGCAGATGACATATGGGACTTTTGTAGGTTTTTTTGTTTGTTTGTTTGTTTGAGTCAAGGGTCTCACTCTGTTGCCCTGGCTGGAGTGCAGCGGCACGATCATGGCTCACCGCAGCCTCAACCTCCTGGAGTCAGGCAACCCTCCCAGCTGGACTTAAAGCCAGCTTAGCTCAAGGCTGGTGGTAGAGGAGCATTTGGGTTTGAGCAACGCAGGAGAAGAAAATGACAATGCTAGCCGGACTCAGTGGCTCAGCCTGTAATCCCGCGCCTTTGGGAGGCTGAGGTGAGTGGATTGCCTGAGCCCGCAGGTTCGAGACCCGCCTGGGCAGCGAGACCTCATCTCTACAATAAATCAAAAAATCAGCCGGGCATGGTAGTGCATGCCTGTAATCCCGGCTACTTGGAAGGCTGAGGCGAAAGGATCGCCGGAGCCCAGCAGGTCGAGACTGCGGTGGCTGGGAGCAGCCACTGCACTCCAGTCTGGGAGACAGAGTGAGACTCCAACTCAAAAAAAAAAGAAAGTGACAATGCTGGTGTGTGCACAGACAGAGGAACCTCCCCCCACACACATGCCATCTTATACCAGGGCACCCTCCCCTTCACCAGCACGACAGAGCAGAGTCCAAAATGTTGCTCACGTTTGCTTTAGGGAAGAAGAACCCAGTAACAGATTCCCCAACGGGTTCACTGACCCCCAAAGGGCTGGGCCACTGGGCTGACAGAGCCCTTCAGAGCTGGTTTGGCTCCAAATCCTCATCTGCTGTGGGTGGGCTTGGGTGGTGTGCACTCTGTGTCCTCTGTCAGCTTCTGCTGCCCCTCTCTGTCACACTGTCCAGGCACTCAGGGGTCAGAACTGACTTCTAGGAACCAGGGGTGGCCCAACAGTCACCAGCTACCATGGACCCCACACGACTGCCATGGGGAAGTGAGGTGTCTGCTTGTCTGGGGACAGGGTTTGCAGCCAGCAAAACCTCCATGGCGAGAGGATTGCGAGGCCTGCCTGGCTCCCGCCCATTCCCCTCGGTCACTCTACTGCAGGGAGTGCCAGGAGGAATTTGAACCTGAAGGCTGCCACATCTGAGTTGGCTGAGCACCACCACACTCGCACAAGCCAGTGTTCAGAGTCCCCGGAGCTCCAGTACATCCCTCACAGTGCCCAGAGAACAGAACCAAAGGAATGTGTGTCTGTAAAGAGGGAGATTTACTTTAAGGCAGTAGCGTGAGCCTGGAGGCAGCTTGGTGGCCAAAGTCCCTCGTTTCCTTAGGCGGTCAATCCTTTTCTATTAAGGTCTTCAACTGGTGGGATGAGGCCCACCCACAGTATGGGGGGGCAGCTGGTTTACCCAAAGCCATCCAGGGACTCTCGGGAAGCCGGCGGAGCTAGCTTCCTCCTGGAGGGAGTGAGGGACAGTGCGGCCTGGGAGGTGGGATAGAGGCAGGAGTAACCTCGGGTATGGGGTAAGGGCTGAATTTGCCCAAAGGACTTGCTGGGATAGCATGGGTGACAGGGGTGGCCCCAGGGGCTGGTGCGGGGCCAGCTGCTTGGTGACAGGCCGGAGACACCTCCACCAACATAGCCAGAACACGCCAACACACGAGGGGTCCCACGGCTGTCAGAGAAAATATGGGCGACCAGCGTGGGCTGATACAGCAAAAAGGCCAGATTTTCTGCTAAGTAAAGAAAAAAGCAAGACACAGAAAAGCATATGAGTGTGTGGAGTCAGTTGCTGCTTACATTTTTAAAGAGAAAATGCTAAGGCCAGGTGCCATGGCTCAGGCCTATAATCCCAGCACTTTGGGAAGCAGAGGTGGGAGGATTGCTTGAGCCCAGGAATTGGAGACAAGCCTGGGCAACATAGCAAAGCGCCATCTCTACAAAAAAAGAAAAAGAAAAATTAGCCAGGTGTGGTGGCGTCTGTAGTCCCAGCTACTCAGGAGGCTGAGGCAGGAGGATCGCCAGAGCCCAGAGGCTATGGTGAGCCATTGCATACCACGCTGGGAGACAGAGACCGCATCTCAAAAAAATAAATTAAATAAAGGGAAAATGCTTATACATTCATGAACTATCTTTGAAAGCATTCCCAAGAAACAGGTCTTTTCAAGGTGTGGCTTTCTAGGCCTTTTGAATTGTTCGCCCTGTGAAAGTATCAATAAATGAATAATGTTAAAAAGTTGTGGTGGGGGGAGCAGTCAGTTGTGCCAGGGGTCACCTTCCAATCCCAAGTAGGGTGGTTTTTTGTCAATTTGGCTGTGCCACAGCAGTCAGACAGTTGGTCAAACATTATTCTAGATGTTTCTGTGAGGGTGTTTTCCAGATCAGACTAACATTTAAATCAATAGGCTTTGGGTAAACCAGCTGCCCCCCCATACTGTGGGTGGGCCTCATCTCACCAGTTGAAGACCTTAATAGAAAAGGATTGACCGCCTAAGGAAACGAGGGACTTTGGCCACCAAGCTGCCTCCAGGCTCACGCTACTGCCTTAAAGTAAATCTCCCTCTTTACAGACACACATTCCTTTGGTTCTGTTCTCTGGGCACTGTGAGGGATGTACCGGAGCTCCGGGGACTCTGAACACTGGCTTGTGCGAGAACAGAGGTGAGGGGCCTTTGCTACCTGTGGAGGATGGGGGTCTGAGAATCACTTGTGTGGGCCGTGGTCACTGACCACGCTCTGAGGGCAGAGCTGTGAGGGGGCGGGTCTAGCCAGGCGGGCCTCTCAGTGCTTGGCACAAGCCCACCCGTGCTTCTCACATGGACACCTCAAACACTCCCAAGCACGAACTGGTGGGTTCATCTGCTTCCTCCTGGTCCCTCCTCAGTCTTTTCCTTTTTCCTCTTCCCTCTCCAAGTCCTGTCCCTTCCACGTCTTCGTTGTGAACAAGGTGACACCAAGAAGGCGAAAATAAAGATGCTGCTGGTTTCTCCCCAATAGGCTCCTGTCTGCCCATTTCAGTTCCTGGCCGGGGCTTCTGGGGCCAGCAGGTCTGCTGAGCAGGAAGATGGTCAATCTGCCGGTTACTTTGTCTCCAAGACCCAGACGATGCGTTGGACCCTGTTTCCAACTTCTGTTGTTCAACCCAATTAAACCGGGAGACTCAAGTCAAGGTGTCTGGAGATGACCCCTTGGACCTACAGGCCCTCGTCCTTGTGGAAATCCAGCCCCATGCCCACCGGCAGGATGGATGAGGGAAGAGCGTGCACCTGGAATCGCCTGACTTTATGTCAGAAACTCACAGAGCAATCACGGCTATTCCGCCAAATCAGTCAGTGGGTTCTGCATCCAGGCAAAGTCGTGCATGTTGTCCGGCCCTGACACTGCCCCAGCTACACACAGAAGAATTAGCGAGACCAGGACCCTGTTGCAGGGGCAGGCGGAACGAGTGAGTGCTCCCTCAGCTCACTGGTCTGGGGCCATCATGCAGCCAAGATGTAGCCACTGGTTGGGAGCTGCCACGGCCCCGCTGAGCCAGCCGGTAAGAACTGGGCATGATCTCCACGTGGCTGGCCACTGTCCTTATCAGCACGGGCAGGATAACAACACTCAGTGCAGTGTCTCTGTGGCCCTCAGGGCACATCCACGTGGCAATGGCTGCCGCCATAGCCCTGACCTCACTCCCTACAAAGCCTCAGCAGGGAAAGCAGAGTCTTCAGAACTCTCTAGCCCAGGGGTCCTCAAACTTTTAAAACAGGGGGCCGGTTCACTGTCCCTCAGACCGTTGGAGGGGGGACTATAGTTTAAAAAAAAAACCATGAACAAATTCCTATGCACACTGCACATATCTTATTTTGAAGTGAACAAACAAAACGGGAACAAATACAATATTTAAAATGAAGAACAAGTAAAGTTAAATCAGCAAACTTACCAGTATTTCAATGGGAACTATGGGCCTGCTTTTGGCTAATGAGATGGTCAGTGTCCGGTTCCATATTTGTCACTGCTAGTCGTAACAAGTGATGCAAGTGTGCATCAGTTAGTCTAGATCTGGTTGGAGACTTCAGATGTTTCATTCTGGAAAAAGTCTGTTCACAAACATAAGTGCTGCCAAAGATGGTTGCCGTTTTGAGTGCATGGTTCCTGAGATTACTGAGAGGAGGAGTCGAGAGACAGAGAGAAGGAGGGGAGTCGGAGAGTGCGACGCACATTCCACACATGCGCACTGCGGCCCGGACGAGTCGGCTGCTAGGCAGGACAGGCAGCGGTGGCAAAAACACCCAGTGGGACGGATAAATGTCCTCGGCGGGCCACATGTGGTCCGCGGGCTGTAGTTTGAGGACCCCTGCTCTAGCCTGTGGAGATTCCAAACCTGGCAAAGCTCGAATTCTTCCAGGAATCCCTCGGCCTGGCTGCCGGTTCTGCCGCCTCCTCTCAGCTTGCTCTGAGACATGCAGAGACTCTCTAGGAAGGCTGCGAATCCTACCCTGCGGGTCTCCCAGTCGGAGTGGGATCCCTCCTGTGCCCTGGGTGGGGCTCTCCCTGCAAGGCTGAATCAAATAATGAAGGAACCCATTGCCAGCTCTCTCCGCCAGGTCCCTGCAACTGCCGGAAGTCCCCATCTGAGGTTAGATCTAGGCCTCGCACAGCTGTGAGCAGGGGTAGGGGACATTTTTTTTGCATTGCCTGGAATGCAGGCTCTCTGAGTCTGATTCCATGAGAGTTATCATTTTACAACATCTTAAGTGGGCGATAAATTACAGCAATGGAAGATGATGGTTTCTCCATATGCAAATAAACTCTGTCCTCCCCTCCCCCCCCATGTAAAAACAGTTTCAACACCTCCCCGTGCTCTTTTCTTTCAATATTCTTGATGTGTCTTTGGGTTGTCCTTCGAACCAGTTTTCTCTCTAATGAGCTAAATAAAGTCTTGTCATGTATCCACTTTTAAAAAGTCGGTTGCTGCCCATTCCCCCCTGCAGGATCTATTTCTGCACCGTCACCCTTGCGTGTCCAAGTCCCGAAGACTGTCAGCACGGCTTCTCTGCTGCTGGCCCAACACCCCTACTTACCTTAGTATAGCACAGTGCCCAGGTGCCTCAGATCTGACAGGCCTTGCAGGAATCCCTTCTCCAAGGCGGTATGCCTCTGTGTCCTGCACAGGCTGCATAATCTTGCCTGTCTTCATTTTCCTCACCTGTACTGTGAGAAGAGGAATCTCATTCAAAAGTAAGCTAATCCAGCCCCTGTGGAAAGCAGTTTGGAGATTTCTCAGAGAGCCAAAAACAGACTTTCCATTCAACCCGGCAACTCCACTACCAGGTATCTACCCAAAGGAGCATAAATCGCTCGTCCAAAAAGACCCCTGCTCTAGTGTGTCAATCGCATGCAATTCACAATAGCAAAGACGTGGAACCAACACAGGTGCCCATCAGCAGTGGGCAGGGAAGAGAAAATGTGGTCTATAGACACCATGGAATACTACACAGCCATCAAGAAGCATGCAAGCATGAGCTTCGCAGCAGCACGGATGCAGCCGGAGGCCCTTATTCTAAGCGAACTAACACAGAAACAGAAAATTGAACGCCGCGTGTTCTCACAAGTGGGAACTGCGCACAGGGCACACACGGACATAAAGATGGAACACAGATGCTGTGGACTTAGAGGTAAGGAGAGAGGGGCAAGGGCTGGAAAACTGTCTGTTGGGTTAGGGTTAGGGCTGGTTAGGGTTAGGGTTAGGAAACTGCCTGTTGGGCACCATGCTCGCCATTTGGGTGATGGCCTCGATGGAAGCCCAGACCTCCCCATCACACAATATGCCCCTGTGACGGGCCTGCACACGCACCCTTTGAAACGAAGTTTTATTTTAAAAAAGCAATTCCCACTCCAGAGATGCCACGGCACACATACTCTAAGAGTGCCCCTGTGGCCCCTGCCAGCCAGCACTCACCTGCTGAACCCACTGGCTGGCACCCACCCGCCGGCAAGCATCTGCTAACTCACCTGCTAACACCCACCTGCTGGCACTCGTTGTCACCTGCCACTCTGGGAAGCATGACAGAGTGCCGCACGAAATAACAACGCCCTGCGTAAAGGATGGAAAAGCTTTTCCCGGTGTGGAACTGGTGCCATCTGGTGGCCCTTGGTGTCTCTCAACTGCCCACAACAGAATCACGTTCTTCAAGTTTTTGTGAATTGTGTGCTTTTTGGGGTTATCCCTCGGCAATACCCAAGGTTAATTTCCCCATAATCTCTGCATGCCCTTTCTGGAATCCTTGCCCATGGCAGGCAGGTGTAATAGATAGAGAGCCGACAGAGCCAGCCCACCCAGCTCTGTGGATGTGTCCTCGGCCACCGATTGGCTCAGGATGTGGGCAGGTCCATCCTCTGGAGATATGGGGAGTGCGCCCTTCCTTAAGAGCTGTCGTGGGGGTCCGTGGGAGGAGATACATGCGGGCTTGACCTACAGTGGATGCTCTGTCCTCACCTCTCCCTGTGGTCATGGATTTGTCCCATCCCCTCTCTGGGCCCCAGAATTGCCTTCTAGTTACCCAGACACTGACACTGGAAGTACGGATTGCATGGACTCCTCGCCCCAGGATCACACAGGATCTCTGCCAGGAGGCCTTGGGTCTGGTCTTGCTCTGGCTCTGCCATTTGCTGGGATAGATGACCTTTCCCGTAACAAGAAGATTGGCTGCTAAAGATGATTTGGTATAGTGGTGTGAAAGTACAGCGCATCAAATAAGCATTCAACAAACGTTAGCGTTCATTCCAGAAACAGCTGCATTCTAGAAGTGGAGAGACTGAAGGATGCAACTCTACAGCCGGTCAGTGGCGCAATTTTGGGCATGAAGTCAGAGGAGTCTTACTGCATTGTCAGCCCAGTGTGGGCACATCGATCCCAGCCTCACAGTCCTCTTTGAGTTTTGAGAAGAGAGTTTGTCTCCAAGCACATAGAATGCTTCCACCCTCTAGTAAGTGTAAGCCTAATGGCGTCAATGTGTTGAAAGAAATGGAGCTGGTACGTTGATGAAGGGGGAGCCAGCTTTGTGCACACAAGACAGCACTCACGGGGCTGGACCAGCACCTGGTGTGGCAGCTCCTCTTGACTGCACCTACCACCAAGGATCCCAGCCATTCACCCCAGATGTTCAAATGAAAAAGCTTCCCTGAAGGGACTCCTCCTTATGGGACCCCAAGAGTCACGGGAATGAGAGAGCAAGGACGGCTTGCTGCCCTCCGTGGAGGGAGAGGAGCCGGGGCTTCCCAGACCTGAAGCCTCCCTGCAGGGGGACTGCCACCAGGGCTGTGGACTCGGGGATCACAGCAGTAGGGAGGCTCTCTACAGCAAGCCTGGGACAGCTCCAGGCTTCAGGGATTTGTGTCCATGGAATTCTCCATTGTGTACATCATTAATGCACCATTAAAAAAACTTTTAAATTTTATTTTATTGGTTGAATTGACACAATAAAGCACATATTTGTAGGGTGCATAGCATTGCTTCCATACATGTAAGGAAGGTATGGTGATCGGTCAGGGTGATTAACATATCCATCATCTCAAACATTTATCATTTCTTTGTGTTGGGAACATTCGGTGTCCTCCCTAACCTGCAGTGATATAGAACACTAGAACTTATTCCTCCTAACTGACTGTAATTTTGTATCCTTTACCAACATTCTCCCTACTCCTCCCTACCCTACCCTTCTAGCCTTCTAGTATCCTCTGTTCTACTTTTTATTTCTACGGGATCAATTTTTTTGGACTTCCACATATAAGTGGCTTATTGTTCCTGGCTTATTTCATTTAACATAATGGCCTCCAGTTCCGTCCACATTGCTGCAAATGACAAGATTTTGTTCTTTTTACGGCTGAATAGTATTCCATTGTTTGTATATACCACTTTAAAAAAACAAATCCATTTGTCGGCCAGGCTCGGTGGCTCAGTCTATAATCCCAGCACTTTGGGAGCCCGAGGCAAGTGGATTGCCTGAGCCCGTGCGTTCGAGACCAGCCCAGGCAACTTGGCGAGACCTCATCTCTACAATAAATCAAAAAATTAGTCAGGCATGGGTAGTGAGCATCTGTAGTTCTGGCTACTTGGAAGGCTGAGGCAGAAGGATCGCTGGAGCCCAGCAGATTGACGCTGAGGTGGCCATGAGTGTGCTACTGCCACTGCACTCCAGCCTGGGTGACGAAGTGAGACTCCAACTAAAAAAAAAAATCCATTTGTCTATTGTTAGACATCCAGGTTGATTCCACATCTTGGCTATTGTGAATAGTGCTGCAATAAACGTGGGGTGCAGATGTCTTTCGATATACCGATTTCTTTCCCTTTGGGTAAATGCCCTGTAGTGGAATTGCTGAGCATATGATAGTTCTATCTGCAGTTTTGAGAAACCTCCGTACAGTTCTTCATCGTGGCTACACTAGTTTACATTCCCTCCAACAATGTGCAAGAGTTCCCTTTCCTCCTGTTTGTTTGTTTTTTGTTTTGTCTTTTTGGTAATGACCATCCTAACTGGGTGAGATGATACCTCACTGGGGCTTTGATTTGCATTCTCCTGATGATTTGCATTCTCCTGATGATTAGTGATGTTGAGCATTTTTTTTTCATATATGTGTTGGTTTTATGTATATCTTCTCTTGAGAAATGTCTTCAGATCATGTGTCTATTTTTAAATTGGATTGTTTGTTTGTTTGATGTTGAGTTCCTTGTATACTCTGGGTATCAATCCTGCTGGATGAGTAGTTTGCAAATATATCCCCCCATGCTGTAGGTTGTCTTTTACTTGTTTCCTTTGCTGTACAGAAGCTTTTAGTTGGATATAATCCTATTTATTTTTGCTTTTGTTGCCTGTGCTTTTGAAGTCTAACTCATAAAATCTTTTCCCAAATCAACATCCCGAAGAATTTCCCCATGTTTTCTTCTAGTAGTTTCATGGTTTGGAGTCTTATATTTAGGTCTTTGATCCATTTTGAGTTGATTTTTTGTATAGGTGAGAGATAGGGGTCTAGTTTCATTCCTCTGGATATGAATATCCAGTTTTCCCAGCACCATTTATTGAAGATATCGTCCTTTTCTCAATGAGTGTTTTTGGTGCCTTTGTCAAAAATCAGTTGACTGTATATACATGGGTTCATTTCTGGTTCTCTACTCTGTTCCATTGGTTTTTATTCCAGTACCATGCTGCCCTGGTTACTACAGTTTTGCCATATATAATATTTGTATTTATATAAGATTATATATATATGATGCCATCTCCAGTGCTTGAATCAGGATGTGGTATAATTTGAAGTCTGATAATGTGATGCCTCCAGCTTTGTTCTTTTTGCTCAAGATTGTGCCGGTAACATGGAGTCTTTTGTGGTTCTGCATAAATTTTGGGAATTTTTTTTCTACCTCGGGGAAGCATACATTGGTATTTTGATAGGGATTCCATGGAATTTGTAGATTGCTTTGGGTAGTATGGTCATTTTTAACAATGTTAATTCTTCTAATTCATAAGCATGGGCTGTCTTTCCATTTATTTCTATCTTCAGTTTCTTTTTTTTTTGAGTTGGAGTCTCACTCTGTCAGCCAGACTGGAGTGCAGTGGCTACTCCCGGCCACTGCAGCCTCGACCTGCTGGGCTCTGGTGATCTTCCGCCTCAGCCTTCCAAGTAGTGGGAACTACAGGTGCACGCTACCACACTCGGCTAATTTTTGATTTATTGTAGAGATGAGATCTCGCCAAGTTGCCCAGGCGGGTCTCAAACCCCACGGACTCAGGCAATCCACTCATCTTGACCTCCCAAAGCCCTGGGATTACAGGCTGAGCCACCGAGCCTGGCCTCTTTAATTTCTTTCATCAGTGTTCTGTAGCTTTCCTTATAGAAGACTTTTCAGCTCCTTAGCTAAATTTATTCCTTCTTTTCCCATCACTATTGTCAATGGGATCGTCTTTTTTAAATTTCTCTTTTATTTTATTTTTTCCTTTTTCTTTTTTTGGGACAAGATTTTACTAAGTTTCCCAAGCTGGTCTTGAACTCTTGGGCTCAACCAATCCTCCCCCATCTCAGTCTCTCAAATAACTGGGACTACAGAGGCATGTCACCACTCCTGTGGGTTAGCCGTCTTGATTTCTTTTTCAGTTAGTCATTGTCTATGCATAGAAGTATGCGGAGAGAAAAGAACACTTCTACACTACTGGTGGGAATGCAAACTAGTGCATCCTCTTTGGAAGACAGTGTGGCGATTTCTGAAAGAACTAGAAATGGACCTTCCATATGACCCAGCAATTCCCCTATTGGGAAGATACCTGGAGGAACTCAAATCATTCTACAAAAAAGATAGCTGCACATGCATGTTTGTTGCAGCTCTATTCACAATAGCAAAAACTTGGAACCAACCATGTTGCCCATCGAAGCTGGACTGGATAAAAAAAATATGGTACATATACACAATGGAATATTATATAGCCATAAAAAGGACAAACATATGGACTTTGCAGCAACTTGGATGGATTTAGAGTCGATCATACTCAGTGATCTATCACAGAAACAAAGAACAGAGTACCAAATGTTTTCACTCATAAGTGGAACTTGAACAATTATCATAATACTATAAGAAAGGGATTGGCAGTAATAGGAAACTGTCAAGGGAGGGGGGTGGGATTGGCAGTTGAGGGAAACTGCTAGGGGAGGGAGGGGCATACCTCATCAACAAGGATACCTGCATAGTCAATGTTTGTATACCTAATCCTGAATTGTACCCCACATCTTTATAATAAAAAAATAACAATAATAAAAAGAAATACTACTTGGTTTTGCATATTGATTTTGCATCCTGCAACTTCACAGAATCTGTTGATCAGTTCTGAGAAATATTTTGGCAGAGTCTTTAAGTTTTCTTGTATGTAATATCATGCCATCTGCAGAGACCATTTGACTTCCTCCTTTCCAATTTGGATGCCCTTCATTTCTCTCTCTTGCCTAATTGCTCTGGCTAGGACTTCCAGTGCTATGCTGCAATTCAACAAATATTTATCGAGCACTTATTATGAACAAGAAATCATTTTAGGCACTGGGGGAAAAAGACAGACAAGGACTGTGTTCTCATGAAGCTTACATTTGTGAAAAAGGAGGTAGAAATTTAACAAGAAAACTAATAAACGAGAGAATTTCAGTCAATGAGATGTGTGTGAGGACAGAAAAGCAAGAGAATCCGGGAGGGGTTTCTGTAGCCTGAGCATCAGGACAGGAATGGAGGCAGAGGCTGGGTGGCTGCAGGAAGTCAACATCAGATATCTTTGCAAATCAAGGCAGGTGGAGGGAAGGGCCAGGGCAAAGGAACCAAGGCAGGAGTGAGTTAACTATGTCCCTGAAGCAGAAAGGAGATGATGGGGCTGAAGCAAACCCAGTGTGGAGGAAAATGGTGGGAAAGGAAGGCTGGGACTGTATCAGCCTCACACACCACAGCAAGAAGTGTGAACTTCATTTGGAGGGAAATGGGAAGTCTTTCAAGGGTTTTAACCTGGGTTCTGTGGAGGGAAGAGAATGCTGTTCAATATAATTTATATTTTTAAAGACCACGCTTCTCCTGGAGTTGTAGAAACTGTATTTCAGGGAGACCAAATAGCTCTAGTTGGTGGGAAAAAATTCTTCTTACAGAGAGTACAAAACTATTCCAAACTAGGGAAGAATAAAGAGACACAGCAGGCCAGGTGCAGTGGCTCACGCCCGTAATCCTAACACTTTGGGAGACTGAGGTGAGGGGATTGCCTGAGCCCAGGGGTTCAAGATCAGCCTAGACAACTTGGCGAGATCTTGTCTCTACAATAAATCAAAATAAAATAAAATAAAATAAATTAGCTGGGTGTAGCAGTGCATGCCTGTAGTTCCAGCTACTTGGAAGGCTGAGATGGAAGGATCACCTGAGCCCAGCAGGTCGAGGCTGCAGTGGCTGTCAGTATGCTACTGCACTCCAGCCTGGGCAACAAAGTGAGACTCCCACTCAAGAGAGAGAGAGAAGCCAGGCTGGTGGCTTAGCCTGTAATCCCGCGCTTTGAGAGACTGAGATGAGTGGATTGCCTGAGCCTGCGGGTTCAAGACCCACCTGGGCAACTTGGCGAGACCTCATCTCTATAATAAATCAAAAAATCAGCTGGGCGTGGTAGCGCATGCCTGTAATTCCAGCTATTCAGAAGGCTGAGGCAGAGGGATGGCGAGAGCCCAGCAGGTCGAGGTTGTAGTGGCTGGGAGCAGCCACTGCACTCCAGCCTGGGCGACAGAGTGAGACTCCAACTCAAAAAAAAATAAAAATAAATAAAAAATAAAAGTTACTCTTTAAAAAAAAAAAGAGAGAGAGCAAATGAATGAGAGCAACTAAAGACAATGTCTGATTCTGAATTTGCCTCTCAGGGGGGAAAAAGCATTCTGGCTGGGTGTGGTGGCTCATACCTGTAATCCCAACCCTTTAGGTAGCTGAGGCAGGGGGTGGGGGGGGGGAGATTTCTTGAGCCCGGGAGTTCAAGAGCAGCCTGAGCAACATAGTGAAACCCCGTCTCTAAAAAAAAAAAAGTAGAAATTTGCCGGTCACAGTGGTGCATGCCTGCAGTCCCTGTTACTCAGGAGGCTGAGGTAGGCAGATTGCCTGAGCCCAGGAGTTCAAGGTTGCCGTGAGCCATGATCACACTGCTGCATTCCAGTTAGGAGACAGAGAAAGACCCTGTCTCTGAAAAAGGAAGAAAGAAACTCAATGAAGAACAGCCAGATATCATGTGGTGCTTAGATGTGGTCTGGTTTTGAGCAACAACAAAAAAATTCTAAAGGACATTTTGGGGGCAACTAGGAAAATTGAGGTTTAGATTGAGTATTAGGAGAAATGAAAATGTATTGACATGATAAAACTGAGATTAACTGGGGAAAAAAAGCAGGTTACAACATAGGTACAGTATAGCTCCGGTTAGTAAATATATATAAAAACACACACAGTACACACAGGAAGGATATGCGTTAATCAATTGGACTGTATTTTCTTAGGCTGCTTATCTGTTATATCTAGCTTTCTACAAAGACACGCAAAGCTTTTGTAATCATTTAAACCTTTTAAATGAAGAAACTGCTCTGGCTCTAATGGACTGTGGGAAAGTCAAGAGTGGAGCAGGTGGACAAGTGACGGGCAAGGTGCTTCCCACTGTCTGACCCCAAGTCTAGATGGAAGCCCGAGTCTTGCCAGAAGTAAAGTTTCTTCACCGGACTCACACACACAGCCCAAGAGGCCCATGGCTGGGAGCACAAACTGGATGTGTTAACCATCTTGATGTTCTCTGGGGTGTCTTGTTGCCCAACAGAGGAGGGTAGAGATTTGCATGGGCCTAGGGAGTTACCCAGAAGAGGGAGGGTCCCGAGGGCTGACCTCTCTGAGGTCATGTGAAGACCCTGCCAGGAAAATCACACACACACACACACCATCCATTAATGATGATGATGATGCCTGGTGGGGTGCAATGCAGTTGCCCCATAGGGTCTTTGGTTCGGTCAGAGAAAGGAATTTCAGAGCAAGTCCAAAGTATAATTTAAGACAAATTTATTGGAAAGAAGACATACTCAAAGAGCATGGGTGCCTTAGGAGAAAGGATATGTGCTTGCCTTTGACAAGAAGCTTTATATACTTGTCTGTTTGTTTGTTTTGAGTCAGAGTCTCACTCTGTCACCAAGGCTGGAGTGCAGTGGCATGCCTGGGCTCAGGCAATCCTTCCACCTCAGCCTTCCAAGTGGCTGGAACCATAGACGTGCACCACCACACCTGGCTAATTTTTGATGTATTGTAGAGATGAGATCTTGCCAAGTTGCCCTGGCTGGTCTTGAACTCCTAGGCTCAGGCAATCCTTTTGCCTCCGCCTCCCAAAGTACTGAGGTTACAGGCGTGAACCACCATGACCAGCTGCTTTATATACTTTTACAATCAGGATTAAGAAAGCTTGAGTTAAGAGGGGTGGGCTGCAGGTATCTGGCCACAAGTTTTGATTAACATCTCTCAACCTTTAAGATCCCAAGGACCTTCTAAATAATGAAAGTTTCTGTCTAGCTCATTTTGCGCTTTTCTTAGACCAACACGTCTATGTCTTGGGTAACTCTCTATTATTTCTGTGATTTACTGTACTGGTAAATCCACATTCCATCACCTCTGATATGCCGGGTCAGTCTACTGAAGGTTGTGTATGGATAAGAAAGATGTCTGAATGCTTACCCTCTTCTAAATTAGAACTGCTTAAGAAAACCTGTCTACTTCTAAACTATGCTAACTATGCTTGCCTCACATGACAAGATGAAAAAGAAAATGTACTTTTACATTTGGCCTTAAAAAAATTCACACCTCTTAAAAATTATATACAGTAAGGAAAGCTACAACAACGAAGAGGAAACTTTACAACTCAAGGAACTAAGGGTCTCAGAAAAGCAGACGGCATGGGGTCCCTTAGGAAAGTCCCGGAAAGAAGAATGCCAGCTATTCCCCTGAAGGAGGTAAGAGAAAGGCAGGGCAGCAGAGAGGAGAGGCCAGTACCCGCTCTGAGAAGCAAATAAAAGGCCTCTAGTCCCCTGAGTAAGGGATTACATTTTTCCAATTGTCTGAAAAGAATTCCCCCCTCCTGGCTAATAAGGCCAGTTTCTAAGTGAAGCTCAACACAACATTGTGTGAGAGGCCCAGACTGAGGAGCCCTAGCAAATCCTCAGGAGGGATTAAGACGGTCCTCCTGGCTCTGGGGGAGGCCCAGGGGCCAACCCTCTGCAGAGCCCACACCAGGGCAGGGAAGCGGATAGTGATCCAAAGGCAGGACACTGAGTATCCATTCATCTGCAAACCCCCAGATGTCCCCTCCCAGGAAGACAGCTGGGCTGCCCAACGCTGGCCAATGGAGATGCTGGGCTGAAAAGCCCTAGCTGCGAATTCATGGCCTCCACTGAAAATCCTTCTTTGGACAAACTGTCAACCACCTGCAGGACCCACTTGACATCTTTGTTGGGTCAGTGAGGAGAATGGCCATCGCTGTGAAAAGGCTGAGGGCATGCTGTGTCCTGCGGCTCCTGGGGAGCCACACAGCAAACAAAGCCCGCCGTCACCATTCGGGGACAGACAGCGCCCAAGGCCACTGTTCTCGAACAGAGAGACAAAGCCTGTGGTCACCCCTCAAGGACAAACAGATAGAGCCCGTGGTCACCACTGAAGGATAGACAGAGCCCATGGTCACCATTCGGGGTCAGACAGAGCCCATGGCTACCATTTATGGACAGATAGAACCCGTGGTTACCATTCAGGGACAGACAGAGTCTGTTGTCACCATTTAGGGACAAACAGACAGAGCCTACGTTTACTGTCCGAGGACAGACAGAGAGAGCCCATGGCCACCATTCGTGAACACACAGACAGAGCCCATGGTCACCATTCAGAAACAGACAGCACCCATGGTCACCATTCAGGAGTAGACAGAGTCCGTGGTCACCACTCAGGGACGGACAGACAGACAGAGCCTGTGGTCACCAGGGACATACAGAGCCTATGGTCACCATTCAGGGATAGACAGGGCCCATGGTCATCATTCAGGAAGAGACAGACAAAGCCCATGTTTACCATTCGAGGACAGACAGACAGAGTGCATGGTCACCATTCAGAGACAGACAGAGTCCATGTTTACCATTCGAGGACAGACAGAGCCCATGGCCACCACTTGTGGACAGATAGAGAGCCCATGGTCACTACGCAGGGATAGACAGAGCCCGTGATCTCTATTCAGGGACAGACAGATAGACCCCATGTTTACCATTCGAGGACAGACAGAGCCCATGGCCGCCATTCATGGACAGACAGAGCCCATGGCCGCTATTCATGGACAGACAGAGCCCATGGCCACCATTCATGGACAGACAGAGCCCATGGCCCCCATTCATGGACAGACAGAGCCCATGGTCACCATTCAGAGACAGACAGACAGAGCCCATGTTTACCATTCAAAGACAGACAGATGGAGTCCATGGCCACCATTAGTGGACAGATAGACAGAACCTGTGGTCACCATTCAGGGACAAACAGAGTCCGTGGTCACCATTCGGGGACAGACAGACAGAGCCCATGTTTACCATTCGAGGACAGACAGATGGAGCCCACAGTCACCATTTGTGGACAGACAGACAGAGACCATGGTAACCACTCAGGAATAGACAGAGACCGTGGTCACGGTTCAGGGACAGACAGACAGAGTCTGCAGTCATCATTCAGGGATACAGAGCCCATGTTTACCGTTCAGGGACAGACAGACAGAGTCCATGGCCACCATTCATGGACAGATAGACGGAGCCTGTGGTTACCATTGAAGGACAAACAGACAGAGCCTAGTGTCACCATTCAAGGACAGAAAGACAGAGCCCAGGGTCACCATTCGGGGTCAGACAGACAGAGTCTGCAGTCACCATTTGAGGACAGAGTTCATGATCACCATTCAGGGACAAACAGACCGAGCTCATGGTCACCATTCGTGGACAGATAGACTGAACCTGTGGTTACCATTCAAGGTCAAACAGACAGAGCCCATAGTCACCTTTTGGGGACAGACAGACAGAGCTGATGGCCACCATTCAGGGACATATGGACAGAGCCCATGTTTACCATTTGGGGACAGAGTCCATAGTCACCATTCTGGGACAGAGTCCATGGTCACCATCCAAGAACAAACAGACAAAGCCCACCGTCACCATTCGGGGACAGACAGAATCCACCGTCACCATTCAGAGACAAACAGACAGAGCCCACGGTCACCATTCAGGCACAGATAGATGGATAGAGCCTGTGGTCACCATTCAGGCACAGATAGATGGATTAGGGGAAAAAACCGGTTGGTCACCATTTTGGGACAGAAGATGGAGCCCCTGGCAATTCCGCAAAAGGATAGACAAAGAACTTTAGGTCAACCCTTTTGGGACAGACAAGGGGCCCCATGGCCACCATTCGCAAATGGATAGACAGAACCTGAGGTCAACATTCAGGACAGACAGAGCACATGGTCACCATTCAGGGAGAAACAGACCCGGTCCCCCCCAGGTCCCCAATGGAGCCTAGACACCATTCAGGACAGACAAGAGTCCGGTCAACATTCAGGGGAAAAAACAGAGTCCGCGGTCACCACTTTCCGACACAGACAGAGCCCACGATTCCATTTAGGACAACAGAGTCCACGGTTCCCTTATTGGAAAGACAGACATAGCCTGTGGTCACCATTCCGACACAGACAGAGCCCATGGTTCCATTCGAGGGGCAAAACATAGCCCACGATTGCCATTGTGGAAAGCAGACATAGCCCATGGTCACCATTGGGAACAGAAAGAGCTCTGGTCAAACCATTTTAAAGGGAACCCCCAAGACCCAAACCCTCCTCACCATTCGTGGACATGCAGACATAGCCCATGGCCACCACTTGGGAACAGAATGCCTCTGGCCAGAGAGGTCCTTTCAAAGGTGAATCTCCGCAAGCCACCAAGCCCTGCCCTCCCCACACACATGCCCCAGGGGTTTAAGCCCTTTCAAAAGTCCTCATTGACAGAACTTAGGAGATTTTAAAACCTCTTGGCCAACAGACAGGACCCTTCAAGATGAGGTTCTCCTCTCCTCCTCTCTCCTCATTGGTTTCCAGGAGGAATTCAGCACCTGCAGTTCCCACGTGAAACTTGCCATTGGCCAGAATAATCATTCCCTCTAATGCCGCCGGCTGCTGCTAGCCCACCTCGGCCCAGGCCATGGCATGGTCTTAAGAATGGCTTCCCAACCTGAGGTCTGGAGCAGTTTCCACTTAAGCACCTCTAACGTGGTCCTCAGTGCTCCCCTCCACTGTCGCATCCCATTATCCCATTCTTGTGTCCCACCAGGCTGTTTCCCTCCCACCCCTGTCCCTCCATCCCTGTCCCAACCCCAGGACTGTCCTTCCTTGAGGTTAGAGACTCTCCTAGTGCCCACTACAGCCCTGCATCTAGCACCATGGCAGAACACATAATAAAGGTTCGATAAATATTCACAGAGTAGGTGAGCGAACAAGTACATGGATTGCTAACGATTAACTATTTGTACTTCGATATTACCTTAATAGTATATTTGTTTTGTCTAGAGAAGGCGGTCTCGCTCTGCTGCCGAGGCGAGAGTGCAGTGGCGCATTCACAGCTCATTGCAGTCTCCAACTCCTGGCCTGAAGCGATCCTCCCTTCTCGGGCTCCCGAGTAGCTGAGACTACAAGCGGGAATCTAATAAATATAATCGCCAATTTACAAACCACGCTCGGGGCACATGATCCCATAATCAAAACTAACGAATGTTAACGGGTAAATAAAACGTCTCCTTCCTATGGTTCCGCCCTAGAGCGACAAACCTGTTTTTAATGGAATAGCTTTTAAAACTCATAGCTTTATTTCTGGAAACAAAAAAAGAGAATTTTGAGATAGTCCCTAAGACGACTAGTCGTTCGCGGACATTCTTAAAACATGTTTCACACTCCCTTCCTTCTCCAACTTTCCTACCCCTTCCGATCTCGTTATTTCGACCGGAAATCTCGCGAGAGGTCAAGTTGTCTTGAATTCTCCCAGAAGCCCCCGCTCTTCCTCTTCCCCTAAGCGGCCCGAGGTGAGCGTTTCTCTGGAATTGCTCCGAGTGCTCAATCCCCCGATCATCGCAGCCATCGTAGACCTGCGGGCGCCGGCCTCACGATCCCCGGGAAAAGCACTCTCGAATTATCGGTCCCTCTCGGGTGGCGGTGTTTTCTTTGCTCGGGGCCCGTGGCGCAGCGCCCCAGAGCCGGCCGGGGTCTGGGATGGGTGGGAGCGGGGATGGCAGGCTCGCCGGCCGGCGGGCGCGGCAGCCTGGGGTCGGGGCCGCCTCCGGAGGTGCATGCAGGGTGTCGCGGAGAGTGGAGCCGAGTGCGCGGCGCGTGGTGGCCGCAACGCGCTCGAGGTCGGGTGGCAGCAGCTGCCGTCGCCTCGGGAGCGCCGAGGGTTCTGCCGGTGCGGGCCGGCTCGTGTGCGCCTGCGCGGAGAGGGGAACCGGGGCGCCGCGGAGCCAGGCCGGGCGAGGCTGCGATGATGGCTTCCTTAGGACACCTTTGGATCAACCGTGAAAACAACTACGCTCTGAGCAGCCGCGGGCGGGCGGCGCGGACCCGCGCGCGCCTGCGAGGCGTGCTAATCGCGTTGTGCTCCCCTCGCCAGGCGACTCGCCAGAATGGTCCGCTACTCGCTAGACCCGGAGAACCCCACGAAGTGTGAGTGGCGGGCACGGCGGGCGCCTCCTGCGCGGGGCGAGCCGGACGGGCGCCTGGGCTAACCGGGGCGTTTGTCTTGCAGCGTGCAAGTCCCGAGGCTCCAATCTGCGCGTTCACTTCAAGGTGCGTGCGTCGGCGGGGCTTCAGATCGCGGCTGCGGTGATGTGCCTCTTAGGACACCTTTGGATGGGCCGTGAAAGGAACGCGTTCTGAGCAGCCGCCTGTCTAGACAGTGGGTTCAGGGTTTGTGGGAGCGAGGATTCCGAAAGTCGCGGAGCCGAGGCAGTAGGGCTCGGGACTGATTCTCCCCGGTTGCAAAGAAAAGTCCTTGGGCTCTTAGATTTTTGGATTACCCCCTCCCAAGAATACAAAGGAAGTTTCCACTGCTGATATCTGTTGCCGTGTTGCACGTTTAACCTTTATTTTAAAAATTACACTAATGCGGTTAATGTGCACTTTGTGATTCATACTCAGAACACCCGAGAAACTGCGCAGGCCATCAAGGGCATGCACATACGAAAAGCCACCAAGTACCTGAAAGATGTCACCTTACAGAAACAGTGTGTGCCATTCCGCCGCTACAACGGTGGAGTTGGAAGGTGTGCCCAGGTGAGTGTTCTTAGCTGCCATCGAGAAAACTAATCTGAAAAGTGACTGGATGGGTAGGAACTATTTGGTTGCAGTGACTAGAAACGATAGAAACTTAGTTGCGGGATAAAATTATTTGCAGTTGTAATGCAACTTTGAAAAATGACGAATCACCTTCATTTTCTTTTAGGCCAAACAGTGGGGCTGGACACAGGGTCGGTGGCCCAAAAAGAGTGCTGAATTTTTGCTGCACATGCTTAAAAATGCAGAGAGTAATGCTGAGCTTAAGGTACCCAAAGAGTTCATATGTGTGTCTGTGTGTGCAGTGTACAGTTTGGACGGTTGTTGAATTCTGTTGCTGCTTGGATTTTATTATTTTCTTGCTTTGTCACTGACACCCATTTTAATTTTTATTCTGAGTTGGAATCTCACTGTTGCCCAGGCTTGAATGCAGTGGCATGATCACAGCTCACTGCAGCCTCTACTTCCTGGGCTCAGGTGATCCTTCTGCCTCAGCCTCCAGAGTAGCTGAACTGCAGGCACATGCCACCACACCCAGCTAGCTTTTTTGTAGAGATGAGGTCTCACTATGTTGTCCAGGCTGACCTGGAGTTCCTGGGGCAGACAATCCTCCAGCCTCTGCCTCCCTAAGTACCGGGATTACAGGTGTGAGCCACAGCAGCGCTTGGCCAATATTTTTAAAATTTTTACTTCCAGTCTCCAGAACTGAATTTTGTCTATAAAGATTTTCAGAAGCATGTTGTTAATCTTTTCCCCAGTGCTTGCCAAAAGCAGTTTTTTTCCCGCTACTGCTGTCTTAAACACTGTGGAGGTATTTTATTTTACTAAGGGTATGTGACCTTTCTTGTCCCATGCCCTTTTTTAGTAGTATGATTATCAGAATGATTGCTGTAGCAGTGGTTAATGTGGTGTGCTGCCAACATTAGGGAGAAAAATGTTAGATGGAAGTTAAGACAGTGGTGAAATTGACAAAACACAGGAAATTCTCCATTTTGAGTGTTACCCATTACCCTTTGCATTTGACAGTCTAGGCCAAAACTGGAATTAGTTTAGGGTCTGTCGGGCTCCAAACCTTGATTCTTTATTTATTTATTTATTTTGGAGTTGGAGTCTCACTCTGTCGCCCAGACTGGAATACAGTGGTACACTCCCAGCCACCACAGCCTCGACCTGCTGGGCTCCCGCTATCTTTATGCCTGAGCCTTCTAAGTAGCTGGAACTATAGGCACGCACTACCACTCTCGGCTAGTTTTTGATTTATTGTAGAGACACGGTCTCACCAAGTAAGACCCGCAGGCTCAGGCAATCCACTCAGCTTGGTCTCCCAAAGTGGTAGGATTACAGGCTGAGCCACTGAGCCCGGCCTAAACCTTGATTCTAAGCTGTGCTGTCAAAATTGAACTCTTCGCCATTCTTTGTGACCTTTAGGAAGGCCATATAACATGTAGCACACTGAGTTTATGGTAACTTAGACACAGTTGAATATGCTGTGTGGCATCTTAAAGGAACTTTCAAGAATGGTATTGAGTCAAAGTTGGAAATCAGTGTTTCCCAGTGATCCAGTTTGAGGTGTTAAGGTAGATAGTTAGAGATGTTTACTGATTTTCTTCTCCCTCTTGGCAGGGCTTAGATGTTGATTCTCTGGTCATTGAGCATATCCAGGTGAACAAAGCCCCTAAGATGCGCCGCCGGACGTACCGGGCTCATGGTCGGATCAACCCTTACATGAGCTCCCCCTGCCACATTGAGATGATCCTCACTGAAAAGGAGCAGATTGTTCCTAAGCCAGAGGAGGAGGTTGCACAGAAGAAAAAGGCAAGTTACCCGTTGCTCAGCTTTGTGTGGTGCTAGACAGACTTGGGTTGCTGTGATGACTATCTTAGGACACCTTTGGAATAACCGTGAAAGGAAACTATTCTGAGCAACCCTTTCATTCATATTGTTTTGGCTTTTATGCATCTAATACTTCAGAACCATATGATCTGCTGGTGGCCCACCTAGATGTGCAGAGCCACTTCCAAAACATGAGTCTCAAAGTGGGTCCCATCCCCCAATCTCATAATCTTGTTTTCAGTGATCACATTTGCTTCTTTAAGCCAGGAATCTGGGAGTGGGTCTGTACTTTTTTCTCTGCACCTGATTTTGGCTTCAATGGATTTTATCATTTTAGGTATTGTCCCCTGTTCTTGCCCTCCCTTAATCCTTACCAGCTTTCTGACTGCAGTCTTCAGTGTAAAAGTCATTCGAGTTACACTGGATTTCTCCAGGAAATCTGACAGTCCTATTATTTTTCTTTCCCCCAGATATCCCAGAAGAAACTGAAGAAACAAAAACTTATGGCACGGGAATAAATTCAGCATGAAATAAATGCAGATAGAAGTGAAAGAATGTTGGTTGCCTTTTTTTAATTCTCCTTTGCCATGTATGGTTGTTTTTATTAGCAAACACTTCAAGTGCCCTTACAAAATAGAGCAAATGGGTTTTCTCACGATTTGAATTAGAAACTCAGACTCTTGTATACACTGTGCCTTGTGACTTACACTTGTAGTCCCAGCTGCCCAGGAGTTTAAGACCACTCAGGGCAACAGCAAGAATTCATCTTTACAAAATGGGTTGTTGTTTTTTTTTAATTAGTTAGGTGTCGTTACTACCTAGTCCCAGTTATTCTGGAGGCTTGTTAGAGCCCAGAAGTTCAAGGAAGTGGTGAGTCAGGGTGACAGGGAGACTCAATCTCTAACAAAAAACTTTTTTTAAAGAATCCCATTATCCTCCAAGGGAATTTTGCAAAGGTTAGCTGTTACTTTCCACCTCATTCACTTTTAGGCAGCCACTAATGTGTTTTCTGTAGATTTCCCTGTTCTGGGCTGGGTACTTAACAGTTAATGTGTGGCCTTTTGTCTCACTGGTTTTCACTTAGCTCGTTTTCAGTAGGTTCATGTGTGCATCGATACTCCTATGCTTTCGTTTTTGAAGGGTATGCTAGTATAGGGATAGACGGACCTTCCCTGAAATGTGTGTAGTTCTATTACAGAGGGTGTGGCCGTGCACCCTTTTGTATATGTCTAGGCGTGTCACCTTTATATGTGTACCCAAGAGTTAAACTGCTAGAGCCTCTCCAAACTCAGTAAACATGCATGAGCTGGCCGGTGTTTCCGGAGAGGCTGCAAGTTTTACATGTCCACCAGCAGTTAAGGAGGGTTTGGATTTCAACATCCTCTCTAGCTATCCATTTGTAGCCATCCTAGTGGGTATCAGTGCTGTTTTTGGTCCTTTAAAGTGGTGTAACCGTGTGTTTTAAGCAACTGATAGTCACAGTTGGCTTTAATGTTAGTCTCCCTCCCCCAGTTTAAGATGTTTAAAGTAGCCGGCCTGATGGCTCACGCCTATGATCCTAGCACTTTAGGAGGCCGAGGTGAGAGGATTTCCTGAGCCCACGGGCTCGAGGCAGGCTACCAACTTTGAGACCTCATCTCTACAATAAAATAATTAGTGGGGCGTGGTGGCACATGCTTGTAGTTCCAGCTACTTGGAAGGCTGAAGCAGAAGGATTCTCTGAGCCCAGCAGGCGGAGGCTGCGGTGGCCATGAGCGTGCCACTGCACTCCAGCCTGGGCGACAGAGACTCTAACTCATAAAACAAGTGTTTAAAACAGCGAATGGGCCAGCTGCGGTGGCTCATGCCTGTTATCCCAGCACTTTGGGAGGTGGAGGTGAGAGGATTGCTTGATCCAGGAGTTAGAGACCAATCTGGGCAACTTGGCGAGACCTCATCTCTATGATAAAGCAAAAAATTAGCTGGACACGCCTGTGGCTCTAGCTACTTGGAAGGCTGAGGTGGAAGGATCGCCTGAGCCCAGTAGACGGAGGCTGCCGTGGCCGGGAGCGCACCACTGCGCTCCAGCCTGGGTGACAGTGAGACTCCGACTCTAAATAAGTAAGTACATAAAGCATCGAATGGCTTAGTCACCTCTGCGTTGGACATAGGTCAACTGTCCCGCGCAGGTGGTGTGACGCTCGCGGGGGCAGTGGGCGGGGTCTCGGGCGTCCTTTTCTGCCGCCTCTTCCACGCACCGAGCGGGGAGGCGGTGTGCCTCCGGCGCCTGCGCAGTCCGGACCTACGAGGCCCATAGGCCGGAAGCCCCGCCCAACCTGTGTGCGGCTCTATCCTGTGCGTCCTCCCGCAGACGCACGCGCCTTCGCCTGCCCCTGCGGCGCCGCCCATTGGCTCGGCGGTGGCTTGTCCCGCCCCCCGGAAGTGCGGACATTGTCTTTCGGGCTTTCGTGGACGCGGGTAAGCGGGGCTGGGATGGGCTGCGTTGGGCTGGGGCGGCCGGGCTTTGGGCGGGGTGGGCTTAGGCTTCGCACTCCCCGGGGCTGCGAGCGGCTCGGCCGGCTCCAGCCGTTGAGCAGCTCTCCTCCCCACCCCGCTGCGCTCACGGTAGGCTCCGCTCCCGAGCACTTTCCTCGCCTCGTTCCTCCGCTGGGTCCTTCGCCCCGCTCTCCCCCGCATCCGTTCCGTTCTTCCCTCCGCCTCGTACTGTCTGTGTCCGCGACGATCCTCACCAGTAGTCCTTCTCCTCTCTCCTGCCCTCGGTCGTCGTCTCTTACTCCGCCCGTCCCCTGCTCGGCTCCACTGGAGCCTGCGCCGAGCCAGACCACCCAACGAGGGCTCCCCGCTGTCCTGCGCGTGAGCCGGGCCACCCAACGGGGGCTCCCCACTGTCTTGCTGCAAGGGAGCCAGGCCTCTCAACAGGGGGGCTCCCCGCTGCTGTGCTGTGCATGAGCAAGGCCCTTTTTCCCATCCCACTGTCACCCTGGTCTGAGCCAAGTGGACGCAGGTTACTCCCTAGACAGCGCTGTTGTCTGGGAGGGTGATTTAAATAATCCTGAATCTCTCCGACCACCTTCTAGACTGTAACCCCCGTTTTCCACGTGTGGTGAGTAAAAGGTCTCACCGAAACATCTTTAGGAGAACTAAGGTAAAATACAAGTAGCTTAATTCTGAAGAAAGTTGGAAAGTTTTATAAAAGCCATAGTTGTGACTTAAATAATTGGTAGTATTTGTTCTTGAGAGTTTATGCACACCACAACGTGTACAAACTGATTTAAGCCACAGCTACAGAGGCAAGAGTGAATCTCCATGATGGAGGGATCGCCAGGCATCAGCTTAACCCAGTGCTGGTAGCATTGCCAGTTGTTGGGAAGGGTTGAGTTGGTGAAAGGGAGTAACACGACCACTGTGTTTTTGGAAAAGGCGAAAGCACTGGGCTAGGAACCCAGAGCTGGAAACACTGGCCTGAGCCCCTCTACTTGTGTCCTCTGTGTGAACTTTGGACAGATTCTTTTTCTTTCCTTTTCATTATAATACATGTAAAGCACCTAATATATATGGTCTTCTGAGCTTTGTATTCATATTTTCTTTCTTTCTTTTTTTTTTTTTTTGAGTTAGAGTCTCACCCTGTCACCCAGGCTGGAATGCAGTGGCACACTCACTGCCACTGCAGTCTCAACCTCCTGGGCTCAGGGTATCC
The DNA here is from genome assembly GCA_027257055.1 of Cephalopachus bancanus. NCBI lineage: Eukaryota > Metazoa > Chordata > Mammalia > Primates > Tarsiidae > Cephalopachus > Cephalopachus bancanus. The sequence continues at coordinate 620,505 of JAPVLO010000180.1, forward strand.
TTCTGCCTCAGCCTTCCAAGTGACTGGAACCACAAGCACATGCCACCATGCCCAGCTAATTTTTTTGATTTATTGTAGAGACGAGCTATCGCCATGTTGCCCAGACTGGTCTCGAGCCCCTGGGCCCAAGCAGTCCTCTCACCTCTGCCTCCCAAAGTGCTGGGATAGCAGGCATGAGCCACCGTGCCCGGTTTGTATTCACATTTTCTAACCCACACTCCATCCATGTGAGGTTGATGCTATTATTATTATTTTATTTTTATTTTTATTTTTTTATTTGAGTTGGAGTCCTATTCCATTGCCCAGGCACGCTCACGGACACCCCAGCATTGACCTCCTGGGCTCCGGTGATCCTTCTGCCTCAGCCTTCCAAGTAGCCGGAACTACAGGCATGCGCTACCACGCCCAGCTAATTTTTGATTTATTGTAGAGACGAGGTCTCACCAAGTTGCCCAGGTGGGGCTCGAGCCCACGGGATCAGGCAATCCCCTTGCCTTGGCCTCCCAAAGTGCTGGGATTACAGGCTGAGCCCCCAAGCCTGAACTGGTGCTATTATTGTCTTCATTTTACACATGAAGGAAATAGGGCACCATTTGGTTAAATAATTTGTGCAAAAATACTATTGAGAAGGTGGTGAAAGCAGGTGCCAGCTGAAGTCAGTTTAACTCCTATTCTGTGGTACCTGTGAGAGAGAACAGGGTTATACCAGGTCACCTTAAGTCCCTGCAGATCAGATTCTGAACATCGCTGGCCAAAAATAATTCCTTGAAATATGCTGCGAAAGGCTCACTACTCATTTGGCTTATTTTAATCAGAGATGTGCTTCTAAATTTGGGAACAACAGGGTGTAGTGGGTCATTCCTGTAATCCCTGCACTTTGGGAGACAGAGGTGAGAGGATTGCATGAGCCCACAGGTTTGAGACTAGCCTGGGCAGCATGAAAAGACCTTTGTGTACAATAAACCAAAAAATTAGCTGGGCATGGTTTCGCATGTCTATAGGTCCAGCTACTTGTAAGGCTGAAGCGGAAGGATTGCCTGAGCCCAGCAGGTTGAGGCTGCGGTGGTCATGAGCGTGCCACTACACTCTAGCCTGGGCAACAGAGTAGTCTGTTGGAGTCAGTCTGACTCCAAAAAAAAAAAATTGGGAACAAATTATTTTGGTAAAGTCTTAAATCTTTATTGTAACTGGACTAGAGGACTGTTGCAGAGAATCCAATTTTAAATCCCTTGCCAAATAGCTGGCCTTGATTATAAATTTACATTTTTTTTATAGCTCTTGCTTGTAATTCATTTCAAAACCACATTCAGTTTGGATTGTCTATATGCCTGTATTATGAAAAAATATAAAATTGCCTTGGTGTAGTTGTGGTGTTGATTCATCCAGCAGATCCTACTTAATTTACTGTATTTTGAAAATAAGATGTTAATCTACCAAATTATTAGCCCCATGCACTGTCCTAATTCTTGTTAGGGCCACCCATCCTACCCTAGGGCATTTAAAAAGTCTTGTGAATGTAAGAGGTGTTTTGGTTTCATAATATATTTGGAACCAGTATTGGTTCTTTTTTAAGAAATTGCTGATTTTGAGAAGTTCCTATATATGATTTCTTTTTTTTTTTTTTGAGTTGGAGTTTCACTCCATCGCCCAGACTGGAGTGCAGTAGCCGCTCCCGGCCACCGCAACCTCGATCCACTGGGCTCTGGTGATCCTTCCACTTCAGCCTTCCGAGTAGCTGGAATTACAGGCACGTGCTACCACACCCGGCTGATTTTTGATTTATTGTAGAGATGAGGTCTCGCTGCCCAGGCAGGTCTCGAACCCGCGGGCTCCCAAAGGCACGGGATTACAGGCTGAGCCACCGAGCCCAGTGTATGATTTCTAATCAAGGAAATAAGGGGTGTTAATTTTTCAGTCGACAATTTACCTATATAATAATACTAAATAAAATGTCCTATTACTCAATACATCTTAAATTATGTCCTTAAGAATACAAGTGAAGACCGAGCTTGGTGGCTCAGCCTGTAATCCCAGCACTTTGGAAGGCCGAGGCAAGTGAATTGCCTGAGCCCACGGGTTCAAGACCAGCCCAGGCAACTTGGCGAGACCTCATCTCTACAATAAATCAAAAAAATTAGCCAGGCGTGGTAGCGTGCGACTATAGTTCGGCTACTGAGAAGGCTGAGTCAGAAGGATTGCTGGAGCCCAGAAGTTCAATGCTAGGGTGGTTGTGAGTGCATGCCACTACACTCCAGTCTGGGCGAAGGAGTGAGACTCCAACTCAAAAAAAAAAAAAAAAAAAGAATACAAACGAAGTATTTCAAGGGAGAGTTGTTCCCTCGGAAAGGCCAACTGATTTGCAGCCCTGAAGTCTTCCAAAGTGAGGTTTCCTGGGAAGCCTCATCTTTCAGAATTTGCGTTCAGTGTTGGGAGTTTGGCTGGTTGATACTGTCAGTTCCTGAAGATTGGGACTCAGTAGCTAGTTCACACTAAGTCCACTCCACACTTAAATAGAGTATAAGTCATTATTCTAAATTTAATATTTTATGCCTCAATTTTTAAAGTCTGTAAATGGAGGTAGTAGCACCCAATCTCACTGGGTGTTTTGAGGATTGAATGAGTTGATCTACGTGAACTACCTGGCACCTACCAGGGGTTGATGTCTTTCCTTTATCATCACGCTTATGATCAGGGAGCAGTGGTTGAAAAGGTGGCAGCAGGCCCCTCACTACCATTTTCCTATCATCTGTGGCTTCATTACCTTGCAGGCAGCAGCATTTGTACTTAACAAGCTCTTGCTTTTAGCAAATAGTATGTTCTAAGTTTCTCCTTCCCTGTAGAAAAAATCTTTTCAGATATCTGAATCCAAGTGACTCCTTCAGTCACTGATCCGTGATGTACTTCTTCACGTGTGACAGGTGAGCTCACGCCCGGGACGATGGTGTGCATTCCGTGTATTGTCATTCCCGTTCTGCTGTGGGTCTACAAAAAATTCCTGGAGCCGTACATATACCCTCTGATTTCTCCTTTTGTGAGTCGTATGTGGCCTAGAAAAGCTGTACAAGAATCCAGTGATAAAAATAAAGGCAACATGAACTGTAAGGTAAGAGTATTCGGATCCCTGGAATAAGGGATGGGATAGGGTGGTCCTTGGGTTTTGGAAGAGCAACTTTTGGAACCAGAAGCTTCAATAATTTATCTAACATTGACTTAAACGAAGGTTTTAAGTAGGCCTCTCAGGAGTGTGTTTGCTCCTTGCCTTGTAGCCAGCATTTCCTGGGTGGTAAGGCTAGTGGTAAGAAGACATGATGTGATGCTGATATCAGCCAGTTTCCTGGAGAGTCACTTTGGGAAGAGATCCAGTTGGAAGGATCACAGAGATTTTTTTTTTTTTTTTTTTTTTTTTGAGTTGGGTGGGGTCTTACTCCATTGCCCAGGCTAGAGTGCCGTGGCATGCCCACGGTCACTGCAGCTTCAACCTGCTGGGCTCAGGTGATCCTTCCGCCTCAGCTTTCCAAGTAGCTGAAACTACAGGCATGCACCACCACGCCCGGCTAATTTTTTTGATTTATTGTGGAGATGAGGTCTCGCCAAGTTGCCCAGGCTGGTCTCGAACCTGTGTACTCAGGAAATCCTCTCACCTCGGCCTTCCAAAGTGCCGGGATTACAGGCGTGAACCACTGTGCCCAACCAAGATTTAAAAAAAAAAAATTTCTTTTTTTAAATGAGCAGGCAACTCTGGTCTTTAGAATTGGTGCTTGTTAGGTTCAACTTAGACTGTGCTCGCTTGTGCTAATTTAGCACCCAGCACACTTCTGGAAGCAACATTTTTTCACCCTGAGGTTTATTACCTTTTTTAAAAAGAGAATGTCTCCCATGATGAGTATCTTTTTGTTATAATAATTTCTAAAATGTTTTTTTCACTTTAGGTTGCAGACATGAATGGATTACCAACAGAAGGAGCAACAGAAATCTCTGACAAAAAGAAAGACTGAAATGATTTTCCCAAAGGATTTTCCTGTTTTAAGAATGGACCTGATAACATAAAGCATCCTCTGTGTAATTGTCTCTGATCTTTTTCTCTGAGACAAGAATTCAGGATAGTTTAGATATTTGCCTGACACTAATTGGGAAATACATGGTATTTGTATTTAAAATATAGTTAGTTGTATTTAATGACCTCATTCCTGAGTTTGTTTTTCATTAATGTAGCTTTCATTTCTATTATTGCTGTTTTAATAATATGATTAAATAGAGTTTGTGCCAGTAGACACTGTTTCTAAATCAGTACTTTAAAATCGTTGGTCCCTTCTCATTCATTTGCATGAGTTTGACTTCTCTGCTCTAGTTTTTTGGACACTTCTAGTTTGAGTGGAGGACAGTTTTCCTGTGAACAGCGCAGTGAGAGGAAGGTGGAGTTTTGGGAGGTGCTGGTGTGAAGCGCAGCAGTCTCACTGTTCAGCCTGGTGCGCGGCTGGGCCAGGAGGGTGGTTGCTGCCATTCATTGCTCTAGGAAGGAGAAAAGATAGAGAAATAGGGGAAACTTCCTTGCAGAGTGAAACACCTTGTGCCGAGTGTCCAGTGGGGTTCTGTGGTTCTCATCCTTGCTGCAGTCCTTCTGTTCCTGCAGATGTCTTAACATTCAGTTTAACTTGCGGTTCTTTTATCTCTTAAAGTCTATTTAAATTTTTAAAAGAGCTGGGCTCAGTGGCTCAGCCTGTAATCCCGTGCCTTTGGGAGGCTGAGGTGAGTGAATTGCCTGAGCCCGCGGGTTTGAGACCCACCTGGGCAACTTGGCGAGACCTCATCTCTACAGTAAAAATAAAAAAATTAGCCAGGTGTGGTAGCGCGCGTCTGTAGTTCCAGTTACTTGGAAGACTGAGGCGAAAGGATCGCCAGAGCCCAGTAGGTTGAGGTTGCGGTGGCCGGGAGCGTACCACTGCCCTCCAGCCTGGGCGACAGAGTGAGACTCCAACTCAAAAAAAAATTTAAAAGAAATGTTTCACCACATCAGAAATCAGAATTTTAGCATTTGATAGCGTCTGGATAGGGGCAGGACAGCAGTTTCCTGTTGTTAGATAACAAGATGCTCCAGTGTGGTGGTGTTCAGCAATGGCCTCCCTCTGGGCTCGCTCAAGGCTGGGCCTCCAGCAGGTCTTTTGTTGTAGACTCCTTCCCTTAAGCATAGGGACCTGTAAATACGCAAAGATGTTGGGATATATCCTTATGTGAATTCATTTCCTGAAGCAGGGAGAGGTTAGAAGGGGCTCTTGCCCTGGGTCCCCAGAAGTCCTGAGAGAGCCTCCAGTGGTGGTCTGGTGCCATCATGGGTCCAGCCTGGACTTCGTTGGGTATAGATCGACAGGTCTCACTTTTTTGGTTCCAGCCAGCCTGAGGGACAAGTTAAATTCTCATTAGCAATGATGCTCAGTTGATTCGTTTGTTTTTTTTAAGGCATGAAAACTATAAGAATAGCAAATGTTCACAGGAAAACAATGCAAGAGTATATCAAACGAAAGGTTAATGTGCTTTCTCATTCCCTGTTCTAGCTCACAGATGTGCCACTGTTCGTTTTTTTGTAGTCTTCTAGCAACTTTCTTAAAATCAGTTTGTTTTAGGACACACATCAGTTTTTAAAAGTCGGATGATACGCTAGGTGTGTGGCATCCCTTTTCCCGTAGTCCCCAGAGGCTTTTCCTGTTGGGCTGTGGCTGTCGGAGTTTATCTCCATACTTCCCAAGGCCCGTGCATCCTGCTCCTTTGTGGGCTGTCAACTTTAGGCATTACTGACTTGTCCTGGTTGGGATGTGGCTGCCTTACACTCCCCTGCTTTTCCCACGCACACAGCATGCAGTTATGGCTTTTGTTGCAGTTATTCGTGAAGATTCATGTCATGTGTTGCTGGATGTCTTCCAGTTGTCCCTGCACACTTTGGTCTCTCCCTGCAAGGGCTCCTCAGCCAGAAGTCTGTGCCTTAAGGCACACTCTAAGTTGCCAGCCCTGTGGGACTCTGTTTTCCCCAACCCCCCTTCCCCTCTAGGCCAGGGCAGCCTCTCTCTGGCTGCTGGCTCTGGGCTGCTGCTTCCTTGGGCGCCCCTGCTTGCTGGGTGCTGACTGAGACTGGCAAGTGTTGACTTCCAGGAGATGCTGGCGCTTCACTGCGATCCTCTTCCTGCTTGTTGCCTTGGCCTGGAGTCCAGTGGGTCCTCAGGATCCTCCTTTGCCCTTCCCGCATGGGATGTGGGTTCCTGGGTCCACAGCTTCCTCTTCCTTTGGTACTCCTGTGTTTCTGTAGCATGTGGTTTTATAATTCAATATGCTTAAGAAGCATGCATAGTTTTGGAAAGTGTCCCCAGGTGACTCCAGTGCATTTTAAGGCCACTTTCCTGAGGAGTCCAATCCCCTGAGGCCTGTTCCATTTCTAACACTCTTACTCTGTAGAGCGCAGGTTCCTGTCTTGTACTTTTCATACTAGTCGCATTTTTTTTTTAAAGGGTGGGGTGGCTGATACACAGTTGCCAACTCTATTTTTCCAAGCAGGAATTTATTAAAAAGCTATAATTTATCACCAGTATTTCATAAAAGATACTTTGACACCAAAAGAGTAGAAAAGAGCATGAGAATAAAGGATAACAGTAGCTCGTTAGTTTCAACATGTATATGAAAAGTATCTTATTTTTATGAAATTCACTATTTTGTCCATATTTGTCTTATTTTGGGGGATTTTTTTTGTTTGTTTTTTTTGAGTAGGAGTCTCACTCTGTCGCCCTGACTGGAGTGCAGTGGCTGCTCCCAGCCACCACAGCCTCAAACTGCTGGGCTCCAGCGATCCTTCCGCCTCAGCCTTCCAAGTAGCTGGAACTACAGGCGCACGCTACCACACCCAGCTCATTTTTTGATTTATTGTAGAGATGAGGTCTTGCCAATTTGCCCAGGCGGGTCTCAAACCTGAAAGACTCTTGGGCTTTGTCACATTTTCTTTATTACTGAGCTGCCTTTCTGGGAAGCAAGGGTGAGTCAGCACTTCCTCAAAATCACCATCCACCAGCATGGTGAGCTGTCGGACAGACTGGGTTGGAAAGAACTTAAAATCATGGATCTTAAGCTTCTTGAACCTGAGGATACTTGTCCCTTTCACACTGCTGTGGAAACTTAATCCCCAATGTGGCATTATTGGAGATGGGGCCTTGATTTATGTTTTTTATGTATTTGTAGAGTCAGGGTCTTGCTCTGTCCCAGGCTGGAATGCAGTGGCATGATCATAGCTCACCGTAACCTCAAACTCTTGGGCTTCAAGCAGTCTTCCCACCTCCGCCTCCTGAGTAGCTGAGACTACAGGCACATACCACCACATATGGCTAATTTTGTTGTTGTTGTTTAGATGAGGTCTCACTATGTTGCCCAAGCTGGTCTCAAACTCCTAGGCACAAGCAATTCTTTCTCTTGGTTTCCCAAAGTGCTGGGATTACAGGTGTGAGCCACTGCACTCACCTTCTTTATTTTTAAACATTCTGCAGTAAGAAGTAAGAGGTGGGGCCTTTAACAGGTGATTGGGTCATGAGAGCTCTGCCCTCATGACTGGACTATAGCTACTCATGGACTAATGGGTTAATCAGTTAAGTTTGGAATATTGCGTATCTTTGTGACCACTCTTCTGCTTCCTGGCCCTTCACGGTTCATCTATAGTTCTTACTGTCTCAATTTTAGCCTCTAAAATTGAGTGCAGTGGCTGCTCCCGGCCACTGCAGCCTTGACCTGCTGGGCTCTCGCGATCCTTCTGCCTCAGCCTTCTGAACAGCCGGAATTACAGGCATGCGCTACCACGCCCAGCTGATTTTTTGATTTTATTGTAGAGATGAGGTCTCACCAAGTTGCCCAGGCGGGTCTCAAACCCGCGGGCTCAGGCAATCCACTCACCTCAGCCTCCCAAAGCGCGGGATTACAGGCCGAGCCACCGATCCCGGCTTGGGACTGGTGACTTTTTATAGGAGGAAGAGAGACCTGAGCTAGCATGTGAGCATGCCCAGGCCCCTTGCCATGTGATGCCCTGTGCCACCTCGACACCCTGCAGAGTCCCCACCAGTAAGAAGGCCCTTGCCAGATGTGGCCCCTCAACCTGGGACTTCCCAGCCTCCAGAGCTTCAAGAAATAAATTCCATTCCTTATAACTCACCCAGTTTTAGTTATAACCGCAGAAAATGGACTAAGTAGGCAATTTGTTCTTAACGGATAGCATGGGAGGTTTTAAGAACAGAGGGCATTTGGGTATGAGGTTGAACATCAGTAAATTTACATTGAATGTGTAAGGAGATTTCAGATTTTTCAAGTGGAGAGGCTAAAATTGCGACAGTAAGAACTATAGATGAACCGTGAAGGGCCAGGAAGCAGAAGAGTGGTCACAAAGATACGCAACATTCCAAACGTTGAGCTGATCTGGACCTCAAGGTGCATCTAACCCAATCCTCTCATTTTTACTAAGAGCAAAAAAGTTTAAAGAGGTAGCCCAGGCTGGGTATGGTGGCTCATGCCTGGAGTCCCAGCACTTTGGGAGGCTGAGGTGGAAGGATCGCTTGAGTCTAGGAGTTTGAGACCAGCCTAGGCAACATAGCATAACCCCATCTCTACAAAAAGAATTTAAAAAAAAATTATCTGGGCATGGTGGCATGTATCTGTAGTCCCAGCTACTTGGGAGGCTGAGGCGGAAGGATTGCCTGAGCCCAGGAGATCCAGGCTGCGGTGAGCTGTGATCATGGTACTGCACTCCAGCCTGGGTGACAGTGAGGCCCTGCCTAAAGAAAAAGAATAGGCAGCCCAGATGCTGGAATGGGGTGAGTGGAGTCTCCTGCTGAGTTGCTGCACTACTATTTCACCGCACCACACCACTGACAGCAAGGCAGATGACCCGTGGGACCACACCTTGCCTGGCGTTGCTGCTCCTACAGGGTCATTTGCGGGTGGTTTCACAAGCCTTTGGTGTATTGGTCTTCTGTTGCTGTATAGCAAGTCATCGCCACGTTAGGCTCGGAACTGCACAAGCTTATCTCATGGTTTTGTGTGCAGGAACTTGCTATGGTGTAGCTGGATTCTCTGCTCAGGTGTCACCAGGCTGAAATTGATGCCATCTGGTCCGTGGTGCTGGCCCAAGGCGCTGTCTGCAGGACACCCTTCCCTGCAGGTGCAGGGCTGTGGTTGCTGTTCCTTCCCGGCTTGGGCTTGCTGGAAGCCCTAGTCCACTGCCAGCATCTCACAGCCCCCGCAGAGCCTGTTCCTCTGGGACCAGCTAGAAAATTCACTGCCTTTGAAAGATGTGTGTGATTAAATCAGGCCTGCCTAGATAATCTCCCAGTTTTAAGGTCAGTTAATTTGGGACCTTAATCATACAGTACCTGCAAAATTCCTCCACAGCAGCACTTAGATGATGTCTGATTGGTGTTGGGAGGTGTGTACGAGAGACCCAGACTCCAAGGGCCTGGCTTAGATGCCTGCCAGCTACACCTGAACCTCCCCTGACTGCTGATGATGCCCTCATTGCTAGGGACCTGCTGAGACTCTGACTCCCTGGGTCCCCCCGATCGATGCCTGGGCCTTGCTGATCATAAACTAGAGAGGTCATAATCTTGGAAGTTAACAAACTGCTCAGCATGGCCTTTTCTGACCCCAGATTGGATGGCTAGAAACCACCTCAGATGGAGGAGGCATGAGAAGACAGTTAAAGAAACAGTGTATCTGACAGAAGAAGAAAGAACTCATCAGGAAACTGCGAATCAAAGCCTTGGTGAGCATGCCCCGGAGTGGCTGAAGTTAAGCGCAGCCGCGGGCAGAGGGCAGAGATGGTTCCTCCCAGGCTGGCAGGAGCTGGTTGGGGTTGCTGAGAGGTTGTAGAGGGAAGTTGACAGCATGGACACTGTGGGCAGATGCATGGCCAGCCTTTCCAGTCCTGGGCTCTGGGCCCAGGGAATACCATGGGCCAGGAGGAGGCATGGGCAAGAGTTTTCCAGGAACACTGTTTATGTCATAGCTCAAAGCAACCTCACACAAAGCCCACCTAGAGCAGGAAGGGGCATAAATTGGTGGCACAAAACCCCTGCTATGATGCTTCAAGCGAGCTGCAAAAAATACCATTGTACAAAGCATGGACATGTGTAATTGGGATTAATGAATGGCTGGGCAAGCGTGCTTAGCACACCTCCTCCAGGGGCCCAGGAGCCAATCAGCATCACTCAATGTCCAAATTCACAAAATATGCACTTACTGGAATACTCTGCCATGGTGAAAAATAAGGGAAATCCAGTCTGTGCTGTGTGAAGTATGAATAGGAATTACTTCTGGGGGACAATCGCGAGAAGGGATAGCGAGTGAGCTTTCTAGGAAGCAGGAAATGTTCTATAGCTTGATGCTAGCAGTGGTTACATAAATGTACACATACATATGTACAAATTCAGATATGCCCTTAACATTTGTCAGCATCTAACCCAATCCTCATTTTTACTAATACCCAGGTAATTTTTTATTTTTTACAGAGATGGGGTCTCACTGTGTTGCCTGGGCTGGTCTCAAATTCCTGGGCGCAAGAGATCCTCTGGCCTTGGCCTTGCCCTTGAGCCCTGCCTCCCAGAGTGCTGGGACTATAGGTTGAGCCACCACGCCTGGCCCTGGGTTTTCTATCCGATACATTGGCTCTCTCTGTTTTTGCCAGCCTGTGGATCTGTGCTCAAGCCATGATGCTTGGTCTTCCCCTGGGGTTTCCTGAATTTCAGAGACACCAGAGAACTCTTTTTGTTTTCAAGGTTTACCATACACAGGCCCGTCAAAATGTAAACTTAAGAGAATTCTTAGATGTGTGTATCTGTAAGGGTGAATCGCAAAAATAATTTTCAAATAAAAATTGCAGGTTGTAGTATAACACACACTGAATGGTTCTGATTTTATGTAGTTCAAATCAAGCAAATTAACATTATTGAGGGATACAGAGGTGATAAGATAATTTCTAGAAATCTAGAAGTCAGGACATGGTTCCCTCCGGGGAGAGCAATGAGATCACTAGGGAAGTACAGAAGGGCTCAGGATGTGCCGTTCTTGCCTTCTTAGCTTGTGTTATTCTTGAAACTTTCAGTGCCCATCTTTTCATATGGCATGTTTCACCATTTTAAAAAAAGCAGCGGCGTGATTGGCTCTTTAAAATGTCACTTACCAACACATCTTTTCCAAGTTTTAATTTCATTCTATGAATAATACATTAACACATTCTTATTGTAAAACATCTTTAAAAATACAGATATTATAAAAATAATCCCTCCTGACCCACCATCCCACATATTTTTAAATGTGCTTTATTTTATTATTGTTGACTTTCAAGATAGACCTTAACAATCAATCTGAAGGAAAATAATATCCATGACAGTCATGAACACACACTCTGTTTTAAAGCAGTAATTTGTTGCCTGCTCTCAAGGTTTATATCTTAATTTTTATTATGAGAATAGGACATGCTGAGTCCCCAGCACCTATGACAATGCCTGGCCCAGAACAGATGCGTAATACATATTTCTTGAATGAATAATGACGTTTTTACAAAAATAAGTTATAAGGCCAGGCATGGTAGCTCATGCCTGTAATCCCAGCACTCGCAGGAGGATCACTCGAGCCCAGGAGTTCAAGACCAGCTGGGCAACATAGCAAGACCTCACCTCTATGAAAATTTTTTTTAAAAATAAAAAAATTGGCTGGGCATGGTGGCTCACCTATAATCCCAGCACTTGGGGAGGTCGAGGTAAGAGGATTGCCTGAGCCCATGGGTTCGAGTCCAGCCTGGGCAACTTGGTGTGACCTCACCTCTACAATAAATTAAAAAATTAGCTGGGTGTGGTGGTATGTGCCTATAGTTCCAGCTACTTGGAAGGCTGAGGCAGAAGGATTGCTTGAGTCCAGCAGGTTGAGGCTGTGGTGGCCGTGAGCGTGCCACTGCAGTCCAGCCTGGGCAACAGAATGAGATTATGACCCAAAAATAAATAAATAAATAAATAAGCTGGGAACAGTGGCTCATGCCTGTAATCCCAACACCTTGGGAGGCGGAGGTGAAAGGACTGCCTGAGCCCAGGGGTTCGAGACCAACCTGGGCAACTTGGCAAGACTTTGTCTCTACAATAAATTAAAAAATAAAAATTAGCGCGCCTGTAGTTCCAGCTACTTGGAAGGCTGAGGTGGAAGGATCGCCGGAGCCCAGCAGGTCGAGGCTGCGGTGGCCGGGAGCGGCCACTGCACTCCAGTCTGGGCAACAGAGTGAGACTCCAACTCAAAATAAATAAATAAATAATAAATAAAAATAAAAATTAGCCGGTCGTGATGGCTTGCGTCTGTTGTTTCAACTACTTGGGAGGCTGAGGCGGAAGGATCACCTGAGCCCAGCAGGTCAAAGCTATGATGGCTGTGAGGGCAGTGGTGAGATCAGTGGTGTTATCACAGCTCACTGCAACCTCAAACTTCTGGGCTCAAGCAATACTCCTGCCTCAGCTTCCCAAGTAGCTGGGATCTCACTAAGTTGCCTGGGCTAGTCTCAAGTGATACTCCTATAGTCTCAAGTGATACTCCTGGGCTCAAGTGATCCTCTGGCCTTGGCCTCAGCCTCGGCCTCCCAAAGTGCTGGAACTATAGGCGTGAGCCACTACACCTGGCCCTGGCTTTTCTATCCAGTGCATTGGCTCTCTCTATATTTTTGTCAGCCTGTGGATTTGTGCCCAGGTCATGATACTTGGGCTTCCGCTGGGATTTCCCGAATTTCAGAGACACTGGAAGACTTTTTGTTCTCAGAGTCTGAAAACACCATTCCAATTAGTAGTCTTTCCTTCCTCATGTTTACCATAAAAATCACCATAAAAATTACCATAAAAATTCAATTTCACAACTAAATCACCATAAACCCATCATAAAAACCCATTCTTCAGCATACGCCCCGTAATCCCAGCACTTTGGGAGGCAAAAGCGGGAGGACCGCCTGAGCCCAGGGGTTCGAGACCAGCCTGGGCAACTTGGGAAGACCTTGTCACTATAATAAATCAAAAAATTAGCCAGGCATGGTGGTGCACGCCTGTAGTTCCAGCTACTTGGAAGGCTGAGACGGGAGAATCGCCTGAACCTAGCAGGTTGAGGCTGCGGTGGCCGTGAGCGTGCCACTGCATTCCAGCCTGGGTGACAGAGAGATTCCGACTCAAAAAACCTGTTTTTGAACTTTGCTATTATACATTGTTTATGTCAGAAGGTGAACTCCTAGAGTTGGGCTTAGAGTCTGAGTAACATTTGGTTATGTAAAAAAAATTTAAAAAAACCAAATTATTATTTGTTCTTAAGTGTAAAATGGAAAGGATACAGGGTGGTAAGAAGTAGGTCAAATTATACATATATTTTGATAGATTACATATATGCATATATTATATAGATTACATGTATTTGTGTATATATATTCAAACCGTATGTATGTGTAAAAGTTGAAAAGCCAAGTACAATTCTTTTTTTTTTTTTTTGTCAGAGTCTCACTCTGTTGCTCAGACTGGAGTGTAGTGACACGCTTGTGGCCACCATAGCCTTGACTTGCTTGGGCTCAGGTGATCCTTCTGCCTCAGCTTTCCAAATAGCTGGAACTACAAGCGTGTACCACTATGCCCGGTTAATTTTTAAATTTATTTTAGAGATGAGGTCTTGCCACGTTGCCCAGGCTGGTCTCGAACTTTTGGGCTCGGGCAATCCTCTGCCTCCACCTCCCAAAGTGCTGGGATTACAAACGTGAGCCACTGCACCCGGCCCAAGCCTGATTCTACTCTTTAGGTGTTTAAATATGTTAGAATCACTGGACACAGTGGCTCATGACTATAATGCTAGCTCTTTGGAGGCTGAGGTGGGAGGATTGCTGGAGTCTAGGAGTTTGAGACCAGTGTAGGCAGTATAGCAAGACCAAAAAAAAAAATTAGCTGGGTGTGGTGATGCATCTCTGTAGTCCCAGCTATTCAAAAGGCAGAGGCAGAAAGATTGCCTGCGTCCAGGAGGTGGAGGCTGTGGTGAGCCATGATTCTGCAACCTGGACATCTTGGGCTTAGGGGATCCTACCACCTCAGCCTCCTGAGTAGCTGGGACTACAGGTGTGCACCATTATGCCTAGCTCTTTTTTTTTTTTTTTTTCGGTAGAGACCAGGACTTGCTATGTTGTCCAGGGTGGTCTCAAACTCCTAGGCACAAGCAAGCCTCCTGCCTTGGCCTCCTGAAGTGCTGAGATTACAGGTATAAGCCACTGCTCCTGGCCTTAACCTGATTCTTAATTTGCATAAGCCTGTCTCCCCGGCTAGCCCTTAAGCTTCAGGACGGCTGGAGCTCAGTGCACAGAGGTGCGAGGTAAGTATCCGTGGGATGAATGAATGAATGAATAAGCACATACTCAATCGGAGGCGCCTTGCTGGGAAGACTCTGGGGAGCGAGGAGGGTGAGGAGGCTAGCAGGACCACAGCAGGGTGCAGTATCTACTTGACGTTGCTTCACTGACTTTCCCATGCCACTCAACACATTTCTGGTGTGGCTGGTTTTCATAATAGTCCAACCAAAATCATCCAGGAAGGTTGTAAATCTGCTGCAGCAAAAGGCAAAAACGGCATGCCTTTCAAAGCAAAGTGCATTTTTTGGGGTGTATTTTCTGTTTTGCAGTTGCTTTCTGAGTAGCATGAATAATCGTGCAGTCCCAGTCCGGAAATGTGTTGAGGAAGACTGACAGCCACCTGGAAGTGTTCTTTAGTTTGTTTGTTTGTTTGTTTGCAGTTGGAGTCTCACTGTGTCGCCCAGGCTGGAGTGCAGTGGCACACTCATGGCCACCGCAGCCTCAACCTGCTGGGCTCAGGCGATCCTTACACCTCAGCCTTCCACTACCATGCCTGGCTATTTTTTAAATTTTTTATTGTAGAGATGAGATGTCACCAAGTTGCCCAGGCTGGTCTTGAACCCGTGGGCTCAGGCAATCCTCTCACCTTGGTTTCTCAAAGTGCTGGGATTATAGGCATAAGCCACTGCGCCTGACCAGCAGTGTTCTTTTTTATTTTTTTTAGTTGGAGTCTCACTCTGTCACCCAGACTGGAGTGCAGGGGCACGCTTCCAGCCACTGCAGCCTCGACCTGCTGGGCTCCTCTGATCCTTCCGCCTCAGCTTCTAAGTAGCTGGAACTACAGGTGCGCGCTACCATGCCTGGCTAATTTTTGATTTATTGTAGAGACGAGGTCTCACCAAGTTGCCAGGTGGGTCTCAAACCCGTGGGCTTGGGTAATTCTCTTGCCTTGGCCTCCCGAAGTGCTGGGATTACAGGCTGAGCCACCGAGCCTGGCTGGAAGTGTTTTGTGTTTTTTTTTTTTGAGTTGGAGTCTCACTCAGTCGCCCAGACTGGAGTGCAGTGGCCGCTCCCGGCCACCGCAGCCTCGACCTGCTGGGCTCCGGCGATCCTTCCGCCTCAGCCTTCCAAGTAGCTGGAATTACAGGCATGCGCTACCACGCCCGGCTGATTTTTTGATTTACTGTAGAGATGAGGTCTCGCTGCCCAGGCGGGTCTCGAACCCGCGGGCTCAGGCAATCCACTCACCTCAGCCTCCCAAAGGCGTGGGATTACAGGCTGAGCCACCGAGTCCGGCGGAAGTATTCTTTTTAATCACTATTTTTGAGTGTATATATTTTCTGTTGTAGCTATGACACATAGCCAGAAACGTAGTGGCTTAAAACAACACAAATGTATTATCTCACAGTTCTGTGGGTCTGAAATCTGACAGTCTCACTGCGCTGAGGTCACAGCATCGGCACCCCTGTGTTCCTTCAGAGGCTTGAGGGGGGCTAGTCTGTTTCCTTGCCTTTCCAGCTTTTAGAGGCTGCTGTCCACATCCCCAGGGTCTCGCCCTCTTCTAAGCCCTGGATGCCTGGTCCTCACATCGCGCCACGCTGTCTTCTTCCACAGTCACCTCTGCCTCCTTAGTGGCCACCTGGATAACTCAGCATATCCCTGTTGGGGTCAGCTGGTTAGTAACCATGACCCGCCCAGATAACGCAGGGTCATCTCCCTGTTCAAAGTCGGCTGGTTAGCAACCGTGATGCCAGCTGCACATTCATTTCCCTCTGCCATCGGACCTGACACAGTCCCAGGTCCTGGGGACTGGGATGTGGACACCTCCAGACACTGTGCTGCTCACCAAATAGAATAGTTTTAGATTTCCTGAACAGTCACCCCCGTCCTTTGCCCAGCTTCCCTTAATGCTGTGATCTTACACAACCGAGGCACATTTGTCAAAACTATGCAGTCAGCCCTGGTACACCAGCCTTAACTGAACTCCAGACTCTGTTCGGATTTCCTCAGTCTCCCCACTGCTGCTTTCTGTGATTCCAGGATCCACTCCAGGGTAGCTCACTGCATTCAGCTTAAGGGATTCATGGCTTTCCTGTTGGTGCAAGAGCCAAACGCTGAAGTGGCCCGTCGAAGTGACTGGGACTGAAGAGGGTACTGAGAGTGAGTGACCAGGGATGAAACTTTGCACATTATGTGAACAGTGCAGTTACTAAAGGACTCTTAACTCCAACTCATGCTTCTATGATGTAAAAAACATTCCTAACCTTACCCTCCGATGTATGATGTTTGCCGAGGAATACACACTAGACCCTTTCTGTTTCAAGTCATCCCAAAAATACAGAAGGGAGGGGATGTGTCATTTCATGAGGATGATCATCTTGAAGCAGACAGCACGGTGCTGCTTTGTTCTGCAGAGACGCCGGGTCAGGCGGGGAACGTAGATCACGTGCCAGCAAAATTACAAAACACTTTGAGTTTAGTTTTGGTGCCTGGTTCTCATTTCTGCAGTAATTTAAGCAAAAAATTATGCGTGCAATTCATATTCCTTGCAGAAAAATTAAACACATAGGGAGAAACTAATTTTATTTTATTTATTTTTTTAGTTGCAAAGGTTGAATTTTTTTTATTTTAATCAATTTTTTTTTAATGATATTGTGGGGTACAGTTAAGGGTTAGGTATACAAATATGCTCCGTTCAGGCACGCTTGTTGATAAGAGGTATCTCCCCGAGAGAAACTAATTTTAATCACACATGATCTCGTGACCCAAAGCTGTAGAATTAACATTCTTTTAGTCTTTTTTTTTCCCCTTGGCACATACATAGGTGTTATAATTCATATATGAACACTGGACAACACTGTTTCCACTCAGCGCATCCTAGGCGTTCTTGACAATGCCTCGACCTGGTGTCCTTTTCTTTTTGGCCAGGTTTCTTGGTTGGGGTTTGATATGCAGCTCAGGGAACTTAGCAGTCGATGCCCAGGAGTCCAGGACCTGTGCACGGCTGGTCCACGTGGTCTGAGACCGCTTCACGGAGCCATTGGGAGGAGTGAGCTGTGCAGGCGGACGAAGCCCGTGCTGGGCGCTAAAACCCTGCGGGCGTGTAGGCCAGGGCCACCGTCCCCTGCGCGTTGCAGGGCGAGGGCCCGCTGGAGGACCCGACCCCACGCCCCACACTCTTAGGCCTGCGCCTCCCTCCCGCCTTGTCCGCGGCCCGTCATCGCAGCCTTTTCTATCTCTCAGTTCCTCGGAGCCCCGCAAGAGAGGGCCTGGCCTCAGGACTGAGCCTCAGCCAGACTCTCAGAGCCTTTCCTGAAAGCACGCCGCCAGAACCCGCAGGGCGAACGTTGGGATCGCTCAGCTTTTCTACCAGGCTTTGGGCGGGGCGGGGCGCGGAGGGCGGATCCGGGGGCGGGGCAAGGAGCGGGGCGGGGCCGGGACTAGGGGCGGAGACGGGGCAGCAGGAGGGCGGGGACAGGGGCTGAGGGCGTGGCCGGAAGTCAGGGGCGGGGCGAAGCGGGGCGGACCCGGCGCTGGCGCGAGCGAGCGACGCCGAGACACTCCATTTCCCAGAAGGCCCTAGGCGCCGCCACGTGACGTCCCGGCAGGCGCGCGCCCTGCTGTTGGGTCTTCAGCGGCGTCCCCGGTCCCTTACCTGGTAGCTGATCCTTCGCTCTCGGCCTCCGGCCTCCGCACCGACGCGCCCCGGCCGGACCCCCAGCCGGAGTCGCAGGGACGTGGACATGGAGGCCTGAGCCGACTGCGCCGCCCGGGTGCGGCCTCGCGCTCCTCCCCCTGCTGCCCGCGAGCTGGACGCGGATCTCAGCTGACACAGGTGGGCCGTGCCCCGCCCTGTCAGAGGGTCGCGGACCCCTCCCTCCGCTCCTGGCAGCGGGGGCGACCCGCACAGGAGGGAGGAAAGACGGCTCCTGGCGGGGCCTGGACACCCGGGCTCTGCCCATCCCCCATCAGACCGTGGGGGTCGGGAGTGAGGGGACCCCGTCCAGGCTGGGGATGGGGGCTCAGAAATGAGGGAACCCTGTCCAGCTGAGCTTGAGGGTTCAGAAGTGAGGGGACCCTGTCCAGGCTGGTGTTGGAGGGCCAGAAGTGAGGGGACCCTGTTCGGGCTGGGGTTGGGGGCTCAGGAATGGGGAGACTCTGCCCGGGCTGGAGTTGGGGGCTCAGGAGTGAGAAGATCCTGTCCGGGCTGGAGTTGAGGGGTCGGGTGTGAGGGGTTCCTGTCCAGGCTGGAATTGGGGGCTCAGGAGTGAGGGAACCCTGTCCAGGCTGGGGCTGGGGGGTCAGGAGTGAGAGGGTCATGTCCAGGCTGGAGTTGGGGACTCAGGAGTGAGGGGACCCTGTCCAGGCTGGGGCTGAGGGGTCAGGAGTGAGGGGACCCTGTTCAGACTGATATTGGGGAGGTCAGGAGCGAGGGGATCCTGTCCAGGCTGGGGCTGGGGGGTCAGGAGTGAGTGAGGGGACCCTGTCCAGATTGATATTGGGAGGTCAGGAGTGAGGGGACCCTGTCCAGGCTGGGGCTGGGGGGTCAGGAGTGAGGGGACCCTGTCCAGGCTGGGCCTAGGGGGTTAGGAGTGAAGGGACTCTGTCCAGATTGATATTGGGACGTCAGGAGTGAGGGGACCCTGTCCAGGCTGGAGTTGGGGGGCCAGGAGTGGGGGGACCCTGTCCATGCTGGGGCTGAGGGGTCAGGAGTGAGGGGACCCTGTCCAGACTGATATTGGGGAGGTCAGGAGTGAGGGGATTCTGTCCAGGCTGGGGCTGGGGGCTCAGGAATGAGGGGACCCTGTCCAGGTTGGGGTCGGGGGGTCAGGAGTAAGGGGACCCTGTCCAGACTGATATTGGGGAGGTCAGGAGTGAGGGGATCCTGTCCAGGCTGGGGCTGGGGGCTCAGGAATGAGGGGACCCTGTCCAGGTTGGGGTCGGGGGGTCAGGAGTGAGGGGACCCTGTCCAGACCGATATTGGGGAGGTCAGAAGTGAGGGGACCCTGTCCAGGCTGGGGACTCCATCCAGGCTGATGGGAGCTGGGACGACACTGCAGGGTGTGTCGGTGCTTCTGGGGGTGGGGTGATGTTGGTGGGACAGTTGGGTGTGGGATGGGCAGGGTGAGCAATAGTTGTTTTACACACGTGTTTTACTGAGCTATAACTCACATCACACAATTCACCCTTTAAAAGTGCAATTCAGTGGTTTTTAGTATCCCGGCATGGTTGTGCAACCATCACCACCGTTAATTCCAGAACATTTTTGTCATTCCCAAAGAACCCAGTACCTGTTAGCAGTTACTCCTCATCCCACTCCCGACCCTGCATTTGCCCCAGGGCTTTCTCTCTTCATGGATGAGCCTGAGCAACCTTGTATTACCTGGGGTGGGGAGGGTGAGTGTTTGTGATCTGGGGGCAGTAGTGGGTTTGAGGGTGGTGAGGTGCAGAAGCTGCTTGGATCATAGCAGAGAAGAGGGTAGTGAGTGGCGGGGTGATCCTCATAGGCCAGCACAGGGGTCCCCAGGCTAGGCTGCTGGGGGCAGGAGAGTGGGACCCTGCAGAGGAGGGGCCAGGGTGGAGGGGGGTGCGGAGAGGGTTGGAGGCTGGCCCCAGGAGCCCCTGCTTGGGCTGCTGGGTGGAGGGCCCAGGAGAGGAACTGCAGGGGACCTGAGAGGACGAGCCTTAGGAATGCACACTTTCAGGGGGTGCTCCTGCTGTGCAGTTTTTATTTTGGAGAATCCTCTCGGCAACTGAGATAAACTGGGCAAGCATGAATTCTCCCATGCTGCAAAGGAAGACCCTTCTTACAGAGCTTGGGCGACTTGCTTCATTTAAGCTCGTGAGGGTGATAGGGCACAATGAGTCAGGATTAGAGAAGAATAATGAATGAAACTCAGTTTCAAGTGGATGGAGTGGCAGAGTGTTGAAGCGGGGCAGTGTTTGCAGGAAGGAGACTCAGCTGCCAAGCAGTGTGTTATGATGACAGATGGCCAAGGACTTTGTTTCAGTACCTTTTAGCTAAAAATTCAAACAGTGGAATAATAGAGTGTATGGTACGCCCATGTGCCCACCACCCGTCTCCAGTTCTTGTTACCTTATGCCACTTTAGTTTCATCTATATCCCTATATGTTCCCATCACCACTCCCAGTTATTGAAAAGCAAATAAGAGGTATATCATTTAATCTGTAAATGTTTCGGTATATATTTGTGGAAGATTGGGTCGCTCTCTCTTTAATAGGCCCCCAATACCATTTTCACACCTATCACAATTAATAGTAAGCTATTAATGTCTAGAAGGATTTACTGTGTTTTTTATTTTTATTTTTATTTTGTTTTTGAGTTGGAGTCTCACTCTGTCGCCCAGACTGGAGTGCAGTGGCCGCTCCTGGCCACTGCAGCCTCGACCTGCTGGGCTCTGGTGATCCTTCTGCCTCAGCCTTCCAAGTAGCCGGAATTACAGGCATGCACTACCACACCCGGCTGATATTTTGATTTATTGTAGAGATGAGGTCTCGCTGCCCAGGCGGGTCTCGAACCCGTGGGCTCAGGCAATCCACTCACCTCAGCCTCCCAAAGGCACGGGATTACAGGCTGAGCCACCGAGCCCGGCTTAGTTTTTTGATTTATTGTAGAGATGAGGTCTCACCAAGTTGCTCAGGCGGGTCTCGAACCCGCGGGCTCAGGCAATTCACTCACCTCAGCCTCCCAAGGCGCGGGATTACAGGCTGAGCCACCGAGTCCGACTTTACTGTGTTTTTAAAAATGTGTTAGACTGGGCACAGTGGCTCACGCCTGTAATCCCAGCACTTTGAGAGACCGAAGAAAGAGGATTGCCTGCGTTCAGGGAGTTGAGACCAGCCTGGGCAACTTTATTGGTGAGACCTCGTCTCTACCATAAATCAGAAAATTAGCCAGGCGTGGTGGTGTGTGCCTGTAGTTCTAGTTACTTGGAAGCCTGAGGTGGAAGGATCGCCTGAGCCCAGCAGGTTGAGGCTCTGGTGGCCGTGAGTGTGCCACTGCACTCCAGCCTGGGTGATAGAGTGAGACTCCAATTTAAGGACCCATGGGATAGATAAGATCCCCTTGGATAATTCAGGATAAACTCCCCATTCCAAGGTCCTTAATCACATCTGCAGAGTCCCTTTTGCAGGTAACATGTTGCAGGTTCTACAGATTGAGTTGTGGTCATCTTGGAGGCTGTTATTCTGACTACCACAGCGTGTTTTGGAACATGCGGGTTGAAGAGAGTGGGTGCTTTCCCTTGCTGTTACACATGCTGTGAGAGAGCCGCCTTTCACTTGAGAGCGTGGACAATGGCAGTGGTTAGAGCCAGAGAGGACCTTTCGTTTTTCTTTTTAGGGACTACAAACAGATAAATGGGAAACATCTGTGACACTTGTAGTGTAGGTTTTAACAGTGATTCCGTATAAAGGCAATAAGACTCCATGTAAAGTTTTTCTGTATTTCATTTTGGATTCTTTTTCATAATCATGTTTTTTTAATGTTATTTATTTGTTATCAGAATGCTAAACTGATACTTGAAGACACAGGATGCTCTGAGGGCAGTGATGGTTCCCATGCCCAGGCTAGAGGGCAGGGACTTTCTGTCCCAGTGTGAGATAAGGACACCTCTGTTTCAGCAGGAAGAGAGGGGTTGAAAGCGAGAGACATGGCTGGGCTAGTGGCTCATACCTGTAATCCTAGCACTTTGGGAGGCGGAGGCTAGAGGGTTGCCTGAGTCCACGGGCTTGAGACCAACCTGGGCAACTTGGTGAGACCTTGCCTTTATAATATATAAAATTAGCTGGGCATAGTGGTGCATGCCGGTGGTTCCAGCTACTTGGAAGATTGAGGCAGAAGGATCGCCTGAGCCCAGCAGGTCAAGGCTATAGTGGCTGTAAGTGTGTTACTGTACTCTAGTGTGTGAGACTCTCCTTCAAAAAAAAGCGAGAGAGGGTTTTCAGCCAGAATGTACTACTGTGAGATTTGACCTTGAAACCAGCCCCTCTCAGGTTCTTCTGTGACTCAGCTGGATGTGGCTGAGAGCTGTGGGCCTGAATGCAGAGTGACAAGATGGCCTTTGCCACTCTTCCTTTCTGGCTCTGAAGCCTTGACTATATCAGAGGGGACCCCAAAAACCTCAGAATTTTTTTTTTTGAAGAGCAGGCTCCTTGTAGTATACTCAGAATTAGTTCCTCCTGGTTAAATAGTCAAGAAAAGTTTTTAGCTGGAAGTTCTGAGAAGGTTGAGTCAGGATGCGTGGAAGAAATGTCCCAAGTTGTGATAAACAGGTGACTGAGTGTTCAACAGTTTTTGACCAAAACTGGTGTGATCCCCTTGCCCCACCCTCCCTTTTCGCCCATTCTCACCCCAAGCAACTTTTTTTTGTTTGTTTCTCTGGATGAAAAAAGTCCTCAAAGGGAAATGTGGAAGAGGTGAAACTAAAAACAGCAGAAGCACTAAAAGGCATCAAAATTGACAAGTTTTTTTACTTTTTATTTATTTTTATTTTTATTTTTTGAGTAGGAGTCTCACTCTGTCACTCAGGCTGGAGGGCAGTGGCACGCTCCCGGCCACTGCAGCCTCGACCTGCTGGGCTCAGGCAATCCTTCCGCCTCAGCCTTCCAAGTAGCTGGAACTACAGGCACATGCCACCATGCTGGCTAATTTTTAATTTATTATGTTTCATTGCAGAGATGGAGTCTTATCAAGTTGCCCCAGGCTGGTCTCAAACCCATGGGCTCAGGCAGTCCTCTCACTTTGGCTTCCCAAAGTGCTGGGATTATAGTTGTGAGCCACCACGTTTGGCCCAAAATTGACAGTTTAAAAACTGTTTTGAGCAGTGTAAAATGCATCTTGATAGGTGTGTTGCATCAAATGGAGAGTGCTTTGAAGGTGACTGAAGTTTAAAGATGTAAGAATAAATACATTTTTATTTTTATTTTTTGAGTTGGAGTCTCACTCTGTCGCCCAGACTGGAGTGCAGTGGCATGCTTCTGGCCACTGCAGCCTCGACCTGCTGGACTCCGGCAATCCTTCCGCTTCAGCCTTACAAGTAGCTGGAACTACAGGTGTGCGCTACCATGCCCTGCTATTTTTTTGATTTATTGTAGAGATTAGGTCTCGCCAAGTTGCCCAGGCGGGTCTTGAACCTGCGGACTCAGGCAATCCACTCACCTCGGCCTCCCAAAGGTGCGGGATTACAGGCTGAGCCACCGAGCCTGACCTAAATACGTTTTTTAAATGAATAAATTTTGAGGTTTTTGGGGTCTCTTCTCGTATCTAGGTGTGAATGTCCTGGCTCTCTGATGATAATGTATTTTAGTGCACTGCTTATCAGGAAGTGGGATGGCAGTACATATCTGCTGTTCCATTTAAGCTAATTTTTTCTTGTAGATTTTTCGTGGAGTTTAATGCTCTAAACTTAATGTTCTGCTAGTAAGCAGTTTGTCAGTTATCCTCACATTACTTATTTCTGCACAAAATAACTTAAACCAATGTGACTGGAAACAACTTTACATGTACTTCTTAGTTAATAAAATATTTTGTTTTTTCACTCCTTTAAGGAAGTTTGGTTAGTACTTTCTGGTGTCTTCTCTGGTTTTTATCATATTCTTTAAAAATGCAGGCACCAAAAGTGGCTGAAACTTTCAAGTAAGGACATTAGAAGACTTATTTTTTAGAAGTCTTTTGTATGTTGTTTGACTGATAATAAATTTCTTTGTTATGTTGAGTCAGTCACTAAATCCTGACAATTCTTCCTTCAAAATATCTCATGTAACCCTCCACCTTTCTCTTGGAATACTTGCAAAGCCTCCTTTATTAGTTAGGATTAGGTTTGGCTACAGATTAAGTTACTACAGAGACCTTAAACATATGAGTTTGTTTTTCATGTAAAAGAAGTTCAGAGGTGGACAGTTCAAGGCTGTCTTCAGGGGCACAGCCTCTTTGCAATTCCTTACTCTGTCATCCCTGGGGTGTAGCCCTTGATTTCTGGGTCCGGCATGGCTGCTAGAGCTCCAGCTAAAATGTCCATGTTCTAGACAGCAGGAGGGAGGAAGGGACAGAGAAGTGACTACCCACCCAGAAAAACTTACTTGCATCTTTTACCTGGATAGAAATATGCCTAGCCAGAAAAATTGGAGATTTATTACTAAAAAGAAGGGAGGACTGGAGATTAGCATTTCTGTCATATTTCATTTCTCTGCTGTGGACTCCAGACTAACCTAAATACTCCAACAACTCTGGGTTTGAATCCTAGTTTTGTCATTTATTGCTTGTTTTTGAACTTCAGTTTTCTCATCTATAAAATGGGATTAGTATTCACTTCATATATTTATTAGAGAATTAAATGAAACTAGCTCTTATGTATTAGCAATAGTATACTGTAACTATGAGTTGTTTTCCTTCTCTTCCTTTAGGCTTCTCCACTTGGAGATCTGAATGGATGATGTGAAAGGTGGGACCTGGGGTAGCCAGGGAGGATGCGTTCCACGGTGGGCATGTTGGGTGTGGGGTGCTGGCTGTTGGGACACCGGACGGTAGGCAGGCAGATATTTGGGTCCGGCACTCGTAAGACTTCTGGACTGGACATAGATATTTTGGGATCATTGATGTGGGGTAGAGTTCACTGGCCTGGCAGTCTCAGGGATGCAGCGTGCAGAGTGAGAAGACACGCCCTTTGGTGTATCTGTGTACAGCTTCAAGCGTTGGCTGACGTTCTGGCCTCTCGGGCGTCTGCTTGGCTCGCTCCCTGCTCTAGCCATGTTTAGCTCTCAGTTCCTTGTTTGGGCCCTGCCTGTTGTTTCTCAGCCGTAGGCTCTCACACATGCTGTTCTCTTTGCTTTGGAGGTTTCTGAACTCCCACATCCAACGAGGCGAATCCTTCTTACCCTTAAGGTATTACCTTGTGTGGTGTGAACTCTGGGAAGCTTCACCTGGGTGTTGTAGTTTCTTGTCGATTTCTCACTCTCTCTCACTCGAATGTGTCTACTTTCCGTTCTTCACAGCTTTAGCCTAGACACTTTGTGTAGTGCTGAACACATAGTGGGCACTCAGGAAGCATTTGCTGAATGTTGACAGACTCCTTATGTGGTGTGGCTTGGGTATTGCTTATATGGTTTTTCAGCCCTGTACTATTCTTTAGTATTTGCGCATTGAGTTGTTTATATGAATCAATCATTATGAAATAGTAAAACATATTCTCTCCAATTGATTTTAAAGCTTTTTTTTTTCCTCCTTAAAGTAATACTTGTGTGTTGTAATACTGGAAGGCAGATTTAAAAAGATCTTTTTTTTGAGTCGGAGTCTCACTGTCATCCAGGCTGGAATGCAGTGGCACACTCCTGGCCACCGCAGCCTTGACCTGCTGGGCTCAGGTGATCCTTCTGCCTCAGCCTTCCAAGTCGCTAGAACCACAGGCACATGCCGCCACGTCTGGTTAATTTTTTTGATTTATTCTAGAGATGAGGTCTCGCCAGGTTGCCCAGACTAGCCTCGAATCCCTGGGCTCACGTAATCTTCTTACCTCTTCTTCCCAAAGTGCTGGGATTGCAGGCGTGAGCCACTGTGCCCAGCTCCATTCCTACTTTTTAATCTGGTCTCCAGGGGCAGCTACTTTAAAAAACTACTTAAATCTTTTTCTTCTAATTCTTACCTCGGTGTTTATGCAGGATATGTGTGCGTTGCTATTTTGTGATTTATCAGTTATTACTTTTTTTTCCACCCCCATCTTACGAGCCCAGCCTTGTCAGTTTTAGGTACTCCCTGTTGACTTACCATTAGGTGGATGAGGTGCTCAGCCTCCCCTCCCCTCTTCCAGCCCTGCCAGTACAGGTATGTAAGAATTCCTGGTAACTCGGTGTCTAACTTTTACACGACTGTGACTACATGGGTGTTGTTCACCGCTGCTGAGCAGCTTGCCTTGTTCCCTCTCCTCTCCCCTAGCTTGCTTAGTTCTCCATGAACTGCTGTTAGTTTTTAACCAAAGACTCTGAAAGACCTGTGGGAATCGGTGCCCAGAAAAGGGTTACGAGATGTTACTCTGGCTGCTGCTGTTGCCATGAGTTGTGAATTGCTTTTGTGCTGTCCCAGGGGTTCATGTCTTTGCAGGCTGTGAAAGTCAGGGAGAGGCTTAGCCCCTCCATGGTTCCTGCCTCGATGGCGCAGCACCCTGTTTTGCTGGTGCTTTCCTTTTGGAACTCCTGCTGTTAATAGAGGAAGATCTTGTAAATCGTTCCTCTGATTCTTATCTCCTGTTTTCCTTTTGTTTGTCATCTTGCTCTTTGTAATGGGAGTTTCCTTGACCTTCTCTTTTCTCCTTTCTGTTGGATTTTTTAAAATCTTATTTTAAATTCCGGGTGTCCATTCGCGTTCGTTATTTCCTTTTTTATGACGTTCGTTTCTTACTTTATGAAGCCATATTCCTGACAGTGGTTAAAAGAGTGTGGCTTCTCCACCTGTCCTGCCTGGTGTGAAACGTGGTGTGCCACTTTAAAAAAAAAATTTTTTTTTTTTTTTGTTGAGTTGGAGTCTTCTCACTCCATCGTCCAGGCTGGAGTTACAGCAGATGCTCATGGCCACCCCAGTGTCAGCTTGCTGGGCTCCAGCAATTCTTCTGCCTCAGCCTTTCAAGTAGCTGGAACTACAGGCTCGCGCTACCACGCTCGACTAATTTTTTGGATTTATTGTAGAGATAAGGTCTCACCACGTTGACTGGGCTGGTCTCAAATCTGCGGGCACAGGCAGTCCACTCACCTCGGCCTCCCAAAGTGCTGGGATTATTGGCTGAGCCACCGAGTTCGGCCGGCCGGTGTGCCCCTTTTCTAGCTCTGTTATCTAGGTTACCTGCCTTTTTGCTTTTGTTTATTTGTGTAGGCTAGGAGTTAGCAGACATTTGTGTAAAGGGCCAGATCGTAAATATTTCAGGCTTTGTGGGCCAAAAGGCAAAGTGCAGGATATTGTGTAGGTACTTACATACAAGAGAGAACATTTCTACAAGATTTTTATTAATAAAATTCAAAGTACAGTACTAATAATGATTGAGAACAATTTTTTTGTAATAAAAGTTTGCTAATAAAAAATAAAATTCTTTTCTTGGGGGAGGAGGTAACATTTTGCTTAATTGGAGTTTGCTAAAATTGATTATGAATATCTATCTATTATTGCTGATTTTTAGTGAGATTTTATGTATTTCGTCTTTGAAAATATCTTCTTAGATAATTACTGCCAAATGCTGATATTAATCTGTGAGCATATGGTTTTGGTAGACCATATTCATTGCTTGGAAGGCATTTATGGGTAGGTTTCTGGTAGATGATTTTCTTGATATTTACCTTTTAATAAATCATTACACCACAGACTCATCGCTTCCAGTTGAGATTTAGGTGGGGGGAGGCACACTTCATCAGTAAGGGTACCTGATCTCAAACCAGGTGAAGTGGGGACCAAAGTGAGGGCCAAACTTTACCTGTACAATGACCATTTATATACCTAACCCTGATTTGTACCCCACATCTTTAAAATAAAAAAAAAAATTTTAAAAAGAGAATTAGCCAGGCTCGGTGGTTCAGCCTGTAATCCCACACCTTTGGGAGGCTGAGGTGAGTGGATTGCCTGAGCCCATGGGTTCGAGACCTGCCTGGGCAGCGAGACCTCATCTCTACAATAAATCAAAAAATCAGCCGGGCGTGGTAGCGCATGCCTGTAATTCCGGCTACTCGGAAGGCTTGAGGCTGAAGGATCTCTGGAGCCCAGCAGGCGAGGCTGCGGTGGCTGGGAGCGGCCACTGCACTCCAGTCTGGGCGACCGAGTGAGACTCCAACTCAAAAAAAAAAAAAGAGAATTAAATGGAAGCCCCTTATTGTGCTGTTAAGTGGTTTTTGAAATGTGGAATGTTCTTTTGTACTGAAATCTGAGAAATAATTCTGGAATTGCAGTTTGATTTTGGAAAACACATCTGCTGTATATTTGTGAGCAAATGGAGATCTTGTTTTAATTTTTGACAGTATAAGGAAGTGCATAAAGCCCTTGACATTACTGTCATTCAAGCAACATCTGTTGTCCTCAAAATGACTTTACCTCAGTACTGGTTTTGCATGTAGGTACTGTTGGCCTTCTGATTTTAGGTTGAATTGATTAAGAAATACTATCATGTCTGCAACAAAAATGAATTTTCACAGCCTTTCAGTGTTCAATAAAGTGGTTGAGGGGCATCCTTTTCAGAAAATTTTCCATCTTAGCCCTGAGTTTGAACAATTCCAGCAAAATTCTGCCACTGCCAAAACATAGTATTGTTATGTAGTAGGACATGCCAGGATAGTCAGTTTCTATTTCTGACAGAAGTTTTGTGGAATTGATGATAATTAAGTTCATGATAGCAAAGGAACTTTACCTTTGACATTACTGTTTAATAGCATGATAAATTTAAATATTTTCCATAGAGTACCTGCTGATAACACAATGAATAATCATGGGCTTTGCACACTTAGCATTTTTGCAAAGGTGGTCAATTTGTCCAGCAATGCCTTTTTCTGTTCCAAACATATTTTTACCACCAGCAGTTGTTGTACATGTTAGCATCTTTTTTTTTGAGTTGGAGTCTCACTGTGTCGCCCAGACTGGAGTGCAGTGGCCGTTCCTGGCCACCGCAGCCTCAACCTGCTGGTCTTTGGCAAGCCTTCCGCCTCAGCCTTCCAAGTAGCTGGAACTACAGGCGCACACTACCACGACCCTCGCCAAGTTGCCCAGGCAGGTCTTGAACCCGCGGGCTCAGGCAATCCACTCACCTCAGCCTCCCAAAGGTGCGGGATTACAGGCTGAGCCACCGAGCCCGGCTCATGTTAGCATCTTAGCAGATTCTAATACAGACTATACTTTGAGCCACTGTTTTCACTGAAAGACTAAGATGTCGAAGGTGCTTATTTTCTCTGGACACATTTCTTTGGCCATTGTAGTTAAACACAGTTTAATTAACTTACTATAGGTAAATGCCTCTCCTTGCTTGGCTAATGAGTTGAGCCATTTGGAAATTTATGTTGGTTGCAGGCTCATTCCATGCTTTTATTTTTGGGAAGATGTTCTGCTCTGATGAGATACCTTGTCTTAAACTGTCTAGTTTTCCAGATCCTTGCTCTCATGAGTTGGGAGTGAATATCGTCTGATAGGGAGTGTCAGGACATTGTGAGGAGTGCTTAGCCTGGTAGTGCTTTCCATGTTGTATTCTGACGTGGCTCTGTTGTTCTTACACAATAAACAAAATGCTTTAACATCTAATTTGATTTAAAAAATCTACACTCCACCATGACATCAGAGTCTACTTCTTTTCTTATTTTGACATGACAGATGCTCACTGGTAATAAAAACATTATAGTATGGCAGTGCCCTTGACCTTGGAAATGCTGTTGAGTCCTAACTGTGCCCTTGGGGTTTGTGGCGTGTTGAGCAGCAGTGAAAATGGAGGAGGCACCACAGGTGGTCTCTGCAGCCAGCTATGCGCCTCTGCTGTTGTCTCAGGAAGACAGCCATAGGCAAGATGTACAAATCCATTCTAAGATCACTTTATGGACACTGAGATTTCAGTTTCATACAATTTTCACACGTCACAGAATTTTATTGTGATTTTCTTTCAACTGTTTAAAAATGTAAAAGTTATTTTTCAGGCAGGAGGCTGAATAATTTGCCAACTCATGATATAGGCAATGAAAAAAGTAAAAGTACTGCCTGAAAAAGTTGTGGTGAGGATTAAGTCAGTCGGCTTGGGTGAAAAACTAGAATCGTGCCTGGGAGCATAGTAGATTCAAGGTGAATGTTTGCTGAATATTCTTACTGTTTTTGTCACTGTTTTCATGACTGTCTCTCTAAGGTATTTTAGTTTTTTTTTGTTTTTTTAGATTTGAAAGTAAAGTTTATTTAGAAAGTAAATTCGAGAGAGAAAGAAGAGATTCACCTCCCCATGGTAGGGGAGGAGACCAAAGCCAGGAAACATGGCCCTGCCATAGCGCAAAGAGCACATGGCCACACCATAGTTTACCAAGACGATAACCAATTTTTTTTTTTTTTTTTTTTGAGTTGGAGTCTCACTCTGTGGCCCAGACTGGAGTGCAGTGGTTGCTCCCGGCCACCGCAGCCTCGCCCTGCTGGGCTCCGGCGATCCTTCCGCCTCAGCCTTCCAAGTAGCTGGAACTACAGGCGCACGCTACCACACCCGGCTAATTTTTTTTATTTATTGTAGAGATGAGGTCTTGCCAAGTTGCCCAGGCGAGTCTCGAACCCGCGGGCTCAGGCAATCCACTCACCTTGGCCTCCCAAAGTGCGGGATTACAGGCTGAGCCACCGAGCCTGGCTAGTTTTTTTTAAATTTTTTTTTTTGAGTCAGAGTTTTGTCGCCCACACTCATGGCCACCGCAGCCTTGACCTGCTGGACTCAGGCGATCCTTCCGCCTCAGCCTTCCAAGTAGCTGGAACCACAGGCATGCACCACCATGCCTGGCTTATTATTTTGATTTATTGTACCAAGTTGCACAGGCTGGTCTTGAACCCATGGGCTCCAGCAGTCCTTTCACCTCTGCCTCCCAAAGTGTTGGGATTACAAGGCATGAGCCACCACACCTGGTGACTTCATCTCATCCTCCACCTCCTTAGCCCCCCTCACCCCACCCCGGCATTGGAGTCCCAGTCGTCTTCAGTCAGTTTTCTCCAAAGAGCACACACAATGGTCCCCTTCTAAGGAGAGGCACCCACAGACCTGAGCTCTACACCCTGGCTGTCCAGGTGTCTTGCCTCCCCGGGTGAGCCTTCCCAGGGCTCCACGGTTGCGGTGTCCCTTTTGGCAGGTGCTGGCGCTGGGGCTTCCTCAGCTCTGCCTGTGGAGCCACATTCCTCTGTCACCTTTCCCTCTTCCCTCTACCTTGACCCCATCTTTGTGAGTTAGTACCTTTTTATTCCCATTGCTCTCGTTTCACTGGAGTGGACACCCAACTGTACTTAATATAGCACTCGAACACAGTCACCTTTCAGAGAGTTCACCATTACTTGGTGGACTCACAGCACCTGTGGCATTTAATATGTCTTTTGGCTAGTGACCATTGCCCATTATGTCTCTGGTCTCCTGTTTCACTATGAGGTTTCTCCTTAAAGTCTCTTAGGTACAAATGGGGCAGGTGATGTGTGTGTGTGTGTGTGTGTGTGTGTGTGTGTGTGTGTGTGTGTGTGTGTGTGTGTTGGAGTCTATGGGGCAGGTGGTGTGTGTGTGTGTGTGTGTGTGTGTGTGTGTGTGTGTGGGAGTCTCACTCTGTTGCCTAGGCTGGAGTGCAGTGGCATGCATGCTCACGGCCACCCCAGCATTGACCTCCTGGGCTCAGGCGATCCTTCTGCCTCAGCCTTCCAAGTAGCGGGAACTACAGGTGTGCACCACCATGCCCGGCTAATTTTTTGATTTATTGTAGAGATGAGATCTCCCCAAGTTGTCCAGGCTGGTCTTGAACCCATGGGCTCAGGCAATCCTCTTGCCTTGGCCTCCCAAAGTGCTGGGATTACAGACTTCAGCCACCATGCCTGGCTGGGGCAGGTGATTTTAAAAGGTAGGTGATGCTGGAGCACAACCTAGGATTTATGAATTCTCAAGGTGAGACAAAGTGCACTAGGGTATCACTTTATGTATTTTGAGGGTGTTAAAACAGATTTGGCTATCATGGATTTTCAGATCCACTAATGTTTACTTTCTAATTAAGGCACATTAAATCAGGGATAGTGGGGTAATACACATAAAAGAGGAAATTTGATTTTATGTATATGTCAGATATTTCACAAATTAAGTATACAATACTGAGCATATAATTTCTTATTCAAGGTGTTGCTTTTGCCCATGCTGATAAAATTGATTGGTGAAGGAACTGATCTGAAAAGTAGCAAAGGAAGGGATATTGGAAGGGTAATTACATTTCACGTGAACGGTGAGGGTCGTGAGTGCTCTAGGATTGCAGAGTAGAGAAGAGACCCTGCTCTGAGGAAGTGAGTGGGGTGTAAGGTGTGTGGGACCAATGTGGTGCAGAAAGGCAACAAGAGGCGCAGCGCGAGCTGGACGTCGAGGACACAGCCTGCCCAGTCCTTTGCAGTTCGAGGCTCACAGACCACTCTGACCAAAGGCACTGTGAGTGCTTTTTTAAAAATGCAGATGCTTGTTCCCTACCCTGACATTCTGAATCTTTGGGTCCAAAAATTTGAAAGAATGTATATGTTTTTTGCGGCAGGGTTTCACTCTTGCCCATGCTGGGTGCAGTGGCACAGTTGCAGCTTACTGCAGCTTCCAACTCCTGGGCTCAAGTGATCCTCCTGCATCAGCCTGAGTAGCTGGGATTTCGGTGTGTGCCTCCACTCCCAGCTAATTTTTTTTTTTAGAGAGATGAAGTCTTATTAGGCTAGTCTCAAACTTCTGGGCTCAAGCGTCCTTCTGAGCCACTGCACCTGGCCAAGAACTTGTATTTTTTGTTTGTTGATTTTGAGTTGAAGTCTCTGTTGCCTAGGCTACAGTGCAGTGGCATGATCATGGCTCACCACAACCTCGACCTCCTGGACTCAGTCTCCTGAGTATCTAAGAACTACAGTTATGTGCCACCACATCTGGCTAATTTTTAAATTGTTTTGTAGAGACAAGGTCTTGCTATGTTGCCCAGGCTCGTCTCAAACGCCTGTGCTCAAGTAATCCTTCCACCTTAGCCTCACAAAGTGCTGGGATTATAGGCATGAACCACTGTGCCAGGCGTAGAATTTATATATATATATATATATATATATATTTTTTATTTTTTTTTTTTTTTTTTTTTTTTGATTTGGAGTCTCACTCTGTCACCCAGGCTGGAGTACAGTGGCATGTGCATGGCCACTGTAGCCTCGACCTGCTGTACTCAAGCAATCCTTCCACCTCAACCTTCCAAGTAGCTAGGGCCACAGGATGGACCACCACGCCTGGCTAATTTTTGATTACTGTAGAGATGAGGTCTTACCAAGTTGCCCAGGACTGTCTCGAACCCGTGGGCTCAGACTTTCCTTTCACTTCAGCCTCCCAAAGTGCTGGGATTATAGGCATGAGGCACCACACCCAGCCTAGAATTTATGTTTTTAACCATGTACTCTTCAGGTGTTTGGTTTTTTTTTGCGTTTGAGTCTCACTCTGTCGCCCAGACTGGAGTGCAGTAGCCGCTCCCGGCCACCGCAGCCTCGACCTGCTGGGCTCCTGCGATCCTTCCGCCTCAGCCTTCAGAGTAGCCGGAATTACAGGCATGCGCTACCACGCCCGGCTGATTTTTTGATTTATTGTAGAGATGAGGTCTCGCTGCCCAAGTGGGTCTCGAACCTGCGGGCTCAGGCAATCCACTCACCTCAGCCTCCCAAAGGCGCGGGATTACAGGCTGAGCCACCGAGCCCGGCTTCTTCAGGTGTTTTTAAATACACATTTAATTTTGAGAACCAGAAGTTAGAGTAGTTGGAAATAAAATTGGAAAGTGAGCTTTCAGACTGTGGAGCACCTTTAATGTCAGCATTATTTTTTTCAGATAATGGGGAATCATTGAATGGGTTTGTGCTGGTAAATGAAATAATGAAAGTGGTCATTTTACAATATTAAAAATAAATCATATTTGACTTTTTATTTGGCTAAGCTTACTCTGTGGCCAGTCCTTTATTAAGTGCTTGGCATTAATCTTGTTTCATCCTCAGAAAAATCTTAAGAATTGTAAGGGGTTGTTTTTTCCCATTATGCAGTGGGATTTTATAAGTGATAAAGTGGAGATTCACACTGACTATTCCTTCCATAGCCCGAGGCCATGAAAACCAAAACAGACTGACTATAGAGGCTTAGCAGGGTCTGTCTCATGCTGGAGCCTTTAGTCTTAATTGCTATGCCGAACTGAATTTCCAGTTTTAGAAGGATAAATTGTCAGGTATGGTGGCTCACGCCTGTCATCCCAGCACTTAGGGAGGTGGAGGCAAAAGAAGTGCCTGAGCCCAGGGGTTTGAGATCAGCCTGGGCAACTTAGTGAGACCTCGTCTCTACAGTAAATCAAAAAATTGGCCAGGTGTGCTGGCGCATGGCTGTAGTCCCAGTTACTTGGGAGGCTGAGGTAGAAGGATCACCTGAGCCCCGTAGGTTGAGGCTGCGGTGGCTGTGAGCATGCCACTGCACTCCAGCCTGGGTACAGAGTGAGACTCTGACTCAAAAAAAAAAAAAAGGATACTTTTAGCAGTGGAATGGGAATGGTAAATCAAGATGGACACTGGAAGCTTAGGAATCAGGATGCTGTTGTACTAAACTGGGTGAGATCATCCAAGCCGAGTCTAGCAGGGAGACAGCAGGAATCGTATTGAGAAGGAGGTGGCTTTCGAGACGGCACATAGGGTGACAAGCGTTGTAGGGGAACCTGTAGGACTTGCTGACAGGAGCGTGAGGGTAGTGGAGAGGTTAAGATCAGGGACTCTGGAGTTAGACTGCATGGGTTCACATCCTGGCTCTACTGCTCCTGTCTCTGGCATCTTGGTCAAATTGCTTGAGCCCTCTGTGCCTCAGTTTCCTCATCTGGAAATTGAAATAATAGTACCCTTCTCTTAGGGTTGTTATGGGGACTAAATGAGTCAGTCCATAACTGGAGAGCACTTAGACTAGTTTTTGGCTTAGAGAGTGTGCCAGTAAATGGGCCAAGTCAAAGTGCCATCACACACACTCTTCCCTCTGCCTCAGCTGCTTCTGTATTTCTGGAGCTTCTTGTATATAAATCCATTGTAGGCTTAGTATGTTGGCTCACACCTGTAATTGCAAAACTTTGGGAGGCTGAGGTGGGAAGCTCGCTTGAGGCCATAATTTTAGTCTAGCCTGGGTAACATAGCAAGACCCTGTCTTTACCCCCCCCCCCAAAATTAGCCCAGCATAGTGGTGCGTGCCTATAGTCCTAGCTAGTTGGGAGGATCACTTGAGCCCAGGAGTTCGAGGCTGCAGTGAGCCATGATAGCACCACTGCACTCGAACCTGGGCGACAGAGCAAGATTTCATCTCTTAAAACAAAAGAACTCTTCATTGTGGTACTTACCACATTGTGTTATAATATTATAATTTATTGGCATATTGTTTTTCCCACTAGGCTTTGTGTTCATAAATGGCAGAGACTCGGTTTTATTCAGTTTTGTACTTTTAGCGTCTGTCATAACACCTAGCATTTATAGTAAGTGTGTAATAGGTATTTGTGGAATGAATTCTTGGTTATGTGAGTGAGATAACATGAACCAAGAATGCTGATAACATTGAGGGAAATTGTAACTTTTGGAGTGGTTCCTTATTTTGGCTGGAGGGGGATTGATGTTAAATTCTACTTTAAGATTTAGGATGACAGTAAGACAGCCAACTGAAGTGTCTGTTAAGTAGAGATGTGTGATTGGCTTTGTCACTTGCATAGAGGTGATAACACAGGCCAGGAGCACATTTAGGTCCTTCCTGAGGTAGAGCAGATAAAGAATAATCCATTTAATATGCTTGTCAAGGCATAACATGTTATAGTTAGACAAGAAAATCAAGAAGTACAGTGGGGCAAAACTGGAAAGTCCCTGCCCCACAGCTTTCTACTCCCGTTCCTCAGAGGTCGCCAGTCCTGGGTCATTGCTTATGCTTCCTTTCATCCATCAGAATGTACATATTTATTTAAACTAGCAGCACCTGCTTTAGGAGCATTTTGCATCTTTGTTTTTGCTTAGATATGTAGGCTACGTATATATGAAACTATCAGAGATTATCTACTTCCTGTTAGTGGCCACACGGTGTTCCATTGTGTCCTTATTTTACAGTATAGCTAATCCCTAGATGATAACCATTTAGGTTATTTGTGTATTTGTTATTACATGCGATGATATGGTTGACATCTGCATACGCAGAGCTTGCCCACTTGTGTGAGTTTACCTGGGGACGCTTTAAAAACAAAGCTCTTGGAACGAAGGACGTGTGCATGTAACATTTTGACAGATGTTGCTGAATGTCCACATGCTGGCGCTGAGGGTGCCTGTTTCTGCATTGCCCTCACGATTGTCACAGTTTCTTCATCTTTAGTAGTTCGATACATAAAAATGATACCTTATTGCTTTAATTGGCATATTTTACTTGGAATTTAAGCTGAAGATCTTTTTATATATTTGTTAGCAGTGGGACCTTGGCTAT
Organism: Cephalopachus bancanus; assembly: GCA_027257055.1. NCBI lineage: Eukaryota > Metazoa > Chordata > Mammalia > Primates > Tarsiidae > Cephalopachus > Cephalopachus bancanus. Next base: position 657,057 of record JAPVLO010000180.1, read on the forward strand.
TTCAGCAAGTATTTTTTGAGTAATTTCTCTTGGATAGTATGCTGGAGGTGATGAGGGGTAAGGAAGAAATGTAAGGCCCGATTCATGCTCTTTTTTTTTTTTTTTTTTTTAAGTTGGAGTCTCACTCTGTTGTCCAGACTGGAGTGCAGTGGCATAATCAGCTGCTCCCAAGACCCGTATCAATAAAAACCTGAGCACAGCAGGATTCCAAAAGCCCAGTACGCAGATGTCAACTGCTCCCAGCCACCGCAGCCTTGACCTGCTGGGCTCAGGCGGTAATTCTGCCTCAGCCTTCCAAGTAGCCGGAACTGCAGGTGTGCGCTACCATGCCCAGCTAGTTTTTGATTTATTGTAGAGATGAGGTCTCGCCAAGTTGCCCGGGCGGGTCTCAAACCCACGGACTCAGGCAATCCACTCACCTCAGCTCCCAAAGTGCAGGATTACAGGCTGAGCCACCAAACCCGGCTCCAATTCATGCTTCTCAGGAAGAAACTACCTGGGGAGATATCATATATATTACAGAAAAGCATCCTTTCAACTTTTACATAATGAAAGCTTTAGGGGAGCAAAGGGGAGTTGTGGGGATAGCTGACTTTGGGAGGGATGATTGAATCAGTTTTGCTGAGATAGTGTTTGTGGCTGCATTGCATGGAAGTTGGTGCTGTTAAAGGGTTCCTGCTTAAAGCATCAGCACACTTTTTCATTTCTAGCATTGGCTTATGCAAGGATCATTGTTACTAACAGAATTCCTGATTTATATAATATATATGTTATACTTGAGTTTAAAAAAACCTTAGGGTTAGTGGTAGAACTGCCCTTCTGGTTAGTGGTTGGACCTGGAAGAAGAGATGTTTGAAAGCAATACGGTAGGATCCATTCCTGACAGATTTACAGAAGGAAGAGCTGAAAGCCAAGGGTGTCTGATGATGCACAGTGCCAGGTCAAGGCACTGGGACTCTTGGGAGGCAATTGCGTACTGGGCTTTTGGAATCCTACTATGCTCAAGTTTTCATTGATACGGGTCTTGGGAGCAGCTGTTATGTGTATTGTGTGCTTGTGTCATCCTTGGCAGAAATCATTGTGGAAGAGCTGCCATTGGGTCTCAGTTTTCTACTTTGCTTTCTGGCAAGAGTACCTCAGTGGCTGCTCATCTCACATGGCTGACCTTGTTCCTGCCGGGCATTCCAGCAGCCTGGGGCATGGCTCTTCCTTGCAGAGAGCACTCTGTGGCTTCCTGAGGGAGTGAACTTGGGCAGGGTGTCTGCCCCTGGAGCTCTGGCCACGTCTCTGTGCGGTGTCCCTGGGCTCTGGCTTTCCCCTGTCCTGTCTCCCCTGGACCGGAGTTGCTGCTCCCACTCTGTGAGACTGCCTTGAAGGCCCAGCGCCTGCTCAGGAATGCCACTTCCCGCTCATTGGTCCCCAGCTGTTTTGGGTTTCATAGGGGTTCTTCACAGCTGGGAAGTCCCCTGAGACTTTTTGAGCATGGCTGTGTAATCACTGACTGTTTACATGCCTCTTTTGCTTTTTTTCTTTTTTGAGTTGGAGTCTTGCTCTGTCGCCCAGGCTGGAGTATGGTGGCACGATTGTAGCTAACGCAGACGCAGCCTCCTGAGCTTAGGCAATCCTTCCGCCTCAGCCTCCCAAGTAACTGGAAACATAGACACGCGCTGCCATGCCTGGCTAAATATTTTGATTTATTGTAGAGAGGAAGTCTTGCCATGCTGCTCAGCTGATCTTGAACCCCTGGGCTCAGGCAGTCCTCCAACCTCTGCCTCCCCAAGTGCTGGGATTAGAGGAAGGAGCCACCGCATATCCCTAGGGTTTGGAGAGAAGAAGGGGAAGGAGGCACTGCGCCTTGTGCTCTGCTGGCCATCTCGACTTTTCCTGCTGACATTCCGTCCATCTCTCCAGATGGTCTGGGAGGCTTTATTCATGTTGTTGTAGGAGAGTTCCCGGTGGTCCTGGGCTGAGCAGTTACCTTTGTTTAGTACTCGATTTTGTGGTCTAGCCTAGCTGCTGTGAAAATAAAGTTTCTTTCCTACGAAGCAGTAGAAAATAGGCAAAGGATCTGTAATGGTCTCATTTACAGCAAGAGAAATGCACATTAAAATCTTGAAAAACTAGCCAGGCTCGGTGGCTCAGCCTGTAATCCTGCGCCTTGGGAGGCTGAGGTGAGTGGATTGCCTGAGCCCGTGGGTTCGAGACCCGCCTGGGCAATTTGGTGAGACCTCATCTCTACAATAAATCAAAAAACTAGCCGGGCATGGTAGCGTGTGCCTTAGTTCTAGCTACTTGGAAGGTTGAGGTGGAAAGATCGCTGGAGCCCAGCAGGTGGAGGCTGCGGTGGCCGGGAGCGGCCACTGCACGCCAGTCTGGGCGACAGAGTGAGACTCTGACTCAAAAAAAAAAAAAATATTGAAAAACTTTTGTCTTCATCTGTCAGTTGGCAAGGGTCAGAAAGTTCGGTCAAACGGTGGTGGCTGTGGGTGGGGCAGTAGGTGCTGCTGGCAGGAGTGCAAGTTGCCTTGGCAGCAGCAGACAGCCAGCAGTGTCTTTCAGAACTGGAGATGCACGCGCCCTTTGACCCAGCCACTCTGTTTCTCTGGATTGATCATGATTGTATACTCATACATGTGTGAAATATTTTATGTACTTAGGTAAGTACTAGTGTAAGATATATGTAATATATAATACATATACTTTGTATCATTCTCTTATTGGAGAATGATTTGTGGTAGTAGAAAACTGTCAGCTACCTAAATGCTCATAAATATGGGGTATATTAAATTAAATGGATTTTTAAAAATTCATTTACTTTTTCTTTTACTTTAGATTCAGGGGATACTCATACATGTCCGTTACATGGACTTAGTGAGTCATGGTGGGAACAGGGTCTCAGGTGGTCCATTCCCCAGGTAGTGAACATCGTGGCCCATAGGTTGTTTCTGAACCCTAACTCCCCTCCCTCCTACCCCCTAATTGGTGTCTCCAGTGTCTGTTATTTCCATCTCTGTGACGGTTTAGATCACACATTACGAGTGAGAACCTACGGTGTTTGGGTTATGTTTCTGAGTCAGTTCACTTAAAATGATGATCTCCAGCTTCATCCATGTTGCTGCAAAGGACATGATTTCATTCTTTTTAAAGGCTGCTAAAATATTATATATATATGAATATTATACAGTTGTGAAAAGCTATGAAGTGCGTCATGTATATGTTGATATGTGGGACTGGCAGTAAAGAAGCACATATCAAATGCTGTAGTTTGTATAAAAAGAGGAAGAATATGTGTTTGTATATACACACAGAATGTATGTGGAATAATACCCAAGAAACTGGTAATATTTTCTCTGAATTGAGAAACTAGGTGGTTGGAAGGCAGGGTGGGAGGAAGGCTTTTCATTGTATAGCTTTTGAATCCTTTGTGTTTTATACCCTATTACTGGCTTAGAAAATAAAATAAAAATTAAAAAGTCTGACTTAAATTTTGCCAGGAAGCTCTATGATAATGGTGTCTCATTGTTGCCTTATCTGGTGGGTGGGGCAGGGAGGTTGATTCCAAAGTGAAATTTTGTTCTTTGAAAATTCTTGAACCTAATTAAACTCCCAGAGTAAGTTGTTTTAATTGATTGCTTTTAAGGTACCACAAGAAAGGTAAAATACTGGTCTGCTTAATTCAGAACAAATTTTCTTTTGAGCTGGTGTCGTTTCATCCTATTAATTTTAACAAAGCATAGAGAAGGAAAGTTGAACCTGTGGTAGAGCTGGAAAGCTCATACTGAAATTGCTCAAGCTGATTAATGTTTATATACCTAGCCCTGAATTGTACCCCACATCTTTATAATAAATAAATTAATTAATTTTAAAAAAAAAGAAATTGCTCAAGCCACAAGCCAGCACTCTCTCCACTAACCCATTTTGAGCCTCACACTCAGGTGTTTATCCAGTACACTAATGTTAGGCCTACAACCCTAAGTGCTGGTTAGCACGAGTCCTCCGATAAACAGCAGACTGTACACAAGTTGTCAATGTCCTTTTTATTTTAAAAAAATATCATATTGAGTCATATTCAGGGGTCACAGGGATTATTGTACAGTAAAAATTGTACAGTAAAAAAGAAATAGTATGCCCATAAGTCGGTGGCAGTTTCTTGCACACTCCTCAGAATTCAAGAAATACAGTACACAAGTGACAATTTCTTGTATACTCCTCAGAGTTAATGAAGTTAACGCATAATCCCCAAAGGACCTTAATACCTTACATATTTTGCTTTTTATTGAAGAAGACAGTTCAATTTTGAATAATAATTGAAAGGATGAATTTATTTGGGGAAGCTAGTCCAAGTGAAGGAGGTTCTGGGACACCAAGTAGCTAGAATGTGAGGTCTTAAATTCTCGTTGATGAAGTAATAAAATATAGGTGATGAAGTAATTTGATATGTAAAAATAATCTTAGAGATTGTGAAAGAAAGTACCTGTTAGTCTGATTTGTTGACACCTTTCTGGGATATGTAAATTAGGGAATTGAACTTTTTTGGTTGATTTTAAAGAACTTTTTATTTTGAAATAAGTATGGACTCATAAGAAGTTGCAACAACAGCACAGAGAAGTCCTGTGCACCATTCCCCCAGCGTCCCCATTGTTATTATAACTATAAGACAGTGTGGGGGGCCAGCAGGTTGGTGTTGGCACAGTACAGTAGGCCAGAGTCCATGCTTGAAGTTCTCCCGTTTTACTTGCACTCATCTTTTCTCGTGTGTGTGTGTGTGTGTGTGTGTGTGTGTGTGTGTGTGTGTGTGTAACTTTGATGTTTTTGCTTTGCGTGCGGATTCATGTGACCATTCCCACAGACGGTCACAGAAGTTTCCATGTCTGTGGACGAGCCTCCTTGCACTGCCCCCTTGCAGCCCCTCTGGCCTTGTCTCCATGCTCTGGTGTGACCAGCGGTCTGTTCTCCATCTCTGAAGTTTCATCACATCTTGAGTGTTAGGTTAGTGGAGTTGTAGTAGGTAACATTTTTTTTTTGCTTGTTTGCCAAGACTTTTAAATAAAAAGTGTAAAGATACAGAAAAGTAGAGAGAATAGTGTCTTTACCACTTAGTCCCCCATCCAGAGTTTATGATTGCTAGTAACTTGCCATATTTGCTTTGTCTCTAATTTTTCTGAGCCATTTGAGAGTAAGTTGCAGACATGCAACTTTTACCCCCTTTTTTTACCCTGAATACTTAAGCACAAGTCTCCTAAGAATCGGGTCATTCTCCTAGGGAATCACACGACTTCACCCCACCTCAGTGCATAATACCTTCCACTGCTCAGTCCATACCAAGCTTCCTTCATAGTCTCAAGACTGTCTTTTAGAGTAGTTCCCCCCCCTTTTCTTTCTTTTCCCAAATCTGGGTTCAGTCAAGATTCATACATGACATTTGGCTGTTATATCCCTTTAGACTATTTTATTTCAATTAGTTACTTAATTAATTTTGAGACAAGGCTTTACTCTGTCGCCCAGGCTGGAGTATAGTGCCATGATCATGGCCTCTAACTCTTGTGCTCAAGAGAGCCTCCTGCCATAGCCTCCTGAGTAGCTGGGACTACAGGTGTGTGCCACCACATCCAGCTAATCCTTCCCACCCCTCCCCTTCCCTCCCCCTTTCCTTCCGCAGGGTCTTGCTTTGTTGCCCAGGCTGCCAGTCTCAAACAATCCTCCTACCTTGCCCACCCAAAGTGCTGGGATAACAGGTGTGAGCTTCCACGCCTGGCCAGTCTCCTTTGGTTTAGAGCAGCTCTCTCATGTATATACTTTTTTTCTGCGATAATTTTTGAAAAGTCTAGAATGGTTGTTCTTTACAATAACCTATCTTCTGCATTTGTCTGAATATTTCCTTATGGGGTCATCTGACTTGTTTCTCTATCTCTAGCTTTTTGGTTTTGAGCACTTAAAGCATTTTATAATTTTTATTCTTCTAAATTTGTTAAATTAAGATGTGTTTTATGACCCAGAATGTGGTCTGTCCTGGTGAGCATTCTACGTGAGCTTTATAAGAATATGTATTCAGCAGCTGTTGAATGAAGTAGCCTATAGATGTCAATTATATCCAGTTGATAGATGATGTTGTTGATTTCAGCTGTGTCTTTACTCTTTTTCTGCTTGACCATGGGCCTGACCGTTTCTGATAGAGGGTTGTTGAAGTCTGCAACTGTAATGGTTAGTTCATCTGTTTCTCCTGGTTGTTCTATCAGTTTTGGCCTTGAGTATTTTGATACTCACTTGTCAGGTACAGACACATTAAGGACTGTCATGTCTTCTTGGAAAATTGACTTTTTATCAATACGTAATACTTCTCCTTCTCCCTGATAATTTTCCTTGCTCTGAAGGCTGCTCTGTCTAAAACCAATGTGGCTACTTTTACTTGCGTTTCCTTAGTTAGCATTGTGTGTCTTTCTCCATCTCTTTACTTTTAATCAGTGTGGGTCTTATTTTTTGATTCACTCTGATAATCTGTCTTTTAATTAGAGTATGTTTTTTTTTTTTTGAGTTGGAGTCTCACTCTGTCACCCAGACTGAGTGCAGTGGCCGCTCCTGGCCACCGCAGCCTCGACCTTCTGGGCTCCGGCGATCCTTCTGCCTCAGCCTTCCAAGTAGCTGGAACTACAGGCGCGCGCTACCACGCCTGGCTAATTTTTGGTTTATTGTAGAGATGAGGTCTCGCCAAGTTGCCCAGGCGGGTCTCGAACCCGCGGGCTCAGGCAATCCACTCACCTCAGCCTCCCAAAGGCAAGGGATTACAGGCTGAGCCACTGAGCCCCGCTAGTTAGAGTATTTAAGCATTGATATTTAAAGTGATTATTGGTATGTAGTTAGATTAGTGTGTCCTATATTTGTCACTATTTCCTATTCATTGTCCTTGTTTTTTATTCCTTTTTTTGGTCTTATACTCTTTTTCTGCCCTTTGTGGTTTTAATTGAATATTTTATGTGATTCCATCTTCTTTCTTAACATACCAATTACACCTCTTTTTTTGCTTCTTAAACGGTTATCTTAGCGTTTGCAATATACATTTAATAAGCAATCCAAGTCTTTCAAATAACACTCTAACAGATAACACTACCACTTCACAGAAGGCGCAAGTACCTCTTAATAACAAAGTGTTTCTAATTCTTCCTGCCTGCCTGTCATATCATTGCTGTCCTTCATTTCATTTATACATAACCTGTAATCACTTGATTCTGAGTATATAACCTTTGAGATGAACTACTTTCACTTACAATAATGCCCTTGAGATCTGTCCAAGTTATTGGGTGTATCAATAGTCTGTTTCTTTTATTCCATTGGATGGATGTACCAATTTGCTCATCTGTTTGTTGAAGGACTGTTTCGACTGTTTCCAGTTTGAATTATGACAAAGCTGTGGCTTATTTGTGGTTTGTTGTTAACTTTTCATTTCTCTGGTATTAAAGGCTTGAAGGGCAACTGCTGGGTTGAATGGTACATATTTAACTTTATGCGAAACTACGGAACCATTTTCCAGAGTGACTGTACCATTTTAAATTCCCACTGGACTAGCTACATAGGAAAGATCCAGTTTCTCCACATCCTCAGCGGCATTTGGTTCTGTCGGTATTGTAGTTTTAATTTGCAGTTCCCTAATGGCTAGTGATGTTGGAGTGTCTTTTCGTGTGTTTCTTTCTACTTGCACATCTTCTTTGGCGGTCTGCTACAATCCTTTGCACATTTTCTAGTTGGATTATTTGTTTTCTTACTCTTATGTTTAGCAAGTTCTATATATCTTCTGGATACAAGTTCGTTGTTGGACATGTGATTTTCACATATTTTCTTCCCATCTGTGGCTTGCCTTTTCATCCTCTTAATGAGGTCTTTTACAGACTAAAAGTTTCTAGTTTTGAAGAACCCCATTTATCAGTTTTTCTTTGATGAATGTGCTTTTGTGTCATGTCTGTGGACTCTCCTCCTAGCCCTAGGCTACGGAGATTTTCTCCACTAAAAGTTTTATAGTTTTATGTTTTACATTTAGATCTAAGATCCATTTTGAGTTCGTTTTTGTGTAAGGAATGAGGCTTTTTAAGTCAGGGTGCTTTTTTATGCCTGTTGTTCATTTGTTCTAGTGCAATTTGTTGAAAAGCTTGTTTTCCTCTATTGAATTGTTTCTGCACCATTGATAAAAATTGACTGGGTCTGCTTTTGTGGATTTATTTCTGGATTTTCTGTTTTGCCTTATTGATCTGTGTGTCTGTCACTACTTTAATTTGAACTTAATTCTCTTTTCTAAGTCTTGTAATGCTTGTTAGTAACCTAATACAATGACAGAAATTTAGATTTTGGGAGATATCAAATTTAGTAATCTATATTGTGTCATTAAACTGTATCAGATCTTTAGTAATCTATATTGTGACATTAAACTGTATCAGATCTAGATTTTCTTGAGCTTGCTAGTTGTGTGCCTCAGTAAAGAAGAATGCACATTCTTTATTTTTTATATTTTTTATGTTCAAGGGGCTCACGTTGCAGTTTCATTACATGGGTATATTACGTGATGGTGAGGTGTGGGCTTCTGGTAAGCCTGTCATCCCAATGATGAGCATGGTTCACAATGAGTAGTTCTCAGTCCTTGACCCCCCTCCACTTTCAGAGGCCCCAGTGTCTGTGTCTCCTGTCTTCATGTCCGTGTGTACCCCCTATTTAGCACTCACAGGTGAGAACATGTGGTGTTTGGTTTTCTGTTTCTGTGTTAGTTCACTTAATAAGGGCTTGCAGCTGCATTTGCATTGCTGCAAAGCACTTGATTTCATTCTGCTGTGCAGTCCATAGTGTGCATGTACCATGTTTTCTTTATCCTGTACACTATTGGTTCCATATTTTTGCTATTGTAAATAATGCTATTGTAAATAATCTTACCACATTATTTACAATAGTGCAGATATCTTTTTGGTAGAATGATTTATGCTCCTTTGGGTTATACCTAGTAGTGGGATTACTGGGTTTTCTTACCATTACCCTAGTTATGCTGGTGACATTGTTTTCCATGTAGGTTAACAAACTGAATCTGAATAGGAAATGGACTAGTGAAGGAAATCAAACAAATTTTAAATAAAAGTAATATATGGACATAGGGTCTCGAAAAGTCAAATAACATGAACTTAAAGTAAAAAAAAACTGTACCCTCCCCACTCCGGAGTCCTATTCCCTTAGAGGTGGCCACTTGGAAATCTGTCAGCTGTGGCTTCTCGCTATTTAATTCCGTGTTTATAACTAGTAAGCTTTTGCTGTTGTTTTCGTTTGTTTGGAGACAGGGTCTTGCTCTGTCACCCAGGCTGGAGTGCAGTGGTGCAATCACAGCTTACTGCAACTTCAACCTCCTGGGCTCAGGGGATACTGTTGTTTTTTGATTTAGTAGATTTAATAGATATTTTCTATTGGCTCCCTGCCTATTATGGAAGATGAAGATTTAGTACTCTTAGACCTCCTCCCCCACTTTTTTTCCTAGAATCTTTTCAGTATAGTTACCTCACAATTTTTGGTTCAATCTTTATTGAGCATGTATGTCATAGTGATTACATAAATATTGATTACATAAATATTGATCATATATATGAATTGAGTCATATACTATGATTACATGAGCTTTCTTGAACAATTTTTGGTTTTCTCAAAGTTACATAGTCTTTAAAAAGTTATTTATTTTCTGTGTAACTATTATTCTTTACTTACAAATTCTCCTATAGTATTTTAGCACTTCACAGAATAAGGTCAGGCACATCAAGTGACCTATCAGTTCTGTTTTTTCTTTTGGGGGTCTGGGAACCATGTTGATGTGTGTCCCAGCCTGCTGCAGGGCTCTTTTCCTGTGACTTCACCACTGCTCTGTGCCGAATCCTGTCTCCTGAATTCCGTGTCTTCTTCTTCACTTACCCTTCGTTTGGGAGGAGTATGTCTTCTAATAGCTTCCTGAATATGGGTGCCTAGGAGTTTTTTTTTTTGAATCTTGGTAAGTCAGAAAATGTCTTTATTCTAACTTCATACTTAATTGGTAGCTTGGCTAGCTATAGAGTTCTAGTTAAATTATTTCCTAATATTTTAAAGGCTAGCTATAGAGTTCTAGTTAAATTATTTCCTCCTAATATTTTAAAGGCATTACTTCCCTCTGAACTAGCTTTCTGTATTGCTGCTGAGAGGTTGAGAATTCATTCTTCTCTTTTTTTTATAATCAATATTTTTTATTATGATATTGTGGGGTACAGTTAAGGGTTAGGTATACAGATATGCTTCGTTCAGGCACCCTTGTTGATAAGAGGTGTCTCCCCGTCCCCGGACAGATATTTACTGCCATTAATCCCGTTACCATTAATTTAATACCATTAATTCTTCTCTTTTTAAAAATTAATATATAAGCCAGGCTTGGTGGCTCAGCCTCTAATCCCGTGACTTTGGGAGGATGAGGTGAGTGGATTGCCTGAGCCCGCAGGTTCGAGACCCGCCTGGGCAACTTGGCGAGACCTCATCTCTACAATAAATCAAAAACTAGCCGGGCATGGTAGTGCGCGCCTGTAGTTCCAGCTACTTGGAAGGCTGAGGCGGAAGGATCGCCGGAGCCCAGCAGGTCAAGGCTGCAGTGGCCGCACTGCACTCCAGTCTGGGTGACAGAGTGAGACTCCAACTAAAAAAAAAAAAAAAAAAAATATATATATATATATATATAAAACAGACAGGAGAGAGGGTAATATAATAACCGCCCATGGATGTAGTGCCTGTTTCAGCAAATCTACACACTTGCCACGTGTGCATCTTCTCTCCTTCTCTTCCTTCCCTTTGCTGCTTAAGAAAGTATTTATTGAATCTGCTGGGGCCCCTCTCTGCCTTTTCTGATTTACTAGAATTTGCTGTTTATTTTGTTTTGGTACATTTATTTTGTTTAATAATAGATATGAGTAAACCCATAACATTGTTTACATGTTTATAAACAAAGTTATGCCATGTATATTATTATGTAGGTTGTTTTTTTTTTTTTTTTTTTTTTTTTGAGTAGGAGTCTTACTCTGTCGCCTAGACTGGATTGCAGTGGCATGCTCACAGCCATTGCAGCCTCGACCTGCTGGGCTTAAGTGATCCTTCCACCTCAGCCTTCCAAGTAGCTGGAACCACAGACGTGCACCACCATGCCCGGCGAATTTTTTGATTTATTGTAGAGACGAGGTCTCACCATGTTGCCCTTGCTGGTTTCAAACCCTTGAACTCAGGCAATGCTTTTGCCTCTGCCTCCCAAAGTGCTGGGATTATAGGCGAGAGCCACCACACTCAGCTATGTAGGTTTCTTTTGAGGAATTTTTACATTTTTGAGGTGAATTCATTTTGTTAATTGTAGCAGCTCTGGCTCATTCTTTTTTACTAGTGTATTGCATTCTTTTGTAAGATTATATTAAGCAATTTTAAATAGCTAAAAATACATAAAGTACCAGATACTTGGAAGGCTGAGGTGGAAGGTTCACCTAAGCCCAGCAGTTTGAGGCTGCAGTGGCCGTGAACGTGCCACTGCACTCCAGCCTGGACAACAGAGTGAGACTCCAACTCCAAAAAAAAAAAAACCAAAAAACATAAAGTAGCTTTAGAATAGAGTATGGTAAGTAAGGAATTTATATATTTTAGGATATTTCTTTATAGCATTTTAAAACTGGGTTTAACAATACCTATTTTAAGAAATTAAACGGTGTGATTAGCTGGCTTAATTTAGTAGCTTAAATTGGAGTCAGCTGTTATTGAGGGTCCTGTCAGGGCAGGTGATTAACAAACCAGATCAGTGTTTCTCACTCATATGCAAGGGCCCAGCTTCCCAAATCTGGGCCTCCGGAACTTCTGACTGACCGGCTTCCAGTGGTGGCTTCCACGATCTCCTCTTTGGTTTGGTTAATTTGCTGGAGTGGCTCACAGAACTCGGGAACACATTTACTGATGTGTTAGGAAGGATCCTATGAAGGATGCAGATGAAGGACAAGGTGTGAGAAGGGGCGGGGCTTCCGTGCCCCCAGACATCAACCTCTAGGACCCTCCGCTGCGCCCAGCTCTTCTGTAGCTCCTGAAAACTGTCCGTGTTTTTTTGTTTTTTTTTAGTTGGAGTCTCACTCTGTCGCCCAGGCTGGAGTGCAGTGGCATGGTCATGGCTACCACAGTCTCGACTTGCTGGGCTCCGGCGATCCTTCTGCCTCAGCCTTCCGAGTAGCCAGAACAATAGGTGTGCGCTACCATGCCGGCTAACTTTTTATTTTTTATTATAGAGATGAGGGCTCGCCAAGTTGCCTGGGCTGGTCTTGGGCCCGTGGGCTCAGACAATCCACTTGCCTTGGTCTCCCAAAGTGCTGGGATTTCAGGCTTCAGTCACCATGTCCAGCCTCTTTTGTGTTTTTATGGAGACTTCATGATGTAGGCAAGGTTGCCCACTGTGTAGACATGTGTCTGGACACAAAGGGTATGAGCTCATACTGATCTAGTAGGAAGCTCCCAAGACCTGTCTGTTCAGATCTTTTCTTGGCCTCTCTGTGCAGCGATCTTTCCCCAGGGTATGGAATGAGGGTCTTGGGACCTACCCTCAGTTTAAAGTCCTGCCTAGGCAGCAGAAGGGAGGACTGGAGGAGGTCAGAGAGAGTGGACCAGTCTCCTGAGGCCAGCCCCTGTGGCCTGAGGCCCTGACATCATAACAGACTGCAGCAGGGCTGATAGCTACAAATAATTGTAATATCACAGCTTCCACAAAGAACATGGAAGCCATGCTTCTAAATCTGGCTGTGGCTTAAGCGCCTTTGTGGAATGAGGAGGGATATATGTAAGAAGGCCGATCACTTGCTCATGTATGTTTTCTCCTACCTGAGCCACCTCTGGTCACTGAGCCCATAGTTGCCTTTCATTGTGATGGTCATTTTAAAATAGTGCCATTTATTCATCTTATTTTCTTTTTATTTTTGAGTCGGAGTCTCAATCCATCACCCAGCCTGGAGTGCAGTGGCACACTCGCAGCCACCCCAGCGTTGACCTGCTGGGCTCCGGCTGTCCTTCCACCTCAGCCTTCCAAGTAGCTAGAACTGCAGGTGTGCACTACCATGCCTGGCTAATTTTTTATTTATTGTAGAGACGAGGTCTTGCCGAGTTGCCCGGGTGTGTCTCAAACCCGTGGGCTCAGGCAATCCACTTGCCTCGGCCTCCTGAAGTGCTGGGATTACAGGCTGAGCCACTGAGCCTTAGCCTTTTTGTTTTTTTTGAGACAGGGTCTCACTCTGTCTCCCAGACTGGAGTGCAATGGTACATTCCCAGCTCACCTCAACCTTGGCCTCCTGGGCTCAGGTGATTCTTCTGCCTCAACCTCCTAAGTAGCTGGGACTACAGGTGCGGACCACCATACCTGGATAGTTTTTGTATTTTATTTTCTTTTATTTTTTAGAGATGAGATCTCACTATGTTGCCTTGGCTGGTCTTGAACTCCTAGGCTCAAGCAGTTCTCCTGTCTCGGCCTTCCAAAGTGCTGGGATTATAGGTGTAAGCCACTCTGCCCACCCAGTTTATAGTTTTTTATATGTAGGAAAAATTTGATGACTATTTTGAACAAGTTTGAAGATTTTTTTCCCATTTCTTTAATAGGTTGTCTTGTGGAAATGCAGGTGTAAGGACAAGGTATCTACCAGGTTAGAAGATGGGATCAAACAGCAGCAGAATCGGTGATCTTCCTCAAAATGAATACTTAAAGAAGTTATCAGGCACAGAATCTGTCTCTGAGAATGACCCTTTCTGGAATCAACTTCTCTCATTTTCTTTCCCCGCACCGACTAGCAGGTAAGAGATTGCATGGAGGTCTAAATTTTGTATAGAGTGCCATATGAACTTACTGATTTTTTAAAAAATGTTTTGAAATGTTCTGTCTGTCATACATGTACAGTGGAAAACCCAAAAGGTTTGAAAAGTAGGAAATAAACTTTTTTCTTTCTCCACTTAGCCACCTCCCTTCTCCAGAGATGATCACTGATAGAAGTTTCTTCTTGGCAACCTCTTTCAGGTCCCCTCCCAATGTGGGAGATTTTCTATCTTCTTAATAAAGCCTACTTTCTCACCAAAAAAAGAAATTTCTTCTAAAGATAGTGCAGATGTTTAAACTTACATCCCATGTGGTTTTAAAGTCAATGATTGCATAACCACACATGCCATGTGTCACTTGCTTTTTTCCTCCAAGTATATTTTGTATATGTAGCACATCTGCAACTGCCTTATTCTTTGCTTTTTTGTTTGTTTTTGGTAGAGATAGGATCTTGCTGTGTTGCCCAGGAAGGTTTTAAATTCCTGGGCTCAAGTGATTCTCCTGCCTCAGCCTCTTGAGTAGCTGGGGTTACAAATTTGAGCCACTCTGCCTGGTCTTTTTTTACTCTTTTAAATGACTGCAGAGTATCTGTAGAATGTTTAATTGTTTTTCTGTTGATGGACATTTTGATTGTTTCTAGGCTCTTGTTATAATAGATAATGTCGCATACATCATTTCTTATGCATATAAAATATCTATAGTATAAATTTCTTGAAGTGGAATTGTTGAGTCAGAGTATATGTGCATTTGTAATTTTGGCAGATATGCCAGACTGTGCTCCATGAAAGCTGTGCCAATTTGTGCGCCTACCAGCAATGTGTGGGAGGTCTCTTTCCCTGCACCCTAGATGATTTGATACATTTTTAGACTTTTGACCTTTGCCAACGTGATAGGTGAAAAACAATATCTCATTATTGAAAAAATTTTTTATTTTAAACATGTGGGTTACAATTCAGGGTTAGATGTACAAATGTTCATTATGCATGTATCCTTGTTGACAAGGTATGCCCCCCCTCCCCTGGTGGTTTTCCACTACTGCCAGTCCTGCTCCCGCCTTCCCCTGGCAGTTTCCCACTACTGCCAATCCCTTTCTTACAGTATCACGATAGTTGTTCAAGGTTCGCTTATGATTGAGAACATGTGATACTCAGGTCTTTGTTTCTGTGATAGACCACTCAGTATTATACCCTCTAAGTCCATCCAAGTTGCTGCCAAGTTCATAATTTTGTCCATCTATTTCGATGGGCAGCACAGTTGGTTCCATGTTTTTGCTATTGTGAATAATGCTGCAATAAACATGCATGTGCAGGTATCTTTTTCATAGAGTTATTTGAGTTCCTCTAGGTATATTCCCAGTAGGGGGATTACGGGGTTGTTTGGGAGATTGATTTTTAGGACTTTAGAAATCACCACACTGTTTCCACAGAGCCTATACTAGTTTACACCCCCACCAACAGTGTAGAAGTGTTCCCTTTCACCACATCCTCTCCAGCATCTTTTGTTTTTTGTTATTGATGATGGCCATCCTGACTGGAGTTAGGTGGTATTGCAGTATGGTTTTAATTTGCATTTCTTTGATGACTAGTGAGGCTGAGCAATTTTTTAGTGTCTATTGGCTGCTCATATGTCTTCTTGAGAAGTGTCTATTCATATCTTTTGCCCACTTTGTAATGGGGCTGTTTGTTTTTTTCTTTTCGGCATGTTTGAGTTCCTTGTAGACTCTAGATGTTAGACCTTTGTCAGATACACAGTCGGCAAATGTTTTTTTCCCAGTCTGTGGGCTGTCTCCCCGCTCTCTCAATGGTTACTTTGACTTTGCTGAAGCTTTTCTGTTTGATGAGGTCCCACTTGTCTGTCTTATGTCTTATGGCATGGGCACTTGGGTTTTTGATCAGGAATTGGTTGCCAGTTCCAATTTCCATAAGGGTGTCTCCTGCATTTTCTAAAGTTCTTATAGTTTGAGGTTTTATGTTTAAGTCTTTGATTCATTTAGATTTGATTTTTTTGTGTGGAAATAGGTAGGGGTCTTGTTTTAATCTCCTGCATGTGGTCAGCCAGTTTTCCCAACCTCAGTGTTGGTGGTGGAGGCTTTGTTGAAGATGAATTGGTTGAGAAATTAAGGCTTTGCTTCTGGAATGTGTATCCTGTTCCTTTGGTCTATATGCCTGTTCTTGTATCAATACCAGGCTGTTTTGATTATTATTGCTTTATAATAAAGCTTAAAGTATGGGACTATGATGCCTCCCGCTTTGTTTTTTTTTTGCTGAGTATTGTTTTGGCTATTTGTGGTTGTTTATGTTGCCATATGAATTCCTGTATTGTCATTTCCAGGTCTGAGAGGAATGCTGCTGGTAATTTAATGGGTATAGTGTTAAATCTGTAGATTGCCTTGGGTAGGATGGACATCTTAACAATGTTGATTCTTCCAATCCATGAGCATGGAATATTTTTCTGTTTGTTTGTGTCATCTTTGATTTCTTTGAACATTGTTTTGTAGTTTTTGTTGTAGAGGTCTTTGACTTCTGTGGTTAGGAAGATGCCAAGGCATTTCATTTTTCTTGCGACTATTGTGAATGGGATTATGCTTTTTATTTGGGTTTCTGTTTGTTTATTGTTAGCGCATAGGAGTGCAACTGTCTTTTGCACATTTATTTTATATCCTAAGACTTTGCCAAAGTTCTTTATCACTGCAAGGAAGTTTTTGACAGATTCTCTTGGATTTTCAAGGTATGGAATCATGTCATCTACAAAGATGGATAACTTAATTCCTCTTTTCCTGTTTGGATACCCCTGATTTCCTTCTCTTGTCTGATTGCTCTAGCTAGGACTTCCAATACTATGCTAAAGAGGAGGGGTGAGAGTGGGCATCCTTGTCTTGTTCTGGATTTCAGGGGAAATGGTTCCAATTTCTGTCTGTTTAGCAGTATTTTGTCTGTGGATTTCTTGTAGATGACTCTTACATTTTGAGGTATGTTCCATCTATGCCTAGATACTAGAGGGTTTTTATCAAGAAGGGGTCCTGGATTTTATCAAAAGCTTTTTCTGCATCTAATGATATAATCATGTAGTTTTTGTCTTTACATCTGTTGGTGTATTTAACTATGTTTATGGTCCTGCGGATGATGAACCAGCCCTGCATCCTGGGGATGAAGCCTACTTGGTCATGGTGGATGATTTTTGAGATATGTTGTTGGATCCGATGTGCTAGAATCTTGTTGAGAATTTTAACATTTATGTTCATCAAGGATATTGGCCTGTAGTTCTCTTTTTTTGTGGGATCTTGACCCTGTTTGGGTATCAGTGTGATATTAGCTTCATAAAATGATTTAGGGAGAGTTATCTTTCTTGATTGCCTGGAATACTTTCAATAGGATTGGTATCAGTTCCTCCTTGTACGTTTTGTAGAATTCTGCTGGAAAGCCATTTGGTCCAGGGCTTTTTTTGGTAGGTAGTTTTCTTATAACATAGTTGATTTCCTGGGTTGTTATTGGTCTATTTAGGGTCTTGATTTCTTCTTGTTTCAACCTGGGTAGATTGTGTGATGTCATAAAATTCTACATTTCGTGTAGGTTTTCGAGTTTGTTTCCATACAGGTATACAAAGTAATCTCTGATAATCTTTGTATTTCTTCAGGGTTGGTTGTGACTTGATCTTTTGCATTTCTGATTATGTTTATTTGGGCTGTTTCTCTCTTTTCCTTGATCATTCTATCTAGGGGTCCATTAATCTTGTTTATTCTTTCAAAAAACCAGATTTTGGTTTCACTGATTTTTTTTGTATTTTGTCTTCTGTGTCATGAATTTCAGCTTTTATTTTAGTGATCTGAATTCTTCTGCTGAAGTTAGGGTTTTGGTGGTCTTACCTTTCTGGCTTCCATAGATGATTTGTTCTGTTGTTAACTTGTGATCTTTCCATTTTCTTAATGTGTGTTCATAGAGATATAAATTCCCCTCTTTAGTACTGCTTTCATGGCATTCCAGAGATTTTGATAAGATGTTTCTTTGTTTTCATTTGTTTCCATGTATTTTTTTTTTTTTTTTTGAGTTGGCATCTCACTCTGTTGCTCAGACTGGAGTGCAGTGGCATGCTCCCAGCCACCACAGCCTCGGCCTGCTAGGCTCCGGCGATCCTTCCACCTCAGCCTTCCAAGTAGCCAGAACTACAGGTGTGTGCTACCACGCCCAGCTAATTTTTTATTTATTGTAGAGACAAGGTCTTGCCAAGTTGCCCAGGCAGGTCTCGAACCCACGGGCTCAGGCAATCTACTTGGCCTCGGCCTCCCAAAGTGCTGGGATTATAGGCTGAGTCACCGAATCTGGCCTGTTTCCAGGTATCTTTTAATCTCTGTTTTGTTTTGTTTTTTTTTGAGTTGGAGTCTCACTCAGTCGCCCAGACTGGAGTGCAGTGGCCGCTCCTGGCCACTGCAGCCTCGACCCTCTGGGCTCTGGCGATCCTTCCACCTCAGCCTTCCAAGTAGCTGAAACTGCAGGCACGCGCTACCACACCCGGCTAATTTTTTGATTTATTGTAGAGATGAGGCCTTGCCAAATTGCCCAGGTGGGTCTCGAACCCGTGGGCTCAGGCAGTCTACTCACCTTGGCCTCCCAAAGTGCTGGGATTACAGGCTGAGCCACCAAGCCCGGCCTAATCTCTGTTTTGATTTCCATGTTGACCCAGGAGTTGTTTAGCATCATAGTGTTCAGTGTCCATGTCTCTGTGGGTTTGGGGGGAACTTTGTTTGTGTTGATATTTATTTTTATTCCACTGTGGTCTGAGAAGGTACGTTGCAGCATTTCAATCTTATGAAATTTGTTTATGCTTGATTTATGGCCAAGGATGTAGTTGATCATAGAGTAAGTTCCATGTGGTGATGAGAGTGGAATGTATATTCCATGGTTGTTGGGTGGAGTATTCTGTAGATATCAATTAAGTCCATTTGGTCAAGCGTCATGTTGAGGTTCCCGGTCTCCCTGCTGACTTTTTGTCTTGATGATCTGTCTAGGGTTGTTAGTGGGCTGTTTAAGTCCCCAGCTATGATAATGCTAGAGCAGTATCATTTTTTAGTTTACCTAGAAGCTGCTTTATGAAAGTTGGTGCTCCTATGTTGGGTGCATATATGTTTAGGATGGCTATTTCTTGTTGGTGGATTGAACCTTTTATCATTATGTAGTGACCTTCCGTATCTTTTTTAATTTTTGAAAGCTTAAAGGGTATTTTTTTCTGATATTAAGATCGTGATTCCTGCTTTCTTTTGTGTTCCATTTGCCTGAAATTTTGTTTCCCATCCTCATACTTTGAGTCTGTGAGCGTCCTTTCTGGTGAGATGAGTCTCTTGGAGACAATATATTGTTGCCTCATGATATTTTATCCATTTTGCCATTCTGTGTCTTTTCAGTGGTGCATTTAGTCCATTCACACTCAGGCTCATTATTGAGATGTGAGAGTTTATCCCTGTCATGAGGTTCTTATAGAGTTTGTTGTTGTTGCTGCCATTTGTTTATTGTCTTTCTTTTGATTTTTGGTTGATTCATGTATGTTTTCAATCTTTTTTTTTTTCTTTGAGTTGGAGTCTCACTCCATTTCCCAGGCTGGAGTGCAGTGGCACACTCACTGCCACCCCTGCGTCAACGTGCTGGGCTCTGGCCATCCTTCCGCCTCAGCCTTCCAAGCAACCAGAACTACAGGCATGTGTGACCATGCCCGACCTGGCTAATTTGTTGATTTATTGTAGAGACTAGGTCTCGCCTAGTTGCCTGGGCTGGTCTTGAACCCGTGTGCTCAGGCAGTCCACTTGCCTCAGCCTCCCAAAGTACTGGGATTACAGGCTGAGACACTTAGCCCTGCCATTTTCAATCTTTTTCCTGTATCTTGTGAAGGGTGTTGTCATTCTATTTTTTTCTTCTGTGTTTAATACTTTCTTAAGAGTTTCTTGTAGAGCCCGTCTGGAGGCAGCATAAACTCTCAGGGATTGAATGTCTGGGAAGGATTTTAATTTTCCATCAATGTTGAAACTTAGCTTAGCTGGGTAGGTAATTCTTTGTTAAAATTGTTTATTTTTGAGAACTTTTAAGATTGGGCTCCAAGCTCTTCTAGCCTAAAGTGTTTCTGTAGATAAATCTGCTGCTATTCTAATTGTTCTTCCCCGCTAGGTAGTTTGATCTTTCTCTCTTGCTGCCTTTAGGATTTTTTTCTTTTTCTTTTTTTTTGAGTCAGAGTCTCACTCTTTTGCCCAGGAGTGCAGCGGCACACTCAAGGCTACTGAAGCCTTGACCTGCTGGGCTCAGGTGATCCTTCCACCTCAGCCTTCTAGGTAGCTGCAACCACAGGCATGCGCCACCACATCCAGCTAATTTTTTGATTTGTTGTATAGACAAGGTCTCGTTATGTTGCTCATGCTGGTCTCGAACTCCTGAGCTCAGGCAATCCTCTTGTCTCCACCTCCCAAAGGATTTTTTCTTTTATACCTACTTTGTGTAGGCGAATTACTTTGTGTCTAGGAATTGGTCTTCTCAATTGTTGTCTTGCAGGGGTTCTCTGAATTTCTTCTGTTTGAATGGTCGCCACACTGATGAGATGAGGGCAGTTTTCTTGGATAATTCCATGGAATGTTTGTTACAGGGTGGTCTCTGTCTCTCTATCTGCCCCAGGGATTCCAGTTAATCTTAGGTTTGGCCTCTTGAAATAATTGCTCACCTCTTGGAGGTTTTGTTCTGTCTTTTAGCTTCTTTTCTATGTTTTTAATAGTTTGGGTTAGTTCCGTATTTTGGTCCTCAAGCTTGAGATTCTTTCTTCTGCTTTTCATGCGTATCATTTTGTTGTTTATTTCATTCACTGTATACTTTATTGCTGTTAGCTCAGTTGTCAACTCCTTCATTCTTTCCTCTTGTCTCTCCTCGTTTCTATTTATTCTTTCTATTAGTATCTTTTTTTTTTTTTTTTTGAGTTGAAGTATCACTCTGTCGCCCAGACCGGAGTGCAGTGGCCGCTCCCGGCCACCGCAGCCTCGACCTGCTGGGCTCCGGCGATCCTTCCGTCTCAGCCTTCCAAGTGGCTGGAACTACAGGCACGTGCTACCATGCCTGGCTAGTTTTTGATTTATTGTAGAGATGAGGTCTCGCCATGTTGCCCAGGCGGGTCTCGAACCCGCGGGCTCAGGCAATCCACTCACCTCAGCCTCCCAAAGGCGCGGGATTACAGGCTGAGCCACCGAGCCCGGCTTCTATTAATATCTTGATATCTGTGTTTGTGGTTTTGAAACTAGTCATTCTGGGGGCTCTTCATTGTTTGAGTTCTGAAGTCTGTATTCTCAGTCGCTGACCTCCCAGGGGTCTGTGTGAGACTCATATTATTCCTTCTGTTTTTCTTCATTTGTGTAGGTTTTCTTCCCCCATTTTTAACCTTTTCTTTAATTCCTGCTTGCTGCTGCTGTTGTCAAGTCTCCCACTCAGATCTGACGTGTCTGTGCCTGTTCCAGCGTGGGGTGGGATGTCTATCTCTCCAAGTCTGATGAGAAGATAGCCTCTGGGTCCTAAGAGGGAGGCTGACTGGAGCTGGGCAGGGCAATGCAAGTCTCTGCCCGGTCCCGAGACTGAGAAAATGGTACCCATCAGTGTCTTGCCACCAGTGTTGGAGCTTTATTCCAGTTTTCCACAACCTGCCTTCCCCAGTGATTCTCCTGCTTGTGTCTGGTCTGCTACTGCAGGGGATGGTCTGCTGTCTCTTCTTAAGAGAGCCCTAATAACAGCAGACAATCCTGCACACCTGGGTCTTCAATCTCAGGGCAGTGGTGGGTTGCAGTCACCTGCAGAGGAGAGCCCTAGGTGCATGAGACCAAGTCTCCCCTCAGATGGACTTTCACTCACCTACTGGTGCATACCCACTCATGCAGAGTCTTTATGGACATTCGCTTTTGCAGAGACTCTCACAGTCCGACCTGTTCTGTTGCCATCTTACCTGGGAGTCCCCACCATAACTCAATTTTAACTCTATTATAAAAATCAACAGACAGTAATAATGCAGAGTGACTAGAATATTGAATTCTTATATACTCAATATTTAGAGTCAAACAATTTTACTTTTTTTTAGATTCAAAAATATAGTTTATGAATTGAGTACCACATGTTCTCACTTATAAGCGGACCCTGAGCAATGATCATAATGCTATAAGAAAGGGATTGGCAGTAGTGGGAAACTGCTAGGAGTGGACACAC
The DNA here is from genome assembly GCA_027257055.1 of Cephalopachus bancanus. Classification (NCBI taxonomy): domain Eukaryota; kingdom Metazoa; phylum Chordata; class Mammalia; order Primates; family Tarsiidae; genus Cephalopachus; species Cephalopachus bancanus. The sequence goes on from JAPVLO010000180.1 coordinate 679,113, forward strand.
TTCATCAGTAAGGGTACCTGATCTCAAACCAGGTGAAGTGGAGACCAAAGTGAGGTGCAAACTTTACCTGTAGAATGACCATTTGTATACCTAACCCTGAATTGTACCCCATATCTTTAAAGTAAAAATAAACAAAACCACAAAAAAAGAAAACATAGTTTATTTAGAAAGTAAATTAGAAAGAGTGAGAAAGAGGAGATTCATTTCCCACAAGACAGGGGAGAGGACCAAAGCTAGGAAACATTGCAGCTGTAGCTCAAAGAGTGACCTGGCCAGGGCTTAAAAAAACAATGGTCAATTTTACTTATTTTTTTTGAGTTGGAGTCTCACTCTGTTGCCCAGACTGGAGTGCAGTGGCACACTCACAACCACCGCAGCCTTGACCTGTTGGGCTCAGGCGGTCCTTCCACCTCAGCCTTCCTAGTAGCTGGAACTACAGGTGTGTACCACTACACCCGGCTAATTTTTGATTTATTGTAGAGATGATGTCTTGCCATGTTACCCAGGCTGGTCTCAAACCCGTGGGCTCAGGCAATCCTCTTGCCTCCACCTCCCAAATTGGTGGGCTTACTGACTTGAGTCACCATGCCCAGCCAATTTTACTTAATTTTTGATAGGCTTATTGTGATAGGCAGAATAATGGACCCCAAAAGATGTCCATATCCTAGTCCCTAGGATCTGTGAGTATGTTATGGTCATGTCCAAGGGGAATTGAGGTAGCAGTGGAATTAAGGTTGCTAATCAGATGACCTAAAAATAGAAAGATGATCCTGGTTATCCCGGTGGGCCCTGTGTAGTCACAAGCATTCCAGAAAGTTCAAGAGGGAGGCAGAAGAGAAGGTGAGGGTGATTGATGTGAGGAGACTCACCTGCCCTTCTGGCTTTGAGGACAAAGGAAGGGGATCAGAGCCAAGAGACAGGAGTGGCATCTAGAAGATGGCAAAGGCAAGGACATGGGTTTCCCCTAGAGCCTTCAGGAAGGAGTGCAGCTTGCTGGGCTCTTGATCTTAGCTCAGTGAGACTGCGTCAGATTTCCGATCTACAGAACTGTCAGATAAGACATTTGTGGGCCAGGATCGGCGGCTCATGCTTGTAATTGCAACACTTTGGGAGGCCAAGGTGGGAGGATCACTTGAGCCCAGGAGATGGAGACCAGTGTAGGCAATATAGTGAGACCCTGTCTCTACTAAAAAGAGAGAGAGAGAGGAAAAAGAGAAATGTGTATTGCTTTATACCACTACATTTGTGGTAATTTTTATAGCAGCTATAGAAAACTGGTATACTTTTTGAGATATGCTTTACCTATGTAATTCACCCATTTACAGTCTATGACTCACTCCTGTAATCCCAGCACCTTGGGAGGCTGCGATGAGAAGATTGCTTGAAGCCAGGAGTTCAAGATAAGCTTGGACAATGTAGCAAGACCCCATCTGTACAAAACAAAAAATGTAAAAATTAGCCAGGCATGGTGGTACTTGCCTGTAACCCTAGCTGCTTGGGAGGCTGAGGTGGGAGGATTGCTTAAGCCCAGGAGGACTAGGCTGCAGTGAGCTATGATTGCACCACTGCACTCCAGCCCTGGCCAACAGAGCAAGACCCCATCTCAATTTTTTAAAAAAGTTTACAATTCAATGTTTTGCAATCATCTCAATTTTAGAACATTATTATAACCCCCACAAGGAACCCTGTCCTTGTTCATTAGCAGTCATAGTGTTTCCCCCAAACTCTAGATTGTACTAGCAACCACTAATTTAATAACCCCTAATAAGTTTGCCTCTTCTAGGCGTTCATGTAAGTGGAATCATAACAATATGTGGTCTTCTGTGACTGACTTCTTTCATTTAGTGTAATGTTCATAAATGTCGTAGCAAGTACCAGCACTTCCATTCCTTTTTTTGCTTTTTATTTCTTTAGAGACATAGTCTTCTCTGTTATCCAGGCTGGAGTGTAGTGAATGGTATGATCATAGCTCATTGGAACCTTAAACTCCTGAGCTCAAGTGATCCTTCTACCTCAGCCTCCCGAGTAGTGGGGACCGCAGCCATGAGTCACTATGCCTGACTATTTTTTTTTACTTTTTGTAAAGGTGAAGTCTTGCTATGTTGCCCAGGCTGGTATTGATCTCCTGGCCTCGAGCAATCCTCCCTCTACAGTCTCACAAAGCGATGGGATTACAGGCGTGAGCTTGTACCCAGCTTCCAGTTCTTTTTATTTCAAAGTGATATTCTACTGTATGAGTGTGCCATCCCATGGACACTCATCAGTTAAGAGACAATTGTGTTGTTTCCATGTTTCTTTCATCTAATTTTGTTTTTTTGCATAGGTATTTTAAAGTAAATTAAAATAAAGTTGTTTTCTTACATAACAACTAATAAATTAACAATAATTCCTGCTACCCAGTTTGTATTTAAATTTTTCTAGGGCAACCCTCTCCTGTCCCCTCCTGCTCTGGGAGCTCTTCTGTCCTCTCAATAAATCCTACTTTCAAAAACATAATTTTTTTTCCAGGTGTTTTATAGTTTATTATAACTAGAAACCAAATTAGGTGTATGCATTGCATTTGGTTGTTATATTTCTTAATTGACTTTTTTTTTTTTTGGGTGTCAGAGTCTAACTGTTGCCCAGGCTGGAGTGCAGTGGCACGCTTAAGGCCATTGCAGCCTGGACCTGCCGGGCTCAAGTGATCCTTCTGTCTCAGCCTTCCAAGTACAGGTGTGTGCCACCATGCCTGGCTAAGTTTTTTGATTTATTATAGAGAGGAAGTCTTGCCAAGTTGCCCAGGCTGGTCTTGAACCCCTGGGCTCAGGCAGTCCTCTTGCCTCTGCCTCCCAGAGTGCTGGGTTTACAGGTGTGAGCCACCATGCCTGGCTTCTTAACTGTCTTTTAATCTAGAATTTAGAGGTATCCACTCCCCACTTCTGCCACTGTATTCTCCCCTTGCCATTATTTATTTATTTATTTATTTATTTTGAGTTGGAGTCTCACTCTGTCGACCAGACTGGAGTGCAGTGGCTGCTCCTGGCCACTGCAGCCTCGACCTGCTGGACTCCGGTGATTCTTCCACCTCAGCCTTCCAAGTAGCTGGAACTATAGGTGTGCGCTACCACATCTGGCTAATTTTCTTGATTTATTGTAGAGATGAGGTGTCGCCAAGTTGCCCAGGTGGGTCTTGAACCCGCGGGCTCAGGCAATCCCACTCACCACAGCCTCCCAAGGTGCGGGATTACAGGCTGAGCCACCGAGCCTGGCTGCCATTATTTTTTTTAAAAGAAAATTATGTCAGTTTTTCTGTAGAATATTCTACTTTCTGGATTTATCTGATGCTTCTCACTCCTTGTAACTTGTTCTTTTATTTCCTATATTTCCTGTAAATTGAAAGTTCGATTTAAAGGCTTGATAAAATTGAGGCTAAATGTTTTTGGTAGGGCATTTCATAAGTTATGCTGTATGCCTTATATTGTAATACAGCAGGGTACAGAAAAAAATGTGGCTTTATATCAGTTGTCATGCTAAGATTGATTAGATGTTTGAGTGTGTTTTAGCATTTATTGATTTTGCCTGAATCACCAGTTTTGTAAGAGATTACAAAATGGTGATATTTCTAACTTAGTAATTTCTTCTACATTTATTAACCGGAATTCTTCTGTAAAGAAGAGCTTTTCTTCATCAACTATATTATGTAAAATATAGTTTTTATTGTATTATCTTGCTAAATAATAGTAAACATTTTGTTCTTTACCAGTGTTCAGGATGAGGATGGTGTACTTTTGACAAATAAGTCTGTACTTCTCCTCTCCCCTGACCCCAGAGGTGGAGGGACTGTGTCTCTGAATTAACACACACACACACACACACACACACACACACACACACACACACACCACGCGCGCACACACACACACACACATTTTTCAGTGTGATCAACTGCAGTCATTTTTGGTTTTGAATCCAGTTGGATGAGCTTTGGATAGTGGTCTGTGTGGTTTCATTTGCCTGTCTTTAATGATCAAGGTTTTGTTTATTTTCCTGTTTAAGGATTATTAGTATTTCCTTTTATGTAAACTGCTTATATCTTTGGCACTAAATTCTAATTTTTAACTTTTAGATACATTTGGATTGGGCCTTAGAAGTTTAACTGAGTCTGCAATTTTATCTGATGGCATGGATTAGATGCATATTATATTAGGTGGTTACTTAGCACTGCTGCTAAGGTTCTTGGAAAATTAAAGGTGGCTTGGATTGGTGGAAAAGGTCCACCTGGAGATGAGCTATGGTACCAACAGACTTGAAAGCCGTCTCCTCAACTCTCAAGGTGTTGCCATTGAGTACCACTGCTTATGTGGTGGTGAGTAGACTTGGAGAAGAAAGGCAGCACCATGTATGATACAAAATGATTTTTCTTTTCACTTACGTAAACTTTAGTACAATCTATATGTGCTTTTCAAGTTCCAGTCGATGGTTTTTATCTTAAAAGACATTAAAATAGACTGAACTTAATGGAGATATATACCATGTTTAAGGATTAGAAGACTTGTAAAAATGTCACATCTTCTCAGATTGACCTATGAATCGAAGGCAGTGAAGTAAAATCCTAGCAGCCTTGTTTTGTGAGATTGGGGGTCTTTATAAGTTGATTCTAAAATTTGTATGGAATAGAAAAAATCTAAGACTATCTAAAGGACTTAAGAAGCATAAGGGGGGTGTGTGTGTCCCCACGCACACACACGTACTTGGTTTAGGTATGCAGAGCTGGCACTTGGGGATGGTGCGGAGAAAGATGAACTTCTCAGGCAGAAGTGATAGGAATAGTTTGCTAGCCATTTCGTTGTATTTTTTAATCTGTAAGTTCACCATACTTTTGCCAGTGCCTCGCAGTTTATGACTTCATAGTTTATTACTTCTTTTCCCCTCAAAGATCCTATGCTGTTCTCGTGCATGATTTTTCTTTTTCTACTTCACCCTGGTTTATAGAGAAAGGTATAAAGGCATTTTCAAATGTGAAAAAGCTGTGAAGTATGACTAGCTGCACATTCATTGTAGGTCTGTGGGGGTGGTGTCTGCAGAGGCACCATCTACAATGTTGCGTTATACCTTTCTGCTCTGTCGCTTGCTCCTTGGTGATGATATTTGATGTGTGACCTTGAGACTTAGTAGGCTTTGGGATAGCAGGTCCCCCCTCATTGGCAGAGTCAGGACCTAGGATCACCTAGTTGAGGAATTATTCGGGGTTGGGATGAATCTATGGAGAAGACTCTAACACAGGCACTTGAGGTTGTTCACGCTTGGACCCATGTGTGCCGTCTTCAAGGGCAGCCCATTTTTACAGTCAAAAATGGATGTCTGCCAACTTCTAGAAACACGAATGAGACCTTTAGTCTCTTCTAATTCTTCCTACTGTTAACTTTTTCAGCACTAGAGTAATCAGATTTTGCTAGAATTTCCAGGCATGGTTGTAAAATGTTACTTAGCTTATGTAATAGTTTAAAATTTTTCACCCACTTAAAATTACGTGTACAGAAAAGGTCTGGAATAAGTGAAGAATTCAGGAGTAAAAGTTAAATGATGTACTGTTTATTTTTGTAAGTAAAATATTTTCAACTACTTTTACACGATTGGTTTTCTGCATGTTTCTAAGTTATTGCATGAGAGCAGCAAAAATGAAAAAGAAGCCGGCACATATTATTCACAGGTTCTGCGGATCCCCATGTGAGGTGTGGTGTGTGTGAGCATGACCACAGTGTGTGTTGCGCTTGCCACCGAGAACTGGGTACCACAGGACCTTTCACTGTGTAGCAGACTACTGCGGATTCACTTGTTTCTCAGGCTGTGATGGTCAGCGAGGCAGATGGTGTCTCTTGTCATCCACGGCTCATTGTCTTACTCGTACCTCGGGGCGTGGAGATGAGCCATGAGGCTGCTCCCAGAGACATGCAGGAAGTATGGTTATGCAGCGGGGGTCAGACTTCTGGGAGGAAGTGGCCCGTTTTTGTTTATCTCATGTATGTTTTGAAAGACAGTTGGTTTTCACAGATGAACTCTCTGAACACACCCGAGGGTGTTTTATGAAAGGTCTCCCCCACACAGGAGTCCTTTCTGGAGGCAGCCAAAGATGCCCTTGAAGCTGATACCTGAGCCAGAAGAAAGGGCACTGGGAAGGGGGCAGCCCAGGAAAACGGGCAGCACGAAGAGAGCTCGATGGTGAGGAGAACATGTCGAGTTTGTGGACCTAGAAAGGGGTGGTGAGGGAGGCTTGGAAAAATCGAGGGCTCTTAGAAAAAATATTAAGGAGTTTAAACTATGTCCTGATATCAGTGGAAACCATTGGAGGATTTGAATCAGGAAGGACATGATAATTTTTTCATTTTATTTGATATGCTAGTTGCATTGCATTGTGATAGTCACTCTCTTCTGTAGAAATTTACTTCTTGACTACCAAGTCTTTGTTTTTCTAAAAAAAAAAATGAAGTCATAAGATCAGCTACAAATGTCCCAAACCAGTAGAAATTTCAATAGTACATGCATGTTGTGTGGGATAGTCATGATGGCAGCAGGATTCTGGAAAATATTTTGGTGGGGTGGAGTGGGGAGGTGGTGGGGCTAGAATGTGAATAGAGCCCCAAGGAGGTGCATGGCTTAGAAAGGGAGTGAGCGAGAGTGAGATAACTCACTTACGAGAAGAACAGGGCCAGCAGCGTTGGGGCAGGACACTGCTCTGGGGGGTGTGGACCAGTGTGTCTGCAGCCTGCCTGGGGAACTGCGTATTGGTCCTGTACCTGTTTGTGGGTTGGAGCCCTCCCTAGCACTGGCAATGCTGTGAAGACGAGGGGTTGTGGTGTCTGGAGATGGAATTTAAAAATTACAATTTTACAGCCGGGCTCGGTGGCTCAGCCTGTAATCCCGCGCCTTTGGGAGGCTGAGGTGAGTGGATTGCCTGAGCCCACGGGTTTGAGACCCGCCTGGGTAGCGAGACCTCATCTCTACAATAAATCAAAAAATCAGCCGGGCATGGTAGCGCATGCCTGTAATTCCGGCTACTTGGAAGGCTGAGGCGGAAGGATCGCCGTAGCCCAGCAGGTCAAGGCGCGGTGGCCGGAAGCGGCCACTGCACTCCAGTTTGGGCGACTGAGTGAGACTCCAACTCAAAAAAAAAAAAAAAAAAATTACAATTTTACTTATTTTTCTTGAAAAGATAATGCATTTTTATTCAAAGGATACAGTGGTTACAGAAGTGGAAAGTCTCACTTCATCTGTGCCCCCATGTACCTGGTTCTCTTCAACAGAGGCAGCCAGTATTACCAGTTGTCTTGAATACTCTTTCAAGGAATAGTTTATTCATACGTAGACAAATACACACATATGCCCTCCCTCTTTTTAGACAAGTAATAGCATGTACTTTTACATGCTTTTTTTTTTTTTTTTTTTTTTGAGCTGGAGTCTCACTCTGTCGCCCAGACTGGAGTGCAGTGGCCGCTCCCGGCCACCGCAGCCTCCACCTGCTGGACTCCGGTGATCCTTCCGCCTCAGCCTTCCAAGTAGCCGGAATTACAGGCATGCACTACCACGCCCGGCTGATTTTTTGATTTATTGTAGAGATGAGGTCTCACTGCCCAGGCGGGTCTCGAACCCGCGGGCTCAGGCAATCCACTCACCTCAGCCTCCCAAAGGCGCAGGATTACAGGCTGAGCCACCGAGCCTGGCTCATGCTTCTTTTTTTTAAGAGACAAGGTTTCAGTCTGTCACCTAGGCTAGAGTGCAGTGGTGCAATCATAGCTCACTGCAGCCTCGACCTCCTGGGCTTGAGAAATCCTCCTGTTTCAATCTCCTGAGTAGCTAGAATTCCAGGCACACCACTATGCCTGACTCATTTCTAATTTTAATTTTTGTAGACATGGGGTCTTGCTATGTCGGCCAGGCTGGTTTTGACTCCTGAGCTCAAGCAATCCTTTCGCTTCTTTACTTTGTGCTTATTTTCATTGATTATATCTTGGAGCGGCATTTCTGTATTAGCTTTCACATTCTTTTTGGTGGGACGAGCATAGCATTGCTGAATGTACCAAAATTAATATAGCTATTTACTTTTACCATCTGGATTGTTTCAGCATCTTGTTATTAACGTGTAGTCCAGCAGTGAATAACCATGTACGTGTGAGTAGAAGTAATTTCTTGTGCTGTGGAGGAAGTGTGACCAAATGACTTCTATTAGCCCATCCAGCTCGTGTTGAGTATATGTAAGAAGCAAGTGTCACAGGTTGGGAGCAAACACTGGGGAGCGCTGAGGGTGCTTCCTGCATGTTTCCTGGTGCACTGGTAAGGCCGCCCAGATTCGGAGAACCTGGGTATTCTGGAGGGCCTAGACTCTGACCACAAAAGGCTGGAGGGGGAAGCCAGCATCTGTCCCTCTGGTGCCTGTTTTTGGCACACTTGTTAGAAAGCTGAGGTTTAGAAGTAGGGTCCCTTGGAGACTCTCTAGTGGATTTGGTGAAAGCATTGTTTAAACGGTGTGAGTGATGCATTTGAAAGAGCAGAAAAACTAGGGCAGGAAGCCACATCCTAGGCCTCTATAGCGACATCCTTTCCATGGGATGAGGTCTGAATTTCTGCTTCAGTGCATGAAATGGGAGGTCCACATCCCTGTAAGAACTGGTAGCACCAGCTAATTGCAGTATGAGAATAATTTGCTTTAAAAGTTCTTCTGTTTCAGTTAACACTTGATCTGACCCTTAATGCTAAATGAACTTAGAGTTCTTCTAGATTTGAGAGCGAGGAGTGTAGCAGCAGCTCGTGTGTGTCCTCTTAAACACAGTCGTTTGGGGTGCAGTGGAGAGGAGGCAGGGAAGCGTGGGAGGGAGGGAGCACAGCTTTGGGAGCCTTCCCTGTGCTCAGCTTCCCGACTGAGGAGCTTCACGGACCAGGCATGCTGCTCAGGCTCAGTGAGCCTTTTACTTCTTCTGTAAAATGGAAATAATAATCCCTACCACAGAGATTTGAAGGGACAATACAACACCAACATGCCTGTGAAGTGCCTGGCTTTCATATTCTTTCCAGGAGTAAATTAGTTTAAAAGAGAGCATGGAGTCTGTTTTGAGAGATAGTCTAAAATATCTGAAAATAAGCAGCAGAAATGTAACACTTTTTTGAAGATTGCTTTCTCTTGATGATCAACAGTGGGCAGTGACTCTCCTGAATTAATTGTTCAGCTGTTTTAAAAATTAGGCCAGACACCGAGTATAGTAATTTATCTCTTTGTGCTGAATATGCTTTTCATAAAGGCTACTTTTCGGACACCTTGACTGTATTATAGAAATTGTATTATGTTTACTGAGCACTAGATGGTGCTCATATAAAGCAAAAAAGGGCAGCTCTTGGTACAGTCGCTTAAACTCATTTTTTTGAGTACCGTGGTCATTTTTAGTATTTTGGAATATAGACAGAGAAGCAACAGGAAGGAAGAAAAGATAAAAATAATGACAACCAGGAGTAACTTGATAAAATTTTGGTGTATATCCTTTTAATTCTCACTCATTGAAAATGTTTTCATCATACTCCACACATTGTTTAGCTGGCATTTCTCTATAACATTAGTTAGTGTTTTCTTTCAACATTATTTAAGTGGTTGTAGAGTAGTTGCTTTTATAAATATCCAAAGTTTACTTAATGTTGTGTAGCATTTTAGTTCTTATTTTTCATGATTGTATGTAAAAGTATGATGAATTTTCTTGTAGCCAAGTCTCTTTGCATATCCCCAATTTTGTAAGTAGAGTGAATTATTCTAGTTGATTTGCTTGTAAAATAATCTTTTTAAAATCACGTAAGTAATTTTTATTGTAGAAAAGTCAAAAATACAGAAACAAAAGGAAAAATAGTCATCTTTTTCTTCACACAAAGATAACACTGTGATTATCTTTCATACTTTTAAAAAATGCACATGCTTGTATACAACCATGTATATTTGTATCTTTTTTTTTCTTACAAAAATGGGATTATGCTATATTAATGTTATATAACTTTTAAAAATTCATGCATTTGATAATTCAAGCAAGTGTGAATATTCTTTGATTAATTTACCTAAAAAGAGTTATTGGGCATCTCCTATTTTCCTAGCACAGTTTTTAAGGGCTGAACATAGGAGAGATGAGATCCCTGCCCCTGTGAATCTCATGTGCTATAGAGGAGATGGGCAGTAACAAGTGAGCCAGCAAACACAAGAGGTCACTCTTGGAAGTGCCAACTACAGGAAAGGAACGGAAAACAGACCAAGATTAAGGAGAGCGGCAGGATGGGAGCAAGTGCATGTAGCAAGAGTCCCTGGGAAGCAGCATTTGAGTGGAGGCATGAGTGAGGCCAAGGAGCCAGCCATGCGTATCTGGGGAGCGTATCTGGGGAGCGTACTCCTAGGGAGAGTGCTCCTAGGGAAAGTGCTCCAGGTGGAGGGAGCCAGTGATGTGTGTCTGAGGAGAGTGCTTCTGGGGAGAGTGCCCTAGGGAGACTGCTCCAGTTGAGGGAGCCAGTCCTGCACATCTAGGGAGAGTGCTCCAGGCAGAAGGAGCCAGCCATGCGCATCTGGGGAGAGTGCTCCAGGTGGAGAGCTAGCTGTGTACATCTGGGGAGAGTGCTCCAGGGGAGGGAGCCAGCTGTGCCCATTGGGAGAATGTTCCAAGTGGAAGAAGCTAGCCATATGCATCTGGGGAGAGTGCTCTGGGTCGAGGGAGCAAATTCTGTGCATCCCGGGTCAGTGCTCCAGGCACAGGGAGCAGCCAGTGTAATGAACTTGAGGCAGGAATAGCAGTTCTACCTGAAGAGGAAGAGCAGGAAAGCCAGGGCAGCAGGATGGGGAGCTAGAGACAGTCACATGGGGACTGTGGGCCGCATGTGGGGTTTGTCATGTTGCTGGCATTCTAGAGATGAGCGTGTGATAATAATAATAGGAAAACGGCAGCATTTGGAATTGAGTCTAGTGTGCTATCATTTACTAACTTTCCTGTAATATAGAAAGATTTTATTCACATAATTTTTTTATCGTGATCAAATGCACGTAACATAAAATTTGCCTTTTCAATCGCTTTTAAGTGTACAGTTCAGTGGCAATAAGTATATTCACAGTGTTGTTCAATCATCCTCATTACCCCCTTCCAGAACCTTTCGTCACTCCAAACAGGAACGCTGCCCCTATTAAATAACAGCTTCCTATTTCTCCCTCCCTGCCACCCGTGGTAACCTTGTTTTACTTCCTGTCTTTGTGAATTGATGCTCTGGCACCTCATGTAAGTGGAACCACTCAGTATTTGCTCCTGCCTTGGCTTGACTTATTCCACGTAGCGTAATGCTTTCACATTTCATCCATGCTGGGAGCTTGTCAGCATTTCCTTCCTTTGGGATGAATAATAAGGCTTGTATGCACAGACCACGTCATACAATATTCTAAACTTCAGTTTGTTGTACTTATTCTTTTAAAGACTTCCATTTCTCTTTAGCATTGGTAGGTTCCAATCACCACTTTTTTTTCGAACTTTCTCTTGCATTATACAAATGTTTAATTCTAAGAGAAAACGATAAAAGAATGATACAGTGATGAAAGATAATGATAAAATATTCTGCTAGCATAAGTAAGTGTCATTTTGACTTACCAGTTTTTACTTATCAGTGAGTACTTTTGTGTATCGTGCTAGGCTCACTTCCTTAGCCACATCTCCCAGCTAGTTTTATTATTATTATTATTATTATTATTATTCAATTCTGTTACTATTCCCTTATGTGAGAACACAGATCTGGGAAGATTGTCCAAAGTCGCACAGCAAGTGGCCAGTGAGGAGCAGATCTGAGCCAGACTTGTTGATGGAGCCCCGGAAAGGACATGCTGTGTCTTTTGGAAGCATAGACCTAGCTCCAGTGACCACTGAAGAACTGCCACATTAGGTTACACAGAGATTGTGGAGGAAAGAGGCACCAGTTTATCTGCACATTTTTATGTGCTCTCAGAGCTACAGGTCCTGATTGCAGGCACCTTATGTTAGAGTGCTGTTATGTCCAATAACATACTGATGGGTCATGTGTTTTGTTTTTTTTTTGAGTTGGAGTCTCACTCTGTCACCCAGATTGGAGTGCAGTGGCCGCTCCCGGCCACCGCAGCCTCAACCTGCAGGGATCTTTCCGCCTCAGCCTTCCAAGTAGCTGGAACTACAGGCGTGCGCTACCACGCCCAGCTCATTTTTATTTATTGTAGAGATGAGGTCTCGCCAAGTGCCCAGGCGGGTCTCGAACCCGCAGGCTCAGGCAATCCACTCACCTCAGTCACCCAAAGGCGTGGGATTACAGGCTGAGCCACCGAGCCCAGCTGGGTCATGTGTTTTCAACTTTGCCTTGAGGGGACTGGGTCTTCTCACTGTTTAAGGGGAGCTGCCTGGATGATCCTTTCTCAGTTTCTTCATCTTTTTCCTCAGTTGAGAAACTGGAAAATAAACTTTTATTGAATTAGGTTACAAGTTTATAACTGACAGAAACAATTAAGTGATTGTAAAGTTATAGTTTTCTTTAAACTTTTTTCTTCTGAGTTGGAGTCTCACTTTGTTGCCTAGGCTGGAGTACAGTGACACACTCACCGCTACCACAGCCTTGACCTGCTGGGTTCAGGTGGTCATTCTGCCTCAACTTTCCAAATAGCTGAAACTATAGGTATGCACTACCATGCCTGGCTAATTTTTTTTATATGTTGTAGAGAAGAGTTCTCACCAAGTTGCCTGAGCTGGTCTCGAACCGCTGGGCTCAGGCACTCCTCCCACCTTGGCCTCCCAAAAGTGCTGGGATTACAGGTGTGAGCTGCCGTGTCCGGCTCTTTGAACTTTTGATGCCTAGCTCTGTTTCTATATTTTTATTCTCTTTGGCACATTTTATGTACAATTTTATCACAATTTTTCAAATTGAAACAGTCTGTAATGGGCCTGGGAGAGCTACTAAGCTGTTGTCTAAATTCTAATTTTTTTCATTGTAGGTTTTCTTGGTTGCTTATCAAAATAATGTGCTTGTTCGTACTAGGCTATTTGTACTCGTACAAGGAATAAATAATTGGAGACTTTTCTTGGCATCTTATTTTTTCAAATTGAGGGATCACAAGAAGTTCGGTTTTTACAACTTGAGTCAAAACCTTTTTTTTCTTGTCATTTCATATATGCCTTTCTATGCAAAATCATTTCAGAAGATGCTTGAGTTTGCCCAAATTACTCCCTTAAACTCAAAATTTAAATAGGGAAAACATACTGTTTAGCACATTAAAGGGACAAGTAAATTTTATTCCAAGGACACTCTTGATTCTTTTTCTTGCTGTGTTGGTTGGAATCTGCTTCTTAAAGTCATTTTTTTCTCTTACTCTCGTGAGCAAATACAATATTATCTAGCAGAGTAGTTGCTGAAATTCTGACATCTTGATAGTTGCCGTTCCTTTTATTGTGGTAGTTACATGACATTGTATGGACTTGTCTGAATCATATGACTATAAACACCTTTTTGGTTCTGCTTGGTGAATTAAAAATTGCTATAATAAATTAATATGCAGTTTTTATCCTTTGACTTTTTCCTATTAGTAGGCCCTTTAAAAAACGTTAACCTTCCTGCAGCTTAACCACTGAATGGGCTGGGCTGATTCTTGTTAGTTTTGTGAATTATTTCTGTACTTCTCCCTTTGCGAAGGTACAGGGAGAAAAGTCTTCAGAAATGCTTTTATGCTTTTCTGAGTGGTTGCTTGTTGATTTACTCTGGTCACGTATTAAACTGACACACGTTATGTATTTGTCAAAATATGCATGTTGTGGGCTGAAAATGGTCCCATTAATATAAATTGTTTCTTTTGAGCTAATTTTATGACAGAATTTTCAGTTGAAGGGACTCAGGCTTCTTCAGTGTTAGTTTACGGACCTTCTGGCTACTCTGGCTGTTGAGTAGCCCTACCTTCGGTCACTCCCCCAAGTGTTTGCCTGTCTGCTTTTCTTTGAAAGACTTGCATTGTGCTTTCTCACCTTTCATTGTTGAGATTCACATGCAGGAATAGTGTGCCTAAAAGTGAAATGAAACCAGTCAAATCATCGAAAGCTGTGAACTGGGGAATAGTTCATTTAAAATTTTAGCCTTCTGACCATAGTTTAATGGTTTTGTAGCAGTTACAAAAAAGTCATCTATCATTGTACCACTTACCTTACAGATTTAAAATTTTCTTTTTCTTCCGATTCTTTACCATTTATATATTTTTTTCACATGATTGTAATTATAACAGATATAATTTTTATAATAAGTAATACATGCACGATGACTTCTTTAGGTATATATATAACTTCTAAATAGTTGGTGGGGTGTTTCTGGATTGATACTGCATGGGTTTGCCTTAATAAAAGAGTATCTAAATTAATATTATTCTTATTGAAAGGGTATTAAACTGGAAGTTAGGTGTGCTTATTCTCATATTGTGACCTTGGGCAAGTTACTTAGCTTCTCTTTTTCTGTCACTTGTAAATGAGGATACTACTGTTTCCTCAGTCAACTTCTCAGGGTATCTAAGAGAAAGCAAATGAAATAAGGTGAAAGAACCTTGAATAGTGTATATAGGACTATAAAAAATGCAAGTTATAGCAGCAAATGTATTTGCATGTCAACAATTATTTGCTAATGTCTTGAAGCACATTTCTTTTGTGGAAGGTTAAATAATACTTTCCTTAAATCCCTTCTCTTGTTGAAATTTCTTTACAGTATAACACAAAGGTCAGTTTCAACTCAGTTTTAGACAAACAGCCCCAACTTCTGAATTAGTAGATTTCAAACCCATGAAGCCCTTCTAAGTGTCTACCTAACTGCAATTTTTAGTTTTTTAAAAAATACATTTTTTTCTCTGTAGTGTATAAAAATGCTTGAAAAATCTAATTTTATATGAGAACCAAATTCTATATTTGAGAATTTGATAATCAGACTTTTTTTTTTAGGTTGCAGTGTTATTACCCAACCGGTTGGTAAGCTTCTTTTCTAAGACTATATATTAGTCGACCTCTTATTTTCTTTCGTTAATCCCTGAGGACCAACACCATGGCCTGGCAGTGTCCTTTGGTACCTCTTATGTTACTTAAAATTCTCAAGTATGCCGGGCTCGGTGGCTCAGCCTGTAATCCCACGCCTTTGGGAGGCTGAGGTGAGTGGATTGCCTGAGCCCGCGAGTTTGAGGCCCGCCTGGGCAGCGAGACCTCATCTCTACAATAAATCAAAAAATCAGCCGGGCATGGTAGCGCATGCCTGTAATTCCGGCTACCTGGAAGGCTGAGGCGGAAGGATCGCCAGAGCCCAGCAGGTCGAGGCTGCGGTGGCCGGGAACGGCCACTGCACTCCAGCCTGGGTGACAGAGTGCGACTCCCACTCAAAAAAAAAAAAAAAAAATTCTCAAGTATGGACAGATGAAGAAGAAAGAGGCTGATTGGTTGGTAGAAAAGCTAAGAGAGTGAGTTGACAAAGGAGAAAACAGCTGAATGATAGAAACCAGTTGAGGGTAGCAGTCATTCTCTTGGGTGCTGCTGGTAGGGTCTGTGATGAAGGTCCCAAGGCATCAAATAAGTTATTCACCTGAGTGTGCTTCTTCTGTTAACACCAGCATTTTCCTCAAACTGAACCCTTTGCAAGCTGCTATGCCAGTTGACTAATGTACTGTACATAACTCTTACATATTTTCATATGTGACCCTCATTAGGAATAGGTATTAAATTAGATGACCCTCATTTACCCTTTTTTTGTGTTTATTTTGGTTATGGAAGCTTGAATTTTTGAATTATAGGCTTCATATGAAAGTGCTTTTTCTCCTACCAACAAATGTTTTTTCTTGTTCACTTGTCAGGATGGAAAGACTGCTTGACTCTTAGCAGTGGTCCTCAAATGCATGGAGGGATGCTTCCTTTATTATTATTGTTTTTTGAGTTGGAGTCTCACTCTGTCGCCTAGAGTGGCATGTTCCCTGCCACCGTAGCCTCGATCTGCTGGGCTCTGGCGATACTTCCACCTCAATCTTCCAAGTAACCAGAACTACAGGCACGTGTTACCATACCCAGCTAATTTTTGATTTATTGTAGAAATGAAGTCTCGCCTAATTGCCCAGGTGGATCTGAAACCCGCGGGCTCAGGCAATCCACTCGCCTCTGCCTCCCAAAGTGCTGGGATTACAGGATGCCTGCTTTAACACCAAGCTCTGGTCTTTCGTATCCTTCATTTCTGAATTAATGATGGGGTCTCCCCTCAGGTTGTGGTGGAGAGCAGATCGACCCAAGACCAAGGTTGTTTCTCTTCCAAATTCTGACTGTGACATCAGGAGGCATTTTTTGCTTAACTGGCATTATAGTCAGTCATCTATCTTTATAATGAAGAAATATTATTCATAATTTTTTAACTTACTATTTGTAAACTTTCACTTTTTCTGTTACAAGTGGACATTTCAGTATTATTTTTAAATTTAAATTAAATTAAATTAAATTTTATTTTTTGAGTTGGAGTCTCACTCTGTCGCCCAGACTGGAGTACAGTGGCCGCTCCCGGCCACCGCAGCCTCTACCTGCTGAACTCTGGCGATCCTTCCGCCTCAGCCTTCCAAGTAACTGGAACTACAGGCGCGCGCTACCACGCCCGGCTAATTTTTGATTTATTGTAGAGATGAGGTCTCGCCAAGTTGCCCAGGCGGGTCTCGAACCCGTGGGCTCAGACAATCCACTAACCTCAGCCTCCCAAAGGCGCGGATTACAAGCTGAGCCACCGTGCCCGGCGTTAAATTTTAATTTAAAAAATTTTTTTAATGTTTTTATTTTTTGAGTCGGGGACTCACTCTGTCACCCAGGCTGGGTGCAGTGGCACGATCACTGCTCACTGTAGCCACCCACTCCTGGGCTCAAGTGATCCTCCCTCCTCCACCTCCTTAAGATTATAGACCTGAGCCACCGTGCCTCGCCACAAGTGGACATTTCTATATCCTGTTCATTAGACTATTCTCTTTTTTTTGAGTTGAAGTGTCATTCTGTTGCCCAGGCTGGAGTACAGTGGTGTGCTCATGGCTACCACAGCCTTGACCTGCTGGGCTCAGGCCATCCTTCTGCCTCAGCCTTCCAAGTAGCTGGAACTATAAGCATGTGCCATCACACCCCGCTAATTTTTTTTTTTTGAGTTATTGTAGAGATGAGGCCTAACCAATTTGCCCAGACTGGTCTCGAACCTGTGGGCTCAGGCAATCCTCTCACTTCGGCCTCCCAAAGTGCTAGGATTATAGACATGAATCACTGCGCCTGGCCTCATTAGACTATTCTTGAAGTTAAGGCCAGAGCTGTTAGTCATGCTACAGGATTCTAACACAGAGTCCAGAGCGACTGTAAACTCTGTGCAATATGGAAGTACCCTATTCCCATGTTTTTTAGTATAGAAATTGATTGCCTGGTACAGCTAAAGAATTGCAGTGGCATTGAAGAGAGTTCATTCTAAATTTACAGTGGCATAGTAATGGTTTGCTAGTTAGGCCTAATATCCTTTATGAATTCTTCTCTGTAGGCCATTTTAGAGGGGAAAAAAATCTGTATTTGTAATGAAGTTTCTTACTCTTGCTTATTGCCATCATATACTTTTTGTGTGAACATAAAGATCATTGGATTTGGTGTCGAAAGATCTGGGTTTGCAATTTTGCCAATTTAGTGCTGTGTGGGAGAGTATAAGACACAGTTTTGCACTGTTGGTAGTTAACTGGCTCACTCTTTCTGGAATGTAATTTGCGATATTCGTCAGAACAGAAGCGTTTGTTGACTTAGCAACCGCACTTCCAGATTTTATTTTAAGGAGATAATAGGTTACGTTCAGAAATACATGTAGAAAAATATGTGTGTAAAGACATTCATAACAATGTTTATGACAGTAGAAAATTTCTAACAACTCAAATGTCTACCAGAAAGAAAATTGGATAGATAAATAGAAATGGCACATCTGTATGCTGAGATAACATAGCTGTTAAAAATGATCATATGTTTATAGATACAGGAAAGGATATTAAGCATATTAAGCTTATTATTAAGCATATTAAGTGATTAAAGCATATTAAGTGATTATTAAGTGATTAAAGCCAGTTGTAAAGCATAGCATGATTGTATTCATGCAGAATGGTGTATGTATTTTTTTTTTTTTTTTGAGTTGGAGTCTCACTGTCGCCCAGACTGGAGTGCTGCCTCGACTTGCTGGGCTCCGGCGATCCTTCCGCCTCAGCCTTCCAAGTAGCTGGAACTACAGGCGCACGTTACCATGCCCGGCTAATTTTTTTTTTTTTTTTTGGTTTATTGTAGAGATGAGGTTTCGCCTGCCCAGGCGGGTCTCAAACCTGCGGGCTCAGGCAATCCACTTACCTCAGCCTCCCAAAGGCATGGGATTACAGACTGAGCCACCGAGCCCGGCTTATGTGTATGTATTTTTTATTTTTTATTTTTATTTTTATTTTTTTGAGTTGGAGTCTCACTCGGTCGCCCAGACTGGAGTGCAGTGGCCGCTCCCGGCCACCGCAGCCTCGACCTGCTGGGCTCCGGCGATCCTTCCGCCTCAGCCTTCTGAGTAGCTGGAATTACAGGCATGCGCTACCACGCCCGACTGATTTTTTGATTTATTGTAGAGATGAGGTCTCGCTGCCCAGGAGGGTCTCGAACCCGCAGGCTCAGGCAATCCACTCACCTCAGCCTCCCAAAGGCGCGGGATTACAGGCTGAGCCACCGAGCCCGACTTGTGTATGTATTTTTTAAGTGTGTATAGTTGTTTAGCTTTATTTGGTATAAGTTTATATAGCTTATTATTTTTATGATTCATTTTACTTATTTGAAATGGGATCTCTCTATGTTTCCCAGGCTGGTCTCAACTTTGTGGACTCCCATGATACTCCAAGTAGCTGAGACTGCATGTGCCACCACACGTAGCTGGTTCAAGTTTTAAAACTCATTTTGAAATAATTTAGATTCACAAAAGGTTGCAAAAAAATATGCAGGGAGGTTGGTTACTAGCATCCTTTACTCAGTTTCCCCCCTCCGTAACATCATGTGTAATACAGTACAGTATCAAAACCACAGAAACTGAGCAATCCCCAGAGCTTATTGAGATTTCAGCAGTTAGTTAAGCATGCATTACTTATGTCTGTGTGTGACTCTGTAACGTTTTTGTCACGTGTGGATTCACCTGACTGACACCACAATGGAGACACCATGCTGTCCCTTCATAGCCACACCCTGTCTCTCCCTCAGCCCTCGCCGGTGGGGGCTGCTAATCATTCTTTCGTTTCTGTTGCTCTATTTCAGGAATGTCATATTAATGGAATTACACAATATTGTAACTTTCTGAGTTTTTTTTTTTGCATTCAGCATAGTGTTCTTGAGATTCATTGATGCTGTTGGGGGGCCTCGGTAGTGTTTTCCTTTTTAATTGCTAAGTAGTCTTCTATGTTGTGGCCACCCAGAATTTGTTTAGACAATTACCTTTTGAGGGATATTTGGTTTGTTTCCACTTTTTACCTGTGATGAGTAAAGCTGCTGTGAACATTTGTGTACAAGTTTTGTTTTGTTTTGTTTTTTTGAGTCGGACTCTTACTCTGTGGCCTAGGCTGGAGTGCAACGGCCTTGACCTGCTGGGTTCAGCTATCCTTTTGCCTCAGCCTTCATGTAGCTGGGCCCACAGGTGCACACCACCACACCTGGCTAATTTTTTTTGTGTTACTGTAGAGATGAGGTCTCGCCAAGTTGCCCATGCTGGTCTTGAAGCCCTGGGCTCAGCCAATCCTCTCACCTCAGCCTCCCAAAGTGCTAGGATTACAGGTGTGAGCTTGTGTATGCGCCCAGCTTGTGTACAAGTTTTTGAGTGAACACAAGCTTTCATTTCTTTGAGACAAATGCTCAAGAGTGCAATTGCTGGGCTGTATAGTAAGTGCATGTTTAGTTGTATATGAAGCTGCCAGGTGGCTTTCAGAGTGGCCGTGTCCTTATACCTTCCCACCAGCGATGTGTGAGAGGCCAGTGTCTCTACGTCCTTACTAGCAGTTGATGTTGTCACTGTTTTTTATTTTGGAATTCTGATCTGTGTGACGTGCTGCCTCATGGTTTTGGTATGGTTCATTTTTACAATAATACAAAGCAAAAGCCATTTTCTCTTAAAAAAATAAAAATCTCCTAGATTTAAGTCTCTGTTCTGCCACTTATTATCAACATTTTCCTCATAAGTGCCGTGATCTCATCTGTGGGATAGAAAGACTGCTGCTGTTCCTTTTTCACAAGATGCTTGTGAATATCAGATGACATACAGTCAGAACCATATTGTAGAGTATAAAGTATCACACAAATACAGGTTACTTAATACTGAGAAGTTTTGCTGGGTGAATAAGGAACATTGACTTCTTTTGTAATCTATTGGGGTTATACTTGTATTATAATGAAGCATTGATGTAAATAAAATCAAGGCAAACCACCTGCAACTGTTTGACACAGCTGCTTTGGTACTATTTCAGATTTCCTAAACGATGTTTTATATTTCCCTCCTGCCCCGTGGGGAGATGTGCACTGGTCATATACACCAGTAGAGGCATTATGATTATTGCTGCTGTTCTCATTTTCTAAAAATCTCAGGATGGTTGTAGGCAGGTCAGGTATTTAACCATCGTGTACCTGGGTCACCTTGCTGCTACTGTCAGAGTTTTGTTAGTGTGTCTTGTTGAATTTGTGCTTAATGACTCTGTTGCATTTAGGATAAAATCCAACCTCCTTAACATGGCATTATGAGATGGCCCAGAAATGGCAGTGGCCGTGCTTAGGGGCTTCCTAACCCTTCCTTGCTGAACTGTCTTCAGGGAAGCCCAGTGAAGGGTCTTAAAATGGTGGGGAGACTTCTAGGCCTATTTCAGATTTTTTTGTGGTGTGTGTGTGTGTGTGTGTGTGTGTGTGTCAGAGAGAGAAAGAGAGAGAGAGAGAGAGTTGCTGATTGATTCTTGGGCATGGCTCTCCAGCCCCTTAGATTTCGTTGTTCATTGGGATGTCACAGCAAAACTGGCCCAAAGAAGTGATAGATGCTTGAGGTGATGGAGATCCCAGCTGCCCTGATTTGATCACTATACATTGTATATGCGTATCAAAATATCACATGCACCTGTCAATATGTACAGTTATTCTATATCAGTGAAAAACAAAATACAGCTGAGATTGCCATTCAGCAGCTGTGTTTGTTGCTGCCAGAATGGTAGTATGTTCAGGCTCTGAGAAGGCACCTGAATCCCCATGTGGTCAGGACTGCTTCAAGGTGGACCACACCTGCACGTGAAATCCCTGTGGTTGCCTGTCTGGAGTTGAGTTTGTTTAACAAGTGTCATTCAGAGGTGACTTGTTTTGAATGTTTGTTCCCAATCTTTCATTCTTTTTTTTTTTTTTTAATTGAAGTCTTACTCTGTCGCCTACTCAGGAGTGCAGTGGCACACTCATGGCCACCCCAGCGTCGACCTGCTGGACTCCGGCAATCCTTCCGCCTCAGCCTTCCAAGTAGTCGAAACTACAGGCATGTGCTACCATGCCCAGCTAATTTTTTGATTTTGCTGTAGAGATGAGGTCTCGCCAAGGTGCCTGGGCTGGTCTCGAACCCGCGAGCTCAGGCAATCCACTTGCCTCAGCCTCCCAAAGTGCTGGGATTACAGGCTGAGCCATTGAGCCCAGCCAATCTTTCATTCTTGATAGTTGTCAGTGGACTTGGAGGTATGGATGCACACATCATGTTTGGTGCATACTCTGTGCTGTTGATGGATTTAGCTCTGAATTGGCAAGGGTGGATCCTGCCCTTTTGCTCCAGTTTTGTATGTTTTCCTTACCCAGATCTTCCTTCAGAAATATGTGATTTCTATTAATAATTGTCATTGTGTTGGAAACGCTGGCATATTTTTGCGGTACCATTTTACTTGTATTTACTGCAAATGATGATGTTAGTTGCCTACTGCCTGAACATCTGAGCTCATTTGTTTGAAAAAGCACTTGGTGTCGCTGCCTGTAACAGGCGGCCGGGGTTGCCACTGCCCAGTTGTTCCTGCCCTCGAGGCTCTGATCAAGTGCGTGGGAGTGAAGAGCGTTCCTCAGGTTCCAGGAGGACAGAGGGATGTGAGGAGAGGAATTCTAGAACAGTAGTCAGAGGGTTGCTTTTGGGAGGGCTGTGCTTGGCTGTTTCCTTCGTACAGTGGAGAAATTACAGGCATCCTGCAGCAGACAGTGCGTGATACTGAGCAGATGCTTCCAAGTGTTTTCTTCTGGTCGGGTGCTGTATGGGCATGGCAGGGGCTACATGAGAGAGAGAAACCGGCCCTGTTCTCACGGGGCTTCTGCTCTGGGCACAGAGGGTACTTCTGCCCTGCAAGGCCATTGTTGAAGGAAGCCATGGCAGTGGTGCTGCTTCAGATCATGGCCATGACAGAGACCCAGGCCTGGGGGACCTGATCACAGAAGGGCGGGTGCTGACTGGCACGCCTTCAGGGGGCTTCCAAGTGAGTCTCACAAAGGAACTGCTTCAACAGGGTGTGCTGTTTTACATTTGAAAACATATCAGCGACTTTTAAAAAATATTTTAGTGGACTTGGCATGGTGGCTGACCCCT
Organism: Cephalopachus bancanus; assembly: GCA_027257055.1. Taxonomy (NCBI): domain Eukaryota; kingdom Metazoa; phylum Chordata; class Mammalia; order Primates; family Tarsiidae; genus Cephalopachus; species Cephalopachus bancanus. Next base: position 701,745 of record JAPVLO010000180.1, read on the forward strand.
ATAGCTCCAGCTACTTGGGAGGCTAAGGTGGGAGGATCACTTGAGCCCAGGAGATTGAGGCTGCAGTGAGCTATGATCATCCTACTGTACTCTAGCTTGAGTGACAGAGCAAGATCTTGTCTCAAAAAAAAAGAAAAATTTTTTTAATGTAAAAAAGTAAACTTGAGGGGCAGATCTTGCCTTGAAGGCTAGAGACTAAAAAGTGTTCTTTTTTTTTAATAGAGCAAGGAGAAATAATTTTGTTCTCTGATAATAAAATGTCTGACAATGGCATTATTCATTCATTAAGTGCATTTTAAAAATTTATTTCAGATAGGGTCTTGCTCTATCGCCCAGGCTGGAGTGCAGTGGCACGATCATGGCTCACTGGAGCCTTGAACTCCCAACCTCAAGTGATCTCCCGCCTTGGCCTCCTGCACCCAGCTAATTTTAAAACTTTCTTTGTGGAGATGAGTCTCACCATATTGCCTAGGCTGGCCTCTAACTTCTGGCCTTGAACAATCCTTCCAACTTGCCCCCCAAGGGCTGGGATTACAGGCATGTGCCACCACACCAGCCTTGTTCAGTAAATGTTAGTGAACTGCCTGCTTGTACTAAGCTCAGAATAGTGTGATAAACAGGTTGTCCACCACTGCATGAGGGCCATAGTCAGGTAGTGGGGCAGCCTCACATCCGTGTGTCCAGTTTTTTTTTTTTTTTGAGTTGGAGTCTCACTGTGTCACCCAGACTGGAGTGCAGTGGCTGCTCCCAGCCACCGCAGCCTTGACCTGCTGGGCTCCAGCGATCCTTCCGCCTCAGCTTTCCAAGTAGCTGGAACTACAGGTGCACGCTACCACACCTGGCTAATTTTTTTGATTTATTGTAGAGATGAGGTGTCGCCAAGTTGCCCAGGCGGGTCTCGAACCTGCGGGCTCAGACAATCCACTCACCTCAGCCTCCCAAGGCGCAGGATTACAGGCTGAGCCACCGAGCCTGGCTATGTGTCTAGTTTTATGGTTGGAATGCTTTTAGGACTGAGGACAGGCCTCTCATCTGGGCTTGGGTGATCAAAGAGGGCTTCCTGGAAGAAGGGATGTCCAGATCAGCTTTGCTGATAGACACTGGAGTTAATCCCATTTTCGGGCTAATATTGTATTGAAAGTGAATGGGAGCCCTATTGTGGTTTTGGTTTTGGGTGTGCCTTACATCCTCTATGGAGAGGAAATTGAGGGACTGGCTCTGTACTCCAGCCTCTAGCCCTGTCGTTTGGCCCGTGTTGAGTAACCTCCACTCCCCAGAACGCGCCCTGTGCTCTGTGCCTGCCGTTCCTCTGCAGAGCTGACTCCCTTTTGTCAGCCTGCGACTTGCTTGGCCCTTCAGGGCAGAGCCGTTACCTCCTTCAGGATGCTTTCCCTGATTCCTCCTAGGAGATGTTGAGTGCACCCCCTGTGACCTCATGCGCAGGACTGGTCTTTATCCTCAGTTTCCCTGTGCTGAAGAGGCACCTCTTCATCCTCCTGTATGGCTTGGAGGCAGAGGCAGTGTCTCTCACAGGGCCTGGCACGGCCCAGATACCCAGCCAGTGTTTGCTGAGTGAACTCATTGAGCAGCTTTAGATGGTTGTGGCCACGTGCCTGCAGTTGAAACTCTTGGCTCCCTCCATTTTAAGAAGAGTGCTGGGGCAACCCCCTCGGATCCCCTCCCACTGTGGGAGCTTTTCTGTCCTGTCAATAAATCCTGCTTAAAAAAAAAAAAGAGAGTGAGAAAGTGCCGTTGACTGAAGAAAGTGGAAGCACCAGTAAGAAAGATTCTATGCAAGTGTTTGGTTATTCATTTCCTGAGGCTCCTTAGAGTCCTTTGCACCTTAAACCTCTTTTACTCTTTGCCTGAGTGACCGATAAACTGGGTAGCGCATAGTTTCCACTTCTTGCAAACTCCTAATGTGCATTATTAAATCTGACCACAGTGATTTATTCATTAGAAGTCTTTTGGTTATTAAAAAAAATCAATTTGACTTAGCAACAGGGTACTCCACGGTGGAGACAGGACTGTCTCATGAAATCCAAGGTGAGGATCAGGGCTGGGCTTCTGGAAGAACTGGTCCAAGAACTGGGTGACTGGCAGCAGTCCCGAGGGGCCTTCCTGGTTATGCCTGCCTGCTTCTCCTTCTTTCCCTCCTTTCCTCCCTTCCTGGCTCCCTTCTTCCCTCACTCCCTGACTCCCTGTCATTTAGGCTGAAGTGCAGTGGCACAATCATAGCCACCACAGCCTCGACCTGCTGGACTCAGGCAATCCTTCCACCTCAGCTTTCCAAATAGCTGGAATTATAGGCACCTGCCATCACATCTGGCTAATTTTAAAAATTTAATTGTAGAGATATGGTCTCACCAAGTTGCCCAGGCCAGTCTCCAACCCCTGGGTTCAGGCAATCCTCTTGTCTCTGCCTCCCAAAATTCTGGGATTACAGGCATGAGCCACCATGGCACGAGCCACATGCCCAGCCTATGTCTGCTCTTTCTGCAAAGCCCTTTAATCATCTTTCTTACTAGCTGACTTTCTCTGCTTCTCAGTGGGTAGGGGATGGCTTCATAGCCCTAAACTTTGCAGCCAAGCTCCAACCAAATGGAAAGCCTATCTCTCCATCTCAATTCCAAATTTTCCAGGACTGTCTACCCTTGACCCAGTCAGCTGTGGCCAGGGGTGAGGTCATATGGCACACACTTGTCTGGCTCTACTCACCTCTGAAAAGGGGGTGGGAAGATAGGAGAGAGGTTGGAGAGACAGAAAGCAGAGAGCCAGTGTAAGTTTAGTGGACACAAAATATCTAACGTAGTGATAAGCACCGGAGATCCATGAACTACTGTAGGATCTGTTGTTGGTTATCATCAAAAAATGTCAATCTTAGATGAAACTTACGGATTTAACTTTGAAGAGATTTTATTTATCTTTAAAATATGCATATAATTTAAGATTCTTAAGGTAATGGCATATTTACTTACGCAGTTAGTAGGTCTTAGCTTTGTGTATCTTATGACATTTCATTGGCATGATACCATCTTTAGTTGCTGGGAAACAGGTAATAACTTCTGTCAAATGGAAACATAAGTTTATACAAATGTAAGGCATTATTTTAACTTATTAATTAGGCAAAAACATTTTGGAACCTGTAATAGCTATCTATCATTTTTAAAGGTTTTATTTTGTTTTTGTCATAATAATTTTACGTATTTATAAGGTAACAGTGTGATGTTTTGACACATGTATACATTGAGTAACAATTAAATCAGGGCAATTAGCATCGTTAGGGTACAGATAGGGTGAGGGTGGAGGGATGGACAGAGAGGCAAGGGGATGGGTGGAGAAGCACAGTGTGCGCTGGCAACCCAGAGATCTGAGTAATGCATAGAATTGCAACATACAAAGAGGTAACGAAAGAAAAGCTTGTTTAAAAGTAAATTAGAGAGAGAAGGAGAAGGGAGAGAGATTCACCTCCTCAAGGTGGGGGAGGGGGCCAAAGCCAGGAAGTGTGGCAACAGCCATAGCTCAAAGAGCACGTGGCCACACCAGAGTCTAGCAAGGCAGTGGCGGCTGGTTGCTTGTGATTGAGTCCTTTTAACCCTTCCCCTTGATGGGGAAAGCTCATTAAGGCGATTGGGTGGTGGTCTGCTCCACATCATCACAAAGGGACAGGCAAGCACAGGTACTGACATCAAGTGATAGACAGCAGGCAGATGGGTGGGTCAGTCACATGATTGCTGCCGTGGTGGGGTTTATCTGTGTCACTTAGGTCACAAAGGGCTGATTAGGTTAACTTGGGGAGTTTGGGCCTGGAGGGGTTTTTCCTGCAAGAGACTTGTTAGACATTTGCAATTCACAAACTCCTTCACCAAAGGTGGTCACATTATCACTTCTATGACTTTGGCCAGCCAAAGGGTAATCTTTGGTCTTCAGCCTTGACAAGGAACCTAAAAGTTTACTAGAGATTATTATGCTAAACCATGAATTGAAAGTTTGCGTTGTTCTGGTCTTACATCTGATGGAGATTGAGGGGGGATGGGATAGGCTGTTGCTTATTCTGCAGTCGAATGTCTGAAGGCTTTCTAATGGTTATGCTGAGGCAAAAAGACTAAACTAAGAATAAGCGAAGTTTCTTCTAGGTTTCTATAGGTACCATCTTTCAAGCATATCCATCCCTTCAGACACTTATCATTTCTTAGTAGTAAGAACATTCAGATTCTTCTCTTGTAGCTTTGTGAACTAACCAGTGCATTAGTTAGTCACCCGCTGTGCAACAGAACACTAGAAGCTATTCCTCCTGTCTAACTGACTTTGTACCTGTTGACCACCTTCTGCCCACGTCCCCCATTGCCTTCCCCAGCAACTCATAGCCACTGCTCTCTACTTCTACGAGAGAACACGTACGAGTAAGGTCATGTGGTGGTTGTCCTTCTGTACTTAGTCTGTGTCACTTAGCATAGTATTCTCTAGGTTCATTCATGTAGGAAATGACGGAATGTCATGCCTTTATGGCTGAATAGTATTTCTTTTATATAATATACTACATTGAAAAATTTCATCAGACCAGGCATGGTGGCTCAAGCCTGTCATCCCAGCACTTTGGGAGGCCGAGGTGAGGGTATTACCTGAGCCCACCGGTTCAAGAACAGCCTGGGCAACTTGGCGAGACTTCATCTCCACAATAAATCAAAAAATTAGCTGGGCGTGGTAGTAGTGTGTGCCTGTAGTTCCAGCTACTTGGAAGCCTGAGGCGGAAGGATCACCGAAGCCTAGCAGGTCGAGGCTATGATAGCTGTGAGCGTGCCACTGCGCTACAGCCTGGGCGACGAAGTGAGACTCCAACTTAAAAAAAAAAAAAAAAAAAATTTCATTCATCTTTTGATGGATACTTAGGTTGATTCCATATCTTGGCTATTGTGAATAGTGCTGCCATAAACATGGGAGTGCAGGTATGTCTTCAACATACTGATTTCATTTCCTTTATACAGAGGGTGTAAAAAAATATACATTTTAAGAAAGGAAAAAACCGTATTAAAATTTTAATAAGCTGGGCTCGGTGGCTCAGCCTGTAATCCCGCGCCTTTGGAAGGCTGAGGTGAGTGGATTGCCTGAGCCCATGGGTTCTAGACCCATCTGGGCAGCGAGACCTCATCTGTACAATAAATAAAAAAATCAGCCGGGCGTGGTAGTGCATGCCTGTAATTCCAGCTACTTGGAAGGCTGAGGTGGAAGGATCGCCGGAGCCTAGCAGGTCGAGGCTGCGGTGGCCGGGAGCGGCCACTGCACTCCAGTCTGGGCGACAAAGTGAAACTCCAACTCAAAAAAAAAAAAAATTTTTAATACTCAGCATATACCGTTAGCAAAAGATGAACACAAGTCACGTTTGACTTCTGCAATTACAAGAGGTGCTAAAGTGGTTACCATTAGCAACCAGATACTTCTGATTACAGTGAATATCTCCTGATATCTCTTTTTTTTTTTGAGTTGGAGTCTCACTCTGTCACCCAGACTGGAGTGCAGCGGCCGCTCCCGGCCACTGCAGCCTTGACCTGCTGGGCTCTGGCCATCCTTCCACCTCAGCCTTCCAAGTAGCTGGAACTACAGGTGCGTGCTACCATGCCTGGCTAATTTTTTTATTTATTGTAGAGATGAGGTCTTGCCAGGTTGCCCAGGCAGGTCTCCAACCCTCGGGCTCAGGCAATCCACTCACCTTGGCCTCCCAAAGCGCTGGGATTACAGGCTGAGCTACCGAGCCCGGCCTCCTGACATCTCTTAAAATGTGTGTACATTTTTTTGGCATCCCCAGTATATACCAGTTGATTATCCCTAACCTGAAAATCCAAACTCTGAAATGTTACAAAATCAAAAACTTTTATTTTATTTTTTTTGAGTTGGAATCTCATTCTGTCGCCCAGACTGGAGTGCAGTGGCAAGCTCCCGGCTACCGCAGCCTCACCCTGCTGGGCTCTGGCGATCCTTCCGCCTCAACCTTCCAAGTAGCCAGAACTACAGGTACGTGCCACCATGCCTGGCTAATTTTTAAAATTTTTTGTAGAGACAAGGTATTGCCATGTTGCCCAGGCTGGTCTTGAACTTCTGGGCTCAGGCAATCCTCTCCCTCCGCCTCCCAAAGTGCTGGGATTACAAGTATGAACCACTGCATCTGGCCCAAAATCTAAAACTTAACTGAGTGCTGACATGATGTTCAAAGGAGATGTTCATTGGAGCATTTTGGATTTTGGATTTTTGAATTAGGAATACTCAAGTATAATGCAAATATTCCAAAATCCCCCCAGAATGGAAATTGAAACACTTGTGGTCTCAAGCATTTCAGATAAGTGGTACTTAACCTGTACACCTAGTAGTGGAATTGTTGCATTCTAGGTAGTTCTGTTTTTAATTTATTTTGAGGAATCTCCATATTGTTGTCCACAATGGCTATACTAGTTTATATTCCTACCGATAGTATATGAGTTCTCCTTTCTTTACAGCCTCAGCAACGTTTGTTATTTTTTATCTTTTAAAAAATTATTATTATGGATTTAGGGTCTTGCTGTGTTGCCCAGGTTGGCTTCAAACGCCTGGGCTCAAGTGATACTTCTCTGAGTAGCTGGGACTACGAGCACGTGCCACTGTGCCTTGCTTTTTTATCTTTTAAAAAAAATTTTTAATTTTAAAGATGTGAGGTACAATTCAGAGTTAGGTATACAGATGTTCATTATGCAGGCATCCTTGTTGATGAGGTGTGCGCCCCCTCCCCTGGCAGTTTCCCACTACTGTCAATCCCACCCCTCCTCCTCTGGCAGTTTCCTACTTACTGCCAATCCCTTTCTTATAGTATTATGGTAATTGTTCAAGGTCCACTTCTGAGTGAGAACATGCGGTACTCAGTTTTCTGTTTCTGTGATTGATTACTGAGTATGATGGACTCTAAATCCATCGAAGTTGCTGCAAAGTCCATGTTTGTCCTTCCATATGGCTACCTAATATTCCATTGTGTATAGGTATCACATTTTTAAAATTTAATCCAGTTTCGATGGACAGCATGGTTGGTTTCATGTTTTTGCTATTGTGAATAGTGCTGCAGTAAACATACGTGTGCAGGTATCTTTTTTGTAGAATGATTTGAGTTCCTCTGGGTATATTCCCTATAGGGAGATTGCTGGGTCATATGGAAGGTCAATTTCAATTTTCTTCCAGAAGTCACCATATTGTTTTCCAAAGAGGTTGCACTAGTTTGTATTACTGCCAGATGTATAGAAGCATTCCTTTTTCTCCATATCCTCACCAGCATCTGTTGTTTGTTTTATTTATTTTTTTTATTTTTTATTTTTTTTTGAGTTGGAGTCTCACTCTGTCACCCAGACTGGAGTGCAGTGGCCGCTCCCGGCCACCGCAGCCTCGACCTGCTGGGCTCCGGCGATCCTTCCGCCTCAGCCTTCCGAGTAGCCGGAATTACAGGCGAGCGCTACCACGCCCGGCTGATTTTTTGATTTATTGTAGAGATGAGGTCTCGCTGCCCAGGCGGGTCTCGAACCCACGGGCTCAGGCAATCCACTCACCTCAACCTCCCAAAGGCGCAGGATTACAGGCTGAGCCACTGAGCCCGGCTTGTTTGTTTTATTAATGATGGCCATTCTTACTTGGGTTAGGTGGCATCTCAATGTGGTTTTGATTTGCATGTTTCTGATGATTAGTGAGAGTGAACACTTTTTCGTCTGTCTGTTGGCTGTCCGTATATCTTCTTTTGAGAATTATCTATTCATGTCTTTTGCCCACTTCTTAATGGGGCTGTTTGTTTTTTTCCTTTTGGCACATTTGAGTTCCTTGTGGATCCTAGATGTTAGACCTTTGTCAGATATACAGTTGGCAAATATTTTTTCCCAGTCTGTGGGCTGTCTCCTCACTCTCTCAATGGTTTCTTTGGCTTTGCAGAAGCTTGTCACTTTGATGAGGTCCCGCTTGTCTGTCTTATCTCTATGGCATGGGCACTTGGGGTTTTGATCAGGAATTGGTTGCCTGTTCCATTTTCCGTAAGGGTGTCGCCTGCATTTTCTAAGGTTCTTATAGTTTGAGGTCTTATGTTTAGGCCTTTGATGCATTTAGAATTGATTTTTGTGTATGGTGATAGGTGGGGGTCCTGTTTCAATCTTCTACATGTGGTCAGCCAGTTTTCCCAGCACCATTTACTGAATAGGTTCTCCTCTCCCCAGTGGTTGTTGTTGGGGGCTTTGTCAAAAATGAGTTTGTCGAGAAACTGAGATTTTGCTTCTGGAATCTCTGTCCTCTTCCATTGGTCTATGTGGCTGTTCTTGTACCAGTACTAGGCTGTTTTGATTACTGTGGCCTTATAGTCTTTTTGGTAGTAGCCATTCTCTCTGGGATGAGGTGATATCTCACTGTGGTTTTGATTTGTATTTCCTGATGGTTAGTGATGTTGAAAAGTTTTTCATATACCCGTTGGCCATTTGTATGTCTTCTTTTGAGAAATGTATTTTAGATCTCATGCCCATTTAAAAAATAGTATTATTTGTGGATTTTGTTGTTGTTGTGGAGTTGTTTGAGTTTCTTATATATTCTTGCTTGTCAAACACACAGTTTGCAAATATTTTTTCCCATTTTACAGGTTGTTTCTTTGCTCTGTTAATTGTTTCCTTTGCTGAACAGATGCTTTTTAGTTTGGTATAATCCCATCAGTCTAGTTCTTAGTTTCTCTCTCAATGAATTTGAGTACTCTAGGAACTTATATAAGAGGAATCACACAATATTTTTATGACTGGCTTATTTCATTTATCTTTTTATGACTGACTTATTTCATTTAGCATAATGTCCTCAGCGTTTATCCATGTTGTAGCAGATGTCAAAATTTCCTCTTTTTAAAAAAACAAAATAATATTCTATGTATGTACCACATTTTGTTTACCTGTTTGTAGACTCTTGAGTTACTTCCACCTTTTGGTTTTTATCAGTAGGGCTGCTATGAAAATGAGTGTGCAAATATCTCTTCAAGACCCTGCTTTCAATTTTGGGGGGAATATACTCAGACATGGAATTGCTGGATCATACGGTGATTTTGTGTTTAATTTTGTGAGAAACTACTGTGTTTTTTCCACTGTAACTGCACCACGTTAGAAGCCCAGCAACAATGTATCAGGGTCTTAGTTCTCCACTTTCTCACCAACACTTGTTATTTTCTGTTTTGTTTTGTTTTATGATGGCCATCTCAATGGGTAACTCATTGTGGTTTTAATTTTGTATTTCCCTTAGTGACTACTGATGCTGAGAATCTTTTAATGTGCTTGTTGACCATTTGTCTATCTTTGGAGAAATGGTTGTCAAGTCCTTTGCCTTTTTTTTTTTTTTTTTTTGAGTTGGAGTCTCACTCAGTTGCCCAGACTGGAGTACAGTGGCACTTTCACGACCACCCCAGCGTAGACCTGCTGGGCTCAGGTGATCCTTCCACCTCAGCCTGTCAAGTAGCCGAACTATAGGCACGTGCTACCATGCCTGGCTAGTTTTTTGATTTATTATAGAGATGAGGTCTTGCCAAGTTGCCCAAGCTGTTCTTGAACCCATGGGCTCAGGCAGTCCGCTCACCTCGACTTCCCAAAGTGCTGGGATTATAGGCTCAAGCCAGCATGCCTGGCCCCTTTGCCCATTTTAAAATTTGGTTTTTTTTTGTTGTTGAGCTTTAGGAGTTTTTAAGGCATATTCTGGATATCAATCCTTTATCAGATTTTTTCATTCTCTGGGTAAGTTTTTAATTTTGATGATGTCCAGTATGCCTGTTTTTTCTTTTGATGCCTTAATTTTTGGTGTCTTATCCAAGAAATCATTGTCAAGTCCAGTGTCTTGAAGGACCTTTTCTTCTGAGAATTTTATTTTTGTCTCTCTTTGTCTCTACCTCTTGTCTCTGTGCTGTATCTGTCTGTCTCTTCATGTTTGTGTGTATGTGTTTATATATTTATAACCCACTGAAGTTTATATATATATATTTATATATAATGGATTTATATATATATATGACTGTATATATATCCACATATATATATAGTTTCTTTTTTTGTCCTATTTCTTTCTTTTTCTTTGTTGAACTATTTGAAAGTATCGCAGACATTGTGACACTGCATATGTCTCCTAAAAATGATGGCATTAAAAAAAAAAACTATGGTCTCATGATCGGTATACCTTTTGGGTTGGGTCCCCTGCTTTCTACTACAGAGTGTTTTTCTCCAAGTTTTTAAAGTCTCCTCCCCACCCTAGTCCCTGTAAGGCAGGGGGTCCCAACTCTTCTCTTTTAGGAATCTCATATGTGTTAATTGGAACTTTATTTTGCTGATTCTATTGTTCATTACTGAATACCATATTTTTCTTCCAAATTATTTTTCTTACTTATATGTATCTTTTTAAGCTAGTTTGCATGTATTTAGTACAGTGTTATAGTTATTAATTACCTTTCTTCTTCTGTCTCTTCAGTACTGAGTTGAAACTCTTGGAGGAAGCAACCATTTCAGTCTGCAGGTCTTTAGGTAAGGGGGAAAGTGTGTGTGTGTGTGTGTGTGTGTGTGTGTGTGTGTGTGTGTGTGTGTGTGTGTGTGTGTTTGTGTGGGGACATTTTTTAAGGTTTGCTGTTATGAATTTTGATAGTATAATATGAATTGAATGAATGAAGTAATGGATTTTTCTTGGTTATGATTATAACAGTAGCACTAAAAATTTCTATTCCTGGTGCTCACTGATGCTATTAGAAGGTACCATTTAGTTAATAGCAATAAGATACATACTTGGCTATGTTTGCAGTAGTGACAGTGAATTCTGCTAAGCTGTGGACTCTCAGCTTGTTCTTTTTGTGGACTTCGAAGGACTGAAAAAAAATATCGTTAGTTTTGTAGTTGCATGTATATCTGCATGGATATATATCTGATACAAGACCATATGACTTGCCAACTGTCCTGGCTGTATATGCTAGAATCATTATCACCAAGTATACTTATATTTATATCCTAAAATATATTAGGAAGTTTTTTTATAACAACTTTATGTTATGGTAAAGAGATGGGATCTGGAATTATTTTATGATTTTATTTTAGCTCTTCCACTTATTAGCTGAGCCTTAATTTCCTCACCTAAATTGAGGATAAGAGCAACTATTTTATAGTATTCATGAAAGAAAAAAATTAGTTAACATGAAATATCTACTATGACATGTAGCATCTGGTTATTATTCATCATTTATATTGATAAAAGTTACCTTTTTCAGGCCTCATTTTACAAATACTTCACTTTCAAGTTGGTTGCAACTGGAAGGGAATGTACATAATTTTGAAAATGCAGATAATCATACTTACAATGCATTCTTGCTTTGAAAATTAGAGGTAATGTGTCTGTAAAATTCCCAGTGTATAGGAGCTTAATAAGTGATAATAATATCCTCTTTCTAATCAAGCTGTATGAATAAGCTCCATTTAAGCTATATGGATAACTATATGTGAGTTACTTTGCCAAACACAATTTTTAGTTAAATAATTTTGCTTTTAAAAACATATTATGCTGGGGCGTGATGGCTCATGCTTATAATCCCAGCACTTTGGGAGGCCGAGGTGAGAGAATTACCTGAGCCCACGGGTTTGAGACCAGCCTGGGCAACTTGGTGAGACCTCATCTCTACAATAAATCAAAAAATTAGCCAGGCTTGGTGGCACGTGCCTGTAGTTCCACCTACTTGGAAGGCTAAGGCCGAAGGATCACCTGAGGCCAGGAGGTCAAGGCTGTGGTGGTTGTGAGCATGCCACTGTATTCCAACCTGGGCAACAGAGTGAGACTCCAACTCAAAAACAAAACAAACAAACAAAAATATTATGTTGATAATGATAGAAGCTTTGTAGTAGTTGCCTTGAGTTAGAGCCATAGCTTAGATAATTTTGTGCTAAATAGGGCTGGCTTTCAAAAGCCATTGGCAGTTTAATGCTGAAAATTAAAGAGTTTTATGTAATAATGATATCAGTACAATTGTGATAATTTTTAAGGTGACCTTGGACTTTTATAAAATTTTATAAAATAAAATTTAAAAAATATGAAAATAAGAAAATTTAAAAAAGGAAAAATAGAAAAATGTAATAAAACAAAAAACTAAAAAGTGTGAAAAATTTATATTTTAAAAATGGGAATTAATGTTTATTGATTATATATACTATGGAAAAAACCATACTAAAATGTAAAAAGGCAGTAATTGCTTATAATTCTATAATTCTGACATAGCTATTGTTAATATTTTTTATATTGTCTTCTATGGATATACATTTACATAAATATTATCTACCTTCTATGGATATACACTTACATATATATTATCCACCAAACATACACGCATGCACGCACACAATTATTTTAATTTATGTTTTCCATTTGACATTATATTGGGAGTATGTTATGATGTATTTAGAAATACTTTTGGGAACAGCTAAAAAAGGTATGCATTTATTGCCAAAGATTCCAACATTATGGTGGTATGGCTAAAATAAAAATAATCTCATATTACACAGAGGTAATCACTCCTAATCTTTGGTGAAAATTTTTTTTTCAGAGTATTGTATGTACATTGACTTAAATGTACTTTTAATCGACATGTCTCCTTAGCCTCCTCTGATCTAAAATGGTTTCTCAGATTTTTCTACATTTCGATTCGTTTTAGAATAAGAAGTTTTCCAGAATGTCTCCCAGTTTGAGTTTGTCTGATGCTTTTCTCATGGTTGGACTGGGGTTGTGGGTTTGTGGGAGGAAGACCGTGGAGGTGAAGTGCTGTTCTCAGCATACCAAGTCTCATGCTCTTAATAGGACCTGTCACTGATGATGCTGATCTTGAGCATCTGGCTGAGGTAGCATTTGTCAAATTTCGTGACTGTGAATTTTTTTTAATCCCCCGTTGCCTTCAGTTTTGAAGGATAGTGTTTCTGGGTATAGAATTCTTGGTTAACGTGGTTTTCTGTCAGTACTCTGAACATATTATTCTACTGTCTTCCAGTCTCCTTTTTTTGTTCAGATAAGTCTAATGTTAATCATTCCTCTGTAAATGATGAGTAATTTTTTCTTGTGCTCTTTTCAGAATTTTCTCTGCCTTTAAAATTTTTATTTATTTATTTGAGACAGGGTCTCACTTTGTCACTCAGGCTGGAGTGCAGTGGCACGATCACAGCTCACTGACGCCTTGACTTCCTTGGCTCAAGCAGTCTTCTTGCCTCGGCCTCCTGAGTAGCTAGGACTACAGGCATGCGCCACCACGCCCAGCCTAATTTCTGTATTTTCTGTAGAGATTGGGTCTCGCTGTGTTGCCCAAGTGGTCTTAAACTCCTGATCTCTTGTGACTCTCCTGCCTCAGCCTCCCAAAGAAATTATTAGTTTAAATTCTATTTGATGTTAGTTGATATTCTTAGATTTGTAGATTAATGCTTTTCATCAATTTGGGAGGTTTGTGGCCATTGTTACTTGCTGTTATTTTTTTTGAGATGGTATCTCACTGTATTGCCCATGCTGGCTTTGAGCTCCTAGACTCAAGTGATCCTCCTGCCTTAGCCTCCCAAGTAGCTGCCATGGACGGCTTTGTACTTTGTAGTCAGCTAGAAGCTTATCCTGAGATGTATCTGCTTGACTTCTGGTAAGATAATAGGAGTTTTGAACAGATGGCTACTGTTCTTTCCTTATGGCATCTGAAATGTTTCTAGGAGAAGTGAAAGCAGAAAGCTCTCACTTTATAGTGTAGATGTTTCTCTGAGTTAGTAGGCTAGGACTTTTTTATAGGGACACTGAGAAAAATACAGGGAAGCTTTGTTTCCCCACACCTATTCCATATATTTTTTTCTGCCCCTTTCTCTCTCTTGCTCTTCTGGGTCTCCTGTTAGTTTTTATGAATTTTTTTAGTGCTAGGGTATAGCCCTTACTCATTAGATGCTGTTCTTACTGCTAAGGCATGGTCCTTCGGGGATATCAGTGGAAAGTCCTAGTACCAGACTTACCAGGACCTCCGATTTGGCGGAATTAACTTAGACCAGGCAGCTTGTAAAATGTGATCACATTGTTTAAGCTCACTGTTGTTTTTTGTTGGGAACTTTGGATTCCTTTTCTGTTTATGCACAGTGTAGGAGTCAGTCAAGTGTGACAGACAACTTCTCTATGCATAGGTGTTTTTTTTTTTAACTGTCATTTTTCTCTCCAAACTCTGTGGATATTCAACCATTTTCCAGCATCTAGTATTACTCCGAGGAAGTCTGTGACCTTCTTAAAATATACATATATGCTTCTATGCTCATGAGACTTTTCCCTATAGCCCTTATAGTTAAATATTTGTCATTATGTTTTTTTTTCTTCATGATTTTGCCTGTAATTTAATGAGGTGTTTTGGTTTATGTACTAAGGCCTTTTTCAGTTCAGAAGTTTTTTTTTTTTTTTTTTTTTAGTTATGGCTTTGATTTTATTTGTGTTTTAATTTCTTCTCCAGTTCTGGGTCCCCTGTTCAGCTGGATCTTGGTTCTTGGCCTTCTGTGTCTTCTTCTTTGTCTCTGTTCTTTTCTGGTATTTCCCCCTTTGGATCTTTGAGTCAATGTTTTCTACATTGTCAGTTCTCCTCTTTTAATATCCTAGTATGTGTTGTGGCTATTACTGCCATTATAGTTCAGTTTTAATCATTTCTAGTCTTTCCTGGATTTTTTCATGTCTGGCTGCTTTCTTTGCATTGCACTCATTTTCCCCAATGGTTTTCTGCTCTTTTAAAAAGTAGGTTGTTGATTTTCCCATCTTTTACTGATTATGTTGTATTCTGAAATTCTTTTCACAAGTTCGATTTATCTCTTCCACGACGTTTCAGCAAAACCCTTTTCTTATTCTCTGGTTACTGCTGTTTTCTCCTTCTTTCCTTCATTAACCTGGCAAGTGTTTACTGTACACCCACTGTATTACAAGCTCTATTCTGTACTTGTGGGTGTGGCCACAAAAAAGACTGACCCATGTCTCTGATCTCATGTATCTCTGTCAGTAAGGAGCCAGAGTTTAAACAAACATAGCTATTTTGTATATTGGTGGCGCTTCAGAAAAATGAAGCAGGTGATGGGATGGGGATTAACCTGCAAAGGCACCATGTCTGCTCCCAGAGAGGGTGTGCTTATTTCCTCTGTGACTTGTGTGGATCTGCTGGGTGCTTGTTGAATCTGCTCTTATTTTAGTTTGATGGGAAGTTGATGCAGTCTCCAACCTAATTTGTAGAGCCTGTGAGGGTTTTATTTGGTCTACATCTGCTTGGTTTAGATGCTACATATCTATTCTTGATTATGAAAGCTTGACAAAAACTCCCCAACTTGAAACAAATGTGCTTTTCTACTCACAGTGGGGTTCTCTCAGCAGCGATGGGCAACCAGCTGGGAGACTGTGAAAGATGCAGATTATCAGTTCACACTTCACACATGTGGAGTCAGAATCTGCTTGTCAGTAAGCCTGCCTTGTGATTTAAATGCACATTAAACATTGAGAGGCACCATCAACTTCTGTAAATGGAGGGTGGACCTGGAATTCTGAACTTCCAGCAGCAAATAGGTAGTGCTGATGCTGCTAGTCCAGGAACCCGCTTGGAATAGCAAGGTGCTACATTTTATCACAGCTCCGAAGTTGACTTGATTGACTGCCAAGCCGTGACAAGGGCACATGCCCGGCAGGAGAACCTGTATGACCATGGCAGCCATTAGACACAGGGCAGGCATGCTCATTCCCAGGCACAGTGTTCATAATACAGTGTACCAAGCTGAATTAAAACAGCATTCTGGGCAAGTCCGTCTTTTCAGATCTTTGACACATTTCAAGACGTGCACAGGTTTGCCTAATTCTCAGATCTGCATAAAGATGAGCTCTTCTGGTAGCACAGGCCAATGTGTTGGAAGTGTTTGCATTTCCAGTTTTCAAAATGGTTAAAAATATGCCTCAAAGAGAAACAAATGTCTCACCTTTTGAAAGCCATTGGCAAAGGAAAAAGACCAAGCACTTGCACTAATACTTCCTTGACCCTGGGCCCGGCACGTAGCCCTTCGGAGCCTCTTCATCAGTCAGACTAAAGCTTCCCGCTGAACAACTGCTCCCTCCTGTTGAGCTCTTAACTTCTGTGTGTCTGGGACTTGTTATGCAGGCTTGTAGAGCTTTATTGTTTCATGATGAAAGTCCAATTTCTTGGAGATCACGATTGGTATAACCTCGCAGTTTAGAGTCCTGACTGAGTTCTTGAGCAAGTGACAGCCTACCTTGTGGACATGTGAAATGGCAGTAATAGTGCTTATCCTGTAGGGTTGTCATGGGAAATAAACGAGACAGTACATGCAAAGCACTTAGTAACTGTTGTTCCATGTTTGTTAGCTGTTGTTTCTTTTACAGATGAAAAAATTGAGGTTGGAGAAGTGGTTTGTCCGGGGTTCAGTGTCCAGTTGATTGTAGACCTGTGTCTAGAAACCAGAACTTCTCATTCCCAAAACAGTATTTTCTCAGTCTTTAGGCTTGCTTTGCTGAAATGTCCACTGTTTAAACTTAAAAATAATTTTTAAGCAAACTCTTTAAAACTGTTTCTGATCAAATAGCACCCCCTCTAGCCACATTGCTTTATTTATACTTTTTAAATTTTTCATTAGAATGATTTGTGGTGATCTGAACAGAGTTTTACAGTTTATTATAGGCTATATGCTGGGATATGAACGATCAATTTTCATGTTTTTTTTAATGTCTGCCTTTCTAAAGAGAAAGGTTTGTGTATATAAATTGAATATTTCTGTTAACTGTGATATCTTTACAATTTTGAATTGTGAAATGAGATGGCTACTTGTACAATTTCTGTCATTTTATTTTGCAAATCATTTTTTATGTTCAGAATTAAGACCAAGAGCAACAGTTTCTCTCATTGCTTATTTCCCTAATTAGGTATGAAATTGGCAATAAGGGTGGTCAGTGAGCAATTTCAGTTTGTCATTTGTTTTGATGAATGTTATGATAATCTCACTTTGATTTCGGCTCTTAATTTTAATTTTTTAAAACCTTTTCTTCTTTTGCAGTTGAAAACAACCCCCGAACAGGAAATCTCGGTGCACTAATTAAGGTCTTCCTTTCTAGAACCAAAGAGCTAAAGCTTTCAGCAGAATGTCAGAAGTAAGCCTGCTGATTAAATCATGTTCACTTTACATTTAACAGTATGAATAATATTGTTCATTTATTGATGTAAATGGACTGTGGTCTTTGGAAAACCTTTGTGAGGGAATTATTTTCATTATTAAGGGAAAAGAGTAAAAGAAAGAGGTTTTAGCTTAGTGTCTAAGTTGTTGGGGTGAGATTATAAATTCTGGAATCTGTTTTGTTTCAGTACTTTGACAATCTTTAGGCAATTAATCCTAAAATTAATAGTAATGTAGTTATTATTAAAAAGGCAGTTTCACTGCTGATCATATCTAGTTTAAATAATGACATGATTTAAGAATTTTCATTCTACATCTATTGTGTCTTTATTTCCTTCATAATAGATTCAGTGGAAGGGTGACTTTTTATGCACTGTTTTTAAAAACCATGTTTGGATGGCAGCATATTCAGAGATTATTCACTTTTCTGCTTCTAAACAAATTATACTGAATCAAGTTAAAGTTTTCCCTGTGAGTTCATGGTCATTAATATAAATAACAAGTATTATACTCTGTTGCTAAGGAAGCCTTATTTAGAATTTTGGTTACATATTTGCATATCTTCTCTTTATGTTACTATATTTTTTGGATTTTTTAGTTTGTTTTTTGTTTTGCCTTTATGTGGTACAACTGTTATGGTAAGAACAGGAACAGTTATGCCACGGGCATCAGTGCAGAGTATGATTACGTAGACTCACTATGGAAAATTCATGGAATGGAATTTGAAGTTGGATGTGTAGATATTGCCGATGCAGTGTCATACATCATGGGCCACCGGAAACGTGGACATTGTTCTAATACTACAAATAGTATGGACACATCACCTAGAAAGCATGGGCTAGAAACACACTGTGCTTAAGATTAAGTATTGATTCTTGTGTGATTTTGGTCTTTCCTTTCTAGCCACATCTTCATCTGGCAGACACATAATGCTTTGTTTATTATTTGCTGCTTGCTGAAAGTGTTCATCTGTGAGATGTCAGAGGAGGAATTACAACTTCATTTCACTTATGAAGAAAAATCTCCTGGCAGCTACAGTAAGTATTGCTTTTGGAAATGTTCTAGATGTGGCACCTGTAACATTATAAGGATAAAATTTGAAGAATAAAAGTGCAATTTTGGAAATTCCAGTTTCCTTCATAATTTTAATCTTAAATGAATTGACACTGCCACTTTTTCTTTTTCTGTGTTAATTTAAATGAGCCAGTTGCTGCAGAGCTTTTTTTTCTTTTCTTTTTAAATAAGAAAGCCGGGAGGATCAAGACTTTTACTTATTTAGACTTTCATGCAGGTGGGAAATAAAGGAAGTGAAATAAAGATAAAGCTCACAAGTATTTATTCCTTTCAGAAAACACAAGTGTCAGTTTTACATATTATCATCAGGGCAGTTTATTATTAAGAGAGACAACTAATCAGATTTACAGATTTTATGTTAAGTTACTTTCATAGGACATAGCAGTAGCACTTTCAAAGACAGGTTTATGATGCAGAAGTGTGTCTTCTTTTTCTGAAGATACAGGGTAGATTTACCTTTCTCCTGATATTGCTGAGATTGTTACAGCCTGACCAGGTTCTTATGCCCACTGCCCAGAAAAAGTGAGGCTGATGCAACTATTATAGCATAGAAAGAGTTTAATATTGCAAAGCAGCTGAGCGAGGAGAATGGGAGATATTTCTCAAATCTACCTTCCTGAGAATTCAGAGACTAGGGTTTTTAAAAGGCATTTCTCAGGCAGGGGGCTAGGGACTGTTGATTGGTTGGAGATGATGTCTTGGGGGTTATTGAAACTGTTTTCATGTCACAAAGTCAGTGTCTAGAAGGGAGTTTCACAGGACCAGTAGAGCCCGCTTTTTGGTTTGTGTTCTGGGTCTAGGTGGGGCTTTAGGTCCATCAGAGTATAAAGAGTTTTTATAAAGAGTATAAAAACATCTCCAACACACTTCTTAGTTTTTATAAGAGAGAGGCTATCTACAGAGCAAGTCCTGAGACCATTGGCTACTGATCCCTGGGTAGTAGGTCATTATGAGGTATATGGGAGGTGGGGTGCCCTTCAGCAGATCAAACTTTAGGATGCCACCAAGGAGTCTGTGTAATCTTAGGCTCATTGTTTAGGGGAAAATATGTTTATGAGCCTCGTGGGCAGCTTCCCCTCACCCCAAGGGTCAGGACAGAAAGATAATCATTTGCTCTTTATTGAATTGAAAGCAAACGTAGAAACAACAGATTTGTTCATTTCTCTTTTTTTCTTTAGTAGGAGTCTCACTCTGTTGCCCAGGCTGGAGCATAGTGCACACTCACAGCCCCCAGAGCCTCAGCCTGCAGGGCTGAGGAGATCCTTCTGTCTCTGACTCCTAAGTAACTGGAAAAACAGGCACGTGACACCATGCCTGACTAATTTTTCTGATTTATTGTAGGCACAAGGTCTCGCAGAGCTGCCCAGGCTGGTCTCAAATCCCTGAGCTCAGGCACTCCTCCCACCTTGGCCTCATATATCTATATCTATATAGATATAGATATATATGTAGTTTTTTTTCCTGGTAGTTAGGAGACTCTGTAGTTTTCAAGATCAAATGCTACTTACATTCAGTGTAATTTTTGCTAGGAGTAATTTTCTCTCCACTGTGGTTGCTAATACCCGTTTTTAAATGATAAAGTCAAATGTTGAAAAAGGGAAACAAGCATACCAAGTATTTACTGTTTACTCCGGTCATCACAGTATACTAATTTTTCAGTATATTCATGTCTACTTATGAAATATTTCTTAAATTCTAGAATTTTTAAAAGCATTGCTATGGAAGTAGAAGAGATTTTGTGGAAGGCTAACCTGTGTACTCAACATTTCTTAAAATCATTTTTAGATGGCAAAAATCTTAACAGAATTCTGATTATTATCATTTATGTATATTAGGGTATTGTATTACATTTTGAGCAAATGAAAAGGCATGATAGAGCAAAGTAATAGTTGAGAGTAGGTCTAACCCAAATGGGAGAGCGACCTTGTGAATTTGTCTATTTTCCTCTGAGACCTGGTTACCTGATAGCAGAGGACTGTCCAACATACACCATCGAGCAGCTCAGGGCAGTCAGTTCAGCCTTCTTGAGGCTCCTGATGGCCTCTTTTAACACCAGGAATCAGTTGTGGAGAAATAGAATACAAATTTCTGTTTTAGTGCACCTTTTCTTCATTCTTGTCTTCAGTGATTTCCAGATTAGAGAACGATGTCCTTCTTCACCCACACTTTGAAAATATGCTTGTGCTGTTTTCTAATATTTAAGTGTCTTTCTGTGGCTGGTCATGTTTGATGCTGGGTTGGGTGTGGTGTGTGTGTTGCTCTGTGGGTTCTTGATTTCACCACAGAAAATAATTTCAGAGTGAATCCAAAGTATAGTTTAAGAAAAAATTTATTAGAAAGAAAAAGATATGCTCAAGGAAAGTTTAGGCTCTTTAAGAGAAAGGGCACGTGCTTGTCTTCGACAAGAAGTTTTATATAACTGTTCAGTGATGATTAAGCAAATCATGAGCTAAGAATGGTGGGCTGCAGATATCTGGTCATGAATTTTAATGACCATCTCTCAACCTTCTAATATCAAAGGACCTTCTAAATAATGAAAGTTATGGCCTAACTAGATCTGGGCTTTCTTAGAACATCACGTTTGTGTTTTGGGTAACTCTCTGTTGTTTCTGTGATTTACTATACTGGTAGTCCCACATTCCAGCTCACAAAGTGGTCAGGTTTGTTGTGCCTGGTTGGTTGGGTAAAGGGCGTGTACTGATAAGAACCATGTCTAAATGCTTACCCTATTTTAATTTAGACCTTCATACAAGAAACTTTTCTACCTGAAAGGATATGAGATGGAGTCAGTATGCCCAATGAGCATCCATTTTCTGTCATAGTCTCAACATTACCTAAGCTTACTCTTGAATCACTAGCCAAGGACAGAGCCAATTTTTCCGAGGTAGCTATTGATAATTGTTTTACAACCCCCTCCCCAGCTTGTTTTGTAAGCAAGTTAACCTAAACAGCCCTTTATGACACAGACCCCATCCACATGGTAGCAGTCATGTGACTAACCCATCTGCCTCCCATTTACCACCTGATATCAGTACCTGTGCTCACCTGTCCCTTTGTGATGCCATGAAAAAGAGGATTGCCTGAGCCCATGGGTTCGAGACCAGCCTGGACAACTTGGTGAGACCTCATCTCTACAATAAATCAAGAAAAGTTAGCTGGGCATGGTGGCATGTGCCTGTAGTTCCAGCTACTTGGAAGGCTGAGGCAGAAGGATCTCCTGAGCCCAGCAGGTCGAGACTGCTGTGGGAGTGAGCATTCTGGAAAGCCACTGCATTCCAGCCTGCGCAACAGAGTGAGACTCACAAAAAAAAAAAAAGAAAAAAAAGAAAAAGACCACCACCTTAGTGACCTTCCCCCATCAAAGGTAGGGTTTAAAAGCATTCTATCTGAAGCAGCCATTTGCCATTGTTTTGTTAAGAACTGGCCAGGCCGTATGTTCTTTGAGCTATGGCTGCCATATTTTCTTAGCTTTGGTCCCCTCCCCTACCTTGGGAGAGGTGAATTTCCTCTCTCTCTCTTTCTCTAATTTACTTTCTAAAACTATTTTTTCCAATCTAACTACTGTGCAGTTCTTTGCCTCTTAGGCCTGCCACTGGATCATGCTCTCTCCCCTCATCTCTCTTCACCCGCAGGTCTGACCTAAGGGATTTTTGACCCAACCCTACCTATGGCTAAACTGCACTAGCTAACCTGTCTCACCTTAATAACTATTTTGTAGGTTACTCCTTCTACTTCTGCGATAAAGTCAAAGCTCAGTTCCTCTGCTGGTTTTGAGGAGACGGCCAGGTGGCAAGTATAACAGGGAAGAAAACTGCAAAACACGTAGCAGGCAGGAGCTTTGAATGTGCTTAGGAAGAAGTTTGTACTGAATGGAATTTGCCAAAATTTGCACATGCACTGTCTCCCAGATATGCAGATAGATGACAAAGTCTAGTTTGTATTTGAACAGGATATTGTTAATCTTTTTTTTTTTGTTTGATTTATATGGAAATTCTTCCTTTTTCTCTGGGGATGCTGGGCAAATAGGAGTTGAGTTTATTTTCATTCAAGTTTCTTCTTTGAGAGTGTGCTGAATTCGGAATACCAAAATTAATTTTGTTTGTTTCTTTTTTTTTTTTGAGTTGGAGTCTCACTGTGTCATCCAGACTGGAGTGCAGTGGCCGCTCCCGGCCACCGCTGCCTCAACCTGCTGGGCTCCAGCGATCCTTCCGCCTCAGCCTTCCAAGTAGCTGGAACTACAGGCATGCGCTACTACGCTCAGCTAATTTTTTTGATTTATTGTAGATATGAGGTCTCACCAAGTTGCCCAGGCGGGTCTTGAACCCGCGGGCTCAGGCAATCCACTCACCTCAGCCTTCCAAGGCGCGGGATTACAGGCTGAGCCACCGATCCCGGCTAATTTTGTTTCTTAAGTGCTCTAAAATTTCCAAACAAATGATGTAGTTGGCTGGTTGCAGGGAAGCCAATCGTGATCTGTTACACTTTTCTTTTAAAGCTGTTATCAGTCAGGCTCGGTGGCTCACCCTGTAATCCCGTGCCTTTGGGAGGCTGAGGTGAGTGGATTGCCTGAGCCTGAGGGTTCGAGACCCACCTGGACAACTTGGAAAGACCTCATCTCTACAATAAATCAAAAATTAGCCGGGCGTGGTAGCGTGCACCTGTAGTTCCAGGTGCTTGGAAGGCTGAGGCGGAAGGATTGCCAGAGCCCAGCAGGTCGAGGCTGAGGTGGCCGGGAGCAGCCACTGTACTCCAGTCTGGGCGACAGAGTGAGACTCCAACTCAAAATAAAATAAAATAAAATAAAGCTGTTATCCTTTATTTCATGGCTAAAATATGATAGCTTTAACTATGGTATTATTCTTTAATAAAGCAAAGCATATTACTTTTTTTTTTTTTTTTTTGAGTTGGAGTCTCACTCTGTCGCCCAGACTGGAATGCAGTGACCACTCCCGGCCACTGCAGCCTCGACCTGCTGGGCTCCGGTGATCCTTCCACCTCAGCCTTCCTGGTAGCCGGAATTACAGGCATGCGCTACCACGCCTGGCTGATTTTTTGATTTATTGTAGAGACGAGGTCTCGCTGCCCAGGCGGGTCTCAAACCCGCAGGCTCAGGCAATCCACTCACCTCAGCCTCCCAGATGCATGGGATTACAGGCTGAGCCACCGAGCTGGCTTCAAGCATATTACTTTTAGCAGTTTTATTTGCTGTCGTTGTTGTTTTTTTTTTGAGTTGGAGTCTCACTCTGTCGCCCAGACTGGAGTGCAATGGCCGCTCCCGGTCACCGCAGCCTCGACCTGCTGGGCTCCGACGATCCTTCCGCCTCAGCCTTCCAAGTAGCTGGAACGACAGGCATGCACTACCACGCCCGGCTAATTTTTTGATTTTTTGTAGAGATGAGGTCTCGCTACCCAGGCGGGTCTCGAACCCGCGGGCTCAGGCAATCCACTCACCTCAGCCTCCCAAAGGCGCGGGATTACAGGCTGAGCCACTGAGCCCGGCTGCTGTCGTTTTTTATCGTCCCTGCTGAGGCAGGAGGTAGGGTGGTGACTGGAAGGCAAGCCTCAACAAATAAAAAGCCATGGAAAAAGGAAAGAAGCCGTGGACCTACAATGTTAATCAACCTTTCACAACAACATCAACAAGAATAAAGCCATTAACTAAAATGTTAACGTCCCAGGACAACATGAGTAATATCCCTTCCAGGAACAAGATAAGAATGCCATAAACTTACACCCCAGGTGTGACACATGCACAACAGGGACTTCATTGACCTCCTGCAACCTCTCCAAGCAAAAGTGCTGGTTAAGGCTAATGCATAGGGACTACATCTCATGCATACAATTAAAATTATGGAATGGTGGGCAGAGACATGTGCAGTAACCTAAAATGTTACCCCTTCCCAAAAGGTACATTTAACCCCAGAAATGTTTATCAAAATGTTTTCCTTTACAAACTTTGCAAAATTAAAAGACTCATAAGGTCCCAGCTTTGTTTAACTCGCAGCTCTTGAGCTACTCTAGACCCACCCCACCCTCTCTTGGGAGTATTTTCCCTCTGCCTTTCTACTAAAGAAATTACTCTGCTTTAGCTCTGGGTATGTGTGTGTGTCATTCAATTCTTTGTTAACGACACCAAGAACCTGCTCTTCATAAGTGGGTCTTCAGTCACCCTGCAACATTTTTTTTTGAGTTGGAGTCTCACTCTGTTGCCTAGGCTGGAGTGCAGTGGCACACTTATGGCCACCTCAGCTTTGACCTGCTGGTCTCAGGTGATCCTTCTGCTTCAGCCTTTCAAATAGCTGGAACTACAGGTGTGCACTACCATGCCTGGCTAGTTTTTTGATTTATTGTAGAGATGAAGTCTCACTATATTTCCCAGGCTGGTCTCGAACTCGTGGGCTCAGGCAATTCATTCGCCTCTGTCTCCCAAAGTGCTGGCATTACAGGCATGACGACTGCACCGGCACCCAACAGCACTTCTGTTCTAAAGACCCATTTCTTAGAAAATCATCCATTGTTTTGCCTAGTTTTGCGTTAGTATGAATTGCTACCTCATTAACTGGGCAGGGGAGGAACAGTCGATACTAAGATTCTCTCTGCTTTGAAATGTTAAATTTCAAATATTATAGTCCCATGTTATAATTTATCAGTGAATAATAAGTTCCTATAAAAAGTGCATAAAATCAGCATGGATAATTTTTTAAAAAATTAAAGCCAAAGGCAGATATAGATGAGTATATCTTTTTTCCCTTCCTGTTTTACAGCTGTGAGAGTCCCAAGTATTTGGGGACTGCTCCTTGTGTATTTCCCTTGGGTGAAAATGTCTGCCTTATCTTCTTCTCAGGGGAAGTGACTCTTCCAGTTCTATTGTAGGTCAAATATTCCTTCCTGGAATTCTCGGCTGTCTACCCTTGAGTGCCTCCTGCTGTACTTTTGAGGTTCTGCTATATGGAAGACAGGCCGCCCCCTTGTATTGGAGCTGTCTTTTGTTAAGCTACCTTGGAAACAGGAGATGAGATGCAGGAAGCACACACAGGGGCCTGCGTTTTTGGTGACTGAGTGTTTGTTGTTTCACCAAAGCCTATTTCAACAATAGAAGTCCTTTTTACTTTACATTTGATTAGCAGCACTGGAAAAACAGGATTTCTTCTTTTTTCTCCCTAAACTCTTACAGGCAAAATGCATTTTGTCTCTCTTCTCTCTCACCCACTAAGAAGAAAAGGAACATAGTAAAGTCAGGACCTTCTACATTGCTTTGGAACATAGATTTTTTTTCCTGGTCTTGATTGCCTTTCTAGATCTGTTATGTTCCCTGACCTACTAGTAACTGAATGTTTTTGTTTTGTTTGTTTGTTTGTTTTTGAGTTGTAGTCTCACTGTGTTGCCCAGACTGGAGTGCAGTGGCAGCCTTGACCTGCTGGGCTCCGGCGATCCTTCCGCCTCAGCCTTCTGAGTAGCCGGAACTACAGGCATGAACTACCACGCCCGGCTGATTTTTTGATTTATTGTAGAGATGAGGTCTCACCAAGTCGCCAAGGCGGGTCTCGAACCAACCGGCTCAGGCAATCCACTCACCTCAGCCTCCCAAAGCGCTGGGATTACAGGCTGAGCCACCGAGCCCAGCTAAATGTACGTTATAATGAGGAACTTAATCAAGGATTCTGAGAAAATTACCTGAGTTGATACATGAGTAATTCTGCAGAATTTTGGTGTTTTGAATGTTAGGAACTTTATTCTAGGAGGAAATGTTTGTGAGAATTATATGGAATCAAACTAATTGAATATAACTATCTCCAAACCACTCCATCACATTTCATAATGATTGTTTATCACTCAGCATTGATCATCAGAGCTGTGCTTTATACATTAATTTTGAATTTTAAGAGATGAATATATTGAGTTGATGCATAAGTTTGTAGCATTTTTGCACTTGCCCATGGAAGACAAATGTCACACCATGGTTGGTCACTGTTCATCACATTGGCCAATTCTTGGGTTTACTGACAAGGAACATTGTGGATTAAAGCTTTTAAATGATTGTCACCAAAGCTCGATGGTCTTCCTGAACATGGAGAATCTCTCAGGTCAAAGTGACCCTCTTCGAAACGACACCACTATCTTCCTGCCGTGTTCTCCCCCATGGCCTTCAGCACAAATGTCTCAAGCCACCTCCACTGCTTTCACTCCTCTGTTAAACTCAAAAGAGGATGTCAGAAGTGCTTGTGTTTTCCACTTTACACTTCATCTTCTTTACCCCACAAATAGCACTAACTTTCTTCAAATCTGCAAAATGCAAGGCGTATTCACAAGCACAACATTGTCACTGCAAATGACAAGTGACAATAAACTCCCAACACCGCAGTGTTGCCAGCCAAAAACAAGGGCTACGAACTTACGCATCAGCCTAATATGTAATTTACTATTTTGATAATTAACTCTCTATATTTGATAAGGTATTTCGCTGTCTAAAGTTAGAGCTTTTAATCAGAATTGTGTCTTGCGTGTGTGGATTTTGTTGATGCTAGCCTTTATCTTGGGGCCAGCAGTACCAAAAGCACAGTTCTGCTCGAGGAGTTGTAAACCTTTCCACGAATTTCTGGCGACAAGAACGGGGTGAATGTATATCCCCACCGGCCTCAGGAGTA
This sequence comes from Cephalopachus bancanus, assembly GCA_027257055.1. Classification (NCBI taxonomy): domain Eukaryota; kingdom Metazoa; phylum Chordata; class Mammalia; order Primates; family Tarsiidae; genus Cephalopachus; species Cephalopachus bancanus. The sequence goes on from JAPVLO010000180.1 coordinate 728,650, forward strand.
TAGACCACCCGACACCTGCAGACCCAACACTTTGTTTTGCATTATGTCCTAAAAATTATGTGTATTTTGTATTTAGCATATTATTTTAACATAACATTATTTTTCATTACGTACCATTGAGTGAATTGATGCACTCGTGAGCTCATACTGTACTTATTTTGGGGCCAAACATCTTCCCACAGTACCCTCTTTGTCCCTGCCTCCCCCATGTTTGTCCAGGCTTGGGAAGCATGGTTTTTGTTGCACATCTGGGTGACAGTAAGAGGCCAGTGGGGAAGTGACACTGTTCAGCCCTTGGCCACATTGTCTAGGTGACCTGTGGGCCCTTCTGTCTGTGGAACACGACACTGTCAGCACACCTTTTTTTTTACGCAGAGTTAACAATTCTGGGTTTCATGCCACCTTTTTGATGTTCTTCATGTTTTCATAATACTACTTGAACTACTGTGGGTGCACCATACCAGCTTCAGTCCAGCGACTGCCTTTGGAGGCGCACGACTTTCTGTTCTGGGTGTATGCTGTTATTTTCATCTTGGTCTTACATTTGGTTAGTCTGAGATTTCCACTTAAGCTTTTTAAATATTCTCTACCAATTTCTTTTTACAGTTTATAAAATAGCAATAAACTAAATGACTTCACAGATATTGTTGGATGGGAAAAAACGGAACCTCACTGTGCAGTAGCTGAAAACATCCGTTTATCAGCTGATGTATGAATATCTGACTTCGGTGTGTGGAAGACTTTTAGGGGCAGGGACATGCAGTCGTGCAGGTGGTTGGAAGGTTGAATCTACAGAAGTAGAGGCCCATCTGCAAACAATTAAGCAAGGTCAACTGAGGCATCCCAGGTATGCTGGCATCTTCCACCCATGACGTTTTTTTCTCTTTTCCAATCCGTGGTAATACTGCTGTGATCACATGGATCTTGCTGGCATTTTCAGCACAGTAGTCCTTACAAGAGTGTTGTGGCTGGCTGCAAGCTCTCCATTTGCTCCACAAATGTGAGGATTTTGTAGTTGGACATTTTCCCATAGGCTATGTGTGACGCCGTGGCAGGTTGTTAGACTTTGTAATGTTCTATGAGGGTAGCTCCTTCCATTATTCCATGCCTCTAAGAATTAGTTGAAGGGGGCAGAGCCAGCCCTAGGGGAAACCATGAAGACTCCAAAATTGTTTACATTTTCCTTTGCCTTCCTTGTGAGCTTTCCTTGTCCATGGCTTGGTATTATGCCCCATTCTTGCTAAGGCAATACTGATACTTATTTTATACTTTGTATCTCATAAATTCAGTATTTTAAGTCCTTAGGAGTCTAAATCTGTTGTTTGTTTTTTTACATAGTTGGTAATATTGATGGTGTTTGTTTCATCTTAATCTGAGGCCCCAACCAAGGGAGAGATTTGCACTTGCTTCTAAAGGGACCCAGGGGCTCTGCTGCCTGAAACCACCTTTGCCTCCTTCAGCAGCTGCTGGCTGATGTGGGTCTGGGTTCAGGCTCCCTTCCTGCTGCTGATGAAGACACAGTCTCCAGCAGCAGTTCCATGCTCATGGCAGTCGTTCTGGGGTTCCCTGCCTGGAGTCTGCTGCTGCTCAGTGCTTCACTCTGGGTTAACATTTGTTTATTTGCTGTGCTTGTTCTTTTCAGTTAAGGTATTGGGATCCCTGGAAATTTCTTTTCCTTTCTGAAAGCCCGTCAGTGCACTACAAAGTGTCGAGATCTAGATGTTTTGTATGGGAGGGCTCACTGCAGTAACTTTTCCCCCATACTGCTGCCAGTGGAAAGCAGTTACAGTTTCCGTGTGTGTGTGTGTGTGTGTGTGTGTGTGTGTGTGTGTGTGTGTATGTGTGTGTGTATGTATGTATTTCTATATCTTTTTTTTTTTGAGTTAGAGTCTCACTCTGTCACCCAGACTGGAAGCAGTTACAGTTTCCGTGTGTGTGTGTGTGTGTGTGTGTGTGTTGTGTGTGTGTGTGTGTGTATGTGTGTGTGTATGTATGTATTTCTATATCTTTTTTTTTTTTTGAGTTGGAGTCTCACTCTTTCACCCAGACTGGAGTGCGTGTGTGTGTATGTGTGTGTGTATGTATGTATTTCTATATCTTTTTTTTTGAGTTGGAGTCTCACTCTGTCACCCAGACTGGAGTGCAGTGGCCACTCCCGGCCACCGCAGCCTTGACCTGCTGGGCTCCGGCGATCCTTCCGCCTCAGCCTTCCAAGTAGCTGGAACTACAGGCATGCGCTACCATGCCCGGCTCATTTTTTGATTTATTGTAGAGATGAGGTCTCGCCAAGTTGCCCAGGCGAGTCTCGAACCCGCAGGCTCAGGCAATCCACTTAGCCTCCCAAAGGTGTGGAATTACAGGCTGAGCCACCGAGCCCCGCTTGTATCTTTTTTTTTTAATGAGGGGAAAAAAAACTGAGAGGATGGTCCAGGGAAGTAGGAAGTGCTGGGTAAGGAGGAGCATGAGGGAGGAGGAGAGGATGGGCTGGTTTTGGAGGGTCTTCTGTGCCTGAGTGGGCTGTGCTGAGGGGAAGAAGCGGCAGCCATCTGCCTGGAGCTGGGAGAGCGAGGAGTGTGGGCCCAAGAGGTTCAGGACTGGTGAGCGCGACTCTGTGGAGAGTAGGAGAGAGCCTGGGAGCCTGACGGGCCAAGTGAGAGGCTGGCTTCACTGTACTTCCGTGGCATAAGGTAGTTCATGTACATTTATCTTTAAACATTATTTATTTTGCAGGACTTGCTCTCAAGCATAGTGTATTAAACATACATATTTATCTTTGTTGTCTCCTGAAACTAAGAAAATTCCAGCAAAGGGACTTCTACAAAGCCATGAGTTTGTTAGGCTAAAACCTTTTAGAAACTCTTTGGAATTACCTTCAAAACCCGTGGTCTGTTTGTCTTGCTAACTCGGCGTCAGTAAGTCCTCCTTTGATACTAACTTGGATTTTCCAGAAGGCACAGAGCCTTGGCCTGCAGGGAGCAGGTGTCACTGCTCTTCTTCCTCTGTTTGGGCTGGTCCCCAGAGACTGAAGAATGTGGCCCAGGAGGGAGGCCTGAAATTGTGCACTGCTTGGTTAGGTGGTGTTTGCTTTGTTTTTATTTTATTTTATTTTTTTATTTTTTATTTTTTTTGTGTTGGAGTCTCACTCTGTCGCCCAGACTGGAGTGCGGTGGCCGCTCCCGGCCACCGCAGCCTCGACCTGCTGGGCTCCGGTGATCCTTCCTCCTCAGCCTTCCGAGTAGCCGGAATTACAGGCATGCGCTACCACGCCTGGCTAATTTTTTGATTTATTTGTAGAGATGAGGTCTCGCTGCCCAGGTGGGTCTCGAACCCGCGGGCTCATGCAATCCACTCACCTCAGCCACCCAAAGGCGCGGGATTACAGGCTGAGCCACCGAGCCTGGCTTGTTTTTATTTTAATATAAAATATAATTTAACTCCAGTAATATAACATTTAATAATTTAATTTATATTTTAATATGAAATTGAATAATTTCAGATGTAGATGGGCAAAGCAAAAAGTAAACCAATAGTGGAAAAATATGATCAGAGAAATAAGAAAATGTGAATTTATTCCTTTAAACGATTTAACCTATGCCGTGCGTGATGGTTCAATCCTCTAATCCCAGCACGCTGGGAGGACAAGGCGAGAGGATTGCCTGAGCCCAGGGGTTCGAGACAAGCCTGGGCAACTTGGTGAGACCTCATTTCTATGATACATCAAAAAATTAGCCAGACATGGTAAAGTGCGCCTATACTTCTGGCTACTTGGAAGGCTGAGGCGGAAGGATTGCCTGAGCCCAGCGGGTTGACTCTGGGGTGGCTGTGAGTGTGCTACTGCGCTCCAGCCTGGGTGACAGAGTGAGACTCTGACTCTAAATAAATAAATAATTAAATAAAATATTTGACCTACATGGCCGGGCATGGTGGCTGATGCCTATAATCCCAGCGCTTTGGAAGGCCAAGGCGGAAGGATAGCTTGAACCCAAGAGTTCAAGACCAGTCTGGGCAACATAGAGAGACTTCATCTCAATATTTAAAAAAATAGTAAAATATTTAACATGTAAACTTATAATCTGTCTTTGCAGAAAAACAAAAGTGCCTCTAGGAGTTCTAGAACTCCTCGTTGGTCATGTAATTGGTGCAGTTGTTTTGCAATGTTTTACTCTGATCTCTTCCTTTCTTTTCTTTATGTTATCAGTGGAACAAAATCATTGAACTTTACTAATAGGCACATTTTAGAATCAAACTTGGTAGACTGCATTATCCTTTAGGGTGATTAGCAATATTTCTGTTTGACTACAATAGTAGCAGTTAACCAGAGTTATTACTGGTGTTATTGGAATAGCATTGGATGCAAGCTCTACCATGGTTTTCTGAATATAAGTCTAGAATCAATAAAATTTAGTTATATGACTTTCCTTTTCAGGAAGTCTGTTTTGTTTTGAACTTTTCTGATACTCTTTTAAACTGTTCTTGGAGTATAGTTCTATTTGATTCAGTTTTTAGTAGCTGTATTTGGCATAGTGTAGTTCTGGGAAGCATTGAGAAAGTGTCAGTTTGACTTTCTGAATGAAACGAAAACAGTAGCATTTAGTTCTCTGTCTTTTAACATTTCTTTTAGTAACTACATGTAACCTGATTTATATGATCCACGTTTCTTTTTTTCTGATTGTTTGTTTTCTAGTGATCGAGTGAGTGCTTTCTTCTTTTTTCTCCCTCTCTTCCCTTCCCCTCCTACTCTGTGGAAAGACCTCTGATTAGGGCAGTATCTTACTGTTCTCTGCTCCTCTCCCTACGGACAAAACCAGAGTGATATTGCAGCAAACGGTGCTGAAGGAGCTCCCAACAGAATGAACTAACCGGGACTGCAGCTTAGCCTTGGGTGTAGGTTACTGGGACTGTAAGGGACCCTGGATGCCATCTTGTCTGACTTTACACCTTCCTCTGGCGAATCTCCCGGGGATCAGAGAATAGGGTTATGGAGTTAGAGTGAGAAAACCCCAGGGACAGGGCTAGGATTTCAGGCTTCCAGGTCTGCCAAGATGGTAGTAATTGCTTATATTTACTCATCATTTTAGATTGTTTGTACACTGGATATTGAAGGAGTCGATGACTTCTAGTGTGTGTCAATGAACGTGCAGTGTATTATCTTGAGGTGTCAGCGAGTACGCCCAGTATTTCAGCGTCTCTCTCCTGACTTGGCCCACGGAACTCAGGGAGTTTGTGTGGAGGCTGTTTGCTGAAACGTGGATTGGTTGACTTTTTCCTCTCAACTTTGTATAGAAATAAGTCTTTAACAACACTTTGTAAGGGTTTTTTCTTGAGTTCTAATCTGGGCTCTGCCCTTTAATCTAAGTAAACTAGCCTCTCTGAACATTTCTTCATCTGTAAAATGACAACTATAATCATAACTAGTCCTTAACAGTGATTGTCAGGATTAACAGGGTAGGGTAGGAAGTGCTCACCACAGTGCTTCTCAAAGGGGAGAGTGCTCAGTCAGTGGTTGCTGTTAATATTATCTCACAGAAGCTAGGATTCGAAATATCAAAATATCTGACTGGAGCTATCGAGGTAATTAAAAACTCTTTTTTTTTTTTTTTTTTTTGAGTTGGAGTCTCACTCTGTCGCCCAGACTAGAGCGTAGTGGCCGCTCCCGGCCACCGCAGCCTCGACCTGCTGGGCTCCGGCGATCCTTCCACCTCACTCTTCCGAGTAGCTGGAATTACAGGCGTGCACTACCACGCCTGGCTGATTTTTTGATTTATTGTAGAGATGAGGTCTTGCTGCCCAGGCGGGTCTCTAACCCACGGGCTCAGGCAGTCCACTCACCTCAGCCTCCCAAAGGTGCGGGATTACAGGCTGAGCCACTGAGCCCAGCAAAAACTCTTTTAAGAGAGAATTCCCCCCGCACCCCCGGGTTTCCTTGTGTTGCCCAGGCTGGCCTTGAACTCCCAGGCTCAAGGGATCCTCCTGCCTCAGACTCCCAAGTGTGCACCACCATGCCCGGCAGTAAGACAGATCTCTTAAGAGAGAAATGTTCTCTCTTATTTATTTATTTTATTTTTTATTTTTTTGAGTCTCACTCTATTGCCCAGGCTGGAGTGCTGTGGCATACTCATGGCCACCCCAGCGTCTACTTGCTGGGCTTCAGCAATCCTGCCACCTCAGCCTTCCAAGTAGCCAGAACTACAGGCGTGCACTATCATGCCCAGCTAATTTTTTATTTCATTTTATTGTAGAGACGAGTTCTCGCCAAATTGCCTCAGCTGGTCTCGAACCCGCGGGCTCGGGCAATCCACTCGTCTGGCCTCCCAAAGTGCTGGGATTACAGGCTAAGCCACCAAGCCCGGCCTGAAATATTCTCTTTTAAAGACAGAGAAACTCTAGGGTATAAATCTTAACAATACGGTAAACACACTGAATCTCTACAAAGTCCTTTGCTCAAAGAACCTCAATTTACTTTGTCATGGACCTGCACATTTCAAGGAGTTTTAAGATTCTCTTTACTGTATGAAATGCATGAATGTGTTGCTGTAATTTCTGGTAAGTGAGTTTATATTTATTTGTTTTTATTGGTACTGAGGAAGTATTTGGTCTTATATGAAAGCCAGGGTGGAAAATAATGCAATATGAGTGGTGACTCGTTTAATGTTACACCTGGTAAGCAGTCCAGTCTCACCACTCTTCACTTAAAATACAATTAATTTACTTCTAGATTAGTACAGAAACAAGAATATAGAAATCTGAGGACTTTTTTCAGTGAATGGAAAACTTCAGAGATTTCAGCTGGAAATTGTGTATTCTTGTCTTTTGTTAGAGCTTTGTGTGAAATGTGTTTATCATCATCTTCATCATTATGTAAAATTGACAACAAAGCTGTGAATGTGCATCTTAATTGACCTTGCTGTAAACTTGGCAGAGGCCATGATTTGGATGGCACATGGAACCAAGTAGAGAATCCTCGCCACCATTTTAAGATTTAAAAATTCGGTGTGTTTATACCCCTGGAAGTAAAAAATCCAGCCAGGTGCCATCGGTGGTTCCTGAGTGCCTGTCCCTTCACCTTCTGTAATTACAGAGCTATGCTGGCTGCTTGCCTGAATGGGGGATGTCATTAAACTGGCGGTTGGTCTGAAATGTTCTTTGTGGAACCAATGAGTGATTTTTTTTTTTTTTGAGTTGGAGTCTCACTCTGTCGCCCAGACTGGAGTGCAGTGGCCGCTCCCGGCCACTGCAGCCTCGACCTGCTGGGCTTCGGTGATCCTTCTGCCTCGGCCTTCCGAAGTAGCCGGAATTACAGGCATGCGCTACCACCCGGCTGATTTTTTGATTTATTGTAGAGATGAGGTCTCGCTGCCCAGGCGGGTCTCGAACCCGCAGGCTCATGCAATCCACTCACCTCAGCCTCCCAAAGGCGCGGGATTACAGGCTGAGCCACCAAGCCCGGCTCCAATGAGTGATTTTAAGTGTTCTTACTTGGGTCTGGAGCGCTACCTTCTGTAGAAGGATGACAGTTCGGCAAATGTGTGTTGGTTATATATTATGCACCAACACATCAACTTGGAATGGCTTGGTGCCTCACCTGAGTTAAGGTGGACAGCCTTGGTAATGAGAAGGATTTTAGATCTGCTCCCTATCCTGCAACCTCAAAGACAGATGGTACTTATTCTCTTATTTTATTTATTCACTAGCGAGCCAAGCATGATGTTTCTTGGAGTGAGACTTAATGCAGTTGTTGAATTTGGGTCTTGCTGTATATCCTTATTAAGTCACATTGAACACAATGTAGCATTGATCAGTGTGTTCAATGTGACTTAATATTCTTTTCAAGTTTGGTACTTACCTCTTAGAGAGTGACTGCCAGTTCTAGTGTGTCAAGGCAGGAAGGGATTTCTTTATAATCTCTGAGTACCACGTGATACTGTGGTCTAGAAAACAAACTGCTAAACTTTGTAGTGAGATTCCAGGTGCTTTGGAAATGATGTGTGGATTTGTCCTTAGACATTTGGGTTCCATTCAGCAAACTGTATTGAGTATATGTTATGTGCAAGCTTTTTGTGAGTCATTGCTCTCAAGAAGTATGGGGTGTAAGAAGGGTCTGCCTGCTTGTGGACAGAAAATGATGGTATAGTGCAGCCAGAGCCGTGCTCAAAGAGTGGGTTTTATGGAGGAGACGAAGACTGAGGACATTCAGGTGGATAAAGGTAGGCTTCTAAAAAATTAAGTCTTCACTGTTGGAGTATTCCAAGCAGGGCAATGTTGCAGAGGCGTACAGTGGCATGTCACAGGTAGTTTGCTGCTGCTGGAACATGCATTGTGGGGGGACATGAAGGCAGAAAGGGATATAGGGCCTGTATCTTCAAGGGTCTGGCATGCTTGTGCTTTGGAGCTTGGGCACTTTTTCTGATGTAAAGTAACAGCTTACAGTGGTTGAGAATATCTAAGCCAGGAGGCTTAGGTAGCTCCCACTAATGCAGTCTGGAGTTTGGATTGGAGAGGAGTAAAACCGGGAGGTTAGGAAAGCTTAAAGGGGTCCAGGAGTGACTTTCAATGTAGTACACTTGCTTAAATGAACTGTGATGATGAGATAACAAACAAAAGCATAGCAGAGGGAGTGAAGCAAAACAAGTGTCAGAGATGTGGATGTGTTATTGAGAGGACCCAGAGATCCACTGGTTGTAGAAGGATGAGTAGGAGGATGTAGCCTGGGCTTTGACCTTGGGTTGCTGATGCAGTCACCAGAAGAAGAATATAGAAGAAACGTGTGCTTGCAACGTATAAGGAAAAGTGAGTTCCGTTTCAAGCATGTTGGGTGCAAGGTGATGTATCTCGGTGTGAAAATAGCCAGCAGCAGTCGGATGGAGAGTGAGTCAGTGGGGAGGAGAAGAGGAAGCTGCAGAGTTGGGAATCACCAGCATATACATCGCGACTAATGAGGCCACAGGGCTGAGCAGACAGGACAGCCCATCAGCATCCGTGTAACACACTACTAGCTGGCAGGCTTTCTGAGGAAGCAGGTACTGGGAGGACGGAAAAAGAAGCTGGGTAGAAATAAGATTTTATAGGAACTGAGAAGAGAAAGAATTTCACAAAGGAGTAGGTGTCAATAATATTCAAAACCAGAAGCCACATGTGATATTGATTGACTTTGGACATTTGGGGGTCACTTAGCTATAGCATTTTGGGACAGACGAACGTTTTCATTGGAATGGTAATTTGCATCCTACCTTTGCCACTTATTTATTCTGTGACTTGGTAAAGCCATTTTACCTTTGGCTCATGGTCTGTAAAGAAGAGGTTGGACTCTTCAGTGGATTGCAGTCTGTGATTTGTGTAGCTCCAGGGGTTCATAAAAGTATCTTGAGCACTATCAAGAAGATCAAAGTTAAAGTCAGATATTTATGGGGGAGGGATACAGGTCCTCTACCTACCCCTGCTTCAAACAAAGCAGCTAGACCATCTTGACTTTTATCTATTTTATATATTTGACTTTAATATAGGATTTCATTGAAAGAAACAGTACAGTATAAGACATGTGAAAACTACTGGCCTGCAGGAGCCTTAAGTACCTTTTATTATCATTATCATTATTATTATCATTATTATCACTATTATTATTACTTTTGAGGCAAGGTCTCACTCTGTCTCCCAGGCTGGAGTGCAGTGGCACAATCATGGTTCACCACGGCTTGAGCCTCGTGGTCTCAGGTGATCCTTCCACTTCAGCTTCCTGAGGAGCTGGGGCTACAGGTGCTCACCACCACACCTGGCTAATTTTTTTAGTGAGGTCTCGCTATGTTGCCTAGGCTGGTCTCAAACTCCTGGGCTCAAGCAGTCCTCTTGCCTCATCTTCCCATAGTGTTGACATTACAGTCATGAGCCACTGCAACTGGTCTAAAGCCTTGGTTATTATAGCCAGTATTAGAATGCTTTATGCTAGATGAAGATCATAATACATGCTGACTTGCTAAGAGTTTGGATTTTATTTTGAGGTCAACGTCAGTGTGTTTATTTGTGTAAAGATAACTACTCTTATTCCTATAAGAAATGAAAACATAACTTCTGAACAGCTTCATTCTATTGTATGCTTTGTTAAGAAGTTTTTTTGTGTGTTTTACCAGGTTCTGACTCAGAGGATCTTTTGGAAGAATTGCTCTGCTGTTTGATGCAGTTAATCACTGATATTCCACTCTTGTAAGTTCTTGCTAAAGCAGGACTTGTTTTATCTTCTTTGTATATTAATGATGATAGTTGATCATGTCGATGAGTTTGTGGGTCTTGATGTAGTACTTTGTATGTGTGCCTTTAAAGGATTATATATCTGTCTATGGAGTTCTTTTTCTCTCTCTTGCCTAATAATATTTAGACCCTGTTCTTCATCAGGAAAAAATGTTATGTTGTGAAGGGGAAAATAACCAAGCTCTTTAGCAACATTAAGCATGAAGTAGACACCCAATTCAGTTAATCTGTGATAAGAGGGCTTGTAGATCTCTGGAAGCAAGAGTCTGAGAAGCAATTTGGATCCAGTTTGTGTGTAGCAGTCATGGCTAATTAACCACCCGGTGTTTGTTCTCCCTTTCTGACTTCTGATTTTATTTCTGGCCTCTTCAGGAGAGGTCAGACTTCCATTTTCATCCTTCTCTGAAGCTAGGTGTGGCCAGTGGGATATAGGGAAAGTCCTCCAATGAGACTTCTGGGTAAAACTCATTAGGGGGACTGCCTCAGCTAGGAGGCATATCTTTTAGTTCTTGGCAGTCTTTTTTCCTGTTTCTGGAATGTGGACAAGGTTTTTGTTTGTTTGTTTGTTGCTGAGTTGCAGTCTCACTCTGTTGCCCAGGCTGGAGTACAGTGGCACCCTCACGGCCACTTCAGCCTCAACCTGCTGGGCTCAGGCGATCCTTTCCTCCACTTTAGCCTTCCAGATAGCTTAGAACCACAGGCACGCGCTACCACACCCAGCTAATTTTTGATTTATTGTAGAAATGAGATCTTGCCAAGTTGCCTAGGTTGGTTTCAGTCCTCTGGGCTTAGGCAATCCTCTTTCTCGGCCTCCCAAAGTGCTGGGATTACAGGCTTGAGCCACCTCATCTGGCCAACAAGATCTTTTGAATTGTAAGACCATCTTGGTACCTGAACTAAGAGACTTGCAGAAAATCCTGCTTTATGTCATTGAGCTGCTGAACCAAAGTCAACAACTACCAGCCCTCCTCCCTCACCCTGGGCTTCTCATGTGACAGAAATAGACCCTTCTTTGTTTACACTACTGTAACTGGGTTTCTGTCACTGAAGCTCACTGCAATTCCTGTGTGACTCAAAATGTTCATCTCGTTTATTACTTTTATTTATCTATTTTATTTTATGTTATTTTTAATTCTTTTTTTCTTTTTGTTTTTTTTAAATTTTAAAGATATGGGGTACAATTCGGGGTTAGGTATAAAAATATTCATTATGTGGGTTCCCTTGTTGATGAGGTGTGCCCCTTCCTTCCCCAGGCAGATGTTATTTTATTTTATTTTGAGTTGGAGTCTCACTCTGTCACCTAGGTTGGAGTGCAGTGGCACAGTCATGGCCACCCCAGCATCGACCTGCTGGGCTCAGGCGATCCTTCCGCCTCAGCCTTCCGAGTAGCCAGAACTACAGGCACACGCTACCATGCCCAGCTAGTTTTTGATTTATTGTAGAGACGAGGTTTCGCCAAGTTGCCTGGGCTGGTCTCGAACTCGCGGACTCAGGCAATCCTCTTGCCTCAGCCTCCCAAAGTACTGGGATTACAGACTAAGCCACCAAGTCCAGCCGATTTATTTTTTTTGAGTTGGAGTCTCACTTTGTCGCCCAGGCTGAAGTGCAGTGGCACGCTAATGGCCGTTGCAGCCTCGACCTGCTGGGCTCAAGCAATCCTTCTGCCTCAGCCTTCCAAGGAGCTGAAGCTGCAGGCGAGGGCCACCACACCTGGCTTCGTTTGTTACATTTAAATCAATGATTCTCAACCTTGAAAAGAATTGTTGTCTCCCTGAGAAGGTATATTAGACATTTCTTTCATAATTGCCACTCCACCAGTGAAGTTCGAATACCCCAGATACCCTGAATATCTGTTATGTACTATCAACCTTTGAAAGGCCACAAACCATTATAATATCTATGAAGTTTTTTTTCTCCTTGAGGAACCAATTTTCATCCCCTGTTGAAAGGCATATTTAAAATGAATTAATTTTGAAATAAAGATGTAGATTGCAAGATGTGTCATTATAGGATCTCATTCTACATGGGGAGATGGTTGGATCTATGCTGTTTGCCCATGGCCCCCAAAGGAAAGACAAGTATTTGTGAGAAGATGGGCTCCTGGCCTCGATTGTACTGAATGTAGCATGTGCATCATGCGGTGCTTGGTTCTGGAGGTGTGCAGCCCAAATGCAGGGCTGAGATGGCCAAGGAGTCATCTCATGCAGAAGGGCACAGGGCACCATCTCCCATCCCAGATGTAGCTCTTTGCATCCCTGGCATCCCTTCCCTCTTCCTTGCAGTGTAACTCAAGTTTGCTTGGAGTGGCAATGTGTGCCCAGCTTAGTTTTCAGACACCAGGCCAGTGTCAGAACATGTGGCCACATGACATTTGGGTGGTCCAGTATGTGGTCAACAGATGTCATGAGCTTGCAGAGCATGTTCCCTCCTGCCTTGTGCTCATCATCCTCTCTTTTTTCTTCTTGGAGAGTGGAGACATCACTCAGGTCATCCTGAAATGATGATAATGAGTGTCCCACGCAAAGAATAGTGTCCTGAGAGCATGGCGTGTTGCTGGCATATGAAACTGGTACACCAGCCCTGGATTTCGTGTCTTCAGATTTGGGAAAAATGAACACCTATCTTGGTTAAGTCATTGTGGTTAGGTTTCTTTTACGTGTGCTCACATGAGGGAGGGGGACATATATATGATATACTATTTCCTTGAAATGGTATGTGGGGTTTCAAATGTTCCTAATTTAATTTACAAATAGCATCACCTCTAGTTATGTATATTTTATTACCAAATATCAGCAATTTAGTAATATCGTAAATGAGTACATTTTTTCTGCCTTTATCAAAAATATTTTGGTGACCTTGAAGAGGGCGGAAATAGTAAATGTCTTTAGATAGTAATTAAGCCATGAACACAGTGACTGGAACAGCCATGTGAACACTCTTGAGGAGCCAGCAGACCATGTTGTCCTACAGCAAACGTATCCATGTTTTGATGTGTTTATACCTTTTAAGTGAACTGAAAATGCACAGCCAGCCAGAGATCTTGTGTTATGCACACTCAGCTCAACCCAGCTGCTGAAGGCGTTTCTTATGATTTAATGTTCTTGGCACACCATCCTGCAAGAAGATTTGTCTTGGTAACAGTTTCCATGTGAAGCCACATCACTCTTGAAATGTTTACTCTTCTCTTACCATAGGGCAGCATTCCAGATTTGCTTATAGTTTAAGAGGGAATGTGAGTATCAGAAAACTGGAATGCTCTCAAGCTGAGTATCGTCATGCTATGGACGGTTCACACTCCACATTGCTGATTTAGGCTGTGCTGAATTAGCTGGTGATAAGAAGAGGACTAATTTTAATGGCCACTGAGGGTAATTTGGAACTAGCTTACATGATTAGAGACTGTTAAATCATTCTATTAATATTGGAAGCAACAAGAGCACACATACATATATGTATGTGTATGGTATATATTCATTTAGAGATCTAAAATAAACTTAAGTTTTAAATGATACCTTATTATAAGACAATAGTTGAGATAAACTCCCAGAAATTCATTGCAGTGAACTTTGTAGGGTGTTCATTTGTAATGAAGATTGACATTTTTTTTTTTTTTGAGTTGGAGTCTCACTCTGTCGCCCAGACTGGAGTGCAGTGGCCGGTCCCGGCCACTGCAGCCTCGACCTGCTGGGCTTCGGCGATCCTTCTGCCTCGGCCTTCCAAGTAGCCGGAATTATAGGCATGCGCTACCATGCCCGGCTGCTTTTTTTGATTTATTGTAGAGATGAGGTCTTGCTGCCCAGGCAGGTCTCGAACCCGCGAGCTCAGGCAATCCACTCACCTCAGCCTCCCAAAGGTGCGGGATTACAGGCTGAGCCACCGAGCCCGGCTTTGAAGATTGACTTTTAAGTAGTTAATTGGCTACTGCTTCTCAGACATTTTGGATTTCTTGATAAAATACAGTTCCCTGAGGAATTAAAATGTGCACCTTTAAGGAATCCTTCCTTAACTCTGTACCTCTCAGCACTGATATTCCTAAAATAATAATTAAGTCATGCATTGGTGTGAATTTACATTTTTCATTGTATATTGTGTTGATCCCACTAGAATTTAAATACATCTTTTGACTGGGTGTGGTGGCTCATGTCTGTAACTCCAACACTTTGGTAGGCCAAGGCTAGAGGATTGCTTGAGTATAGGAGTTCGAGACCAGCCTGGGCAACATAGCAAGACCTCATTTCTTTTTTTTTTTTTTTGGGGGGGGGTTGGAGTCTCACTCTGTCACCCAGACTGGAGTGCAGTGGCCTCTCCCGGCCACCGCAGCCTCGACCTGCTGGGCTCCAGCAATCCTTCCGCCTCAGCCTTCCAAGTAGCTGGAACTACAGGTGCGCGCTACCATACCCGGCCAGTTTTTTGGCTTATTGTAGAGATGAGGTCTCACCAAGTTGCCCAGGTGGGTCTTGAACGCGCGGGCTCAGGCAATCCACTCACCTCAGCCTCCCAAGGAGCGGGATTACAGGCTGAGCCACTGAGCCCGACACAAGACCTAATTTCTACAAAAATTTAAGCAAATTAGGCAGGAGTGGTGGCATGTACCTGTAGTCCCTGTTACTGAGGAGGCTGAGATGAGAGGATCGCTTGAGGCCAGGAGGTCAAGGCTGCGGTGAGCCGTGATTGTGCTACTGTACTCCAGCCTGGGTGCCAGAGTGAGACTCTGACTCAAAAATAACTAATCAAACTTTTACTTCCAAAAGTAAAACCTTGTCTTTGATTTTTATACCTTCTCTGTGATCTCCAGGAAGTGAACAGTGAAGTGTTAACTGAGATGAAGATATTTCCCTCATGACATTGGTAAGGAGCAGAACAGAACATGGCTGGGTAGAGCAGTGCTCGGTACTGCAACCCTGTGTCGGTTCTTGTAGTGCTCTTGGAGGGACAGTGGGTGAGCCAGTGGCAGAAGCAGGGATATTAGGCCCATAACTTAAATTTTGGGGACTGCTTGTGATTCTGCTTGATTATGAAGTAGAAGTTATTTTGGAGACTCCAACTAGATTTTTTTCCTTTTTTTTATCTGTTTTGGCTGCTATAGTTTTCTGGCACAGCAATTACTGTTGGCTATCTGTGATGATGTCAGTGTCAAGTGCAGGTCCCATGCCTTCTCTCTTGTGCCCCCACTCTGAACAGGCCCCTGTGAGGTCTGCTCAGAGTGGGCCTTTCTGCTGGCCACAGTTCTGGCATGCAGCCTCTTCCTCCGAGATCCATTTATGTATTTTTCCTTCCTTATGAATTTGTATACTCTGAGGACCAGGGCTCTCATTCTTAGCCTGGTCCTGATGCGCAGACTTTTCAGTTATGAGTTAAGAAAGTCTTTTCTAGTTTTCTCATAACTTATCAATAACTTTCTCATAACTTTATCAATAGTGATGAAGATGACATTTTCATAACTGATCGCCTTCATGCCTTTTTCGGAGAGTGTGTGTCTCTTCGCATACTGTGACTTTATCCACCCATCTGGGACAGGGAACGTGTGATGTCTGCTGACCGAGGCCCGCCTGCTTTGGCTTCGCTGTGTCCTTGCTCATGTGAAATGTGCCAGTCCACCCCATCTCCAGGCCTTGCCCTCTCCTGCAGCCACTCTTCTCTGCAGGTGTTTGCGTGGCTTCTGTTCCTGCCATGCTTGCTTCTGTCCCAAGGTCTGTTTGTTAGAAGTGTCTGCTCTGACTACCCTAAATTTTCATTACTTTTCTTTTATTTTATGTTATTTATTTTTTAGAGACAGAGTCTGGTCTTGTCGCCCAGGTTGGAGGGCAATGGCATGTTCACAGCTACCGTAGCTTCAACCTGCTGAGCTCAGGTGATTCTTCTGCCTCAGCCTTCCAAGTAGCTGGAACCATAGACATGTGCCTTCATGCTAGCTAATTTTTTTTTTTTTTAATTTTAGAGACAAGGTCTCACCCAAGCTGGTCTCGAACCCCTGGGCTCAGGCAATCCTCTTGCTTTGGCCTCCCATATGCTGAGATTACAGGCATAAGCCACCACATCCAGCACTTTTCTTTTTATTTTGTGTTATTTATTTATGTTTTAGAGACATGGTCTGACTCTGTCGCCTAGGCTGGAGTGCAGTGGTACGATCATGGCTTACTGACTCCTGGGCTCAAGTTATTTCTCAAGTAGCTGGGATTACAGGCATGTGCCATCACACTTGGCTAATTTTTTAATCTTACATAGAGACAGGGTCTCACAGTGTTGCTGGTGTGATCTCGAACCCCTGGCCTTAAGCAGTACTTCCGCCTCAACCTCCCAAAGTGCTGGAATTACACATGTGAACCATTTGCTCAGCCCACTGCTTATATCTCTCTTGCTCATATTTCCCCAATAAAATTAGAGTAAAAATAAAAGCCTCATGAAAACAAAGGATTTTGTGTCAGTGCTTGGTTTGCTCATTGTTGTACCCCGGTATTCAAGTTAGCCTGGCACATGGTGGCATTTCAAAAGCGATTTTGTCACTGAGTAAATCAGGAGGGGAACCATCTGTACAGCCTAGAGCATTGTGTTTGTGTCTCAGCATCTCGTCTGTGTGGGAACTATATTGTCCTGAGGCATATTCCTCTGCAGGTGTAGTGGCTCTCAGCTTTTGTGGTTGGCCCATTATATCATGATGACTAGGTCTCTCCTGGTGTTTGTAGTAGAAAGGGCTACTAGATACTGAAACACTGAGAAATGACACCTGACAGTCTTGAAGAAAATAGATTAATTAGTTATAAATGCTGACTAGTCTGCAGCCATTTAGTTTAGGGGCCGTCTGCTGTATGTCTTAGTAGTCCCTAGATTATCCCTTCATAGTATAATAATTTTTTTTAAGTTCATCCTCAAAAATGTATTATTAATTTACTATGTATATACTGTACCAGACCCTCAGCATAGACAGGTGTTTTTCTTGAAGAGTTTAGAGATAACAGCTAGCTAGCTAGCCAGCCCGCCCTGGAGAGGAACAGTTAATGAGTGCCACAGTCATGTGGACCTGTGGTGATTAGCTGTGGCTAGGTCACTGAAGAGGCAAGAAGGAGTTAGAGACCTTTTGGGTGTGAGTAATGTCACAAATGCGATAGACAGAGTAGAGCAGAGGATGTGCGGCAGTTAGAGGTAAAGAAGCTACGTTGTTTACGATGGAACAGATTCTTGAATGTTAGAAGACCAATAATTTGATTATGTTTAGGGTACTCTGTTTATTAAGATAGAAAAGAATATGATCTTTAGAGTCATTTCTCTAAAATTCATTTTAGAAATACTTAGGAGGGATAAATTGATAAAGAATCTTATTTGTAAAATTCAGTTTATCCCTATAATTTCTGAAATATAATAATATTATATAAATGCACATGCATTCCACCTATAGACCAGTGGTACTTGCTGAGATGTTTCATTGTGAAAACCTTGAGTATTGAAAACGTTCAGTGCTGTGAGTAGGTGGATTGAGAACCTGAAGTGGGTTCTCTGTTGTGCCTGCAAGCTGTTAGGAGAGAGCAAAGTTTCGTTGAAGACCTGCAGCTGGCAGGGAGGGGCTCCCTGTTGGGAAGACGCCTTTCTTCTGCCCTGTGTGTTGAGGCCCCAGCAAGTCTGGTTTCCACTGGGGTGTGGTGTGTGTGTGTGTGTGTGTGTGAGGGAGTGTGAAGTCTGTGCTGTGAGGCAGAGATCCAGTACAACTTTCTGGATGAACTTGGCATTTAAGACATTGCAAGCCATGAAGTAAAGATTTTAGAATTTTCAGAGACCAAGACAGTATTATATATTGAGTTTACAATAGCTTTTTAGTTTGAAAGATGATGTCTGCTGTCATGGGAGAAAAATGCAGTTAAAGTTTTATTTCTATTTTTTGAGTTGGAGTCCCACTCTGTCGCCCAGGATAAAGTACAGTGGCATACTCACAGCCACCACAGCCTCGACCTGCAGGGCTCAGGCGATCCTTCTACCTCAGCCTTCTAAGTAGCTGGGACTACAGGCATGCGCCACCATGCCTGACTGATTTTTTCGTTTTTGGTAGAAATGAAGTCTCGCCAAGTTGCCCCGCTGGTCGCAAACCCGTGGGCTCACCTGGGTCTTCCAAAGTGCCGGGATTATAGGCGTGAGCCACCATGCCCAGCCAAAGTTTTTAAAATATGTAAACTATTACCTGTGTTATTGAAGAAATCTGACCAAATATCCTCAGTAGCATAAATAATGTTGCTTTTTACAAGATATAGATTGTTCATAAATGCTGACCTGATTATTATCAAAAAGTATAGATTATCAAAAATAATTCATGAATTCTGGGTCCAGAAGATATTATTTGATTCCTAGCTTTACCCCTAACCAGCAATGCCACTCCAGCCCTCAGCTTCTTATCTTAAAAGTAGGGCTGATACACCTGAGACCGTCACTTGGAAAAGCCATATGAAGACCTATAGTTCTGTTTTGGGAAATATTTTAGCTGTGGAAGTTGAATTGCGTAGCCATTGAGGGCACTCAAGCAGCTACTGAAGGAACAGTGAGGCAACTGGTAGTTTAATAGGCTTCACATGCTTCTTTGCATAAGGGGGCCGCAGGAAGCGGGGCGTTTCCTTGGGGTGAGAACTGTGCTCTCACAGCCTCTTCTGATTAGCGCTGTGTTGAGGATCAAAGTGATGCACTTGAAAATGCATCTGTAAAATTTTAAATGCTGTGTAATTTTAAGGTGGGTTGCCTTACACATACTATGTACTCAATAAAAATACTGAATTTATTTGCTTCTGAGTTAATTTTCATCTTTAAAATGAATAAATAATAAAAAGTAATAGGGCTTGGTCATTAGCAAGTGCTAGTTCCTGGTCACAAAATGGAGGACGTC
The DNA here is from genome assembly GCA_027257055.1 of Cephalopachus bancanus. Lineage (NCBI taxonomy): Eukaryota > Metazoa > Chordata > Mammalia > Primates > Tarsiidae > Cephalopachus > Cephalopachus bancanus. The sequence goes on from JAPVLO010000180.1 coordinate 747,749, forward strand.
CAAGATTTAAAAGAACAGGGTAAATCATTTGTTCGGGAACTGAAGTTTCTATCATTGAGCTGCTGGGAGGAGCTTCTCTGGCTGTCTCCGGGACTGTCTCGCCTGGCCTTAGATGTGAGAGGTTAGTAGCAGCAAAAGCAGAGTCCTGAATTCTGACTGCCATTTTTCTGGTGTATGCAAATTTCCCTGCATGTTATGAACTATTTAAGAGTCATGCAATCACTGGATTTTTAAACTTTAATTAAGCTTGTTTTATTTATTGCTTTTATTTTGTAAGTGATGCCATTGAAGTAGAGATAAGGAAAGTAACTTTCCTAAACTCAGTTTGCAGGCTTAGTAGGCAGCTCAGCCCTGAAAACACTGAATCTTTGCAAAGAGTTCTTACACGTAAAAAAATCAAGATTGTGAGTCGGTTGTGGTGGCTTACACCTGTAATCCCATCACTTTGGGAAGCTGAAGTGGGAGGATTGCTTGAGCCCAGGAGTTTGAGAATGGCCTGGGCAACATCACGAGACCTAGTCTCTACAAAAAGATTTTAAAAAACCGGGCATGGTGGCACATGCTGATAGGCCCAACTACTCTGGAGGCTGAGGCAGGAGGATTGCCTGTGCACAGGAGGTCAAGACTGCAGTAAGCCATGATCATGCTACTGCACTCCAGCCTCAGTGACCGAGTGAGACCCCAACTCAAAAAAAAAAAAAAAGTCGACTGTTACTGAATACTTTTGTTAATTTCTTTTGCTGTTATTAATACATGGAAATATGAATGAAGTGTTTTGACATTAATAACTGCATATTTAAATTCTCCTAACAGTTATTTTTTCTTTTTAATTATTTTCCTACACAACTTATTTCTTTACAGAGTAGTTTTTTTTAGACATAATCCAGATTATATTACAATTGGATATTTTCTACTAGTCATTGATGATTAATTTTATTTTATTTTTATTTTTTTGAGTTGGAGTCTCACTCCATCACCCAGGCTGGAGTGCAGTGGCACAATTTTAGTCACCACAGCCTTGACCTACTGAGTTCAGGTGATTCTTCTGCCTCAGCCTTCCAAGTAGCTGGAACCACAGGCACGTGCCTTCATGCCTGACTAATTGATTTTTAATTTTTAAATTTTTTATTTGTTGTAGAAATGAGGTCTTTCCAAGTTGCTCATGCTGGTTTCAAACTACTGGGCTCAGGTAGTTCTCTCGTCTCTACCTACCAAAGTGCTGGGATTACAGGTGTGAGCCACCATACCCAACCAAATTTTATTTTAAATTATAGCATGTAAGTGTGCATTATGATTTGGCGGAAATAATTCCATTGCATAGAGGACTTTTTTATTTTTTTATTTTTTTTGAGTTGGAGTCTCTGTCGCCCAGACTGGAGTGCAGTGGCCGCTCCCGGCCACCGCAGCCTCGACCTGCTGGGCTCCAGCGATCCTTCCGCCTCAGCCTTCCAAGTAGCCGGAATTACAGGCATGTGCCACCACGCCCGGCTGATTTTTTTTGATTTATTGTAGAGATGAGGTCTCGCTGCCCAGGCGGGTCTCGCACCCGCGGGCTCAGGCAATCCGCTCACCTCAGCCTCCCAAAGGCGCGGGATTACAGGCTGAGCCACCGAGCCCGGCTGCATAGAGGACTTTTAATGATAACAAATGTTCTTGTCTCATCCCTTTTTATACCTTGCCTCCCAAGAGACAACCGTTTTTAATTCCTAGCTGTTATGGTGGTTTTATATACCTTTACCTTTTCTATTTCTAAATAATATAGCACTATTTTGCAAAAGTTAAGACTGTTTTCAGGAGTATTTTAGGTTCACCACAAAATCGAGCAGAAAGTACAGAGTTCATATATACCTCCCCACATATGATCTCTGTTACCATCAGCGCCCCTCACCAGAGCAGTACATTTGTTACAATTAATGAATCTATACTGACACATTTGTAGTTTACTTTTGTGTTTCTTCTTGGTGTTGTATATTCTGTGGGTTTGAACAAATGTGTAGTGACACATATCCATCATTAGAGTATCATTCAGAAAAGTTTCACTGCCCTAAAAATCCTCTGTGCTATGCTTATCCACCTCTCCCTCTCTCATAAGACCTGGCAAGCACAGATCTTTTACTGTCTCCATAGTTTTGCCTTTTCCAGAATGTCATATAGTTGGAACCAACAGTATGTGCCCTTTTCAGACTTGCTGCTTACGCTTAGTGATGCATGTTTAAAAATCTACCACGTCTTGGTAACTCATTTCATTTTAGTGCTTGGTAATATTCCATTGACTGGATATACCACAGTTTGTTATCTGCTGAAGGACGTCTTGGTTGCTTCCAAATTTTGGCAATTATGAGTAGAGCTGTTGTAAACATTTGTGTGCCGGTTTTTAGTGTAGGCGTAAGTTTTCAACTCCTTTGGGTAAATACTAAGAAGTGAAGTTGCTGGATCATGTAGTTAAAGCATAATTAAAGCATGTTTAGTTTTGTAGGGAACTGCCAGACTGTCTCCCAAAGTGGCTGTACCATTCTGCATTCTTACCAGTAATGAGTGAGATTCCTGTTGCTCCATGTCCTCACCAGTGCTGGTGGTGTCAAAGTTCGGAATTGTGGTGTTCATGTAGGCGTGAATGGTGGTATTCACATATGTGTGAATGGTGGTGTTCACGTAGGTGTGAACAGGAGTCTAGGTGTGAACGGGAGTCTTGTTTTGCTGTTTGCTAGTGACATGTGATGCAAATGTGCTTATTTGTCATCTGTATCTGATACTTTGATGAGAAGTCTGTTAAAGGTTTTGGCCCATTTTAAAATTGGAATTTTTTTGTTTTGAGTTTTAAGAGTTCTCTGTACATTTTAGATAAGTCTATCACCACATGTCTTTTGCAATTTTTTTCTCCCAATCTGGCTTTTCTTCTCGTTTTCTTGACAGTATCTTTCATGGAGTAGACATTTTGAACTTTAATGAGGCCCATGCTATCAATGAATTCTTTCATGGATCATGTCTTTCACAAAGTAGACATATTTATTTATTTATTTTGAGACAAGATCTCACTCTGTCACCCAGGCTGGAGTGCAGAGGCATGATCATAGCTCATTGCAGCCTCAACCTCCTAGACTCAAGTCATCCTCCTGTGTCAGCCTCCTGAGTAGCTGAGACTACAGGTGCTTGCCACCAAGTACAACTAATTTTTAAAAAAATTTTTCTGGAGATGAGGTCTCAGTGTGTTGCCCAGGCTGGCCTCAAACTCTTGGGTTCAAGCAATCCTCCCAAAGTACTGAGATTACAGACATGAGCCACTGTGCCCAGCCCAGACATTTTTAATTTTAGTGAGGCCCATATTATCAGTTATTTCTTTCACTGATCATGCCTTTGGTATTGTATCTAAAAAGCCATCACCATACTTCAATAGAAAGTATTAAAAGGCTTTGAAAAATTAGACCCTCCCAGTAATCTATTTAGGAAGAGGGAAAGTTTGACAAAGTAAATTACTAAATGCTGTCAATTATTTGGTTATCAAACTAATTCATAAGTAGGCAGGATTTGGTGGCTTTAGCCTATAATCCCCACATTTTGGGAGGCTGAGGCAGGAGAATTGCTTGAATCCACAAGTTTGAGACGAGCTGGGCAACAACATGGTAAGACACAAAAAAACTAAAAGTCATGATTTAAATATAGTAAAAAATATGTAGCAAAAGGAAATATGCAAGTAAGCATATAGAGACAAATATCTGAGCAGACAATAAATAATTCAATGAATAAAAAACAGGGATACTGGCATCAAAAAATGAAAAACCTGGGTATAAATCTAACAAAATATGTACAAGATCTATATGAGAAAAACTATAAAACTCTGATGAAGGAAATCAAATAACTATATAAATGGGAAGCTATTCCATGCTCATGAATAAAAGACTCAACATTGTCAACATTCTTTCGATGTGATCTATAGATGCAACATAATCCAAATCAAAAGCCCAGCAAGTTATTTTGTAGGTATCAACAAACTGGTTCTAAAGTTTATAAGAAGAGGCAAAAGGCCTAGAAGAGTCAACACAAAATTGAAAGAGAAGAACAAACCAAAAGGATCGGCATTATCCAACTTCAGGCCTTCCTATAAAACTATAGTTATCAAGACAGTATGACACTGGCAAAATAAACACATAGATCAATGGAACAGAACAGAACACCCAGAAACAGACCCAAATACAAACAGTCAACTGATCTTTGACAAAGGAGCAAAGGAGAAAAGACAGTCACCAAAAAATGGTGCTGGAACAACCAGACATCCTCATGCAAAAGAATGAATCTAGACACAGATTTTACATGTTTCACAAAACTCAAAATGGATGATAAACATAAATATAAAACAGAAAACCATAAAACTCCTAGAAAATAACATGGTAAGACCTCATCTCTACCAAAAGTACAAAAATTCTTCAGCCCTGGCAACCACTGCTCTACTTTGTGTTTCTGTAGGGTTTGCCTATTCTGGACATTTCCTATAAATAATGGTATCATATCATATGTGGCCTTTTATGTTTGGGTGTGTTACTTAGGATGTTTTCAAGGTTTACTATGGTTGTAGCATGGATCAGTACTTTGTTTATTTTTATTACTCCAGTCTTATTTATTAAAAAGCTTTTCATCTAGTTTGGGACTGTCCTCATCAAAGCCCTTGGTCCTCTTGCTTGAGACTATGGTTGCTTTTAGGCCAGCCACATTGCTGTATCATATGGGATTTCCCTTTTCTGGTTTCTTGGGTTGCTTCCACTGTCTCTTAGATGATTTTTTTTAACCTCTTATTGGCTTATTTCCTCATTTTTTATGGAGCACATCTCTATGTGTCTTTCTAAGAAGATGTTAGTTTTTGCACATCTGTATTTGTACATGAGTGATAGCAAGGGCACATAGAAATTTCTGATTGAGGATCATTATTCCCTGGAGTTTTGAAGGCATTCCTTTATTGTCTTCTAATATTATTAGTATTGTTAAAGGGAATTTTCATGTAATCTGATTATCATTCCTTTGTAGTTTTTTTTTCTTTTCTCTGGAAGATTTTAAAGTCATAGTTTTAACTTTCGAATTCTGAAATACGATAATATGTTGGTGTGGGTGATATTCTTTCATTTATGGACTGCTTATTCAGTCTGTAGATCTAGGTTCTTCAACTGTGGAAAGTTTTTTGTGTTATTTCTTTTTTTTTTTTTTGAGTTGGAGTCCCATTCTGTCACTCAGGCTGGAGTGCAGCAGAATGCTCACGACCACCGTAGCCTTGACCTGCTAGGCTCAGGCGATCCTTCTGCCTCAGCCTTCCAAGTAGCTGGAACTGCACGTGCATGCCACCACGCCCCACTAATTTTTTGATTTGTTGTAGAGACAAAGTTGCCCAGGCTGGTCTTGAACCCATGGGCTCAGGCAGTTCTCTCGTCTCTGCCTCTCTCTTTGTAGACTTAATCTCTCTCACCTCACTTTTTACATCTTTAAAAAATGTTTTAATTTGTAGAAATTTATTTGATTTTTATCTTTTGACCTGCCTCATAAAAATTTCTGTACTAAAATAGCCAGGCATGGTGGCTCACGCCTGTAATCCCAGCACTTTGGGAAGCTGAGGTGAGAAGATTGCCTAAGCCCAGGGATTCGAGACCAGACTGGGCAACTGGGCGAGACCTCATCTCTACAATAAAATCATAAAATTAGCCGGGTATGGTGGCACATGCCCGTAGTTATAGCTACTTAAAAGACTGAGGCAGAAGGATCACCTGAGGCCAGCAGGTCAAGGCTGAGGTGACTGTGAGTATGCCACTGTACTCCAACTAGTGTGACAGAGTGAGGCTCTGATTAAAAAAAAAAAAACTGTACTAAAATATTTTGTTTCTTTTTGAACAGGTAATTTGTATGCATGGAAAAAAAATCAGTATCAAAGTATACAATGAATAGTAAGTCTTCTCAGTTTAGACTTTTAGTCTTGAATCTTCCTTCTCCCAGTGACAATAACACATTAAAAAAAAACCCAAAAAACTTTTAAACAAAAATCGACCTTACTATACAGAATGTTCTGTAAGTTGCTTTTTTTACTTTTAACTTGATTCCCCTAATCAGTAGTCATAAGATCTACTTTGATTTTTTTTTTGAGATGGAGTCTTGCTCTGTTGCCCAGGCCAGAGTACAGTGGCACACTCACAGCCACCGTAGCCTCGACCTACTGGGCTCAGGTGATCCTTCCACCTCTTGTCTTCCAAGTAGCTGGAACTATAGGTGTGTGCCACCACACGTGGCTAATTTTTTGATTTATTGTAGAGATGAGGTATCGCCATGTTGCCCAGGCTGGTCTCGAACCTACGAGCTCAGGCACTCCTCTCACCTTGGCCTCTCAAAGTGCTGGGATTAGAGGCTGAGCTACCGCGCCTGGCCTACTTTGATTTTTTTATAGCTACATATGAATTGTCTGAAGATATCATAATTTATTTAGTCAGTTCCTTATGACAGTTGTTTCATTTATTTTCAGTCTTGTACTGTTATAGACAATACCCTGAATACTTATGTACGTAAATTCATTCAATTCAGCTAAAGACATTACATGTATTGTGACATTGTGCACATTTTAAAGTTTTAATTTTGATAAAGATGTGCTAAGTTTTGTAAAAATTTATTCCTAAAGAGATCATACCAACAGTCCCAGCAAAAATCTTTAAGAGTGTCTTACCAGTATTGTATATTATAAAATTATTTGTAAGTTAAAGATGGAAATCATATTGCTGTTCTTATATGCATTTTCTCATTACAAGTGAGGTGTAACGTCTCTTCGTGTATTTAGGAGCCACTTCTAACTTTTGACGAAGTTTTAGCAATCGCCTCCAGTTCCTGAGAGCTCTCACTCCGATCTTTTCGTGTTCTGTGAGGGCAGCACACTGAGCTGGAGTAGCTGCACTCCAGCCGTCCCCACCCCGCTCCCGGATCCTATCGCTGGTACACTGTTGAGGAAGGTGCCACAGTCACGTCTCTATCTTATCCATCTCAGTCTGCCTTGGTTTTTGTTTGTAAGATTATATATGTATGTATTTTTTGAGTTGGAGTCTCACTCCGTCGCCCAGGCTAGAGTGCAGTAGCATACTCACGGCCACTCCATCATACACTTGCTGGGCTCCGGCGATCCTTCCGGCTCAGCCGTTCAAGTAGCTGGAACTACAGGTGCGTGCTACCACACTTGGCTAATTTTTTGATTTATTGTAGAGATGAGATCTCGCCAAGTTGCCCAGGCTGTTCTTGAACCCGTGGGCTCAGGCAGTCCACTTGCCTCGGCCCCCCAAAATGTTGGGATTACAGGCTCGAGTCACCGCGCCTGGCCTGTTTTTAAGAATACTTTTAGAAGCTTTTTCTTGTGTTGAACTTTAATTTACTTCAAAATCTATGACTGTATTTTACTTTATTTTTTGAGTTGGAGTCTCAGGCTGTCATCCAGGCTGGAGTGTAGTGGCATAATTACGGCTCACCGCCGCCTCAACCTGTTGGGCCCAGGTATTCCTTCCGCTTCAGTCTCCAGTGTCGCTGGGACTACAGATGTGCACCACCATGTCTGGCTCATGTATGACTATATTTTTGACATTTGATGTATTTTTGCATATGCTGTGTGGCATTAGTTTTTGACACATCACAAAAACATGGCGTGGATATTTGAGTTTTTGTGAGGCACCTGTTGCTCTTTATATATGCTGAAGTTGACAGGAAAAGGAGATGAACAAAGGTAATGAGTGGTTGTTCTGAGACTGGAGTCCAGACTTCTTGAACCCTAACCTCCAGGCACTCTCTCTTCTAGTGTAAAGACTTCTGTCAGTGAGGACTGTTACTTTGTTTTTGATTTGTTAACTTCTAAAACTAGTCATTACACTGACATTTAATTTTTGACAGTATCTATAATGTATAACACCACTTTTTAGTTTTTCCTCTGATTTGACTTTTAGGACCTCTCTTTTGGCATGACATTGGTACTGCTAAATTTTGGTCTTGATCCTTTGAACTTGTTTTTATTAAACTTATGTTCCATCTACGGGATCATCGGTTTTCTTATCCAACGTGAAGTCAAAGGAGAATTTTTTTTTCTTCTGTGTTTGCTGACTTGCCCCTAGCCAACACTAACACCCATTTCATGATGGCTTTTGTCTTTATCCAAGTGTTCCGCTGTGCCCTAGCAAAGCAGTGTGGGGTCACGGCGCCTGTCTTTTTTGCTGCACATAAAATTAATAACTTGCTCCAGCAGTAGTTTGTTCTAGGACATTTCCAGACCAGATGGTGGAAAGTTCTTGGGATAATATGGCAGCCAAAGCAATATTTTGACTTTTTAAAGTTGACTTTGTTTTGGTGATTGTATAATGAAGATCTCTGAAGATTATGCAAGGATATTAAAACAAGAAAGATCTCTGTGGGCTTAAAACATTTTTCATCTTTTAAAAACCACCACACTCAGCATGGTAGAATTTTGGTTTCTTTCAAGTTTTGGCCTCTCTGGCTCTTTCCCCTGATTATTTGGCATTTAAAATAGTCCAATTAATATATTTTTAATTTTGTCTTTAGAGGAATGAAACATTACCCTGAATTCCTTTTTTTGAGTGTTATAGAAAGTTACAGCAGGAAATGACATTAGAGATTATCTTACCCAATGTACGTATTTACCGGTAAGAAAAAGAGACCCAGAGAAGTTGTTTGTTGAAGTTAACAGAGTGAGTTAATAGAGAGCTTATAAGCAGATTCTGACTTTCCTGTTTTGAATCAGTGACTCCTACAGCATACTGTTATGTGATTTGGATGACGTGACAGTTTTTTATTTGCTTTTATTCCAACATACCTTTAGATTTTAACAGATAAAAGTTCAGTTCTTAACATTTTTGGCAATCTTCTATCTTTAGTTCTTGATGAACTTAATTTTTATATAGATGATGCATTTATGTTTGTTCAGAAATCCAACACAGAAGAGTGGGCATGAGCTGTCTCTCTTTCACCCTTATCTCCTCTCCTATCTTCCTTGTCCTCCTCTTTGCCTCTATGGTTAACCATGTTCATAGTTTTTATGTATCTTTGTTTAAAGTCTTCACATATATACAGACAGTTCCCTGACTTAACAGTAGTTTAACTTATGATTTTCAACCACACAGTGGTCTGAAAGTGACAGGCACTCAGTAGAAACTGTACTTCAGGTACCCATACAGACTTTCTGCTTTTTACTTTCAGTACAGTATTTGGCAAATTACATGAGATTTTCAACACTTTATTATACAATAGACTTTGTGGTAGGTGGCTTTCCCCAATTGTAGGCTAATGTAAGTATTCAAGCACATCTAAGGTAGGCTAGGCTAAGTGATGATATGGGTAGGTTAGGTGTTTTATTTATTTTTTAATTTAATTTTTATTTTTAAAAATTTCTTATTTTGGCTGTCTACAGTGACTCAAGCCTGTATTTCCAGCACTTTGGGAGGCTGAAGTGAGGGGATTGCCTGAGCCCACGGGTTCGACAACAGCCTGGGCACTTGGCAAGACCTCATCTCTACAATAAATTTTAATAAAATTATCCGGGTATGGTAGTGCTCACCTGTAGTTCTAGCTACTTGGAAGGCTGAGGTGGAAGGATCACCTGAGCCCAGCAGGTCAACACTGGAGTGGCCGTTAGGGTGCCATTGCCCTTCAACCTGGGTGACAGAGTGAGACTCCAACTCAAAAAAATTTTTTTTTAATTTTAAAGATGGAAGCTGGGCTCGGTGGCTCAGCCTGTAATTCCACGCCTTTGGGAGGCTGAGGTGAGTGGATTGCCTGAGCCCGTGGGTTCGAGACCCGCCCGGGCAACTTGGCGAGACCTCATCTCTACAATAAATCAAAAATAGCCAGACGTGGTGGCGCGCACCTGTAGTTTCAGCTACTCGGAAAGCTGAGGCGGAAGGATCGCCGGAGCCCAGCAGGTCAAGGCTGTGGTGGCCGAGAGCGGCCACTGCACTCCAGTCTGGGTAACAGAGTGAGACTCTAACTCAAAAAAAAAAAAAAAAAAAATTTAAAGATGGATACAATTCAGGGTTAGGTATACAAATGGTCATTGTACGGGTAGAGTGTGGGCCTTGCTTTGGTCCCCACTTCACCTGGTTTCAGATCAGGTACCCTTACTGATGTTATGTGCCCTCCCTCCCCTCCTCTGGCAGTGTCCTGCTGCTGCCAATCCCTGTCTTACAGTTTTATGATAAATGGTCAGGGTCCACTTATGAGTGAGAACATGTGATACTCAGTTCTTTGTTTCTGTGATAGATTACTGAGTATTAATAGACTCTAAATCCATCCAAGTTGCAGCAAAGTCCATAATTTTGTCCTTCTTTATGGCTGCATAATATTCCCTCGTGTATATGTACCACTTTTTTTTTTTTATCCAGTCCACTTTCAGTGGGCAGCATGGCTGGTTCCATGTTTTTGCTATTATGAATAATGCTGTGGTAAGCGTGTGTGCAGGTATCTTTTTTACAGAATGATTTGAGTTCCTCCAGGTTTGTTCCCAGAAAGGGGATTTCTGGGTTGTATGGAAGGTTGATTTATAGATCTTTTAGGAATTGCCACACTGTTTTCCATAAAGGTTGTACTAGTTTGCATTCCCACCAACAGTGTAGAAGTGTTCCCTTTTCCCTGCATCCTCTCCAGGATCTGTTGTTTTTTGAGTTATTGATGATAGTCATCCTGACTGGAGTTAGGTGGTATCTCGGTGTGGTTTTAATTTGCATGCATTTGATGATTAGTGAGGCTGAGCATTTTTTTAATGTGTCTGTTGGTTGCTCACTTCTTTTGAGAAGTGTCTATTCATATATTTTGCCCACTTTTTATTAGGGCTGTATGGTTTTTTTCCTTTTGGCACATTTAAATTCCTTATAGATCCCGGATGTTAGACCTGTGTCAGATATACAGTTGGCAAATATTTTTTCCCATTCTGTGGGCTGTCTCCCGCTCTCTTGATGGTTTCTTTTCCTTTGCAGAAGCTTTTCAGTGTGATGAGGTCCCACTTGTCTGTCTTATCTCTTATGGCATGGGCACTTGGGGTTTTGATCAGGAATTGGTTGCCCATTTCAATTTCTGTAAAGTTGTCTCCTGTGTTTTCTAAGATTCTTAGAGGTTTTATATTTAGTTCTTTGATCCATTTAGAGTGGATTTTTGTGTATGGTAATGGGTAAGGGTCCTATTTCAATCTTCTGCATGTGGACAGCCAGTTTTCCCAGGACCATTTACTGGATAGGTTCTCCTCTTCCCAGTGATTGTTGGTGGAAGCTTTGTTGAAGAGGAGGTTGTTGAGAAATTGAGATTTTGCTTACTGAATCTCTGTCCCGTTCATTGGTCTATATGCCTGTTCTTTTACCAGTACCAGGCTGTTCTGATTATTGTAGCCTTATAGTAAAGTCTAAAGTCTGGAAGTGTGATACCTCCCACTTTGTTTCTTTTGCTAAGGATTGTTTTGGCTATTTGTGATCATTTATGTTTCCATATGAATTTCTGAATTGTCATTTCCAGGTCTGAGAAGAATGATGCTGGTAATTTAATGGGTATTGCATTGAATCCGTAGATTGCCTTTGGTAGGACTAACATCTTAGCAATATTGATTCTTCTAATCCATGAGCATGGAATATTTTTCCATTTGTTTGTGTCTTTGATTTCTTTGAGCAGTATTTTATAGTTTTTGTTGTAAAGGTCTTTCAATTCTCTGGTTAGGAAGATGCTGAGGTATTTCTTTTTTTTTTTTGAGTTGGAGTCTCACTCTGTTGCCCAGACTGGAGTGCAGTGGCCACTCCCGGCCACCGCAGCCTCGACCTGCTGGGCTCCGGCAATCCTTCCGCCTCAGCCTTCCAAGTAGCCGGAATTACAGGCACGCGCTACCATGCCCGGCTGATTTTTGATTTATTGTAGAGATGAGGTCTCGCCAAGTTGCCCAGGCGGGTCTTGAACCTGCGGGCTCGGGCAATCCACTCACACCTCAGCCTCCCAAAGGCACGGGATTACAGGCTGAGCCACCGAGCCTGGCAGTATTTCATTTTGTGTGTGTGTGTGTGTGTGTGTGTGTGTGTGTGTGTGTGTGTGTGGCTATTGTGAATGGGATTATGATTTTTATTTGGTTCTCTGCCTGTTTGTTGTTAGTGTGTAAGAATGCAACTGTCTTTTGCATATTATTTTATACCCTGAGACTTTGCCAAAGTCCTTTATCAGTGCAAGGAGGGTTTTTTGACAGATTCTCTTGGGTTTTCGAAGTTTAGGATTATATCATCAGCAAAGAGGGAAATTTAACTTCTTCTTTTTCCTATTTGGATATTTCTGATTACCTTCTCTTGTCTACTCTAGCTAGGACTTCCAATACTATGTTGAACAGGAGTGGGTGAGAGTGGGCAGCCTTGTCTTGTTCCGGTTTTCAGGGGAAATGCTTCCAATTTCTGTCCATTTAGCAGTATGCTGGCTGTGGGTTTATCGTAGATGGCTCTTGCTATTTTGAGGTATGTTCCTTCTATGCCTAGTTTTTCTCCAGGGTTTTTATCAAGAAGAGATGCTGGATTTTACTGAAAGTTTCTTCTGTGTCTAATGTTATAATCATGTGGGTCTTGTTTTTTAGACTCTTGTTGAGAATCTTTGCATCTGTGTTCATCAGGGATATTGGCCTGTAGTTATCTTTTTTTGTAGGATATTTACCTGGCTTGGGTATCAGTGTGATGTTAGCTTCATACAATGATTTGGGGAGAGTTCCATATTTCTTGATTGCCTGGAATACTTTCAATAGTATTGGAATCAGCTCCTCCTTGTATGTTTTGTAGAAATCTACTGGAAAGGTGTCTGGTCCAGGGTTTTTTTTTGTAGGTAGTTTTCTTATGATGGAGTCAATTTCCTGGGTTGTTATTGATATATTTAGGGTCTCAGTTTCTTCTTGTTTCAACCTGGGGGGGTTGTATGATATCAGGAAGTCCTCCATTTTATTTAGGTTTTCAAGTTTGTTTGTAAGTGTTTATAGTAAACTCTGATAAACTTTTGTATTTCTTCAGGGTCTGTTGTGACTTGATATTTTGTGTTTCTGATTGTGTTTACTTGGACTTTTTCTTGGTCAGTTTGGTCAGGGGTCCATCAATTTTGTTTATACTTTCAGTGAACCAGCTTTTTGTTTTGTTGATATTTTTCTATGATACTTTTGTCTTCTATTTCTCTTATTTGAGCTGGTGATATGGATTCTCCTGCTGAAGTGAGGGCTTTGGGGGTCTTGCCTTTCTAGCTCCCTTAGGTGATTTTTTAGGCTGTTAACTTGTGATTTTTCAATTTTCTTGGTGTGTGTTTGTAAAGATATAAATTTCCATCTTAGTACTATTTTCTTGGCATCTCAGAAGTTTTGGTTAGGTGTGTCTTTGTTTTCACTTGTTTCTGGGCATCTTTTACTTTCTATTTTGATTTCTGCATTAACCCAGGAGTTGTTCAGCATCATGCTGTTTAGTATCCATATCTTTGTAGGTTTTGGGGGAATTTTGTTGTTGGTGATATTTATTTTTATTCCACTGTGGTATAAGAAGGTACATGGCAGTATTTCAATCTTAAGACATTTGTTTATTCTTGATTTATGACTGAGAGTGTGTTTGGTCTTAGAGTATGTTCCATGTGGTAATGAGTAGAATGTATATTCCATTGTTGTTGTGTGGAGTGTATCTGTTAAGTTCATTTGGTCAAGTGTCAAGTTGAGGTTCCAGATCTCCTTACTGATTTTTTTATTGATGATCTATCTAGGATTGTTAGTGGGATATTTAAGTCCCCATCTATGATAGTGTTAGAGTCAATATCTTTTTTTAGTTTGCTTAGTAGTTGCTTTATAAAAGCTGGTGCTCCTGTGTTGGGTGTGTATATGTTTTAGGATAGCTATTTCTTGTTGGTGGATTGAACCTTTTATCATTATGTCCTCCTGTATCTTTTAAAATTTTTGATAGCTTACAAATTGTTTTGTGTGATTTTAAGATTGTGACTCCTGCCTTCTTTTATGTTCTGTTCACCTACAAATTTCTTTTCCATTCTCTTACTTTGAGTCTGTGAGTGTCCTTTGTAGTGAGATATATTTCTTGGAGGTAGCATATTGTTGCTTGTGTGTTTTTTTTTTTTAATTTTTTAAAACCCAGTTTGCCATTTTATGCCTTTACAGTGGTGTATTTAATTCATTCACATTCCAGCTGATTATTGAGATGTGAGGGTTTATTCCTGTCATGAAGCTCTTATAAATGTTGTTGTTGTCTGTTTGTTTGTTGGTTTTCTTTTGATTAGGGTCATTAACATTTTTTTCTCATATCCTATGATAATTTTCGTTTTGGAGTCTCTATCATGTGTATTCTGAGACCCTTATTGTGTTAGGAAGATTACCTCTGGTGACATGAGCTGAAAGTGTGTGTGTGTGTGTGTGTGTGTGTGTGTGTGTGTATTTTTAAGTTTGTCTTTTGACTTATTTCTTTGTAGTATATTTTTATATTTGCCATGATGAATTTGTATTTTATTTTGAGACATGGTCTCACCCTGTGGCCCAGGCTAGAGTCCAGTGGCATGATCCTGGCTCATTGCAGCCTTGACCTCCTAGGCCTAAGTGATCCTTCTGTCTCAGCTTCCTGAGTAGCTGTGATTGCAGGCACATGCTACCATACCCGACTATTTTATTTTATTTTGTAGAGATGAGGTCTTGCTATGCTGCCTAGGCTGGTCTCAAACTCCTGGGCTCAAGCAATCCTCCTGCCTCGGCCTCCAAGAGTGCTGGGATTACAGGTGTGAACTACCCCATGATGAATTTTTTTTTTTTTTTTTTGAGTTGGAGTCTCACTCTGTCGTCCAGATTGGAGTGCAGTGGCCGCTCCCTGGCACCGCAGCCTCGACCTGCTGAGCTTCGGCGATCCTTCCACCTCAGCCTTCCGAGTAACCAGAATTATAGGCATGTGCTACCACGCCCGGCTGATTTTTTGATTTATTGTAGAGATGAGGTCTCACTGCCCAGGCAGGTCTCAAACCCGCGGACTCAGGCAATCCACTCACCTCAGCCTCCCAAAGGCGCGGGATTACAGACTGAGCCACCGAGCGCGGCGAATTTTTGTTTTTGAGTTGGAGTCTCACTCTGTTGTCCAAGCTGGAGTGCAGTGGCACACTCACGGCCACTGCAGCCTCAACCTGCTGGGTTCAGGCAATCCTTCCGCCTCAGCCTTCCAAGTAGCTGGAACTACAAGCGTGTGCTACCACACCCGGCTTACATGATGAATTTTTCAAAACAATTTTGAACCATTTGAATGTATTAATCTTTATAACATTTAGGCTTCAGGATCTATAAGCTGGTTTCTGGTTACCTTTTTGATCTCATCTCTTAGAACTCTCCTCCTTGCACATTCTATTGTAGGCCCACTGGCCTCTGTACCGTGCCTTAATATGCCAAGCATGTTCCTGCCTCAGGGCCTTTGCATGTGTTGGTCCCTCTACCTGGAAGACTCTTTCCTTGCACCCATACTTCTTTCAAGTCTTTGCTGAAATGCCAACTTCTGATTGAGGTCTTCTTAGTTAAAGTTGTAAAACACCTGTCATAGATTGTCAGTAGTCCCCACATTCATTTTCTTCTTCTCTTTCTCCTTCTCCTGCTGCTGCTGCTTCTTGTTTTCTTGTTCTTATTATTATTCGAGTTTATCTGGGCAATGACTGTCTAGCTAGAGATGACATTCTCAGGCTCCCTTGCAGCTAGGTGTGGATATACCAGAAGAAGTGATACATGCAACTGTTAACATTGTTTAAAAAGAAATGACTTGCCTTGGAGTGTATTTTCTTTCCTCTTTGGTGTGGGAAATGATGACAGCTGGAGCTAACTTGGAAGCACTTGCCTAGGGTGGCAGGACTTCCTTCCCAGAGTGGGCCTTTGAATGATCTCATGGAGTACTGAACTTTCCTGGTCTGGATTGTTACGTAGCAGAGGAATAACCTTTGTCTTTTTTTTTTTTTTTGTCTTGTTTTAAACACTCTAGTTTAAACCTCTTTGTCACAGCAGCTTTGCCCATTATTTACCCTTCCAGTCTAGCCTGGCCCTCTTGGTCTTACCTGTATGCCTTATTATTAGTTTTTCTCATAGCACTTATCACCTTTTAATTTACTGTATACATATTTATTTGTCTACCCCTCTAGAATGTAAGCTTCACTAGTCTTGGCTTATAGTAAATGCTCAATAAATACATGGACTGGATGGTTGGAAAAGCCTTCTCTAAAACATGCTATAAGGGAAATTCTTCCATTTTCCACTAGAATGTTAGGATTTTTATTTTTAGATTTAAACCTTTTTTATATTTGAGATTTATTTTAGTGTAGAGTCTGAGGTGTGGGTTCAGGTTTATTTTTTTTTCCCAGAAGGTATACGGTTGCCCCAACACTATATGTATCAATATCATTTTACAACTTTACTGACGAATTCCTGTCATTAACTTGAGGAACAATGATTTAAAACAAGACATGAATGCTCTTTGCCCCAGTAGATTTCTCATAAGAGAGATCACTGCAACCTCAATTATCATGAGATAAAAGATGATTTTTTAGACATTAATTTTTTTCTCTAAATCTTACATTTTTATACATCTTAAGTCACATGTTGACATATGATATCTCTTGGTCTGTGGCTTGTAGTTATAGGATGTCTTGCAAATAGGAATAACAAATACTGTTTTGTGCTTTGTCACTGAGTACAGTTTTTCGATACTGAAAAGTGTACTCACTTCTCGTGGTTATGACAAATTAGGTTTCTATGAGGTTAGAAGAGTGTTGCTTTCTCTTACGAAGGAACCAAATTTTTACGTGTAAAATCTGTCAGCGTCTAAATGCATTTAATGACTAAATACTTTCAGTGAGACTGACTCTGTGACTCTCTGCCCTCTGCAGTAGTAAAGAAACAAACTCTCATGTGTGGTTGCAAGTGTAGCTGACTCATGTCAGGTGGTTTTCTCTAGTTGCATGCCTCTTTCACTGTGTTCACAATGAAATGAGAGAAATAGACTCATAGCTGGAATGAGACGGATGAGACTAACCCTCAGCCTCTCTCCTGAAGCTCTTTTCTGGAAATTTACCTGTGGAGACACCTGGTAAATTCATTCATTTTATTTGTACCCCTTCCATGAAAAAATTTACATTAAAAAAATAGAGGCTGGGTGCAGTGGCTGAAGCCTATAATCCCAGTACTTTGGGAGGCTGAGATGAAGGAATTGCCTGAGCCCACGGGTTCGAGACCAGCCTAGGCAACTTGGCGAGACCTCATTTCTACAATAATTCAAAAATTAGTTGGGTGTGGTAGTTCTGGCTACTTGGAAGGCTGAGGCGGAAGGATCACAGAAGCCCAGCAGGTCGACACTGGGGTGGCCGTGAGTGTGCCACTGCACTCCAGCCTGGGCAACAGAGTGAGACTCCAACTCAAAAAAAATGAAAAATAGAAACACCCACCCATGGTCATGCCCCAGGATTGCTGTTCTTTGTTACATGTGAGCATATGCGTGTCTTTGCGTTCATAAGAATGGTTGCTGCCACAGGCAGAGCTACTGACTTTACTTGACATCATGAAGCAAGCGTTTCTGTTGAGTCTGCTTCAAAAGCAGATGGGGTCCTTTGTTTTATGAGACCTATACCCAAACCCCATGGCAACATTATGTAGAAGGAAAATCTGATCTCTCTCATAAAAACAGAAGCAAACATTTTAAAACATACTAGCAAATTGCATCCAGCACTATAGAAACAGATAATACCTCACAACCAAGTGAGGCTTATTTCAGAAGTGCAAGATTGTTTAGCGCTTTGCCAAATTGATGCACTTGCCAATTTAGAAAAGTAAATGTAGAAAAAGCATTTGAGCAAATCCAGCCTCCATTCGTGGAAAAACTCTCTACATGCTAGGAGTAAAAGGAAATGTCTTGAACTGGTTAAAGGGCAAAAGTCAGCCGGGCTCGGTGGCTCAGCCTGTAATTCTGCGCCTTTGGGAGGCTGAGGTGAGTGGATTGCCTGAGCCCGCGGGTTCGAGACCCGCCTGGGCAGGCGAGACCTCATCTCTACAATAAATCAAAAAATTAGCCGGGCGTGGTAGCGCGTGCCTGTAATTCTGGCTACTCGGAAGGCTGAGGCGGAAGGATTGTTGGAGCAGCAGGTCGAGGCTGCAGTGGCCGGTAGCGGCCACTGCACTCCAGTCTGGGCGACACAGTGAGACTCCAACTCAAAAAAATAAAATAAAATAAAATAAAATAAAGGGCAAAAGTCCTGCATCGGCTACTGACTCTGCTACTGTGACCCCAGGAGTGCAGTGGATTTTTGTGCAGAGTGCTAAATCATCAAATAGTCCTTGACAGCTGAGAGTTTTAGATATTTTTGTCATGTAAAATTTGTTGATGAATGGATGTTATTTTTCAAATTTTTGGTAAACCCACAATACTATTAATTTCTCACTGGGCCTCTGCAGATTGTAGAGGAGACTGTTCAACAAATGTGTGAGAGCTTCCTTATTGCCAGCCCCTGTTTTGGGTGCTGGGGATACAGGAATAAATAAGACATACATTCAGGATACAGAAGCATGTTAATATATAACATAATGTCAGATGTGATGAAGGCACTGAGAAAAAATAATAATGTGGTGGCATATTTTAGCTATGATTGTAAGGGAGGGCTTCTTGTGCAATGGACTTTTTTTTTTTTTTTGAGTTGGAGTCTCACTTCTCACTTGTCACCCAGACTGGAGTGCAGTGGCACGCTCTTGGCCACCCCTGCATCGACCTGCTGGACTCCAGCGATCCTTCTATCTCAGTCTTCCAAGTAGCTGGAACTACAGGTGTGCACTACCACGCCCGGCTAATTTTTTGAATTATTGTAGAGATGAGGTCTTGCCAAGTTTCCCAGGCTGTTCTCAAGCCCGTGGGCTCAGGCAGTCCCCTCACCTCGGCCTCCCAAAGTGCTGGGATTACAGGCTTGAGCCACTGCACTCGGCCTCAATGGACGTTTTAAAGAAACCCAAATGAAGTCAGAGACAGAGTTCTGTTGGTCTCTGATGGGAGAACATTGAAGCAGAGGGTAGGGCAACTGTGGGGATTCTTGGGGGAATGTGCTTGCTGTGTCCAGGGACATGAGACAGGCTACCAGGGCTGAGCAGGAGTAAGCACAGTGGCACATGGAGGGAGATAAGCTAGGATGTTAGTCAGAAGTCAGAGAGGGTCTTAGAAGCCAAGTTCAGGACTCCACGATTATTCTGGGTAGGAGGACAGCTGGGAATGGCCACTATCCTTGTTTGAATGTTTTTCATTCTGTGCTTTTAAGCTTTTTCCTTCTTTGTGATTATAAGAACTATCCTCAGACAACAAAAATTGGAAATTAGTTCTTGACATCTTTGCCAGAAAAAAAAAATTCTATTACAGCTGTTTCTAATCATTATACCTTCACTACCATTTGAAGCTGTGCTTCATTGTGTACTTAAATTATTTCTTCGGCCAGTTTATTGGAACCCATTTTAATCCATTTACTTGAACATTACATAGTCACACGTTGCTTAGTGATGGAAGTATGTTGTGAGAAATCGTTGTTAGGTGACTTCATCGTTGTGGGAACATCACAGCGTGTACTTACACAAACCTAGATGCTCTAGCCTACGGCACACCTGGGCTAGATGGCAGAGCCTCTTGCTCCTAGGACACAGACTTACACAGCATGTGACTGTACTGAATACTGTAGGCAGTTGTCACACAAGAGTAAGTGTTTGTGGACCTAAACATAGGAAAGGCATCTTAAAGTATGGTAATGTAATCTCACGGGAGCACCGTCAGGCTAACACATCGCTGTGCGTGAATGTTTATATTACCCTTACCTCCCCAGCTAATCTGGTAGATGAGTATTACCATGAATAATATTTTCATGCTGACTGGTAGGCAGATTTTTGGTTCTTACTGAAATTAGTGCCTGAGTCTGATAGTTACTGGATGCTAGTGGTAGGCAGAATAATGTTCTGATCCCCAAAGATGGGCATGCTCTAATCCTTGGAACCTTTGAGTAGCATACTTTACATGCCAAAACTGATTTTGGGCTGGGCGTGGTGGCTCACATCTGTAATCATAGCTACTCAAGAGACTGAAGCAGAGGGATCACTTGAGCCCAGGAGTTGGAGGCTGCTGTGAGCTGTGATTGCGCCACTGTATTTCAGACTGGTGACAGAGGTGTCTGAAAAATAATGAAGGATTTTGCAGGTGTGATTAAAGTTAAAGACTTTTTGATGGGGAAATGGTCCTCTATTTTCCTGGTGGGCCCCATCTCAGAAGACCTTAGTTGAGTCAAGTGAAAGAGTGGATCCGGCAGATGTGATGTGGGGTGTTGTCAGAGTCCTTGCTGTGAAGGTGAAGGTCAACCGAGGGCACGTTCCAGCTTCTGGAGAGCACCACACATGCTGGGACATGCCCTCGGTTGACAGCCGGCAAGAAGTCCTGTAGCCCCAAGGAGCCAAGCCCTGTCCACAGCCTGCCTGAGCAGGAAGTGAGTTCTTCTTCAGAGCCCCAGGCCACTGGAATGTGCTTGCCTTGAGCCCAGGAGCTCCATGCTGGACTTCCGACCTCCAGAACAACACGCAGTACATTGGGCTGCTTAAAGCTGCTGAGGCGGCTGTAATTCGTTAATGGCAGCAATAGGAAACTAATCCAGTGCTGATGAAACATATTTAGCTTAAAGCAGACCAACTTTAGCAAATTAGATTCAAGTTTGGAATGTTCAGTGGTTCCTTCGTTCCAATGAGTGTTTGTCAAGTGCCTACTCCTGAGGGAACGAAGGAGGGAGCTAGGAAGGAATAAGAGGCCCCTGACTCCACCAGACTGGTGGTCTGCAGACACTTCATCCATGGTCAGTTTCTTATTTTCTGTTTTTAAACTTGGGGAGAATTTCAAGCATATGAGTGTAGAGAGAATAATGAAACTCCATTTGCTTGTCACCCAGCTTCAGTAATTATCAACTCTTGGCCACTCTTGTTCCACCGATACCCCTGTCCACAACCACCACCCTCCCTCTACCACTCAGGTTATCTTCAAGAAAAGACATGGGTTGTATCTGGATAGTCCATTTTATGTGAGGCTTTGCTACGCTGTTGCTCTCTTGTGCTCTTCAGTGACACAAGAAAAATATGGACCTCGCTCTAAAAATGATCATCTTTATCACTGTATACTTTATCTATCTGTGAATTCACTTGCAATTTTTAGTTCTTTTTTTGGTCATGAAATTTTGTCCAGGACTTCATTGGTACAAGTTAGAAAATATGTAGATCAGGTCAGTTTGTAAAAGTGCTGTAGTACTGATTTGAAGATTACAAATACATTTCAGTGAATAGGTGAATTCACAAATATGCATTCTGTGGGGAACAAGCACCGGCCATGTGCCTAGTGATTGTCCCTTTCCTGTGTTCTTGACTTGAGTTGATGACATCACCATCTTTGAGCTCCACCTCTGGGACCTCAGTCTTTCCTGACTAGTCTTTGCTCTCCTTACCCTTGTAGTATCCAGTCTGTCCCTGAGTGGTGTGAGTTCTGTCTTGTTAAGCGTCACCACGTCTGCTTGCCCTTTTCCATCCCTACTGTCATTGCTTTAGTTGCAGTCCTCATTATGGCTCAGCGAAGTCACTGTTGTACACACCTTTCACTTCCGAGACTAACTTAAGCATTTTCATGTCAGTACCTTCCCATCCTCTTCTGCCTTCCTTCATCTCACCGTCCCTGGCTGTCGACCCTTCAGGCATCCTTCAGCTCATGAAAGGTTGGTGCTCTATGAATATTTAATATTTAATATTCACTCAGGGTTATTCCCTTTTCTCTCTTTTCCTGCTACTTTTCTTTCCCTGCTACTTTTCTTTCCCATAAGCTGCTACTGTAATGTGTTTAATGCATGCACTTTTATAGATGTTCAAGTACAAAACACTAATCTGTTTGTACATGTATTTTTAATGTCCATAAGTAGAATTGTGTTATAGAATAAGCGTCTTTCATTTTGATGTCTTTCCTCTCAGAACTGTTGTCAAGAGTTGCTTGTGACACAGAATGGACATCTAGTGGGTGACTTTCAAAACAGCTCTGCTGTGCACAGCCTCCAGGACATTTTCTTGTCCAGTCCCTCCAGCTTTGCACTCCCACCAGTGGTGGATGTCTTTGTGTTACTTATCTGTTACTGCATGCAAATCACCCTGAAAGCTAGCTGTTTAAAACAACAGATGTTATTTCACAGTTCTTTGAGCTCAGAGACCTGAGTACAGCTTAGCTTTCTGTCTCTGCCTCAGGTGTCACATGAGGCTGTCGCCAGGCTGGGGCCACCTGACCTCAGTCTCTTGTCTGGCTCTTGATTCCGTTCTTTGAGGGCTGCTGGGATGGGGACCTGGCTTCTCCCTGGCTGAAGGCCTCCCTTAGTTCTCTGTCACGTGGAGTTTTCCACACACCAGCTCCAGCGAGGCAGCAGCAAGAGAGGGCGCCCAGCAGAGCCACAGTCTCCTCTCAGAAGTGCCATTTGTTCCCTTTCTCTGTGCCCTTGGATAGGAGTGAGGGGTTGGGCTTACACAGGGCATGAATAGCAGGAAGCAGGGATCCTGGGGTCACTGCAGAGGTTGCCTACTGCAGCCCCGCTTGTGTCTCTGGGTCTTCCTTTGGCTCACACACACAGGTGCGTGCTGGGCCATGGGTCGTTCTCTCTAGTGACTATGCAGGGCCATATTTCCACCTGCAGAACATGGGGCTATCACACCACATGCCTGCCCACACGTCACATTGTCTAGGCCACGGAAGAACATCACATGGTTCCAAACTGCCTGTTTATATCATTTGCTCTTTTTTCTAGCAATTTCTGCCTTGTTATTGATCACTTGCAGAAAGTGCTTATAGTAGTCTAGAAATTAGATCCTTGTTCTTCTTCCAGTCTGTTATCTTTTTGTTAACTTTGTTGAAGGTTTTGTTTGTTGAGCGGTAATCCTTAATTCTGCTGTAATTAAATCTGTATTGTGTGCCTTGTGTGCTATTTATTGAAGGCTTTTATTTAAGAAGTCCTTTCTTGTGCAGGTGTTACAATCTTATCGTTCTACATTTTCTTCTGTTTGCTTTAGTTTCATCTTCCACATCTCAGTCTTCAATTAATCTGTAGTAGGTCTTTGAGTTTGTTGTAAAGTAGGGTTCTGTTGTAATTTTTCCTCGTGAAATCAGAGTTTTCCCCAGCACTGTCTTCTGTGCAATCTGTTCTTTCTACACTGATTTTATAGAGTCATCTTTATTGTATATTGTTTCCATACATACATCGGTCTGTCTTTGAGTTCTCAGTTGGGTTCTGCAGGTTTGCTTAATTTTTGGTACAAATGCCATGCTGTTTTATTACTACAGTTGTGTAATGTGGCTTGATACTTTATGGGAAGAGTCCTCTTCTTCACTCTTCATTGTCAAGATTAACTGAGCTCTTTGTTATTCTGTGAAAATTAGAGTCAGTGTATGAATTTCCTCAAAAAAGTTCATTGAGAATGTTGACTGTGACTCCATTGACTTTCTATATGAATTTGGGTAGAATTGCTAAGGTATTATCATTCCATTGAAATCATCCTCTGTGTCCTTTATGAATTTACTGTTCTTCACAGAGTTCGTGTGAATTTCTTTCTTTCTTTCTTTCTTTTCTTTCTTTCTCTCTTTTCTCTCTCTCTCTCTCTCTCTCTCTCTCTCTCTCTCTCTCTTTCTTTCTTTCTTTCTTTCTTTCTTTCTTTCTTTCTCTCTCTCTCTCTCTCTCTCTCTCTCTTCTTTCTTTCTTTCTTTCTTCCCTTCCTTCCTTCCTTTCTTTCTTCCCTCCCTTCCTCCCTTCCTCCCTCCCTTCCTCCCTTCCTCCCTTCCTCCCTTCCTGCCTTCCTCCCTTCTCCCTCCCTCCCTCCCTCCCTCCCTCCCTCCCTCCCTCCCTCCCTTCCTTCCTTCCTTCCTTCCTTCCTTCCTTCCTTCCTTCCTTCCTTCCTTGTCTCATTCTGTCACCCAGGCTGTAGTGCAGTGGCACACTCACAGCCACTGCATCTTTGACCTGCTGGGCTCAGGTGATCCTTCCACCTTAGCCTTCCAAGTAGCTGGAACCACAGGCATGCACCACCACGCCTGGCTGATTTTCTCTTTATTTATTCACCATGTTACTCAGGTTGGTCTCCAACCCCTGAGCTCAGGCAGTCCTCTTGCCTCCACCTCCCAAAGTGCTGGGATTACAGGCACAGTGCCCACCTCCTGTGAATTCTTAATATCCAAATATTTTAGTTATTCCTGCAATCTTGCAAAAGCTATCTTATTTTTCATAATCTACTATTGTTGGTTAGTACTACTAAGGAGGGATGCTATTTATTTTTCAAAGTTGATTTTGTATCTGACAACCTAGCTGAATTTTTAAATTCATTCTAATAGTTTGTTGATTCTTTTAGAATGGTTTTAATCTCTTTTCCTCCAATATGTACATACTTCCATTTCATTCATTTTTTAGCTTCTACTACCAGTCCCTTTGCCCCTACCCCTTGTTCCACCTCCTTGCAATCTATTTGATCAATATTGAATTTCCTACTTCAAAACTACCACCCCATTCTGTGGCTGCCTGCCTTTGCATGATTTCTTCTCTTGAACACCCTCCCCCTGGTTCGTATTCTTCCTCTGCTTAAGCTTCATCTTCTTTATGAAGCATTTCCCTTCTGCCCAGGTGGCTTGTTTGTTATCATCTTTGTGCTCCTAATCCGGACAGTTCATATTCCTTCATGGGGTTTGCTGGGTTCCCTATAATTTATTTCTATGTGCCTGGTTCTTCTGCTGAACCTTCAGTAGGGCCATCTCTCTCCCCCTTTGGTCACTTGTCCCTGCTTGACCTACTCTATCAACAGGCTCCCTTCTTAGACCTGATCTTCCGCATCCGCAGAGAAAGCCACCAGCAGCTCTTCCCACATGTGGTTCTGAGCACTCAGTCTCAGAAAGAGAGAGTGCCTGATTCCTGGAGAGTTCCAGAAGCGCTGAGAAAGATTTTGATAGGGACCATTTTTATTGGCCAAACCGTGATCATCTCTTATAACCAGGAGTCAGAGTCAAGCCCTAAACGAACTGCATTTCTTAGCAGGAAAGAGGACTCCTTTTGCTGGAGGGAGAGGAGGATGTTGGTCAGGCAAAATGAA
Organism: Cephalopachus bancanus; assembly: GCA_027257055.1. Classification (NCBI taxonomy): domain Eukaryota; kingdom Metazoa; phylum Chordata; class Mammalia; order Primates; family Tarsiidae; genus Cephalopachus; species Cephalopachus bancanus. The sequence goes on from JAPVLO010000180.1 coordinate 772,905, forward strand.
TAGAAGATAGCCTCCAAGCCATACAGGAAGGACCCCTCCTGGGTCCTTCTTTCCTGAAGTCCCTTGCCCTTTTTGTTGCAATGAGTATTCCTTTGGTGCTTATGAACGTGTATTACACGACCATATCATTCTTCCTCCTCTTTGCTCTTCTAAGTTATGTATACCTTGCATACCGTGCTGATGAATCTATTTAGGAAGGTATTCTTTAAGTTTCCAGTTGAAATCAAAGCAATAAAGATCTCTCTCTCTGGTTATCTGTTGAGTAACTAGATATACTAGAGTTGAGACTAAAAACAGCAGCAAAAGCTAAAGGATCTCTAGCTAGAATCTTGCATATTCTAGTAAAAAGGATAGATTTGTCTGCAAGTAACTGCTACTTATATTTAAGGCCTTAACTGTCACTTTTTTAGAAAAGCATCCTTTTGATCCCTCAGTTAAAATCAGAATTGCCTATAATCCTCTCTTGTTTTTACTTGTTCTTTTCTTTATAGCCCTGTTTGACTTTTCTCTTTTCTACTAACTGCGAGTGCCATAAAGGAAGGAGCCTCATCTGTGCTGTTGATGGATGTGTCTCCAGTATTTAGCATAGTGCCTGTCTAGACGTAGTATGAGTACATTTTTCATCAATATTTGTTGAATGATATATGAACAGAAATATAGTGTCATAAGCAATTTAATGGAATTTGTTTCTCTGGGCCTACGGAAGCAAAGAGGAGTCATCACTTAGTTCCATTTAGGAATTCTGGGGAATGGATTTTCCCTGGCTGTGAACCGTGATGTCTTGTATGCAGTGAGCTTTCCTTGCCTCCAGCATCAAAACCGCTGCTCGTCACTCTTGGAAACTCACAGAATGTGTGGTAAGGGAGGATGAGCCAAGGGCTAACACTTTTTCTGTTCTCCCACATGTGATTCTGCTGGGAATTAATTTTGAAGAACCCTGTGTTCTAAATACACGCTCTTTCCCTAAGGCTATTAGACCTAGTGTTTATTAATAGTTATCGTTTTTAGTTTAAACAAACTCAAACAGTTTGTTTCTAGATCTGGGATGTTGAGTAAGATGTAAGTTGTAAGCCACCGCAGCTGATTCTTTAATATTGATGCAGGGGCTGAGTACATTTGTAAATGCATTGTAGCTAGTCATCTGTCTACCTGTCTAGGTAGGCTCCAACCCATGGCAAGGTATTTGTTACTTCAGGATTTGGGGTTAAGCCCTGACCCAACCACAAAGCCTAGGCAGTTGGCTGTAGAGTATGGATTCCCAATGGGCCTGGGCTGTATGAATGAATGATTATTGTGATGCAAAGTCTTTTGGAGTTTTGAGCTCTCAAATCATGAGTAATGAATCATAACATGATGTAAAACATCAGATTTGTCTCTCACTCAGTCCATGAAGTACCAACAAATGCAAGAATTGCTTTTTATGTGATTAATATTTACAACAGTAATTATGGAAATTCCAGGAAAGAGAATTGGTCCACAGTACTGTAAAAGTGAGATTTCTGAATAGAACTGAGCTTTATTTATCACATAATAAGGTCAATAGTGTGGAGCTCTTATGTTTTGTATGTCTTATTTTTAAAGCCTATTTCTATCAGATAGAATTTAAACTTGTCCAGTTCTGGAATCAAGTCATCTTTAATTTGTTTAATGAGCTTTCACTTAAGTAGAGTATTTTTCTTTGGGCTTTCCGTGACTATTTCAGTTTTGAAAACATATTTTGATATCCTCTGGAGCTGTTGCTTTTTTTGGTTATGCTGAAGTTTCTGCTTTTCCTGGTCTTAATGTGTTACTGTTCTCCACTATAATCCTGTTTAGACTCGGACAGTAACTGGAAACTTCTGTATGTATTTATCCCTCTTTATGTTTTCTGCTCCTCTGAAATTTTTTATTTTTTTTTTTTATTTTTTCTTTTTTTTTATTTTAAAGATGTGGGGTACAATTCAGGATTAGGCATACAAACGATTATGCAGGTACACTTGTTGATGAGGTGTGCCCCTCCCTCCCCTGGCAGTTTCCTTCAACTGCCAATTCCCCCCACCCCCAGAGTTTCTCACTACTGCCAATCCCTTTCTTATAGTATGATAATTGTTCAAGGTTCGCTTATGAATGAGAACATATGGTACTCTGTTCTTTGTTTCTGTGATAGATCATTGAGTATGATCAACTCTAAATCCATCCAAGTTGCTGCAAAGTCCATATGTTTGTCCTTCTTTTAAGATTTGTTTCTAAAAAATATTGATGATCTAAGAACAGTTTGGTCCTTCATAATAGAAACATGCTTAATGAAATAGGAGTGATGTGTTTACTGTTACTATTTTGCTGGACATGCAAAGTTGACCTTGAGGAAGTGGAGACTAGAGACAAAGATCTAGGGAGTGCTGCTGTTCTGATTGGAGAGCAGTTATTAGCACTGAGAGGCATCACTTAGCTCTTCTGCACTGCGGCTTCTCTTCAGTTTTACAGTCTGAGTGTTTATTTCTGCATTGTTACTCTACAGAGATGGACAGAGAGGTCTAGAGTGGATCTTCAAAGCAGAACACTGCTTTGTTCATTACACACAGGTGGGCTTGTCATTTCCTGAGAGATGGGAACTGGAAAGCAGGGCAGAAATGGCATACCTGATCTGAATGCAAGAGCTCGTGACCAGAAGGAGTGTGATAGATTTGCTTGATTTAATTTTTTGTTACACTTAGTAATGTTTTTCAGTAACCTGAAAATGTTGAATATTTAGACTTGAGCTTTTTGATGTACAGTTTATTTAGAAAAGAATAGTATCTTAATCTTCCAAAATGATCATTCTTGTTTTTTCCCCACTTCTCCAGAGATATGACATATGAAATATCGGTGGAAGCTATATCGACAATGGTTGCTTTCCTTTCCTGCCAACTCTTCCACAAGGAAGTTCTGCGACAGAGCATCAGCCACAAGTATTTGATGCGAGGTCCATGGTACGTTTCTGTTTAAATCCATAGTTCTGTAACTGCAGAAATCTGTGTTTCTAGTCTTGTCCTCTTGCCTGTGTACTGCCTTGGATCTCCAACCATATCTTCCTCTGGTTGTTGTATCATTCCTTCAAATCCAGCGCAAAGGAGCCAAATTCTGCTTTCCTGCTCCAGGCCACTGCTGTTCCTGTCCCTCCTGTTCCAGCTTCATTACCTTCCCTAGCAGTTGCTTTGTAGAATCAGACTTCTGGACTCTTTGTCTCTCTTCTCCATTCTCTGTGTCTGAGCAGTCACTTGTTTATTCAGATTCTTTGTGTACCTTCCTCCTTTCCCCAGTCCGTTTGAAATTGTGATCAGTGATCTCTGCCCCGTCATCACGTGTGTGGACTTTCCAGCAGCCTCTTCACTGGCTGTTTCCACCATCATTAAGTCTACACGGTTTGCCATGTGCTCCCCATGTACCTGGCATGCCATGGGCTGTGAGCTGTGCGCCTGAGCAGAAGCTTTCAGCCTCCTTGGGGGAGACACCCTACCTGTGCTGGCTGGCATACTCTTCACAAAACTTTAGAATGTGAAGCAAATCCAAATTGAGTACCCTTGACTAAAGTTCTCAGGACGTGGGAAGCTTTGTCTTTATACCCTTCGTGAACCCTGATTATACCTGTGCACATATGTCCTGTGGACATATTTGAAAATCACTGAGAAGAGGGAACTGGCCTAGACTTTGGAGCCAGAAGGTTTGCATGTGAGCTGTCTGGGATGGTGGCTTTCAAATGTCCTTGGCTTGAAGTAGTGCTTGGCATTGTGAGGCTGTGTGCACTGTAAGTGTTGAAGTTGCTTTTCTGTAGACATAGGGTACATTGGTGTTCTTATTTTCTAAGCAGGTTTCTGTAGTGTCACTATAGTGCCAAATATTGGAAACCATAATACATTCTTTATTAACTTTTGTAGTTTATCTTGGAAGCCATATTTAAAAACTCAGTAGTATGTTCAAGAGTCTGTTAAAAAGTCTACTATAGATTGCAGATGTTGGCTGAGCACCAATTGAATAATGGAATAAATAGAGTAATTTTCTTACTTGAGAAGTGTAGTCTTTGATTATTTTTTTATCTTCCTTTTCCCTGTGGATCCTGTGTGACTAATTTCCTTGAGGTGCCAGGTAATGTATCTGGTACTAAGTTTACAGTATCCCACATTGTTATGCAGAATACAAATAGATTATCTGAAGCTCAGGAATGTACGTGATTTGACCGATGTCTTATGGTATGGTGAGAAGAAAAATCCCAAATGAAACCTCAAAGTTTATCTCAGAGTCTATGGTCTTTGCTGGTATAGGCCAATGCTCAACTTCTTTGAATTGTGCTAAGGACTGGTGCAGTGGCTCATGCCTGTAATCCCACCATGTTGGGAGGCCCAGATGAGAGGATTGCTTGAGCTTAGGAGTTTGAGACCAACCTGGGCAACATAGCAAGACCTTGCCTCTAAAAAAACAAGAGCCAGGCATGGTGGCAGGGTGGCAGGTGCCTGTAGTCCCAGCTACTCAGAAGGCTGAGGCAGGAGGATCACTTGAGCCTAGGAGTTTGAGGCTGTGGTGAGCCTTCAACATGCCACTGCATTCCAGCCTAGGCAATAGAGTGACACTCTGACTCAAAAAGAAGAGAAAAAAACTTGTGCTAATAAAAGAATTGTGCTAATAACACAATTTATTGCTTGTGTTATAAGAAGAAATCTTTGTATTTCAGGTTATTTTAGGCTGTTTTTGGTTAGGATTTCATGTGACTAATTACGTGCAGTTTTCCTGTTGTACCTGGTGCTTTGTTTGTTCACATTAATAGATAATCTTTATGGAAGAATTATCTCATATTGTTATACAAAATTAGACAACTCCCATCCATAAGTATGACTCTGAGTTTTTTTTTTTTCTTTTTGTGTAGTCTTCCGTATACCAGCAAACTTGTGAAGACCTTATTGTATAACTTTATCAGACAAGAAAAGCCACCTCCTCCAGGAGCCCATGTCTTCCCTCAGCAGTCGGAGGGGGGAGGACTGCTTTACGGACTTGCATCAGGAGTGGCCAGTAAGTCTTATCCGATCTTTTCAGTTCTTCAGTGTGCATACATTTTGTTTAATTAGGTGTAAGACATTCTGTTCACCTGGCTGCCGCCACTGCATTCCTAGTGAGACTGCGCAGCTGACTTGAATGTGAAAACAGCAAGTAGTTAAAATATTAATCTCTTCATTCTGTGATTTATTATATGTTAAGCATATGCAAAAATGATGGATTATTTACCTGCAGAAACACTTTTTCAGGAAGAATGTTTATGTATAAATACCCAAATCGCATGAATTCTGGCTACACAGTAAAAATAAAATTAACCCTTTGTAAACTTTTCATTGCTTGTGTTATAGGAGGAAATCTTTGTATTTCAGGTTATTTTAGGTTGCTTTTGGTTAGGATTTTATGTGACTAATTAGGTGCAGTTTTCTGTTGTACCTGGTGCTTTGTTTGTTCAGTGACATGTTGGCACATTTGGGAGAACTTTGTAACAAACTGTGAAATGGCACAAGCTTATCTGATTGGGTACAAGTTTCCCAACTGCAGAAAGCCCTTCCCTACCTTGCTTGCAGACGACGGAAGCACGAGGACCTCTCTGCGGGAGGGCCTGGGTGGTGGGAGCATCTGCTTTTTCCTGAAGGAGACCCCAAAACTCAGTAGCACCTGGTGGTGGGTATCCTCTCCGAGCCATGGGTGCAGAGGTCTGTGGTGCTGATCCACAACTGAGTCACACTGTGGCACGTTGTCCACACTCAGGTCGGGTCATCATGATGTGAAAAGGCAGCGCTTGATGATAACTTGTTAGGAGACGACTCTTGGGAACTTCTTTTCAAAGAGCTCTTAGAAAACAGCATACTTGCACGTTGATTTAATGAACACTCAGTGAACCAGCCTTTCTAGGACTTACCTTCCTCTGCCTTCTTCCTGTGTGGTGACTTGGATCACGTTTGTGCCTGCCTGTGCCTTGGCGCCAAGCAGCTGCCTGCGTGGGCTCTCTGAGTGCTTCCTGGCCGGTGCCCTCGTTCTTTCAGAACAAGAGGGGCTTTTTGTGTCCCAGGGGAAGGCTTAATTCATTAGCTTAGTGTTTTTTTTATTTGACCATGAAACTGGTATAAGTATTTAAAAGCTGTGTATTTTTCAGTAGTCTAGTATGGCTAGAGGATTTTTTGTGGGGGAGATGGTAGAAGTTCATAACTGCTTTCTTCAAAACAATGGCAATATTTGGCTGTTTTTAAAATTGTACACACAGATTTGTGCGTAATATTTGGTTTTCCTTTCAGTTATATGTCATATCAAAAGGAAGCTCCATAGTATATGTCATGTCATTTGTGTACCAGGTTCCAAAAAGCTTGACTTTTAATTTTAGATCTTTTTCTAACTGGGTAGCCGCGTATCGTAAGGAAGGCCCTTACTCTTCTATCTCTCAGTTTCTTTGTCTGTATAATGAGAGTTTGGTTGGGATGGATGATTTCTGAGATGATTTTCATATAGTTTTCTGTGGTCTTTTTTTCTCAGCATTTAAAAATATAATATTTAGTTAAGTGCATTAAATTAGATTTATGGTTTTTTATGTCCTAGGGTCACGAGATATTTTATTTATATAGCTTTCTTCCTAAATCTTCATAAAACTATTCATGTAAAAGTATAAATCAAGATGGGATAATTATGGATTCATTATTTCATAGTATGTGACTCAAAGGGTTATAAACAACAACAAATGGACATTCTCCTAAAAAGCACAGCTATGTACTGTGGGCAAAATGAAATGTAAAAATGATTACAGTCAAGTAATTTTAAATTAAGCCATATTCCGGGAAAGTACATCAAGTTGCCAAAATTTGGCTTCAGTTCTTTTGACTTTTGATGATCTTTTAGTTGTGGTTAAAGAATTTTCTTACTCTAGTATGGGCTTAAGAAAAATAGGATTTGAAAGTTCCTCACCAAAGACATTCTAAAACCAAATGTAAATTAAAAACTATTTTGGATTGCATTCATTTTTGTGGGGATTGCATTTTTCCTGAATGTAGCAAGCATTTTTTTTCATTGTAGTGTGTGCATTGTATGTTTTGCTTAAATTGTTTCCCTTGAAACAGATGCCTAATTTAAAAAAATCCTTGCAGCTTTGCACAGTGAGATTTGGTTGGCTGTGGCAGGGAAGAGGAGAGCCTTGTGCTGTGATGGGCCAGATGGGGAGGGGCCCTCCTCAGTCAGGCAAGGCCCTCTGGCCTACTTCTACAGGTGACTTCTCAGTTATTCTCCTGTGTGTTTCCCAGACTCTAGAAAAGACTTTCTTGCACCCTGATGCTCTCCTGGGAAATGCCATTGCTGGGGTGGTGTTTCATTCACTGGGAGTCCTCCTCCCTCCTTTCTCTGTGGGTTTGCTGCCCAGCCATCCATTAAGGTCTGTCTTCTCCATGAAGACCTCCTCTGCCCTCCTGCTAGATGCGATCTTCTCCCGTGACAGTTTTGCTCTGCTTTGTGTGTCGCTTAGGTGCATGCCTCTTTCTCCCCACCCTGGCTCTGCTATGGCAAGATGGACCTGATGTTTACATACCACGTGTTTACTGTGCTGCCTTTTGAGCTTCTTACCTTTTTCTCCTAGCAAGCTCATCTATCTGAAATAGATAGTTTTACTTTTTAAGTATGATAGAAGAAGTGATCTTGCTAGTTATCACTTGATTGTGTCTCAGATTACAGAGGAACGAGGTGATGCTGGCCTGTGCCTGAGCCCAGTGTGCCCTTGACTGAGCTTCTGCTGCTCTGAGTCCTAGCTTTCGTAGTTGTGGCCATCTGCATCCTGAGAGCATAAGCTGTCTCCTGACCAGGGGTGTCCAGCAGAGCACCTTACACGTCTAGACCGCCTGCAAATCCTGACGTTAACTCTGTGAGAGTAACGGAGTGCGTTCACTGAGTACCTTCTGTTTGCCAGATGCTGTAGCAGCGACTTCACTTATGCGTACATGACTTCATTTACTCTTTAGTTTTCTATTTTGACATTTTATTATAGAAAATTTCAAAGATATGCAGAGAAGAGAGATTGTCGAATGAGCCCCCATCTAGCCCATTGTCAAGAATGAAGAACAATGTTTTTTCCCATTTATCTGTCTTCCTACTTTTAGAAAACTTTTTTATTTTGAAATAAAGTCACACATATAGAAAAATCCCCCAAATAAATTATTACAAAAAACTCTCTATAACTTTATCCGGATTAATTTATTGTTAACATTTTATCCCATTTGTTGTGTATTCTCTCTCTCTCCAGCTCTGTCTCGCATTCTATACACACGCACACGTGCACACACACATGGTTTTTTTTAAACACTTGAGAGTAAGTTACCGGCATCATAACATCCCTTTACTCCTAAATATTTCAACGGATGTTAGCTCTTACACAAGCACAGTATACCTACCACCTTCCGTAAATTTGACATTCAATTCTTCTTAAAAACCATTTGTTTCTGCCTTAGTAAAAATAAGGAAATGGAGATTTTCCTCTGTGTTTTGAAGTCTTGCTTATTAAGCATAGCATCATTCGTGTTGCACTTGAGTAGAATTTTTACAGTTAGGTTTTCTTAGAACTGTGCCACCATTAGTTGTCTTGGACTAAGAGCTCCATGACACAGCACACGCCGTCTGTCTTGTGTTGATTGTCGTTGGCACAGCAGCATGCACTGAGGGCTGGTCAATGTTTCGAGTGTAGTAAATCACTGGAGGAATTATTAATGCCTTTTAGTTACTGCTAGCAAGTTTTTAAAATGAGCATAATGGCAATTAACTTGTAAGATTAAAATAAAAAAAAATTTTCCAAATGCGTCAAGTATGATTTATTTCTGTCACCGGAAGTGGTTAGAGTGAATTAACTATTAATATATTTATCTTTTGATATTTACATTATATGCAAACAAACCTGTATTCATAATTTTTCAGTATAAGAAAAAATTTTTTCCTTACTCTTTGCAGTTTTTTTTAGTTTAGATAGTCTAATATGCTAACAAAATGGGAAGAAGAATCAATTAATATATTACTACTTAGAAGAGTGTGCTAGTTTTAATTCGTGTGGTATTTTTAAATGAACTTTTTTTTTTTTTGAGTTGAAGTCTCACTCTGCCACCCAGGCTGGAGTGCAGTGGCATGCTCACAGTCACCCCAGCATTGACCTGCTGGACTCCGGCGATCCTTCTGCCTCAGCCTTCCAAGTAGCTGGAACTACAGGCGTGTGCTACCACACCTGGCTAATTTTTGATTTATTGTAGAGACGAGGTCTCGCCAAGTTGCCCGGGCTGGTCTTGAATCCGCAGGCTCAGGTGATCCACTTGCCTCGGCCTCCCAAAGTTCTGGGATTACAGGTAAATAAACTTTTTAATGAATCATAGAAATTCCAGAACCACCTGGCATACTCTTAAAAAATAAATGTGCATTGTAGTTAAATGTTGGAATTTCTAATCTGTTAGACATGAGGTGAGGCCTGGCCTTTTATGTTTTCAGTGAGCATTCTAGATGATCCTGACACAGCCAGCTCGGGTCAGCACCACTGACCTGGTGCAGCTCCCTTTCCAGTCTTGAGTCTGCTCTGCTGTGGGCCTTCCCTGGAAGCTGGCTGAGCCAGTGCTCCTGACTGCTAGGACACGGTTTAGAGGCGGCTCTCAGGAGCGTCACCGACCTTTCCGTGGGTGTTATCTGGGTCTTCTTTCGCTCCTGCTGTTGATGGGGACGCGTCTTTCATCGGACTGTCAGTGCAGTACTCTCGCATGGAATTCACTAATTGGAACTTTAACTTCCTGATCTAGACACTGAATTGTAAAAATTAATTAATCTGAATGCACGTTAATTCTTTTGGGTGCCGATAATCAGGTTTGTTTTTTTTTTGAGTTGGGTTTTCACTCTGTTGCCCAGGTTGGAGTGCAGTGGTGCCATCATAGCTCACCACAGCCTCAACCTCCCGGCTCAGGTGATCCTTCCACCTCATCCTCCCAAGTAACTGGGACTACAAGTGCATGCCACCACACCCAACTAATTTATTTTCTTTTTTGTAGAGACGAGGTCTCATGATGTTGCCTAGACTGGTGTCAAACTCCTGGGCTCAAGCGATCCTCTTGCCTTGGCTTCCCAGAATGCTAGGATTACAGATGTGAGCCACTACTCCTGGCCTAGTAATTCAGTTATTAAGTACATTTGTCAATTTTATCATCTGAGTCTTCTCCATACTTGTAGTTTTATGTCCTGTCTTTTCCCTTTGTGGCTTTATGTATAAAGGTATAGACCTGTCAGTGTATCTCAGTGAGATTCAGTTTTGTTAGATGTGGTGTGGTCTGTAATTACAGCCAAAGAATAAGATTTGTTCTTATTTTCGACTCAAGACCATCATTAAGCAAATCCTTCGTGGCTTTCAGCTTGTATTCAGGGCTGTATCCTTAGTACCACATGAGAGAGGAGTGACACATTCTAATTCTTGTGTGGAGAGTAGTGTTTCTATAGATGTGACATGTAAGATAACACAAGTGAATGGAGTGGGAGGCTTGTGACTGTTCTGTACAGAACAGGTCTCACTTCCTGAAAACCTAGTGAGGAACACTGGTGACCTCTTTAGTCTCACTATCCAATGTGTAAGACTGACAAGTATAAGATCTTTTGTGCAGAGCTACTGAAGAACAAGTGAGATGTTGTGCGTAAAACACTTCTAAACTAGACAGTATCTGTCCTGACGTAAATAGTTACGTTTGTTTTTTGCGCTGAAACTGCTGGTTGTTAGTTAAAAATCAAAATAGGCTGGGCTTGGTGGCTCAGTCTGTAATCCCAGCCAGCACTTTGGGAGGCCAAGGTGAGTGGATTGCCAGAGCTCACGGGTTCGAGACCAGCCCGGGTAACTTGGCAAGATCTTGTCTCTACAATAAATCAAAGATTAGCCAGGTGTGGTAGCATGCGCCTATAGTTCTGGCTACGTAGAAGGCTGAGGCAGAAGGATCGCCAGAGCCCAGCATGTCGACACTGGGGTGGCCGTGAATGTGCCACTGTACTCCAGCCTGGGCGACAGAGTGAGACTCTAACTAAAAAAAAAAATAATAATAATAATAATCAAAATAATTTGAAGAAAAGGAATTTAATTTAGAATAACAGCTAGTGATCAGAAAGTCCCAGACAAACGTATGTAAGACAATTTTAAAATGTAAGAACTTTTTATCTTTTGGGCACTCAAACTTTAAAATTTATGTAAAAACTGTTTTTGAAAAACTGACTCAATTGAATACACCAGCCATGTGTTTGCCTTTTCTCCAACTGGCTTTTTATTTTATGTGGTGTAATATTTGGCCAGTGACAGTTAAAAAGGAAAATTTGATTGTTAAATAGATATTGCCCCCAAGAGATTTCTCCTTGCTTCCTCATTGAACTTGCCTTGACAGTAAGTGCTGTGGTACCATTTCTTATTCACTAATTTATCTGAACGGTTATTATATTTTCTTTTTGACGGTTTCTTTATAAAATTAACCAATTAAAGATTTTAATGAATTTAAGATTTGATGCTCATACAAACTGAATTATAATAATATTTCAATATTTCAAACAAATCAAAGCTATCAATAGTATTGGTAGCCTTAGGTATAGTAAGGTAATTAACAGTTAACTTTTTCTTTAGTCTGTAAGCACATCATGCCATGCTGTTCAAGATGTTTTATAAAGCAAATGACCAAAGACACTTACCTCCATGATTGTTATGTGCTGGGCAGGCTGTATGCTAGTAAGGTATTGTTTCGGTCAGCTTGGGCTGCTGTAGTAAAATGCCACAGACTGGGACACTTGAACAACAGACACTTCTTTCTCGTATTTCTGGAGACTGGAAAGTCCAAGACCAAGGTTTCTGAAGATTCGCTTCTTGGTGTGGATCCTTCTCCCAGTTTGCAGTTCTGGCTACTTGGAAGGCTGAGGCAGAAGGATCACCTGAGCCCAGCAGATTGACACAGGGATGGTCGTGCGCGTGCCACTGCACTCCAGCCTGGGTGACGGGTTGAGACTCCAACTCAAAAAAAAAAAAAAAAAAAAATGCAGGCTAAACTGTGTAAGGAGCCCCTCAAAATACAGTTCTGTAATTGAAAGGGATTATTTGCTTTTCTGATTTTTGGGATCACCACTTGCATTGTCCCTTGAAAGCTTTGCCCCTGGATTATGACACTTTGTGTCATGGAAGAGGGGCAGTTCTAGACTCCAAATGCTGGCATTAGGTAGGCCTGGGGTTGGATACCAGGCCTACAGTTGAATGCCAGGCCTGCGTCTGCCGTGCGTTCTTGGCTGTCCATTTAAACTCTTAGTGACTGAAACTTTTCACAGTGAAGTGCAGGCTGCTGAGGATAACAGACAGCAGATATATAGGAAGAATGACGGCACCTCGCAGGGACATAGCAAAAGGTCACTACTACCAGCAGATACTACACAGTAATACATAAAACCTAACTTATGTTTTAAAAATGCTGAAAAAATTAAAAAGTGACCTTATGATTTACAAGCTTACTCGCATCTTTAATGTAAATAAATTATGAGAATATCAGATGTTTGGTATATACACTGTATATATTGTATTATAAATTATTGAGTGTAATAACATACATTTACTAATGCATATTATGAGAAAGAGAAATAACGTGTAACTACATTTGTTTAGATTTTTGTTTAGTTCTATCCTTTCATCTTTGACCTTGTCTTTTAATATATTCTTCTCTAACGTCTAAAAAAGGGTGAAGCAAAGAAGGGCTGATGTTGGAATTTCTTCTGTGTTTTAAGTTATAAGACAAAGCTGTAATGTGATTATAACTGAATATTTGCTATTTTAAAGAGCCAAACCTAATTAAATGTGTTTTGCCAAACTGCACTTTCCACTACCAGGTTGGAGGTTTCACACAGTAACTTCTGATATATGGTTTTTCCATTTGAATGTGCTCTCAAAAATGTTTCGTTTTTGGTTTTTTTTTCCTTTCCTTTGCTTACAGCAGTGGCTGCCCAAGCCAAAGGCCAAAGTTGCGACTGTTTGTTTAGGCAAATGTTGTGATAGAGAAATTGAAAAGTAGAGCTTGAAGAACAAACTCATTTTTTCTCCCAGTTGCTGTTCTTGAGAAAGTTACTGAAATGTTATGATAGTGTAGTATGCATAGTTAGAAGATATTTTACATGATGGTTACTTTCCAGTTTTGGCCTTTTCTGGGGTGACTCATTGAGAGAAAGAAAAACTACTGTATGAGGAAAAGTATGTGGCATGCAGAAACAGGCATCATTGTGAAAATAACAGATTTCTAATTAAAACACTTTGAATTTCCAAAAAAAAAAGTGCTTTATCAACTATGATTGTATCCTCATTTTATCATGATTTCATATGATTTGGTAGATTTTATATACCAAGAGAAAGAATGACTTCTCCTTTTTGAGGAATGGATTCATTTTGTGACTTATAGAATGTTGTTAATTTGAGTTTACTGTTTCTTTGGGGTGGTTTCTTGCAGGGATACATTGAGGTTTTAGAATACTATCTATAGTGCAATGGACTGTGTTTAATTGTTGAGTAGTAATATGTTATTTTTAATTACTCTTTGACACAAGTATTATTTCGGATTTTAAAAAATGATATTCATTGGAAGTAATATAATGACAAATTTGATTTGTCATCCTTTGTCCTGGTAACTTGTTGACAGCCACTTGAAAACCAGTTTCCAGCCGGGCTCAGTGGCTCAGCCTGTAATCCCGTGCCTTTGGGAGGCTGAGGTGAGTGGATTGCCTGAGCCTGCGGGTTCGAGACCCGCCTGGGCAGCGAGACCTCATCTCTACAATAAATCAAAAATCAGCCGGGCGTGGTAGCGCATGCCTGTAGTTCCAGCTACTTGGAAGGCTGAGGTGGAAGGATCACTGAAGCCCAGCAGGTTGAGGCTGCGGTGGCCAGGAGCGGCCACTGCACTGCAGTCTGGGCGACAGAGTGAGACTCCAATTCAAAAAGAAAAAAGAAAACCAGTTTCCAGACTGGCTTTGAGAGTCAATATAGCCAACCTCTGCTTGCATGTCCTTCTTAACGGATTCACAGGGACGACTGACAGCTTCTTTCATGCTATAGATAGTTGGGGAATGCATTCATATGAATTTACCAGGAAGAAGATAGAATAAAACCGTCAATCTCAGATGAAATCCTGGAATAAGTTTCTAAGGTTGCTACAACTGCTGTTTATTTGGTGCTAATGATGTAATCTGTTTTTGAGACTAACGTAAACTATTGTGGATTTTAAAAAAAAAAACACTAAAATTATGGAATTCTAATTTTTTGAGAAAATAAATCTTATTCTTTGAAAAATGAAGTGGTTAAAATTGGTTTACTTTTTATAATTGCTAAATTCTAACTCAGTCAAGTGAATGTAACTTATATTAGGCAGTTGTTTTAATTTTCATTAATTTTAGCATGAGTGTTTGGAGTAAATTTAAAGGTTAAATTTATTCTAAGCTGGGCTCGGTGGCTCAGCCTGTAATCCCGCGCCTTTGGGAGGCTGAGGTGAGTGGATTGCCTGAGCCCGCGGGTTCGAGACCCGCCTGGGCAGCGAGACCTCATCTCTACAATAAATCAAAAAATCAGCCGGGCGTGGTAGCGCATGCCTGTAATTCCAGCTACTTGGAAGGCTGAGGCGGAAGGATCGCCGAGCCCAGCAGGTCGAGGCTGCGGTGGCCGGAGCGGCCACTGCACTCCAGTCTGGGCGACAGAGTGAGACTCCAACTCAAAAAAAAAAAAAAAAAAAAAAAAAAAATTTATTCTATGTTACTTGTTGACAGAGTTTGTGAATGGTAGTAAAAACCTTCATAAACTCTAGCTGGTATAGTTTTGAGACTGTCTTTTATATGAATGAATAATTTTTTAAAAAGTCTATTATTAGCAGTTATTAAAAACTTTCCCTTTAAAATAGAATTGCTGTGTTTATGCAGCTTACTCTGAAATGCATTAATGAGACAAGCTCCCCTTGTGGATGACTAGAGGGATGTTCCCACAAACAGAGCAGAATGTGGGGTGAAATCTTGGTGGTGAGCACATGGTGTTCACTACGGAATTGTTTCAGCTTCTCTGTATGTTTGACAATTTCCATAATAAAACGGGGGGAAATAGAATCACTATGAGGATGAATTAGTGTTGTAAATTTCAACCTGTATATTAAAAAGACATATTTTAATCCTTAGTCCTTCCACAAGGGCTAGGTAGTCTCGCACGCTTTGTCCTCTCTACCAGCATGGCATGATTGTTCCTGGTAGGGTTATGGTAAATGTCTCTTCATCATCACCATCCCCCCAGCCTGTTCATAACTGGTGAGATCGTGATCCTGGAAAGCCATCAAATCCAAGTGGATGGGTGGGTGAGAGAGAGCTGTGTTGCACTCAGTGTGTGGCCACCTCCAGACTCACTTCTGCAAGGCTGCAGAGGCCCATACCTGGCAGAGGCTGGGCAAGAGGATGAGAGGAAGACCATGCGCCCATTCTCCCAGTGACAACATGACTTTTGGCATCAGAAAGGTCTGAGCTGGACACAGCTGTCTATAAGCTGTGTCACCTTGAGCAAGTTACTTAACTTCACGGAACCTTAGTCTCTCCATTTTAAAGATGGAACTTAGAATGTCTTTATTGGTGGACTTTCATTACATTTAGATACCCTGTGATAAGTGTCTAGAATAGAATCCTGCTGAAAACCAGTACTCATTACTATTCTCTTGCCTTATCTCTCCCCCCTCATCTGTGTCGATTTCTTTAGTTCTCAGAAACCTGAAGATATTTTTATTTTTCTTATTTTTTGGTTCTTCACAATTAAAGGTAATTTCCCCCTTCTCCAGATTATTAAAAAGGATTTCAAATACAGATTAAACAGCATCCTCCATGGCATCCTTCACAGTAATTTCTTCAAACTGGAAGTTTTAGTAGTGACCAGTACCATTTTCAGGGCTATTAGCACTTTTTAGGACTATTAGCTGCAGTGCTCATGCTGTATGTGAGATCTGGCTTGCTTATTTTAGGAACTGTAGACAGACTAAGAGATATTAGCTTTCAGAGAAAAGTTTCTTCAATAGTAGCTATTCTAGAGGAGAAAGCTTGGCAGGAGCAGTTCTAAAAGTGAAAATCATTTTACCTATTTCCATATCTGTATTACTCAAGAGATGATGCTGAGTGAATAAGGAAAAAATTATGGGGTTGTTGCTTATTTTTAAAGGCAGTTTACACACCTGCCTCTGTTCTCAGCCTCCTGTTCTCATCTCCCCACCCCCATGTCAAGGGACCCCTCTTTATCTCTGCTGATGTCATCATCACTGTGTTTCCTTGTCTCTATTTGCTGCTGGGTGTAGCCCTGCCTGGACACTGCTTGCCCCTCTGGGTTGCTCTAAGAGAAACATTGTGGTCATGAGTTTGTGAGCCTTGGGGCCAGGGTCTGGGGTGGCAGGCGCAGAGTGGAGGCAGATGGAGTCGAGAGTTCGAGATGGGAGGAGAGAGGCTGGGGTCTGTGTGGGAACCATGTGTTTTCCTGGGTGGCCCTGGGTTCTTGGCTGGTCGAGGCCTCTCTGTTCCCTCACCACTGACCCCTGCAAGAAAGGGAGGAAGGTCTCACAAGCAGGACTTGCTGGGTGCTCCTCCTGTAGCCTCAGCACGTGAGTGGGAGCTGGCGATGTGGGAGGAGCTCAGTGTTTGTTGAGAGAGTGAATGTCATCCAGCCTTTGTGGAAAGACGCATGCACTCTGGAAAATCTGGGTGGCTGAGGACGAGGGAATTACCGTCATGCAAGCAGTAAGTTTCATCTAAAGGTACTGGTGGAGCTCGACATCCAGTCCTGTGCCTCACTCCTGCCCCTTTCGCCTGCCTTCTCCACGCCGGAGCCTGCCAGAGATCTGCCACGCAGGTGGGCTGCCCCTTGGGGGTGCCCTTCCAGGAGGGTTGCCTATGTCTTCTTCCATTACATTCATGAATGACTTTTTTCTAGAAATTTGTTCAAATCTTTGATTCACTGTGGCCCCATTCTCATTCTTTTTATGGTTATGAATTTATACTTTTAATTACTCCTTTGCATTTATTTAAAGCATTGATATACTTTATTTTTTGAGCAGATTTAGGCTTACAGAAAGATGAGTGGACAGTACAGAGAGCTCACATAACATCTTTCACTGGTGTAGTGCATTGGTGATGAGCCAAGATTGATGTGTTATGATCTAGTGAGGTTCATTGTCTCCATTAGGGCTCGCTGTTTGTGTTGCACAGTTCTGTGACTCTTGGCAAATGCATAATTGCCCCAAGGTGGAAACAACTAAAATGTCCTACAGATGAAACAGACTGTGGTGTATTCTCCCAATGGAATATTATTCAGCAGTAAAAATAAATGAACTACTAAGCCAGGAAAAGACATGGAGGAACCTTAAATGTGTATGGCTCAGGGAAAGAAGCCCATCTGAAAATACGATGCCAACTCCATGGCAGTCTGGAAGATGCAAGAGTAGAGACAGTGGAAAAGTTCACGTTGCTGGGGCTTCAGAGGTGGAGAGAGGAGGGGGTGGGCAGCACCTGGGCATGGTAGGGGCGTGAACGTGCTCCGTGTGATGCTGTCATGGTGCGTCCTGCCTTTAGCTGCGAATTGTACCGTATTTATCACATTATTGTAAACCTCTGTAAATTGGTTTACATTATCTCCTTCTGTGTGGATCTACCGCAGTTTATTCACATTGCTATACGCTTAGATGGTTTATATGTTTTTTTGCTTTTTTAAGTATTGTGGCAGTGACACATCTTTATACCTACTGGTTTCTTTTATAATCTGTATCATTTCTTTCAAATAATGTTAATTTGGGGGTATTTTGATTAGGGCCTTCAGGTTTAGACAATATGCCAGTGAAAACTTGCATTTCTTTTCTTTCCTCTTGATTTTTGTAAAATATGTGCCTTTTAACTTATTTATTTATTTATTTTTTGAGTTGGAGTCTCACTCTGTCACCCAGACTGGAGTGCAGTGGTCACTCCCGGCCACCGCAGCCTCGACCTGCTGGGCTCTGGTGATCCTTCCATCTCAGCCTTCCAAGTAGCTGGAACTACAGGCACATGCTACCACACCGGGCTCATTTCTCATTTTTTGATTTATTGTAGAGGTGAGGTCTTGCCAAGTTGCCCAGGTGGGTCTCGAACCCGCGGGCTCAGGCAATTCACTCACCTCAGCCTCCCAAAGCGCAGGATTACAGGCTGAGCCACTGAGCCCGACTTGCCTTTTAACTTTTAAAGTTATTCATGAATTTCTTATTTTTAAAAAATATATGTAAGTATAGTTTTAGCAAACTAGGGTATTTTGTTATCTTAGGACTCCCATTGTTTATTTAAAGAAAGTACTTATTTCATGTTTTTCTCCAATAGTTTTCTCCAATTCAGTAACAGCATGGACACATAGGATCCCAGTTACATGGTTACCTCTGAGAGATGTTTTCAGATTGTCAAGAGAGCACATAAAGCATGAACGTTCAAAAAGATACTTCCAAAAAAACTGGCTAAACTATTTTTTAGCAGGCTAGGGTATTTTGTTATATTGCTCAGGGTTCTCTTTAGTAGTGAAACTATCAGTGGCTCAGCCTATAATCCCTCGCCTTTGGGAGGCTGAGGTGAGTGGATTGCCTGAGCCCGCGGGTTCGAGACCCGCCTGGGCAACTTGGCGAGACCTCATCTCTACAATAAAATAAAAAATGAGCCGGGCGTGGTAGCGCGCGCCTGTAGTTCCGGCTACTTGGAAGGCTGAGGCGGAAGGATCGCCAGAGCCCAGCAGGTCGAGGCTGCGGTGGCCAGGAGCTGCCACTGCACTCCAGTCTGGGCGACAGAGTGAGACTCCCACCCAAAAAAAAAAAAAAATTAAATTAAATTAAATTTTAAAAAAAGAAACTATCAAGGAAAGTGAAGAAATGCTTCTCATGGACTTGCAGAACAATACTTGGTAGGTATTCAGGTACCTTTGTTTTGCATGTCCATGCTTATTTCTTATTTTGTTCTATACTTTTATTTATGTCCCTCCTGCCTTATAATCATGGTGGAAATCTGCCCCCTCCCCTTTGCTTTCATTTAATGAAGATTTTCTTTGGTTTGGAGAAAGAGCAAATGCTTGGAATGTGTGATCTAGACCTAAAGGTTATCTATAATCGTCTTCTAGCTCCCTTAAGGCTGACATGATTATTTTAACTTTTTTCCTGGTATTTTCTTCGACACAGCTGAGCATAGGCATGGAGGTGTGTGGGTAGGTGAAATGGGAGACAGCCGGAGAGAGGGAATGAGCAGTCATCCTTCTTACTTGAAGTCTCCGCAGCACCTTACAGATTGTAATGGAGTCCACATATGTTTTGTCATTTGAGTAACCCTCAGAGGTCAGCGCAGGTCATATGTCATCTTGGTTGGCAACTGTATCTATGCCAGTGGCTTCAAGGGTCAATGGAAAGTGCATGGTCATGTCCCCTTGTCTCTGGCACCCACCTCTCTGCTGACGCCCTGACACAGGCAATTCGGATCTGTCAGTGTTGGAGTGCCTGCCCTCCACCTACCTTTGCTCTCTCAGAAAACTGCCTTGTGTTTTACTCCCTCTGCTGGTGAGCTGACCCAGCCTCTCTTGATTTCATCCTTTCCTTCCCCCAGCCCTGTTGCACACATGCTCTCACACAGTACATATGTGTGACTCTAACGGGACTTTACAGCTGTACTAGTGTCTTAGCTCTTCTGGAGATACAGATGGCCAGTGTATGACGGGAAAAGAAAAAGCCTCCATGAAAGCGTCAACATTCTGAATTGGTAGGTGCCTCTCAGTTTCACCTGGAGATAACTGATCCGTTTCTTCCTGTAACCTCGACCTTCCTCCTTTCTCATTTGAATTCTTACAGGCCTATGTCTTGTTAATCTCCACATTCTCCTTTTAGAGCAAGATGTCTAATGCCTGATTGTGTTGTTTCCTTACTTACATTCTTTTGGTATGGATCTCTTTATACCAAGATAGCTTTCAAAGCCCATGGTGACTATGTGTTGGCCATTGTCACTGGGTTCCAACCTGCCTTTCCATCCTCGACTCCTCATATGTGGCCCCTGCCTGTTCTCCAGTGGCAGTGACTGCTTGTTGCTCCCTTTCCCTTCGTAGCTGACCACTGGGGTGCCAAGAAGAGCCTGTACTTCTCAGTCAGTCTTCTTTGCAACCAGGTGTGGTTCACGTTTTGGCCGTGGAGCATAAGCAGCAGTGGGGTGGCACACTTGCAGGTAGAATTTTTGCCTTCTGCTCCTCTACCTTGGTGGCTTATGTCTTGTCCCTCTGCCTAGACCTGCACTGTGTGAAAGCCTCTAGACACATGTAACTTTTCAGCATTGAATGCAAATAGGTAACTGATGTGTTCTCAGTAGGAAATACACACCAGATTCCAAAGACTTAAATAATGTAAAATACTGCATTCATTCATAATTTTTATATTGATTACGGTGAAATGATAATATTTGGCATATAATGGATTAAATAAAATATGTTATTGAAGTTATTTTTATCTTAAATTTTTTAGTTGACTACTATAAAATTAAAATTATACATGTGGCCCTTGTTTCATTGAACAACATTTGGCTAGAATGCTTAACACTCATTTCTGCTTATCGAGCCTATCATCTGTAATCCTCCCAAGCAAATTTTTTTTGATGTAAAGGTAATATTTTCTACAATCAATATTTAATTAACAAGGTACTAATAACAAAGTAAAGTGGGCTAGAAAATACAGATACAAATATATATTCTGTATTTGGAAAATATAGAGAACTGTAAAGGAAACTTAAATTATCCAGTAATTCTTTGGATATTCTAATTGGCTAAAGAAGATCTTGGTTAATTGATGTGTCTGCTATGTATCTGTGGCAAGTATACATACATATATACTATTTCATATGTATATATGTAATTGAGTTCATGCTTCAGGTATGTGACTTTACATGTCAGGGGCATCATTTGTGCTCAGAAAGTAATACTGACAGTTACTCATGTTTTCTACTTTATTAAAGTAATATTGTCAAATTTACCCTTTAGCTTTCAAATTCAGGCTATCTTGAATTGAATACCTTTTAGTCCTAATAAAAAAAGGTGCAGTTTAAATCCAAACTGTCACCTCTGTGAATTTCAGTACCCGACTTGGTCCCATCAGCAAAGCAGGCAATTTTTTGCAGCCGAAGTTATTTTTCTCATTCCTCCTTTTTGCTCCATGGTCCATAGCACCTGTTTTGAGGCATCCCATTGCCCATATTCAAAGGGAGGATGTCTTGGTACTTCTACCACTTCTCATTATGTTAATGACACTCACTGGTTGACATGGGCACAGTGGTTTCCCCTGAGCTAAGTTGAAGAAAGGACATGAAGGGCAGGGCATGGAGGACGAACTGTGTGTTCCATTGTCTCAATAGAAGGGTACATTCTCAGGACTCTGCGAAGGTTCTGCTCAGTGAGGTGTAGCAGTGACTGCTTGTTGCTCCCTTCCCCATTGTAGCTGACCACAGGGACACCAAGAGGAACCTGTGCTTCTCAGTCTATTTTGCAGCCAGGTGTGGTTTACGTTTTGGCCCATGGAGCATAAGCAGCAGTGGGGTGGGCACACTTGCAGGTAGAATTTCTGAAGGGAGTTCATATGCTCATCTGTCTCCTGCTGATGTGAGTGAAGAGGTGGCGGCTGCCATGGCTCAGCCACCCTGGACCTTGAGTTGCCTTGAGTAGTGTCCATCTACAGCAAGTGCCAGGGGAAGGGAGCCTGGCCATATGGACGTAGTGGGCGAGCTCTGCTGCATGGACATTTAAACTTCTGTTGAAGCTGTTACCACATGGGTCTGTGAGTTGTAACTCTCCCTAATTCTGACCATCCACTTGGGAGGTAACACACAGTGGGTGAAGAGAAGGCAAACAGGCTTTCTAGGATGGGTTATTTGTTTATTTGTTATTTGTTTTGAAGTTATTATCAGAGATCCATGGCAAGCAAAAGAGGGGTGCGGTGAGATTGGACCATGGACCTCTCTCTTTCTGGGTACCAGTTTTCCTCAGCCACCCAACATTTTTGCCATACTTTTCGCAAAATAAAACATTTAAATCTAGAGTAGGAGACAAACAACAACAAAAACATAGCTGACTGACTGTGTTCTGGCAGGGAACGGATGTGGTAGGACTGTGTGGCCCTTCAGTTACGCATCACTGTGTTCTGGAAGCTTCACCAGCGAGCACAAAGCCATTGGCACTGATCTTGTTGAAGGTGATGTTACGGAAGGATGGAAGGTAAGAAGCTGAAGATGCATCTGACCAGTAGAAGACCAGAAGTACCAACAAGGGAACATCCTTCTCCCATACTGCAGACATTCCAAACACCTGTGTATGCCTGTGTGCTCATGCATGTGCACATGTGTGCACCCATGTTCACATGTGTGCTCACATGTGTGCATAGGGGCTCTGCAATCAGGAAGCATTGCACAGCAGCAAGACTTTCTGGTAGGAGACTGAGGCTTACCTATAAATTCTAGTAATCTTTTTCCCTAAGTTTATGAAAACCAAATGCAATGTCCCATAACTCATTTAGTAAATTAATACTAGGTTGGAATTAAGCATAGGTGTAAAAAGGAAAATGAAAGTTGTGTTCTTTACACCGTTCATGTGTAAGAACATAACAAAAAACTAGCCTTTGGCATGTCTGTGACTCTTTGGAACTGGCCAGGAGCATCCTGTGACCAGTACTGTCATGGGTCCCCTTGGCTGTCCTCTCATTCCAGCCTTCCCTCCTTTCACAGGTCCAGCCCAAGTGCCAGGTGTCCCTAAGTGGCCTGCCTGACCAGCTTTGTGGATACCAACCCCTGCATGGACACACCTTTCCCCCTTCCCCCCCGCACAGGCTAGGACACAGGCAGTCTTCCTGGGAGGCTCTCCAAGTGTCCTCTGGCAGAGTTGGTCCCTTGCTCCTACAGGACTTGGCAAACCTCTCATTATGTTGTATTGTTAAAACGGTATTCCTGCCAGTTTACGCCTTGAGAATCTTGGGCCCCCTCAAATATGGTGATAGTTTCTTCATTGAGGAATCTGAGAAACCCGCCAAAGAGACAGTTTAGTGTTTGATTATTGAAGGATTGCACTGTAAAGGGGCAGAATGTTCCTGCGGGGAATTGAGGCATGCAGGTGTGACTCCAAGATGAACAGAAGACCGAAGAACCCACAGATCCAAACAGGCAACACAAGCTGCACAAGTATGCTTTTCTGGACTAGACACTATAGTGCTGCCTTTTGCAGATGGACTCTTTGGATGAGGAAGAAGAGTAGGAGAGAAGTCTGTAAAGATGATTTGGAGCGAGACTCACTGTAAACCATGGAGAGCTGTTTCCTGTAGCAAACTGATTGCACTTAGGCTCGTCGACTCCACATGCTGAAGATCTGCTCTGTGGCTGATTGTAAACTTGTTCTCAGCCCAGGCGAGGGCCCCAGAGGCTGGTGGAGCAAGACGGGCAGTGGGGCAGTGACTGGCAGCACGACCTTGGGAGGCAGAGCCTGTGCATGCCATCTGCCTGGCTCCCTGCCGCTCAGCCCCTGTGGCTTCATCCTGGCTGATGCCGGGCGAAGGTGCTGCATGGTGAGTTCCAGATGTGGTGAGCCTGCTGGCTTTCTTCCCCTTCCTTTTCTTCTCTCCCGCCCCATCCTTCAGCTGTCCTTGGAGTACGGTGGTCTTTAAAGATATTGATCATATTACCCACCAATATGGGCTTTTAGGGCAGCACCTTGATTTAAGTGACTTGATTTAGAAGTTATCTAAAATGCATTGTTTTACTAACATATCTAAGACAGCTACAGACTGACATTTACAAAGGATAAGGTTAGGTTAAAATGTTAAAGTATTTAAAATTGTGTTTGTTAGCAAGAAGAACATCTTTTGGATATTATAAAATTATTATTAGTCATCTGGACACATTTTTAAATGTTTTGCTGTTGTGATGGTTTCATGGTGTCATTATTGAATTTTTTAAGGAGCACTGTGTTTTTTAGAGCTATGTGAATTCTTAATAATGGTGGTGTAAGTCTTTTTTCAGTGGGTCTTGGTGATGGAAGAGGGAGCAGTTTTCTTCAGCGATCTGAATAATATTGTCTTTGGTTTTACCTTACAAGATGGCTAAAAAGAACCCACACAGGTAGTAGAAGGGTTGGCTCTGTTGTTTTTTGTGTTGTTGTTGTACCTTGTACTTGAATCATTAATAATTTTTTCTAATCTGATTTCTTTGCAAGAAGGTTTTAAAGCAGTTTTATGGTTCCATTATTTTTGCATTGAATTTGATCAGAGTCATTAGAGTTAAAGCGAGATAGCGATGATGCACACTACAACACAGCATGTCCCATCATGCCTAAAGCAAGGGTGAGAGGGTGCATTCACTCCGCTGTGCAGGCAGACCCCACGCTCCTCTCAGGACATGGCCTCCTGGCACATGAACCACATGCAGTGCTGGTGTCCATCGGGGTCACACATGCAGCAAACTTAGCCCCTGCATGTGTCCCAGATGAAAAGCAAAGCCTGATGCTTTCTTTCCTCACCTGCTTTGGGCAGAACTAGTGGTAGTGTGTGTTTACAAACTACGTGGTGAATTGCTTTGAATGCTTTGGGACAGTTTTTCAGTTTTGTGAATACTTTCAGATGATTCCTATCACTCTCATTTCATATTCTACAGTTACTGTCTGTGACTTTTGTATATCTTGGGAGTCTTCTTAATTCACTAATTTGAAATCCTCTTTTTCAAATGGTTATGTGTGTCCTTGCACTTCAAAGATACTTTTGACTGCTGTTATGTACATTCTCACACCCATCTTTGCGCCATGTAAGCATTTTGTTTGGTGTCATAATCATGAGTGGAAATGCCAGATCCTAGTTATGTGTCATCCACTTTTAGTAGTTTTCCACGCTTTCCACAGGATTTGCCCAGTTATCCCTTTGACTGGAGTATATGAGTGTTCTGGTCACTTCTCATTCATGCCTGCATTTTTTTTTTTTTTGAGAAGAGAAGGGTAGAATCAGATTTATAGAGGTATAATTTACATACAGTAAAATTTACCCTTTTCAGTATGTAATTCTGTTAGTTTTGGCAAGTGTATGCAGTCACGTAATAGCCACCATGCTGCCATTTCTCATCCGCTGTGTCCCTGTGTGACCCTACCCAAAACTCGCCCTCCAGCATGGTTATCCAGTGTAGACACGCGGGTCTAATAGCAGTAACTCACTGAAGACAGTCAGAAAGCCTGTTAAAAATGCTGTCTGGAACCTATTTTTTTCTTAGTTTATATTTTATTTATTATTTTCTCTCTACTTGATAGCTTTAGTGGCTACAAATGGTTTTTGGTTACATGGATGCATTGTGTAGTGGCAAAGAAGTCTCTCTACTTGATAGCTTTAGTGGCTACAAATGGTTTTTGGTTACATGGATGCATTGTGTAGTGGCAAAGAAGTCTGGGCTTCTGGTGTAACCACAACCCCCACTGTGCTCATTGTACCTGACAGGTGATTTTTTTTGTTCTCCATCCCTTCCCAGCCTCCGCCTTCTGAGTGTCCAGTGTCCATTGTACCATCTCCACGCCTTTGCAGTCCCTTAGCTTAGCTCCCACTTATAAATGAGAACATGTGGTATTTGGCTTTCTGTTCCTGCATTAGTATTTTTGTTTATTTTCAATTGTAAAGTGTATGTAATAGCTCAAAATATTTAACCAGTTTTCAAAAACACACTAAGAAGCCTATTTTTTTTTTTTTAATTTTAAATATGTGGGGTACAGTTCAGGGTTAGATATATAAATGTTCATTATGCAGGTACCCTTGTTGATGAGGTATACCTCCCCCTCCCCTGGCAGTTTCCCACTACTGTCAATTCCTTTCTTATAGTATTACAATAGTTGTCCAAGGTCCGCTTATGTGTGAGAACATGTGATACTCAGTTCTTTGTTTCTGTAATAGATAACTCAGTATTATAGCCCCTAAGTCCCTCCAAATTGCTGTGAAGTTCATAAATTTTTCCTTCTTTATGACTACATAATATTCCATGTGTATATGTACCACATTTTTTAATCCAGTCCTCTTTCGATGGGCAGCATGGTTGGTTCCATGTTTTTGCTATTGTGAACAGTGCTGTAATAAACATACGCATGCTATCTCATAGCATGATTTGAGTTCCTCCGGGTATATTCCCAGTGGGGGGATTGCGAGGTCGTATGAGAAGTTGATTTTTAGATCTTTTATCAGTCGCCAAACTGTTTTCCACAGAGGCTGTACTAGTTTACAGTTCCACCAACAGTGTAGAAGTGTTCCCTTTTCGCTGCATCCTCTCCAGCATGTTGTTTTGAGTTTTTGATGACGGTCATCCTGACTGGAGTTAAGTGGTATCTTAGTATGGCTTTCATTTGCATTTCTTTGATGACTAGTGGGGTTGAGCATTTTTTCATGTATCTGTTGGCTGCTCATATGTCTTCTTTTGAGAAGTGCCTGTTCATATCTTTTGCCCACTTTGTAATGGGACTGTTTTTTTTCTTTTTGGCATGTTTGAGTTCCTTATAGATCCTAGATTGTAGGCTTTTGTCAGATATACAGTTGGCAAATATTTTTTCGCAGTCTGTAGGCTGTCTCCCTGCTCTCTTGATGGTTTCTTTGGCTTTGCAGAAGCTTGTCAGTTTGATCCCATTTGTCTATCTTATCTCTTATGGCATGGGCACTTGGGGTTTTGATCAGGAATTGGTTGCTACTTCCAGTTTCCAAAAGGGTATTCTCCTGCATTTTCTAAGGTTCTTATAATTTGACCTAATTTACATTTAGGTCTTTGATCCGTTTAGAGTTGATTTTTGTTTATGGTAATAGGTAGGGGTCCTGTTTCAGTCTTCTGCATGTGATCAGCCAGTTTTTCCAGCACCGTTTACTGAATAGGTTCTCCTCTTCTTATTGGTTGATGGTGGAGGCTTTGCCAAAGATGAGTTGGTTGAGAAATTGAGGCTTTGCTTCTGGAATCTCTACCCTGTTCCAGTGGTCCCTATGTCTGTTCTGGTACCATTACCAGGCTGTTTTGATTATTGTAGGCTTATAATAAAGTTTAAAGTCTGGGAGCGTGATGCCTCCTGCTTTTTTTTTTTTTTTTTGGCTGAGGATTGTTTTGGCTGAGGATTGTGGTTGTTTATGTTTCCGTATGAATTCCTCTATTGCTGTTTCTAGGTCTGAGGAGAATGCTGCTGGTAATTTAATGGGTATAGTGTTAAATCTATAGATTGCCTTGGGTAAGATGGCCTTTTTTTTTTGAGTCAGAGTCTCACTCTCTTGCCCAGGCTGGAGTGCTGTAGCATGCTCATAGCCACCCCAGTGTCAACACACTGGGCTCAGGTGATCCTTCTGCCTCAGCCTGCCAAGTTGCCAGAACTACAGGCACATACTGCCACACCCGGCTAATTTTTTGAAGTATTGTAGAGACGAGGTCTCACCAAGTTGCCCAGGCTGGACTAAAAGTCCTGGGCTCAGGCAGTCCTCTAGCCTTGGCCTACCAAAGTGCTGGGATTACAGGCTTGAGCCACCGTACCTGGCCTAGGATGGACATCTTAACAATGTTGGTTCTTCCAGTCCATGAACAAGGAATATTTTTCCATTTGTTTGTGTCATCTTTGATTTCTTTGAGCAGTGTTTTGTAGTTTTTGTTGTAAATGTCTTTGACTTCAATGGTTAGGAAGATACCAAGATATTTCATTTTTTTTGTTGTTGCTATTGTGAATGGGATTGTGCTTTTTACTTGGGTTTCTATTTGTTTATTATTGATGTATACGAATGTGACTGACTTTGCACATTTATTTTATACTCTGAGACTTTGCCAAAGTCCTTTATCGGTGCAAGGAGGTTTTTAACAGTTTCTCCTGGGTTTTCGAGGTATAGAATTGTGTCACCTGCAAAGAGGGATAATTTAACTTCCTCTTTTCCTATTTGAATATCCCTGATTTTCTTCTCTTGTCTGATTTCTCTAGCTAGGACTTCCAACACTATGTTGAACAGGAGGGGTGAGAGTGGGCATCCTTGCCTTGTTCTGGTTTTTAGGGGAAATGATTCCAATTTCTGTCTGTTTAGCAGTATGTTGACTGTGGGTTTCTCGTAGGTAGCACTTATTATTTTAAGGTATGTTCCATCTATGCCTAGATACTTGAGGATTTTTATCAAGAAGGGGTGCTGGATTTTATCAAAAGTTTTTTCTGCATCTGATGATATAATCATATGGTTTTTGTCTTTACCTCTGTTGATGTATTTAATTATGTTTATGGTCTTGCAGATGTTGAACCAGCCCTGCATCCTGGTGATGAAGCCTACTTGGTTATGGTAGACGATTTTTGAGATGTGTTGTTGGACCCATTGTGCTAGAATCTTGTTGAGAATTTTAGCATCTATGTTCATCAAGGATATTGGCCTGTAGTTCCCTTTCTTTGTTAGATCTTGACCTAGTTTGAGTATCAATGTGATGTTAGCTTCATAAAATGATCTGAGGAAAGTTCCATCTTTCTTGATTGCCTGGAATACTTTCAATAGGATTGGTATCAGTTCCTCCTTGTATGTTTTGTAGAATTCTGCTAGAAAGCCATCTGGTCTAGGGGTTTTTTTTTGTTGGTAGTTTTCTTATGACATAGTCAATTTCCTGGTTTGTAATTGGTCAGTTTAGGATCTTGATTTCTTCTTGTTTCAACCTGGAAATATTGTGTGATGTCAGAAAGTCCTCCATCTTATTTATGTTTTCAAGTTTGTTTCTATACTAGTATACATAGTAATCTCCAATAATCTTTTGTATTTCTTCGGGATCAGTTGTGACTTAATATTTTGCATTTCTGATTGTTCTTATTTGGACATTTTCTCTCCTTTTCTTGGTCAGTCTTGCTAGGGATCCATCAATCTTGTTTATGCTTTCAAAAAAACAGATTTTTGGTTTCATTGACTTATTTGTTTTATCTTTTTGTCTTCTATGTCATGAATTTGGGCTTTTATTTTGGTGATCTGAATTCTCCTGCTGAAGTTAGGGTTTTGGTGGTCTTGCTTTTCCAGCTTCCTTAGGTGATTTGTTCTGCTGTTAACTTGTGATCTTTCCATTTTCTTCATGCGTGTTCATAGAGATATAAATTCTCCTCTTAGTACTGTTTTCATGGCATTCCAGAGATTTTTGATAAGATGTTTCTTCATTTTCATTTGTTTCCAGGTATCTTCTAATCTCTGTTTTGATTTCCATGTTGACCCAGAAGTTGTTTAGCAACATGATGCTTAATGTTCATGTCTTTGTGGGTTTGGGGAAACTTTGTTGGTGTTGGTATTTATTTTTATTTCACTCTGGTCTGAGAAAGTGCATTGCAGAATTTAAATCTTATGGAATTTGTTTTTGCTTGATTCATGGCTGAGGATGTGATCAATTGTAAAGTTCTATGTGGTGATGAGAGTGGAATGTATATTCTATGGTTGTTGGGTGGAGTATTCTGCAGGTATCAATTAAGTCCATTTGGTCAAGTGTCACGTTGAGGTTCTGGATCTCCTTGTTGACTTTTTGTCTTGATGATCTGTCTAGGGTTGTTAGTGGGGTGTTTAAGGCCCAGGTATGATGGTATTAGAGTCAATATCTTTTTTAGTTTACCTAGAAGCTGCTTTATGAAAGTTGGTGCTTTTATGTTGGGTGTTATATGTTTAAGATAGATATTTCTTATTGATGGATTCAACCTTTGGTATCATTTTGTAGTGACTTTTTGTATCTTTTTTAATTTTGCAAGCTTAAAGGGTATACTGTCTGATACTAAGATCACAACTCCTGCTTTCTTTTGTGTTCCATTCATCTGAAATTTTGTTTCCCATCCTCATACTTTGAGTCTGTGAGTGTCCTTTCTGGTGAGATGAGTCTGTTGTAGATAATATATTGTTGCCTCATGGTATTTTTTCCATTTTGCCATTTTATGTCTTTTCAGTGGTGCATTTAGTCCATTCACATTCAGGCTAATTATTGAGATGTGAGAATTTATCTGTGTCATGATGTTCTTATAGAGTTTGTTTTGTTGTTGCTGCTGTTTGTTTGTTGTCTTCTTTTTATTTTTGCATTGATTC
The DNA here is from genome assembly GCA_027257055.1 of Cephalopachus bancanus. Lineage (NCBI taxonomy): Eukaryota > Metazoa > Chordata > Mammalia > Primates > Tarsiidae > Cephalopachus > Cephalopachus bancanus. The sequence continues at coordinate 803,006 of JAPVLO010000180.1, forward strand.
ATGTGTGTTTTCAATCTTTTTTCTGCATTCTTGTGAAAGGCATTGTTCTTTTTTTTTCTTTCTTCTGTGTTTAATACTTTCTTAAGTGTTTCTTGTTGAGCTGGTCTGGAGACAACGTAAGCTCTTAGGGATTGAATGTCTGGGAAAGATTTTAATTCTCCATCACTAATGAAGCTTAACTTGGCTGGGTAGGTAATTCTTGGTTGAAATTGTTTATCTTTGAGAACTTTGAAGATTGAGCTCCAAGCTTTCTTAACCTGAAGTTTTTCTGTAGAAGAGTCTGTTGCTATTCTAATTGGTCTTCCCCTGGAGGTAGTTTGAGCTTTCTCTCTTGCTGCCTTTAGGATTTTTTCTTTTATACCTACTTTGTGTAGGCAAATTACTCTGTGTCTAGGAGTTGGTCTTCTCATTTGTTGTCTTGTGGGGGTTCTCTGAATCTCTCGTGTTTGAATGGTTGTGCCACTGATGAAATGAGAACGTTTTCTTGGATAATTTCTTGGAAAGTCTGTTCCAAGGTGGTCTCTGTCTCTCTATCTGCCTCAGGGATTCCAGATAATCTTAGGTTCAGCCTCTTGAAATAATCACACACCTCTTGGAGGTTTTGTTCTGTCTTTTAAAGCTTCTTTTCCATGTTTTTAATAGTTTGAGTTCGTTTCATATTTTGGTCCTCAAGCTCTGAGAGTCTTTCTTCTGCTTTCCATACTTATCAGTTTGTTGTTTATTTCAGTCACTGTATACTTTATTGCTATTATCTCAGTTATCAACTCCTTCATTCATTCCTCTTGTGTCTCCTCATTTCTATGTGCTCTCTCTATTAATATCTTGATACCTGGGTTTGTAGTTTGAGACCATTCTGGGGGCTCTTCATTGTTTGAGTTCCGAAGTCTGTATTCTCAGTGGCTGACCTTCCAGAGGTGTGTGTGAGACTCATATTCTTCCTTTGGTTTTTCTTCATTTGTGTAGGTTCCCCTCCCCTCCCCCCTTTTTTTACTTCTTCTTTAATTCTGTTGTCCAGTGATGGGGGATAGCTTTTATTTGTTTGCTCATCTCCTATAGTTCCTTATGTCGATCCTCTGGTTTTGTTCTATTCTTTAGCTGGACTGGGTGTGAGGACCTGTGATTTTTGCAGTTTTGAGGTTTAATTAAGGGGGGGAAGTTATCTGCAGATCTCAGTATCTGCTGACAGGTGTGTAGGTCCCCTGGAACCCACTTCTGACTGCCTTTTTATCTTCCATACAGTGGGGGTATCTGGTAGCCCCCTAGAAGCAAAATGAGATAAGAAAAGAGGAAAGACTGGAAAAAGGAAGGAGGAAGTCAAAAGGAAAGTAGAGAGAGAAGAAGAGAGAAAACATACAGGCATACCAACTAACGAATAAACACAGAAACAAACAGAAAAAACATGAGACAAAAACATACAGACAACCATACAAACAAACAAGCAAAGACACCCCCCCATTTGTGTACTCTCCCTCAAAAATATCCATACACAAACAGAAAATCTAAACAAAAATCCTTTAAAATAACAGAAGCAAAGCAAGTACAAAAATGTAAACAAAAACAGAAAAAAAGAGAGAAGAAAAAAAGCAAAAAACAAACAAAACAACTTGCTCTGGAGCCATTTCTGTAACTCCAGGTTCCTGCTTCCGCTTCCAACTTAGTGAGCAGTTTTCGTCTCCAGCCCCTCCTCTCTGTTCCCAGTGCAGGCTGATAGGGTTGCTCTCAGCATGGGTAAGACGCCCCATGGACTACTGTGGGAGGAAGATGGATCAGATCTGGACTCATCCTACTCGTTGCTGTTGCTGTCAAGTCTTCCACTCAGATCTGACATCTCTGTGCCTGTTCCAACGTGGGGGAGGTGCGTCTGTCTCTCTTGATTCGCATGAGAGGATAGCCTCTGGGTCCCTAGATGGAGGCCGGGGGGAGCTGGGTGGGGCAATGCAGGTCTCTGCTGGGTCCCAGGACTGAGAAGATGGCACTCTCATGCCCAAAATCTGGCATCCCACTACCGTGCCTGGGTCCAGCCAAGGGAAGGGATGAGGATGTGAAGTAGAAAGAGCTTCCTTTCAAGGATATGATCTAAAACTTTCATGTGCCACTTCTGTTTCTATCGCATTTTTTGGAATGTAGTCATGGTTTGCTGCAAGATGACTGGGAGGTATCCTGCCCCGTTGAATCCCAGGTGATTTTACTTATCAAACGAAGGGGAGGGCTTCTAGTCCTGGGATCAGGTGGCTCTGTCAAGTGTTTGTCCAAATACATGTTCAGTGACTTTTGGTGACACTTTCTTCCCTTATTATTTCACTACACTTATATGGGAAAAGCACAGGTGTTCTAAGTTTAGATGCATTTGTTGGATTTATCATGGAGATTAAAATCGGTGTGTTTTGTGGTTCTAATGCTTGTCTCCCCTTTATGCTGTTAACTTCCTCAAAGGCAGAGCATGAACTTGTCTTCTTTTTTGGTTCCTAGCATTGGGCCTGGCCTAAGGGAGCTCAGTGTGTGTTTACTGACTGATGGGCCTTATTTACAGATGTTGACTTCACTGGCAGGATGTCATATGTCTCCAATCCCTGATCCGCCTACTCCTTCATTCTTTCGGGGTGCCTGGTTTGTTTCAATATTACAGGTTTAAAATATACGAATGTGACTCTCTCAGCAGATTTTTATAACTATGACTAACAATGTATAATACTATTCTCTTTTTTTTGTCTAGTTCTGATTGAGTAGTGTTTTGAAATATATTTGTTAGATTTAAGAAATCAGTCATGTTTAGTAATATGGCAAAAACAGTAATTTATCTGTTTCATTAAATCTCAATAAACTAACATGTATTTTTGAATTCTGCATTTGAAAAAATGAGAGATCCTTTTTCCTTGATTGTTGTCTTAATCAAGACAACACTCTGTCATACTCTGTATTTTCCTTACATATTGATTGTTGAGGACAAATGCTCTTCAGTCAGTTCTTTTAGAAAACTTGACTTTACAACTTGAGATTTGTTGGTTTTGGGGGGTTTTTTAAACTTAATTTCAGTAATTTTTAGTTTTAATTAGATGGATTTTAAGAGTTTATTTGGAGGACCCAAGAGAAACAATGAAAAAACTTGGGAACCATCCTGATTTTGGTTTTTGGAACAGAAGGAAATATACTGTAACTTTCCCTTATTTTTTCTGGTGGAGAGGTTTTTTTTTTTTGTTTTTTTTTTCCCCAACAGGAAAATGCAGTTCTACTAAGATTCTTGGGTCACAGATCAGAGACTTGGACCAGTGAAGAGAAAGGAACTTTTAGAAGACTTGTCATCCAATCCTGTTGGCCAGTATAAACTATAGTGCAGGCAGTCACTGGCTGCTCCATTTCTCCCTGTAAAGAAAGGCAACATTGCAGCACTGTTCACCAGAAGAAAGGAGGGCTGTGGGGGGCTTCCTGAAAAAATGCTAGCTTCTCCAACAGTAGAAACAGCTTCTCCATCGTCTTGGAAAGTCTTGAAGAAAGAACAGTGAAGCTGTGGGAAGGAACCTCAGGACTCTACTTGGGAGGTTGTCCTGTGGCTGCCAGTTGCCCCTTCTAGCAGTGTGGGTGAGCAGCTGTGAAGGGGCCAGCACACTAGCAGGACCTGGGAGAGCATTGTGTGGTCACTTGTTGCAGATTGAACTTTGTCATTGTTTTTCTTTGCTCATAGCCTGGGCCACACAGTGATGGATACAGGGGTAGACAGTCATGGAGCATATTGAGTGGAAGAAAGTGGCTTACAATTTAAAAAGTTACGGATGAACAGCAAATCAATCCCAAAGCAAATCATATTTGGGTACTGACTGTACTTCTTACCTAATTTTGATTTTTTGTGTTAAATGTCTCAAGTTTCTCAACTATGTCATGAACATTGTTTTGAATACATTTAAATGTATGGTATAATGATCAATTATTAGTTGAAAATTTTCATTCAGATTTCTCTAATGAAAAGGAAAGGACACACAACTTAACAGAAGCCTTCCTGTGTTCTTCAGTCATCTTAAGACCTCTCTCCCTGAAAGCTGCGTTTCCTTTGCTCACACTGAGGCCTATACCAGCTGTGCAGAGATTCCCTGCATGCCCTTCAGGGGCCGCTAGCACTTGGGAGTGGAGAACATCCCCCATTAACAGGTTTTGTTTTGGTTTTTTTTGAGTCAGAGACTCACTCTGTTGCCCAGGCTAGAGTACAGTGGCATGCTCACAGCCACCTGGCACGCTTACTGCCACTGCAGCCTCGACCTGCTAGGCTCAGGCGATCCTTCCACCTCAGCCTTCCAAGTAGCTGGAACTACAGAAGTGCACCACCACACTCAGCTTATTTTTTGATATATTGTAGAGATGAGGTCTCACCAAGTTGCCCAGGCTGGTTTCAAACCCCTGAGCTCAGGCAATCCTCTTGCCTCGGCCTCCCAAAGTACTGAGTTTATAGGCTTGAACCACTGCGCCCAGACAATAACAGCTTCTTAAACGTTAATAGTTAGGCGATTCCAGTGACCCATTTTAGGTCCATAGTTATGTGAGAAATGACAGATTGTATTAAACCGTTTATGAAATAGGTTCATATTATGTGTTCAATAAAAAGTGTGAAATATTGGAAACAAACAGATGTTCCCTCCAAACGGTTTACAGTGTAAAGAGGAAATGTGGAGTATCTTCCTGTGTTTGTTCAGAAGAAACAAAATGTATCAGTTGCTTATTCGGCCTTATGTTGTTTTTAATTTCTTTGCAGAAGCATTCAATTCCTTTAATACAGGTGTTTTTGTAAAAATGACATCTGCCTAGTATAATAAATAATAAAAATATATACAAGTACAAAGATTAAAGTAAAATGTCACATCCACTGCCACTATCCTTGGTATACACAGTGCTAACATGTTGGTCAATTTTCCTTCCAAAATTACCAGAAGTTTTTCTTGGTGGTTGTTGTTAAAATGAAAATTATAGGACTGTCTCCCTAGTTCCAAATTAGATTACCTCAAGTTTTCTGGGGTTGGTGACCAGGACTTTCCTCCTTCTCTTCCTTCCGGCCTGTTTGTTTTTTAATGGCCTAAGTCATGATTGAGTGCATCTGTGCTGTGAAAGGGTGGACCGTAGAATTCTGTGCATGGCCAAGTCTGAGTCCCTTCCAGTCACCTTCACTCTCACTCTGCTCCGTGACCAGAGGTGCCTGTTACCATGTGTGGATTCACATGTGTAAATGCACTGTCTGTATGTCTTTTTAAACTCTTGGGATGTGCTGGTTATGGCTTGCCTTTTTCACTTACTGGTATACTGAGGAGGCTTTTCCACATCCATGTCATGATTTGCTGATGGTGCCCACATTGATCTTTCATTCTATTCCTTTACATTTACTTTTAAAGAAAGAAATGAGTGTATTATTATTGCAAAAATTTTAAACATGCAGTAAAACAAAAATCCTCTGAATTCATGCAATTCCATCTCATCCTTTGGAGATGATCCCTGTTACCAGTATGATGCACAACACTTTGTCCTAGTTGGGTTTGGAAAAATGTATTTGTATATCTCCATATCCATAGATATACATATGGCTTTGGCAAGTGTTTTTTAAAACTGTTACTTCAGGTTTTTCACTGCAACTTGCTTTTTCATTAACAGTATGCCTTAAAGATACATCCTTGCTGGTGCATGCATGCCTGCCTGATCATATTGTACTCCACATTGTGGCTTAACCATAGCTTATGTTCCTGTCCACTGTAAACAATATTACAGTAAACATTCCTGTACATGCATCTTTGTGTACCTACTCAGGTATTTTCTGGTATATAAAAAAAAAAAAGAATTAGAATGTTGAAGGGGGTGTTTATTTCCAGCAGAACTGCCAAATATCCTCTGAAAAGTTCTGTACCACTTTGGTGTCATAATGTTGGTTATTTTCTGTCCTTTACCAATACTACTGAGTGTTCTCAGGCTTTTAAAATTTTTCTGTTCTTATAAATGATCTCATTGCCATTTTATTTATTTATTTATTTTTGCTTTTTATTGTTTGACGACCATTTTTATTTTGGATTACTTTCAAAAAACTGATTTGTTAGCTAAAAGTATTTTGTTATATATGCTACAAGTATTTTCTTGTATGTTACTTGTCTTTTACTTTATGATATATTTTATCCCCTGAAAGTATTTAATTTTAAATAGTCTAATGACTATTCTTCATATCCTCTTGGATTTTGTTTCTTACATAAGAAACTACAATTAAATACTAAGAAAATGATTGAAATTTGATCTTATTCTTTTCTTACTGACTTGGAGTGCTGCCTTTATCACAAACTTGATTCTCAAATACATTTAGTTCTAAACTAACCTCATTTCTCTTCTGTCAATCTGTTTGCCTATTCTGCTGCTGAATCACACTTTTACATACCATAGCTTTATACGATTTTTGCTATGTGAATAAGCACATGCTTTCATATAAGAGAGAAGTGTTTTCTTATGTGTTTTTTTGGTCTAACAATATTTTATTTATACCATATTTAAAAATCACATAGCCAGGCTCGGTGGCTCAGCCTGTAATCACGCGCCTTTGGGAGGCTGAGGTGAGTGGATTGCCTGAGCCCGTGGGTTCGAGGCCTGCTTGGGCAGCAAGACCTCATCTCTACAATAAATAAAAAAATCACCGGGTGTGGTAGCGCATGCCTGTAATTCCGGCTACTTGGAAGGCTGAGGCGGAAGGATGCCAGAGCCCAGCAGGTCAAGGCTGCGGTGGCCGGGAGCAGCCACTGCACTCCAATCTGGGCGACAGAGTGAGACTCCCACTCCAATAAATAAATAAATAAATAAATAAATAATAAATAAAAGTCACATAAATATCTATGGACATTTTGATGATTATACTGAATTTTAGATCCGCTTCATACACATTTAACATTTTGGCAGTACTGACTCTTTTTGTCCAGAAACATGTTATGCCTTTGCATTAACTCAGATCTCATATGGCCTTCAGTCAAGTTCTATGGTTGTCATTCCAAAGGTCTTACGTATTTTAGGTTTGCTCCTGAATATTTATTGGATTTGCTAATGTTGTGGTTGGAATTAAATATATTTTCTAGTTATTTATTGCACACATATAAGGCTTTTGATTTTGTTTTTGTTTGTTTTTGTTGCATCTTATATCTGTAGAACTATACCAAAAATCCTCTGCTATTTCCAATAGTGTGTCAGTAATAGAGTGTCAGTTGATTCTGTTTGGTGTTGTAGGACTAATCTGTCCAATAGAAATATAATACAAGCCACATATGTGATTGTAAATTTTTCTAGTCGTTATATTAAGAAAGTAAAAAGAAACATGTGAAACTAATTTTAGTGATATACTTAAGCCTAACATATCTAGAATATAATCATTTCAACATGTTATTAGCATAAAAATATCAGTGAGATAGTTTACATTCTTTTTTGGGTATTAAGTTTTCAAAATTTAGGTTGCATAGTATAGTTACAGCACAATGCAGTAGGACTTTGGAATCACTTTTCACATGCTCGGTAACCACTAATGACTGGTAGGTACCATACTGGACTGGAATTCTAAGTGGAACATCATATTGCTTGCAGATAATTTTTTGGGGTCCTTTTTTTTTTTTTTTGTCTTAATGTTTTTGCTTGGAGCACCAGTAGTACAGTGCTGGTGTTAATGATATTAATGGGAATATTTACAGTGTTTGACTACTATGGATTTCTGGTCAGATGGACTTTAGAAACCAGAGGTTTCCTTCTCTCTCTAGTTTATAATAATGTTTTTCCTTTAAGTTAGAAATAGTTTCTAAGTTTTGTGTGTGTGTGAGTGTGTGTGCGCCTGTGTGTGTGTGTGTGTGTGTGTGCACATGCACATTTGGTATCTATTGAGATGACCATATTTTTTCATCTTTTTTTTAAATGAAAGAAATACTTTAAAAATGGTGAGTAGTTGTTGTATGTTAGAGACAAAGCCTTTTGATCATGATGCATTTATTCTTTTAACAAATTTTTCTGCTATATTTCATGTGTTTTTGTTTGACTTAAGCTATCTAAAAATAAAAATCTCTATTTTTCTCTTTTGTTTTAAAGGCAGTCAGTGTTTGACCAGTTTTCGTATCAAGGAGGTTATTCCTGGCCTTGTCAACCATGTCATGCAGATGTGATTGTTGCTCTATACTTTGGAGCTGCCTGATGCAGTAGTGTGTTGTGTTACACAGAATGTTGTACTGAAACCCTTTCAGACATCTTGCATGTTTTCTCCTCAGCTGGACTTTGGACAGTCTTCACACTGGGCGGTGTGGGCAGCAAGGCGGCTTCTGCTCCAGAACTCTCTTCCCCTCTGGCCAACCAGAGCCTCCTGCTCCTGCTTGTGCTGGCCAACCTCACTGATGCCCCCGACGCCCCCAATCCCTACAGACAGGCCATCGTGTCCTTCAAGAATACACAAGGTCTGTGGTGCTTCTCTCTAACGTGCTTTCTGATGAGGAGTGTGTTGTTGACTCCAGGCAGTTTATCGTGTGGGAGATAGGCGATTTTCCCGTCAAAATTCTCAGGAAGCTCATATGAATCTTAGAAGAGGGCTGTGGTCCTTTAGATCCACTTAAATTTACATTTCTTTCAGAGATAACTAAACCAGAAAGATTTGGATCAGCCTGTCCTACCTGATAGGGCTAGGAATTAACCTAGAAAACCCCAGAGGATAGGTTAAGTCTTTCATTTAAAGCCAATATTCCAGTTAGCGTTTTATAGAACTAAAAACTAGGACACACATCAAACTTCTCTTCCATAAAGGGTCAGTGGCTTTGTGAGGCCCTGTGGTCTCCACAGCAGCCCCTTCCCCCACCAGGCCAGCACAAAGGCAGCCTAGGTAACGCCCAGCGTACAAGGTGGCTTGGGTTCCATTCAGTCTCATTTCCAGAGCTGGCAGCAGGCGGCCGAAGCTGTGCTCTGGCAGCCCGTAAAGTAGAACATGAGCAGGTCTCCCACGTGGGAACAGTCTCTTGCCCAAAGGCTGCACTTTATTTGTTTTTTTTTTTGAGTTGGAGTCTCACTCTGTCACCCAGACTGGAGTACAGTGGCCGCTCCCCGCCACTGCAGCCTCCACTTGCTGGGCTGTGGCTATCCTTTCGCCTCATCCTTCCAAGTAGCTGGATCTACAGGCACGTGCTACCATGCCTGGCTAATTTTTGATTTATTGTAGAGACAAGGTCTTGCCAAGTTGCCCGGGCGGGTCTTGAGCCTGCGAACCCAGGCAGTTCACTCACCTCAGCCTCCCAAAGTGGCGGGATTACAGGCTGAGCCATCGAGCCCGGTCTAAAGGCTGCACTTTAAAAGCAAGGCAATGGCAGTGCAGTCATGCTAACCATAAGGGCTGTGTTCTGAGGAGCATATTGTTAGCCGGTTTTCTTGTTGTGTGAACAACGCCGTGTGCCCTTACACAGACCTGGATGCACAGCCTGCTACACACCTAGGCCGTGTGGTACACTACAGGCCTGTGCAGCCCACAACTGTACCAAACACCCAAGGCTGTTGTTGCCCAGTGCATTTGGGTATGTAGACACACCCAACTGTAGAAATGGTGCGTGCCACTGTTGTGTCTGTGGCCTGCCGTTAACTGAGAAGTTGTCATGCAGTGCGTGACTTGAGTTAGACTCTTAAGATGTGAGAATTGCAGTTATTGGAGAGAAACAGTTTTAGGGATTCTGATGCCCCAGACCGTGTACCTTCTGGGTTTGTTCTAATACGCATTTTTCACAGATGGTGACTGAGTCCGCCAGTTAGTTGTGCCATTGCCAGATCTGGTATTATCATTTGTAGGCTGTTTAATCTGTGCTGCTATAATAAAATACCCGAGGCTGGGTAATTTATAAAGAACAGAAATTTTTTTCTCTCAGTTCTGGGGACTGAAATGTGAATCCAGCTTCAAGGCGCCAGCAGTGACTGTTTCTGATGAGGGCCTGGTCTCTGCTTCCAAGATGGCACCTTCTAGCTGTGTCCTCACCTGGAGGAAGGACTGAAGTGCCAGAAGGGCTGACTGATGTGTAAGGCCTCTTCTTTCAAGGAAGGAGTCCTCATGACCCAGTCACCTGTCAAAGGCCCCACTCTCAATACTGTTGTATTGAAGATTAAGTTTCAGCATGAATTTTGGAGGGACACAGACATTGAAACCATAGCACAGGGAAATAGGGAATCAGTGACCTTTTGATGGATTAAAAAGTGAAAATTCATGTGTTTGGTCATATTTTTTGTTCTCATTACCATACTTTTCTTCTTGGTGACAGTGTGGCTTAATAGTTAAGAAAGCCAATTTTAGAGTCAGGCAGACTTGGATTCACATAATACCTCTGTTCACTGCAAGACTGTTGGCAGTTAACTTAATGTTAGTTAGCCTCAATGACTTCATCTGTGGAGATAATATCACCTAATAGTATCTGTGTAAATAATAAACGGCCAGGCTTTAAAAATGATTAATACAGGGGGGAGAGAGATGGGATTAACGGTAGCAAGTATCTGTCTGGGGATGGGAAGCACCTCTTATCAATAGGGTGCCTGAATGAAACGTATTTGTATACGTAACCCGTAACTGTACCCCACAACATCATAATAAAAAATATTGATTATAAAAAAAAAGATCAATACAGATTTTGCACATAGCAAGTATGCAGTATGTGGTATTACTGTTGTTACTTTTATTGCTGATGCCAAATGTGAGTGTTAGGGTTGAACTTTTCTCGGGATAGTCAACTTCCAGGTGATCATGTTATATAGTGATTCAAAGTGTTGGCTTTAAGATGTTCACATCCTGGCCAGGCTCAGTGGCTCAGCCTGTCATCCTAGCACTTTGGGAGGCTGAGGCGAGTGGATCACCTGAGCCTGCAGGTTCGAGACCAGCCCAGGTAACCTGGTGAAACCTTGTCTCTACAATAAATAAAAAATTAGCCGGGCTTGTTATCGTGTGCCTATAGTTCCAGCTACATGGAAGGCCGAGGCGGGAAGGATTGCCAGAGCCCAGCAGGTCAACCCTGGGATGGCCACTCCAGCCTGGGCAACAGAGTGAGACTCCAACTCAAAAAAAAAAAAAGATGTTCATATCCAAGTTTGTAATCTTTTTTTTTTTTGAGTCGGTGTCTCACTGTCACCCAGTTTGGAGTGCAGTGGCGCAGTCAACAGCTCACTATAGCTTTGACCTTCTGGGCTCAGGCTCCCAAGTAGTTGGGACTACAGGCATGCGCCACCATGTCCAACTAATTAAAAAAATTTTTTTTGTAAAGACAAGGTCTCACTGTGTTGTTCAGGTTGGTCTTGAAATCCTGGGCTCAAGGGAGCCACCCTCCTTGGCCTTCCAAAGTGCTGGGATTACAAGTATGAGGCACCGCACCAGGCCTCCTGTCTTTATTCTTTAAACACTAGTATCTCTTATCTGAAAAGCAGGAATCATGATATCTGTCTCACAGGTCCTTATAAGAATTAAATGGGCATTTACTATAGTCAGACTCACTGCTGTTGTTACAGAAAGCAGTCTAATGTAGTAACCACAGAGGCTGATCTGGGTTTTTTGTTTTTTTTTTTTGAGTTGGAGTCTCACTCTGTCGCCCAGACTGGAGTGCAGTGGCCGCTCCCGGCCACCGCAGCCTCGACCTGCTGGGCTCCGGCGATCCTTCTGCCTCAGCCTTCTGAGTAGCCGGAATTACAGGCATGCGCTACTACGCCCGGCTGATTTTTTTTTGATTTATTGTAGAGATGAGGTCTCGCTCCCCAGGCGGGTCTCGAACCCACGGGCTCAGGCAAGCCACTCACCTCAGCCTCCCAAAGGCGCGGGATTACAGGCTGAGCCACCGAGCCCGGCTTGGGTTTGTTTTTTTTTTTTGAGTTGAAATCTCACTCTGTCACCCAGGCTGGAGGGTGGTGGCACATTCCTGGCCACTGCAGCCTCAACCTGCCAAGCTCAGGCGATCCTTCTGCCTCAGCCTTCCAAGTAGCTGAAACTGCAGGTGCACGCCCGGCTAATTTATTTATTTATTTATTGTTGAGATGAGGTCTCACCAAGCTGCCCAGGCTGATCTCGAACCCCCGGGCTCAGGCAATTCTCTCACCTTGGCCTCCCAAAGTGCTGGGATTATAGACGTGAGCCACCATGCCCGGCCTGATCTGGGTTTTATTCAGAGCTGATCTGGGAAAAGTTACTTAATTTCTTTAAACTTCTGTTTTGTCCTTTGTAAAACTTATCAGAAAATGGCCCAGCTGTTGTGTGGATTAAATAAGGGATCACACACACAAGGCGTTTAGTGCAGCAGCTGTTCACAGCACTTAGTGGTTGGCGATGTGTAGATGTTGTTGACATACACAACACCACTTCCTCTGCAGTCAGGTCTGATGCAGGTTGGCGAACAGGCTTCTGTCCTAAGGAAGTGCAAGGTGGCACGTAGAGGCCTCCCCGTGAGCGTTCTGTGGGGTCTGCAGTGTTTGCACACTCACTGTGCATACTACGCTTCCTCAGGTATGCACGCTCTTTGTCCATGCAGTGCTTCCTCAGGCACACACACATTCCGTGCACACCATGCCTCCTCTTGCACAGACACTCTCTGTGCATACCACGCTTTCTCCTTGCATGCACACTCTCCATGCACGCCATGCTTCCTCTCTCATGCACATTCACCGTGCACGCCAAGCTTCCTCTTGCCTTGCCTTGCAAAAATATAAGTCAGCCACACAAAGGTGTATTTAGTGTGTCAAAAAAACAGTGTTAGGATTGAAATAATAGCCTCTATTTTAATGTGGGAGGCAAAGAGAGGCCCTGGATGTATAGTAGAGGTGAGGCATTTTGAGAGACCTTCTTCTCACAGTTGGAAAGCAGCGGAAGGAGAACCTTAGAGGTGCAGGGCTGTGCTGTCAGAGATTTCGTATTGGGACACATCACTTTTCATATAGCGCAGCTTTCAGAAATGTTTAAGCCGATCATTTTGTTTTGTTTTGGTGGTGCTTCTGTGTTTCAAAGGCCTTTGAAAAAAAGTTATTGGTGCTTACTTTTAAAAACACATACAGATACCAGCTCTTTGTGCTACCATGTTCCAGTGTTTCATTTGATGAGATTATGACTTTCTTTGAGTCAGTTGAACTTATCTTTACTTTTTTCTTCCTAACCTTCTTTGTCTCAGTTTCTCAGCAAATCCAGGTAACTGCAGGAAAGGAGATGTGCCACTTGGGGGATATAGAGAATTGCCCTCTGTGGGTGTGATTTACGCTTCTCACAGCTCCAGGGACTATGCCGAGAGTTTCTTTTCTTTTTTTTTTTTTTGAGTTGGAGTCTTACTCTGTCACCCAGACTGGAGTGCAATGGCCGCTCCCGGCCACCACAGCCTCAACCTGCTGGGCTCTGGCAATCCTTCTGCCTCAGCCTTCCAGGTAGCTGGAACTACAGGCGCGCGCTACCATGCCCGGCTCATTTTGATTTATTGTAGAGAAGAGGTCTCGCCAAGTTGCCCAGGCAGGTCTCGAACCCGCAGGCTCAGGCAATTCACTCACCTCAGCCTCCCAAAGGCACGGGATTACAGGCTAAGCCACCGAGCCCGGCTTTGCCGAGTGTTTCTTAGCAGTGGTAGTCAGTGAGGCTAAATTTTACTTTAAACAGTGTTGGGGATGTTTTCTGGTAGTTGTTTGTGTTTGCTGTGTTCTGCCTTGTAGAAGCTAATATGCAGGCAGTCCTCAACCTCACAGTGGTTCAATTGTGATTTTTCAATTTTATGATGGTACACAAGCAACATGCATTCACTACTGTGGTCAGTAAGTTGCATGGATCGTCAACTCTGTACTATAAAATAGCCTTTATGTTAGATGATTTTGTCCAACTGTAGGCTAATGTAAATGTTCTGAGCACATTTATGGTAGGCTAGGCAAAGCTATACTTAAATCATATTAAATTTAAAAAAATTAAGAGTTAGAGTCTCGCTATGTTGCTTAGGGTGGATTTGAACTCTTAGGTTCAAGTGATCCTCCTGCCTCAGCCTCTCAAGTAGCTGAGAGTACAGGTATGTGCCACCACATCCAGCTTTAAATGCATTTTTTACTTTGGCTATTTTCAACTTACAATTGGGTGTATTGGAATGTAAGCCTATTGTAATTCACAGTACATCTGTGCTGATTTTGATGTTACTTTTAGACCAGCCAAATTATATGTCATGATTTTAGCCAATTTTCTTCATAAATGGAATAACAGCATTAGTGAGTACTTTAGCCAGATTTATTCATGGAAGAAAATTAACCTAGTTTCAAGGCAGTTTTTCTTTTCCATCCTATCTTGAAAGAGGCTTTTCTGTTTTATGTAGAAACTGTATCCTTTGTCTCTACATTTTTTTTTTGTAGGATTAGTGGCCACTTTTTTGGGTAACAAAGTATCTCAATCTCCTGGTTAAATTGTCTCTATTGCGGGACCTTTTGCCTAGCTCCAGAGCTCTTTTTATTTAAGGTCCTGTTCTTATAGTGATTCTTTCCAGCTATATTAATGGGAAATAAAGTCACAGAGTCAGACTATGTGACTTGGGTCTTTTCTAAGTAAAGTTTAAAGTACATATTGATGTTTTAAATCTGAAACGTCGTGACTTTACATAAAATTAAGGGGAATTGAGTTGTACACATTTTTTTTTCTTTTTTTTCCCACTCTAACGTGGAATATTTACAGTGGAGATGTACACATTTCTTTAACAATGTTTTTATTATTTCTATAAAGCACAGTCTAGAAAACGGTGATGTGCCTTTGTTTTCTATCTCAGACAGCAGCCCTTTCCCCTCATCAGCGCCACACGCCTTCCAGATCAACTTCAACAGTCTGTACACGGCGCTGTGTGCGCAGCAGACATCTGACCAAGCAACCCTCCTCCTGTACACGCTGCTCCACCAGAACAGTAATATTAGAACCTACGTGCTGGCTCGCACCGATATGGAAAACCTCGTAAGTGTCCTATTCAACATGCCACACTTCTGTGGTGCAAAATGTCTCGAAGCACAATTTCTTTCCCAGGGGAGCAAGTTTGCCTGCTTGCTCAGAGGTGCTGGTCAATGGGGAGATGATGGAAAGGCAGAGGGTGTGTACAGGATAGCTCCTGCCGCAGGGCTCCTCAGTGCCTCCCAGCTGCTAAGTGCCTGCCTACCAGGCTCGTGGAGCTGGTCAGAGTGGCAGTGCATTCCTGACAGGAGTTATTAGAGGGAGGGTGATGTTTCAGCTCCGCTAGCCAAGCTCCTCTGACAGACTCAGTGGACTTCAGGGCTGTCTTAATTCAGTGCCCAGAGTGTTGCAGTTATCTTAAGGGGCCTTCAGATGTGCTGTCCCTCACTAGGGGAGTGAAGTTAGCTTTCCAGCTTTTGTTCATAGACAAAACCTCCTGCCAGCAGTAGTTGTGCCTTCCATCACAACTACTGCACTGACGTTGGTGTTTCTGCAAGTGTCAAGGTTAGCTGCCTCACCCAGGTGTCACTGTGGTTTCACATACATCATATGTGGATAACTGGGGACCCTCATCGCCGCCATGAAAATGCTAACGTTCCCCAAACAGCAACACCTGACCTCGCAGCAGGATGTCCTGCGGCTCCAGTTTCTCCAGGTCAGTAGTTGAATTCTTTAGGTATTTGGCCACGATTTTTCCAGTGCTAAGTGTAAAATACTGCTAGATGGTGAGGAAACATGGACTGTCAGAATTCATGGAGCATATTCCAATCACACTGACGCTAAGAACAGAAAGTGTGATGGCTGGACTCAGTGACTCAGCTTGTCATCCCAGCACTTTGGGAGGCCGAGGGGAGTGGATTGCCTGAGCCCATGGGTTCAAGACCAGCCCAGCAATTTGGCAAGACCTCATCTCTACAATAAAATAAAAATAGCCGGGCGTGGTAGTGCGTATCTGAAGTTCCAGCTACTTGGAAGACTGAGGCGGGAGGATTGCCAGAGCCCAGCAAGTCGACACCAGAGTTGCCTCGAGCGTGCCACTGCACTCTGGCCTGGGCGACAGAGTGAAATTCCTACTCAGAAAAAAAAAGTGTGATGAAGGAACCTGCTTTCACACGAGCTATGTGTGCAAAACATTGACTTAAACAGCAAAATGGAATGTGAAAGTATACTGCTCATGTCGATAAAACCTTACAAAGAGAAACTGCTTCCTATGGGTATAAGGGCAGAGATAATTCTTAATACGATGTATTCTAAGAGAAATGCTGACCATAAGCAGAGCATCTGTGATGCCACCTGGTTTAGAGTGTTCCAAGGGTAGGGTGTGGGTAGAGAGATGGTGCAGAGAGCAGCTGTCTCTGTGTTTAGGGTTTTCTTGGGCGGAGGGTGAGGTTATTTTGTTCTGGTTTTATTTTTAATTTTTTTGCCTAGATTACTTTGATAATTTCTTAATTTGTGTCCCACCCTTTTATCTTTCTTCTGTAATATTTGTTGAGGATATGATTAGAAAATATGTTATCAGTAGGAAATTTACCATGTTGATCTGATTTTGTGGTTGACAGTTCTTTTATTCTATACTCTTTGATATTAAGAAGGTGATGTTTGCTATATGACAGTGTTTCTGAGAATACCTTGTTGAGTGTAAGTCCTTGTACATCTGGAAGTCTCTGCTCAGTGTCAAGTGTTGAATGACTTGAGTCCTTTCTATTGATGGTCTGACTTTTTAAAGTTTGAAAGTATTCATTCGTCTGGTATAACTGCTGATTGTTCATTTTTAATTGTTAGAATAACCATACAATGACTCCTATATTTCTTTTTGTGTCTATGAATAGTGGCCAGGCCAGATTCCAAGTGCCTGAATGTTAAGAATGAGATTTACAGGGTCATACTTTTCAGAAAAGCCCATTATGGACATGCAATAATTATCATAAGCAGAGTGTTTACCAAGAAAAGTAGCTAGACATATGAAATAGTCATAATTTCTTTAGTTGTAAGTAACACACCCATGCATGCTAACTTATGCTAGAAGGAGTGTATTTGCACAGATGAACAGTCATGGCTGGGTCCAGGTGCTAGATGAAGCTGTCTGGGCTCAGTCTTCCCATTCCTTGCACCTCCTTTCTCAGCTTTGGCCTTGTCATCTGCCACCACTTTCCAGTGGAGAGGGAACTGGCTGCTCCAGCTGCTCTGGGTTGTGTCCACCCTACGGCTCATGAGCTATATGAAGGGAAGTAGTGTGTCTCCTATCATCCTAGGAGCCTCACAAGGCCTCTGCTAGCCTTCCCTTGGGGAAAGAGCCACCAGTGGGATGAGGCACAGTGGAAAGGCTCATTCTTACTGGTAAGCACCACAGCCCCCAGAGTAAAGGAGGGGAGGAGAGGCCAGGTCCTGTCACCTCAGCATTGCTGCCATAACGTCTTAGGTCCAGGCACACGAGTGTGTCGCCCTTTTAGTCTCTACTTCAGTCAGCCCAGCAGAGATTTCCCCAGTATCTTTGTAGGCCTCCAGAATCTCATGCTTTTGGGGCAGAACGTGAGCCTGTACACATAGTGCAGCTATGCACCTCACAGTCTCTTGATGCCTTCCTCACGTGCACGCCTCTGAAATGAGAATGGCATTTTGGCACATGAAACTAGAAGATGAGGGTCACGTCTGCAGGGACCTGGTCCATGCTTGTCACTAGTTACCGAAAGAAATTACATGGAATTTGCATATCTTCTTTTATTATTTTTTTTATTTGAAGTCATACTCTGTCACCTAGGCTGGATGCAGTGGAATGTTCACGGTCACCACGGCCCTGACCTGCTGGGCCCAGGTGATCCTTCTGCTTCAGCCACCCGAGTAGCTGAGACTATAGCCACACGCTATCATGCCCAGCTAATTTTTTGATTTATTGAAGAAATGGGGTCTCGCCATGTTGCCCAAGCTGGTCTCGAACCCCAGGGCTCAGGCAATCCCCTTGCCTCCGCTTCCCAAAGTGCTGGGGTTTCAGGTGAGAGCCACTGTACTCAGTGTATGTCTTCTTTTCGATGGACCAGTTGTCCTGTGTTTTCTGCGTATGGCTTTTGTACAAAAATTAGAAAGGAAAGCTATCTTTTTAGTTTCACCTTTCTCTCTTTTCCCTTCATGCCAAGATTCTTGAGAGCTTTGGTCACATTCCCTGCCCTCCTGTCTTTGCCTGTGGGGCCCTCCTGCTGTGCTGCTTACCCCACTGGTCCCTCCTGTGGTGGTTCTCCCCTGCTAGCCCCTTCTCCCTGTGGTGCCCCCCTCGTGGGCCCTTCCGCCTGTAGTGCTACCCCCGCGGGTCCCTCCTGCCTGCCTGGCCCTCAGGCCCCTCCGCAGCTCTGGGTCATCAAGTCCACTGAGCATGTTTCATCATCATCTTCTTCCCAGCCCTGCTTCATTTGGCACTGTTCATCTTTTGCTCTTTAAACTGCCCAGCTTCTATGTCTCAGTTCAGAACTTAGTTCTGGCTGCTAAAACTAAAATACCATGGACTAGGGGCTTAAGCTACAGCAGTGCATGTCTCACAGTATGCGGGCTGGGACATCTGGGTGGAGGTGCCAGTGACGTGGAGGATGGGAGGGGTTATGCCTGGCATTGTCAGCCATGTCCTTGCTGTGTCCTCAACTGGCAAGGAGCTCTCCCCCCTCTTCCTCTGAGGAGCTCTCCCCCCTCTTCCTCTGAGGCACCACATCCCACCACGAGGGTCCACCATGACCCTGTGTTCCAGGGGACCCATCCAGATGCCGTGCCTCGAGGTGATTGGGGGCAGACATGCCTCCTTCCCTGCAGATGCAAACCTTGGCTTTCATGCCTTGTCTCTGCCAGTGTTCTGCCTTTCTGCTGCTGCTTTTCTTTCTCCTGTCCGTGCTATTTTTCCTTTCCTCTAAAGGTGTCCTGCTACAGAGCTCTGTCTTTTTCTTTTTCCTGCACGTCTCCTAGAACATCTGACCAACTCTCATTCTATTGCCATTTACATGTGTCACTTACATGTTGCCACTTCATGTGTGGTGTTTATATGTGCCACATAGATGTTGCCCATTCACGTGTGCCATTTATATGTGCCACTTACAGGTTGCCAGTTCACATGTGCTACCTACACATGCCATTTGCATGTGGCCATCTCACATTTGCCCTTTACATGTTGACATTTGCGGTCAGTTCTGAATCTATAGCCCTGATGACTTATATCTCGCATCCTATGTCCAGTTGCCCAGGTGTTCCCAGCGGCTGTCTCATAGACACCTTCAGCCAAACATGTAAAAACTGGCCCACTCTCTTCCCCAGGCCTGCTTTTCCTTCTCCCACTCCAGTTCTCTGTCCCAGTGAGCATCCGTGTGGTTCACAAGAGCAGCAACTCTGTTTTCTAACCCCACAGCCAACCTGATTCTTTAGACCATGGGTCCCCAAGCTCTGGACCACAGTACCAGTTTGTGGCCTGTTAAAAACCAGGCCGCACAGCAGGAGGTGAGTGGCAGGTGAGCAAGTAAAGCTTCATCTGTATTTACAGCCACTCCCCATTGCTGGCATTACTGCCTGAGCTCCATCTTCTGTCAGATCAGTGGCGGCGTTAGATTCTCATTGGAGCACAAACCCTATTATGAACTGCAGATGCAAGGGATCTAGGTTGCCTGCTCCTTATGAAAATCTAATGCCTGATGATCTCAGGTGGAGCTGAGGCAGTGATGCTAGTGCTGGGGAGCGGCTGCAATACAGATTAATGTTAGCACTGAGGTTTGACTGCAGAGAAACCATAATAAATCCACTGCTTGCAGACTCATATCAAAACCTTATCAGTGAGTGGCAAGTGACTTGATGTACTTCACTTGTACAGCTGTGCCTGGTGGCAGGCTTTGAGTCAAAATTCAGTGCTTATTTTAGTCTACATGTGGCCCACCCATTATTTTATTTACCACTTCCATCCATGCCTCTTTCCTGTACTGTGCACTTGTTTCATTCACAATTTTGGGAAGGCCACAAGCTAACCCTAGCCAAAATGATTAAAAAAAAAAACGTCACTGGAGAGCTTCTTTGAAAAGGGGAAAGACCCAATGATGAGGTAGCAGAATACTCTAGGACTGCCAACAAAAAAAAAGCTGCATTTAAAAGAAAATACCAAGAGTCCTCCTTAAATTATGGGTTCATTACAACTGGCTATTCAACGAAGTAATGAAACCTTCAAAACTGCTTTGTCATGCTGACCAAGCATCCTGCATTTAAAGATAAGGGTTTAGGGCTTTTCGAAAGAAAAAAACCTGACCACAAAGGACAGAAGCAATTATTGAAGGCCATCACTTCGTCACATATCAAGTGTGTCTGCACTGAGAACATCATTCTTTTTTTTTTTTGAGTTGGAGTCTTACTCCATCGCCCAGGCTAGAGTGCAGTGGCACACTCACAGCCACCCCAGCATCAACCTGCTGGGCTGTGGTGGGCCTTCCGCCTCAGCCTTTCAAGTAGCTGGAACTACAGGCATGCGCTACCACACCTGGCTAATATTTATTTATTTATTTTAGAGATGAGGCCTCATCAAGTTGCCCATGCTGTTCTCAAACTCGTGGGCTCAGGCAATCCCCTCATATCAGCCTTCCAAAGTGCTGGGATTACAGACTTGAGCCAGTGCACCCTGCCGAGAGCATCATTCTCAGTGGCTAACCACATTGCGAAAGCTAGGAAACCCTTTACTATTGGTGAAGACTTGATCCCTCCTGCTTGAGGACATTTGTCGTGAACTTTCAGGAGAAAGTGCAGTTCAGAAGGTGGCAGGTGTCCTCTTTCGGCTAGCACCATAGCTAGACGAATCAATGAAATAGCAGAGGATGTTGAGGCACAATTGTTAGGATTAATGAGTCACCGTGGTATGCAATCCAGGTTGACTGTTCCACTGATGTTAACAAGGCAACAATGTGCAGTACATGTTCCAGAAGAATTTGCATGAGGATATGTTATGTGCACTTTTGTTGCCAACCAGTACCACAGTTGAAAAATTATTCAAGTCTTTGAATGATTACATATCAGAAAAGCTAAATTGGTCATTTTTTGATGGTATGTATGCACGGACAGAGTAGCTACCATGACTGGAAGCTTTCTGGTTTTGCTACTTGGGTTGCATTTTGTCATCCATAGGGAAGTGCTGGCTTGCCAAAAAATGTCACCTGAACTTAACAGTGTTTTGCAGATGTGATTAAAATTATGAGCCACATTAAATTACATGCCCTTAACTCATTTCTGTTCATGCAGCTCTTTGAGGAGATGGATGCAGAACACACACATCTATCTTCCTTTATAAATAGAAGTGAGATGGCTTTCTAAAGGTAGATCTCAGGCCAGAGTTTTTGAATTATGACAACCGCTCCAGAGATTGCTTTTATTTTTTATTTTTATTTATTTATTTATTTTTTGAGTTGGAATCTCACTGTCTCCCAGACTGGAGTGCAGTGGCCGCTCCCGGCCACCGCAGCCTCGACCTGCTGGGCTCCGGCGATCCTTCTGCCTCAGCCTTCCAAGTAGCCAGAATTACAGTCATGCGCTACCATGCCCGGCTGAATTTTTGATTTATTGTAGAGATGAGTTCTCACTGCCCAGGCGGGTCTCGAACCAGGTGAATCAATTTTGTCTATCCTAGGAGAGTATCAACTACTTGAAGATTGCAAATGATGGTGGCGTTAAAAGTATATTTGAGGCAACTTCAAATCTCCATGCGTTCTGGATTAAAGTAAAAGTGGAATAGCCTGAGATTGCCACAAAAGCACTGAAAAGCTTGCCTCCATTTCCAACATCCTGTCTGTGTGAAGCAGGGTTTTCTGCAGTGACAGCAACCAAAGCGATATTACGGAGTAGACTGGACAACACACTTCAGGTGTCACTGTCTCCCATCACCCCAGGGGACCATCTAGTTGCAGGAAGACAAGCTCAGGGGGCCCACTGATTCTGCATTATGATGAATTGTATAATTACTTCATGATATATTACAATGTAATAATAATAGAAACACACAGTAAATGCCATGTGCATGAATCATCCTGAAACCATTACCCCTGCCCCCATCCTCGGTATGTGGAAAAACTGTCTTCCACGAAGCTGGTCCCTTGATGCCAACAAGGTTGGGGACCACTGCTTTAGATTTTCTCCCCTCTTGTCTTTGAAGTCTACTTGTGCCTTGCCCTCCTTGTCACTCCTTGGTTTACTATGCCTTTGTCTCTTACGTGGAGTGTTCCCACATTCTTACTGGTGTTTGTACTTTCTGTCTTGCTGTTTCTTCAGTGTTACCCTACAGCCAGCATGAGTTTACTGAAGTCAGAGCTGATGCAGCACACTTCCATGCCTGGAAAGCCCTTCTGTGACAATGCCCCCAGGTTCAAGCTTCTTCTCATGTGGCTAACAAGACCCTTTGCAATTTGGCCACAGCTCCCTTTCTCTTCTCTTTGCCACTGTTTTCATTGTATTATTTTTTTTAATCATGGTGAATTAATTGAATTTTTCTCAATGTGACCTATCTCCTATCTAAGCTTAGACTTGGTTTTCTCTCTAAAATACTTCTGCTCACAGTATTCTTTTTTCTCTTGTCAGATAACTCACTCCTAGCAGGTTTCAGATCTCAGTTTAGATAGTTCTTTCAGAGTTAAAGTGCCATTAAAATAGTAATTATATACCATGTCCAAGTGGGACAAAAATCACATGCTCATTTAAATAGATGCAGAAAAAGCATTTGACAAAATTATCACTGTTTTATGATCAAAAACACTCAATGGACTAGTAGTGGAAGGGAATTTTCTCAAATTGGTAAAGGGCCTCTGTGGAAAACCCATGGTTTCCATCATACTTGGCGGTGAAGGCTGGATGCTCCCTTTCCCTACGCTCAGCCGTAAGATGAAGGCGTCACTTTTGACACGTCAGTCAGCCTGTATTGGATTCTAGACTGGGCGAGAAAAAGAAATTACACAGTGAATACTATACGATTCCATTTGGATGAAGCTGTGAAACAGGGAAGTCCGCTGAGACGGATGGTCGGAGGGTCTGGGGAGATGGCAGCTGGATGGCTGATGGGCGCCTCGCTGAGTCATCAGATGCTCTGACATGGACTGTGGTGGTAGGTGCACGTGTTTGTGAATATGCTGAAAACCATCAAAGTGTACACTTTAAATGGATGGATTGCATGGTTTGTAAGTTATATCTGAATACAAATATTTCTAAGAAAAAATTGATGTGCTATTCTGACACATCCCATTGGACTCTGAAGTTATTGCTGACTTCTTTGAATATACTGTTTACTTGTCTACCTTGTCCAGTAAGACATAGGGTCTCAACATTTTGGGTACTATATAGGTATAGGCATTACTTACTGTAGTCAAGATGTGCTTCCCACAGCTTAGCCAGAAAAAAGAATAACAGCACACAAAAGATACAGTCATGCATTGCTTAATGACAGAAATGTATTCTGAGAGATACCTAGTTAGGCAATTTTGTAGTTGGGTACCACACAACTACTTCATACTTACACAAACCTAGATGGTACGGCCAACTGCACACCCAGGCTGCGGGTGTAGCACGTTGCTTCTAGGCTATAAATCTGTACAGCTTGTGATTGTACTTGATACTGTAGGCTCTTGGGACATGACGGTAAATATTTATGTACCTAAACAGAGGAAAGGTATAGTCAAAAGACAGTATTATCTTTTGGTACTACTGTATTATATGTGGTCTGTCATTGACCAAAACTGTTCTATGGTCTATGACTGTATATTGAAGACTGCAGAATTGGGGCTAACAAATGTGGAGCTAAATGACTGTAAAATAGAACTGTGTTTATCAGATAATGTGGAATGTGAGTAGCATGTTATATTTGACTTCATGTTAGAAGGACTTCCAATGACAAGAATTTCTGAGTTGTGCAAAGAAAAAAGAGTAATGGCAACTTTGGGAACTATGATACACTTAGTTTCTGGGGCTTAGTAGTGCTCATGCACTACTATTTAGCCTCATAATTTAGAGTAACTTTTAGCTGCAGCTTATAAAAGCATAGATGCCCAGGGCCATGTTTTAAAAGTCCCCTGCAATAGGTGTGCCTCCCAAAACATGCATGCCCCCGTGTGTGGTGTACTGGCCCATTTTGGGGGGCTGTGTATGTATAACAGCCTGTGCTTGAGGGACTTGTATATAGGAACAGTTTACTCGTTAAACGTATTGTCTGGTGTAGATGACAGGTTTTTTGCTCACTTTCTAGCATTCCGTGGGTAGTGTTCATGGCTATATCATAGAAGACATGACATGGAGCTGTTCTGCCCATGTTTAGTAATTCCTCTAGTAACCTACCGACCTCATGTAAAGAATGAACAGATTGAGGATGTCAAAGCAATGATTTGAAGTAAGCTAAATCGGTATGTGTTTAAGTGACTTTACAAGATGTAGTGCTTGGCAGGTGCCCTGAAGAGCAAATTGTGATATGCCTGTGGAGAACTGCACCTTGGGTTGCCATTGTTTGACTACAGGTGAGCGTTAAGGTGCCGTGATGCTGAGCATATGCACCAGGATGTGGGCTTCTGAGCCACTCTTCCCCTGCCTCTGGTTAGTTTGTGGGGAAGAGATGCAACTTCTTGAAAACCTGGCAACAAACCATGAACCTAAAGGGTCTCTGCAGATCTAGCTTTTGTATTGGTCTGACCTCTGTCAGGGACCTTAATGCATCTAGTGGTGACTCCCTCTACCCGTGTCTTAGCTATTCATATGGAAAGTCCCCTCAGTTGGAAGCGGTCTCTTTGTTTTCTTTTCTATAGAAAGATATAGCTGTGATCTTAAAGCAAAGAGTACAAAATAAAAGTGTAAAAGCTTAAAGCATGTGTACTTATAATAAAATATTGAAATAGTCAATTATAATTTTTATTCCCTAGGTGTTACCAATTCTTGAGATTCTGTATCACGTTGAAGAAAGAAATTCACACCATGTATATATGGCCCTTATAATATTGTTGATCCTCACAGAAGATGATGGCTTCAATAGGTCCATCCATGAGGTGGTAAGTGGCTGTGCTTGGGTGAGAGCTGCAGTCGCAGGGCAGGCACCCCCTGCACTCTCCCACCCCTCCTCTGCCTTCCCCGCCTCCCCATGCCTCGCCCCCAGGATACTCTGCAGCCTTTCTTCTGGTGGATGCTTCCTTGAGAACCTGGATTAGAAATGGCACATCTTTCTGCAGATTTAGGAAGTGGATGACTATTGGTCACTACTAAAAACTCTTCCAAGTTGGTTCTTTAGTGATTGATGCACATTTTTTTGCTGCTACTAGGTTCATTTTCCTCCAGCATTTCATTTCCACTTTTTAGTTGTGGCAGAAGTTGTCCAGCAGGCTTGCTCCTTGCACACAGAATGAGAGAAGGAATGGGACCCAGAGGGAGAAGATGAGGAATTCATGTTTTGTGTATTTTTAAAAGGGCATGACATAATTTAACTTCTTAGATTTCGGTCCTGTTGAAGAGTTCATTCCCACACTGTTTCTGGCTTCCTGTTTAGCAATTTCTTTGTGTCAAAGTAATACCTGCATGTAGTTTAAAAACTTATATGGAAGTATGAAGTTTTCATGAAAAACAGCAGACCCACGTCCATTTTGTTCTTGATTCCCACTCTCCTAGGGCAGATGCATTCAGCTCTGCCCATGTTTCTAAATCACATGCGTATGTTGTTATTTCTTGATTTTTCAGATTAGATGTTCTGTTACCTTCCTAAGATGGAAGATAAGTCATCCACTCTCAGCCTGCAGGCTGTGCTTCCTCAGGACTCCCAGCATGCTTGCCAGCACATAGACTCTCGTTAGCATTTTTGATCACCTCAGCTTTTGTATTATTATGATTGCCTTAGCTACTCTCCTTAGTTTTGCAAGTGCTGCAGGGGGACTGCATTTCCTGCCCTGCATGCCTCACTGTTTCTGAAGCACATCATTCCTGTTCTTTATTTGTGTACCAGTCACTAATTCAACCCCCAGGACTTTAATAGAACCGAGAATCCCCTCGGAATAGATTCAGATGTACTGGCTCCCTCGTGGCCTCCTGTCTCAGCCACGCTGCCGGCTTGCCCTAGTGCTGGTGACTCTAACTGATCTGTGTATCTGTGGAAGTGATTGATCGTTCACATCTCTGGGAATGATCGTTCAAAAGTCCATCAGGAACTCTGTGTGCGGCAGGGCCTACATACCATGCCTTGCCCTCTGCAAAATCTTTCTTTGGGCCCTGTTTCTTGAATGGATTGGTTCTCAGGGGACTTTCCAGTCACCTTGCTGAGGGGTGGGGTAGGGGTGTAGAAGAGGTCAGGGCTTTCACACCTCATAGGGCACAGACACTTCCTTTCCTCCTCGTTTTCAGGAGGGCATTTGTGTTATCTTTACCCTTCTCTAATGTTCCATTAAAGCTTGTTTTGCTTCTTATATACTATGACCATAATTTCAACTAAGACGTAAGGAATCTTGACGATTGTGGAAAGAGCATAAGACAGGGGTTCCCAACGATCCGTGGCCTGTTAGGAACCGGGTGCACAGCAGGAAGTGAGCAGCAGGTGAGTGGAGCTCCTCCTCCATTCAGATCAGGAGCAGCATTCGTTCTCATAGTGTGAACACTATTGTGAACTGCTTGCGAGGGATCTGAGTTGCACGCTCCTCATGAGAATCTAATGCCTGAGGATTCCCCCTCCTCACTCATGGAAAAACGGTCTTCCATGAAACCAGTATTTGATGCCAAAAAGGCTAGGGATCGCTGGCATAAAACATAAGATACTCTTTTCTTCTGTATTTATTTATGGTGTGCAGCATGTTTTGATGCACATACACTTGCTGGAATGGCTCCTACAGTCAAGCAAGTTCGTGGTCCGTTATCTCACATAGTTCCCCCCTTTTGGGGCACGCACAACTAAAATCTATTCATTTAGCCAAAATTCTGAATACAGCGTTGTTAATGATAACCCTCATGTTATGCATCAGATCTGCAGACCTCTCCATACCACACAACTGTAGCTTTGACCCATGTGTCCTGTTTCCTCTCTCTGGCCCCCACCTCTTTAACCACCATAATATTCTCTATCTCTTTGTAGTTGACTTTTTTTTTTTTTAAGATTCCACATATAAGCCGGGCTCGGTGGCTCAGCCTGTAATCCCGCGCCTTTGGGAGGCTGAGGTGAGTGGATTGCCTGAGCCCGCGGGTTCGAGACCCACCTGGGCAGTGAGACCTCACCTCTACAATAAATCAAAAAATCAGTCGGGCATGGTAGCACATGTCTGTAATTCCGGCTACTCGGAAGGCTGAGGCGGAAGGATCACCAGAGCCCAGCAGGTCGAGGCTGCGGTGGCCGGGAGCGGCCACTGCACTCCAGTCTGGGTGACAGAGTGAGACTCCAACTCAAAAAAAAAAAAAAAAGATTCCACATATAAATGAGGTCATGAAGTATTTTTTTTTCTCTGTTGGCTCATTTCACTTAGCATCCTGTCCTCCAGATGCATCTGTGCTGGCAAATGTCAGGACCTCCTTTTTTAAGGCTGAATAATAATCCACTGTGTCACTTAACAACAGAGAAACATTCTGAGAAGTGCATCATTAGAGATTTTCTTATTGTGGGAATATTACAGAGTATACTTTCACAAACCTAGATGGACAGCCTGCTACACACCTAGGCCATGTATGGTGTAGCCTGTTGCTCCGAAGCTACAAGCCTGCACACAGGTGACTGTAGTGAATACTGTAGGTAATGAAAGCACAATGATAGGTCTGTGTGTGTCTAAACATATGCAGACATAGAAAAGGTACAGTAAAAATACAGTATAAAAGATAAAAGTGGTACCCCTGGAGGTGAACTTTCCATGAATGGAGCCTGCAGGACTCTGGGTGGGTCGGTGAGTGATGGTGAGTTGATGTGAAGGCCTAATGCTTGACTGTGTGCCGCTGTAGGCTTTATGAACACTACATACTTAGGCTACAGTACATTTTTTTCTTTCTTCAACAGTGAATTAACCCTAGCTTACTGCAACAGTTTACTTTAGAAAGCCACCACAACATGTGAGTAATGTGTTGTGTTCCAGCGGCTCTGACCCCTCGGCCATAGACTTGCTTAGCTCAGCTGTAGCTTCGGGGGGCCCTTGTGTCTGTGGACTGTCGCTGACAGCACATCATCATGGGCCACGTGATGGCATATACCACATTTTCTCTTGGTTTCTCATTGGACACCTCAGTTGTTTCTGCATCTTGGCTATGGTGAATATGCTGCAGTGAGGATGGCAGTGCAACTATCTCTATGAGGTGGGGATTTCATCTTCTTTGGGTACATGCCCAGAAGAGTCACCACTGGGTGATATGGTAGTTCTACCTTTAATTTCTTTAGAATCTCCATACTGTTTTCCACAATGGCTGTCCTGATCTATATGTCCGTCAACAGTGTGCAAGGATTCCCTTTTCCCACACCCTCATCAATACTTGTTGTCACTTTATTTTTGATGATAGATACCCTAACTGGTATGAGGTGATCTTTATGGTTTTGATTTGTATTTCCCTGAAGATTAGTGATATTGAATACTTTTTCTATAGCTGTTGGCCATTTTTGTCTTCTTTGGAGAAATGTCTGTTGAGGTTCTTTGCCAAATTTTTAATGGGATTATTTGTTTTTCTGCTTATTGAGTCGTGTGAATTCTTTATGTATTTTGACTGTTAACCGCTTATCAGACACATGATTTGCAATTACTTTCTCCAATTCAGAGGCTACCTTTTTATGGTGTTGATTATCTCTTTTGCTGTGCAGAAGCTTTTTAGTTTGACATATTTCCATCTGTTCAGTTTCGCTTCTGTAGCCTGAGCTTTTGGTGTGAACATCCGAAATTTTTCTCGTTCTCATTTTTAGTAAAATAACACCAGAAGTAATATTTGCACATATTTACTTAGCTTTTAAAATATAATTTATCTTTCTTTTAATAAGAAATAATAAGCCAATATGATTTTTAAAAACATTTTAAGGTTGAGGTATAATATACATATAGAAAGTGCACAAATTCGCAGCAACTTAGATGAATTTAGGATCTTTTATACTCAGTGATCTATCACAGAAACAAAGAACTGAGTACCACATGTTCTCACTCATAAGTGGACCTTGAGCATTTACCATAATACTATAAGAAAGGGGTTGGCAGTAGCAGGATACTGCCGGGGTGAGGGGTGGCACATAACACCAATAAGGGTACCTGATCTCAAATCAGGCAAAGTGGGGACCAAAAAGCAACCCACACTTTACTTGTGCGATGTCCACTTGTACACCTAATCCTGAATTGTACCCCACATTTTTAAAATAAAATAATAAAGTGCACAAATTTTAAAGGTAAAACTAATGAAATTTACATATGTCTGTACCTGTGTTATTACTGTCAGACCAACTTTTCTTTTTTTTGGAGACAGGGTCTCACTCTGTCACCCAGGCTGGAGTGCAGTGATACCATCATGGCTCACTGCAGCCTCCAACTCCTGGACTCAGGTGATTCTTTTGCCTCAGTCGCCTGAGTAGCTGGAACTATGGGTGCGCCACCATGCCTGACTAATTTTATTTTTATGTTTTGTAGAGATGAGGTCTCATTATGTTGCTCAGGCTAGTTGCAGACTCCTGGGCTCAAGTGATTCTCCTGCCTCGGCCTCTCAAAGTGCTGGGATCACAGACACAAGCCCCTGTGACCAACCCAGACCAAGATATCGAACATTTCTAGCTTAAAAGAAGACTTCCTTATCCCCTTTCCTGGTCAGGACCCTGGTGGGTCCCCAACCCAATCAAGCTTAGCTGCAATCCTGACTTTCCTACAATGGATATATTTTTTGCCTTTTTTTGAATTACAGTATATTCATATATACTGATTTATTTTGCTCAAAATAATGTTGGTGAGATTCTTCATTCCTTCTTCATTCCTGTTACGGCATCGTCAGTCTGTCCTTTGTTATTGCTATGTGCTGTTCTATTGTATGAAATGCCACTGTGTATTTATACATTCTCATTTGGGGGCAATTTGATTTTGTATGCATTTATTTCTCTTG
Source organism: Cephalopachus bancanus (assembly GCA_027257055.1). Classification (NCBI taxonomy): domain Eukaryota; kingdom Metazoa; phylum Chordata; class Mammalia; order Primates; family Tarsiidae; genus Cephalopachus; species Cephalopachus bancanus. The sequence continues at coordinate 832,959 of JAPVLO010000180.1, forward strand.
ACTGTATAACTAGGAATAGAAGTGCCGGGTCATAAGGCAGGTGTGTACTTAACCTTAAGAGGTACTAGTAAAACTAAAGCTTGTGTATGCCCCACAAGTCAGCAATTTCACTCTAAGGTAAACTAGGAAGCCTTATTTGCATTGAGAAGACATGCACATTAATGTTCATTACAGCATTATTTTTGGTATCGAAAATGCTTAGGACATGCAAAGTGAAACAAAAAGGTACAGGCTGCAACTAGAGAGAATGAAAGGGAAAAGAAAACGAGAAGGGTACACAATGGGGAGTCACCGAGGTCTATTATATTTTGTTTTCTTCCACAGCAGCAAAAACAAAGTAAAATGAGAAGTGTACAAAAAAACCTTAAGCAAATATCACAAAAGTGTTAAGATTTGACAAACTTCATGGGTGGGGATACTTTTTTTTTTTTAGATACTTTTCTGTGTCCTTATTATATTTTACAATTTAAATACCCTTTTTTTTTTTTTGAAACAAGGTCTGGCTTGTTGCCTAGGCTGGAGTACAGTGACGCAGTCAGGGCTCAAACTCCTGGGCTCAAGCGTTCCCCCCACCCCAGCCTCCTGAGTAGTGGGATCTACAGGCACACACCACAACACCGAGCTTTTTTTTTTTTTTTTTTTTTGTAGAGATGGGATTTTGCTATGTTCCCTAGGCTGGTCTCGAAATCCTGAGGTCAAGCAGTTCTCTCGCCTCAGCCTCCCAAAGCACTGACATTATAGGGATAAACCATCATACTCAGCCTATAATTAAAACATTTTTAAGTTAGCAAAGCATTTTGCAATAAAATTAAACTTCACTGACTGCCAAGACAGGGTTGGTAAGATAGGGAAGGCGTCAGGTTCAGTTCATATTCAAGTTAGTTCAATAGGACTTCGGGCTATTGTAGAGGACATTTCAGATTCAGGTATTGAGACACTTGTTCTTTTTCTCTAGAATCCTTCTTGTTGATCTCCGTTTATTTTTATCCCTTCCCTTTCCATATGTAGAAAAGTAAGTTAAAATGTTGAGTTTCACTACATGGAATCATTAGCTGTGGACCTCACTGACTATGAAATACTGTTACCCCATTTTGATTTGAATTTGTATTTCCTAATACCCAATGGTGTTAGGCGTTTTTTTTTTTTTTTTTTGAGTTGGAGTCTCACTCTGTCACCCAGACTGGAGTGCAGTGGCCGCTTCCGGCCACCGCAGCCTCGACCTGCTGGGCTGCGGCGATCCTTCCGCCTCAGCCTTCCAAGTAGCCGGAACTACAGGCATGCGCTACCACGCCCGGCTGATTTTTTGATTTATTGTAGAGATGAGGTCTCGCTGCCCAGGCGGGTCTCGAACCCGCGGGCTCAGGCAATCCACTCACCTCAGCCTCCCAAAGGCGCGGGATTACAGGCTGAGCCACCGAGCCCGGCTGGTGTTAGGCATTTTTAATGTGCTTTTCATGAGCTTTTGTATCTTCTTTTGTGAAGTGTCTTCCTGAAACATTTTGCCATCATTTAAAATTTTTATTTTGAAATAATTATAGATTCACATGCAGTTTTAAGAAAATAAGAGAGATCTTATATGCCTTTTATCCAGTTTTACCCAATGGCAACTATAGTTGCAAAACAGTGTACAGTATCACAACCATGATACTGACATTGACACTGTCAAGATACAGAGCATCTCTTTACCACAGAAATAGCCCTCTTCTTGTTCTTGTGTAGTCACACACCTTTCCAGAAGATGGCTTGTTTATCTTATTACTGAGTTATAGGAATTCTTTCTGTATCCCGGAGCATATGCTTTTTTGTATTCTAGTCTGTTGATATAGTGAATTATACTGATTAATTTTTGGATATTAAATTAACCTTTTATCCTGGGGTAATCTGTGCTTGGCCACGATATATTATGTTTTTAAACGTATTTTTATATACAGTTTGGTTAAGTTTTGAGCTTTGTTTGCGTGTTTTGTTTTGTTTTGTTTTTTGAGTTGGAGTCTCACTCTGTCGCCCAGGCTGGAGTGCAGTGTCACGCTCATGGCCACAGCAGCCTCAACCTGCTGGGCTCAAGCAATCTTTCCACCTCAGTCTTCCAAGTAGCTGGAACTATAGGCGTGTGCCACCATGCCTGGCTAATTTTTGGATTTATTGTAGGGACAAGGTCTTGCTGAGTTGCCAAGGCTGGTCTCGAACCCCTAAGCTCAGACACTCCTCCCACCTTGGCCTCCCAAAGTTCTGGGTTTACAGGCTTGAGCCATTGCACCTGGCATGTTTGGGTTTTTAAAGAAACTTGTACATTTTTTCTAAGGTATTGAATCTATTGCCATAAACATTTTCATAGTATACTCTTACTACCTTTTCTTTTTAAAAAGCATTTATTACCTTTTAATGTTTGCAGGAGCCATGGAGTTGTTACCTCTCATTTTTCATGTTGATAATATGTGTCTTTTCTTTCTTTCTTTTTTCTTTTCCAAGTTGGAGTCTCGCTCCGTCATCCAAGCTGGAACGTAGTGGCATGTTGGGCTCAGGTGATCCTTCTGCCTCAGCCTTCCAGGTTGCTGAAACTGCAGGTGCATGCCTGGCTAATTTATTTATTTATTTATTGTTGAGATGAGGTCTCACCAAGCTGCCCAGGCTGATCTCAAATCCCTGGGCTCAGGCAATCCTCTTGCCTTGACCTCCCAAAGTGCTGGGATTGCAGGCTTGAGCCACTGTGCCTGGCCTATGTATCTTTTCTTTTCTTCTTCTTTCTGACTAGACATTTTTCTTTTTTTTAACTAATTTTTTTAAAGAACCAACTTTTTATTCCATTGATTGTTCTTTATTTTTTGTTTTCTGTTTTATTAACTTCTGGCCTATATTATTTCCTTTCTTCTGCTTACTTGAGGCTTAATTTGCTTTTTTAAAATTAGTTTCTTAAGGTAGAAGCTTAGGTCTTTGATTTTTAAGTCCTTCTGCTTTTCCACAATACATGAAAATGGTTTTCAGACTTTGGGTAACAGGAGGTGTGATTCTAGAAGGAAGGAAAAAAATCAACTTTTAACAATAGTTATCTTCAAAATTTTAAAAATACCTTAAAGTCAAACCTTTATCACTACCATTCACAAGGTTAATACCTTGGCTTAAGGCAAATTATTCTGCTAATTTAGTTTGAACGGTGCATGCTTGCTCATTCATTAACTAGACATTATAAATAGTAACACTAGGTGAGAATCTTTTCAGAAAATTTCTGTATGCACGTTCTCTGCATCTGGCAGAATGAGTAGAGAGATGGAAATAAATTTATAAAAACAGGGTTATAGCCGGGCTCGGTGGCTCAGCCTATAATCCTGTGCCTTTGGGAGGCTGAGGTGAGTGGATTGCCTGAGCCCATGGGTTCGAGACCCTCCTGGGCAACAAGACCTCATCTACAATAAATCAAAAAATCAGCTGGGCATGGTAGCGCATGCCTGTAATTCCGGCTACTTGGAAGGCTGAGGCGGAAGGATCGCCGGAGCCCAGCAGGTGGAGGCTGCAGTAGCTGGGAACGGCCACTGCACTCCAGTCTGGGCGACAGAGTAAGACTCCAACTCTCAAAAAACCAAAAAAACACACACAAAAAAACAGGGTTATACTTTAGGCATGTGTAATAAAAACTGATTTTTTTTGAATTTAGCAAAAGAAAGCATAACTGAAGGAATTGTTGGTCTTAATAATGCTTTTCTTCATTATACAATAAGTTTTAAAGATTCTTAAATGGTGAAGAAAAGAGAGTTTAAAAAATTATGATGTGGAACCATTGTTTACTTATTTTAAGTCCATGTTGCAGCTGTTGATAGAATCAGTTTATTTTTTATTGGAAATCTTGAGGACATTATTAATTCCACACTTCTTTTCATCTCTCTTCCAGTTTTTTCTCTTATTTTTAGTTTATTCAAAACTTGTAACATTCCCATTCTATTTTGTAACTCAAATTAGCCAAGCTGCTTAATATTGGTTGTATTGAATGCATTGTCTCCATCAGCCCTTTTACCGTGGTCTTCCTATTCCCGCATTCCTTCCTTTTATCTACTGTGGTCTTTCCATTCCTGCATTCCCTACTTTTATTAATCCTGTATTTGTCTGGCTTTAGCTTTCAGCTGTTTCCTGCACAGCGTGTTTCTGTGCCCTTTGTTCATGTTGGAAAGGTCTGAAGTTTCTCTTTCACTTCCACGCCTCTTTCTACTGTTCTTTAGTCAAGGGAAGAAGCACATAGACCCATCAGACTTCTCTCTCTAGATTTGGGGGTTCTGCCCAGAGTCTTCAGGGTTGGTCAGTCTTTCTAAGGACCTGGGCAGCAGGATTCAGAGTCACGTGTGTGCCTTGTGACCTTGCTCTAAAATTTTCTTCATACTGTCAGAGCCCCCATTACACCCAGGCTTACAAGCCGCAGCATTTGCAAGCATTCTTGCCGCTTTTCTTTGCTATTTGGATGACCAGATGTAGAATACACATACTGTTTAGTGGAATTGTTGAAAGGATACCACATGGGATCAAGATTAGTATGATACTTGGTGTGGATTTAGTCAGCATGCAGTGAGCATATACTATATATTACCTGTTTTTGTTTTTGTTTTTGTTTTGAGTTAGAATCTCACTCTGTTGCCCAGACTGGAGTGCAGTGGCCGCTCCCAGCCACCGCAGCCTCGACCTGCAGGTCTCCAGCGATCCTTCCGCTCAGCCTTCCAAGTGGCTGGAACTACAGGCGTGCTACCACGCCCAGCTCATTTTTTGATTTATTGTAGAGATGAGGTCTCGCCAAGTTGCCCAGGCGGGTCTCGAACTTGCGGGCTCAGGCAGTCCACTCACCTCAGCCTCCCAAAGGCGCGGGATTACAAGGCTGAGCCACCGAGCCTGGTTTATATTCCCTGTTATATCTTCAGAAACAGTTAAATGAATTTTGAGAAACAGTTACTTTTTGAATGTTGCTTCTAGATTTTACTTCCCAGATAAGCCACAGGGTTTTTATTCTGTTCTCCAGATCATAGAGGTATGGTAGAGTTTGAGGATATTAAGTTTGGGCTGTGGTCTGTGTGTTCAATATACTTGTACTCTTCTAAGTAAAAACTTTAAAATTGTAATTTCGTAGTTTGTACCTATTTCCATGCCTAGAGTTGTGACACATTCATTCTTTTTGATATTTCTTTCTCTTTTCTAGTCCTCTTCTTGTCAAACATGGAAGTGCTATACTTCATACAAAGTATTCAATAGAAAAATGGGCAAAATAATACAAAAACAGAATAGAAATCCTAGTGATCAATAAGCATTTTTAAAGGTGTTCGACCTGATGGTTCATCAAGGTCATGCTGATTAAAGTCACTAAAATATTTTATGTCCCAACAGTGATAAAAATGACAGAATCTGACATATCAAGACTTGATGATACTTTTATTACTATGGGAGACAAAAAAATCACTGAGCCTATAGAGAAAAAGGACTCTCATGTACTGTAGGACTTGGTAGAACCACTTTTGAAAGGAATTTGGCCTCTCAAATTCCTAAAATTACCGCCATAAATAGATGCTTTACCTCTCAACAATTCCATTTCAAGATTTCCCTCCTAGGAAGAACTTCTTCATAGCTTCACAAGAACACATTGAGGGATTTTACTGCAACATTGTTTGTTGTTTTCAAAATTGCAGACTGCCTGAGTCTCCATTAGCAGGAGGGCAGATAATGTCAATATACAGACAGTAGAAAAGTACTACAGAGTGGACAAATAGAGCTGTGTGCATTGATAATAATAGATTTCAAAGAATGCTAATTTGGGCTAGTGTCTGCCTCTAGGGGAGGGAGATTAGGGAACAGGATCGGGGTAGGATAGCTAGGAGGCTTCAGGTACTTCAGCAGTTGGTAAAACTAGGTGACGGATACCACGGCGTTCTCTCTACCAGGCAAACCAAAGTTTCTATCATGATAGAAATCTTTTATAACTGCACTGTCCAGTGAGGTAGCACTTGAAATATGGCTAGTATGGCTAAGGATTTGATTTTAATTTTATTAAACGCTAATTTAAATACCCACCTGTGACTGGTGCTATGATGTTCGACACTGGTGCAGAGCTTTTAATGTGTTAACATAGTGGTAACCAAAATATATATTTATTTTAAAAAGGAGATATTTTTAGCAATTCTGCTTCCCAGCAAACTCTCGCAGATGTACTAATGAAGTCACATAGAGGTTCTTTGCTTTCAAAATCTACGTTATTTCTGAACTTTGGTAGTTAAGGTCCAGATAGAGAATAGAGAGTGAGAAATCCTTGGTTTTGGGGTTTCCTACAGTGAGATTTGGGATAGAGTCAAGATGTATGTGGTAACATTGTTTTAAGTAGTAAAAATCAACCACCACAACAAAAAACCCCTAAATTCCCATGAGCAGAGCAATGGGTTTTTAAAGTGCAGCCTACTAGTGTAGTCCTCTACAGTGGCTGCATGAAAAGAAGTCGACTTGTATGAAGTGGTGATTTCAAATGATTTTGCTTGTGTGGCACCAGCATCCTCCAGCAGGAACTTAGCCCTCAGTCATCCTTCTCTGCTGTGTATCACCTGAGGGAGGGGCTTGAGGTGACAGCTCTTTACTAACTAGCATAGCAGTATTCCGTTGAAAATAACCAGCACCACCAGACTTTGGCATACCTGGCAAATATTCTCCTGCTATTCATATTGATGAGCTCTAAAAGCATACTGAGGAAAAAGAATGAAATGCGCTCAGATGCTGTGTGTGTTACTTTCCTAGAGCTGCTACAGCCGATAGCACTTGCTGGGCAACTCCAGACAGCAGGAGTGGACTGTGTTCTGGAACCTAAAGTCCACAGTCAAGGTGTCGGCAGGCCATGCTTGCTCTGAAGGCTCTGGGGGAAGGCCCTGTCTTGTTTCTTCTGAGCTCCTGATGGTTGCAGGCAGTCCTTGGTGCTCCTTGACTTGGGGTCACATCACTCCAGCCTCTGCGTTGTTGTCACACGGTGTACTCTCATACGGATGTCTGTTTTGTGCCTCTCTTTTTCTTCTTTGAAGGACTCCATTCATTGGATTTAGAGTCCACTTTAATCTAGTACAATCTCATCTTGATTACATTTGCAAAGACCATATAGTCGCATTTCACAGGTTTCGGATGACAAAAATTTGGGGGGGCACGATTCATCCTAATACAGTATGCATGGTAATGTTGATGTATATGAGAGAGCACACAAAGGAGTACTGGTTTGTGTTTTTATATATGTGTATTATATGCATAGGTGTATCCGTGTAGATGAAGTCACTGAAACAGACTGGAAGGATACATACTAAAAAGACAATGGCTATCCCTCTATGGGGGAGTGAAATGGTACATATCTTAAAAAATATGGGCTGGGCTCAGTGGCTCAGCCTGTAATCCTAGCACTTTGGGAGACCAGGACAAATGGGTTGCCTGAGGCCACGGATCTGAGACCAGCCCGGGCAATTTGGCAAGACCTCGTCTCTACAATAAATAAAAAATTAGCTGAGTGTGGCAGTGCGCACCTGTAGTTCCAGCTACTTGGAAGGCTGAGGCAGAAGGATTGCCGGAGCCCAGTGGGTCCACGCTGGAGTGGCTGTGAGTGTGCCACTGCTCTCCAGCCTGGGCAACAAAGTAAGACTCCAACTCAAAAAAACAAAAAAAATTAAGTTAACTGTAGATAATACCAGTTAATGTGAGTTGTGGGACTATGGTTGTTAACTATTCTCTGTACTTTCTTATTAATATTTAATTTTTAAAAGATATTACTCTGTCATATATAACAAATAGACTAGGTATAATCAACAGAAGCAAATCATATGGGTAAAAATGCTTAAGGAGAAAAGACCTAGAACTACAAACAATTCTTGGATACTTTTTGAGGAGGAAGACATTTTCAGATCCTCAAGGGGTTTCCTTCTGCATACTATGAGTTATTTTAGCATAAAGTGGTTGTATATACATACATGTGTGTATATATTATGATAAACAGGGTGGTAATGGTCTGTAGGTGTGAAGCCTGTGAACACTGAATGCAAGCGATGAGGAATTGTTTTTATAAGAACTAAATAAATATGTCAAGGACTACAACTAGGTTACCAAGAAAATTTTCTGCATTCTGCCTGTTAATTATGTATTGATGTCCCATGGGAAACTCTGTGAGCTCTATAATGGATTTTTATAATTTTTCTTAAAATGCTACCCAGAATTTCTAGACAATAATATATTTTTCACAGGAAGAAAAGACAAAACTTTGTGTAAATGCTAAATTGAATTTCTACTTTGCATAGTAACATTATAAGTTTACCCTACAGATACTATTTGTTGATTGTTAATTGAATAAGACTACTTTTGTTCAAAACACTTTCTCCATCTAGCTGTATAATTGACACACACAAGTGAATAATAAGGATTAATGACCTATTTTAAATAAGGATAGCTTATGATAATTTATTTCTAGACAAAGGAGCCGAGAGTGAAGGAACAATTTAATCAAATATTTATCCTTTTAAAAGACACCTGGCCAGGCGTGGTAGCTCACACCTATAATCCCAGCACTCTGGGAAACCGAGGTGAGAGGACTGCCTGAATCCAGGGGTTCGAAACCAGCCTGGGTGACTCAGTGAGACCTCTTCTCTACAATAAATCAAGAAAAATTAGCCGGACATGATGGCATGCACCTGTAGTACCACCTACTTGGAAGGCTGAGGAAGAAGGATCATCTGAGCCCAGCAGGTCGAGGCTGTGGTGGCCGCGAGTGTGCCACTGCGTTCCAGCCTGGGTGACAGAGTGAAACGCTGACTCAAAAAAAAAAAAAAAAAAGACAGAGACTCCTTCACTACTAAAGTTACCCAATAAGCGTCTTGTGTTAATATTTCCTTGGAGACTTACAGCCATGGTTCTCAAACATTTTGGTCTTCATATGTAAAAATTATTGAGGACACCAAAAAGCTATTTTATATGGGTTATATTTCTCTACATTTATCATACTAGAAACTAAAACTGGCATATTTTAAGAATATTTAATTAGGTCATTATAAAATAATAACCCATTACACATTAGCATCAATGACATTTTTTTATGAAATTTACTATTTTCCACACAAAAATAATTAGTGAGAATAATAGCATTGTTTAGTATTTTTGCAAATGTATTGCCTTAACAGAAGACAAGTAGATTCTCATGCCGCTTCCGTGTTCAGTTTGTTACGCTATCAAGACATGGCATGTAGTCTCTGGAGAACTCAGCATAAGAGAGAATGCCAGTGGGAAACAGTGTCATTAGTATTATCATGAAAATAGTTTTGACTTTGCGGATTCTCCAGAAATGTTTCAGGGACTTCTTTCTGTCCCAGGACCACATATCGAAAACTTCTGCCTTGGAGAATGTGTCAGAGGTGCTGAGCATATCATCCTTGTTAAAAATTCAACTGAGAAAATCACTGCTTTGACCTTTTTCAGTGACTGATATTTTTGTACATAGGTTATTTCTTCTACTTGATTAAGAACATTGTTAGTCATAAATAAATGGAAATGTTTACATTTTGACATCTTTTTACTTTTTTTTTTTGAGTTGGAGTCTCACTCTGTCACCCAGGCTGGAGTACAGTAGCATGCTTATGTCCACCACAGCCTCGACCTGCTGGGCTCAGGCGATCCTTCCGCCTCAGCCTTCCAAGTAGCTGGGACTACAGGCACATGCCACCATGTCCAGCTAATGTTTTTGGCTTATTTATTTATTTATTTATTTATTTAGGTTTATTGTAGAGACAAGGTCTCATCATGTTGCCCAGGCTGGTCTAGAACCCTGGGCTCAGGCAGTCTTCTTGCCTCCACCTTCCAAAGTGCTGGGATGACAGGCAAGAGCCACTGCACCCTGTGACTTTTTTTTACTTTTTAGTTCACAAACAGTATCACTGTCATGCAGGGTGTGTTTGTTCCGCACCAGCCTCCGAGGGGAGGAGCAGAGCAGTGCCAGGAGGGCTCGTGTGATAGGGATTTTGGGGGACATGGGCCTGCCGGAGAGTTGAACCAAGGAAGGATGTGTGTCCTTCAGATACAGATACAGAGGTTAGACGTGGCTGGCATTCCTTTACTTTCTTAATCTTTGTATCTGTTTCTGTACCCCCACCTCATTCCTAAGAGTGTTTGGAATTTTTCTGGTCAGACTTGCTTGAGAGTGATCTGTGTTATTGCTCTTTTAGAAGAACCAAGGAGCCGCTGTACCATCCCGGTCTCGTTGTGTCTCCGGGTTTCATGGATGGCCGTTGTGCTTGCTGCTGTCGGTGGGCCATGATCCCGCTCTCCTGAGTCCATGCGTGCTGCCAGTTTCCTTCCCACAAATGGTGCATAGAAGGGTCATGCCAAGTTTGGGAAACCCAAGGCCTTATTTTCCATATACGTTTGTGGTAGTTTTTCTAGGTGTGGAATTCTAGAATCATAATCTCTTCCTCAAAAATCTTTAGACAGTGTCCTGCCCTTTGGATATAGCGTTTCCAGGATGAGAACTCCAGCGTTGGCCTACTTCTTCTAACCTGATGGCCACATGTTTCTTCCATCTGGAAGCCAGTAGAATTTATTTCATATACTGTAAATTCATAAATCTTACCTGAGTGGCTTGATTTTTTTTCTTTTTTGAGTATTTTTGCTTGGAATGTTGAATTTTTTTCCCTTCCAAAGTAATTTCGCATATTCCTGATTTTTCTGTTTTTCCTCTCTCTGCTCCTTCTGGAACTTTTAAGTGGATATTAGCTCTCCACTTTTCTCGTACAGTTTCTGTAGAGGACGTCTTGATTTGGTCTTTTGAATCATAGATTTAATTTTCCATAGTGCTCATTCTGCTAATTCTGTCTTTTAAAACTTAGTCATCATATTTTTACTCTTCAGCAGCTTTTCTTTAACCTGTGACTTTCCCTATTCATAGCAACCTGTTCTTATTTTATGGATGCAATAGTCTGTCAAATCTCACCAAATATGCTAATTAGAATTTTTTTTTTCTTCAAGTTGAAGTCTCGCCCAGGCTGGAATGCAATGACGCACTCACTAGTGTCAACCTGCTGGGCTCTGGCGATCCTTCCACCTCAGCCTTTCACACAGCCGGAACTATGGATGCACGTTACCATGCCCGGCTAGTTTTTGATTTATTGTAGAGAAATGATCTCGCCAAGTTGCCCGGGCTGGTCTCAAACCTGCGGACTCAGGCAATCCACTCACCTTGACCTCCCAAAGTGCTAGCGTGGCTAATTAGGATTTTTAAACAAAATTTCCAGCTTCCTTAATCATCTTTGTTTAGCTGGAGGTCTGTTTGCTCTGCCTATTCAGTTTCACAATGTGTTATTTACTTGTTTAATTGGTAAACTTTTTACTAGGAACACTGTGAAACTTAAGTATCATTGGAGACAAGTAGCATGGCTTCTTGTGTTCCCATCATCAACACTCTGATGTTCTTACTTCATCTGCCCAGTGCACCTGACTCACTGCCTTTTACATTTGGGCTGTAGTTTTGTATTGATAAAAAGAAACCGTATACAACATACCTATAATTTCATTTGTAAATATTTTAGTATGTTGCTTTAGTTAAGTGTGGACTTTTAAAAATATAACTGTAATACCATCAGCACATTCAACAAAACCAAGAATAATTTAATCCCTCCTAACACCCAGTTCATTTTCTTTTCTCTTAAATGTCTTTTTAGAGTTGATTTGTTTGAACCAGATTTCAGAGTCTGCTTGTTGCATTTAGTTCTTAATACTCGTAAATCTGTAGTTGCCTCTTACCCCCTCGCCTTATGACACCACTTACTTGCTTAGTAGAATTTCCTGCCTTTGTCTTTGGCTGATTATATCATCATAGTAGTTATTTAACATGTTCTGCCCTCTGTATTTCAGATACACTGGTAATTAGAAGAGAGTCTTGTTAGTTTCAACATCTCTCCGGCTGTTGAACTTGATCACTTTTGGGTAGTTTTTGTTGTCTACTTATCATTATGAACACATAGTCTAGACTCATTTGTTTTGGAAGGTGGTGGGACCCCTTTGTCAGCTGTGAATGGGGGTGGGGTCTGCTCTCTTCTGTGGATGAGGACTTCTTAGTGGAGAGGGCAAAATTCACCCAGAAGCCTCTTCCTTTTCCATGCATAGGTAGGGAAGCCTATTGCATGTTCACACTCCTCGAGGCAAGGATGCAGGAGTAAAGAAACCTCAGTGGAAGAGAACATTTTGTTTTGTTTTGTTTTACATTTTACCACCCTCGTGGTGGCAGCCCAGATTTGGCTGCAGTACTGCCCAGTTTTTGTGTTTCTGCCTTTTTTTCTTTCTCTCTGATACCTGTGTTATACATCTACTGTGGAAATGTCTCTGTTTAACGTAGAAAACAGTTCTTGCTTACTTAGGGCTGGGGTGTGGCTACATCAGAGCATGAGCATCTCCTGTTGAAGATTGGCTGGCTCACACTCTTGGCCTCTCTGTGCAGAGCTGTGGCTTGGCAGAAACTATGGATGTGGGTAATTCCTTTTTCCTCAAAGCAGTCATTTTACTTAATCTTTTCTTCCCCATTACAGATATTAAAAAATATTACTTGGTATTCAGAACGGGTTTTAACTGAAATTTCCTTGGGGAGTCTCCTGATATTGGTTGTAATAAGAACCATTCAGTACAACATGACAAGGACGAGAGTAAGTATTCCACAGTTATTTTTCTCTTTGGGTACAGTACTATTAAGACTTTAAAGCAATCCAGAATTTTAGGGTGCTAAAATTCTTATGAAATACGATGTAAAAATACAGATCAGTGCATAGTCACTGTATGGGATGACCCTAATACAATGTCTGATCTTGATATGTAATGGGTTGTGTGATGGAAGATATTTGACCTGAAATGAAAAATGAGCAGTGCAGGCCACTTAGGTGACAGTATTGTGTGTCTTTTCTGTACTGATAACACAGACATGAGTGCAAAAAAAAAAGAATCCAAATGGGAAGGAAAAGTAGAAGAGAAAAAAAATACTTCAACAAGTAAGGGAAGAAATTCTACTGGTTTCCCTTCATAGTACCTGGGAGCAGATTTTCATTCTGGTTGATAGAATCATCCAGAATTCATAGCTAGAGAAGCAGTCATGCTTACTGAACTGTTTTCCGTTATCTCCCTCGGTGGGACTCGTGTAGTTATATGTCTCTGTTTTTAATCTGAAACCCTAGGAGCCAGGTGTGTTTTAGAATGGAGAATTTTTTGAATTGTGGTTTATATACTATACTCTGTGTAACCATCATGGTCTGAAACAATACACGCTAATTAAGCATTACTATTTCTGCAGCACAGTATTTCAGTATCCTCCATGGTCGGAACAGTGAAGACCACCAGCAGCATCATAATTTTTTTTTTTAATTTTTGAGTTGGCGTCTCATCCTGTCGCCCAGACTAGAGTGCAGTGGCCACTCCCAGCCACCGCAGTCTCGACTGCTGGGCTCTGGCGATCCTTCCACCTCAGCCTTCCAAGTAGCCGGAATTACAGGCGCGCACTGCCATGCCCGGCTGATTTTTTTTTTTTTTATTGTAGAGATGAGGTCTCCCCAAGTTGCCCAGGTGGGTCTCGAACCCGCGGGCTCAGGCAATCCACTCACCTCAGCCTCCCAAGGCACGGGATTACAGGCTGAGCCACCGAGCCCGGCTCATAATTTTTTGAGTTGCTCCCAAATGAGTTGTGAAAAGTCTTTGAATTTTCAGTTCTTGATGGATTTAAAAATTAGAAAAGAGGGATCATAGAGCTGACCTTTCTAAAATCAGCGACAACTGAGTTTACATTTGCTTCTAGTTGACCTTGGTTAAAGCCTAGAAAAAAACTGATGTGTGTCTAACGCTTGTTTTCTAACAGGACAAGTACCTTCACACAAATTGTTTGGCAGCCTTAGCAAACATGTCGGCACAGTTTCGTTCTCTCCACCAGTATGCTGCCCAGAGGATCATAAGGTAAGCATGAACTTTAAGAGAAATTCCAACTTTTGCCTCTGGCTGACCTATTCAAAAGGATCCTATTGTGGTTCCTTTTTAAATGTTATCTGTGAAGAATATCAAGTTGTCCTACTTAATTTTTATCATCTTCTTTGGTTGAAAATATCTTGTTCTGTTTTGTTTTCTAACCCTACTTTTTAATCAAAGTTTATTATATTTACTTTCAATCTTTTTATAAAATGTAGTTTTGAGTGTTGTGTCGTTAGCTCTTAACAGAGGAGCAGGTATATTTCTTAGTAATGGAAACTAAGTCTTAATGTATGTATTTAATGAGTATTTTATAGAGCATCACACTGCACTTGAGGATTCATCTGTGTTTGTTTCAGAGAATTATTTTCATAGCAGTTTACCCTTGTATTAGTTTCCTACTGCTGCCACAACAAATTACTACAAATGAGTGGCTGAAAATAACACACATCGATCATCTTACAGTTCTATAAGCTGGAAATCCAGCGTGGGTCTCACTAAGTGAAAGTCAAGGTGTCAGCAGGGCTGCATCTCTCTCTGGGGGGTGCAGAGGAGAGTCTGTTTCCTGGCCTGGTTCTAGCTGTTGGGGGATGCCTGCATTCCTTGGTTCCTGGCTCCTCCCTCCGTTTCAAAGCCAGCAACAGGAGGTTGTTAGGGCTTCTGCGTCTCATCACAAGAACCTCCCCTTGTGGTCTCTTTCCCATTTCTAGGACCCTGTGATTTCCTAGGTCCTGCTCCATCCAGGGTAACCTCCCCATCTCAAGGTTCGAATCACACCTGCTAAGCCCCTCTGGTCACTTGAGGAACATAGTCATGAGTTCAAGGATTTAGGACGTGATATTTTTGGGGGAACCGTTATTCTGTCTACCAGAAACCCTGGTCTTCTCCCGACCCTTTGCCAATGACATGGTCTTTAAAGGCAGGAAAACTAATTAATCAGAATGAGTATCATTTGCAGGGATTTTTAACACAGAGGGCTACTTTTTTGTCCTGCAGTAGATACTCAGTATTGTCCAAGTAGCTCTCAAGTAGCACATTTGTTAAGTCAGTGAGGTCATATCGTTTCCTTTCATTCTTGCTTTTACGGCAGTGTGGTTTTGACCATTGGTTTTCATTTCCCAGTTATTGGTGGTGATCAAAACTGCGTATCACCTGTATCACCTTAAAGCTCTGATCTAACGTTTTGCTCGTTGGTTTGGCATTTATTGACCTGGGCTCCTTCTCAATGGTCACTCAAAATTAACTTACATGTTCATTGTTTATTTTTCTTCAGAATTTAGTAGAGGATATTTTGCATTGACTCACTAATTTATGTCTGGTCTTAATACATTCTGTTGGGTTGTTTTTCGGGTTTGTACTTGAGAAATTGTCTTAAGATAGTCTTTGAACTAACATGAATGTCATGATTTAAAGTAAACATAGCAGTCTCTTCCCATCTTAGAGTCTTCCAGGTTTTCCAAAGAACCTTTAGTTTCCAAAAGTTAATTTCTTTTCATTGTGCTTTATTTTAGCATGACTGATTTAATGGTTTCTGAGCTGCTTTGTAGTGTTTTTCTATTAGAGTTTTATAATGGCTTCATGAAGATTTCATTATAAGATTAATTTTCCTCAGCTGGTGAATGAACATTTAGTCTATCCAGTATGACAATGTCAAATTAACTGGTTCAGAATTGAAGTTCTGATAAAACGCATTAAGTAAGATTAAATAAAAATTTTCTGGCTGGGCTCAGTGGCTCAGCCTATAATCCCAGCACTTTGGGAGGCCGAGGGAAGTAGATTGCCTGAACCCGCAGGTTTGAGACCAGACCAGGCAACTTGGTGAGACCTCGTCTCTACGATAAATAAAAGATTAGTCAGGCACAGTAGTGTATGCCTGTAGTTCCGGCTCCTTGGAAGGCTGAGGCAGAGGGATCACCAGAGCCCAACAGGTCGACACTGGGGTGGCTGTGAATGTGCCTCTGCACTCCAGCCTGGGTGCCAGAGTGAGACTCCAACTCAAAAAAAAAAAAAATGTTCTAGATGTAGGAATTGGGAAACATGCAAATAGAGCACTGTGCCCGTTTAAAAAAAAAAAAAATCTCTGATGACAAAAGTAGATAACCAATCATATTTGAAAAAATAAACAATTTAGATTTGTGATATGGGAATATTTAGATTAAGTTTATCATCAATAGTGAGTAGTACTTTACATCACGAAAACTGGTTTTTATTTAGCATTATATGAATGAGGAACTGTGTTAAGCAATGCAAGAAATACCAAAATAAATAATAAAGATTCCTGTCCTCAAGCACCTTCCAATTTAGTAGCAGGGATAAGGCAAGAACCCACCCTGGAAAATAAGATACAAGTAGAATGTGGTAAGTATTATAATGAAAGAAAGCTTTCTGTGGTGGGATCAGTTGCTGGTTCTGAGAATGGTGAGCTCCCCTCTCGTTGGAACATCCAGCCAGGTGACCAGGAGGGTGGCGGTAGAGACTGGTCTGGCAGGCAAGGTGTCAGCCACGGCAAAATAAAGCAGAGCAAGAAGGGAGTGTGGTGAGAGGGCACGGTTCACATGTACAGCATAACCAGTCCCATGTGATGGGCATGCTGTGGCCGGTGTGGCGATTTCAGGTGAGGCGCCAGAAGGAACCCTCCAGGGTCTACACGGAGGGACTTTGTGTCAGGCATGCGCAGTTAGGGTGTTGGAGGTACAGAAAGAGGGAAGGTTCAGTCTTCAATAGCAGCAGAAGAGAAGCTGTCAATATGTGAGTTGTGAGTGGAAGTTAAAGAGGAAAATTGAAGGTGGAGTTCTAGAGCCGTCTGTTTCAGCAGGCAAAGTTACGTCTGTTGTGCAGGTCTGAGGGGCGTGCAGGTCTCACATGTTCCTACATGCTGCAAAGCTTCTTGGCTAAAGACTATGTTTGAGCAGCCAGTGTAGACCAGAGCATCATGTCATCCAGAGGAGCTTGGTGGAAATGCAGAGTGTAGGCGCCACTGCAAACCTACTGGATCGATCTTCTTAACAAGGTCCCCAAGTGATTTTTATGCACATTAAAGTTTGGAAACACTTTGATTTTTGGCTGGGAAATCATGATTCCCTTCTAACACTTGTCTTGAGTTTGTGTACTTGGAGGGAACTCATCTTCTACCTAGTGTCTGTGTTTAGGATGGAGAATTGTAAAGTATGATAAGGAGGGCCTAACAAACATTTACAGTGTTTAAGGCTCACCTGAAGCTCTGGGAACTCCTTCGAGTGAAGAGTCATCAGTTTCCATGTGCATGTTTCCTAAATCCTCTTTTAGGAAGAGACTACATGACTTCTTATCTGTCAGCTGCAAAACACAGAAGAGCCAATATTTCATGTGCCATCCACAAAATGCAAAACAGACTGCATACATGTTACATTGCTAAGAAAGGATGTGAATAAAAAGTTTTTAAAAACTTTCCTAGCTGAAAGAAATGATTTCTTATGTTACTTAGGTTGCTGTTCATATTAAGGACAATGTGTCTTCCACAAACTCTTGGAGTCCTAGAGGAATCATGAATAAATATGGTGTGAGTTTTGCTTGACTTTGTGAAGTCTTCTGACTGTGCTGTAGGCGGGACCACATGGGATTGGGAGGTGATCGATTAGATGCCAAAGCCTTGTTCATGAGGCACGGACTTGCCTGGGCCAGAGTCCCCTGCTCACCCATGCCTGACAACCTCCCTCAGGCCACTCGTCCCTCCTGCTGCCTCTTTCTCTGGCTTCTCTCCACTTACACAGATTGCTTCTCTAGCACCTCACTCTTTCTACATTTTCCCTAGGAGATCGCATTTGTGCCTGTGACTTCACCTGCTGTCGTTCTGTGTATCGAGAAACTTTCTCATTGACTGTCCTAGAAGGGAGGGTGAGAGGATGGGCCCTGGGGCCAGATGGCTGAGCTTGGGGTCTCAACTTTAGACTTCCCAGCTGCAGAATCGTGGGGCTGTCGCTGGACTCCAGCAGCAGGTCCCCTCATGAGGTGGGGGTGGCAGCTGCTGAGTCAGAGGTTGTAGAGGGGATCGGGTGAGTGGGCGTACGCCAAGGACCTGGCAAACAGCGTGTGCTGTGAGAGTGCTGGCTCGCCAAGCATCAGGGGCTCCCACCTGGACCCCTCACATGACTGCACACCCTCGTTAGGGTTAAGGTGGCTCTTCTGCAGACCTGCTCTTCCTTTGGCATTCCCTGTCCTGGGCGATAGCCCCCACCACAGCCACCTAAGTAGACAAGACAGTTCTGCCACATGTCTGTCCTCCAGTGCTGTGTCTTGTTGACCTGATTGGTCACTCTCTGTCTCTGGTCTTGGTCCACGTGCTCACGGTCTTCACTCATTTATGTCAGAGGCCCGACTAACCTCCCTGCCTCCCTGTTCGCCACTCAGCACAAAGTGTCCATCTGCAGCTGATCTCACTGCTTCCCTTGTCAAATTATTGAGTGACTTCCCATTGCCAGCAGGCTGAAAATCCAACCCGTGTTCTCCTTGGGGCATGGTTTGTTCCCCAGGGGACATTTGACAATATGTGGAGTTGGTTTTGTTGGTTGCCACATTGAAGAAGGTTGCTCCTGGCATCCGGTGGGGAGAGAACAGAGATGTTACTGAACCTCCTGTAACACACAGGACAGCCTCTGCTGCAGAGAATTATCCAGCCCAGAATGTCAGCTGTGAGAAGGCTGGGTCCCTGCCCAAGGGTGACATGTCTGGGCCCTGCCCTGTGCTCTGAATCTCCTATCACTCCTTGATGCTGCTCTAGCCTTACCGAATCCTACAAGCCCTGCTCCTTCATGTCTCCACAACTGAGTCTGGATGAATGTGTCTGGAAGTGGTGGCTGTTGATGAGTCACCTCTTATTCTCTGCAAGTCTTTCAACCAGCTTCCCACTCCTCTATCAGTTCCATCGGTAGGACTTCTTCAGCGGCCGGGCCTCTCCACCTCAGCTCCTGGCCCTTTCTTTGGACTCAGCTGCTGCTAACACAGTTGCTTCCTGCCCCCACTTCTCCGATGGTGCAGAGAGAGACACAGCTGACCTGTCCACCTTTCTGGCGGTACCCTTGGGTTGCTGTCCGTTTCTGGCCAGCAGCTGGTGCCCAGGCTGGAGCAAAAAGGAAAGGCCGGGGAAAGGAGACAGCTACTTTTTAGAAAATCTGACTGTGGTTACCTGGCTTCTCTCAGAAGTTACTGTGGAAAGATAAAGCTCAAGAGTTTTGCCCTGTCCAGGGCGCTGGCCTGGCCTGAAGGTGCAAGTCTTGCTGCTTAGGCAGAGTGGAAACAATTGGCGATACGAGACTCATTTTATGTTTCTTTGTGTTACTTTACAGAGAGCAGCTCTTAGTAGGCACACAATAGACTTTTAATAAATACCTAAAGAGTGAGTCTTAGAAGATGGCTGGCACCTGGGATTTTAAGTGTGTTCTGGCATCTACCGTTCTGAGACATCACAAGTGTTGCTTGAGTGCCTGACTGCATTTTCCAGAAAGCTGCTGTTCCCCAAGCTAGTGAGGGTGACGATCTGGTGTCCGGACGCTGCTATAGACAATGCAGGACATCGCCGAAAGGCTTCTGAGTTTTCAAACCTCTTGAGATTAAGTTAATAGGAAATGTAGATTTGTTTTTAATTAAAGCCACTTACTTGATTAGAGTAATATGGTTATTTGTGGTAACATCGGCTCATACAGTGTAAGAGTATTAGTGCTCTGAAACTTGTGGTTGGTGCTTTCCCCTGTTCTCACAGTCAGCCCCAGCCGCACCACACACGCTTGGGGTTCTGGCCGCACTTGCAGCCGCCCAGCGTCCGTGTCTCCAGCGGGCGCTTCACGTGAGCTGCCGCCTCCTGCTCTGCACACCGGTGAGGCATGTGGGGGTCCTCCGGCGTGCTTTGGAAGACCCCGACACACAAGTTTGCGATTTCACTCTGCAGTTAGCTCCTCTGTTGTGGACGAATGCCGACCTTTCAGGCCATAGAGTCAAAGACAGATGATTTGTTTTTCGTAATACTCTGGTGTTATGAAACTCTCCCCCTCGGGCTTCCTGGTTCTGTTTCTATTGAATCAAGTTTTACTGAGTTGATTTTTTTGTGAGCCAAATGACACATTGAATGGAAACCTAATAGAAAATATTAATAAACAAATTGGCCTGTTTGTGGTTGGGAGAATTTATACTACACACATAAGCTCATTCAAATAGGTATACATTAAGGGCAACACGCTGCCGGATATGATATTTTAGGAACATTCTTACTTTTTAAACAAGGTCCATTGAATGATAAATATGTGCCTTCAGTGCTACCACTTGTCTCTGTTTTGTTCCTTGTGAGGCTAGTGAGAGTCGGGCATCTTCAGACAGCTGAAGCTATGGGTCCCACACAGCTGCGTGGTGGCTGTCCAGGTTGTCCCTTGCCCACTCCGAGAATGGGCAAGCATTCCCTGTGACAGCGATTCTCCCATGGGACCATGCATCCACCCCTGGGAGTCATCTGAGGCAAGGTTCCCTGTGGCCCCAGGGAGCTGAGCTTTTGCTGCTGGCCACCCTCATCCCAGCTGCTTCCAGCGCAGCTCAGTACCTAAGTCCTAGTGGCAAGGACAGTGAGAGCTTCTTAGCTTGTTGACCTGTTTGAGACAGACACAGATGTGTTCAGGTGCTACGATGCATGGTGTGTGAAATCTTCCTGGAAAAGAGGACAAGGCCTATGTTTCTTTTAACCTGAGACTCAAGCATTTTTCTTATATCTTATCCTTGATATCAAATTTTATTTTAAATTCAGTAAATACGTATTGAACTTCTATTGTGTGCCAATTGCTGCCTAAGTCCTCTTTGAGATTTCTTGAATTTTTATTTCAAACCAACATCATTTGTGGTACCTAGAAACTAGGTGTTAGTTACAGTTGGTTTAGTTTTGAAAAACTAACTCAATTTCAGCCTCATATTACTACCAGGTATCATTGTAGTTAGGAGATTGTTTCTTTAAAGAAGGAGTTACTGAAATTGAGAGCTATAATGAATAACTTGGTTCTGTTTCTAACATCTTGTTATTTAACTTGCTGCTTGTCTCTACAATAGACATGATACCTGCTTCACGTGCGTGTTGTAAGGGTTAACAATGGCTTGTAAAGTCATTTTTTGCATCTCTGTTTTCTCTATTATAAGATTAAAACATTTTTGAAATTCTTTGATTCTAAAAATAAGTCTGGGTAGTATCTCTACAGAATAACTTTTTGGACTCTGTTAATATTCCTGGATTTTCATTCCCTGCCCAATGGCTAATCAAATTATCTGTATTTCCCAATAGTTTTCTAAAGAAAGAAAATGAAGATCTCTTTGAAGACAGAGGTTTTTTAATAAAAATGTGTTTTATTTTAGATTGGTGGGAGATTTGAGCAATGGCTTGCAGTATAAATACTTCTCTGAAATGTATATGCTTTCATTTTTTAAAAGATAGAATTAATTCACTCTTGCCCAGTGCCTCGGCAATATAGAGGTTCCAGTTTCTCCATTCCTCTGGTCTTTGCAGATCCTTGTTTGATCTCCACATAGCAGTAGCCAAGAAAGGAAGGAAGAATGTTTGCCTTAAAAACCTGGCTTCCTGTGTTTCCTACAGCCAGTGGTACTTTGAAGGCAGCTAAATTTTTCAGGGAAATCTGGCATGGTTTACTTTTTTAGTTTAGTCCTTTCTTAAGAAGTTACGCTGAGAATGTTTAGACAGCTCCCAGTTGAAAATCAATAAGTTTCCAATAGAAAATGTATAAATATTTAGAGAATTGCTAGTATTATATGACAGGGTATCTTGGCAGACTTGATGGGACATATGACAACTTCCTAATTGGTTTAATTTCAGTTTAGACTGCTGGCACATTCAACATGCCAGCTTTAAAGAAGCATGTCATGCTTTCATCAGAGATTTGATTTCTTAGAAGTAAAGACCTTTGTGGAAAAAATTGCCACCTGGCCAATTGAACATTAAGATAACTCCCAGAGAGCTTTCCTGACCAACGCCGTCACATTGTTAAGGCCCCTGGGTGGTGGGGAGTGTGGTGCATACTGTGTCCTCCCAGCTGTGCACTGTGAAACCTCCTTCCTGTCCCCCCTGGTAGAAATCTAAGGCTTCTATCCTCCTTTCAAGTGAACAAGGTAGCCTGCCACAGTTCTGTGGATCCTGGCAGGAGAGTCAAGACTTCGAGTCAAGATAAAGGAGCATAGGAGGAACCAGAACGTGACATTCTTGTGTGGGTCCCATGCCTCCCTAGCAGTATGACAAGACCAGGTGACGCCTGCAGCTGCAGAGGGCTGAGGTGCAGGGGAGGCGCCTGAGTTGGGCAACCCCGTCTTCCACAATGGGCCTCAGCAGACCTGCCCAGCCTTGACTTTGGAAGCAGACATCTTTAGCATACTGATAGTAAACAAACTGTTCTCTTCTGTAGAGGGAGACGCTGTCTCCATCGTCCGTGCTGTTCACTCTGCATGCATCGTGCAGAGCACGGGCAGCCAGTTCAGGACCTCTGCCTCTGAGCTGCACATTTCTTTTTTTTTTTTGAGTTGGGGTCTCACTCCGTTGCCCAGGCTGGAGTGCAGTGGCACACTCACGGCCACCCGAGCATCAACCTGCTGGGCTCAGGTGATCCTTCCACCTCAGCCTTCCAAGTAGCCAGAACTATAGGTGCACGCTACCATGCCCGGCTAATTTTGTTGTTGTTGTTGTGTACTATAGAGAGGAGGTCTTGTCAAGTCACCCAGGCTGTTCTTGAACCCTTGGTCTCAGGCAATCCCCTCACCTCAGCCTCCCAAAGTGCTGGGATTATAGGCTTGAGCCACTGCACCCAGCCTGTGGTACGTTTCTAATGCAACTAGAAACCCGTCACCATCTCCTTCAGGGAACTCATTGACATGGCTCTAGGTCACCTCTCAGTTGCTGGTACTTTGTATTTACATATCGTAGAAGAAGTGAAGAACTGTATGGCCTCACGCATCTCTGCCTCATGCACCTCATCACAAACTGCCAGCTCAGGAGTCGATGCCATGGACGCAGCCCTTACAGGCTTGCTTCCAGGTGGCTCTGACAAAACCAGAATATTTTTGGTTCGAAAACAAATAATAAAGTCATAGCTTTAGAAGGACCTTTAATGATCATTTAAGACAAGTTTTACATATGGAAACACTGAAATCTAGAGTTAGGATGTGCCTACAGCAAGTGGACACTATTGTAGAAACAGACATAGAAATCAAGTTGTCCAGCTTCTAGCTTAGTATTTTTCCCAGAACAAAAGAGAGAAAAGAGGCACATTTAGTTGATATGTTATAACATGCTAAAGTTAGATAACAGAAGTAAAGTGATTTAATAAAGCATTTTTCCTTCTCAATGCATTGTGCATGTTTTATGAACTTTGTAGGAAGTATATTTTCCAAAACAAATAAACAAGCATTAACAGGAGAAATGGGAGCTAGCAGGAGGGTCAGGGTATTCACAATGACTCGCATGCCCAGTGCCAATCCATAAGGAATCAGAGGTGCCAGAGACAGCACAAGCAAGGGAAGAGAGAATGAGAGGATGCTTGGGAAGAGGTGGCTCAGAGAGGCAGGTGGGTGTTCTCTGCCACAGACATTACGAATTTTCTGGGCATTTAACGTTGGTTCATCTGTTCATGGCCCCCAGTTTCATCCGTTATGAAATGGGCATGTTTTCCTAGAGTCAATGTGATGACTAGATGGATCAGTATATGTGGACTGCTTAGAACAGTGCCTGCTGAATAGCTTGCACCCAGGACTTATCATAGGAAGCAAGCACTTCCTGTTAGAAGACATACGGCACCACGTCTTGTCCATGATGGCCCAGTGGGTATTTGAATGAATGATGAAATTCTGATAGTCTCATTGGGCTATAATGAGTGGTTAAAATGTACTGGCTGTAGATAGGAGGAACCAACATGCTAGATAGACTTTTTTTCCTGCTACGTGCTGCATATTGGGCCCTATACAACATGTTATTTGTGTTATCCATTGATATGGGTATTATTTTTTCCATTTTATTATTATTATTCTTTAGAGACTGTCTTGCTCTGCTGTCCAGGCTGGAGTCCAGTGGCATGATCCTAGCTCACTGCAGCCTCGAACTCTTGGCTAAAGTGATCCTCTCACCTCAGCCTCCTAAGTAACTGGGACTACAGTATGATACCACGCCAATCTAATTTTTTGATTTTCTTGTAGAGATGGGGGTCTTACTCTGTTGTCCAGGTTGGTCTTGTACTCCTGGGCTTAAGCAGTCTTCCCACTTGCTGAGTAGTTGGGCCTACACGCTTGTGCCACTATGCCTGGCCTATTATTTCTATTTTATAATGAAGAAACTAAATCTCAGAGAAATAACTTATCTAAGGAAAGTGACAACATGGGAATACTTCTGTGCGCCATCCACAATTCTGCACTGCCTTCCATGCCAAGGACTCATAAGTGAAGTTTTGCATTTAAAACAAGTAATTTCTGTAAAAGGCTGTTTAATAAAATACCGTGCTGTAGGTCACATGTTGTCCACCTTTCTTAGCATGTGATCCTCTTATTGACATGTTTTTAAAACTCATTGGGTAAGTTTAGTAGTTGCTGACTGAGAAGGGTCGAGCGTGCACAGTGGGGTCCTAGCTACCGTGTGTTCCTCTAGCAGCCTTTCTCAGTTGGGGTTCCATGGGGCAGTCACATCCTAGGAGGGGGAGATGAGGGAGGAGCGTCACATACAGTAGAGGCCTTTCTACGCAGGAGGAGGGAAGCTAGTAGATGGCAGAACTTCTGCCTTCTTGGAAGCCCTAGTTTAGAGGGCCTGAGTTTGAGGAAAATTACTGCGGGAGCCCAGCGTGACACTCCTGTTAATGACTTTTTAAAAAATCTAAAATATACCTGTTTTCTTCACTAGTCAAACATGAAGATCATATTGAAGCTTGAGAACATTTGTATATTCTTTATTTAATAAACTTTCATGGATCCATTCGTTCTGGAAATTCAGAAGTACAACAACTCTGTCGTGTCAACATAATGATGGGGACTCAGCACATAAGCTAATCAGAGACTTTCATGTCTTTATAAACGTCCCATTTGGAATTGTTCAATGTTAAATAAATTGCCGGGATGCTAAGTACACCCGTTGAGAAACTAAAGCAGCTGGTTCTAATAATGTTTTCTTTGTAGAGTACTTTATAACACGAGTGTGATTTCAAAAACAAGAGTAAGTATTTAGGGGCCATGTAATCACTTCTCAGAGATTTTCTGTATGACTGCCGTGTGTCAGACATCTCAGCACTCAAGATTCCCGCGTACCCCAGGCACTGCCTCAGGGAGCCTTCATCCCACAGGTGACTGTGCTGCTCTGGTGGAAGGTGGCACACGAGAAGGCAGCCAGTCACCTGCGTGGCCCTGACACCTCCCACTGACATGATGCTTGGTTTACGTGCTGAGGTGAGCAGTGACCCTCTCTTAAATTGGCATGAGGGGGCCACTCTTTTCTCCGTCTGTGAGCTTCCTTGAGGTATGATTTGACTTTTATGGCTATAAAGCTAGCCTTTTAGACACCCGGGGAAAAACTCACAAGTGTTGCTTCATCTAACCTGATTCCACAGGTGGCAAGAGTAAGTAGAATGTGTGTTAAAATAAAAACGTTGCTTCTGTGCCAGGCTGATGTTCATCCTATTTTAATTTGTTTTTGTACTCAGGAAACTTTATTTTTCAGTTTGTCTTATTGTTGTCATATGATTGAAATACTCAAATTACTTTAAAATTTAGTTTGACAGTGTCTGATTTGATCAGCAGTTCCCTACTAGAGTGGAATGTGATGAGGATGAGTGCAGCATGACTCCAGGCAGCCCCCATGACTCCCTAGGAACAGAGGTTCTGGGGTGAATGGTGGGGATGAGTGCATCGTGACTCCAGGCAGCTCCCCTGACTACCTGGTATGCATGCTGGGTTTCTCCTCGCTCTCAGCATCAGCGTCCCCAAGCCAAGCAATCACAGAGCTGCCTTTGGGGCAGTTAGGTCCTATGTCCCCATTTACTTAGGTTATATCTCAAAGGTTTTTTTTTCCCCCTTCTCACTCATTGTTAATTGGCTCCTAGGATTTATTCCTGTCTGTTTTCGTTCCTGAGTCTCAGTGTACATACAGTGATGTCTTCTTTCCACATACTGGTTTTCTTATAATAGGGTGTATTTGATCAGGTTGGAACAGTTCTGAAATACCAATAACATGACTGAAAATGGGATGTATATATGTATTATGTATATTTTTTCCTTTATATATAATGAGTGTCTCACAGACCACCTTCACATACAGGGAGAATTTGAAGTCCTTTTACATTGGTTTTAAAGGAAGATTTTAATTTTTACATTATCCAAAGGGACATGTGGATTGTGAGTATAACATTCCCAAACAACAAAAACAAAATAAAACCTAAAACTGATTATGATATGCTTTATACAAATCTTGTATTCCTTATGTTTCTAGAAATCAAATGTCTCATGTTAAAAACGAAGACTGCATTACTTTAAACAAGTTTTGTTTGTAGAGCTCTGTGATGCCTTAGGAATAGAAAGAAGGGTGTAAACATTTTTTAGTGTTATGTTTTTACATTGCACTTAAGAAACAAAGTGGAGATGTGACAAGTGAAGTATTCAAGGCATTTTTTTCAAGCCATCGTATTTCTTTTTTTTGTTTAGCTATATGTATGTTTACTTGAAATTGTACTTTTCTTTCCCACCATACCATGTGCACTTGCTCTGCTGATTGGCCTTATTGTATCCCCTTAATGGCATAAGTCATTACTTATCCTGAGTGGTCTAGACATCGGTGGCAATGTAATCTTATGCCATTTTTAAAAAGACTTTCTTAAAATGGGGCCATAGACTAAATGGGACCATTGAGGTGTCACACAATGTCTGTATTGCAACTGAAACAGTGAAAATAGATGTTATTAAAGTCTGCTATTATCATTACATCTGTTTTTTTAAAAAATTGTTCACAACTTGAAGTAGTATTTTGTGTTAGCCTCTGTTATCCTGTAGCTGTTGATAATGACACTGTGATGTGTTGAGAGGATGTCATCAAGTGTGTTAGATTTAGGTTCAGCTGTGAATAACAGGAAAACCAAAAATTTGGGTAGCTTAAGAACGTACTCCTTTCTTCTCTCCAAGTAGAAGGCCAGGTCAGTCCTTCAGGACTGCAAGATGGCTGTGCTGGAGGGTCCTGTGTTGACTTTCACTTACTGCTTTGACAAGTTACCTGATCCTCGACTCTTGGTCCAGGCTGACATATAGAGCAGGACCCAGGCATGGGTGGCCTGTGTCCTGTGCTGGGAGTCACCAGGTGAGGTCAGGCCGTCTGCCCGTGGGCTTTCGCTTTGCTCTGGGAGCCCCTCTCAGGTCCTCACCTGTGGGCCCTGCCTCTCAAGCCCCAGTACGGCATCAAGTGCTTCCTCCAGGACTTGGAGTCCCCAACTTCTCCTCCTGCCAGGTGTCTCTGACTCCAGCTGGGTGAAGTCCTCTGCTTTTAAGAGCCATGTGATTAGACTATGTGCACCTGGATAGTCTGGGATAGTGTCCCTGTGTTAAGGTCTACAGTCCCAATGATATCTGCACATTCCCTTTCGACTTGCAATGTAGCATGTTTACAGGTTCCAGGTGTCAGGAATGGCCCCTTGGTGTGGGTCCTGTGCCTGTCACAGAGTCCTCAGGGGCTCACGCTCCCTTCAATGGGCCTCCACCATCCCCACGGGCCAGTCTTCCTTCTTATGGTTTTATCGGCATCTGAGTTCAAGCCACAGTAGGGAGAGGAGGAAACAGAGAAAAGCTTAAAGCGAGGCCCTGAAGACTCTTGGCGAGGGTTCCCAGAGACTGCGGGTGATAAGAGCTAGTAAGGAGAGGAGACTAAGCTGGTGCCTGAACACAGGGAGAGCGGGAACTATCGCCCTGTTTCCACTGCAGTCACGAGCCCCACTGGATGCTCTGTTCGTCCAGAAGATGGGTTATTGGGGAGCAGTCAATGGCCTTTCCCCCGCCGAGTGTGTCTTCTAATTATCAGAAACCACAAAACTAGAGAGAGTTACAGTAGTACAACCACCGTATTGTGAAGGTCCTGCAGTCAGACTGAAGAGACATCCGCACGGGAACCTGATGCCGGAGCATGGTGTTCTGGACCTGAAAGAGCATCCAACCCATGCTATTCTCGTCTGTGTACTTGACCTATTGCTGATACAGAGTATGACTTGGTCTAGGAAGTTCCTCCTCATGGCAGCTGTGTGAGCCATGCACTTCTGTGAAGCTGCAGTGGCTGCTCTGCCATCCACTGTGCCACGGAAAGTGCATTTTCAGACACCGTCTTGGGTCTCAGCTGATGCCCCATCGTTTGTACCCCGTCCATGCATTCTTGAATGGCATGTCTCTTCCATTCCTTCATGTACACATCTTTACTGAAAGAACAAGCACATGCTTGAGGAGCGAGGAACTGTGTTTCAACCCAGTCGAGTCCTGCCTGGCGGGCTTCTACAAGGCAGAAGTGGGGAGTGGCCCTGGCACTGTAGGAATGTGGAGGGTGGGGGGATTCGAACTGAGGACAAAGCAGAAGGCTTGGTGAGGTACATGCCCTTGAGCGAGACTTAAAGGATGAATAATGTTTTGATGGGTAAAGACAGAGAAGAGGAAAGGCACATACATGTGTGACTAGAATACACCAGCAGGCTGGCACGATGGAAGACTTGGAAAGTGCAACAGCTGAGTGTTGTTACTGGGAGGGAATTGATGTCCTTCCTCTTGCATCAGTGAGTGAGTATTCACTTCTGAAGCTTTCTTGTCACCAGCCTCTGTTCCTTTCTTTGCCTGCAGAAGTTAAATCAGATGTACACTCCAATTTTAGGGAACGTGTGGTGTGGCCCTCCTCAAGAATAGTTAGTGCTCTAAGGTTGTGCTTAGACTTTGACTGAGAATCTCTGGCACTTTCACCTCCGGATGTACTGTGTGAAGCGTTTCAGCAGCTTTTATGTCACTAGAGTTGGGTCTAGGCTGACTCAGGGCAACCAGGTACAGAATAGACTCACCCACTCCACTCGCTTTGCAGAGGGAACATGTTGGAGCTGGTCACGAAGCGGGCTGCGGCCTCCAGTGTCCTTCAGTGTCTTTCACGTAGAGCAGGGTGACTGTGGCCTGTACTTAGACTTGCCCTAGGAAGGAATGCAGAGGGCTCAGGCTGACGGCAGTGGCCGTGTACCTCCAAAGGCACTGCCAGAGAGACAGGTGGAAAGTTCAGAAAGTGACTCGGGTTCCTTTACTTTGCTTTCATATTTGCTTTTTAGAGATGGGGTCTCACTCTGTTGCCCAGGCCGGAGTGCAGGGTGTGCGATCGTAGCTCACCGCAGCCTCGACGTCCCAGCCTCCGGGAATCCTCCTGCCTAGTCCTCCTAGAGCACTGGGACTAAGGGTGCGAGCCTCCACACTCAGCCTGTGCCTTTCTAAAGCGGTGGTTTTCGGTGTTTCTCCTGTGTTCTGTTCTCCTGTACATCTCTTGTCTGCTGTGCTGGTGGCTGCATGAACCGCCAGGTCTCTGGAATGCCCGCCCGCCTGCCCGCCCTGCTCCTGGCCGCTCTGCCGTGCTTTCATCTATTTTCCATGTTGCTCCTGCACATCAGATATCCCTGGAAGAAAAGGTTCCATTGCTCTAAATACCTGCGGACATAGGTGAGCGCAGGGCAGTAACAGCGCAGGTAAAGAGGCGCGATGGAGTCGTGAGGCCGATGTCAGGCTGCCTGGACTCCTCAGGAGGCAGGTGTCACTCTCAGCTGTTGTATCTGTCTAGAGGATTGACATGGTTTGTTAGGAAAAGAGCATTCTCTAGTGTCACCATGAAGTCATCGTCTTTTGAAAGAAATAATGGATTTGTTTGCTTATTTACACTCTATATGGATCTTTAAATATGACTATGAAATAGAAACTTTTAAGTCTTTTATTTATTCCTCCATATAGGTTTTTGGGTTTTTCCACATGGTTCTGCATGTCTTTTGTTCTCTGCCCTCTACAGCATCTTGTTTGATAGCAAATAGGATATGGATTCTTATGGAGAAAATCAGGCTACCAATCCAAGTACACTGAGTATTTTGAATTAAATATTTAGTGCCTCATTGACTGTTTCCTCTGACTTCCATTAATACCTTGAGAAACAACTCTTCTCTAATGAGCCTTTTGTTTGTTTGGTGGAATGAGCACCCTTGTAGCATTTAGGGTGTGGGAAGCTTTTCTTGGTAACTTGTCTAATTTTAGTGCAGCTCATTTTTGGTGAGATGTTACCAACTTTCTGTCATTGCAGGAAACACTTGGTTTTGTTCCCAGATGTCTGATAGTAGTTCCGTTTTGAGAATAGTAGGAAATGTTTGATGCTAGCATGAGAAAGAAATATAAAAAGTGTACAGAGGTTATAAAGGGCTTGATCTTAAAGGTTTTCTTCCCTCCTCCCTCTCTCCCTTCCCCTCCCGCCCCTCCTTCCCCTCTCTGCCTTCCGCCTCCCCGCTTTCCTCCCTGCCTTCCTTCCTCCCCTGCCCCTTGTCTTTCCCTCCCTTCCTTTCCCTCGTTCTCTCCTTCAGTCCTTTCTTTCCTCCCCTTGCATTCTCTCCCCTTTCCCTTCTCCTTTCCTTCCCCTCTTCCCTTCCTCCCTCCCTTCAATCCTTCCTTCTTTCCCTTCCCTCCCCTTCCATCCCCTCTCCTCCCTTCCCCTTCCTCCCTTCCTTCCCTTCCCTCTCCCATCCCCCCCTTTCTTCCTTCCTCCCTTCATTCCCTTCCTGGTGCCCTGCTCCCTTTCCTTTCCTTTTCTTCTTTCTTGCCTTCCTTCCTTCTCTTTCTTCTTTCCTCTTCTTCCTTTCTTTCCGTTTTTTTCTCCCTCAGAGTCTCACTGTCACAGGCTGGAAGTGCAGTGGCACAATCACAGCTCACTGCAGCCTTGACCTCCTGGGTTCACCTTGGCCTCCCAAAGTGCTGGGATTGCAGGCATGAGCCACCCTGCCTGGTCAATATTGAAGGTTTTCAAAAAGGCAAGTGATCTGTGCTTATCCAGGATATAGAGATATGAGCCTAAAATCTTTAACCCAGTTTTTTTCTTCCCTTGAATACAGTTGGTATATTTGACTAGCATAGGCCAGTGCTTCACCATGGTGATTGTTGTTTTTTAATTTTTTGGATAATTGAGAGATTTGTTTTATAATATATGGAACATTTTCCTTTTTTAGCATATAGTTCTTTGAGTTGGCAAACACGTATAGTCAGGTATTTACCACCACAATCAAGATAAAGAAAAGTTTATCTCTGAAGATCCCCTGCACTGGCGTGTAGTCAGTCCTTTCTACCCAGGTTCCTTACTGTCCTGTAGCTTCCCTTTTCCAGATCATTATATAAATGACAGTTTTTGGCTGGAGATGTATCCATCTCTCCTTTTTATTACTGAGCAGTGTTTCCTTGTATGGAAACCACTGCTTATCCAGCTGTGGGCACAGTTATGTATGATGCTGCCATAGATCCTTGTATGGAGGATTTTGTGGGAACCTAAGTTTTCATTTCTCTTGATACCTAGGAATGGTGTCATATGGTAGCTTTATAAGAAGCTATCAAGCTCTTTTCCAGAGTGGCTGTGCCATTTTGCATTCCTGCCAGTTATTCCACATCCTCACCAGCAATTATTTTGGTCTCTTTGTCAAAGCCATTCTAGTTGTCATCTGTCTGTGGCTTACTTGCATTTCCCTAATGACAAGGAACGTTGAGCATCTTTTCATGTGTGCTTTTGCCATCCATATATCATCTGTAGTGAAATGTCTGTTCCGACCTTTTGTCCTGTTAATATTGGGTTGTTTAGATTTTTTACTTTTGAATTTCGAATGTGTGTTATATATTTTTGTATGAGTCCCTTACAGATGTATGTCTGGCAAATATATTTATTTCTACCAGTTCATGGTTTACCTTCTCTCTTGACAGTGTCTTTCAGGCAACTCAGAATATCCACTTAGTATTTTTCTCCTGATGCTTTAATTCTCTGGAGTCCATGGTACTCTTTTCTGTCCCTATTCTCATAGCTCTTATTGTCATAGATTTATTATTTTATCAAATAGTAAATTTATAGAATTGTTTTGTGTCTTATGTTGTTTTCTTTTTATTTAACCTTTAGTATGTTTATATTTTGAATCTTCAACCAGAGTGTAAACTGCTTGGTGATTTAGCTATTGGTTAATTTTCTTATAGATTACATACAAAATAGAGATAAGGAAGAGCCAGATAACTCCTAGCTGTTTTTGAGCCGTGTGTCCCTTCGTCAGGACAAAGGCTTCTTGAACTCCATGTCCGTTTCCTTGGCTTGTCTTCCTGTCACAGTAACGTCCCTCCTCTTTCATGAGCTCTTTCACCCATCTTGCCCATTTCCTACATCGGGCAGTTATGGCTTTTACCTTAAAAAGATGCGTAGCCTTTCACAAGGCACCCTGGTTCTAGAGGCTGGTAGAATTCTTGCTAATTTCGATCCAAAATAATCTGAAATAATTCGTAGAATGAATAAAGTGATAACTGTGAGGTCTTCAGAGCGATTCCAGGTTGGCTACCTGTGAGGCTAGTCATATCATTCTAGTTCAATATTCTGCTTGAAGAAAACAGAAAGGTTTGGTTGGTTGGGAGCCAGGGTTGATTAAAATGATTGAATCTTTTTCACTTCTGTGGAGTGGACAGATCAGGGAATTTTTTTTGTTGTTAAGATTAAAAAATTTGTCTGGGCTCGGTGGCTCGGCCTGTAATCCCAGCACTTTGGGAGGCCAAGGTGAGTGGATGGCCTGAGCCCGCAAGTTTGAGACCAGCCTAGGCAACTTGGCAAGAACTCATCTCTACAATAAATAAAAAACAATTAGCCGGGTGTGGTAGTGCACGCCTGTGGTTCCACCTACTTGGAAAGCTGAGGTGGACGGATCGCCAGAGCCCAGCAGGTCGACACTGGGGTGGCCGTGGGCGTGCCACGGCACTCCAGCCTGGGTGACAGAGTGAGACTCCAACTGAAAAAAAAAATGTTTAGCAATTCAGGCCTTAGAGAGAAACTAGTGTGTAAGTTCCTGTTACCCGTGGTTTATAGGCCTTTGCTCACTACTCAGGAAGGAAGTAATTGCATGTTTATGGCTATGACTCTGAATCCCAGCCCATCCTAAACTGTGATAGTCAGTATAGTAGAAAGGTAATTGTGATGCATAGAAACTTCCCTTCACAAGATTACTTGTGAATCATTGAATCTGGAGCATTAACTGCGTCAGTATGCCTCCAGTTAATAATTACTGTGCTATCTTATGCCATGCACTGTGCTGGGTACTAGGGAAACAACGGTAAAAGTTCAGCATCCACCACCCTCACAGAGCTTATGACTGAGAGGAAGGTAGACAGTGAAGACAGTTGCAAACGCACTTTGTAAAGGTGTGTATTGGCTGGCAGGAAGTACAAGGCGGGTGAGGGGAGGGACAGCACCCACGTGTGCCTGCGCAGTCGGGAGGGCCTTGCAGAACAGGCACCTTGAAGATGGAGTGGAAGCGTGCCAAGGGACAACGGGGCTGAATGAGCATCTCAGCTGACAGCAGGGGCAAAGACCCAGAGGCAAGAGAGCACATGGCCTGCCTTCATCCCCCTGCGAAGGGGTCCTGTGCGGCCCTCCATCACCGTGGCAGTCGGGCTGGAGCTCCAGGGAGACAGGTTAGCACATCGAGCTGCTGAGAACAGGGTGAGGCTTTTTCTTTCCACCCACTCACGCCGTGAGCTTCAGCCTCTGATGCCCACATTCCCGTAACAGACAGCGCCCATAGCCTCGCCCACCAGCTCACAGATGTGGGTTTCGTGTGCGTCACCACACCCATGTGGGTAAGAGGGCGGGTTCGTGTATATCCATGATCAGATGTGTCTGTGTGTATCCGTGACGGCAGCAGAAACATGACTCCGGGAGGGTCTTATTATGGCTTTCTCTATAAATACTTGTTCTTATTTTTAATGACTCCAGTAGACTTTCAACTCTTATGATTATATAGCATTTTATCTTGTGTGTATTTTTCAGCTCTGCTGCAGAAAGGATGTGACATAAATATTTAATCAGTCTCAGCAGAATTGGCCCTATTTCATGGGTCCAGATGATCTGACTCCACTGATCTCATCCTTGTGGCATGAGTGTTGAAGAGTCCAAACTTAGGACTCAGGTTTTTTAGAAGAATGTTGCAACGGCTGTACCTCATTTTGTCAAGAGAGAGTTTGTAAAATGTAGTGACTTGAAAAGGGACCGGGCTTTTCGGTGATCATAAAATGTGCTGAACCTGCTATTTTGTACCTATTTATTTATGAGCCCAGTCTTTCCTATTACTCTTAAGCATCCGTACGGATGCTGAGCTACAGACTGTACAGTGGGACCAATGAGAGTGGACTGAAGAGCACGTCTGAGCCTGGTTGACAGTCATCGTCAGTGTCTCCCACAGACTATGCTTTAGAAACAAGTGTCTTAATTTCTCCAATGACACCGAAATGTAATTCTAAAATTTATGGCTGAGTTTCATGTCTTTGACAGTTCTTTCTGCAATGAGTGTGTGCTCATTTTTTTTCTTCAATGAACTCCACTCCCACTGTGGCCAGCTTGCAGCTATGTCATCATTTTAATGTGTGCTTTGTTAGTCCACCACTTTCTCTGGTACAAGGAGGAGCATAATGACAGTGAAAGGCTTCTTTTAAAATACAAGTTGTAGACTCATCTCATTATGACATTATTTTCAAGTAAATTTTGTTCTTTCCTTTTGAAATGTCCATTAGTTCTCCTTTCATCCCAACCCCGTGTCCATGAAAATAAAGTGTTAGAAGGGAATTTGGAATGAATGTCTGTGGAGATTTAGGCCTTGCTTTTTAAACCACAACTAGATTGGACAGCAGCATGCTATTAGCACCTTGAAATGCACCTTCAAGCCATGTAGCAAGTATGTGGTGCTGGGGATTAAGCCGGCCTCCCAGAGCTACACGCACAGAACTTGAGGCCAAGCTAGCCTTGTGCAGCTGCTCAGCATTGTATTCTGGTTGTGCAGAGCATGTGCCTGTCTTGGTGAGCCACTGACAACATGCTTTTACATAGTTGCTTTTCCCACAGTCAGAAGACAGTTTTTTTATGAACGTGCCACGGAGAAAGGAATGCTGGTAATAAATGTATATGTTTCTCCACACCTATAAAGCAGATTGTTACATCTGTAAAATAAGGGACAGTGGTATACCTAGTGAGCACTGTGTGAGCTTCCATCTGCTTTGTCTAACATACTTAGATACCTGGTACCTATGACCCTTGCTGTTTGCAAAATGTTTTAAAAATTATTTTCAAGAGCCTTGTCCCCTTTGCTTTAGCAGTATGTGGAAATCAGTGCTTTTAACTGCTTTGTTTTCTATAAAGAGGAGAATGAGGTTCTATAAACTGTGAACAAATCTTCAAAAATAAGTTGAAGCTCTCAAAAATATTCTTGGAAGTAAAGTTTGTCCTTAAGAGGTAATATGATTATTCATAATATGATTACAGTTAGTACCAAATTTGTATCTGAAACTAACAAATATTTTTAAATCAAGAAACAAGTAATTTGATGAAGACATTGTGAAGTTGCTATCTAAAATATTTGGCTATTTTTTATGTTTCTAAAAATGCTTATATTTTAGATCTTTGTTAATGCACTTATATACCAAAATAGTAACCAATTTAGGATAAGTTTTATTTAAAACATTTTAAATCTGTAGAGAATATGAATAAATTTCAGATGTCAATGTTCATATAAATTGAAATTGGTTAAACACTTGAATATGCTACAAATTTAGGGATTTTGTATTCTGAATTTCTTTGGCAACTGAGATAAAATAACTCATGGAACAAATGTTTAATTATTATTACATTGTATTGTTAGAGGTCCTTTACTATTATTATTTCAGTCTCCACCACTTTCTAGACCTGGCAGTGGGATGTTGGGTCATCCGCCCTCCTGAGCTGGTACCAGATTGTTCCTCTCAATCTGTTTCCCGGTGCTGGTGTCAGTCTCCTGACCTTCAGGCTAGGGGGGGGTCTTTGGATGCACCTGCTGGCAGCAGGTTCAGCTCCAGGGAAGCGGCTCCCGCTGCCGGGGTATTCAGTGAAGCAAGAGTTGGGCTTCCCCACTGCTGAGTAGTTTCCTGTCATTTGTCCCAGGTTTTCTTTTGCTTATTTTCTTGGATATGTAAGTTTTTACTGTGTAAAATTATATGTGTGTGCATGTACTGTTTATACATTTTTTGTTTTGCAGAGATCTCCTGTGGAAGCTTGATGCATGTTTAATGTGTGTAAATGAGCTAATCTGTGGAATGAGAGCCATCTGTCTGGGTTCTGTTTCAGTGAGGTTATTCTTCATTTTACTAACAAGAAGGACTGCTGGTCGCCAGTGAACCCCGTGTTGCCCAGTCCAGGGGACATTTTCTGTCCTTTTTGCCCTCTAGTTGATTTGACACTGTTAACCACTCTTTCCTCAGGGTACTCTCTTCTTGGTTTTCTCATCTCCTTTATGGTTTTTCTGACCATTCTTCAAAATTCTGTAAAAGTTTCTCTTTCTCTATCTAGATTTAGAGAGGTCTTGTGACACTTTTAAATGTTGGCATTTCTCAGGGTCACCTATCTTAGTTTAGGTGGCTGTAACAAAATACTATAAACTGGGCAGATGATAAACAACAGACATTCACTTCCCACAGAGCTAGAGTCTGGGAAGTCCAAGATCACGGTACCACGGCGTACTTCGGGTCTAGTGAGGGCCCACCTCCTTGTCCATAGATGTGCTTGTTTCTCTGTGTCTTCACGTGGTAGAGAGAAAGCGCTCTCTCAGCGCTCTTACCAGGGCACAGACTGCATACAGCGGACTCTGCCTTCATGACCTCGTCTGCTCCTGATGGTCTTGCAAAGGCCTGGCCTCTCGATACATTGCCTTGGGGGCTGAGATTTCAGCATTCGAATTTGTGGGGTACACATTTTCAGCCCATAGCAGCCACCTTCCCTTCTCTCTCCCCTTTCCCACCCACATACGGATGGCGTGCAAGCTGCATCTTGCCCTGTCCCCTGGCCACAGGCCTGCTGCATGTGCAGTCAGACACTCAGCGTCCTCTTCCACGTTCCTCAGAGACATCTCAAGCTCAGCCTGTCCCAGGTAGAGATCCCACCTCCCCAACCCCTGGTGACCCTCTCCTGCTCCTGCCTCAGTGAGCGGCGCCAGAAGCCCAGGGGCCATTTCCACACTCCCCTGTCTCCCTGCCACGCCTGTCCATGGCCATGTCTCACCAGTGACTCCCTTGTACCCCTCTGCCCTCTCTCACAGCTGTGTTCCTGCTCCACCCAGTTACTGTGTAGCAGGTCTGACCTGACTCTTGCTTCCCTACTCCGTAGCCAGACCGGCCATTTCAAAGTGCATATCCCACTGGTGACTGTGCTGCGGACATGCTCCAGATGGGACCTGCTGTTCCCGGATAGACACAGTTCCTGTGTGAATGGTGCCCATCTCTCTTCTCCTCACAGGTCCCCACAAGTCCGGTACTTCTGTTATGTCCCCTCGGAGACACGTTTCTTCCACCCCAGTCCTTTGAATGCCTTGTTCCTCTGCTTACAATCCTTTTTGCTTATTTTGGTCATCCTTTAAGTCTTGGCTAAATCACTACTTGTAGAAGGAAACCTTCTCTTACCTATCTGGCCAGGTGAAGTCTTACCTACTTTAAGTTTCATTTGTAGCACTGTGTTACCCATTTTTATTAATTTGATTATCTAACTTGTTCACCCAAGAATATTAACAACAGTTCCTCAATGTCATCTGTCATCAAACTCACATTCACATTGCACTTGATGATCTAAACATTCTGTTTCTTTTGGTGAGCCGAAATCAGTGTCCACAGAGGAAACTCACACCACATTTGATTAGTCGTGTTTTTTAGTCTTGGTTTTTTCCAGTGTGGCAGGATTGGAAAATAAACTTTATTTATTTTGTAAATAAAGTTTTATTGGAACACAGCCATGCCCATCCATTTATGTGAGTTCTGTGGCTACTTCTCACTGCAGTGTCAGAGCTAAGTAATTGCAAGTGATACTGTTGGGACTGCAGATATTCACTGTGTGGCCCTTTAAGAAAAAGTTGCTGGTTTGTACTTCAGAGCAGTACATTTCTTTCTCTTCCTTATTAACTCTTTAGCACACATCTTTGACTGGTTGATCACCAGGCCAGCTGTCATACAGACTGTTGTGCAGTCTAGACTTGTCTGTTTTCTTCTGTTCCTTTCATTTGTTTCCTCTCATTGACTCCTCCTGTAAACTGAAGGTTAACACCAGAGGACAGATCATTCAGGTTTCTCATAGATTTCATATTACACCATGTCAGGAAATACATAATATCTAATTACTTTGAAGACATGGAGTGGGTTCAGATGGTGACAGCTAATCCTTTGATTCTAAATGTCATTGTCATTTTTTCATGTAATTGTCTCATCTATTAATGATCTTTGACTGAATTTATTATTTTATTACAGTCTGCCAAATAGCAATTTTCTAATAATGTTTGTATATTTGTGAGGTAGAATTTTTCTGTAAAGAAGAATTTTCCTCATCAACTATGGTTAGTTGAAAAGACAAGTCGGGTTCGGTGGCTCAGCCTGTAATCACGCGCCTTTGGGAGGCTGAGGTGAGTGGATTGCCTGAGCCCGTGGGTTTGAGACCCGCCTGGGCAACTTGGCGAGACCTCATCTCTACAATAAATCAAAAATTAGCCAGGCATGGTAGCACACGCCTGTAGTTCCAGCTTCTTGGAAGACTGAGGCGGAAGGATCACCAGAGCCCAGCAGGTCGAAGCTGCGGTGGCCGGGAGCGGCCACTGCACTCCAGTCTGGGCAACAGAGTGAAACTCCAACTCAAAAAAATAAAAAAAGAAAAGAAAAGAAAAGAGTAATGCTTAATTGTTTTCCTTTTAATATTTAATTTTCAGAACTAGAGATTAATACCTTTGCTAGCAATCTCAAGTAGTAACCAATACATTTTTTATTCTGGTTTTTCACTTGGCTTATTTGATTTTATTATGGACTCTTAGATTTTTATATGTATTATATGGTTTTCAGTCATTGCAGAGTAGTTATTCTTTTTGATTTCTGACTTTTGATTTTGGATTTCTCAGTTTCTGACCATTGGGACACCGCTTATGCTGTCTCTTACATTCTTCTGACAGGACCCATTTCTCTCTGATAATTCCCTTGCTTTTTTGCTGTTAGGGGCCAGATGCCTCAGGGTCGTTTGCACAGGACCCATCTCAGACATAGCTACAGCCATTCTTCTAAGAAACAGGTTTTTTTTTAGTGGGTATGATCTTTAGAAACCATAGTGTGGTTGGTAGGTGATGGGTGCTCATTCTTAAGGAGCTTGTAATTTCTTTTACGTCTCTTCAGTGGACAAAGTTAGGAAAATATAAATTTTTGAAAAGAAAAAACATCTTTCATATTCTAAGTTCTATTTCAAATTCGAGATTATTTAACAGAAATTCTGATCTGATTCTTTGTACAACATCAGTGTAA
Organism: Cephalopachus bancanus; assembly: GCA_027257055.1. Classification (NCBI taxonomy): domain Eukaryota; kingdom Metazoa; phylum Chordata; class Mammalia; order Primates; family Tarsiidae; genus Cephalopachus; species Cephalopachus bancanus. Next base: position 872,496 of record JAPVLO010000180.1, read on the forward strand.
TGTTTTCTCTTTACTCCACTGTATGTGTCTGTGTAAACAACTGTTTCACAATAGTATTACTACCAAGTTAGTGAATGGAGTTTCAGATTTTCACTTAGTATATACAGTTGGTTCTACATTTTAAAGTTTTCAGAATAATTATTTGTGTAGTTTTATCACCATTTGATATACAGTTAGATTTGTTTTAGTTTTCAATTTGAGGGGATTTTTGTCTTTTTGGCTGGACTTCAGGTTTGAATATGTGCAGGCTTAAGCTGTGCCAATGGAGTGCGGCCTAAGCAATGCCTGAAACACGGCACAGCTGGACTCACGTGTTGACTGTTTTTGCTGTTTTTTAAGATGACCAATTTTGTGTTAAAGGTGATGTATGAGTGGTTTATTCTGGTTCCAGGCAGACAGTAAGAGACATGTTGTCTGTGTCTGGAAAGAATTTCAAAACTGGAATAAAACCAACTAAAATTTGGCCTGCCTTTTTTTTCTTCATTATCACCATGTACTAGCAATTCTAAACACTGTCAGTGGGAAGGACTCCTCTCTGCCCACAGTATGCTGCCAGGAAGCTTATCCATTAGTGTGAGTCTCCAAAGAGAGTAAGAAGGTTGATAGGGAACCCAGAAATCACAGCTCACGAAGGATGAAAGCACAGATGTTTAATGCCAGAAAAGATTGAGAGCTACAGTTTCTCCATATCTCTCAAGACTATCATGCAGAGAAATAAGTCAGACTTTGTATATATTATTCCAGGTTTCACTACTGGGCGGAAGTCACGGGACAACAGGGTTTAGCTTATTTTAAGGAAAAGTTTTCTAATTGTTAGATGTATTTGTCTGTAGAATGGGCCTGTTTGTCAAAGCGGAGAGATCCTTTTTGCTGACAGATATAGGAGCATTGTGAACATTTCACAGGGGCTGGCAAGACATTCTTCTTTGGGTGGAATATTAGACAAGCCCCTGGGCTTCCCCAGCTCTGTGATTCTGAGATCACTGTGCCCATTTTTAGGAGTCCTCGTTGTTGAGTCCTAAGTCTAGTCCTGTCCACTACAGTAAATCATTATCTTACTCACAGCTACACCCTGGACAGGTTTATTAATGTCATCTCCTATAATGGAAATCCAAAGCGTTTTTATTCAGTTATGTGGTGAGGAATGTAAATTAGTTCCTCATGTCATCAGATACTTGAGAAGCTGAGATCGTGGTTCTTCTAGGCATTCGTTTGTCAAGTCAAATGTTGTACCATTGGTGAACATTTTCTTAACCACCAAAGTTACAAATGAGCCCTTCCAGCCCCCTCCCGCCACCCCTTCTCATATTTTCTTTGTTTAATTAACTATAATTATCTTATTTATTTTTTGCTTGTTTGCTGCCAGTCTCACTGTGCTTAGATGTATGTCGTATGGGGTCAGAGCCAATGTCTACCTTTTTGTACCATTGAATCCCAAGTGTTTGGAATGATGCAGTCCTTTAGTATACACTCAGAAAGTCTGTCCTGACGGAATGAGGAAAAGAATAGCGATTGAAGTCCTGTTTGGATGTTTTCGAAACCATCCCCAGAATCTGCTCTTGGATCTGTGCTGTCCTGTCTTTGCACTATAGGCACTTTTGTGTCTTAAGGTAACTTGATAGTCCATGAAAAACAAAATATATGGAGAGACTCACAGCTTAATTCCAGATTGTGGAAAGCTAGTTTTTGTCGTTGCTTTGGTTTTGTTTGTTTGTTTTTTATTTTTATTTTTTGTTGTTTTATGTAACCAGGCTACTGGAATTGAGGAATTTCATGGAACAGAATTACTGGCTCAAAAGCAGTTCACATTTTGATGATTTGTCAGTCATCATACTGCTTTCCAGAAACATTACATAGTTTATATTCTATAAAGTATGCATACTAGCCGGGCTCGGTGGCTCAGCCTGCAATCCCGTGCCTTTGGGAGGCTGAAGTGAGTGGATTGCCTGAGCCCGCGGGTTCGAGACCCACCTGGGCAACTTGGTGAGACCTCATCTCTACAATAAAATAAAAAAAATTAGCCGGGCGTGGTAGCCCGGGCCTGTAGTTCCAGCTACTTGGAAGGCTGAGGCAGAAGGATCGCCGGAGCCCCAGCAGTTCGAGGCTGCGGTGGCTGGGAGCGGACACTGCACTCCAGTCTGGGTGACAGAGTGAGACTCCAACTCAAAAAAAAAAAAAAAAAAAAGTGTGAATACTAATGTTCATATTCCTGTATTCTAGCCAGTTATATTGTCTTCATTATTATTCTTTTCATCTCCTAGCCCAGGCATGGTGGCTCATGTCTGTAATCCCAACACTTAGGGAGGACAAGGCAGCAGGGTCACTAGAGGCCAGGAGTTTGAGACCAGTTGAAACCTTAACCCTAACCCTAAACATAGCGTGACCCCATCTCTACAAAAATCCAAAAATTAGCAAGGCATGGTGGTGTGTACCTGTAGTCCAACTACTCAGGAGGCTGAAGTGAAAGGATCATCTGAGCCCAGGAGATTGAGCCTGTGATTAGCTGTGATCATGCCACTGCACTCCAGCCTAGGTGACAGAGTGAGAGTGAGACCCTGACTTAAAAAACAAAAACAAACAACAAAAAAAACCCCTTCTCATTTGATAGCCAAGTTTTGGTATTTCATACTTGTAATTTTATTTTTTAATCACTGGCGAGAGTAAATTGTTTTTAAGATGTTTGTTTCTTTTTTTTTTTTTTTTTTTGAGTTGGAGTCTCACTGTCACCCAGACTGGAGTGCAGTGCCTGCTCCCGGCCACCGCAGCCTTGACCTGCTGGGCTCCGGCGATCCTTCCGCCTCAGCCTTCCAAGTATCTGGAACTACAGGCGCGCGCTACCACGCCCGGCTGATTTTTTGATTTATTGTAGGGATGAGGTCTCGCTGCCCAGGCGGGTCTCGAACCCGCGGGCTCAGGCAATCCACTCACCTCAGCCTCCCAAAGGCGCGGGATTACAGGCTGAGCCACCGAGCCCGGCTAAGATGTTTGTTTCTTATGTATTTTATGAATTGCCGGTATGTGTGCACTTTTGTTCTCTTTTCAGTTGTATTTTTCGTCCTTCACTTACTGACTTCACAGAGCTCTTTGTAGACACAGGGAGAAATTGGCTGCCTATCTTGCCTATCTTGTGCTATAAATATGTATTGTCTTTAATTTTGTTGATGATGTTTCTTGAGATTTTAAATGTTATATAGTCATATTGACCAATCTTTTTTCGTAGGGTCACTTCTCTCACTTTCTTCTTTTGGTCTTCTTTTTCTTTTGTGGATTCTTTTTTTTTTTTTCACATTCAACTCTAATTCATTTGGAATTTAGTTTGATTTGCTGTGCAAAATAGATTTCTCACTTTAAAATAAATACAGTCATATGTTGCTTAACACCAGGGTTTTGTTCTGAGAAATGTTCTATTAGGCAAACATGATAGAGTATACTCATAGTCACCTAGGTGGTCTAACATCTACACACTCAGGCTGTTGCTCCTAGGCCACAAACCTGTTTCTCTCCTGAGTGCTATAGGCAATTGCAGCACAAGAATTTAGGTATCTGAAAGTAGAAAAGGTACAGCATAAAAATACTGTATAAAAAAGTAAAAATGGCCCACCTGCATCGTTCACTTCCCACCAGTGGAGCTTGCAGGACTGGGAGTTGCTCAGGTAGATGTGAAGGCCTAGGTGTGACGGTACACCCAGGAGCCTTTGTAAACTCTGTGCACTTGGGCATCATGAAATTGTTTTCAAAACTTTTCTTTCTTCAATAATAAACCTTAGTTTAGTAAAATTTTAATCGGTAAAGTTTACTTCATGAACTTTTAATTTTTTTAAACTTTTTGATTATTTTATAATAACACTTAATTTAAAACACCCATTCCACAGCTGTACAAAAATATTTCCCTTCTCATATCTTTATTTACTTAGCTTTTTTCTAGTTTTGGAACTTTTATTTATTTATTTTTGCTTTTAAAACTTTTTTGTTAAGAACTAAGACAAATGTACACATGAGCCTAGGCCATACATACAGGTCAGGATCATCACTGTCACTGTCTTCCTCTCCGTGCCCTATCCCACTGAAAGGCCTCAAGGGAACAGCAGCACACGTAACGTTGTCGTCTGTTGTGATGGCGGTGCCCTCTTTTAGACACTTCCTGAGGGCCTGCTGGGGCCGCTCTGTGGTTAGCTTTTAACAAAAGCAGAGGGTGTGTACTCTGAAATAATAAAATGTGCAGTGCAGCCAGGCACAGTGACTCAAACCTGTAATCCCAGCACTTTGAGAGGCCAAGGCAAGAGGATTACCTGAGGTCAGGGGCTCGAGACTGGCCTGGGCAACTTGGCACGACTCTACATTAAATCCAAAAATTAACCGGGCATCGTAGGCTCGCCTGTAGTTTCGTTACTTGGAAAGATGAGACAGAAGGATCACCTGAGCCCAGCAGGTCAAGGCTGTGGTGGCTGTTAGTGTGCCACTGTAGTCCAGCCTAGGCAATAGTGTGAGAGTCCGACTCAAATTTTTAAAAAGTGTGCTGTAGTAAAGACATAAACAAGCACCATGGTCATGTGTTGCTGTTCTCCAGTATTGACGGCTACATATGCGTACATGTGGGCCAGCACAGACGTGGGCTCGTTCACACCAGCACCGCCCACAGACACAGGTGATGCACTGTGCAATGACACTGCAGCAGCTGTGGTGTCCCCAGGTGCTAGAAACTCTCAGCCCCTTGTAATCTTATGGGACCGCCGTCGTAGCTGCATCCACATCCGCAGTTGACCAGAGAGTCATTATGCAACTTATGACGTATTTACCTAGTTCTTTCAGAGATACATGTGGAAACCCCTCTCCCTTCCAAAGTTTAAATGTGGCTTTTGTTACATGCTAGATTCTGTGCTGGGTTTCTGCGTTTTACATTGATTCATGTCTGTCCTTCCTGTACTATTCATTCTCACTGTGATGTATATTAGTGTGTGTGTGTGTGTGTGTGTGTGTGTGTGTGTGTGTGTGTGTGTGTGTGTTTGTATTCAAATTATGTATTTGAACAGCATAGGGCTGAATCCCTCCTTAATACTCTTCTCTTTCAAACTTGTTCTGGCTCTTTCTATCTACTTCTAGTCAGAGGTTCATAACCTGTACTGCATGGATTAGACTTTAGCAGCTCTGTGGCAATCTCAAAATTTCATATAACATTTGTGTGTATCTGATTAATACGTTTCTTTAAGGGGATCCATATTTTTTTATTGGCTTTTAAATGAACTCCTAAAAAATTTAGGAGTCATCCTAGCACTTTGGGGAGACCGAGACGAATGGATCACCTGAGCCTGTGGATTCGAGACCAGCCTGGGAAACCTGGCCAGACCTCATTTCTACAATAAATAAAAAATTAGCCTGGCATGGTAGAACGTACCTGTAGTTCCAGCTACTTGGAAGGCTAAGGCGGAAGTATTGCCAGAGCCCAGCAGATCAATGCTGGGGTAGCCCTGAGTGTGCCACTGCACTCCAGCATGGGTGACAGAGTAAGACTCCAAATAAAAAAAAAAAAAAATTCTAGCTGAGCTCAGTGGCTCAGCCTGTAATCCCGTGCCTTGGGAGGCCAAGGTGAGTGAATTGCCTGAGCCCGCGGGTTCGAGACCCGCCTGGGCAATTTGGCAAGACCTCATTTCTACAATAACTCAAATAATTAGCCAGGCATGGTAGTGCGCGCCTGTAGTTCCAGCTACTTGGAAGGCTGAGGCGGAAGGATCGCCGGAGCCCAGCCGGGTCAAGGCTGCAGTGGCCAGGAGCAGCCACTGCACTCCAGTCTGGGTGACAGAGTGAGACTCCAACACAAAAAAAAAAAAAAAAAAAAAAATTTAGGAGCCACTGTAATAGAGATATGTTGTTTAAATCAAATATTACTGTTGGGATTTTGACTCTGTGAAGGAAAATGGCATCCTTTATACAATTTTATCTTCCCATTCAGAAATATACTGGTGTCTTTTCCTCTATTCATAATTTCTTTTGTGCCCAATAGTGAATGTTAGTAATTTTCTTCATATAGACCGTAAACATTTATTATTAATTTAATTTCTTGGTATTTTAAAATTCTACTAATGGATCTGCTAACAAGGTTTCTCTAAGTAAGGAGGGAGGGAGGGAAGGAGGAAAAGGGAAGGAGGAAGGAGGATTGGAAAAGGGTATACAGAATATTTTGAATGGTGTGGATACAGTTTAACCTATCCCGGTAATGTCATTTTTCTTTTAAAGTTCTTTAAGCATATACATAATTAAGAAAATAAGTTAGTAAAAAGTAGCTATGAAAATGTGTCCTAATGTTATTGTCCCAAGTCCTGTAAAATGCGTTACTGGAAAACTTGACTCCGGCGTCTTTTTTAAGCCGGATTCTGTAGCTTGTGGCCTTTGTATCTTTTATAGACTTGCAAGTTGTTCCAGAACAGGACATTCTTGTACTTCGTTTTGATGATTGCCGTATCGAGTAATAGTTCACAACGACAGGTTGTGTAATCATGGACAGTTTGCATAAGAAGACACTGAGGAGGTTTTGTTTTTTGTGAAGGTGCAATTCTGAAGCTGCGGCGACTGCTTTTCAAGGGGTGGCTCCAGACCACATCTCTTACTTCCCACGCTCTAGTTTGCTGATGGCCCAAGCTTTGAGTATGGAGGTCAGAATGGCATTTCAGAGCTCTAGGTTTTATCTCAGGGACTTCAGTGGATATTCTTCAGTTTATCAAAAAGAGCAGTCTTATGTTCTCTTTTTTAGCTCGAACAGAGTTAGTTTTTTAATGTTTTAATATTGTATTTATTTTAAAAAACTATTTATCTTGAAATTACAGACTTACCAAAACATTGCAAAACATCATGCAAAGATGTTTCATTTACCTTTCCTTCACCTTCTCCAGATGCTAAAATTTTACTTTGCCTTATAATTGAGTTCGCCTCTCTTTTTTTAAAATGTTTGAAAATAAGTTTATAGATACAATGCACTATTATTCCGAAGTACTTTACTGGTTATTTCTTAAAAACAAGGATGTTCACCAAAGTCAGAAAATCAATATTGATAAAATACTCTTGTCTAGTCTACAGGCATTTACATTTTGTCATTTTTTTCCCCACTAATTTTCTTTCTAGAAAAAATTGGCTCTTTTTCCCATAGCCTAGGATCTAATACCAGAATTATATGCTACATTTAGTTGTCCTCTTTCATTTTCTTTTATCTGGAATGGCCTTCAAAATTTGGAGAATACATAAGTGTGTGTGTGTGTGTGTGTGTGTGTGTGTGTGTGTGTGTGTGTGTGTGTGTGAATGCCCCTCAATTTCATTTAGATTTTTTGGGATTCAGTTTCATCTATACTGTGATCATATCAGGAGACACAGCAGGTCTACTTTTTCCATTACTAATGATAATAGTAACTGATGACTTGTCTAAAGTGCTGATGATTCACATCTTTGAAGAACATAGTTCTTGTGTTTTCTTAGGTCTTTGCTCTCCTTTGGAGGATTGAGTCCTGGAGTCCTTTCCAAGACTCAATAGAAATATCTATTTAAGTACAAGACTACTTTAAAAAAAGTTTAGCTCTACCCTATTTTCGACATTATCTGCTTCTTAAGACTTTTACATTTCCATAGGATTTTGTTGTTGTCTAATGTCTATTTCCTCTCTAGGCTGTAAGCGCTTTATGGGCAGGGATTGTGTATGTTTTGTTTATAACCCTATCTTCAGTGCCCAGCATGGGTCCTGCCTGCAGTGGACGATAGATGCCGCTTGGTTGATTGGTTGGTTGATTGGTTAGCAGTTGAATGGACCAGCGGATTGTTCATTTGTAGAGATTTGCCCATTTCAGATCCTCTGGTCTATTCATTTTATTTTTAGTTCAACATACTTTAAAAATCATCTCTCGCTGGGCTCGGTGGCTCAGCCTGTAATCCCGTACCTTGGGAGGCTGAGGTGGGTGGATTGCCTGAGCCCGCGGGTTCGAGACCCACCTGGGCAACTTGGCGAGACCTCATCTCTACAATAAATCAAAAGTCACACGCCTGTAATTCCGACTGCTTGGAAGGCTGAGGTGGAAGGATCGCCGGAGCCCAGCAGGTCGAGGCTGCGGTGGCCGGGAGTGGCCCTTGCACTCCAGTCTGGGAGACACAGTGAGATTCCAACTCAAAAAAAAAAAAAAAAAAATTCATCTCTCTAGAAGGCTGAGGTGGAAGGATTGCCTGAGCCCAGCAGATCAAGCCTCAGGTGGCCATGTGCGTGCCACTGCACTCCAGCCTGGGCTACAGAGTGATACTCCAACTCAAGAAAAAGAAAATCACCTCTCACCTCATGATAATTTGATATACTATGGTGTGGTTCTCTGGTCATGACCCTCAAGGCCTGATTGTCTAAGCATGTCACTCGATGTGTTTACTCTTCTGTTGATTCACCTTGTCTGATCGGTCTTAGATTTTCTTCTCTAAAACTTACTATTTTAAATGGCCTGAAATGTGCCATCAGTGAAATTTTTCTGGCAATAACAATAATAGTTTTTATCGTTCCTGTGTTTATTTTACTTTTTTATAATATCACTTTGACGTTTTTACCTCTAGGTTGTGGAATTGAGACCTCGAGAGGTCAAATGCCCACTGGTGTAGAGCTGCCAGCAGGACAGCTGGATCTAGATTTCTAAGTGGTTTGGGTTTTTTTGTAATTTTGTTTCTGTAAGCACTTTACCAAAGGATTTCGAACTTTTCTTACTCCTAATTCAGTGTTCCTTCTACCATAGCATTTTCCACATTGCTGTAGTATTATTGCCTGTTTGCCAGGAATATATTCCTAATACTATGAAGAAAAATATCTTGCATCACTTTGTTCTACCGAGGCAGATCTTATATGGTTCTCTAATGACAGCCACATATTTTGAGACTTTTCTCTCTGTGGGTATGTCAATTTTTTGGTCTATTTAAAATAGGCTTTTTAAAAAGATCAGTTTTAGGTTCTCAGCACCATTGAGCAGAAAATACAAAGAGCTGCCATATGCTCTCTGCCCCCAGCCTCCCCTGCTCTCAGTGTCCTATTCCAGAGTAGTCCATTTGTTACAGTTGCCTTTTCCAAAATGTGGCATAGTGTAAAGCGCACCGTATGTAACCTTTTGCAGACTGCTTTCTTTCACTTAGTAAGGTGCGTTTAGGTTCCTCCATGGTTTTTCATAACTTCATTTCTTTTTACCACTGAATAATATACCATTGTCTGAATATACCACTGTGTATTTATCATTCCCCCACTAAAGGGCATCTTGGTTGCTTCCATGTTTGGGCAATTATGAATAAAGCTGCTGTAAACTTGTGTGTGCAGGTTTTTGTGTGGCCAGAAGTTTTCAGGTCCTTTGACTAAGTTGTAAGGGGCACAATTGCTGGATCATTTGGTGAGAGTATGTTTAGTTTTATGTAACAAGAGGTGGCCAAACTGTCTCCCACAAGTACCCACGTCACTTTACATTCCCACCAGCCATGAATGAGAGTTTCTGTTGCTCCGCATCCTCACCTGCATTTGGTGTTCTCCGTGTTTGGGGTTTTGGTGTTCCAACAGGTGTGTGGTTGTGTCACAGTATTGTTTTCAATTTGCATTTCTCTGATGACTTGTGATGCTGAGCTACCTAATTGCTATCTGTATATCTTTTTTGGTGAAGTGTCTGTTCAAGGTCTTTTGCCCATTTTTTATTTGGGTTGTTCATTTTCTTTTTTATCTCTGTTATAGTCTCTTTGAACAGTTGTTTTTCCTAGGACACCATCTAGAGAAGATACACAGAGCTTCAAGGACATCAAGAATGATGTATTTTTTTCGAAGGAAAACTCTTTTTCTGTTTCTCTCCTTCTACCTTTGTCTTTCAGTTACACCTGCCGCCACTTGCGGAGATATGTTTATGTGTTGGACAAACTGTGTCCCCCCCACTCGCACTGTGCTGCGCTTCGGCATTGCTCCCCGGCCCCCCGTGACAATGGAGAGGAGCCCCTGTCTCTCACTTGTTCTCACATTCTCAGATCCTATGCTTCCAGGTTGTGAACCCCCATGTCCACGGACTGCATGCTGCATGCTGTATGTGACTGATGACTGCATGCTTTCATGGGACACCTGTCCTCTGAATGATCAAAAAGAAAACCTTTGTTTGAATGACATGAAATAATTCTTTAAAATAATAGCTGGGATTTGTTTTCTGATAAATGTCTTCTTAAGTACCTGATGATGTTTCATGGGCAAGAGAAAAGCTTTCTACCACACAACTGTGTGTAAACTTGCCCAACTTTTCTATATCTTGTTCCATTTGGAAATATTTTAATTTAATCTACAGTAGTTGAAGTGCTCTGTCTGATTTGTATATGAAATAGACTCTACACGTTCTGTGAAGTACACATTAGGTTCTTTTCATGTTCGGCAGGCACACCTGAGAGCTGACTATGGGATTCCACCCATGTTCTTATAGAGGCATGATTCATTGAGCAGGTTTGATTTCATAGAAAGGCAGAAATTGTCCTATTTGGGTTTTGTATTTCCTACTCATTGTATTTATATACAATGTGTCGTGTATACATGGTGACACATAGTCAAGTGTCATCTAGTCCGTGCAGTTGAGAGATTTTATTTCCACAGAACTACATTAGATTAAACTTGATGATGCTGGGAGAAGTCAGAAAGAGACAAGTTGTCAATCTTAAATACCAGAGGAAATCAACACTTGCTGTCTAGTGTGTATCATGCACCACATTGTGACGTTACTGCTTTGTGCTTTGCAGTTAACATTTTTTTTTTTTTTTGGAGTTGGAGTCTCACTCTGTCACCCAGACTGGAGCGCAGTGGCCGCTTCCGGCCACCGCAACCTCGACCTGCTGGGCTCCGGCGATCCTTCCGCCTCAGCCTTCCAAGTAGCCGGAATTACAGGCATGCGCTACCACGCCCGGCTGATTTTTTGATTTATTGTAGAGATGAGGACCCGCTGCCCAGGCGGGTCTCGAACCCGCGGGCTCAGGCAATCCACTCACCTCAGCCTCCCAAAGGCGCGGGATTACAGGCTGAGCCACCGAGCCTGGCTCTGCAGTTAACATTTTTAACACTTTTTTATAGGTCAGAGATGACTTATACTGGCACTATACTGCTTGCTACTGTAGTGATAGAAGGCAGTATCTCCATTGCTAAATGATTCAGATGAAGGAAAAAACTTCATGACAACCTTAACCAGAAGCTAGAAAGCATTTAGAATTAAAATAAACCTTTTCAGATGAAGAAACATGAAACTTTAGACTACGCATCATATCTGAGTGAAACACCTAATTATGAGGAGTTGATATCAGCGTGGCATGTATGTTGACAGAGACTTTTCTTGAAAGCAGAAAGATATGACAGACTCATGATGTCATCAGCGAGACTCTTATTGAGTCAATGTAGATACTTTTGAGAAATAAAAACTCAGGGATAGAAAAGCAAGTGAAAATAATAGAATTAACTCAAGTATATAATATAGAAGAATTCATCAAACTAAAACCCATGACTTTCCACTGACTTATGTAAAGTGAGTGTCAGGTAGGTGAATGACATGCTTAGGATCTAGAGACAGAGAAGAGCTGCTGGTGACTGTTGGCCCTCAGTGGCAGCATCATTGACCTTACCCTCATTTACTGGTATATCTGGCAGGGCTCTCCACAAAACCAGTAGGAGATTATGTGTAAGTGTATACTGGGGAGGGAGCGAGACAGAGACAGCTATTCCAGGGAACTGGCTCTGATGATTGAAGGGGCTAGCAAGTCTGAGATCTGCAGGGCAGGTCAGCAGGCTAAAGGTCTAGGTAGGCATTATGTTGCAGTCTTAAGTCCTAGGTCCCCACTGCGGGCCTGCAGGCTGGACACCCAGGCAGGATGGTTATGCTGCAGTCTTGAGACAACATTCCTTCTTCCTCAGGAAACCTCAGGTTTGTGAGACCTTCAGAGTCCCCGTCTCACTATGGATGGGACTCTGCTTGCCTTCAGGTCACCCGATTGTAAATGTCACTCAATCTGCTGATACCTTCACGGCAGCATCTGGACTAGTGTGTGGCCAAACACCAGGCTCCAGCCTCGCCTGGCTCCCGCACGGAAGTACCCGTCACATCTGTGTCCCCTCTCTGTACTCTGTGTCTCTCGCCCCTGTCCTGTGGTTTTGTGGAGACCACACACATGCTCCTGGGGTAAACACTTGTCTTGCTCCTCGTTACATGCTTCACAGGGTCTCATGCCCAACATGTTGTCAGCCCTTGCCAGTCCTGCCAGCCACAGGCTTCCATCTGCCGTGGTGGCAAGGCCGCTGTGTCCCTTCCTCTGGAGTCACACTCCTCTCCTGGCAGGAGCAGACAAGGGAGAGAAATGCAGTCAGCTGGGAAGATAAAAGGGAAAAGAGGGGAAGACAAGGAGGACAGACCAGAAGTGAGGAAATGGGCGGGAGAGCAGGACGGCTTCCTTCTCCTCAGGACTCCCTGCTGGGGCTCACAGTGCTGAGCCAGGAGAGGGTATCCTTTTAAAATACAAAGCCCTCCTGAGGACTGGACAGCCTGTAGGTTGCATCTGTCACCAAAGGGCAGGCCCTGGTTGTCCAGGTCAGTAGTTGGGGACAGGTGGTGTGGCCAGGAAACTTTGCAGCATTTTTTAAACATGCTTTGAGCGTTTGCCAACATTTTTGCGTCTTCTCTCCCCTGTTCCAGGTATACTGTCTCTGGGCCTCTGCATCTGGCAGGCCCTGCCCACCTTTTCCTGAACAACAGAGAAGAAGGATGGTGTTAATGGTGTGGTAGTGGGGACGTGGGCTCAGAGGCAAGGCCTCTCCCCTTTTCTCTGACTCTCCTCCTGGCCCCACCCTTGCCATCTAGCACAGGACACAGGACACACCATCCCCGCTCAGGACAGGCCTCAGATGGGGGTGTGATTTGCATAAGAGGAAGGATCTGGTCACCTTCTCATGCCGTGTTCACTCGCAGGTGACTAACGTCCTGCATACATAGGTGACACAAGGCCAAGTATCGCCTGTCCCTGCAGTCAAGAGTCTTTCTTTCCACAGAGCTACATTATGTAGAAAGACAACCCAGGCCGATGTCTGACTGGGGCGACACCAGATGCACTTCCCACAGTCAGGCAGGCTTGGTTATACAGAAGTGGGAAAGTGTAGACAGTTCCTGAAGAGAAATACAAGCTTACTCCTTCAGAAACAACTTCACCTTAGCCCAACCCGAGTTACTGCTGCCCAGAGAAGTCTCAGTCCTTCTGCAGCAGACTTCTTCCCAGCACAAGAGCTCTTTTTAGAGCAGCCCTGAGAGGGTGCTTCCTGCCTCAGGGGCACTAAAGTTCTTCCTGTTTCATCTTCAGAAAGATTGTCACGTGTCAGCTTGGTCTACCAATGACTTGTGTACACTGGTCATAGCTCTGTACTGGGGAGAAACATACATATGTATGAGCTGTGCTGCTTGAGGTCTCTCAGGCTTTTGAAACATCTGTCTGTACTCCCTTTGCTTTTTTTCTCTTCAGTTTAAATTCCTTGGTTACTTCATCCATTTCTGACAACCGATGCTTCTTAGGTTATTCAGTCTTATTATCATCTTCCTTGAGGATCTGTGTTTGACAGCACTCATCATAAAATTTGGTATGAATTGGATGTAGTATTTTGATTGTACTTTGTAATTTAAGAAATTGTGAAGTAAATTATAGTTATAAATCATACTCCTAATTTGCCCTAAGACTGCACTCTTTTGAAAACAGCCATACCTTATTTCATAGAATTACAGATATTTTTCACATGAACACACATCTCCCTAGACTTGTTGAATATTTAACTATTTGAATGTAGTTTCAGGACTTTACAGTGATTTTTAAATAAATGTAATATATTGATTTTGTTTTGTCTCTGAGTCATGCTTCATGAAACTGTAAGCCTTTCAGGCCTAGTAGCTTCTGGGCTTTACCCCCAGAAGCATTGAGATCAACTGTCAGATGCCAACCCTGAATTTGATGTCTTTGGAAATCATTTTTAGAGTTTTGAGTGAGCACTTGAGAATTTTAAGTCATTGCTAGTAGCCACATGAAGGCAAGTGCTCTGCTCATATTTTTATGTTCAATCTAAGTTCTACTTTCTTAGGTTTCAGGGTGGGGTGATGAGTAAATTTTATGACAAATCTGTGAAGAAAACACCTATTAATTCTTTTCTTAATGGCCTGTATATTTAATTTACATATTTTGCTCGTGTGATAAATGTAGCTGCTAATATCATTTTAACTGGGCTTGTGGCAAGGAGAAATCAAGGGTGACTTTAGTGTCACGTTGACTCTGTTGCAGTCGTACAATTTATTTTGTTACCATTAACTCATGGCCTCATAGTGTTGCTACCTGGTGCTAGAAAACAAAGAGCCTCAGCAATGTTTAGAAATTATTTTCTAGCACATATTGCATTAAGACAGCATGTTCTTTTTTTATAAAATTGACTTGTTAAATAACCAAGGACTTCGTGTTAACACTGAAGTCCTTGGTTATTTAACACTTTGCCAAGATCTATGGCTCCTGACTTCCTAGGGGTCACAGAACTCCCAAAATCTGTTTAAAATTATGGACCCTCTCTCCAAAAGACTTTAGGAACTTTTGCCTTTAAATTCAGAATTTACAGGATTTGATTTAGTTAGAATATTAGATATAGCTACTGCATAAAAGAGAGCCTTCCCTGGCCCCTGATAACAATGGCTTAAAGAAGGCGGAAATCTGTTTCTCTAGGGAGAGGATGCTCTGGCGTGGCAGCTCTGCCCCATGGAAGGTGAAGACCCAGAGTCCCCTCTCATGCCCCACCCCCAGTGTCTTACCCTCATCCATACAATCTGAAATGGCACCACAAGCCTGCATTCAGGACAGCAGGAGGCTGGAAGGGATTGGGGCAGGATGTACATTTCCCATGTTAAGGACATCACACATTACTTTGGCCAAAAGTTAGTCATATGAATTGTTAGGAGTTTTTAGCTAAGTGTCCATGTGGTCTGCTAAAAATTCTCTTAAATTGGGCAAGATGGGGAGACAGTTATGGGGGCAACTTACAGTTTCTGGCCATACACCATTGAGAGTCCTGTCCTGGGTAACTGACAGATGCTTGCTTAGTGATTCCTGTGTGACTCATCCTGTACCAGACTGCAAGAGGGGTTCACAGAGAAGACAGGAAGGTAAGACAAAGCCACTGGGAAAAGTCATTGTCTCATGCTGTCAGTGAAGCATATGTAAAATTGGTCTGTATTAAAAGAGATCTCTTTTGGCAGAGGTGTCTGAAGCGGCTTCAAACTAGTAGGAACGATGAGTAGATGATGTTTGATTAGCAGAGCAGGTGTGGAAAACTCAGGTGCAGAAGTTCACAGGCTTGAGAACACGTGATGGGCTCTGGGGCGGTAAATAGGGTCATTTATTGATGGGATTAGGGATTAGTCGGGATTGTAATTAGTTACATTGTCTTGGGCCAGACTCTGAAGCACCTTGAATATCAGGCCAGGCTGAGTTTTATATATTCTTTTTTGCTTTGTTTTGTTCTTGACACTTTTTGTTTGTATATTTCTGTAGCCAGTCGAGTTTTATGTAGTGTTTTTGAGCATGTTTCATGTGTTGATTGTCACCTATTTAAACAAATTTGAGGGGAAAAATCTAAATTTAGGTAATAAATCAACTCAGAGACTCCTACCTGATTATGGCAGTAGGAATAAAAAAAAGGAATCAATACAGGTGAATTTTGCAAATATCAGTTGAAGAACCATGTCGAGAGAGCATAATTAAATATTGAAATAGTATGAGATGTTAGTAGATACACTCATTACTTCTCTGCATGTAGTTAGTTCTTACATTGCAAATGGTTAGTATGTATCATCTGTGAGGCTCATGCTTTACACTGTGAGAGTGTGCTAGACATATTCTTGTTGCCAATACTCAATATATAAAACTTTGTGCACTCAGTTAAAGGGTGGTCTTTCAAGAGTAAAGGCTTCTTAAGCTGTCCATTCAAAAATTTGTTGTAATATACTAAAGATATGGTATAATATCCCATCCTGAATTATTTTCTGATCATAAGTTGTGTATCTAAAATAAAATAAAGAATAGTGATTCAGGAGATCTATTGTACAGCATGGTTAGTATTGTTCATAACAATATATTGTATACATGAAAATTGCTGAGAATAGATTTTAAGTGTTCTGAGCACAAAAAATTAAGTGTGTGAGGCAATGAATGTTAATTCACTTGACTTAGTCATTTCCACAATGTATACAATATATATGTATATGAAAACTTTGTTATACACAATGAGTATATAGAATTTTGTCAATTAAAAATAAAAATTTTTAAAGAATCATAAACAATAGTAGATTCTGTAGGAAGAAAATGCTAGAAATATCTATCAAAAGTCATTAAAATGTTAATATTCTAGAATTTATCCTAAAGAAAGAATTTCACCTAAGGAGAAAGTTATATTTAAGAACAAAATAAAAGAATGGTCAAATAAACTATATCCCATCAACTCAATGGAATATCATACAGCCATTAAAATATTGTAAAGAAAAATAAGTAGAAATATGGAAAACGTTTGATACAATGTTAAATGAAAAAACAAAATTATATGCCACTATTAAAATAACTATAAAAAGTATATGTATATGTACAAAATTAGATAATGTATAGACATAGTTGTGGAACATTAGTAAAATATGCATGACATTTCTGTTGAAAATAATTGTAAATTTATCTTTTAGAAATATTAAAAGATTTTGCAAATTTAAATGATACATTTTTCCTCCTCCTGATCTCTCCCCTCCTCCTCTTTCTTTCCCAGCCAACGTAGCACCATGTCATGGTATTCATTCCATTGCGAGTGAATGGGAGTTCCCCAGTCTGCGCACAGGGAATGTCTTCCATGGTTTCTCTTAGAACTTTTATAGACTGACTTTTTTTTTGCTTTGAAGAAAACTGGGTTTAAAATTCTATGCAAGCACAACGTTAAATTTTTTCTTTGGTCGGTTTTTTTTGTTTGTTTTTTTTTTGAGTTGGAGTCTCACTCTGTCGCCCAGACTGGAGTGCAGTGGCCGCTCCTGGCCACCGCAGCCTCGACCTGCTGGGCTCCGGCGATCCTTCCGCCTCAGCCTTCCGAGTATCCGGAATTACAGGCATGTGCTACCACGCCCGGCTGATTTTTGATTTATTGTAGAGATGAGGTCTCGCTGCCCAGACGGGTCTTGAACCCGCGGGCTCAGGCAATCCACTCACCTCAGCCTCCCAAAGGCACGGGATTACAGGCTGAGCCACCGAGCCCGGTCATGAAATTATTTCTATATCTAAACTGCAGCATTTCAACCATAGGAGTATTTTTCCCCGTGTGTCGTGTCTGTTACACTGTGGTTAAAAAGAAAAAAATTGCATCTGGTGCCGTTTTATTGCTTTCAAAGGATTGCATCTTCAATGTAAATCCATGACAGTGTTCTAATGAGTTTCCTCAAAAGAGTTTTTAATATGTGTGTCTTACTGATTTCTGTAACATGAAGTGAAATGTGTTCTCCCACTCACGCCATTACAGTTTCTTTCAGAATTGCATATCCACTGCGTGGCCGTATCATCATGCTCCCACCACTTCATTGTGGGGCTCAGTCTAAGAGAGCTGCTGCCTTGTACTCAGTACAGTGTAAGTCCACAGAGGACATGCAAATTCAGATCAGAAAAGTTAGCAAGGAAATATAATCGTGACTTTTTTTTGTAGAGACGAGTTTTCACTATTGTTGCCCAGGCCTCGGCCTCTCGAAGTGCTCGATTGCAGGCATGGGCCGCCATGCCTGGACTTTAATTGTGACATTTTAGTAAGTCATTCTTCCAACTCAGTATTTTTGAGAATTATAGCAATGAATTGTCTGAGTGCATTCTGAGGGAGAGCAGAGGGCCTAGCTGGAGAGACTTCATGACTTGCCTCTTCACAACTTGCCCTCTCTGCTGAGACAGGAGCGGGCCCACATGCTCTGCTGGTTCTGTGCAGCAGACCGGGAGCTTTCTTTCCACCCTCTCGCCATTTCTTTCTATGCTGTCTTGTTTTATATGTCAGCATTCCTTGAGGCTTGTTCCAATAGCCCTCTTCTCTGTCCACTTAACTCCAGGCCTTCCCATCGATTTCAGTGGCTTTCCCCAGGCCATCTGGGTGCCAGGGCTTTCCAGATGGACAGCTCCAGCTGAGCTCCAAGCTTGGCACTGTACTGTGGGCTGCCTTCCTGTTGACATCCCCACCATGCCCCTTATGTGCCCCATCTTCCAAGGGGACCCCTGTGCTTCTCCATGGCCCTTCTCACCCCTCCGTCTTTGTGAATGGTGCCTGCATCCATCAGGTTGCTTGTGCCTGTCATGAGAATCGTGGGAGCTTTTCCCTCACCCCCACAGCCACCTTACTATACTCATGCCATCTAGATCTGAAATGTGAATGGAATCTCTCCTCTTTTCTCTGTCCCTGCTGCCAGCCACGCTGGCTTGAACGGCCCTTACCATGTACCTAGTCCCCCACCTGGCAGTGCTCCAGCCCTGCGCCACACCTGCCCCGATGCCTGGCCTGGCAAGTATCTTCCTGGGTCCCATGAGGCCTCTTTCTGCCTCACCCTGTGGTGGCTTCTCTTTACCCTTGGGATGGTGCGTTCTCTAGCCTTGCCAGTCGTCTCTTCTTTTCTAGGTCCCTTCCTCCTTTCCCAGACTCTTTCTTGTCTTTTTCCTACTCCATGTTTCTTGTATTCGTCACTTCCTCAGACAGGTTTTTTTATTTATCCAATCCATTGCATAAATACATATTTAATCTTGTTTTCTCTCACATGTTTCCTCTTTCAGTCTCTCTCTCTCTCCTCTCTCTCTCTCTCTCTCTCTCTCTCTCTCTCTCTCTCTCTCTGAGTAGACTGTTAGTTCCATAAGGACAGAAGGTGTGTGTGTGTGTGTGTGTGTGTGTGTGTGTGTGTGTGTGTGTGTGTGTGTGTAACCACTGATTCCTAGCACTTTACTATGAATCTTGGGCATACTAATCCTAACCCTAACCTATTTCGTATTTGTGGAGAATGAATAATTTTGGTTTGCTGAAAGGAACTGAACTTTTTGCAACTCACCCAGTCTACTAATGACCACTTCTTCAGAGAGTAACTCAGCCAGAAGCTGCAAAGTGACAACCCTACTAAGAAGCTAGCATTCAAGATGGCATCATCAGATCATGAATCTTTTGGTTACAGTTTCTACTGATGTGTAGTCAAACTGCCTGGCAGAGGAAGGCTCCTTAATTCTTCTTGGATGTGTAGAATTGCATTGCTTTTCTCTTGAGTCAAATACTTTACCCAGTTTAGAGTGTAGCTGATAAACTGTGACCATCAAGGTGATATCCACATGCTTTGAAAGATGCTCCGTAGAAGCACCGGTAGCTTGTTACTGCAGCTGCATGTGCTGTGGCTGCCCCTCTGGGTGGCTGCAGTTGAGCAGTCTTCATAGGCTTCCTCAGCTGGGCAGGGAGGCAGGGGAGGCTGATTACTGGGTACCGCAGAGGAATGAGTTCTGCTGCCCTGCAGCCCTGGAGGGTATGTGTGGTGAACTCTGACTGATCATGTATTCTCAAAAAGGCAGAAGGGAGTGTTGGGAACGTTCACACCACCAGGAAGTGATAGGTGTTTGAGCTGGTGGGCGTCCTCATTATCCTCATTGCACGTTATATGTACACATCAAAATATCACTCTGTATCAGATAAGTATGTACAAATAGCCAGGCGCTGTGGTTCATGCCAGTAATTCCATCACTTTGGGAGGCAGAGGTGAAAGGATTACCTGAGCCCACAGGTTTGAGACCAACCTGGGCAACGTGGCGAGACCTCATCTCTAAAGTGAAATGAGAAATTATCCGGGCATAGTGGCGTGTGCCTGTAGTCCTGGAAGGCAGAGGGAAGGATCACTTGAAGGATGGTGAGCGTGCCACTGCACTCCAACTTGGGTAACAACATGAGACTCCAACTCAAAAAAAAAAAGGAGTATGTACAATTATTACACGTCAACTAAAAAGAAAAAAAAAGAAACCGACTTTTTAAGTAACATAACACTGTGAGAACATAGTGAGCTGAGGTCTGTGTTACATCTTGTTATAGAGGTAAGAATAAAATGTTGGGGTATGTGTGTGTGTGTGTATAAAAAATCATTAATTAAAGTAATCAAAATCATGAAAAAAGTCACAAAATACTCTTGTAGCTTTAGGTGGGCAGAGGCAAAAGTAAAATTATTTTATATAAAGTGTTTCCTCTTGCCATTTAAACTCAACCCTGGAAAACAGTTTGAAAGCAGAGTAGTCCTGGGAGCTTCACCACCCCACTCAAAGAAGCTTCCTTTGACACAAACAAGTTATGAACCCAGTGGCTGTAATGATGGGAACAGAGTGAAGCTCCAGAAGTATAGGCAAGGCATAGGAAAGTCTGTCATTGTGTGTATTCTATTTAACTGCCTTTTAAATTGAAAATTAGTAGGAAAGCAAGCAAATTCATTCTACACAACTTGGAAATGTTTAAAATGTATTTTCATTGTGTTTCTCCTACAGGAATATTAGTAAGATTTATTGGAGACTAGCAGTAACATTAAATCCCCACCCAAAACAAATGTTCTACTAGCCTGCCGTGATGCTCTGCACTAAAATGTCACCAACTGTACAATTTGTCATTCAAAAATGGAACAACTTGAGATTAAACAATAACTAAAATATAACAAAAGATGCTTATTAACCAAGTAAATTTTTAATTAGTGAGAAGGATGTCATGAGAATTTTGACCTATAAAGTCAAAGTAAGAAATGATAGAGTCTTGGGAAAGAATAATGTGAAATTTATATTTGATCCAAAAGATGCTAATGGATCTCTTTTCCAGCAAATGTGCCTGGGTATAGATTGCGTTGGTAAAGGGGCCACTCAAGTCTCAGGGATGTTCCATGGGTGTATAGGTGCGACCAGCATTCCCGAGTCAGAACACTCTAAATAACAAAACTCTTCATGAATTTAAACTACATGTGTGGAGCATTTGGAGTGGATACAGAATTCCCCAAGTTGGATGCTCTTCCCCCAGGGCTGCCATTTGCAGGGAATTTCATGTACATATCCAGACATGCAGATACCCACAACTGCTTATTATACAAGTATTCTTGGTTACTAAATGTCTGTCTGACAGGCTTACACAGGGTTTCCTTACATGGAAGTGATTCCACCCACTCCATGCCTTGGCATATCACGATGCCAGCCCTTACATTTATTTGACTTCCAGAATTTAAATAGACAGTGATGTACATCAGAAGTTAATGTTTCACCTCCTGGCACTAAGAAACTAAATTGTTAGGTTTGTGGTGAGGAAGATAAATCCTCTTCAATTTGGCTGCAGAGTGGAAATGGCATTTATTCTTATCCCATCTCTCTAAGTTATATTGACAGCAAAATGATTTATCTCTGTGTTCTAGAAGATGAGGAGGCAGAGGAGACTGCAGAGAAGATAAATGGTTTGGTAAAGCTCACACAACAAGCTGGAAGTAGAACCCGAGTCCCTGGAGTCCCTGTTCTAATCGCAGTTGTGTCTAACTGAATGTTATAACATTACCAAATGAGGTGAAGGCACCTCACCACACATGTGCCCAGCAGACAGCTTCTTCTATTTGTAAAATATTTTACATCCTGAAATTTTAAAATTTTCAGTTCTATTTTGTTATATTTTAAAATCTGGTTTTTACAGATTTGAGCTGGAATGGGAATCGAAGTTTCATTGGCATTTTTCCATGTGCATTCTTATATTTATCTCAGCCTGGAATCAGACATGTTCCAAGAGGTCACTTGTTTTGCCCAACAGTTCTACAAGCTAGAAGAGGCAGTTCATTGAAAATTAATTTTTGAGTGAACCTTAGATATGCTGTGTAGATTTTTAAGACTGCGTGTTAGAGGGAACAGACATAAAATGTTTTCTTTTTCTGGTCCTGGTGACAATAGCTAGTGGTCATTGAACCCTTGCCCTGTGGCAGACGCTGCTCCAGTGACTATTTTTTATCTTAATTTAAACATTTTTTATTTTTATTATATATCAATGAGTTCTGTATACTTATAGGGCATGAGCTGGTATTAGCTATATGACGTGTAGTGGATCACAAAAAAAAACAAAGAACTTGTTTCTCCTGTGTGATGGAGGCTTTGGACTTTTTGACTAACCCTAACTACCATTCCACTCTCTACTTCCATGAGTTCAGTTGTTTTTCAGTGCAGTCCCTACCAAAATCCCAATGTCATTTCTCATAGATATAGAAAAAAACAATCTATGGAACCCAAAAAACCCCAGATAGCCAAGGCAGTCATGAGCACACAGGGCAAAGCTGGAGGCATCACACAACCAGATTTCAAACTACTGATCCTATGAGGCAATAGTCATTAAAACAGTATGATCTTGGCATAAAAATAAACACACTGACTGGTGGAGGAGAGTGGAGAGTCCGGAAGAGAACCCGTACATCGGTGGTTGGTTGGTCCTTGACAAAAGTGTCAAGGATAAGCAAAGGGGAAAAGGACAATCTCTTCAACAGATGGTGTTGGGAAGATTGCATGTCCATATGCAGAAAGTGGAGATTGGCCTTTCTCACCCACATGCACAGACCAGCTCAGGATGGATAACACAGGCTTACACGAGACCCGAAACTGTGAAATGACCAGAAAAAAACAGGGAAAAAAGCTACACAGCATTGCGTCGCTGCGGTGATTTTTTTTATGGTTACTATTTTTATTTTAATCCACAAAGCAACTCTATGAAATATTATATTATTATTCCCATCTTATAGATGAGGAAATTGATGCACAGAATGATTAAATAACTTGTTGGAAAGATGATAAGGCTAGTTTTGCAGTCCAAACACTCTGACTTTAAAAGCCACATTTTAGACCTTATACTCCCTCCAAAGAATTCATTTAATTATATAGTGTGATTTCATGAAGGAACTCTGCCCTTGAAATCATGTTGACCCATTGTAGAGCCCACTACAAGTCTGATATTGTTTGATGATTGTACATCTCAAATTATATTTATGTCTAAATTCATGAACAAATTCTGTTCTCTACCCACTTATAATTTTGCTTGAAGATTATTTATTTATTTATTTATTATTATTTTTTTTTGAGTTGGAGTCTCACTCTGTCACCCAGACTGGAGTGCAGTGGCCGCTCCCGACCACCACAGCCTCGACCTGCTGTGCTCCGGCAATCCTTCCACCTCAGCCTTCCAAGTAGCTGGAACTACATACGCGCGCTACCACTCCTGGCTAATTTTTTTATTTATTGTAGAGATGAGGTCTCACCAAGTTGCCCAGGCAGGTCTCGAACCCGCGGGCTCAGGCAGTTCACTCACGTCAGCCTCCCAAAGCACGGGATTACAGGCTGAGCCACCGAGCCCGGCTAATTTATAAAACTGACTAAAATTTAAAATTGAAGTGTAGATTATAGAAACAGAAGCAACTCAAAACCAGTTTTTTGGTTCTCTAAAGTCTTTATGTACCAATTATTCTGGCTTCTGTTCTCTAAGCATACAGCATTTCCTGTTTTCCGAAGCTCTACCAATCCTTATAAAAATTTTATGGCATAGTATCCAAAATACCTAAGTTTGGTTATAATTTTTGATATAGGTTTGATTTTTTTCCTCAAAGTAATAGTGGATATAGAGTGTTCTCAAATGATGATTAACTAAATTTTACAAAGGAAGAATTTATAGGCAGATTTTCAAGGTAACTCAGAGGATAAGTTGTTTTGCTTAACTGCTAGAAAGAATAAGAGCAATTAACAACTGAATACAGTGTACAGTGGTGACTAACAGTCTCTTAGCCTCTTTGTCAAACCCCTGCTTGCTATCTAACAATTACATCATTCTTCCAACTAGAAGTATAGTTACCATCCAAATACAGTTGACCCTTGAACAACGTGGGGTGGGGTTCGGGCCCGCTGACCCACCCATGTAATCCCGCGCCTTGGGAGGCTGAGGTAAGTGGATTGCCTGAGCCCGTGGGTTCGAGACCCACCCAGGCAACTTGGCGAGACCTCATCTCTACAATAAAAAAAAAAAAAAAATTAGCCGGGCGTGGTAGCGTGCGCCTGTAGTTCCAGCTACTTGGAAGGCTGAGGCAGAAGGATCACCAGAGCCCAGCAGGTCGAGGCTGCGGTGGCTGGGAGCGGCCACTGCACTCCAGTCTGGGCAACAGAGTGAGACTCCAACTCAAAAAATTTTAAAAATTTAAAAAATTTTAAAAAAAGAAAATCTGCATATAACTTTTGCCTCCCCCAACACCTAACGTCTGGTAACCTACTGTTGGCCAGAAACCTTGCTAATAACACAGGCAGTTGATGAGCAGATATTTTGTATATTAAATGTATCACATCTTATATTCTTACAGTAAAGTAAGCTGGAGAAAGGAAAACGTTATTAGGAAAATAATAAGGAAGAAAAAATACATTTGCTGCTCATGAAGTGAAAGTGGACCATCATGAAGGTCTTCATCCTCTTCATCTTCAGGTTGAGTAGCTGGAGGAAGAGAAGGAGAGGGGGCAGGGGGGAGGGGCTGGTCTTGCTGTCTCAGGGTTGGCAGAGGCAGAAGAAAATCTAGGTATAAATGGCCTCCTGCGGTTCAGACCTGTTGCTGTTCAGGGGTCAACTGTATGCACATTTTTATACAGGTAGCATGTAGACATAGAATTAAAAATGCTTATTTTTAAGTTGGCACCTCATGTCGATACTGCTATTTGCCTGTGTGCATTTATTTTTGAGTGGCACTTACTGTTCACCAGTAGGAAGCTTGAGTCCCCATAGATATGACAGTAAAAGTCTTGAGAATTGGGTCTGTGGTCTCCACATCCAGGTGGGACCTGGGCAGAGAGCAGTTTATGTCCACTGACATGTTCCATTAAGTTTCGTGGTGTGTCCTTCAGTCCTCAGCCTCCAAGATCGCCTTTAAACAGCACAGTGGAACTACACACAACGGTACTTTAGTGTCTTTCCTGTAAATGTTAGGAAGTAAAAGGAAACTTAATCTAAAATCAGTGAATAAAAAGGCTTTGCAAGTATTTATTTCTAAATGTTCAGTAAGCAGAACGTGTTTGGGGAATGCTTTTCATAGTTCAGCTGGTTGTACAATAGCCCCAAAATTCTTCATACTGTTCTTACATGATCGAGTCAGAGAGTTTCGTAGTAGATGAGATGCTCATCAGCAAAGCACAGTGGGCAATATCTGTTCTGGGTTATTCAGTCTTGCTGTTTTCTTGTCTTGCATAACATTATTTCACTGTAGCAGGCAAGGTTTTAAATCAGTGTGTGTGATCATCTATTTTAAAGGAAGAAAAGGAGCTTCGGTTTTCCTTAGGTTTTTAATATTCCTTTTGAAGAGACGCTGTCATTTGATTTGTGTCTAGATCCAAGCAGCTAGTGCAGGCGGCATCCAGGCTACCAGATTTTACATAACAGTTGGTATGACTGTTGTGAGAGTTTGTGGCATTTCCTGTTACCATGGTTGGTTAGGGAAATTTTATGTCACCCTCATGGTCTGGTTTTCCAGTTACTCCCTCTCACAGATGTAATACTGCTGATGAGAACCCACTTGTAAGCTGAACCTGCATATGTGAATAGGTTGTGAGAGGCCCACTGGCATGGGCACATGACAGTGGAGTCAGTGTGAACCCAGAGGTACTAGTCAGAGTCATAAAGGCCACTCACTTAGGTTGTGACAGTCATGGTGCAGGACTGTTTGCCCACATGGTTGGTATTTGGTCATTTGGCTTAGCTCATTGTTTGGCAGATATTAAATATAAGCTGCTTTCTTTTTAAACTGTTTTTAGACAGTTTATTGCATATCATATCACAGTATATTATCACATGCTTCCCCACTGCCCCATGTGCCATTCACAAGTTTGACCAGAACTATAAACACGGTTGTTTTGGCTCGGAAAAGAGGCAGCATTGTACCCACATTCTTGAGGGGAATTTTTCACTTAGGGGCAGTGGGTCTTGAAGGCTCGCTGACCTGTTGTGTAGCCTGTGAACTCTGTTCCACCCCCAGCAAGTTGTGTTATGAACAGACACTTTCTGTGCCGCGCCAGCTTGCTTTGGTGAACCTTGGAAACAAAATGGATGAACCAGGACCCCCTGGGTGGAGCTGCCCACCTCCTGCCTCTGACACATCTTTTCTTTAAATGAGACCACGTTAACTTGGCTTTCATCTGAACTGCCTTTCACAGCCCAAGTGCCGGTGGTGTTCTGCTGTAAGAGAATGCTGCCACACACTGCCTGCCGAACTCTTGCCAGATTGCTGTACAGGTAACTCACTTTGGTGTAGCACTGTTCCGGGGGAATTTGCTCTTTATGTCTCTTGGAGTCACTGCTCTTTATGTCCTGGGGAAGGGACATGTTCATGTGAGTAGTGTTTGCTCCTTAACTTCAAGAATGAAAAGGACCCATCAGTCTTTTCAGAGGTGTCAGTGGCCTTATTGGTATATGGCATGTGGAAATTTGACATCTCCCCGTAACCAGCACCACAAAACTCACTTTCTCAATCCATGGGGTGTTTTTCGCATGAAGATGCTGTATGTGCTGTGTTATTATTCCTAGTGTGGCACTGTAGGGACACTCTCTAGTTCTGTGGATTTAGAAGCGCTGGGCTTTCCTGTTTATGTAATCAAATGCCATTTCGTCTGATGGCCTGTATTTATATAAATATAGTGATTACTTCCTGGCCTATTGACATTTGTCAACATTTAGGAGAGTTTCATTTTTATTCTATTATTTTTAGATTTATTATCACCTCATCAAAAGTATCTTTCTGATATCCTAGTTCAGCTTTGAATTCTAACTTACTGTATTTGTTTTAAACAAACTATGATGTTAGGAAGTTGGTATCATCCAGAGCTCACTGTCTTGTTTAATGCCACTGAAAAACATCATATGCTAATGAGACTTCCAGCACATTAGCTCATTATACTTGTTCACAGAATGTGCAGCCTTTGGCCCCAAGGAGATGGCTTTCCCTGGTGCTGTTTTGTTTTTCTAACTTTTCTCTGAAGTGCATATAATTGTCCTTACTGTCAGCATGAACAGACGGCCTCCAGGCTGGGGTTCAGAACTGGTGGCAGGCACAGGGCAAGACCAGATCCCATTTCACCCATTTCCCCCACGAGACTGAGAGTGACGCTCTGTGGATTGTGTACCACCAGGGAATATACGACCTCCCTTTTGACAGCCAAACCTCCACATCTGTTTGTCCCTGTGTCCCCTGTATTAAGATTTGTAGCAAGATCCCTCTGGGTCATGCGCTCCCTTTGGTTAGCAGATCTGACTGCATCTGAAAGCCCTGCCTTTAAATGATGAAGTGCGTCAGGACACACATTCTCTTTGATATGAGTGGATATGGTGAGTCTCCTTAGCAGTGTGACAGCAATAACTGCTTTTCAAGTGTGAACCCTGGAGAAGCTGGTCGCATGGATCTGGTCCACACACAGGACCAGTGATGGACGGGTGATCTTAGATGAGCTTCACTGATGAACTTGGCTTTTACAGAAGTACCTGGAAGACAGACAGTTGGGCTGGGAGGGTTGATCCAAGCATGGGTGTGAAAGAAGTTACAGGCAAGCATGAGAGAGAGAGACAAAGGATTTGTTTAGGAGAAAAGAGTAGGGAGCAGGACAGGAGGAGGTGAGACCCAGCTGAGTGTTGGAAGAATGTTGCGGAAGGTGCTGTTGCTGCTGAGAGCAACACCGACTAGAAGAAGAGGAGTGGAGGGGAGGACTCACACCCCCAAGGAAGGAACGCTGGCAGGGTGGCGAGCTCATTGTTGATAAGAGAGATGGTGAGTGGGCAGTGAATGGACAGCGCAAAGAATGAAGCGACTAGTCAGTGAGTGATCCTGTAAGTCGTCATCCAAACCAGGTCACATCAGAGGTGACAGGGGACCCTGTTGAACGGTCACACTGAGACAAAATGGGCTAGTCAGCACGTGTGGCTATCCCATCCTTCTTAAATCATAGCTGGGCACAATTAAATTCCTCAGTTTGATAGACAACACAACATCCCTTTAAACAACCTGTGAGCCTGCAGAAACCGTGGCTGAGTGGACTGACAGGTGTTTCCACAGCAGTGTGCAGGTGCTGCCGGGTCAAGGCAGGCTGCCGTGACCAGCGGGTCATCTTCAGCAAGTGAGGTGGGCACATGGCGCCCTGCCTCCTGGGCTGAGTGAGACAGTGTATCCAGCACTTAACACGGTGCCTGGTGCGTGCTAAGCGCTCAGTGTGGCTTTTGTTATTTTTTCTACTATTACTGCAACAACAACTACTATTCATACGTGAGTTGTTAGCCTCCTTTCAGTTTAAAGATACGTACTTCAAGCTTTCTGGTGTTGCAGCTAGCCTTCTGCCTTTTATGTCTGGCAGCAATTCAGAAACTCTTGAAATAAGTCTGAGAAGCCACTTCCATCCCAGCGTGATGCAGCGCATGCTGCCTTCGAGGAAGCCGCGAGGACCTTTCGGCAGCACCGCACTCCTGAAGTCAGCCCCTGCTCTGCTCAGAGAGGCTCTGCTGCTGCTGTGAATGATGGCTGATGAGGCACTATTTGATTTTCCAAGAGAGATGAAACTGACTTTTGTTGGGGATGGCGGAGTTGTTCTTGGCAAATAAAGTTAAGGATGTGATTTAAATTTTCAAGCCTTAAATAATAATTTGAAGAAATGCCTGAGGTCCCGGTGATCGACTGGCCCGCGCCCTTGTTCTCCACTTGTGGATTGCTCCAGCTTCCTGAAAGCCCTTTACCCAGGCAGCCGCACAGCACCCACCCTCAGTGTCTTCAGGCCTTTGCTTGAGTCTCCCCTTCTCAGTGAAGCCTTCCCTGACCACCCCCTCCAAGCCAGAACCTCTTCCTGGCATTGCTCATGCCTTCGCAGATGATGGTTGTTTTAGAAGCACCACGCTCGTTCCCCACACCTGAGGTGTATGCAGTCGGCCCTCCACCCCATCCTCAGCTTTGCTTTTGGCAGTTTTGTTTACCTGCAGTCAGCCATGGTCCAAACAAGTAGAAAATTCGAGAAATAAACAATTCGTGAGTTCAAAATGGTGTGCCGTGCTGAGTAGTACAGTGCAGTCTTGCACGTCCTGCCTGCATGTGAGACAGCTCTTTGTCCAGCTGTCCAGCTGTGTATTCCCCCTGCCTGTTAGTCACTGAGCAGCCGCCTCAGGTGTTGGGGTACAAGTGGCTGGCACTATCTGTGGTTTCAGGCATCCACTGGGGTCTTGGGATGCATCCCCCATGGACAAAGGGGAATGATGTATTGCGGGGATCCCTATGAACTCTGACTCGTTGGTAGCATAAAGGCGTGTACCTCTCTCCTACCTCCGTGGCCCAGTCCTTCAGGAACTGAGCTTTCCTTTAGAATTAGTTTGTTTGTGAAAGGACTTGCAGAATGTCTAATCTTGCTTTGGAGTGAGCCGTGCTTGCCATGGCTGAAGATGAAGCAGTGATAGCACTGTTTCTAGTGTAGCCTTCTGGAGAAAAGACACCTCCCTTTTCCCTGCCAAAAAAAAAGGGATTTTCCCCAACAGAAGCATTTCCACTGTGGATCCTGTGGGCCCAGGAGCCCCAACTTGCCTTTTAGTGGGAAGAGAGGAGCTGTCTCATCTTACCCCCATTCTCAGGTCTATTAGTCAGCTCAGACTGCCTGAACAAAATACGTAGATGGGTAGCTTAAACAACAAAGGTTTATTTCTCACAGTTCTGGGGATTGGAAATCCAAGATCAAGGTACCAGTGGGCTGATGTCTGGTAGGCTCCCCACTTGGGTTGCAGATGGCTACCTTCTCGCCGTGTGCTCACATAGCCTCTTTTTTGTGCATACACAGAGAGGAATCTCTGTTGTCTCTTCTTATAAGGAGACTAATCCTATAGGATCAGGGCCCCACCCTTGTGACCTCATTTAACCGTAATTATGCCATTACTCCAAAATGGCAACCCTGGGGGTTAGGGCTTCAACTTGTGAATTTGGGAGATATGTACATTCAATCCGTAACACTGTGCATCCCAAATTGTTCCTGTCTGAGGTCACTTCAATGAAACACGCTTTTCTGAGAACCTGTTAAATGTGCAGGCACTACGCTAGGTATCAAGGTCAAGAACGTAGTATTTTGAGTACGACTAACTTGAAAACGTGGGACGTGTTTTTCTGAGCTAGATGTTGACGAGCAAGTCGGAATTTGTCAGTCAGATGCACGTTGGGAAGGCTGTACGTGTAGGCCAAGAAGTGAACCTGAGCAACAGCAGGGAGGTTCAGGAAGCGGAATCACACAGAGTGGACAGCGTGTGGAGTGAGGGCAGGAGTCTGGAGGTAAACAGCTGCCTCGTGGGTCTGTCTTCCTGATGGCGCCCCATTTTCTGGAAAAGTAGAAAGCACCTACTGTGTTGGTTTCCACAACGAAGAATATGTTTGAAAAGATGAGCGGTAACTGTCATTTACGTTTTCTGAGAAGAGGCTAATTGTGCACATAAAACACAGTGGCACAAGGCACCTTATTAGTGGGATTAGGGGAATGAAATTTCCACATAAATGAAGGAAGTGTGTATTTAATGTTATATTTGAAAAATCAGGATGGAATTTAAATACTGTGGTTATCAGAAGTAGAAAAAGACTGTGCAGTCACCACTTCAAGTAAGGAAAAATATTTTGGATTAAAAACCTTTGGTTTTCTTTAACATTCCTTAAATTTCCTTATAAATTGCTAAAACTCTGTAGTTTTTTTTTTTCACACAAATGTTTAAAATCACTATTCACTTTCAACCAAAATGGAGTAACAGAAACTAGGTTTACCCATCCACCTAAAACAGCAGCAGCAAAAACAGATAAAATATTTGAAACGATGGCTTTGAGGACACAGAGCATCAGGCAAGAAAAGAAATGGATCCCCAGGGGGTGATGTACAGTGGAGGGAGCCCTGAAAGAGTGGGCTTGCTGTTTTGAGAGTTTCCAGGCCATTGTTCAGAATGACAACTAATAAGCCAACAAACGGAGTCATAAAAATACTCAATTCAAGAGAAGGCAGAAATAAAGCAAGAGGGGGAAAAGAATACACGGAACAAATAGAAAACGAACAGCAAAAAGATCGACTTAAACGTAACTATGTCACTAACACTGGTCAAAAGAAAGCAGGGATGGCTATATTAATATCACACAGCGTGACTTCAGAGCATCAATATCACTAGAAAAAGAAAATAATTTCATAACAGTGGAGGAACTGAGCACCAAGAGAACTTGAACTTCAAAATACATGAAGCAAAAGCTAATAAAGTTGCAGGGAGAGATAAATCTGCAATATAGTTGGAGATTTCAGTATCTCTTTCTTAAGACTTACTAGAGCAAGCAGACAGAAGATGAGCAAGAACATGGAGGACTCAACACTCTCAACCAACCTGACCTAATGACATTCACAGACACTCACTGTAACCAGTAACAGCTGCAGCCAAGGCATTTGCACTAGGAGCAGTTACTGAGAAAGACAATATTCTGTGCTATCAAACAAGTCTCAGTAAGATTCAAGCCATAAAGTTCAAGTCACAGAAAGTTTGTTCTCAGACCCCAATGGAATTATAACAGAAATCAATAATGGATAACTTTCTGGAAAATCCCCAAATATTTGGGAATTAAGTAACATGCTTCTGAATAATCCATGAATCAAATAAGAAATCGAAAGGGAATTTTAAATTAAGTGAAATGAAAATACAAAATATCAAGATTTGCAGGATTCCACCAAGGCAGTATTTTGAGGGAAACGTGAAGCCTGAAATGCCTCTATTGGAAAGGCAGAAAGAAGAAGGTCTCAAATCACTAACTTCAGCTTCCACCTTAAGAAACTAGAAAAAGAAGAACAAATTAAGCCCAAAACAAGGACAAGAAAGACAATAATAAACAGCAGAAATTAATGATCTAGAAAACAGAAAAGCAATAGAGAAAATCAAAACCCAAAGCTCATTTCTGGAGATCAATGAAGTTGATACACCTCTGGCCAAGATTGTTATGTGGAGTAGTTTTGGACTACCTCTTGGGTGTGTGGCTGTTACAAAGATCGAGTGTCCCTAATTCAGAAATCCGAAATACTCCCAAATCAAAACTTTTTGATTGCCAACATAATGCTCAAAGGAAATGTTCATTGAGACACTTAGGATAGGGGTTTGGGATTTAGGATATTCAGCCAGTAAGTATCATGCTGATCATCCAAAATTCAGAAAGATTTGAAATTCAAAACACTTTTGGTCACAAGTGTTAGGTGTACTTAATCTGCATTGTAGAGATTCTGGATTCCATTATAAACCAACTGGTCTGTCTCTCATAGAACAGAGAATAACGTATTTTCTTTGCTGGGGAATCTGGAATTAAATGGCAATACATTTATGTAAAAATCAAAGATTTTTCATTAGCATATAACTAGAGTTCTGAACTATCTCGAGCTATGGTGTGCGAGCCTCTTGCTTTGTGTTTCTCTCATAAAACCATCCTAACCTCTGCACTTGGCTTTTCCTGCCAGAGCACATCTCTGTCATTTAGAATATCCATCTAACTTTGCACAGGCTGACTCCAGACAGTGTGCTCAAGTCCATGACATATGGAAGCCCAGTGATCCTCCAAAGCAGAAACTACGTACTAGCAGTCTGCAGTCTTGACTCAGCCCAGAAAGGCCCTGTGTTTGGTTTGCACTGTGGTTTTTTTTTTTTTTTTTTTTGAGTTGGAGTCTCACTCTGTCGCTCAGACTGGAGTGCAGTGGCCGCTCCCGGCCACTGCAGCCTCGCCTTCTGGGCTCTGGCGATCCTTTCACCTCAGCCTTCCGAATAGGAACTACAGGCGCGCACCACCACGCCTGGCTAATTTTTTGATTTATTGTAGAGATGAGGTCTAGCCAAGTTGCCCAGGTGGGTCTCAAACCCGCGGGCTCAGGCAATCCACTCACCTCAAAAAGTTAGAAGTGTGGCGAGTGTATCACGTAACTAACAAGTTATCAGGTATTTGAGCTGGCATAGCCGGTTCCCCAGAGCCCACTCCCCCCATGCCGTAGTCACCTGGACTGCCTGGTAGCTTTTTCCATAGGCTGTCTCTTGAGGACTTTCATGTTCATTCACTCTTTCAAGGATTTTCACATTTGTTCTTGCTCTTAAGGGCTTTCGTGACTATTCTCTCTCTTGAGGATTTTCATGTTTATTCTTCTCTTAAGGGTTTTCACATTCATTCTTGCTCTTAAGGGTTTTTATGTTCGTTCTTTCTCCAGGGTTTTCACGTTCCTCCTCTCAATTTAACCATTACAGCAACTATTATTCAGTAGCTGCCAACATCATTATCACCAGTGTAAGGAAACTGAGTCTCAGAAAAGTTGTGCCCACATTCACATGGCTACTCCTCATAAATGCAGCAGTGATGTTTGGACATAAGTGTGTCTGAATCACCCTAAATTTCTTTCCCATATGACATAAAAAATAAGGCTGTTTTTGTCTTTCATTTCAGTCGAAAAATGGTTACTATCCATGATTACTATATGTTGTTAGCTGTAGCGCCCCAAGTATGAAGCTTAACTACATTATTTAAATTGTGCAAGGTTAAAATTTACCTTCATTTGTCAATTCTCCTAAATTAGGAATTTACTGTAGGCTGGGTTTACTGTAGGCTGCTTTCTTATTTCTAGAATGTTGACATCTGTTACCTGTACTGTTACTGATACTGATAAGTGATTGAGAAAGATGTTCGCTTTAACCTTATTTTTCTATTTAAATACTTTATGTAACATGATTCCAGTTCATGAAAAAAAGAACTAATCACTACCAGAGAGCAAGGACAGGCCCGGGGAACTATGGTTTTCTGACTTCAAAAGGAATGCAGAATTTAAACTTTGTTGTGAATAAAAACTGTCCATGATTTAGATAACAATTTATATCTGTCATTGAGAAACAAATGTCCCTTCCCACAAAGATAGACTTGTATATTCTAGCTTAATAAATATTTACTTTTTGTCTGAACAGATTAGATTATTTAATCCCAGACTGTTTTTGTCTATCTAAATAGCATTGTTATCAGACTAAAGCTAGGTTCTCCACACAGCAGACTACTTGACAAATAATTAAATATATCTATTAGATTAAAATAAATTAGAACTGAATACTAACATTTATGGTCTGGGCCACGTAATTTCCTCTGCTTAAAGTAAGTTATTAACCCTCTCCACTTTTGTGTGAACTTTGAAAGAAATGAAACAGATTCATAGTTTTGATGAAGTGGCTTCTGCTTTCTTTTGTGTGATAAGTGGGGGTGATGGAGCTGGCAGGAAGAGATCATCTTCTACTGTCCCTATCTCTGCTGATTAAGAATGAACAAAATACCAAAGCACTCCAGGACAGCAGACCTGGCAGAGACTTTCATGCCAAACAGATTGTAGGCATATCAGCCTTCCTCTGTAAAGGAGGGACAGTTATGTCTACTTTATCTGAACAGTGACTTCTCTCAAGACCCACCCTGTGCATGTTATAGATTAGATACTCCGTAGTGGTAGCTGTCACCCTCTTCGTTTGTGTCACTCTGATCATCGCCATCATCATCATCAACAGCAAAATGACTTCATGGTTATAACTGACCCAAAGGTTTATCGTATGATGCCCATCTATTCCAAGCCAAAAATTGTGGCATGATTTGTAAGCAAGTTGTAGAAGCACATAGGAAATACTTTAAGTGCTCATCGCGTTAGGAAATTCTACAATAGGTTTCTTGAATTGAGTACTGTCCAAGAAAGTCAGAAAGAGGGATACTCTTTAACCCTAACGTATATACATGTAATTGGTCAAATCTTCTTATCAGTTTTAATTATAGTACGGAGGAAAATCTGTGTGTGACCCAAAGATATCAAGCTTCAGATTTTAAATAACTTGTAGCAAAATAAAGTTTTTGTACATGAAGACACACACAGGTCATTATGGAATGGAAGAAGCTCTGGATTGGTAGTCAGCAGACCAGAATTGTCTGGCCTCTCAGAACACTTTGTGGCCTTGGCCACATTGCGTCACCACGCTTGTTTTTCTTTAACACTTAAAGGAGGGAGCTGGATTATACATTCAGGGTCCCACACATAACAGATCTTTCAGGGTTGTGATGGGAATGCCGTGGATGACAAGTCTCCCAAGCCAGGACCTGGAGCTGCCGAGCCAGCAGAGGGCGCACAAGGCCCGGCTTGTCGGGGTTTAGGAAACGGGTTTACATGGTTAAACATTAACCACAGCTCTCACAACAGGAGGCTATTTCCTATCAGGTTATGTCCAACATGATTTGAGCTATAATTTTGTCTTGGAAT
This sequence comes from Cephalopachus bancanus, assembly GCA_027257055.1. Classification (NCBI taxonomy): domain Eukaryota; kingdom Metazoa; phylum Chordata; class Mammalia; order Primates; family Tarsiidae; genus Cephalopachus; species Cephalopachus bancanus. Next base: position 907,863 of record JAPVLO010000180.1, read on the forward strand.
TGTGACATTTTTACAACTATTGGTAGAATTCTACCTCTGCAATTATTGATAGTTGTATTCTAAAGAATTGTGTTCTATACAGATATTTAGTCAGTGGTTATTTGTGAGGATACTATCATTTATTATCTGTATTAAGTATATTTTTAATAAAATTGGATATAATTTTATTATTTTAGAAATATCCTGGTTGATCTTGTAATAACTCAGCTCTCTTAAACCACAGGGCTTCAGAAAACTTGTCAATGTACCTCATTTCTGTCGCATCCATGGGAATTGTGGAGTTCCACCTATTTTCCAGATAACAAGAGTGTTTCACTAAAGCACTAGCTTGGAAATGTTTCTTAAGGTAGTTTGCTTAGAAATCTTGCCATTGCAGAATTTTGCAAGTGTTTGTTAAGTTTAAGACCTTTCACCTTTGAGTCTTGTCCTAGATGCTATAGGGCTGCTGATGTGAGTATGGCCATTTGTTTACCCGTGACAGGGCTGTAAGTGCTCCTGCTTGGACATCAGGCTCCTTTTCTCTTTCTGGTGGGGCTGCTATTAGTTTTTCATCCCCACATACTTCCCTCCTGGCTTTCCTTTCTTCTTCTGTGAGAAGTTTTAGCTGAGGAAGCTGAGAGCTAGAACTTCTGGAGAATTGTCTTGTCTTAGATAAGTAAGACTTTGAGTTAAGGCCCCAGGAGATAAATCCATAGCTTTCCTCTGGGCATTGGTAACAATGTCATTCATGGAGATCTCTCTCTGTGGTTTGGGTCTCTGTGTCACGAGACTGGAGAGAGGCTCCTTCCGTGTTTGAGGAGGCGTCTCAGCAGAGGCAAGCTTCCTGTGAGGTCATAAAAGCGTATGTCTGGTTTTGCAGGTTTTCCAACATGTTTCTGAGCTTTAACTCGAAGGATATCTTATGTACCAGTAAGTAGATATTTTACTAAAAGGAAAGTGAGGGATAACTGGCCCACTGGAACCATTGGTGTGGACTGGAGGCATTGCTGAAGAGTTGCTGGAAGGAAACCTATGCCCTGGACATGTGTTCACGTAAGAAATGGGTTAGATATTCCAGCAAAAAGTAAAGGAAGATGCATATTAAACACACACAAGCAAGTGCACAAGGACAGTTATGTATATACAGAGGTCAGAAGGAGGCTGACAGGAGTGGAAAGGGATTTTGCAGATTTGAGATTTAATAGTAATGCGGCATGATGACAAGTGGCATTTACCAGTAAAGACCTGTAATTCCAATTAAGACTTCCTGTTCCTTTCTGGCCTCCTAAAGACTAATTATATTGGCTAAATTAAGATGAAGGGCTAAGCCAAAAAGAAATCTCTGAGTTCCAGTTGGGATACTCAAATTAAGAGTCCGACACATGGAAATTCTCTTCCGTGTACACGGTGTTATAATGGGGGTGCAGGTGTTCTGAGCGTCTCCAGGTTGTCAGCAGCATCATAGTTCCCATGACAGTCTCTGTAAAATCTGACATATGGTGAACATGGTTTGCTGATTGGGTGCCCCTGAGAGGAAATGTCTTTATCCCAAGGAAGTAAGTGCCTCGTGGCCTACGGTCATCATAATGTCTACACTGCTATCCTGAGTCCTCTGTGGTTACTGGGAACTAATTTCACTTTCCAGTTGAATTTTTTCAGTAAATGTCATTCTAGTCCCAACTTTTGCCATATATTAGTATCACTGGGCTACAGGATTTTTTTTTTTAATTAGTTAAGTTTGCTGTCCGCTTGGCACAGTTTTCTCAAGGGACTGAGAAAGGATGATCGAAGAAGAAGATAACCTAATTTCATTCAAGTCAGAATATATTTTTCTAATAGAGAAGAGATAATATCTTAAAACTTCTAACAAGGTTGGTCTCTTTAGATAAAAATGCATACTGATTATAAAAAATTACCAAAACCTTTCATTGTAGTTAAGTTCATATAAGGCTATACATTTTTAGATATATTATTCATGAAAGAAGTATAACAGTAAGTTAAAATTAGGAATAAAGTTCTTCTTCTTTTGAGATAAATCAAATTGCCATTTTTTAATTTTGTCATTCTTGCCAAATAACATTTCTGACCAAATTTAGTCAAAATTGGTGGGTGGAAAATGCTTTAAAAAAAAAAACCCTTTTGCATTCTGACCATTTATTAAATATTTTTCTACTGAATTACTTTAAAGTTAACACACAAAAGAAATTTGTATGAATGCCATTGTAGAAAATAAGCTAATGTTAGAGTCTCTTATTTCACTCCCTTGTAATTTTGGTAATATAGTTATCAGATGATGTGTTGACAGAGGGTGTATCTTATCCATTATTCTCAACACATTTTTACCAGTAATAATTTGTGTGACATTATTTTAAAAATTGTCAGTCATCTTTCAGTTTTCCTTCTATATCTTCCTTATTTGAACCTTAGTTCCCTTAACTAGGGGAAATTCAATTCCTGAGTTCCAGCATTTTTTAAAGGAAACATTGTTCAACTGAATGGTTTGCCATGTTCTATGATTAGTCGTTTTGGGTTCTACTTGTAATTTTTTGTTCAACAGTCATAACGTGATGGTCAGCCTGAACTTTGTAACTATACTTTTAAGCTCTTATAAAATAGGTTATAAACTATAATTTTATGACACTGCGCTGGGGTCTCTGGTTGCAGCTCATGGTGTGCCCCTGCGGCGGGAACTTTGCTTACTAAATAGCACACACACATTTCTTTAAAACTTTTGCTTTTACTTCAGAGCTTTTGATGAAGAGTCATTGAGTTTTGGTAGTGTTGAAATACAGTGCAGGAGGAGCTCATGGATGTGTGCTGGCCAGTGCGCCCAGGAGCACGCCTGCTGACCAGCACGGTGCCATCCTCTGTGGAGCCACAAAACATTTGCTTTTCAACAGGCCTCACTTGACAGCAGCAAGTGGGTGTTCTGAGAGTTCTTTTTTTGTTCTCTACTTTCAATGCCACAAAGTCAACATTGTCTTAGCACTTGTCCTGGATGGAAATGAATTTTATGCAATTATTATAAATAATGTTTATGACTATTAAGGCAATTACATGTGAATGAATGGGCAGTTTACTCTGCCCTAATCTGGCCTCTTAGTATAAATGTCAGTGTTCTCAGCAAAGATAATTATGTAGTCTCTTCTTCGTTTTAACTTTGTCCTAAATAAGACTTTTTTTAAATAAAATAAAAAAATTCTTTTACTAAAATTAACTAAGACCTCTTGCTTCCAATTTCGTAAGGCAAGAGTACTGACGCCTTTGCGGTTTCTTTTATTAGAGCAAGAAAGATAGAAGAGAAAAGACAAATTATTAGTAGCAGGCATGTTTTAGACCACGCTGTATGCAAAGCACTGTCCAAGGGTCTACAGTCAAGGCCTTAAATGGACTTGGCATTTGGGGAAAAACATGTTTGCAGTACAAATATGTGTTATACATGTGTGCTAATTTAAGAGCAACTATGAAACAGCATAGTAAAGCAAACAAATAATTAAGATTACATAATTTGTTAGAGCGGAAAAGTCTATTACTATTTCTATTACATTCCGCAAGTGCAGAGAGACACGTTTCATGAGATGAATTGATCCTGTCCTCATAGAGTGGGATGGGTGTTTACTTTTGGTCCTTATGCCTTTTCCACATCTGCTGGTGCCCTCCGTCCTCTGTCCCTTCTCCCTCTGCTCTCCCCTCACTCTGAGTTCATTGGATTGTCTTGGATAGAAGCTACCTGGAGCTTGTCCTTGGCATCCACAGGCCTGCATAACTTTCTCTGAATAGATAGAAGGACTTTTCTTCTTCTTCTTCTTCTTTTTTTTTTTGAGTTGGAGTCTCACTCTGTCACCCAGACTGGAGTGCAGTGGCAGGCTCCCGGCCACCGCAGCCTCGACCTACTGGGCTCCGGCGATCCTTCCGCCTCAGCTTTCCAAGTAGCTGGAATTACAGGCGCGTGCTACTACACCTGGGTAATTTTTTTGATTTATTGTAGAGATGAGGACTCACCAAGTTTCCCAGGCGGGTCTCGAACCCTCAGGCTCAGGCAATCCACTCACCTCAGCCTCCCAAAGCGTGGGATTACAGGCTGAGCCACCGAGCCCGGCTGATAGAAGGACTTTTCAAGAGAAGCAGGAAAGTGGGGTGAGGGAGAAGAACATTCTGTGTGAGCAGATCAGTGGGGTCAGGAGTCGCTGTCGTCCAGAACTCCTCGGCAGCTGCACGTGGCCACGTGCCCACAGGGGACACCCTTCCCTCTCTCCCAGCCGCTGCTCAGTTGTATCAGATCCACGGTCAGCATCTCTGCTGTTACAGCCAGATGCTGTATCACTTACAGACTGTCCATAGAGTGCATGTACTTGTATTTGTTTCCTTAAACAATTTGTCATTAGAAGCCTTTATTTTAAACTTTATTCTCAAATAAAACTTGGCAAGGTATAAATCTGTGTTTAGGGTCACTTGTCTCTGCGTCCAGAAGACGTTGCTCCTTGTTTTGTAGCTGTTGAGGTGCTAATACCTTTCTCTGTTTCTGTGTGTGTGTGTGTGTGTGTGTGTGTGTGTGTGTGTGTGCGTGCGCGCGCGCGCGCGCGCCCGCCTGTGTCCCTCTCTCTCTCCCCACTCTCCTCCCCCCGCCAAGTTCTCTCTCTCTTCTTACACATGAGCTTTCCCCGTGAAGCTGAACCATGACCAGAGCCACCTCCAGAATTAATCTGCACAGTCTCCTGACCAGAGAGAGGCAGCAGCTTTCTTGTCATTTGTAGTTAGGAAAGTCCAGAGTTTCCAACTGGCTCAACTTAGAGCATATACCTATGACCAGTTCTCATGACCTAGGAATAAGGTATTATAATTGATTATTCCTGGAAGTAGGGGGTGCCGGTGAATCGTGCTGGGCAAGAGAAAATAATGACCAACATAATTAAGAAAGTGAACATGCAGGTCAGGGTCCTGTAGTGGCTCTCGAGTCCAGGCTTAGGGTTAGGGCTCTCGAGTCAGGTGCCGGTGCACACTCTGGCTCTTCCACCTGGGAGCAGTGTAGTCCCTGGCCACTGCTCACTCCCTGAGCACCCTGGTCTCATATCCAGTGTGACGATCAGAGAGCGCACCCTTCATGACACGAGTGTGTTGTTTGGTTAACACATGTAAGAGAGTAGAAAAGCATGGGGCGCGGAGTCCACCTCGGTTAGTAGTCACAGCCGTGGTTCTCAGGACATGTCCCACCATCATTGTACAAAATGATGGCCATCAGGGCCCCTCCTCAGAGTGTGTGGGTCCCTCCTGGAAGTTTCTCTTCTGGTTCCGGGCATCCTTCTTTGCTGGTTCTTGCCTCTTTCTTGGAGCAGCCTTTGCTGTCTCCCGTGCTCTGCCCACCCTTTAGCCCTGGTGTTTCCCAGAGTTATGTCCTTGTGGTTCTTACATCACACAGCATTGTTGGGTCGTCACCTCCACTTTTATGATTGCCGCTGATGCAGAAAGTCCTGACCCTCTCCTGCCTCTCTCAAGCACCCACTTGATGCTTCCACGTGGCACATGCAGCTCTTTCTGACTGTCTGCACACAGAGTTCTGAGCACCTTCAGGTTTCCTGAAGAGCTGTGGGAACAGCTGCCGGGGCTGCCAGTGCAGCATGGACGCCTGACTCCACATCTGGCTGGGTGCCTGGGCAGGTTTCCTGCCCTCTCTGCTTCACCACTTTGTCTCCTTAAGAAGAAGGGAGGGAATGGGTCACGGTGTGCCTGCCGTACTTCGCTGTAGGGTGAAGGGCCTGATGCGTGGCGAGTGCGGCACAGGGCATGGGGGGCAAGATGCAGGGCACAGGAAGGACTACGTAGGGCATGAGCATGGCGGGGAGGACAGGGGCATGGTGCGGGACACGGAAGGCATGATGTGGGACACAGGTAGCACAACACGGGGCACGGGAAGACCTGCATAGGGCACGGTGCTGGCATGGGGAGCACGGCGTGGGGTACAGGAAGAACCACACAGGGCATGGGGCGCATGGCAAGGGGCGCAGGGGGAATAACACAGGTAGCGCAAGGTGTGGTGGCACTACATGCTGCTGTTGGTCTTGTCTCCTGCACCTTCCCTTCCTGTCAGTTCTGTCCTGGCCGTCCGGTCGCCTTGCCAGCTAGCCACCCCGCTTTCCAACTGAAGCCTCTGTCATCTCTCCCTTCTTTTTTTTTTTTTTTTGAGTTGGAGTCTCACTTGGTGACCCAGACTGGAGTGCGGTGGCCACTCCCGGCCACCGCAGCCTCGACCTGCTGGGCTCCAGCGATCCTTCCGCCTCATCCTTCCGAATAGCCGGAATTACAGCATGCGCTACCACGCCCGGCTGATTTTTTTGATTTATTGTAGAGATGAGGTCTTTTCCACTCTGTTGTTTTATACCTTCCAGGCAGCTCACCTGCTTTACTAGGCCATCCCTCTCTCACCTTGGGGACGCCCAAGCATCTCCTGATGGCCCTCTCTGATCCACCCTTGTTCCGTTGTCTCCTTCTTCCACCTTCCCTCCAGGGCAGGGGAGTGTGTCCAGGACAGATGTAATTGTGAGATGCTTGGACCTCAGGCTCAGGTCAAAGGTCTTCAGGCTTCATCCTGGGGCCCTGGGGGCCTGTGGCGGGGACTTTGTGGCCGGAGGAGAGCACAGGTGGGCTGAGAACGAGGAAGTGCTGCTGTCGCCTCACCCCAGGGCACACCCCGCAGCTCTGCTCAGGCCCGTCCTCACGCTGCAGTTCTGCTGTGTAGGTGCCTCTGGCTTTCAGGGCGAAGGCCAAGGTCCCAGGGAGACGTAGAGGGCTTGATGAGCTGTCCTCACTACTGCCGACCGACCGGGCCTTCCTCCGCCTCAGGACCCATGCCAGGCTGCTGGGTTACCTGCTTGGCGTCTGAGATGCTGGCTGACCCTTCACTGTTCCTTAAGCTGAAGCTCAGGCGTCAGCCCCAGGAATGGCTCCTTGCGTCTCCTTCAGGCCCCCGCACCTCCAGTCTGTAGGATGTGTCCTGTGTGCTGTATGTGTCCTATGAGTTCACCTCCAGCCCGTAGGATGTGTCCTCCCTGACCCAGCTGTGCCTCCGGAAGGGAGGACAGAGGCCATGCTGCGTTTACCTGCCTGCCCGCCCGCTTGCTGGCTGTAGGAAGGGTACCACGAGGCACAGCGCAGCCTCTGCATGGCATGCTGCCTCCTTCCGGCCCCACCTGGCTTGTCCACTGCTCTGCTACCTGAGAAGCTGGGCGTCCCCTGTGCCTTTCTGTACACTACAGCCCCTTCTGAATCACTCCCCCTTCCCCGTACTCTGCGGCTAGCCAACCCCTCCCAATGCCACAGCCAGGGCAGCTCTTCCCTGGGAAACGCACCCAGCTGTTCTCTGCTACAGCACTTCCCGAACCGCAGCGTCCTAGGATTGGCTTGCCTGGTCTTTTCCTAGCCCCAAGACGAGCTCCTTGGGCAGGACACCATGACTCTTCCAGCATTGTGGAAGGCCTTGTTCCCTCGGCTTTTGTTCTGTGTAGAAAGAAGCCCGGCTAGCTGTGTACCACGATGCAGCCCCACGCTGTCTCCGTCTCGTGTCCTTTGCTGTTATTGTGCCCTGTACTGCAGCCACCCTCCAGCCCATGTGCTCTCAGCGAGCTCTGGCCAGGCCCACTCCACTCACTCTGCCTTTGTGAAATGTGGTCTCGTAGCAGGGGCTGTTTTCTTCCAGACAGCACGTTCTTGTTATCAGATTTTTAAAATGTATATTTCCAGCATACCCAAAAAGAGTTTAATACCATATAGCAATCCCCTGCAAATGTGTCCAGTGTCACCAGAAGAACATTGCATATATATATATATATATATATATATATATAGTGTGTGTGTGTGTGTGTGTGTGTGTGTGTGTGTGTGTGTGTGTACACGAAGGGGACCCAAAAAAACCCAGAATTTATTTATAGAAAGTTGTATATGTATTCTTACTGTTTAAATGTCAGTGGCCTTCAAAGTACTCCCCATTTGATACAGTACACCTATGGAGACGCTTTTTCCACTGCTCAAAACAGTTTTTGAACTCGTCAATTTTGATGACTTTTAGTGCCTCTGCCATGTTTTGTTCCACCTCTTCCACATGGGCAGAATGTTTCCCTTTGAGGGCTTTTTTCATGCAGGGAAACAAAGGTTACTTGAGACAAGATTGAGTGAATAGGGAGAGTACGGCACGAGGATCATGCTGTTTGGGGCCAAAACTGCTGAACACTTAGTGCAGTGTGGGGAGGTGCTCTCGTAAATAACCTGTCATGAAATGGGCAAATGCGTTGAAAGAATCTCCCCCTGCCAAAAAAATTCACCGAAGCTGAATGCAGCCTCTCACATCAACAGTAGCTGGTACATGGGTGCTGATGGCGGGAATCCTGCACTACAAAGGGGCCACCCTCCAAAAGATCACACACACGCACACGCACACGCACACGCACACGGGGGGGGGGGAGAGACACTCACCTGAGGGCCAAATTCCTATTTCTTCCTTCCTGATCCTGTTTTTCCCCTCTTTCCTCAGAGAACAGTGGCTTTCCTGCAGGTAGAGTTTATCATTTCCATATTTATTTGATGTTATTACTTCGTCTGTTTTATCTATAAAAGACATGTGATATTGTTTTCCATTTGAAAACATTATATAAACATCTCTTGTTTACATGCTGTAAAGACTCTTGCTTGCTTTTTCCTCACATTGTTTTTGAAATTCGATCGATACATGTAGCATTAGATAACTTTAAACTGCTATATAATATTGCACTGCATAAATATCCCACAGTTTATTTACCCATTCTATTCTTGATCAGTGTTTTATTTGTTTTCAGTTTTAAACTATTAAGTCAATTTGTAATGAACATTACTGTACAAAATGAAAAACTAGTCTTTTCCTAATTTAAAAAACTATTCTGGCAAATATATTCTGACTGAATGTTAAGCAAACTTGAAGATCAATTTAACTTATCTTTAAAATCAGACTTACCATTTCCACACAAATATCATGTTTATTTATTGCTTTATTTAGCTTTAAGCTAGGGCTAAATATTTTGAATGCAAAGCTTTAAGCAAGTTACTGTTTTCACTCAGCAATTTAGAAGTCATGGCACATGTAAGTTTTGGCCATTTTGCCTTAAAAATGCTAAATGAAAGCCATTATTAGAATGTTAAAAAAAAAAAAACTACTCTGAAATCACTAGCTGTCAGACCTGAGGGAAAAACCTATTAAATTGTTTGATAACAACAACTTAAGAGTAGTGTGTAGCCGGGCTCAGTGGCTCAGCCTGTAATCCCGCACCTTTGGGAGGCTGAGGTGAGTGGATTGCCTGAGCCTGCGGGTTCGAGACCCACCTGGGCAGCGAGACCTCATCTCCACTAAATCAAAAATGAGCCGGGCGTGGTAGCACGCGCCTGTAGTTCCAGCTACTCGGAAGGCTGAGGCGGAAGGATCGCTGGAGCCCAGCAGGTAGAGGCTGCGGTAGCCGGGAGCGGCCACTGCACTCCAGTCTGGGCGACAGAGTGAGACTCCAACTCAAAAAAAAAAAAAAAGAGTAGTGTGAATTCTGTATCATATTCATGATAGAGAACTGGAATTGACCTCAAATGATCTCTTCTTACACAAAACTTCTTAAAGAGAGCAGTATGCACAGCTTCTTGGGATATGCCATGTCAACATTTTATACTCTTAATGGTTAAGTCTCCACTATGGTCAGCTGAATTTCTTGTTTTTGAATTGAAGCTCACTTCTTTGCTTTGTGTCCTCTTACAAGAAAAGCAAATTGTTAGTGTTCTCTTTTAAGATAAATAAAAAGGGCCTGGCATAGTGTCTCAAGCCTGTAATCCCAGCACTTTGGGAGGCTAAGGCAGGAGGATTGCTTAAGCCCAGGATTTCGAGACCGGCCTAGGCAACATGGCAAGACTTCATCTCTCCAAAAATAAAATTAGCCAGGCATGGTGGCATGTGCCTATAGTTTCTGCTACTTGGGAGGCTGAAGCGGGAGGATCGCCCAGGTCCAGAATTTAGGGCTGTGGTGAGCTGTGATCCCGCCACTGCACTCCAGTCTGGACGACAGACAGAGTGAGACCCCTACAGAAACAAAAAAGCTAGACTTTCTTCACCAAAGGAAACTGCGTCAAATACTTTTTGCTGTGGTTCCTAGAACTTAATAATTTTCCTAGATCGATGGTGAAAGTTACTACAGATTACCTGTGTCCTCTATGAGGGAACCCTAGTAAGACAGAGAGAGAGAAGGGGGGGCAAGGGCATGGGGAGAAAGGGAGAACAGGTGAATGCACGTCCTCGACCGCTGAGCTCAGAGCAGCACCCACACTGTTCCTGTCGCTGTGCAGAGAGAGCTGCTTTCCCACGTTTCCTCCCTGCTCCTGATGCCAAGATGCCCCTAGGAGCAGCACGTTTACTCTTTGCTTGTTTCGGGTTTCCAGTTTATGCCTGTGAGTCGTGCCGTGCCCTCTGTTGGAATCAATGCCCAGAGTTCTTTTTGCCTGAGAAGCATCTGAAATTCTACTTATTCCAGAAAATGCTTTACAGCCAATTTGAAGCGTCTTACTGATTTCCTTCTTTACGCATTTCCACGTGAACGTGCTTTATACACAATCCCAAAATATTTTTTACTCTTTTCTTTGCACCTCCTGCAAAATAACTTGCATATTTAAAAATACGTACCCCTGCTGCAGTTCCGTGTTATGCTCAGTTCCTCTTTTACTCAGCAGTTTTACTTCACAGAATTTATAGTTCACTCAGGCATGCCAAAAATTATGTACAGGGGTGTTCATTGCAGTGCTGCTTATAATAAAAGAAACTGGAAACAGTTGCAATAACTGATTAAAGATGCACTAAGTAAATTATGGCGTATGCATATTCTTAGACATCAAGTGTTTTGTCGAATGAAGGAAGGAACATATCGTTAAATGGAAAATGCAAGGTACAGAACAGCACAGGTTTCTTGAGATAAAAAAGGTGAATGGATAAGAGTGTGTATTTGTGTGCAAGACTTGATGCACATGGCATTGTGGAATCGTAGGCCCTAAACTGATAATATTAGTTACCAGTGTGTGATGGGAGTCATGGTGAGTGGAGAGCGTGACGTTTACTTTCAGCCTTAAAACGGAAAAGCAAAGCAAACCTAAACCTCAGATGAAGAACATCCAGAAGCATAAAAGGACTGAAACAACACACATGCAGCTTGTCGGTGCCCTGCCTCCTGCTTCCTTACAAGGTGCCTCACTCTGTTTCCTTGGCCTGCAACCTCAGCCTCTGTGCTTGGCTTCTCTCTGGAAGTGCCATCTCTCCTCTTTTACAGATAAATCTTTCTTCTTTTTCAAGACTGTGTTTAGGGCCTAACCCCATCATGAAACTTCACTAGACTCTTTCATTACAAAGAAATCTTGTTGATACATCCTTAACCAGTAACCAGTATTGTCTGATTGTACCGATATTCACCCAGCAGTTAGTTACTTCAAATAATTCTTTTTCTTCCCACTGTATTTAAGTATAGATTTACAGAATATATATTGTCTCTGTTGTATTTGCTTTGTGCATCTGTCATTACCAATAAGTATTTAAGAAATATTTTTCCTTGATGATGTTAGTTGAAACTTAATCTAGAAAGAATTGGCTGGGTGTGCTGACTTATGCCTGTAATCCCAGCACTTTGGGAGGCCATGGAGGGAGGATTGCTTGAGCCCAGGTAATCAAGACTAGTCTGGGCAATGTAGCAAAACCTCATCTCTAACAAAAAAGAATATTTAGTGGCTCTGTGTTCCATGAATATCCAACTTAAACCATCTGAAATAATTAAGGATTTTCCCAAATTGATATTCAAATCAATATTTTATTTAGAAGGCCAACACTAAAAAATACTATAGCATTTAATTTAGTACTATTTTTTGGCATTTAAAAAATATAACAGGTAAGAAAAAGAATATATATATTATATATACTTATGTATAAAACAGGTAATACCGTAAATTTAAGTGGAAAGTAGATGGAACTAGAACTGCCTTTATATTTAAGCTGCCATTTAACTCAAAGAATAATTATGTATTCATTAGATGTAGCAGATGTAATATTAGAATCATATATGTATAATATATATTTGAAGCTCTATTATTAGGCACATTCATATTTAGGATTGTTATATCTTCTTGGTGAATTGGCTTTTGCCATTATCAAATCTTTCCTATCTTTAGTAATATATTCTTATTCTTAGGCCTATTGTGTCTGATGTTAATATAACCACTTCAGCTGCATCTTTTGGTTAACTTACCTATGTCTTTAAATTTGCAAGTGTGTGTTTTTTAAACAGCATGTGGTTGGGTTAGGGTTAGGCTTTGCTTTTTTATCCGGTGTGAAAATCTCTGACATTTAACTGGAGTGTTTAGTTCATTTACGTTTAATATAAATCAGCTGTATTCTTTGACGATTGTTTTGCTATGTTAGGGTGCCTCTTAGAATGAAGTAATCTGTTCTCTAGATTAGAACAGCTCTCTCCTAGAGCATGGGCTTTCTGAGAACTCAACTAAATATCTATGTTCGATGAGTTGTGTCCACTGGCTAGTTTGAGCTATAGCATCTCTCACTGTTACAACCTCCAACAATTCCATTCAGTTTACAGCTCCTGGATAGTTGCACTGCCATACCTGTGGGGTCTTGCTTAGTAGTTACTCCGCACCCAAGAAGACCCTTGGCTTTCTGTACTTCCTTTCTTGCAGTTTTCTCCTCTCTCAGCAGCCTTAAATTTATAACTGTCATCTTAGCTGAGTTTGGTACTGTTGGGGTCCTGCCTTTCTGGACCATAGTCTGGACTGTTTCTCTAGGCAGAAACTCACCATTGTGGGGCTCATAGGGACTGTAATCCTGCACTTCCAATGTTGTACAACATCTGAAAAATATTGGTTTTATTATTTTTTTCACTATTAATTGGTTGTAGCAAGAGAATTAGTCCAATACCAGTTAATCCATCATGGCCAGAAACAGAAATCTCATAAAAATGTATTGAAAGTCATTCTTTGTGAGAAATAAGGACATACAGCTATAATATAGAACCGTAGACTCTATATCATACTAGAGAAATAATCATGTCCAGCACACTTGTCTGAAAGAAGGGAAGATTAAGATAAGCTCAAGTGACTTGTAATAGCTTGTGCTCTGAGTTAGTCATAAAATTAGTTCACACCCCAGGTTTTTTCCAATTTTTTTTTTTCACTTCAGTAATCTTTTGAACATTTCTCCTGTGTTTGAAACATAATTTTACACTGTTAGTTTTTGTCTTTTAGAACCCTTATAATTTAAACATCCATTTTTTTATATGAATAGTATTGTTAATCTCACTATTAACACAGACATGAAAAAAAGAATCATTTACAAGTTGATTTTAGAATAATGGACATGCTGTGGAGCTATATAATTTCATATAAGACCCAGGGAAGGAGACGCTGAGTTCTTTTAATATAATTGGATTTTTTGTTTGTATTTTCAGTTTGTTTTCTTTGCTGTCTAAAAAGCACAGCAAAGTTTTGGAACAAGCCACACAGTCCTTGAGAGGTTCGCTAAGTTCCAGTGATGTTCCTCTACCAGATTATGTAAGTAGTTTCCTTATTTCTTCAATAAAAAATGTTTATTTCATTGTTAAGCTTATAAATAACAATACCCCTCTCTTCTCAAATCTGACAGCTCTTGGTGCTGGAGAAACCCTTAGTACACCAATGAAAGAGTGATATCACAAATCAAGGGGAAAAATTATAAATGATTATTAATAAGTGGTTGATTGTTGCTGATTGTCAATAATTAGGAATCTTACTATTGACTCAATAAATCCCCTTACACTAATGCCACAAAAACCAAGGGAGGGATTGTGCAAAGATTTCTCACAGATTCAGGGTGAGAAAGTAGGTCTGGAGTCTACGGAGAGCTGGAGCCTGAAATGGAGCAGCCATGCGGTCAGGAGCCTCCTCTTCCTGGGCCCTTGGCCTCCTGGTCTCTGCTTCATTTTGCCTTTCCTTTGTTCTGCTCCTTTCTCTTTGCTCACTTGGCTCTACCTACAGTGGCCGCTGCAACCCTTCTCCCACCAGCCTGCAGCATGTCCTTGTGAGTGCAGTGCCTTAGCCAACTGATAAAGTTGAGTCCTAACTGTCAGTTCCTAGGAAGGAGAATCTGGTCTGCTCTCTTGTCATCAGTGTGAGACTCCCACCTTGTCAGCCTTGGCTGGAGGAGACAGCAGTGACATATTGTCTGTGTTCCATCCACTTCGAAGATCTAGAGCTTATTACCACCTGCTGTGGTTTGAATGTCACCTACAAAACCCACATGGAAATTTAGTCCCCAGTGTGGCAGTATTGAGACGTGGAGCCTGTAACAGGTGATTGGACCACAAGGGCTCTATCTTCGTGGATGGATTCATCAGTCCATGGATTAGTGGACTAGTGGGCTATCTTGGGGTTTATCAGAGGAAGAGAGGCCTGAGCTAGCATGTGAACTCTGAAGGGAGTGCCACAGCAAGAAGGCCCTCACCAGATGCAACCCCTTGACCAAGGTTTCCTGGCCTCCAGGATTGTAAGAAATACATTCCTTTTCTTTATAAATGTCCCACTTTCGGGTATTCTGTTTGAAGCAACAGAAAACAGATTAAGACACCGCCTGAATTAGTGGATGCCGATGGAATAGGATAAAAAAAGCACAGGGGTAAGGACCACGTAATAACAGGAAGGAGAATGTGTATCAGTTTCTGAGGGCGTTGCTATCTGTGGCTTTCTGATGTAACTATCTTGCCATGAGCCACAGAAGTTCATCCGGTTTTAATGAGGACCTCCCTAAATTGCCAGACAACACTGTGGGCTGGTATTTAGAAACTATATTCAGGAATCTGAATTCTGAGTGTGAGGTGGCAATGCATATCAGACAGCTGGAGAGCTGCTTTGCTTGTTTCCAACGGTTTGTTTCATTTCCACATGGCCAAGCTGATACAAGACTGGGGAACAGCACCCAGTCCGGATGTCAGTCACTGATACACAAAGATAGCTGTGTGCAGCCACAGCCTGATGGGCGCTACTTTTCTTCTCGTGTGTGTGTGTGTGTGTGTGTGTGTGTGTGTGTGAGAGAGAGAGAGAGAGAGAGAGAGAGAGAGAGAGAGAGAGAGAGTGAGAGAGACGTTATGACCTGTCATTCCATCAAGGTATTAAGTTTATAATTCCAAAAATTACCTTAACGATCATCCTGCTAAACCGAGTAGTCTGAACTTGTAAAGCTCTAGTGAAGCAGCTACTTGGATCCATAGCCGTCCTGCCTGTGATGGGAATGCTTGTTCTTTCTCATTGCTGTTGGGAAACCTCAGAGGGAGCTGGGAACAATGGGGAATCATGTCTAAGAACTTGAATTCTGCCATCTGCAAATGTGTTGTTATTTTTATAGTTATCATTTGATGAATGTTGTATTCCTGTGCCATTTACTCCACACAAGTGTCTTGGATTTGTACAGTCCCGATGTTGCCGTAACAGTGTTCTTCTTTAATCAGAGATCCATAAAACTGATATTTCTTTGAGGAAATAGGTCACATAATGGTTTTTGCCAGTCCTGGAGGTGATTGTGCAGCGATCGGACAGTTTGCATTTGTAACATCCATGTGAATTCTGCTACAGAGCTTTCAGTTTTAGAGTCATTAACTATTTTCTTCTGGCATGAAATTTTCACAACATGAAAATGAATTTCTTAAGGCATCTGCTTCCTAGAGATACTTGGAAAATTCCATTTGGAATCTGTCGTTGACAGCCCTTATAACATTTGTGTATATGAGACTGAAAATCACAGCATTTCCAGATGGGTCTACAAACCTGAATTTTGCTGCCTTTCCTTAGAGTTAACGGAAGAAAGCAGTGAACACTGCCTCAGTAGCAGCGATGACTGTGATTCCCTCCTCCTGACACAGATCTGAACGGTGACTCAGGAAAGCACAGTCACAGGAAAAGAAGTTCTATTGATGTCCTTTCGTGAGAAGTCCGTGTTGTGCTGGTCATTCCTGTTGCTCAAAACGTGGTTTATGTGTGATTCACACACTGAAAGCCACCTCCTCTTTGAAATTAGTCATCAGCTGGGAAAATGAGCATGTTTCTCCCTTTTCTTTCCCAGAATTTTTCTTGTTAAATATCCTTGCCAAGAACTACATAAATTCCTATGTCTTGAACTAATGCTTTTAACCACTTGTATGCAAAAGTTGAAGAAGGAAGTGAGATGGTCTTAATGCAACAGTGCAGTCCCAGATGTAGACAGTCTACACCAGGTGGGATGAACCATGTTAGCAAAGAGCTTGAACAGAAGAAGGGTATGTTTTCCTTCTCGCTGTAGTACATAGAGTACTTTCCGTATACCTAGAGGTTTCTAAGTTTATTGAGAAAATGTTTATCCTCATTATACTGTGTAATTCACAAGTCAGCTGAGTGACAACGTAGAAAGCAAATTGCAAGTTACAAAAACATGAGATTAGTACTGCAGTGCCACTGTGTTTGTCTGAACACCCCAGCGGACACCTGAAACCTTCAGCAGATCTCTGCTCCCAGGGAAATAGAACACTTCGGGGGAAAATAGAACTGCACCCCAGTCCACAGTGGGGAGAGGAGGTGCCCTCCCAGAGAGCGCCCTGCAGGACAGGGGAGGGGCTGGGAGAGCAGGAGGTTTGCATTCTCAGGTTTCCAAAGATGGAATCCTGTGACTAAAGGGACAGGAGAGAATTGTTTGAGGAGAATCTTTCCACAGTTGTTTTCAATAAAAATGAACCTTTCGGACTAGTTTGGTCATATATAACAGAACTGAATATAGAAAATAAAACAAAGATAAATAATGAGTTATGGATGCTTTTGAAATTATAACCATGGTTTTAAAATTATGAATATTGTTAGAGTGTTTCCCTGTTTCTAACAATCATCTTACAACTGTCTGGATGAGAAGACTCTAACTTTCTTCTAGTTGGAACCAAACCATGTGGCCTTGTTCATGAAGAGCCACGGTCTTTCTGTGGGACTGACCGTGTCATCTTGTCCAGACAGTAGACACAAAGGCACCAGCCAGAGAGAACTAGGAGAGTCAGGCGGAGCTCATAGCTTGCAGTTGGCTTGCGAGCAAGCGGCACCCCACCACCTGTAGACGGACATTCTCGTGGTCTCGGTGCCTTGTGTGACTCTCATTCTCTCCCCACTTTCCCCTGCAGTTGTCCAAGGACTGCACGATGAGTGGTGATGCCATTGCTCTGACAGAGAACAGAATGTGTTTTCATCTAGTCTTGCATCTGAAAATTTTCTTAGTTCTAATGTCTAATATGGCAAGGGTCCCCAACCCTCAGGCCATGGACTGCTACCAGTTCATGGCCCGTAAGGAACCTGGCCACACAGCAGGAAGTGAGTGGTGGGTGAGCAAAGCTGCATCTGTATTCACAGCCGCTCCCCACCGCTCGCATCACCACCTGAGCTCCACCTCCTGTCAGATCAGGGCGATATTAGATTCTCTTAGGAGCACGAACCCTATTGTGAATTGCACACGCGAGGGAGCTGGGTTGCACGCTCCTTATGAGTATCGAATGCCTGATGATCTGAGGTGGAATGAGGCAGTGATCAGCTAGTGCTGTTTCCCAGCACCCCCAGATGGGGCCGTCTGGTTACAGGAAATCAAGCTCAGGGCTCCCTCTGATTTTTCATTATGTGAGTTGTATAACTGTTTCATTATATATCACAGTGTAATAATAATATAAATAAAGTACACAATAAAAGTAATGAGCTTTAATCTTCCCCAAACTGTCTCCCCATCCATGGAAAAATTATCTTCCACAAAATCAGCCCCTGATGCCAAAAAGATTGGGAACCACTGTAATATAGTAATTATCAATCCATACAATCCATATGAAAATAGCTTTTTGAGAGCATCAGTGATTTTTCTTATTTTTAATTTTTTTTAAAGATATGGGGTACAATTCAGGATTAGGTATACAAGTGGTTGTCATACAGGTAAAGTTTGGGCCTCGCTTTGGTCCCTTCACCTGGTTTGAGATCAGATACCCTTATTGATGTTATATGTCCCACCCTCTCCCCGGCAGTGTCCTGCTACTGCCAATCCCTTTCTTACAGTATTATGGTAAATATTCAGGATCTACTTGTGAGTGAGAACATGGGGTACTCTTTGATTCTGTGGCAGATCACTGAGTAGCATCAGTGATTTTTTTTTTTTTTTTTGAGTTGGAGTCTCACTCTGTCGCCCAGACTAGAGTGCAGTGGCCGCTCCCAGCCACCGCAGCCTCGACCTGCTGGGCTCAGGCGATCCTTCCGCCTCAGCCTTCCAAGTAGCCGGAATTACAGGCATGCGCTACCATGCCCGGCTGATTTTTTTTTATTTATTGTAGAGATGAGGTCTCGCTGCCCAGGCGGGTGATTTTTAAGAGTATAAAAGGGCCTTGAGGTCAACATGTTAGAGAACCACTGGAACACATGATCCGGAATACACACCTCCTGATCCAATCTCTGCTTTCTCACATTGTGTAATGATTTCATTTGTGCCACTCTTCTCTCTGCTGGTTGCACTGAATGCACTTTGTAGACATAGAGATTGTTATATTCTGGGTTGAAAAAGCAGGCTGACTTATTGAAGAGTCTGAAGCCCAGCTCAGTGTCTCTGTACATGCTGGCAGGTGTCCTGGGCGGGCACAGTCTGAGATCTTAGTCCTGGCCATGTGACATGTAGGTCGAATTGTTTGGCCATTTTCTTGGAGATCAGTTTCTAACATGTAGTGGACATGGGTGATTTTATTGTGTCCTCATAATTTTTGCATGACCTCTCTGTCTCCCATCCAGTTATTCACCAGGCCTGACTCTGCTTTGCTTCCAAGATCAAACGATCAGGCATGTTCAGGGTGGTATAGCCATAGGCTACCTCTATGTCAAAGTTGATGATTTCCTGTTTAGGAGGTAGTCATGGCATGTCTTCCTTTAGTTCAGTACTGATGGAACAGACTGTGGGTCTTTCAGCAGAATGATCTGGCCTGATAGTCACTGCCTTCTGCAGAAGCTTCCTGGAGAGCAGCAGCCTTCCCCATTAAACATTTCATCAAGACTTGCTGACCACAGCTGTTCTAAGTGGGGTCTTAAGACACTGCTAGCCCTGGGGCACCTCATCATCTTACCTTTGGACTGAGGGTGAATAATCTTTCAGACCATGCCATAACTTTTATATCTGCTCCTGTACGTGAGTTTCTTGGAATTACATGTGGGACAGTCTGACCTGCTTCGTGTGGCCAGAAAGTTTAAGGTCAGAGAGTCTGTCTTCACCCCCCCCATTCTTTTCAGGCTGTTCAGTTAGTAAAATTTTTGTGTTTTTCTTTAACTCAGATCTCAAGTTCATTTGCCTCAATAGTGGATGGCTAGGTAATGTTGAACCTTTCTTCAGCCATCAGTTTTGCAGTGTTTGTCCTGAACTAGTGTTAAAACATCTCTCTTCATGCACACATGTGAGTAATGCAGAGACATACGTGCACACTGCTCTCTGTACTCCAGGGTGTTAGCTCTGAATGGAATTTCCCCTTCAGGATTTTTCTGGAGGATTTGAAGGCTAGGGTAGAGAATTTAACATTCTTGTAACACAGGAGCAGTTATCTGGGATATGCTGCCATGTCCAGAAGGTTTTGAATTATGAAACTTATCCTAATTAAAGCAGTTCCTTTTAGATGTTGTCACTTTTGAAACAATTACTTTTGGATGTTGCCTTTGCAGGCATTTATTCCAGTGGCGGTGACATTAATCAGAATATTACTAAAACTTCTGTTTTGGAATTATTGGAGCATGGCATAAGAGTTAAAAGTGAAGCAGGCATGTTGTCTACACGTAGGCTAGTTGAAGCAAATGCATGACTAAAATGCAGTTCAGCGTATGAAAAACTTTATAAAGGATCTATACCAAGCTTGTGGGATGTCAGAAGGGGGTTGGAGGGAGGGAGGGAGAGAGGTGCATGAGGAAGAGGAGGAGGGAGGAAGCAGAGAGGGCATTGTGGCCATCTTCACTGAAAGGAGCTGACATTTGAGCTGAGTAGTAGTTTTACTTTAGGGAAATATTAAGCCAGAAAACACCCCAGGTGCTGTGCCTCCTCAACAAGGCACGGAAGTGAAGAGAGGCCGTTGTCATTGCTGCTGGCTTCTTTATACACAGTGCATCATCTGGTATAAAATAGCTGCTCAAGAACTACGCTTCACCCTCTCTCCTACCATATTCATGAGTTAACTCAAGATGGACCAAAGGCCTAAACATAGAGCTAAAGCTGTAAAAATTTTTAGAAGAAAATATGAGTAAACCTTCATAACTTTGGGGTAGGCAAAGACTTCTTAGATGACACCACAAATTTAAGTGACAGGAAAAAAGATAAATTGGATTTCATCCAAGTTTTAAACTTTTGTGTTCAAAGGATTCAATTAGGAAAGTGAAAAGACGATCTACAGAATGGGAGAAAATACTTGCAAATCATCTGTCTGACAAGGGACCAGTATCTAGAATATGTAAAGCACGTTTAAAACTCAATAATAAGAAGATAAATAATGCAAATGAAAATGGGAAAATATATTTTGTGACCTGTTCTGTGGTTTATGAGTTGTGTGGCTTTGAGCAGACCATCCTGCCTCTCCGGGCCTCAGTTACTTTGTCTGTAAAATGGGAATGACAGGAGAACTGACCACACAGCCTTCTGTGAGGATTAAATGACTAAGTCCAGGCAGGACCCTTGGGATAGGGCAGGTGCTTGATAAGGGCAGCTGTTACAGTTTGGCCCTGCTGCCCATGTGTGGGAGAGGCAGTCTGGGTCCTTCGATGTTCAAATGACAGAGCTGTCTCTGTACCTTTCAGTTCTTGCAGAAGGAGGAGAGATGTGGCATCATTTGGAGAGGTAGGGATAACAGCAGCCGCCATTTATAGGCCACAGGTGAGTAGCGGCATCAGGAAGGGCTTCTGATCTGTCTGGGAATATCTGGGTTGTTATTTGGCATCCAAGGATGGATCTGAACCCCAAAGATGTGCCCCCCACTTCCCAGGATGCTGTCTGACCTTGGAATTACCTGGCTTGGGTATGTTTTGAAGTCCCAGAAATAAGGCCAACTAGAATGACCACCAAGAACAAAGCACGGTCCCATCAGTCGGCCACCTTTCCCTTGGCTTCAGGTGAGCAGAGACTGGCTGGATGCTCACCAGAACCCACCCCATCTTCTGATGACAACCATCCCCTTGAATCTATGCAGGGCCGTAGACCACAGGATGTAGGTGGACTTGATGCCGCCCTCATCCTCTGCTAGCTGGATGCAGGATATCTGGTGGGAGAGCCCAAGCTCCCGGGGGGCTGCCTGGGTCCCTGAACCCTCACATGGAAGGCTGGCTGAGGACCCGGTGGGCTATGATGAAGGAAGCAATACTGCTTTTATTGCATTTTTGTTAAATGGGAAAGAGCCTGAATAGACATTTCTCCAAAGAAGATATAAAAAGTGTCCAAAGAGCACATCAAAAGATGTGCAGTATCATTGCCAACAAGGAAATGCAAATCAAACCCCAGCAAGATACAACTTCACATCTACCATGTTGTCCAGCATCAGAAGACAGACAGCAGCCAGTGTTGATGAGCTTGGGAGGAAATCAGAGCCCCCACACACTGCCCATAGAAGCATTAAACGGTGCATCCATGTTGGTTCAGGAGTGTGAATTAGTGTGGCCTCCGTGGAAACCAGTATGGAGGTTTCTCAAGTAAAAGTAGCTCTGCCATTCAATCTGACAGTCCCACTACTTGGTGTCCACCCAAAGGAAAAGAGGTTGCTGTAAGAAAAAGACACCTGCTCTTGCATGTCTGTCACAGCACAATTCACAACTGCAAAGATGTGGAACAAACCTAAACGTCCATCAGCTGATAAGTGGATAAAGAAGATGTGGTGTGTGTATATGTAGACACACACCATGGAATACTATTCAGCCACTAAAAAGAATGAAATAGTGGCTTTTTGCAGCAGCGTGGATAGAGCTGGATACCGTTGCCCTAAGTAGAGTAGCACCAGAGTGGAGAGCCGAATGTAGTGTGCTCTCACCTGTAAGAGGAAACCAAGCTGAGTCTCTGCAGAGGCACAGAGAGTGGTGTGCTAGACATGGAACTCGGGGGGTGGGAGGGTGGGGTGTGGAGTGACAAAAAATTGCCTGCTGGTGCACTGTGCACAGGCGGGGTGACAGGCACACCAAAGGCCAGGCTTCATCATCGCTACGCAATACATTCATGTAATCAAAAACCCTTGCACCCCTCACGCTATTGAAATAATAATTTTAAAAGGTTAAAAGTAGAATTACCATGTGTCCCAACAGTTTCTTTCTGGGTTTAGATATGAATGAATTGAAAACATATGTCCACCCAAAAATTTGAGTGCTCATAGAACCATTATTCATAGTAGCTCAGAATGGAAACTTCCCAAATGTCTGTCAGCAGATAAATGGATAAATAAAATGTGGCATATTCACACCACTTGGTATATTACTCGACAGTAAAAAGGAATACAATGCCGATATGTCCTTCAGCATAGATAAACCTCAAGACATCATGCTAAGTAGAAGAAGCCAGCAGTGAGGCACTTGCTGCATGGCCCCACTCATGTGGCATGTCCAGGAAAGGCCCACAAAGGAGACAGTGTGCCTGGGCCTGGGTTGGAGACAGGGTTGGCCTTGACTGCTTCTGGGGTGAGGAAGCGTTTTAGAGTTGGGCTGTGCTGACGCTTGCATGACTGTGTGGATGCACTAAAAACCATTGAGTCGTGTATGCACTTCCAGTTGGTAAAGTATATAGTGTGTAAATTGGATCTCGACGAAGCCAGTGGAAAAAAAGTCGTGCTTTGAGCCCTGGAAAAAAAGAACTGTTTGTCGAATGTCCTAGCAGACAGATACCAGCCTGGCTAGCATGATGGCCAAAGGTGAATGCAGGAAAATAAAGAGTATACTTTGAAACATGAATGTTTTAAGGAGGCAAAATATGCCTTTTGAACAGCAATCTGACTTTAGATACTGCTGAAGTTAGTTAGATATGCTGTTACACAAAAAGTATATATACTTTTCAGCATTGTTTAAGAGCAAAAGATGGAAACAAGCAAAGTCTGTAATGAGACTTATTAAATAAAAGTATAAATTCATCCAGTGCAGTATCCTTCAACTATTTTTTAACACAAAATGAGTTCAATCCATATGGGTTTATATGAAGTTGTAACCATAATATATAAATCAGTAAAAAAAAACCAAAAATCACTTTATAGTATACAGGTTATACATACATGTATGCTCAAAAATACGCTTTCTGGAATAATTCAAATCTATTAAGCCATGGTGACATCTGGGGAATTGGACTGAGGGACATCAGGAAAGAGAAAGAACA
Organism: Cephalopachus bancanus; assembly: GCA_027257055.1. NCBI lineage: Eukaryota > Metazoa > Chordata > Mammalia > Primates > Tarsiidae > Cephalopachus > Cephalopachus bancanus. Next base: position 931,255 of record JAPVLO010000180.1, read on the forward strand.
GACTTTTTACCTTATATTCTCCTTTTAGGTATAGATCTTTAATTTCTGTCAAAAACACATGCAACTCTCTTTTCTTCCTTTATTAAAATAATTTTAGACTTAGAGTTATTTTAATTTCCGTATATACTTCATCCGTTTTTTCCTTTTGTTAATATAAAACCAGGAAGTTAGCGTCAGTACAATACTGTTAAGTATACTACAAATTGCATTCAGATTTTACCAATTTTAACATTAGTGCCCTTATTCTTTTCTGGGATCCAACCCAGGGTCTCATATTAAACATCACTGTCTTGTCTCCTTAGTCTTCCACGTCTTTCATGACCTTAATACTTGAAATGACTACTGGCCAGTCATCCTGTGGACTGTCTGGGTTCTGGCGGTGTTTCTCGTGAGTAGATGGTATCCTGTGCTGGTGGCTGCCCTCCTGGTGCATTGGCTCAGAGCGCACGGCCATGGCCTGTACTCCGTGTATCATGATCCTTTTGTTAAGGGAATGATGTGAGATTTTCACTGAAGACTTGTTATTTTTATCGCTGTAGTGGCTACATATTTTGGGGACGTGTTTCAGGTCTGTGCCAATATCTTGTTTCTGCTTGCACATTCCCCACACATTTTTGAATGCACTGATGGAACTTGCCTGTAGTATATATCTCCGGTTGACTAGTGATTTCCTACTTTTCTCATTCCTTTTATAGTTATTGATAGAATTCTGCAGGAAAGTTGTCCCTTTTCCCCAGTGTCTTTATTTATTCACTTTTTTGTTGTTGTTGTTTTTTGTCATTGTGGACACAGGGATGCCAATTTTACCCTTTGAGTTATTGTCATTAGACTGGCTCATGCTGTCCCAGCTTTGGCCATTGGGACTTCTCCATGTAGTACTGAGTAGATCACTCAGTATTATAGACTCTAAGTCCAATCCAAGTTGTTGTGAAGTTCATAATTTTGTCTGTCTTTATGCCTGCGTAATATTCCATTGTGTATATGTACCACATTTTGTTAATCCAGTCCTCTTTCAATGGGCAGCACGGTTAGTTCCATGTTTTTGCTGTTGTAAATAGAACTGCAACCCAGTTGACTCCATGTTTTTACTATTGTGAACAATGTTACAATAAACATACATGTGTAGGTATCCTTTTCATAGAGTGATTTGAGTTCCTCCAGGTATATTCCCAGTAGGGGGATTGCGGGGTTGCATGGGAGGTTGATTTTTAGATCTTTTAGGAATTGCCAAACTGTCTTCCACAGAGGCTAAACTAGTTTACACTCCACCAACACTCTCTTCCCCCCCCATCCTCTCCAGCATCTGTTGTTTTTTGAGTTATTGATGATGGACATCCTGACTGGAGTTAGGTGGTTTTAATTTGCATTTGTTTGAAGACTAGTGAGGCTGAGCATGTTTTCATGTATCTATTGGCTGCTCATATGTCTTCTTTTGAAAAGTGTCTATTCATATCTTTTGCCCACTTTGTAATGGGGCTGTTTGTTTTTTTCTTTTTGGCACATTGGAGTTCCTTGTAGATCTAGATGTTAGGCCTTTGTCAGATACACAGTTGGCAAATATTTTTTTCCAGACTGTGGGCTGTCTCCCTGTTCTCTCAGTGGTTTCTTTGGCTTTGCAGAAGTCTGTCAGTTTGATGAAGTCCCACTTGTCTATCTTATCTCTTATGGCATGGGCACTTGGAGTTTTGATTAGGAATTGGTTACCAGTTCCAATTTCTATAAGGGTGTCTCCTGCATTTTCTAAGGTTCTTATAGTTTGAACTTTTACATTTAGGTCTTTGATCCATTTATGCTTGATTCTGTTTCAATCTTCTGCATGTGGTCAGCCAGTTTTCTCAGCACCATTTACTAAATAGATTCTCATCTCTCCAGTGCTTGGTGGTAGAGGCTTTGTCGAAGATGATTTGGTTGAGAAATTGGGGGTTTGGTGCTGGATTCTCTATCCTGTTCTATTGGTCTATATGCCTGTTCTTGTACCAATATCAGGCTATTTTGATTATTGTAGCTTTATTATAGAGTTTATATTCTGCGAGTGTGATATCTCCTGCTTTTTTTTGTTTTTTTTGCTGAGGATTGTTTTGGCTGTTCGTGGTCGTTTATGTTTCCATATGAATTCCTGTGTTGTCATTTCCAGGTCTGAGAAGAATGTTCAGAGTAATTTAATGAGCATTGCATCAAATCTGTAGATTCCCTTGGATAGGATGAACATCTTTTTTTTTGAGATGGAGTCTCACTCTGTCGCCCAGCGGCCACCGCAGGCTCAACCTGCTGGGCTCCGGCGATCCTTCCGCCTCAGCCTTCCAAGTAACTGGAACTACAGGCACGCGCTACCACGCCCGGCTAATTTTTGATTTATTGTGGAGATCAGTTCTCGCCAAGCTGCCCAGGTGGGTCTCGAACCCGCAGGCTCAGGCAATCCACTCACCTCAGCCTCTCAAAGGGGCGGGATTACAGGCTCAGCCACCGAGCCCAGCTAGGATGAACATCTTAACAGTGTTGATTCTTTTAGTCCATGAGCATGGAATATTTTTCCGTTTGTTTGTGTCATCTTTGATTTCTCTGAGCAATTTTTTGTAGTTTTCGTTGTAAAGGTCTTTCACATCATCTGGTTAGGAAGATGCCAAGATATTTCTTGTGTGTGTGTGTGTGTGTGTGTGTGTGTGTGTGTGTGTGTGTGTGTGTCTATTGTGAATGGGATTGTGCTTTTTATTTGGGTTTCTGTTTGTTTTTTGTTACTGTATAGAAATGTGACTGTCTTTTGCACAGTTATTTTATACCCTGAGACTTTGCCAAAGTCCTTTATGAGTGCACGGAGATTTATGACAGATTCTCTTGTGTCTTCAAGGTTTAGAATCATGTCATCTGCAAAGAGGGATAACCTGACTTTCTCTTTTCCTATTTGGATACCCCTGATTTCCGTCTCTTGTCTGATTGCTCTAGCTAGGACTTTCAACACTGTTGAACAGGAGGGATGAGAGTGAGCATCCCTGTCTTGTTCCGATTTTCAGGGGAAATGGTTCCAACTTCTGTCTGTTTAGCAGTATGCTGGCTGTGGGTTTCTTGTAGATGGTTCTTACTATTTTGAGGTATGTTCCATCTATGCCTAGATGTTCAAGGGTTTTTATCAAGAAGTGGTGCTGGATTTTATCAAAAGCTTTTTCCGTGGTCTAATGATATAATCATGTGGTTTTTGTTTTTACATCTGTTGATGTATTTAATTACATTCATGGTCTTGCAAATGGTGAACCAGCCTTGCATCCCACAAATGAAGCTTACTTGGTGGTGGTGGATGATTTTTGAGATGTATTGTTGGATCCAGTGTGCTAGAAACTTGTTGAGAATATTAGCATCTATGTTCATCAAGGATATTGGCCTGCTGTTCTCTTTCTTTGTTGGATCTTTACCTGGTTTGGGAATCATTGTGATGTTAGCTTCATAAAATGATTTGGGAGAGTTCTTTCTTTCTCAATTGACTGGAATACTTTCAGTAGGATTGGTAACAGTTCCTCCTTGTATGTTTTGTAGAATTCTGCTGGAAAGCTATCTGATCCAGGGCTTTTTTTGTAGGTAGTTTTCTTATGAAATAGTTAATTTCCTGGATTGTTAAAAGTCTATTTTGGTTCTCAATTTCTTCTTGTTTCAACCTGGGGATGTTGTGTGATGTCAGAAAGGCCTCCATTTCCTTTAGGTTTTCAAGTTTGTTTCCTTACAAGTATACATAGTAGTCTTTGATAATCTTTTGTATTTCTTTGGGGTCAGTTGTGACTTGATCTTTTTCATTTCTGATTGTGTTTATTTGGGCTTTTTCTCTGTTTTTCTTAGTCTAGCTAGGGGTCTATCAGTCTTGTTTGTCCTTTCAAAGAACCAGCTTTTTGTTTTGTTGATTTTTTTGTATTATCTTTTTATCTTCTGTGTCCCAAATGTGGGCTTTTATTTTGGCAATCTGGATTCTTCTGCTAAAGTTAGGGTTTTGATAGTCTTGCTTTTCCAGCTTCCTTCAGTGATTTGTTAGGCTGTTAACTTGTGATCTTTCCATTTTCTTCATGTGCATTCATAGAGATATGAATTCCCCTCTTAGTACTGATTTCATGGAATCCCAGAGGTTTTGTTAAGATGTTTCTTCATTTTCATTTGTTTCGAGATATCTTTTAATCTATGTTTTGATTTCCATGTTGACTCAGGAGTTGTTGAGCATCATGCTGTTTAGTGTCCATGTCTTTGTGGGTTTTGGGAGAACTTTGTTGTTGTTGATACTTATTTTTAGTCCACTCTGGTCTGAAAAAAGGAGCATGGCAGTATTTCAATCTTAAGGAGTTTGTTTATGCTTGATTTATGGCCAAGGATGTGGTCGATGCCATTCTGTCTTTTTAGTGGTGCATTTAGTCCATTCACATTCAGGCTAATTATTGAGATGTGAGAGTTTATTCCTGTCATGAGGTTCTTAGAAAGTTTGTTGTTGCTGCTGCTGTTTGCTTGCTTGCTTATTGTCTTTCTTTTGATTTTGGGGTTGATGCATGTGTGTTTTCAGTCTTTTTCCTTCATTCTTGGGAAGCGCATTGTTCTTTTTTTCCTTTCTTCTGTGTTTAATACTTTCTTAAGTGTTTCTTGTAGAGCTGGTCTGGAGACAGTGTAAACTCTTAGGGATTGAATGTCATTTTCCATCACTGATGAAGCTTAGCTTAGCTGGGTAGGTAATTCTTGGTTGAAATTGTTTATCTTTGAGATCTTTGAAGATTGGGCTACAAACTCTCCTAGCCTGAAGTGTTTTTGTAGATAAGTCTGCTGCCGTTCTATTGGTCTTCACTGTAAGTAGTCTGACCTTTTTCTCTTGCTGCCTTTAGGATTTTTTCTTTTATGCCTACTTTTTGTAGTTGAATTACTGTGTCTAGGAGCTGGTCTTCTCATTTTTTGTCTTGCAGGAGTTCTCTGAATCTCTTTTGTTTGGTTGTGCTACTGATGAGATGAGGGAAGTTTTCTTGGATAATTTCATGTTTGTTCCAGGGTAGTCTGTCTCTCTATCTGTCTCAGGGATTGCAATTAATCTTAGGTTCTGCCTCTTGAAATAATCACTCACCTCTTGGAGGTTTTGTTCTATCTTTTTAAGCTTCTTTTCCATGTTTTTAATAGTTTGGGTTAATTCCATATTTTGGTCCTCAAGCTCTGAGATTCTTTCTTCTGTTTGGTTAATCCTGCTTTCCATGCTTATCAGTTTGTTATTTATTTCATTCACTGTATATTTTATTGCTGGTTTCATTGATTTTTTTTTTTTGTTGTTGTTGTTATCTTTTTGTCTTCTGTGTCCTGAATTTGGGCTTTTATTTTAGTGATCTGGATTCTTCTGCTGAAGTTAGGGTTTTGGTGGTCTTGCATTTCCGACTTTCTTAGGTGATTTGTTAGGCTGTTAACTGATGATCTTTCCATTTTCTTCATGTGTGTTCATAGAGATATAAATTCCAGTCTTAGTACTGCTTTCATGGCATTCCAGAGATTGTAGTAAGATATTTCTTTGTTTCCATTTGTTTCCAGGTATCTTTTAATCTCTGTTTTGATTTCCATGTTGACCCAAGGGTTGTTTAGCATCCTGCTGCTTGGTGTCCATGTCTTTGTGGGATGGATAGAACTTTTTTGATGTTGATATTTATTTTTATTCCACTGTCGTCTGAGAAGGTGCATTGTAGAATTTCAATCTTATGGAATTTGTTTATGCTTGATTCATGGCTGAGAATGTGGTTGATAGTAGAGTAAGTTACATGTGGTGAAGAATGGAATGTATATTCCATGGTTGTTGGGTGGAGTGTTCTGTAGGTATCAGTTAAGTCCATTTGGTCAAGCAGCACATTGAGGTTTGGATCTCCTTGTTGACCTTTTGTCCTGATGATCTGTCTATGGTTATTAGTAGAATGTTTAAGTCCCCAGCTATGATAGTATGAGAGTCAATATCTTTTTTAAGTTTACCTAGAAGTTGCTTTATGAATGTTGGTGCTCTTTTGTTGGGTGCATATGTTTAAGATGGATATTTCTTGTTGATGGATTGAAACTTTTATCATTATGTAGTGACCTTGTATATCTTTCTTAATTTTTGAAAACTTAAAGGATATTTTGTCTGATAATAAGATCGCAACTCCTGCTCCTTTTGTGTTCCATTCACCTGAAATTTTGTTTCCCATCCTCTTACTTTGAATCTGTGATTGTCCTTTCTGGTGAGATGAGTCTCATTGAGACAATATATTGTTGCCTCATGATATTTTATCCATTTTGCCATTATGTATCTCTTTGGTGGTACATTTAGTCCATTCATGTTCAGGCTAATTATTGAGATGTCAGAGTTTATCCCTGCCATAAGGTTCTTATAGAGTTTGTTGTTGCTGCTGCGTTTTGTTTGTTCATTTGTTTGTTGTCTTTCTTTTGATTTTGGAGTTGATTCATGTGTGTTTTCAATCTTTTTCCTGCATTATTTTGAAGGGTGTTGTCATTCTTTTTTTCCTTTCTTCTGTGTTTAATACTTAAGTGTTTCTTATAGAGCTGGTCTGGGGGCAGCATAAACTCGTAGGGATTGAGTGTCTAGGAATGATTTTAATTCTCCACCACTGATGAAACGTAGCTCACCTGGGCATGTAATTCTTGGTTGAAATTGTTTATCTTTGAGAACTCTGAAGATTGGGCTCCAAGTTCTCCTACCCTGTAATGTTTCTGTAGATAACTCTGCTGCTATTCTAATTGGTCTTCACTGGTAAGCAGTCTAACCTTTCGCTCTTGATGCCTTTAGGATTTTTTCTTTTATACCTACTTTGTGTAGGTGATTTACTCTGTGTTTAGGAGTTGCTCTTCTCATTTGTTGTCTTGCAGGAATTTCTCTGAATCTCTTGTGCGTGAATGGTCATATCGCTGATGAGATGAAGGAAGTTTTCCTGGATAATTTCTTGGAAAGTTTGTTCCAGGGTGGTTTCTGTCTCAGAGATTTCAAATAATCTTAAGTTCAGCCTCTTGAAATAATCGCTCACCTCTTGGAGGTTTTGTTCTGTCTTTTAAAGCTTCTTTTCCATGTTTTTAACAGTTTGGGTTAGTTCCATAATTTGGTCCTCAAGCTCTGAGATTCTTTCTTCTGTTTGGTTAATTCTGCTTTCCATTCTTATCAGTTTGTTGTTTATTTCATTCACTGTATACTTTACTGCTGTTATTTCAATTATCAACTCCTTCATTCATTCCTCTTGTCTCTCCTCATATCTATTTATTCTCTCTATTAATATCTTGATACCTGGGTTTGTGGTTTGAGACCAGTCATTCTGGGGGCTCTTTATTGTTTCGGAGTCTGTATTCTCAGTGACTGACCTCCCAGGGGTGTGTGTGAGACTCATATTCTTCCTTGGATTTTTCTTCATTTGTGTAGTTTTTCCTCTCCTTCTCCCCCCCCCTTTTTAACCTCTTCTTTAATTCTGTTGTTCAGTGATAGGGAGGATAGCTTTTATTTCTGTTTTCTCAATATCCTATTGTTCCTTATGTAGATCCTCCGGTTTTGTTCAATTTGGAAGCTGAACTGGGGGTGAGGGTCTGTGCTTTTTGCAGTTTTGAGATTTAATTAAGGGGGAAGAAGCTATCTGCAGATCTCAGTATCTGCTGACAGGTGTGTGGGTCACCTGGAACCCACTTCCCACTGCCCTACAATTTGACCATGCAGTGGGGGTATAGGTTTGCCCCTGAAAGCAAAATGGGGTAAGGAAAACAAAAAGAATAGAAAAGGGAAGGAGGGGGACAAGAGGAAGGTGAAGAGAAAGGAAGAAGAGGGAAAGCAGACAAATGTACCAACTAGCAAATGAAAAGAGACACAGACTAAGACAGAAAAGATTAAAAAAAAAATACAGATACTCATACAAACACACAAACCAACAAAAACCCCCATTGATGTATTCTCCCTCAAAAATACCCATACACAAACAGGAAGTCTAAAAAAAAGCAATAAAATAACAGAAACAAAGCAAGTATAAGAATATAATCAAAAACAGAAAGAAAGAGAGAAGAGGAAAAGAATAAAAACTTTAAAAAAAAAAAACTCACTCTGAGGCTGTTCCTGTAACTTCAGCTTCCTTTCAGCTCTGGTCTCCAGCCCCCCTCTCCTTTGCTCTCAGTGCAGGCTGATAGGGTTGCTCTCAGCATGGGTCAGATGCCCCACAGACTACTGTGGGAGGAGAGTGGGTCAGATCTGGACTCACCTGGCTTGCTGCCACTGTTGTCAAGTCTCCCACTCAGATCTGATGTATCTATGCCTGTTCCAGCTTGGGGAGGGGAGTCTGTCTCTCCAATTTTGATAAGATGATCTCTAGGTTCCAGGTTGAAGGCTGGGTGGAACTGGGCAGGGCAATACAGGTCTCTGCCTGGGCCCAGGACAGAGAAAATGGCTCCAGTTGGCATTTCCTCACCAGCGGTGGGGCTCCTCTCCAGCTTTTCCCCACTTGTTCTCTCCATGCAACTGGGGCTCCTGCTGCTCTCTCTGCTGTCACTGGAATGGTGTGGGCCGGGTGACAGGTGGGAAGGATTGGCTCTATTCCGTAGCCTTTTCTCAGGTGAGCCCTGAGAACAGCAGACAATCCTGCATGCTGGTGGCTCCAATCTCAGGGTGGTAGTGGGTTGCAGCCACCTCTGGAGGAGAGCCCTGGGTGCACGAACCTGAGTCTTCCCTCAGATGGGCTTTCACTCACCCACCGGTGCACACCCACTTATGCAGAGTCTTTATAGACACTCACTTTTGCAGAGACTCTCAGTCTGACCTGCCCCATCACCATCATGCTGGAAATCTATGGTTACTGTCTTAATGAAGAAACTGTGTTAAAACAACACATACACACAACACAGCCACATCTTGTGAATAGGGTCTGTGATCTTCCCCAGCTCAGCTGCTGCAAACACGCTGACCCCAAGCCCCACAGTGATTATGTCCCAGTGCACATCTTCCTTAGTGCCAGAGATCGCTTCCCCAGCTTGATGGACACCTGTTTTTAAGGTTTGTGACCTGATGACATGGTGTACCTATCCATTGTGAAACGATACCGGTACAAGTCACTTGACATCCACGCCTCACAAGAGCCGTGAGTACAGTGCAGAGCTGGCGGCTATCACCATGCTCTAGCCAGCACCACAGAATTGCTCATCACGTGACTGAAACCTGTGCCCTCTGTCTCACCTCTTCCCCTCCCCGCACTGGACCCCAGGAGCCGCCTTTCTGCTCTCTGTCTTTGAGATCTGACTTTTCAGGTCCCACAAGGAGCTCACGTGGCGTCTGCCTTTCTGTGTCTGTCTTATTCATGCAGCCTAACGTCCTCCAGTTTCCTCCATGTTCCTGCTAATGGCGGCTCCTCCTTTTTTGTGGCTGAGTGGTATTTTGTTGTTGATGTATGCCACATCTTCTTCATCCACTTACCTGTCAGTGGGCACTTGGGTTGTCTCTGTGTCTTGGCTGTGGTCAGTCACCTGAAGTGAACATTCGAGTGCACATCTCCCCGCAACACACTTCTTTCACTTGCTTTGGTTGCACATCAGAAGTGGGATTGCTGGGTTGCACGGGAATTCTGTTTTTAATTTTTTGAGGAACCTCCTGCTGTTTTTCATGTTTACATTTGACTTTAAAGTCAAAAATACAGTCTCTAACAAGTAAGCAAGCTCCCTATCCCACACCCCACCACTTTTTTTTTCCTAGTTAAAAACCAGGCCTGACTTTAACATCATAAAACCAATTTTCATGGTTGTGTTATAACTTGGCTAGGAACTAGGAGTTCCAAAAATGTTCTGAGAATGATTCTAAGGACAGTATTTAGTTGGAGGCCTCCCTCTTGTTTCTGTTTCCCTTAAAGCACACCTCAGTTGAGGGAAACCTGTTGCCTTTTCTTTTTCCTGATGAGTAAAGTTTTCCTGTCCTTTCTTGTGGAGGATGGTAGAATATTTTTAAAGAACTTTTTCAAAAATTATCATTAAAAATGCCTAAATAACCTTTATGTATTTTTCCTCTCTCTGGTTTATGAAAAGAAATAGAGTATATTTGTACTGAAATGTGGCAATGATTAATTAACTTTCTAAGTGAAGTTTAAAGAATATAGAAAGAAATAGCTCATGCATATTAAATTCAGTAGTAATGTGTCATAGATTTATAAAAACCAGTGTTCACAGTTTCCTTTTTCCCCCTTTTCCATTCTAGTGATTTTTTTTTTTTTTACCTAATGCTGTACAGAGCTAATATAAAAACACCTATTTCTGAAACGTTACCAAATTTCCTTTTGTTTATTGGAGAAATTCTTATTTTAATGTTCTGTGTGCTCACATTTTGATTGTTCTTCCTTCTTTTTCTCCCTTTCTGCCTGAACTCGTAGTTGCAGGCGGGAAGAAAAGAAGTCTACTATTTGGAATTTTCTTTGATTTATCCTTGATTTACATGGCAAATAGAAAGCAGCTGTCTATTTAAGCATCTAATTCTTGAAACCATAGTCCCTCAAGCGTCATCTGGAAATAATGTAGCTTGTAAAACAAAGCCAAGAAGAAAAGGCAATGTTTGTTTTATGTGGGATGAATGATTTCTGTTGGGGTCCTTTAATTCAGCTATTATGAGGGTTATTAAAAAGCAGTATTACAAAAGAGGTTTAAATGAAAAGAATTTTTTGAGCTGGTATCTTATTATTACAGTTGATTATAGCCAAAGCTACAAATGTTTTGTAAATGGCACTTTATTTTAGTTCCTTCAAATAAGACCCCTGAAGCCAGTAATCTTATTCATTGTATGAGTGGAAATTCAACCCTTTCCTTGGTTGATTTATTTCTGAAAACAAATTGTATTTGAAAATTTAGCTGTGCTCATTTTTCTGGAAATTTCATGGATTTCTGAAAAATTCTTAATAGAAGAATCCATACAGGAATATTTGAGGATCACCTTATATTTGCAGAGAATGAATGCAAAAAGCATCAGAGTTTACTGAGACTTAAGGTATTGCTATTGCAAAAGTCCACTAGATAAAGTTAAACCCTACATTGTTTCCTAGTTCATTCACGAAGTATTTGAGTTTCTGAGATACAAACCTGGAGAGAGATCTCGGCACTGGACAGAGAGGTCAGTCGAAAAGTGGAAAGGCCAGCCAGTGTTGCTTGGTTGACCATGAGAGGCTGCTCCATGAGTAGAGTGTATTGGTTTTCTTGGTGTGTTTTATTAATACAGCAGAACAGTTATTCTTGGATAGCTGACATTTAAGAACAAACATATAGCCCTTAAATGTACTTTGAATCACAGAAATGGAATGACTTGGCTTACTGTTTAATAATCAGCAGGGGAGGCATGTGTAATTTTCACACATTTTTGTCACCTGCAGTCTCTCTCCTAGTTTCCTCTGTGATCTCAGTTTGTATTTTGCCTGGTGTCATGAGGAGTGGATTGCGTTGTTCAGAATCATCCTTCTTCCTTTAGCGTACAATGCTCGCTGATCAGTATCGTGGTTCATTTCATGATTCATCCTCTGTAGGGTCATGTTTTAAGCCGGGACGAGTGAGCTCAGGATGCCATAACAAAATACCAGATGGGTTAGACAACAGAAAGCCATTGCCTCACAGGTTCTGAGTAGGTTCTGGGGAGGACCCTCTCCCTGGCTTGTGACGGCCTCTCCTCCGTGTGTACTCAGGGACCTTTTGTCAGCCCTGGCCGTGGTGGAAAGAATGAGATCAGCTCTCTCCTCATACAAGGGTACCAACATCAGACCAAGGCTCTGCCCTCATACCCGATTAACCCCCACATCCCCCAGCCCCCATCTCCAAATCCCTCACATAGGGGTTAGGGCTTCAACATTCCATCCATAGCAAAGCCTAAGCATTTCTGAGCCTCAAGTAGTCAGGTAGTCTCCCCTTAGGACGTTTCACCCTGGTCAGTGAACTCACACTCAAGTAGGAGGAACTTCTGCTTCGTTTTTGGTAGTGCTTTAAACCTTATGTGAAGTAACTTGTCGACTGTTTCATGTCCTGAATCTCCCATGCCCACTGGGAGTGCTCCATAAATTACAGACATTCTCCAGGATAACAGGGATCCATGGCAGGTTTAAAAGAGTTATTAAATATGCCTAAAAACACCTATTCTTTTATCTAACAAGTATTTAGTGAGCACCTACTCCGTTTTAGGCACTGTTCTTTGCCCTCTGAAGCCTGCATTCTAATGCAAGAAGGTGCGTAGTAATTGCATTCATGGGTGAAGGAAGGAAAGAATCAACAAAACTTCCCAGGAAGCTCTATGGAAAAGTAAAGGAGGATAAGGGGCAAGGGTGCTGGAAAAGGAAGGTGGCAATTCAGATGAGGGGGACCAGTGGAGGTAAACCTCATTAGAAGGTGTGGAGATCTGAAGCGGGCGGGAGAGTGCCGTGTAGACACCTGGAGGAGCTGTATTCTGGTAGGGGGACCAGGCAGTGCTGAGGCCTTGAAGCAGGAGTGGGACTGGAAGGAGAGTGTCTGAGTCATGCTTGCAACGACCTTGAGCACATGCTTGTTTAGGACTGATGCAGAAGAGTTTAGGTTGGAGCAACGGCTGAGAATTAGGAGGTTTGCTTCTGTTTTTGCATTGCCTCTAATTTACTGTGAGCAACATATTTGCTATTCTTCTTCCTTCTTGCATGATAGTAAACCTGTATTTTGCACTTCTGACCCTTGGTTTTCCTGCATCTTCAAGTGAACTTTTCTACATGGTTTCATCAGCATTTGCACTCTCTGAGTGTGTTGTGTCCCTAAAGATACCCTGCGTCTGTAGAAAGGGATTCAGGGTACAACTGTGAGTCAGATGCTGGAGAGAAGTGAAAGGAAGAAGAGAAGGCGATTAGATAATTTCAGTTTTGCTTGTGGTAGGGAACCAACAGAAAATGACAATCAAAAAAAGGGACTAGAGGAATTGTATGACGTTAGTCACATAATGGTTACCACTAGAATAAAAATATAAACCTTCCTAGATGCCAAAAAATACAGTAGAAAATAAAATGTAAGAAGAGGTCAGGCACAGTGGCTTATGCCTATAATGCTAGCACTTTGGGAGGCCGAGGTGAGAGGATTGCCTGAGGCCACAGATTTGAGACAGGCCAAGCAACTTGGCAAGACCTTGTTTCTACAATAAATCAAAAATTAGCCAGGCATGGTGGCATGTGCCTGTGGTTCCAGCTACTTGGAAGGCTGAGGCAGAAGGATCACCTGAGCCCAGCAGGTTGAGGCTGCAGTGGCTGCAAGCATGCCTCTGCACTCCAGCCTGGGCAACAGAGTGAGACTCTGGCTCAAAAAAAAAAAAAAAACCAGTGAGAAGAAAGCAAATAACATAGAGTACATAGTGAAAGACTGCTTGTGTAAAGGGCTTGGATACATGCAAGTATATATATATGAGCGTCAAAACCAAACAGATCACCTGCAGCCTAAAGGTCCATATCAGCAGGAATCGGTGAACAAACGTTGGCTCATGCTCTTGGGAGAGAGCCGTGTGGCTGCGGCCATCAAGAAAAAACTTCTCTGCATGAAGCTCGGTGTGCTGCCACATGGTTGTGGGACAGGTTGGCAAGACCCATTTTATCTATTTATGTTTGAAAAACAAACAGTGTATGAATATACAACATTTTTAACAGTTGCCTATAAAGATAATGATGGAATTGTGTACAAGTATGTGGGAGGATTGACTTCTTGGAATATTTCTTCTTCTTCAATGTTACTTTAGAACTGCTTAAATATTTTACACGATTATAAAACAGAGTTGAAGAAAGCAATCTCTAGAGTTTAAATAAACTGAAATCAGTGAATTTGAATATGTGTCTAGTTGGTGGTGTGACCAAGGCTTTAAGTGACTCTGTCCCTAGTAGACTGCAGCTTGAAGAAAGATGAAAAAGAAAAAAGATTGAAAAAAGATCAAACAGTTTTTACTGGTGATATCTGTGTAGAATCCTTGGCATTGTCATTTTAATAAAGCAAATGAGTAATTGTGAGATAGTCTTATTCAGTTTTCCCCATAGTCCTTGGGAACCAGGACTCTTGACGTGGGAGTGTTGTGTGCAGATGTAAAACGGAAGACATTGAGTAAAAACCCTTTGATCTTGAATTTGAATAGGAAGTATCTGCATGGACTTATTTTTTTGTTGTTGTTTTGTTTTTAATACCTGTCAGCTATGTCTAGTCATCCTGCTTCTATCCTTTGAACTCGTAGAAACGGGGACCCGCCCAGTGACATAACTGGAGCCTCCCTCACAGCCGAAGTTCTACCTGGAGAAACCAGGAACTGATCTTGCCTTTCACATAGGATAGTGACACTAGACAACAAGGTGGTGGACAGGGAATACTCTTCTTTAGAGGACGTTATAGCTAATAGCCGAAAAGGAATCACATGTCACCATTTTCCAAACTCTAAGCAATGAGTAGGCTGAGGCACGGAGCGTCATTGGCCACTCACTTGCAAAAGAGAACCCTCAACAGCATTCCTGACACAGGACATACCACCATCTGTGAAGAAGTCTTATTTCAGAAAAAAGCAGCCACAAAATTCATCTGATCGAGTGTCTAGTTTTAGCTACCAGTTTTCTGGAAATAGCCAGAATAGGGAAACATTAAACACAGTCAAACTCTAGGTATGACAATAACCTGGTTTATTCAGGCTGACAAATTGCAATGGGAGGGGGGTTGTTGGAAAGGAGACAGACTCTGGATAACAAACTATCTTTAAACATTATTAACCTAGTCAGAAAGTTAAGTACTGACTTGACACTTGGTAGCTTTCGGGGGTTATTGTTACCTTTGTATGTGTGAGAATGGCTTTGTGTTTATATTGTATTTTTAAAAGATGAGTCCTTATCTTTTGGCGATACCTATCAATAGATTCAAGGCTGAAAGATTTGTCTTGACTTTGTTTCAGAATAAGGGGAGGAAACAGATGAGTAGAGGAATAGGATTAGCTGGGGGTTGGTTGCTGTGGAAGCCTGCTGGGAGGTGCATGGAGGCTCGTTATACACTCCTTTCTGCTTTTGTGTATATTTGAAATTTCCGATAAAAAACTAAAGAGGCTAGGTGGCAGTATGCAGATGCTTGACACTACTGAACTGCGCACTTAAAAGTGGTGAAGGTGGTGAATTTTATGTTATATGTATTTCACCACAATTTTTTTTTGAAAGCAGGAGTTTATTAAGAAGACAGAAAAACTCCCACAGCAGAAGTGGACCCAAAAGAGCGTTGCCATCGCTGCAATTTTTTTTAAGTTAAAGAACATGAGCTTTGGAATCTGAAAGAACTAGACTTAACCTTCCTGTGGCCTTGACCTCTCCCCTCTGATCTTTGGTTTACTCATCTGTTAAGGAAAAATGAGAATGCCTGGCTCATGGAGCTGTGAGAATTAAAAATGAAACACCACAGAGCAAGTGCTCAGCAGAGGACTGGGCACATAGCAAGGATGACTGTGGCTGCTGCAGCCCTTCCTCTGGGGACAGCAGGGTGTGTCCCGACTTGCTGCTGTGGGAGGCGGGTGGAGTTCTCTTTCCTGTGCACTGTGGCGTGTGGGAATCAGCTCACACTGCAGGTCAGACAGCCCGACTCTCGTTTTTGGTGTTTACTAGCCATGCTCACTTGCTAGTACATAGTTAGTGACCTTAGAGGATCTACTGAGCTCTCGGGTATAAAGTGAGGATGCTGATATCTACTTTGCAGAACTGGATGAAATATGACTGAGTGTCCAATGAGGTGCTCTTGGCATGAGGCCTTGCTGGCAGCGGGTTTTGTAAATGATGGATAGGACCATGCTGTGATCGTATTCAGGCAGGTGTGGTGACCACTGTTTAGGAGTGAAAGGGCAGACAGGGCCTTTTCCACACATTCTTCCTGGGCAGAATGTATCTGAACATGCATGTAGTCTCTATTTCTGATTTGATTGTGGGCTTCAGCATGCATTGTTAAATGGTGTCCACTTTTCTCAACTTTAAAAATCTCGGTGTACATCTTTTCCTGATTTTGCAGAGCTTTGTCATCTTTCTCGTTGGGGGATAATGTGGTGCGCTGTGTTAGCAACTGTGGCAGATTCAAAACAACTGGAATAGGAACTCCAGTGTTGACGTGCTCTTTTGTTAGGAGCCTAGAGCTCCTGCCCCAGGAAGGGCCTGTTAAGTACCAAGTGCCAGGGGTCAAGTACTCTGCCCTTCCTGCTGGAGATTCAGGCACACAGAGACGAGGTCTGCGTCTAGAACTGGTTTCCAGGTGCAGAAGGCAAGTGACTGCTCCGGTCTCTCAGAGCTCTGTGGCCTACTCTCCGTCTCCTCACATGGATGAGGCTCATCGCAGCATAGTCATGGCTGCATAAGGTGACATGGCACTGTGTGCAGGATTATGGAGTTTACGCGATACTGGAAGATGCGGCTGTGGTCCTTGGGCAACTGGTGAGCCAGTGAGATGACAACGGGGAATGGCAGAGATTGGGAAAGGAGCTGATCACAGGACGTCTGTATCCTCAGTGTGTGCGTAACAACGTGCACCTCCTTCCCGCATAAAAGCAGACTGTTCAGAGTCTTGCTGCACAAGTTGGGGGCAGACCCCTGCATGTGTCTGACCTTCTGTTTCCTGCGTAAGACTCTGGAGTTAGACACACCTGGGCTTAAGCCCTAGTTCTTTCTCTTCATATCTGTGTCACAGTCAGAAAGTCACTTGATCTTTTTTTTGAGTTGGTGTCTCACTCTGTTGCCCAGACCTGCTGGACTCCAGTGATCCTTCCACCTCAACCTTCCAAGTAGCCAGAACTACAGGCATGTGCTACCACACCTGACTAATTTTTGATTGATTGTAGAGATGAGGTCTCACCAAGTCGCCCGGGTGGGTCTCAAACCCACGGGCACAGGCAATCCACTCACCTCAGCCTCCCAAGGTGCTAGGATTCCAGGCTGAGCCACCAAGCCCGGCCTTACTTGATCATTTTGAGCTTCAGTTTCTACATCTAAAAATAAGCTCAACAGTCCTATTATTAGTTAGTCTACCTGTAATTGGTTCCTTTAAATAGGCTAGGATATTAAATAGAATAAAATACCCAAAATAGGATAAAACATAGTAGATACAAAAGTAAAACACAGAATGTGTTCAAGGGGATGTTGTCCCTGCATGTATGTGTAAAGCTTCTCTGTCAATTTATTCCCATCAGGTATTGCCCCAGGCATCAAGTGCACAGTGGTGAACAGATAGGTGTGAGCCCTGCTTCCAAGCACTAGTGGAAGGAGAACAATCTTATTTAGTAGTCACAAAGAGCTAGAGAAAATTACAGAGACGGAGTGCAAGAGAATCACCAGAATCCTAATTTAGATGTGGGGCCTAGGGGGATCAGAGATTTGCTGTCTGAGGAAATAGTTTTGTAACTGAGACCTGACAGATGAATAAGAGTTGCTAGAGAAAGAGTGGAGAATAGAGTGCCTTAAACAGCATGGGCAAAGGCCCTGAGGCAGCACAGAGCTCTGTTTATTCAAGACACTTTAAGCAGGCCAGTGTGCCTTGGGGCATGGACAGTAGGGGAGGAACATTAAGTGAGACTGGGGTACAGGTCTGGGCAGGGCTGTGCCAGGCCCGTGGCCCATCTGTTGAAAGGAGTTGGGATGTCATTCATGGTTCTGCATAAAGTCATTAAGAATGTTGAGTGGTGGAGTAACCTGGACTGTGTGCCTTTGGAAAAAGCACTGTGGAGAAGTGACTTAAAAGGTAAGTGTGGAACCTGGGAGGCCAGTTCATCAGCCTGCCGAGAGACGGCAACGACTTGGAACTCGAGAGCAGGCTTGACTGTGGGTGGAAAGTAGGTGTCTTCAGTGCAATGAGATGTCCAAAGCCCTGGCAACTGGAGGGAGCATGGCGGAAAGGGAGGAGGCATTGGGCCAGAGTTCTGAGGGCTGCCAGCCTTCAGAAGCTGAGCAGCGGCGGGGATGCCGGCCAGGAGACCTGACGGCTCAAGAGCCTGGTGTCTCAGGCGTCCTGCAGAGGGAGAAGTGGTGGCCGACGGGCCCGAAGGGCGGAGGTGGCAGGAGGGTCCCAGTGAGCCCAGACCTGCATGGAGAAGCACTGCCTGGGCCTGGAAGAGCGGTCTGCCCAGTGTAAGCTGACAGGCAGCGAGGTCGACTGCTAGGAGGTTCTGTGAGGAAGTCGACTCTTGAGTTGAAGACAGGGAGCGGGCGCGAGGCTCACTGAGCTTGCCCCTCTGTGTAGCTTTTCTTGCTTTAGGGTCGGCCCAGCTCCGTGAAGTTCTTATAGGGACTGACATCATCAGTAAGTTTGCTCACACAGACAGCTCTCGCATCAGCACTCTAACAACTCATAGTGACAAGCCTCATTGTAGCTGAATATCCTGGCTGTTTTTGAACCTATATTAGATTTTGAGTCGCTGTTAGAAAGCCATGTGAAAAATACTGAAACCAACGTGTATTTCCACATCTCTGGTGATAGGAAGCCCCAGATGGCCTCCTCACTGCCCTGTCCGTGTTTCCACGAGACTTCAGGGTATACTTCAGTGTCTCCTCCATGACATCTTCAGCCTTGCAGTGATCAAAGGAAACACTCTGTGAAAGTGTTATAAGTGTTTTTGCTTTACAAAGGTTCAGCCTTCCTATCAGAATACAGAGGAAGAGGTTTTGAGAACTGTATACAAATGAGGAAGATGAAGCGATGGAACAGACAGTGACAACTCTGTATGTGTTTGTGTGTCTTCTGAAAAGCTTGAGACTGGTTTTTTTCTTCTTACTCTGTTTATCCCAGTGTCCTCACTATTACACTACTTATGTAGACCCTTCTGTCCGTTGAGTTCAAAGCATTTAGGATCATTGAGTCATTTATTTCTTGGATTTATTGAATGGGTGCCCATTGTTCAAAAGTCTTAGGGTGTGAGTACAGTTATAAAAACACACAAATTAAATGTAATGGCCCAGGATTCGGAGAGAAAGCCAGCAGAATTACTGCTGTGCCTCCCGGGAATGCCAGACTCTAAAAAGAAAGAAAAGGAGAGAAAACAAAAGAGAATAAGCAAAGGAAAAACCAACAACCTAGCATCCATCATATTCTGAGAGTTAAAGTGAATACCAGTCCCGGGCCTGAGCATGGTGCAGTCAGGAGAGGCCTGGTTGGACCAGAGGCGCTCTGAGAGGGCTCAGGCTTTCCCTCCTGGCCAGGCGTGACAAAGCACTGCACTCCCTCTGTGGATGGCAGGCATCGGTTACAAGGGGATGTCCGGCACCGTTGTCAACATGGAGGCATGTCTTCTCCCAGACACACAGTCACTCTCCGCCTCATTTCCTTCGATAGTTCAGCTTAGAGGAATGTCCAGTTCATCTTAATTGTCTCCCTCATCACGGTGGGCATTTTCAGAGTTCAGTAAAACCTAACAAGCTCATTTGAACATGAATTTAGAAGACGGAACAGTCATTTTTTAAGAGGAAGAAGTCAGTAGGTAATTTGAGTTTACAAGATTAAAAATTAATAACAGTGTACACATTATTTCAGGATAAGGAGGCAAAATGTTGGAGGCAATATCTAAAATGGTTCAAAATGTTTGCCTGTAGGTAGCTGGATATGGGGGGAAGGGAATGGGTGTGTTAAGTCTAGTAGTATGCTTGAATTTCAAATTGTGCTCATTTATTACTTTGGTAAAAAGTAAAAGTAAAACAAGTTTAGGGAAAAGAAAAATGAGAATAAGGAAGCCATTCCTCATGTACAAGAGATCTTTGAAATCATTTTCAAAACTGAGTTTAATATGTTATTCTCTAAGTCATAGTCTAAAGTAAATACATCGGCATGCTCACTCCACAAAGCCTAGACGAGGTTGACTAAAACTACTAATAAGCTATACATTCCACAGTTAGGTGTTTTCTCCTCCTTCAGGTGTTCTTCCTCGTTTAGTTGGAGATCTCTAATGACTCTTAACTGAAACTCTTGAAAGTATTATAGTATAGAGTCTTAAACAGGATGCTCCTGTGCATCTGTTCAGGTCTCAATCTAAATTGCATTTCTTCATCTTGCTCTTTTTCTGCCTTCGTAGCATTTCCCACAATTTGCAGCTCTCCTACACGGGACTCTAAGCTCCGCCTAAGTACAAAGCCTTTTCCTAGACTCAGTTATCAGTATTTGTTAAATAAGTGCCTCCTTTCATCAGGGAGTTCTGTGGTGGTTAACTGATGGCTGTTGGGAGAAGTGCTTAGTTGCATCAGTTAGTCTGGTGACCTGAAGGAGTTCCTAGAGCTTCGCCACCGGCCTAGACCGCACTGAGCCAAACCCAACAAGACTGGTCAGTTACAGGGAAGCACGGAGACCTGGGTTCATTAAACGCTGATCCTTGTTCTCAGAGCCCGTGGTAGCGGCGTGAATTGTTGGGGTAGCTACAGCCATGGGGCATCCTTCGCAAGAGGCACTGTGCCACCGTGGCTTTGTGTGTGCAGTTCATGCATTTTTAATGTCTCCCTTGGCGTCCTTGTGTGTCTTTCAGTATTCTTATTCTTTTTGTCTGATTCCTCATTCAATTAACTCAAAATTTAGTTGATGCAAAGTTGAAACCATTTAGAAGGTTATAATTGTTCTTTTATTTGCCTTGTTTACATACCAAAGGGTTAGTGTTAGCAATGATTTTTGAATAACCAGTAAATTCATTCATGTAATGTCACAACGTGATTCTTAGGTATAAATCATATACGTAGAAGGAGAAAACTGCTTCCTGAAAATTTTGCCCGGTGAGGTGTTTTTACTGCGGCAGTTAAATTCCCTCAATTGACTTGGGAGATTTCTTGCTCCCCCAATTCCCAGTGTGATTTGGGTGAGAATAAGGGACCTTCAGGAAAGTTCTAACAGATCATGGTTCTGCTGGTGAACTGTGGGCGGGTGTCTTCTAGGATTGCTTCTGTGTACTTGGAGGTGCTTGCCAAGCTGAAGAAGGACACCCAGGACGCGAGACATTGTGTGACCTGTCTCTGTGCCTGGCGCATGGTGGATGGCATGGATGGTCTGCCCCTCTTGAACTGGTGGCTGTCTGATGACGTCTCTGACTTTGGATCCTAGGGAAAGCCGTCAACTAAAGTTGTATGCCGTCAACTAAAGAAAAACCCAAACTGCCTATTTCTTTTACAGACTTACAGGATAGCTGACCAAAGAGAATTATGGGCACTTCCTTTACCTGCTGCTACATCATCCCACCTCAGTACTCATTAGTTTTCAGACAAGATTAGGACATGGCAGGACTTCTAGAGTCAAAAGCAGAAATTTAGTTTTAATTGACACAGTTGATGACACATTTCTGCAGCATTTACAATTAGCAAGTTATTTTCAAATTAGTCCATCCTCATGACTTTACAAGACAGGAAAGCATTATGTTTCTACTTAACAAGAAAGGAAACTCCCAGAGAGGTTAAATGAGCTGCTCAAACTCATGCCAGCCCGGGTGCCGGGACAAGATGTCTGCATGTTGCTGCAGCCGTAGCAGAGGATATGCTGCAGCAATCAGCGTAGTGTCCTGGTGATAGGAGTGTCCACAGGGTAGAGTCAGCCATACCTCTGTCCTGCCACTGCCCTTGCCACCCTGCCCCTGGTGAGGAGTGCCACCAGGGCTATAGCCTTGCTGCTCTCGGCACCAAGGGCTGACAGCTTTCTTGTTACTGTGTGCCTCGCCATAAATGTCTCTGATTGCATGTCGTCTCTTCCTGTGGCCAAGTCTTCTCCCTAATTGATATAAGTAGACTGGGGCACTGCGGTGGAAGGAAGGAGGGAATAGGGCCTGCTCCTTCCTGCCAAGTAGGCGTTAGGTGAGGACACTCCCTTTATAGCCTTTTCCTGAACTTCTGCATGAATATCAACTTTTTCTTCACTTCAGAAAGGAGGATTTCCTGAATGCTACATTAAGAGTTTGGTCTTATTTCGATTATTTTCTATTTATTTTGATTTTATCTTTTTACGTATTGATAGCTGTTTCCAAACACTTTTTCCCAGGAAAATAAAAGTAGGCATCTGTCTCGCCTAAAGAAATTGATGCTGTGTAGCGAAATGGCAGGCAACCCCCAACTTATGACTTAATTGAATGCTAGAATATGACACTAAGTCAAGCCACTTTAAGTCAGAGCCTTATAAATATTATATAAACTTCCATCCCTGAAAACTATTTTCATATCCTAGAAACACAAAAATATATCACAGTGAATGAAAAATTCATATTTTATAACCATACAATCACAAAAACTAACAGTTAAAAATTGGGAATATATATACATGTATAGCTTTTGGGTACCTTTGAAGCTTTTGAAATATGAGTTCAGTGACATTTGGACTGAAGACATCATGTTATAGGAATTCTTGCCTATAGTAAGCATTCTTTATTACTCTAAGGACTTTCAAACTGTTTTGAAAATTACTTTCTGCCACAGGAAATAAATTGCTAATTTAATACAGGATTGCCCCCTGAAGTTTTTGAATGGTAATTGCTGAGTGACAGGCAGTTTCCTTGGCAACTGCAATGATCCCTTGCTCTAATTGTATCAGCAGACTGGGTCACCCTCACTGCTCTTGACGTTGACTAAATCATGAGCATTAGCAGTTGTTTGGACAAAATGTAGACATTGGTCCCATTCATTAGGCAACCATAAATACAACTTTGGGTCATTATTGTGGACTATGGTTTTAATGCAGTAAGTTTCAAATCAAGCTGTCTTCAATCAGGACTCACCTATATTTCAGCATTAGACTTGGAATATTTTTAGCATAATATTTCCTAAGGAGATTAACCATTTAATATAAAGTAGTATTTAGGTACTTAAAGATTTCAGGTTCGCAGTTTAGGATATTTCATTGTAAAGCACTTAAGTGTTCTAAAATTCAAATTTCAGCATGAGGCGAAACAATTTTTTGTCAGTAGATATTGAAGTACAAATCAGGTAAAGTTATAGTTTCTCTTAGTGTCCCATACCTTTATTTTTATTTATTTATTTTTTTAGATTGGAAAATATAGTTTACCTCCCCAAGGTAGGGGAGGGAGTCAAAGCTGAGGTAAACATGGCGCCGTAGCTCAAAGAGCCACATGGCCTGGCCAGAACTTCATGAAAGCAATGGCCTCTCTCAGTACCCCATAGCTTTCATATACCTCGCAGTATATCTGTACCTAATAAGAAAACTTCATCCATTGTTCCTCTGCTTTGACTGGTAAGGGTATCCATTTCTCGAGCTGCTACTCTGTGTTAGACATCGGGGTAGGGTTTTCCATGGCCATGATCTCAGTTCCACTCTTCTGTGGTGGTTGTCACATAATCAGTTCATGGTAGAAGAGGGACTCAGGCAAGTTGGGCCTACCACGGGGCCTGGCTGCTGGCTGCAGCGAGTCTTCAGTCCACAGGGCCGTCGCTCCCAGCTTGCGCTTGTGACACAGTTTTTGGTGTCTTAAAGGTGATTCAGCCTCCCTCAAGTATATTGCAATATTATTTCCAAGTGAAAGGAGCCCATTTTTCTCTCTTTTTTTAAATGTCAAATTTTCTGTAGGTTGACATGTGTTTTAAGATATTTCTACCTGTAAAGACTAGCAGGATCTTAGCGCTCCAAGGTGGAGAGAAGGACCAGGGCTGTGTCTCATTCTTAGTCCTGGTGTCTGTCCTCAGTCCTTGGGACGTGATGTGGACCTTCAGTTAACGTTGGGAAACTGTTGTCTTCAGTTTTAGTTTATGTTCATTTCACTGTTTGTCTCAGCCAACTGAGGATCTGCTTTGTCAAATCTTGTTAAACTTTAAGATAGATTTGCATACTCACATCTTAAAATAGATAAATTAAGACAGCATTAGTTTTATGTGTGAATTATCCTAGAGGAATCTTACCTTTTGAAAAAAATGTCTCAAGCATAAGATCTTATTTGGTTTTTCATCAGCAATGCAAAAAACACATCCTATAGTCTTGCTTTTCTGTTTTAGTTTGCTAGTTATTCGAAAAATAAAACGAAGTGATATTTAATGCTATTAGTTTGCTAGTTATTTGAAAAATAAAACGAAGTGATATTTAATGCTATATAGAGTTACTTTCCTTATGAACCTTAAGCAAATGCTTACTTCTGCTGCTTTGCTAGAAATGTCCTCACAAATATCTAGATTTTATCCCAGTGAGGTTTGAATACCATTGAAACCCTGGGGAGACAGGAGCTTGGAAGATCATTGTGCTAATTGCTTTTCCCCCCAACATTTTATTATGAAAAGTCTCAAACATACAGAAAAGCTGCAGTGAATGCCCATGTATGTACCCACCACTCAGATTCTCCAATTAAAGTTTTACTAACCAGCTTGCTCACTCTTCATCTCTCTGTTCTTCAGCCAGTCTGTCCCTCCTGTTTCCATGCTTTTCAGAGTTAATTACATGCTACATCATTGTATTAATAATCGCTTCTGGTACTCCTTGTCCAGATGCACTGTAACTTACATAACCGTTCATCACTGTTGGACATTTGGAGTTGTGGCAGGTGAAAGATGGCCCTTGGAAAGGGTCCACATCCCATCCCCAGGACCTGAGGAGATGTTAAGTTTCACACAAAGGGAACTTTTGCAGATATCACGATGGCTACTGGTCACCCGGAAAACCCAATCCAAGCACGTGGGTCCTCCTCAGCCACAGAGAACTTTTTCCGGCGAGGCAGGAGGGGACCTCAGAGAGTTTCCGCACAGGCCTCCAGGCTGTTGCTGCTGTGAAGGTAGAAGGGTCCAGTGAGGAGGGAGGCCCAGAGGTGCCTGCTGAGACCTGCAGGAAGCTCGCCGCCAGCCACAAGGACCAGACTGCTGCCAGCTGTGGGCAGCATAGCAGTGGGTTCTCTCCCAGAGCCCAGGGGAGAGGCTGGTCTGGCTGACACCTTGCTTTTGGCCTGGTGAGACCGAAACAAGCCAAGCCCACCTGAGTGTCTGCAGAACTGTGAGATGATGCATTCTGAGTTGTCTAAGCTGCTCACTTTGCGGAAGTTTGTTACAACAGTCACAAAAAAACTAATTCAGGGATGATCAGAATTTGGGGTTATTGTGCAGTAGACACCCTCAAGGCTAAATCCTTTGGCACAGTCCTAATTATTTCCTTAGGATACATTTCTAACATCAGGATTGCAGGTCCAAAAAAAAATCTTCTTCCCATCTTTAAGACTGTCAGTACATACTTGTAAATGGATCTCTGGATGAGGTGTGTCAGGTGACACATTCGTCAGGACTCTGTTGAGAATGCCATTTCCTTTTTGACAGCATGGATTATAGTTATTCATTTTTATCACAAAACCAAAATGGTACAGCCTCAAATGGTATCACATTATACTTTTAATGGGCATTGCTTAACAACTAACTAAGTTGAACATGTGTTCATTTTTAAACCTCTTGTGAGTTGTGTGTGTTTGTGTTTGCTCTGCATTTTTCTGCTTAGATGTTTGTCAGGAAGTCCCATCCTCCTAATTTACCTAGCAGCTTTTTAAATGAGAGGTGCCTATTGACTTTTCTCTCATAAAAAAAAAGTCTATTAAGATGGTCATAACTCTTTTCTCCTTTGAGTACTTACTATGAGTGGCATCCATAGATTTCCTAGTATTGCAGTCTTCCAGAATTCCTGAAACTATTTGGGTTGTAGTATTTTTCCTACAGCACTGAACTTGATATGCATGTGTTTTATTGTTCATGCCATTGGTTTTTATTTTTGAACTAACTTTACCAAATTTTGAGAGTGTAGTTATGTTATCCCTGTTTATGGAAGAACAAAATGAGAAACTCTTGTTTGATTTAAAAGCTTAACTGGCAGAGTATTAATAGTCATATATTCTCTGAAGATATGAAGGAGTTCCCTTATAAAGCCATAAACCCAGTCCCCTTCTTGAACAGTGTGTCTCTGACAGACTTTTCCCTTTTTTTATGGTCATTCTCTTCACATTGTTTATTTGATAACAGTGGTCCAGTTGAGTAATTTGTAGTTTCCCAAACAGTTTTCCCTTTTATTTAAATTGCCAATTTTTAAAGTATTTTACTGTGACATAAGTCCAAACATTCACAAAAGTAGTTTCATGAACCCCTCTATTTTATGCCCATTATCTAGATTTCACAATTAGATATTATCATACATCTCTTATCTGAAGTTTTAATTTTTCCTTTGCTGAAGTATTTTTAAATAAATTCTGGAATTTTACTCCTTCATATTTTGGTATGCATCTCTAAAAAATAATTTCTTTCATAATCACGTTGAACAAAATAGGTATAATCCAATGTACACCATCATCAGATTTCTCCACCAGTATCAGCCATTGCATGTGTTGGAATCAGAATCCAGATGAAATCCATGTGTGTGGCTAATAGTCTTAGCCTTTTACTCTGGGGTACTCCCTCCTCTTCCTTTCCCCTTCTCCTCCCTTCTCCTTCCCCCATGCATCGTCCTGTTATAGAAAGGGAGCCCCTGTCCCTACACTCACACGTCCTGTGTTTCCTTTTGCTCTGGGGTCCCTTCCCCTTGCCCCTCCCCCATGCATCGTCGTAGTATAGGAAGGGATTCCCTGTCCCAGGGAAGCCCTCACCCGCGCTCATCCTTCGTTTCCTTTGCTGTCGTCTTGCTGGTTCTCTGTCCCTGGAAGCTGGCGCTGATGGCTTGAGCAGAGGCAGGTTCCTCCCTCTGGTCGCGCACACTCCATAGGAGGTTGGAGTGATTCACTTTGGTGATGCTGAGAGTTGTGGACTGAACTGTGTTTTCTCCAGATTCATGTATGTAAGCCCACCCATGTGGCTGCCTTTGGAGACAGGGCCTTTAACAAGACTGATAAGATTAAAGGGCATCATAAGGGTGGGCTCTGATCCAATAGAGATGGATCCCCAGTCCAGCAGGGCTGTGTGCCTGTAAGAAGAGCAGGAGACACTGAGCTTCCTCTCTCATGCAAGCTGCTCCCAGAAAGCAGGTCCCTAGGTCACAGGAGGGTGGCCTCTGTGAGGCAGGAGAATGACATGTCCTCTTGTCTGTAGATCCCAGAAGGCAGGTTCCTAGGACAAGGGAGCGCGGCCTCTGCGAGGCAGGAGGGAGACATATCTCATGTCTGAGTCATGTTTTTTCTCCTCTCTCCAGTTGTATATTTGTGTTTTTTCTCTTTTTTTCTGATTAGCATTTTGTCTATTTTTTAAAATAAAAACAAATGTGTTTACTCACTTCTCTTGTGGTTTTACTTTCTAATTTATTTGTTTAGGTTTTGATTTTTATTATTCCTCCCATTCTCCTTTCTTTGGGGCTGTTTTATTTACCACCTGAATGTCACTGTTAAGTGACAAAAGACTGAAAAACTACGCATTGTTCTTTAAATACACCTTTGGCATCTCTTTGTTACTAATAATGTTTTACCACTGACTGTGTTTGTTTTTCTTAAGGATTTGTAAGATTTCTTCATATACCTCTGCTCATTGCAACATATGTTGCTAATATTTTTTCAGTTGCCATTAGTCTTTTTTCCACGTATGGTGTTCCTTCCTTTTAATTCAAAAGATTTCAGTGTTCATGTATTAAAAGCTGAATTTTTGTTTTTGTTTTTTTTTAGAGCTCTGGTTTTTGTTTTGTTTTTTTAAACATTGAAAAGCCTTCTTGCCTCCTCACATAATCTATAAGTCAAGATTATGAGTAAGAGCATATGTATATATTTCTTACCCCTTTAACATTTTTTTTTTTTACATTTTAATCTTTTTTTGAGTTGGGTTCCCTGTCTCAGGATGGGGTACAGTGGAATGATTATGAGGATCATGGTTTATGGCAGCCTCGACTTCCTGGGCTCAGGCAGTCCTTCCACTTCAGCATCCCAAGTAGTATCTGGGAATGTAGGCACATGCCACCACACCCAGCTAATTTTTAAAATTATTAATTAATTAATTTGCTTGTTTGTTTGTTTTTGTACAGACAAGCTCTCACTATGTTGCCCAGACTGGTCTCATATTCCGGGCTCAAGCGATCTTCCCACCTCAGCCTCTCAAAGTGCTGGAACTGCAGGCATGAGCCGTTGCACTGGCTCATTTTAATCTTTAATCTTTCAGAATTATTTTTGCTGAAAGAAATGAATTTGAAATTGTAACGTTTTTTTGCTTACTCATTACTCAGTTAACCTAGTAGCTGTGATTCCGTATCTGTTCCCTCTGAAATTCAATCGCATATACTTGAATGTGTTTCTGGATTCTCTGTTTTCCTCTCATTGCTATCCCTGGTGTCATTTCTAACACATTGATCAGCATAGCTCCGTCCTGTGGATCGGGGTTCTGAGTTTCACTTAGTTTTCTGTCTCCGCCATGTTCTTCCCTTTCTCATGCCCTGTGCACTGTGCCAGGCGCGGAGACTCCTGACCTCCACCTCAGCCGTTTCTCCAGTGTGCTCCCCGGACCCTCACGTTACCCCACCTCCTCTCTGGAGCTCTTGAAGTTCTCCAGTGCTGCTTTTAGCCAGAAGTCTTGTGTTGTGGTTTTTAAAATTCTCTCAGCTTTTTTAAAGCTGGAAGGAGCCCTGAAGATCTTCTTGGCACTGAGGGTGGAGTCCTGAACTCTGCTGACATGCCCTGAGAGGCCAGCTGGATCCAGGTTCGCCTCTCCCCACCATGTTGGGAATTCTTGCCAGGGCTGCCAGGTTCCATTTTCCTTGCAGGCTTTTCATACATGTACTTCCACCACCGTTCCCCACTCCAGCTTGTACGGGTCTCTGCCTCTTCTAGATAAGTAATTATCCATAACTACTATATAGTGAGCACTCTGTCCACTAGGCATGACCACAGGTGTTTTAAATACATAGTTTTATTTAATCCTCACATGCTCTAAAGGAGGTAGCACTCTCATTTTTCAGATAAGAAAACCGTGACTCAGAGAGGCTCCATGAATTGCCAAGGACACATAGCTCACATGTGCTGAAGGTGGGTCCAAACCAGGCCTGATTCCAGAGCTTGTGCTCCCACCATCCCACTCCAGGTACTCCCCCAACACCTGTACCTTCATAGATTACCTCTCCCCCAGAAAGTAACCTGGCTGAGGACATGTCTGGGTCGCCACTCCATCCCACACCTGCCGTGGTGCCTGCCAAGTCGTAGAGTTGATTGTCCGGATGGATTGTGTGACTTAGCTTATGTGTCTCGTACTTTTCTGTTGAGGGCTGGACAGTGGGCCAGGACAATGGAACCCGAGGTAGAAAGGATTTATGCCTGTTCGACTATCCATGTGGAGTCAGGTCGTTCTGGTCAGTGGGCTTTGTGTGTTTGTTTCCTGCTGTTTGCTTTCTGTAGTCCCTGAGTGGGTCTCGGAATGAGATCTCTGTTGTCCCTGCCTGGCTCCATCTTGGGGAGTCTCTGTGGGTGCCTGGCTCCTAGAACTGGGGCTTCCTTGGCATTCCCAGCCCTTTTCCAGGGATAGCAGACCTCTGCTTGGCCTTGGGATGGGCATAGGCTCTTGAACCTGCCCTGGTCTGCTGCCTCAAGTCCCAGGGCCAGAGGGCTTCTGCTGATATCCCTCCATCAGTAGGATTGGGTCTCTGCCTGTGTCTTAGCGGTGACAGGGCAGACAGACTAATCATCCTTCTGCAGCCCCCAGAGCTGTGGAAATGTGCCTGTGCTTTGGGCCAAGAGGGTTTGCTGTCCCTGCAGCTTGAGGCTTTCTTGTAACATGAGAGAAGAGTTAGGCAAATGGGTTAGCCTTGGCACCCATCCCAGCAGCAGGTATGAACCATGGAGGGCTCTCCCCTGTCTCCTGTATGTGCCCACTTGAAGCCTGCAGAAAAGTTCCTTTGTGAGTGTGAACACTGCCTCATGTGGGGCTTCTGCTTTCAGAGTGGCAGGCCAGGCCACTCATGCCCTTAAGCATCTACGAGAGGCCGGGTGCAGTGACTCAAGCCTGTAATCCCAGCACTTTGGAAGGCCGAGGTGAGAGGATTGCCTGAGCTTAGGGATTTGAGACCAGCCTGGGCAACTTGGTGAGACTTCGTCTCTACAATAAATCAAAAAAATAAGCTGAGCATGGCAGCACGTGCCTGTAGTTCTAGCTACTTGGAAGGCTGAGGCAGAAGAATCACCTGAGCCCGGCAGGTTAAGGCTGCAGTGGCTGTGAGTGTGCCACTGCACTCTAGCCTGGGTGACAGAGTGAGTTTCCAACTCAAAAAAAACAAAAACGAATCTATGGGCATTTTAAGTGCTGTGCCCCACTTCTGTGGGGCCTCCCTTGCTCCCACACTCAGTGGTGAGAGTGTGTTCCTTCTCTGAGAAGAGGCACCAGCCCTCTGTGGAGGTCATTTCACTTGGTGCCTTGCAAATTCACATCTGGGAGCAGCAGAAGACTCTACAATAGATAAAAAATTAGCCGGGTGTGGTAGCGTGCACCATCTGGCTCTCCTTATTGCTAGGGCAGGAGCTTCCTTGTGTGCCGTGCCCCTGTCTGTGTCCTAAGCAGAAGCCAAAGGCCAGGTCCTTGTCCTCTCCCCAATCCCTGAAACCTGTGGATTTCACACTTGAAGGCACCAAGGCCTGTGTGACTCGCTAGTTGCAGGGAGGTGGGCAGACAGGCACCCCATCAAGGGCTTCTCTCTGCCGACAATAGCAGCTCAGTGTTTCCTTCTTGATGTTTCTTGTTTTCATTTCGTGGCCATGGCACCCTGTGTGATCCTTTACTGCCTTTTTGTAACAGCATCTGCTACTCTTTTTCCCAGGAAGGGTGAAGAACAGGCGTCAGACATGCAGGTCCCAGTTGTCAGCGTGGAATCTGTGTATTCAGCTTCCTTCCCATGTGTTAATAATGCCAGATAAAGGCATACACTGAAAACAGAAGGCGCTTCTTGGTTTAGAGAATGGTTATTTTGGAACCTAGCCTTGTACATTTTTATTTTCAAAGATTTATGGATTTTTTTCCACTTTTGAAAACTATCAGGCCGGGCTCAGTGGCTCAGCCTGTAATCCCAGCACTTTGGGAGACCGAGGTGAGTGGATTGCCCGAGCCTGGCGGTTCAAGACCAACCCGGGAAACTTGGTGAGACCTCATCTCTACAGTAAATCAAAAATTAGCTAGGTGTGGTAGCGTACACCTATAGTTCCGGCTACTTGGAAGGCTGAGGCAGAAGGATCGCCAGAGCCCAGCAGGTCGATGCTGGGATGGCCGTGAGTGTGCCACTGCACTCCAGCCAAAAAATAAAAATAAAAAACAAGCAAAGCTAACAAAGACCATATTCAAGGTAGTGGGGTAATCTAAAATAAATTCTGGATTTTCGTGATTTTGAAGTTACCCTAAATACTTTTCTACATTAATTACATTTTGGTCACTAAAAACATTTGCTTTCTAAATTCAGTGTTTTCTAAATACTTTATGAAGCTGAGACTTGGAAGTAGGAAGGGGTTTTTTTTAAATCATATAAGTATGTGTTTTTGAAAAAAAAATACTGTAACTAAGGTGACTTAGCAAAGATCACACAGCTAGTCGTTGACAAGGCTGGAACTCGTGGCTCCCAGACTAGGGTGTGAGAAGGGGCAGGAATAGGCGCTTCTCCACAAGGTATCATTTTACTTAGACTTTACTTTTTATAGGATGGAAAAAGGGATTTCTTTTAAAAACAAAGCACCAATATGGTCTAAGTAGGACGAAAATGGATACTCATTCTTAAGGTAAAACTTTACATTTTGAAACACAGGAGCACCAGCTCCTGTGCATGCCAGTCTCGTCTCCCAGGGGGGCCAGGAGAGGTGAGCCACGGCTCACACTCGGGTTCTGTGCAGCTTGGGAGCTGCCGAGTCCTCTGATTGCCAGGGCTGCGACTTGATGGAATTTCCGTCAGAACATTCCTTTCTGCGAGTCCTCTGGGGTGTTGAAGAACATATGAAGTCAGTCAGCGGCCCCCAGCCACCACCGTACCCTGCCCCTACCCTAGTGCCTTTGCACGTGTGTTCGAGAATGGCTTCCCAGGGTTCTAGCTGAGGCGGAGGCCACATTCAGATCCTGCGGGAACACTGGAAAAGACATGTGGGTCCCATTCCCTGCCACCTACACTCCTGCCGCCATATGAAGGTCACCCGTGTCTCGTCTGGTCACGGGGTTTACTCTTCAGCCGTGATTTTGTATGTAATAGAAAGTCTGTGCTTTGTATCAGAAGTTTGGTATCTCGGGACACATCCACTTCCGGCTGGAAATGACATGGTCATGAAGCACATGGTGGCCTGGCCTCAAAGAGAGCCCAGCCTGGGCGCTCCGTCTTCTGCTCCACCTTGGCAGCATCCACTGATGTTGTGGAAGGTTTTACTTTCTGCTGAAAATGCAGGAAATTCAGACAAGTCTCTTGGAATCTCCCCAAAACTAATACAAACAAGATACATGGGCTTCTCTCAAGGAAACTAAAAATAAATGATTGGAAGCTATCTGACTGTATAAATTTCCTCTTCAGAGGAAAAGGAAGTTTATAGAATGAGAGGCAGTGCTCAGTGCTGCGAGCAAGGTGAAGTTTCCCCACCGCTACCAGCTGCCCACTTGAGGGAAGCTGCTGCCCTGCATAGAGCCTGTGGGGCCCTCAGCTCAGCATGCAAGAGCTCCCAGCAACCTTCAGCCACAGGCTATCTTGTCTTGCACTTGAAATTGCCCGCAATGAGATAGGCGTGACTGTTTTTGAGGAGAAGGCCTGTGTGATCTGGGATCCATTCCTGCTGGACGCTGCGAGTCCTAAAAAGAAGATGCCATGAGGAGGGGCCCAGGATAATCTGTGTGTTCTGCTGCTCTGTCGCCGAGCATCAGGTTGCCTGACCAAACTAATTTTGACTCTGTACGGAAGAGACACGTTAATTTTCAAAAGCATGTCTTTTTGTAAAATCTTCATTTTTTTCCATACACACAAGTCAGTTTTTCTGTATACTGTCCCTAAAGGACCAGTTTTATAAATTAATAAATATAATTTTGAACTTACATATAAGACTAAAAAATGTGGTTTGAGTTATTTGCATTTATAGTAATTGCATTAATTTAGCAACTTTCAAGGCATTTTTAAAATTTTATTTTATAATATCTTAAGATGATTTTTGGGCCAGGCACGGTGGCTCAAGCCTGTAATTCCAGCACTTTGGGAGGCCAAGGTGAGAAGACTGCCTGAGTCCATGGGTTTGAGAACAGCATGGGCAACTTGGCAAGACCTCGTCTCTACAATAAATAAAAAAATTAGCCGGACTTGGTAGCGCGTGCCTGTAGTTCCAGCTACTCGCAAGGCTGAGGCAGAAGGATTGCCTGAGCCCAGCAGGTGAAAGCTGGGTTGGCCGTGAGCATACCACTGCACTCCAGCCTGGGTGACAGACTGAGACTCCAACTTAAAAAAAAAAAAAAAAGCCGGGCTCGGTGGCTCAGCCTGTTATCCCGCGCCTTGGGAGACTGAGGTGAGTAGATTGCCTGAGTCCGCGGGTTCGAGACCCACCTGGGCAACTTGGTGAGACCTCATCTCTACAATAAATCAAAAAATTAGCCCAGCCTGTAATTCCAGCTACTTGGAAGATTGAGGCGGAAGGATCGCCGGATCCCAGCAGGTGGAGGCTGCGGTGACCGGGAGCGGCCACTGCACTGCAGTCTGGGCGACAGAGTGAGACTCCAACTCAAAAAAAAAAAAAAAAAAAAAGATGCTTTTCTCCCTTAACGTACCATATCTGTTTTATTTTGAATATTCATATGGCACTTGCTGTGTATAATACGTGGATTTAAGGGCTTTACAAATGCTTCCTCACTTAAATTTCATGAAAAAAATTATCAAATAGCATTAAATGCCATTTGAAAGTCTGACATCCAAATAATGAGTAGATTAGGTAATCTTTTGGGTCTATTTAAATACTGAGATTTGAATGATTTTGTAATTTTAAAGAAACTCTCCAATCACATTTAGGCAAATTTTTCATCATTGTATAAATGGTGATTATTACCCATTAAAGCTCTTAAAAAATGAAATATAAAGGCTTTCATTTGTTTACTGCCATGGTAATAAACAGGTACCTGCACCAGAATCTTACCTGTAGTAGCAACTTAAATGTTCCGATAACCTGGAGACCATAATTATTGGAATCGTTTTCTTTGGAAATTAGATTTAGCCAGAAGTCTGATACTTTGTTTTTGTTTTTGTTTTTGTTTTTGTTTTGAGTTGGAGTCTCACTCTATCACCCAGACTGGAGTGCAGCGGCCGCTCCTGGCCACCACAGCCTCGACCTGCTGGGCTCCGGCGATCCTTCCACCTCAGCCTTCCAAGTAGCTGGAACTACAGGCACATGCTGCCACGCCCGGCTAATTTTTTGATTTATTGTAGAGATGAGGTCTCGCCAAGTTGCCCAGGCGGGTCTCGAATCCGGGGGCTCAGGCAATCCACTACCTTTGCCTCCCAAAGTGCAGGATTACAGGCTTGAGCCACCGAGCCTAGCCGATACTGTTTTTCAGGAGTCAGAACCTCCTGTAACATACTTCGCCACCCCCCCACTCCAATGAATATTTCACAATCCGCTTGGTGCCTAGAAACTGCGATTGACCTTCCAGCACTCACAGGAAAATCCACAGAACATAGTTTCTAGGAAACAACTTACGTAGCAGGAATTCTCACTGCTCCTTAAAGGGTAATTAAAGTCATGGTTAGCAGAGAACTGTTGTCACTTAAAAATGGAAGTGAGGTAGTAGCAAGGATTTCAAATGTCTAAATACTTGTGCACCTTAACAGAGGAACTGAATGTGCAGAACTGCATCTCCGGTCACAGCAGTGCACATGGTAGACATCCGGCAGAGCATGATAGGGTGAGGAGAAGTCTCTAGACCCGGTTGCAGTGAGGGACTGAGGGGGGTTACTGGTGCGTTTGCGGAGAAGATTATAGCTGTGACGGTGGCATGGAAGGAGGCCATCGAGGAGGGACAAAGGGAAGGGCTTCTGTTCGCTGTAGCAGCTTTCCACGACTGCAAAGCAAGCACCAAGAGCGTCTCAGAAGTGTGTGTGTTCCAGGATAGGCTGATTGACCACTTGGAGCAAATGTTCTAGGAGGGACTCTAGCACTGAGGGAGGGGCTTTAGTGTGTTATGTAACTTCTGAGTGTGCGTTACGATTTTATGATCTGTTCATCCAATTAGTGTTCTAACTGGGTAGATAACTGCTCAGAGTTAAACTAAAGAATTGCTGAATTGAACAAAATCCTGCATGTAGACAGTATTGGCATAGTTCGGGGGAACATCATAAAACCAATTAATGTAGACACCTCTCCAAGAAAATCTCATTTTTTCTCTCCAGGAGTAATCCCACTTCTGGAAGTGACTGGGGCTGACACCCATGGGGGCAGGCTGGTGGGGCTACCTCCCCAGAAGTATCTGGAATTTCACCCCCAGGTATGCCAGGAGGAAGCTTTCATATCTCATTAAAAGGGTAGTTGTGCTGGGGCGTGGAGGGAGTCTTTGTTTAGAAATTTTAATAACCTAAACTATTTAGAATGTTGCACATTAAAGTAGATACTTACAGAAAGTTAGAGCCAGCTACTCTTTCACTTAAACCTATTTTTAATTTCTAAATTTTTGTGTTTTTCATTTTTTTGTTTTCCTAATAGTTTTGCAACATTAAAATACAGAAGATGCTTTCTGGCAGGACAGTCCAGCAAAATATGATATCACATAAAATGGCAGTGTGGTAACTTCCCACATTGTGTTTTTAGTCAATTTGAGTACTGCTAGAAACTATTTGTTCTTGTGACTTTATTTATTTATTTATTTAGTTTATTTAGTTGGAGTCTCACTCTGTCGCCCAGACTGGAGTGCAGTGGCCGCTCCCGGCCACCGCAGCCTCAACCTGCTGGGCTCCGGCGATCCTTCCGCCTCAGCCTTCCAAGTAGCCGGAATTACAGGTATGCGCTACCACTCCTGGCTGATTTTTTGATTTATTGTAGAGATGAAGTCTCGCTGCCCAGGCGGGTCTCGAACCCACGGGCTCAGGCAATCCACTCACCTCAGCCTCCCAAAGGCGCGGGATTACAGGCTGAGCCACCGAGTCCGGCTGTGACTTAATTTATAAACCTGCAGCTGAATGTAATCTATAAAAAGGGAGCATTAGAACGTAACTTGTCACAGAAGTAATATATGAGAAGTTAGGTAAAATGCCCAGTAACTCCTTTAAAAATAAGAGAGTTAGTATAACTCCTTAAAAACCTTTAGTGAGATGAATGCAAAGCAAAAACTAACACAGAGCCTGCTTGTTGATGTAACATTTCTAGTTTGTACTCCCCTGACTTGGGAGTGAAAGAAGTGGTAATACTTTAGCTAGGTTTAAAATTTGGAGCGTCAGCAGGGCTCAGTGGCTCAGCCTGTAATCCCACACCTTTGGGAGGTTGAGGTGAGTGGATTGCCTGAGCCCGAGGGTTCGAGACCTACCTGGGCAGGTGAGACCTCATCTCTATAATAAATTTAAAAAAAAATTAGCCGACGTGGTAGCACGCGCCTGTAGTTCCAGCTACTTGGAAGGCTGAGGCGGAAGGATCGCCGGAGCCCAGCAGTTCGAGGCTGCGGTGGCCGGAAGCGGCCACTGCACTCCAGTCTGGGCGACAGTGAGACTCAAACTCAAAAAAAAAAAAAAAATTTGGAGCATCAAGTATATCACTCTGTTTGTTTCAGCAAATTACTCATTTAAGCATTGAGAAGAAGTTCTCAATGTATTTGAAAGCATAAGCTATTAGCAGATAAGTAATTTTTGAAATGTAGGTTTTCTATGTCAGGGCTTATACTTAACGTAAATGGATGTATGAAATATATATGAACATAAAATTCTGCAGAACGCTAATATGTTGACTTAACTTATGTTTCAAAAGACGGCATACTGTCTCATTGGGTTGCCCTTAAGTGACCTTGACAGAGAATTATGAAACTTGACATTTCTTCCTCCTTCTCTACTAATTCAAACACCAAAATGAGATGAAAATATAATTGAGAGAACTTTCAGTCAAGATTATCTTGTTAGTTCCAAATTTGAAGCCTAATCTCCTCCCCTTTGCTCCAAAATCATTAACAGTAATAGATGAACCCTAACGAGGAAACATTTAAAACATATAGTAGCCGGGCTCAGTGGCTCAGCCTGTAATCCCGCGCCTTTGGGAGGCTGAGGTGAGTGGATTGCCTGAGCCCGCGGGTTCGATCCCCGCCTGGGCAGGTGAAACCTCATCTCTACAATAAATCAAAAAATCAGCCAGGCGTGGTAGCGCACCTGTAATTCCGGCTACTCGGAAGGCTGAGGCGGAAGGATCGCCGGAGCCCAACAGGTCGAGGCTGCAGTGGCCAGGAGCGGCCACTGCACTCCAGTCTGGGCGCCAGAGTGAGACTCCAACTCAAAAAAAATAAAAAATAAAACACATTGTCACATGACAAAATGCGAAAACTATTTCTTGATGGACCAGAAACAGAAAAAAACCATCAAAGCAGGGAGCGGGGTCTGAAACCTTGCGTCTGCTAGTCGAGGAGGGGGGGAGCGGTCAGAGGCTCAGCTCCTGTTGATGAAGCGCTGAAGACCCCAGGGGAGAGGCAGGATGCTGTCACAGTCCCTGCTGGCAACTGGGAGCTGGAATCGGCCTTTTGTTGAAAAGAGCCTGGACACGCGTGCTATTAATGACCATGAGGTTCTATGTCCAGGAAGGCGGGAGCACACAGAAAGAGCCTCATGATGGCATCAGGGACAAACTGATGCCGCTTGGTGACAGGCCCCACCAATCCTGTCTTCATCCTGGCTTGCTGCAGGGCAGGAGCCCCAAGGCACCGATTATGCAACGTGGTTTTAGGCCATTTTGAGGAGAGGGATGAAACCCCACACATCCCGCCTGGGTTTGTCCAACATCTCCTTAGTTACATAGTGGCAGTGCGGTCTTGGTTACCAGTTGATTCTCGTGGCATCACAGTTCTTATATTTATATAACAATGGTCCCAAAGTGCAAAGTTGGGAGTACTGGCCTCTGGAATTGTCCTATTTAATTACGAGTTAGTTAATAGCTAATCTGTTAATTAAACTAGTTAATTATTTGTTAATCTCTTACTGTGCCTAATTTGTGAGTTACCCTTTATCATAATACACATTTTTAGGAAGAACATAGTGCGTGTAGGGTTCCGCACCGTCTGAGGTTTTGGCATGCCTAAGGGTATTGGCACGTGTTCCCACTGATGAGGAAGGACAGCTGTGTTTGGATCACAGCAATTGTCCTGTGGTAGACATGCTCCAACTGCGCCCGCCTCCTGATGGCCATGCCCTTGTAAAAGCCCCTCACCCTGAGGGAGGATGGACTCGATAGAGTCAAGCAGAGCTGGAAGACGTCGCTTCTGAGACTGGATCGCAGAACGATTCTGGCTTCCATCGTGGGTGCCCTCTCTCACCTCGTGGGCTCTCAGGGAAGCCAGAGCCTGCAT
The DNA here is from genome assembly GCA_027257055.1 of Cephalopachus bancanus. Classification (NCBI taxonomy): domain Eukaryota; kingdom Metazoa; phylum Chordata; class Mammalia; order Primates; family Tarsiidae; genus Cephalopachus; species Cephalopachus bancanus. Next base: position 969,594 of record JAPVLO010000180.1, read on the forward strand.
TGCAAGCTGACAGGGGCCTGGTGTCTCCAGCCAGGAGCCACTGAGAGCCCAAGACCTGCTGGCAGATGTGAGAGTGACCCTGAGTTGTGTCTCAAGATGATGGGAAGGCTTCCAGCGCAACCTCGCAGGTTCCCAGTTAGGCCACACCCAGGATCCCAACCCACATAAATGTGTTCTTAAGAAGCTGTGTTTTAGCCGGGCTCGGTGGCTCAGCCTGTAATCCCGCGCCTTTGGGAGGCTGAAGTGAGTGGATTGCCTGAGCCCGCAGTTTCGAGACCCACCTGGGCAGGCGAGACCTCATCTCTACAATAAATCAAACAATTAGCTGGACGTGGTAGCGCATGCCTGTAATTCCGGCTGCTCGGAAGGCGGAAGGATCACTGGAGCCCAGTAGGTAGAGGCTGTGGTGGCCGGGAGCAGCCACTGCACTCCAGTCTGGGCGACAGAGTGAGACTCCAACTCAAAAAAAAAAAAAAAAAAAAGAAGCTGTGTTTTGGGGACATTTGTCTTCAGCAAAAGATCACTAATTAAATAATTGCAGCTAAATGGTAAATTTAGGGCCACAAGTACTGAAGTGAAAAAAAGAAGAAAGGCTGGAAGTAAGTCCTAATTGTTAAATAATTAAAATAAGAGGCAGAGCGCGGTGACTCAAGCCAGCACTTTGGGAGGCTGAGGTGAGGGGATTTCCTGAGCCCATGGGTTCGAGAACAACCTGGGCAACTTGGCAAGACATCATCAGAAAATTAGCTGGGCATGGTAATGCGCACCCATAGTTCTGGCTACTTGGAAGGCTGAGGTGGAAGGATTGTCTAAGCCCAGCAGGTCGATGCTGGGGTGGCCGTGAGCATGCCACCGTACTCCAGCCTGGGCAACAAAGTGAGACTCCAACTCCAAAAAAAAAAAAAAAAAAGACCAGATTAGTAAAATGAGAAATAAAGGAATGATGAGAACAAAAGCTAGTTATTTGAAAAAAACTAATAACACTGTCAAGGCACTGGTAAGTTTTATCTTAGAAAAAAAGAAAAAGCAAAAATAAATAATATTAGAAGTGAGCTGGGGCATAATTATAGAGGCAGACTTCTAAACACTGAGAGAATGTTATGCATAATAAATGTGAAGACGTAGACAAAAGGGACAACTTGGGGAGTCAGGAGTTGCACTGTTCCTGGGACTCTGCGAAATCGATAAGACACACTCATTTCTTGAATGGTGACTATCACGGAGAGACAGGTTGCTCTCGTGCAGACAGACCCACACTGCAGCCTCTGAAGAAGCGCTGAAACCTACCTGCTGTTCAAGGTGGTGGTCACAGAGGTAGCAACAAGGTGTCACTTTATATCTTTCAGACAGCGAATCTTGAAAAGAACAGTGACGCCTGCAACTGGTGAGAAAATGGAGGAGAAGGGCTCTCCTCCATTGTCTGCATCAGTGCTTTGCCATGGCTGTAAACGTCAGTGGGGGCTGACTTTGGAGAGGGTCATCCTCTGAGGTGGCTTAGGTCTGTTCTTTGATTTTTTTCCCCCTTATTTGTAGAAAATACTTAGTCCTTCTCTCTCCAAATGTCTCTTTGGCCCCATTCTTTCTCTAATTTTCCTTCTGGGAGTCAGTTACATGCTTATTCATGCATTTCGTATGATTTTACAGCCTTTGGGATTCTGTGTTGTATTTTCCTGTGCCTTTTTCTCTTTGTAGTTTGTGTGATTTCTATTAACTTGTCTTCAACTTTGCAATTCTCCTCTCAGCTCTGTCCAGTCCACTGTTAAGCCCATCCAAGGCAGTCTTCACTGCTATTTCAAAAATTCTAGCATTTGTCATTTGTCACTTTCTTAGAGTTTTCAACTCTGCTGAAATTCCTCATCAATCAAACAGTAGATTTTGTAGATCAGAGCTCTTTTAGATTTTCTCGTCAATATCTTCAATATCGTGTATCTCTGAGTCTGCTGATGACTGTCTCTTGATATGAATTTTTTTAGTTGTTTTTAGTGTGTCTCATGCACTTTGGATGTTGGACATCGTATTTAAGAAAATAGAGGCAGAGGTGAATTGTATGAAAATAGACTACTTTTTTTTCTCTCAAGCAGGGGAAGTTAACTCTCTCTGTAAAAGGCCAGATAGTCAGTGTTACTTATGGCCACACGACCTCTGAGGTATGACTTACCTGAGGCTGATACAGCTATCCTCCCATACAGTCGGCCCCTTCGTGCCCTCAGCTGCACACCCACAGTCACTCTGAACCCACCCATGCAGAACCCCGAGGATGAGGAAAACTGACTTCTGGTGCCATTTTACATAAAGGATTGAGCGTCTGTGGACAGTGGTCTTCCTGGGTTGGGTGGACAGTGTCTGCAACCAACTCCTCACAGGTAGGAAGGGCCGTCCAGCCATCCTGCCTCCTTCTGACCCATGTTGACACCCGTGTGTCTCTCTGCATCCTTTCACTTTCATCCTAACTGTATTTGTATTCCTTGTGGATAGCATGTAGTTGGGTTGTATGGTTTTTTAATCCCCCCTGCCAGTCTATGGATTTTAACCACTGCATTTATACTATTTGCAATGAATGAAGTTACTCATCTGGAATTGCCTTTTGACTTTCTGTTTTCAGTTTGTTTTCTGTTTTTCATTTACCTTTTTTTCCTGCCTTCCTGTGAATACCTACACTCTTTTTGGAATTCCGTTTTGATAGCCCTGTGGTCTTTTTGGGCCTTTTTTTGTGCAGATCTGCTCTGGATGTGATAGCGTACATATATAACTCGCCACATGTCGGCAGTCCAGATGAGCGCTAGAAGCCTTCTGCCCCTTCATTCTCTCTGTCTGCCCTTGTTTATAACATAACCATCTTAGACACTCCTTCACATTAATCGAGAACCACATCAGTGTAGTAATTTTTGCTTCAACTGTGTCAAACATACTGCAGAAACCAGAGGTGGAGAAGGGAGGACGTGGGTGTGTCCACGTTTGGCTCTTTGTTATTCCTTCTTCCAAGGGGCTTGTGAGTGCTGGCGCAGAGCTTTGCTGTCTTACGACTGTTTTATGCTCAGATTCCCAAAGACAGTTGGCTCTGATGAAACAGTGACAGAACCATAGTGTACTTATCTGTAAACGTAAAGAGTGACATGACAGTGCCGAGAAATGAGGTCGTTTTCTGAACTAGGTGTTTTTCTTGGAAGCGGTGTGACCCTGCCACTCCCTCTAGTGTGGAAGTCTCACGAATGAGGTGGCACAGTGACGGGGAGCTTTCGGGTAAGGAGCTGAGTGGTGTCCCTCCATAATCCATTATGTGAAATGCCTGATTATCACCATGCTTAGTCCAAAAGATTTTAACCCAAAACCTTGAGTAACTGATAAACATAGTGCCAAAGAGTCTTGACAGAACTCATATAGAAGAGCTTTTCTGCATGATCTTTCCAATGCTGTTGTCGTTTTAAAACAATTACTCTTATGTTGGTTAACACTATTGCAAGAAGAAAAACACTGACTCTGTGTTGGGATTTCCTCTCGTTATAAGGCACAAGACCTAAATGTCATTGAAGAAGTGATTCGGATGATGTTAGAAATAATCAACTCCTGCCTGACAAATTCTCTTCACCACAACCCGAACTTGGTGTATGCCCTGCTCTACAAACGAGACCTCTTTGAACAATTTCGCACTCACCCTTCATTTCAGGATATAATGCAAAATATTGATCTGGTAAGTGTGAATGGAGATATTTATTATGATTCTTTTTTAAGTACTAAGGCAGAGAAAGTTTAATTTAGCAACCCTTGCTAAGAACTTCAGTATAAGTCTCTTCTTTCAACATTACTTACATTTGCAGTCTGTTTTGCTATAATTGTATCCTGTTTTTCTGTGTGTGTTTATCATTTATACACATGCATGCATGTTTAATAGAATTGAGATCATACACTGCATACTTCTCTGTTATGCCATTTTCACTTAACATTTAGATCACCTGCCTTTTTCTATAGGGGTCATCAGTTCTTTGAAAATCTCACATTTTCATTTAGCCCATATTGTAGATGTCCTAAAATATATTTAACCATTATCCCGTTATTGCTTATTTTCTCCTAATGTTTTATGCCAATCATAATTAACTAACAATGCGTAAATAAGTCTTATCTCATATTTTGAAATTAATTACTAGTATGGTTGAACATTTTCCACAGCTCTGTGAATTTTTGCTTCCTGTCCTTTTAGAAATATTTTTTGCTGAATTTTCTGTCATCATATTACTGTTTCCGATTCAGCTAGGTTTTGTAAATATTTCTTGATTTGCTAATATTGAGCCTAACAGTGCTAGACTCAAAAGTAAACCGAAGAGCCACTGTCCTGTCCTTGTGTGAGTTGTTTTTTAGGAAGATGCTTAATAATTAAATTATCATCCAACATCACCATAGGCTTTCCATCTTAAGTAGGCATGTGCCCATACCTTTTCCGAGGGTGTGTACTCAGCAGCAGGACTGCTGGGGGGCAGTCCGTGAGTAACTCCTGTGGCTTCACATCCTTGCAGACACTTAGTTTGATGGTCTTGTCTCATGTATAATGACATCTCATTGCAGTTTTAATTTGTAGTTTCTTGGTTAGTAATGAGGCTAAGAGTATTTGTGTGCTTACTGCCCATTTGGATCCATCTTTTGGGAAGTACCTGCTCAAGTCTTGCCAGTTTTTCTATTGAATTGTTTATATTTTTCTTATTAATTTGGTATTTATTACTATTCTGTTACGTTCTAGACTCTTGGCCTTTCTTGGTTATGTGTTGCGAATATCCCATCAGCACAACTGTGCAATTCTGGAAACGCTAAAACTCCTCTCAAAACAGGCAAGCGGATGAGGTTGAGGGTGTGAACCCCATAGTGGACTGCTGGGTAATGGTGTCGCGGCACACGGGGCATTCAGCCTCCTCTCTCCCGGAAGCCCTGCCCCGGCTGCTCCTGCATGTACTGGCTGCCCTGCACAGCAGCAGTGTCCTCCTAGGAGCCCCTGCGCTGTTCTCTGTTGGTCTTGTTACCTTCTTCCAGGATTATTGCTTTGTGCTGATGAAGCAGAAGCTGCAGTCGCTTTCTGGGAAGAGGGTGTATATGAGATCTTTTTTTGTTTTTTGGTTTTTTTCTAATTTCTCGATCTGAGGTAGTTGTCTTCTCCCCTTATGTACAGCCTGGACTCTGTGGAAGCTTTTCTGATCTCTGTATTCCTGTGTCCTGAAATGCCATGATATGCTGTACGTGGATAATCACATTGAGTCCTTGAGGGCTTGTTTAGTCTTGAGACTCATGCCCAGTACGTCAAATATTCTTTTAGATTATTTCTTTCCTGCTGCTTCTCTGGGAAACTTCCTAGTCCCATTACCTTGGGAGTCCCCTGACTTTTCAGGCTCATTAAACCTCATTTCTTGGGCTGGTCCGTGTCATCAGGTAGGAATGCTCCAGCCTGCGTGCCTGGGACCGGTAAGCCTGTCTGGCAGGGCTTTGGAAGCTGAGTGAGAGGAGACTAGGCCAAGCTGGAGATGGTAAAGGTGAAGCCTGGCCTTGGAGTGGAAACCTCCTGTCTCCTTTCAGGGTGGCAGCAACACACAGATTCTGATAAAATTTAGACATGTGAGAATGTCTCTCTCTGTTCTCAAAAGCCTGTTTACCAAAGGAGGCTATTCTTCTCTTGTCCCCGTAGTGTCTTGTGTAGCTGTCAGGTACTTAGTTGAAATCAGCGTTGGCTGGGCACCTAGCCTTCCATGCTCCAGGCTCGTGACACTCAGGATGTGTCAGCTGCTCAGCACTCTGGAGCCTGCACGATTATGTGAGTTGAACCACTACTGAGTGTGCTGTTGCAGGCCTGTTCAATGATTTGCTCCGACTCACTGCTGTTTCATGACTACTAGTGAACAGAAATCAATATGAAAGCTCCTGGCTTTTGGTTTAATTGGTGTTCTTGTTGGCTTTCCTTAAGTTGCTTCAACTGTATACCCAAGGGTTACAGCTGTAGCAAAATATTTTGCCATGTACACGCATGTCTTTTCCCAAAACATACGTGAACATCATTCAGATGTCATTAACAGAGCTGGAGAGCAGGTACAGTTGCCATCAGTGCAGTCAAGACACAGCAGAAACACCATTGCACATGAGCTTTTCTGTTTCTTAGAGCTAGGCCTGACAATTCAGGCAAACCGTGATGTTCTTGATGTTAAGAGCCAGTACTAGACTGGGCTCGGTGGCTCAGCCTGTAATCCAAGCACTTTAGGAGGCCAAGGCGAGTGGATTGTCTGAGCCCATGGGTTCAAGACCAGCCTGGGCAACTCAGTGAGACCTAGTCTCTACAATAAAACAAAAATTAGCCAGGCGTGGTAATGCATGCCTGTAATTCTGGCTACTTGAAAGGCTGAGGCGGAAGGATCGCCGGAGCCCAGCAGGTCAACACTGTGGTGGCCGTGAGTGTGCCACTGACAAGATCATGAAGCAAATTACTGCCCAATGTACGCCCAACACGAGTTAACCATGTCTTCTTTAGTGGGATAGATGACTTCCGACACTGCTAGACTGTGGTCTACAGTCTAAGAATTACTGTTATTTGTGTGTTTGGTAGAAGGTGAGAATGCAGAAATGCCAGGCATTGAGGAAAGGTCAGAGTCAGTCCGTGGGGCTGGGGGTATCTCATGAGGGGTACGGTCCCCACTCCAATCTCAGCTCTCAAACAATCTACCCGGAACCCAGACAGAGCCACCCTGTTCCCGCTACACAGTTGCCCCGGCCACTGAAGGGTCGCAGTGCTGTGGGGGAATTGTTTTTCTCTGTGAGGGCAGCTTGACAGGCCTGCTGTTGTCTCTCAGAAGCTACTTCTAGCCATGCTAGTCGCAGATTTGTCCAAATTCACTTCTGTTTCTTGTTAGTACTATTTTTGGAAGTAAAATAGTGAGTTTAAGACATATGCTTGTGAGTAAAGGCTTAACAAAACTCTTTCTCCTTTGACATGAGATATTGGCCTTGGGTTAGGCTGCTTCTAGCTCGATTCTCTGGAAGTCTATTGCAGGTGGAATGTCAACTGTGTTACCAGGTAACACTCTGTGATAAAGTGATTGGATAAAATGACATTGGAAGGAGAAGCAGAGTCTTGGTTGGTAGCACGATGAATGAGCCATGAATGCTTGATGGGAAGCCGTCACCGTGGGCATCTCTGAGTGAGAGAACTCTTGCAACCAGGCATGTCCTTTACAGGCTCCTGGAAGCTGAGACTGTCAATAGGATGTTGACTTCTGTTTGGGACATGGTTTCTTAGCGGGCAGCCATTGCATGCACCCACCAGAGTCCTGTTCTCCTGCATCTGAGCTGTCATTTGAGGGGCCAGGGCCAACACTGCTATGGGGATTCCATGGAAAACCAGAGCCTGTGGCTATGCTGTTGGCCTGCTGTTTTTCCTGTTCTTTTATTCTTTTGAATTAATCTCATACCAGCTGGCCTGCTGTAATCTTGAGACTGTCTCTGTCTAATTGGGCATATCCTCCGAGAGCAGGCCTTGTAATGTTAAAACGGTGTTTTCTTGTATTTGCTTATGAACATGTATCTTTCAAGCTCCAGGGTGGGAGAGACTCCTAGATTTACTCAGGTCTTTGCATTATAGAGATACCCAACATGTCCCTTCCCAGTCTCCGCATCTCCAAGCTGTGCCATCCGTTCGTTTCAGCCTGCCCTGCGGCAGCCCTCTGCCCCAGCCATCCTGACTTTCTCCTTTCTCTGGATCGCTCTGATCCCCATTCTTTCTTGGGTCCTTCCTAGCTCTCCTTTTTGCTTTCTTGAAGGATCATCACCTAAACTGTGCACTGCCCGCGCTGGTATGCGCCAGTAGGTGGGCAGTGCTCTGCTGAGTTCCAGATTCTTTCACTGTGATGACCAGATTTTCTTTGTGTTTCGGACAAAAGACTAAACCAGAGGCTTTTCCTGTAGTCATGGCTGTAGTTCGGTGGGCCATCAGGCTGTGATGCATCGTTTGGGTCATGTAGCTCTAAAAATGTACTTAGACCCCCGACAGCTGCCTGCTCCCTCCTGCTCCCTCTGCGCCCGCCAGGCCTCATGGCCGCTTGCTGGCCATCCTCTGCATTGCCTCATGTAGCTCACAGCAAAAACAAACCTGTAGGTTGCTTCATTTTAATTTTCAGTGTACAGATGAGGGAGCCAGCTCACAGAGAATAATCATACATTCAGAAATGATGGAGCCAGGACTCAGGCCCAGGAGCGGAGCAAGAAGGCCCGGTTTGTAATCGTCGTACCCCGTTGCTAACCTGTTCGTGGAATGGAAACATGGGCAGCTCCCAGACCTGGAGCTCCCACCATCTGGGTTCTCCTTCAAGATCACCTCGACCCACAGCAAATCGGTCTTTACTCTATCAGTGGTGGCAATGAAGAACATTCTTTGTGACAAAGCTGTTGAGATCCTTAAAACTGTCTCTGAGAGACCAGGATCAGCAGCTTAACCTGTAATCCCAGCACTTTGGGAGGCCGAGGCAAGTGGATTGCCTGAGCCTACAGGTTCGAGACTAGACGGGGCAACTTGGTGAGACCTCGTCTCTACAATAAATCAACAATTAGCCAAGCCGGGTAGTGCGTGCCTGTAATTCTGGCTACTTGGAAGACTGAGGTGGAAGGATCACCGGAGCCCAGCGGGTTGAGACTGGAGTGGCCGTGGGCATGCCACTGCACTCCAGCCTGGGTGATGGAGTGAGACTCCAACTCAAAAAAAAAAAATGTCTCCGAGAGCCAGATGTGGTGGTACGTGCCTACAATCCCAGCTACTCAGGAGGTTGAGGCAGGAGAATTTCTTGAGGCCAAGAGCTTGAGACCAGTCTGGACAACATAGCAAGACCCCATCTCTTTTTTGAAAAAAAGTCTCTGAAAGACTCTCTCTCTCTCTATATATATATATATTTTTTTTTTTTTAATTTAGTTTGTTTTGTGAGGACCTACGAACTTAGCAAAGAATTTAAGCTTGTCTCCCTTGGAAGCAATGAAAAGCAAAGAAAAGAGGAGGAAGCAGGAAGAAGGACCTTGCTCACAGCACAGTGCAGAGCCCATGGAAATGAAGCGGGTTATATGTTGGACTTAGGTCCAGTGCTTTTGCTGTCTGTCTTTGTCAGACTATATTCAGTGAAAACTGCATTCTCAGGCTAGATGTTTGGCTCTGTGCTGTTGAGCAGTTCTTAACGCTAAGGGTGTAAATGCCTGGGCCATTTTAAGCACGCCTACCAAGTGTGAAGGGAGGCTAGCTACCTCCTGTGCATGATCCTCTTGACTGTCCTTGAGCCGTGTCAGCTAGGATTCTCCTCCTGCTTCAGGAGAGAGAGCCAGGGAGGCTTCTCCTGCCTAGATAATGATCACAGTGTTTGATCACTCTGGGTTATTTATCTATGCACTGTCTCACTGGCCTTCTTCCCTGGGGGGTCGAGGGGGACAGAGCAGGGCGAAATAGTTGGCTTGAGGTCACTCCACCAGGCCTTGAATCCAGGTCTTCTCGTTCTAGATCCCATTCTTCACAACTCGCTTAGATAAACCAAAGTGTAAGATTCAGTATGAACAGGTCTTTCCACAGCTTTTCCTCGAGCACTACTATCCAGATTAGCACTGGGCTCACGGGAGATCATTAAAAACTTTAAACTCCTTTCACATATGTTAAAACGATGCTGTGACAAGGATATAAATACTATCTCTCCTTTTTACCTTTTCCAGAACTTTACCTTCCCCTTCCCTCCCCCAGGTATGCCTGAAATTTTGGCTTCAGCAAGCTTTTGCTAATTTCTTCTTTGGGGCATTAACCTTGAAAAGTGCTAATAGAAGAGACGAGGGTCTGCTGTCATTTTTGGCTGGCAGGGAGTTGAGAGTTGATATTTTTCATTAAGACATTCAACCAGGCTCAGTATCGCAGACAGAAGTGACTAACCTTGCAGCACTTCTAACTTCTACTGATGGAGTTGGGCATACGTTTCCCAAGTGGCCAGACTTTTTGTTACTCGCTGGTACGTGTCCCTCCCATCTGAAGCATCAGATGATATGATCTGGCTGAATTAAGCAGCAAGGCAAAGTAGAATTACCACACCAGATAAGAGAGGACACGAAAGAAATTTCCCCATTGCCTAAGGCAGGAATGGCTGAGTCTCAGTGAACAAATGCCATGAACTACAGTCATGTAGTACAGTGAAGGCAGGAGTTATTTCTATCTCTGAACAGTGTAGAATTCACATCAGACCTTGCGTATTTTCAGAGCTGACCATCTTTACTGAACTCTAACTAGTGTGTCCAGTTGCCTATTTTTGTCAGTCCCATGAACGTTGAACAAGGTTAAATTATCGTTCTTGGTTTTCTCAAAAAAAAAAAAAAACACACACACACACACAAAATAAAACTTTTTCTTCCACAGTCTTTCTCATCTCAATAGATGGCATCATTATCTACCCAGCTGCTTAAAAATAAAAGAACAAGAAAGGGAATAATGAGAGCTAGCTGGATGCAGGTGGGAGGTTGCAACTTTAAAGAGAGTGGTCAGAGAAGGCCCCTCAGAGGGTGTGTGTGAGCTGAGGCTTGAAGGAGGTGGAGAGTGGGCCATGCAGCTGTCTGGTGTTCCAGGAACTAGATGGGTAGGCTAGAGGGACAGGGAACTGTCTGGGAAAGAGGAGTGAGTGTTTTGAGATGGGGGGAGGTGGTTACAGGGTGTGCCTATTTGTCAAAAGTCACTGAACTGCAATTAACATAGGTTGATTCATTTTATTGTACAAAATAGTACTTTAATACATTTACCACTGAAAAACTTCCTAGAGTGGACTTCTGCTGATGATATAGAAAGAGTTCTTCTAACAAAGGAAAAGAGATAAACTACAGAATTGTAACTTTTCTTGAGTTCTTCAATGAGTTGAGGACACAGGACAACCAAATAGTCAGAATCTAGGAGGGATAGGCCCACCATCCCCCAAGTCAACGTGAGACACCAGTCCTGGGTTGCCTGTGGCTAAGCACGGGACTGGGTAGCCACCATTCACGTGGGTAAAAAAAAATCAGGTGCAGTTTTAGCAATTTACTGAAGGTCAAGTGTGGACTTGGGTGACATTACAGGAGACCCAGGCACCAGAGAAATTTGCACTCACATACTCTTTCCCTGGGACTGGGGGAAGGGCAGGAAGCCAGAGAGAGCCTCCCAAGGTGAGGCAAACATGGAAAAATGTGCAACTCCATGCCCCACCAGGTCCTTCCTTCATAGAGTGCGAAAGCCTAAGGTTGCTGGGGGAGGAGCACAAACCTTGTGGCCCTCAGGGCATGGGCACAGACCAGTGTTGCTGGGAAAAGATACAAGACAAAGCTTCTGCCTGTGGGAAGGGGCAGGAAGCCATCCCAGCCCCAAGAGTCTGTCAGAACACCATTAGAGCGAGCCTGCCACAAAACTCGCCACAGATTCATGGCAGAGTTTGGCTGCCAGAAGAAAGGGGAAAAAAGCTGAGAAAACCTCATGCTCTAGACCTATGCATACAGAGCCCCACTTAAGACTGGGCTTCTAGGACAGCAGCTCCAGGGTGACAGAGAGCCCCCTGTCTTCTGCCACCAACCTCTCAAGTCCTGAGTAACAAACTGCAGCAGTCTGCCACCAGAAAAGGATTGGGGGTGTGGACACAGACCTTGCTGTGACCAGGCACACAGGGATAACTGAAAGCAGAAAGTGGAGCAGAGCATTGAAAAGCCAACTGAGCAGAAGCATCGTCAGAAGCTGTGGGGCACCGGAGGTAGCTCTGGCAATGAGGAGACGCCACTCCTGCTCACCTTCTATTGGTTCAGCCCAAGCCTGACCGGAGAAGAGGAGTACCCACCCAGCATAGATGGCATCTACCTCGACTCCACAGTTCTTCACATGATGGCCCACATTCACCACATGTTACAGGACACACACATACAAACCAAGAAGAGAAATCATATTGGAGACAACAGAACCAGACTCAATGATGACTCATCTCGGAATCATTAGAGCCTTTGAATTGTGAGTAATAGGTTAAATGCTCTAGTGTGAAGGCCAACGGTATGTGGCCCATAGGCCACATGCAGCCCACGACTTGTGTTTGTACAGCCTGTGAACCATTTTTAAAGAGTTGCTTAAAAAGAAGATGTGACAGAGACTGCATTGTGGCTCTCAAAGTTTCAAATATCTACTACCTGGCCCTATACAGGAAATTTTGCCAACCTCTGACCTAGGGGAAAAGGTGACAACATGTAGAAACAGATGGAGAATTCCAGAAAGATGAGAATTATAGGAAAAAATAAGATGGGAATGCTAGAAGTAAAAATATGATATTACAGATAAATAATTGCTGTGACTGGCTCATAAAGGACTTGGGCATAGCCATAGAAAAAATCTGATCTTAAAGATACATCAGTAGAATTACACAAACAAACACAATGAGAGGGGAAAATATGAACAGTGAGCACAGAGCAGCTGAGAGCTATAAGATGATACCTGATAATCCAGGACACATATGGCTGGAGTCCCAAAAGGAGAAGAGAAAGAGAACAGGGCAGAAGGGATATTTGAAGAAGTCTGAAGGTCCCCAATCAGGATAAATCCTCTTTTTAAAAAAGACGTAAACATCTGAAAAGCAGAGATAAAAGAAAAATTATAATCTCAGATGCAGCCAGAGAAAATAGCACATTGTATACAGAGGAGCAAAGATGGCAGCAGTCTGATCCTCAGCAGATCAGATACCAGAGTGACATCTTATAAAGCTCAGGTGAAAGAGATCTCATCAGCCCAGAAGTCATGCCCCAGAAGATGTCTTTACACACAGAAAACAAAGACATGTTCAGACAAAGACTGGGAACCTATTGCTAATAACTGTTATACGTAACAGAAACTTACAAACAGAAACTGAAGAGTCCCCAAATGATAAAAATTAAGGAAAACATAAAAGGCTTTTTCTTGTGTTGATCCATGCTATAAGATCACTGACTGTCTAAAGAAGGGGGCAGCAGACAGATAGTAAGTATTTTAGGCTTTCTGGGCCATGTGGTCTCTGTCACTTGGCCCTGCTGTAGTCCGGTAGCAGCCACAGACAACAATTGGGCACGTGGGCATGGCTGTGCTCTAGTAATAACTCACTTACAAGAACAGACAGCAGGACGGGTTTGGCCCATAGGCTAGTCTAAAACAAAACCGTGTCTAAAACAAAATTAGCAGCAATGTATTGTGGGGTTTATCACACATGCAGAAGTAAGATGTGATCTGTCCACAGTAGCCCAAAGGAAGGGAGGGAGGAATTGGAAGTTAGCACATATGTCCAGAGGTCTCATGGGTCTGGTGTGTTATGAGCAAAGGCACTGACTGCCCTTCATGCTAGATGATCTTTTAAAGATGCTTGTGTCTCCCTCTGGACCAAAGGCAGGCATGCCTACTGACGGTTATCAGAGATCCGGGTTTCCTCAGCTCAGAATTCTGTTCTATAATACAATCTACCACACATGCAGGTTTTGCCTGCCCCTTGTCATACCCTCTTGCGTGACTGTGGGTTGGGGAACCCATGCAATAATCACTGCTATTGGCTCTGCCCATGAAATCTCTTTCTTCTTCCAGGACCTGTAAAGCTAAGGACGGCCTAACCTGTGAACTCACAAGTAGAGTACAGTTTCGGGCTCTTCACAATGGGCAGTGGCATCAAATTATTTGAAGGCAGACTGAGATAAAGATGTACATTATACTAAAGAAAAAGAAACAGAGATATAGCCAGTAAACCAAAGATGAAGATAAAATAGAATCATAAATTATACTCAGTCCAAAGCAGACTACATCATAGTGAAACAAATAGAAAATGACAAGCGACATGGTAGAGTTAAAATCCATCTGTGCCAATAATTAAATTAAATGTGAACACTCCTGATGCCTTAATCACAAGACAGAAATTTTCAGATTGGATAAAAAGTCAGACCTAATTTTGTGCCGTCTATAAGAAGCCCACTTTAAGTATAAAGACTTAGATAAGTTAAAAGTAAATGAAAGGAAGAAGTTTTGCCATGCAAGCACTGCTCACAAGAAATATGCAGTGACCGTACTGATAGCAGAGTCGACATCAGTGCAAGGAATGTCCCCAGAGATAAAGAGGGACACCATGCAGTCAAAGGTCGGTTCACCAAGAAGACACAGCAGTTCCAGATGTGTGCGTGCCTCACAACGGAGCTTCGAAATACACAGAACAGAAGACGACAGAACCGCAGGAAGGAACGGACAAGCCACATTTATGACTGCAAAAGTCAGCACAGCTTCCTCAGTAGTTGATACAGCAAATAAACAGAAAGTAGTCCACTATGGACGACCCAAGCAACCCTACCAGCCTGAGTGACTGACATTCACAGGGCAGCATCAGCACACATGAAGCACTCACTACAGGTAGGCCATATTTGGGTCTATCCTAAAACAAACCTCAACTCATTTAAAAGACTTGAAATCATACCAAGTATGTTATTTGACCATAGTTAAATTAAACTAGAAATCAATAAGAAGAGTATCTGGAAAATCTTCTAATATTTGAAAATGAAACATTACACCTATGGGTCAAAGAGAAGGTCAACAAGGGAAATGGAACAAATTTAAAGTGAGCAAAAATAAAAATGCGTATATCAAAGTTTCTGGAGCACACTGGAAGCTCAGAGGGAAACTTATAACATTAGTAAGTTAATGTCTACAAAGTGCAAAGTGCCTTGCCACGTGGTCTCACAATGTTAGCGGGACTATCATTATTACTAGGTGCATATCGGTTCCCTCATTTACAAAGTGATACTTTGCCACATCATGGTATTGGTTCCTCTCAGTAGATGCAGCAGCATAGTATAAGGAAAGCCAGAATCTGAACCCACACAGTCTGACTCCAGGCAGGTTCTCTAAACCCCTGCATCTAGATCAGCCGTCCCCAGCCTTCTTGGTATCAGGGACCAGTTTCATGAAAGACAATTTTTCCATGGGTGTGGGGTAGGGGGTGGTTTCAGGGTGATTCAGGCATATAACATTTATTGTGTACTTTATTTCTATTATTATTACATTGTAATATATCATGAAATAATCATACAACCCACTTTTTTTTTTAAAGCATGGACAGAAGTGGTAAGTAAAATAATGGGCAGGCCACACGTGGACTAAAATAAGTGTAGGATTCTGACTCAAAGCCTGCCACCAGATGTAGCTGTACAATTGAAGTACATCACTCGCTTGCCACTCACTGAGAGGGTTTTGCTACGAGTCTGCCAGCAGTTGGCTTATGGCGGTCTCTGTGCCGTCAAACCTCACTGCTCATGTTCAGCGGTATTTGCAGCCGCTCCCCAGAACTAGCATCACCGTCTCAGTCCACCTTAGATCATCAAGCATGAGATCCTCATAAGGAGCATGCACCCTAGATCCCCCACATATCCGATTCACAATAGGGTTCGTGCTCCTGTGAGAATCTAATGCTGCTGCTGATCTGACAGGAGGCAGAGCTCAAGCAGTAATATGCGTGATGGGGAACAGCTGTGAAGACAGATGAAGCTTCACTTGCTCACCTGCTGCTCACCTCCTGCTGTCCATGGGCTAGAGGTTGGGAACCTCTGATATAAAAGGATTTGAGTGTCTTACGAGTCAGTCGCCTTGTTAGTAAATGTCAGAGGCAAGACCAAAGCCTGGGCCTCCTGACTTTGAGTAGTTCATAGTCTACCATGCTTTCTGATCTATTTAATTATACAAATTTGATCTGTTTTATCCCCCTCAATTACATTGTATCTTTCTTAAAGTCAGAACATATCATCTGTTTCCTTTGTAAATCCTCTGAAGAGCTCTTTTACTGAGTAGGTTGTCACATGTAGTGATAAAACACAAAAACTTGAGAGAAACCCAAACAAGTCGATGAGGAAATATGTGTGCATTTTACATGTTTATCATTGTCTTTAAAAAAAAAAAAACTGTCTACTTCTGCCTCTTGGGAGAGTGGCCATTTAGCAGCAAAAGTATCTGCCTGTCTGGTACACAATGACTCCTTTTTACACTCCTCCACCCCAGAAAATCTTGTTTCTACAAATCTGTGCTCTAATGATCATTCACTAGTCTCGTGACAGGTGGTTAGATGTGATTTTTGACATTACTCGAAGGGTACAACTGACTAATCAGAACATGACACTGGGTAATCGCTGTTCAAAGCTGATGGCATCATGAGGTCATGTGCTGTACTTGAAATTCATGGACTGCGGCCAAATATGGTAGGTGGAGGGAAGCTGTAAAACACACACTGCAGAGAAGTACCTTCCTTTGAAAGGTTGCCTTTGAGAGACACCAAGAAAACATTAATTCCCACACAAACTAAAGGTTTTCCTGTTACTGACTGTGACTTGTGTGGAGACATTTTAAGAGGAATGAGTTTATCTATTTTAACAATATTTTTCATTGCTGTGCAAGTCAATAAAAACCTATTGTATTAGGTTGCTGCAAAAGTAATTGCGGTTTCAGACCATGAATTTTCAATCATTTTAACTAGGCTCAAACACATCTTTATTAACCAAAGTAAATGGGACCATTGCAATCGACACATTTTTACCGATGAGAAATAAGCTTGTTTATTCCTGTAGCATAAAAATCCATGGGATTCGATGAACTCTTGAAGAGCATTTTCTGCATCCTGCTGGTTGTGGAAGCATTGTCCCTGCCAAAAGTTGTCGCGATGCTTGAAGAAGTGGTAGTCGGTTGGCAGGAGGTCAGGCAAATATGGTGGGTGAGGCAAAACTTTGTAGCCCAATTTGTTCAACTTTTGAAGCATTGGTTGTACGAGGTGCGGTCGGGCATTGTTGTGGAGAAGAATTGGGCCCTTTCTGTTGACCAATGCCGGCTGCAGACATTGCAGTTTTCGGTGCATCTCATGGATTTGCTGAGCATCCTTCTCAGATGTCCTGGTTTCGCCGAGATTCAGAAAACTGTAGTGGATCAGACCAGCAGCAGACGACCAGACAGTGACCAGGACCTTTTTTGGGTGCAAGTTTGGCTTTGAAAAGTGCTTTGGAGATTCTTCTCAGTCCCACCACTGAGCTGACCGTTGCCAGTCATCGTATACAATCCACTTTTCGGTACGCGTCACAATCCGTTTGAGAAATGGTTCATTGTTGTGAAGAATAAGAGAAAAGGACACTTTGAAACAATGATTCTTTTTATTTTCAGTCAGCTCATGAGGCACTCACTTATCGAGCTTTTTCACCTTCCCAATTTGCTCCAAATGCCGAATGACCATAGAAAGGTTGACGTTGAGTTCTTCGCATTCATGTAGTTATAAGAGGATCGGCTTCGATAATTGCTCTCAGTTGGTCATTGTCAACTTCCAATGGCCGACCACTGTGCTCCTCTTTTTCAAGGCTCTTGTCTCCTTTGCAAAACTTCTTGACCCACCACTGCCCTGTGGGTTCGATAGCAATTCCTGGGCAAAATGCATTGTGGATGTTGCGAGTTGTCTCCGCTGGTTTACGACCCATTTTGAACTTGAATAAGAAAATCGCTCACATTTGCTTTTTGTCTAACATCATTTGCATAGTCTAAAATAAATATAAAATAAGCAGCAGTAATAAGTCATTAGCAAAAAATAAAGCAAGAAATGCACATTTAAATGATATATAACATGACCACATTTATTTAAAAATGTATTTCAATATCAAACAGCAAACATCAACAATGCAAAAACCGAAATTACTCTTGCACAAATCTAATGGTAATTATCACTAAAATTGCTGTTATGTGCAAAATTTTAACTGGTAGTCGGAAATACAAATTCGCGTCGTCTAATCCAGTAGTAGAAAATACCAGTTCATGTCTAATCAGGTAGTAAGAAATACAAATTTCATGTCTAACTGGGTTGTGAGAAATAAAAGTTAATGTCTAATCGGGTAGTAAGAAATATAAGTTCATGTCTAACTGAGTAGTAGGAAATACGAGTTCAGGTCCAGCCTGGTAGTAGGAAATACACGTTCATGTCTAGCCTGGTAGTAAGAAATACAAGTTCATGTCTATCCTGTTAGTAGCAAATGTGAGTTCATGTCTTTCCTGGTAGTAGGAAATATGAGTTCACGTCTAGCCTGGTGGTAGGAAATGCAAGTTCATGTCTAGAATACATGAAGAATACATGTAGTAGAATACAAAGTCATGTCTCAGCAACTTGCCAAGCAGCTGGTGGTGCAGCCAACTGCTTGAGATGAAGCAGCTTCCCCTGCGCAGGCTGCCTGTCTGCGCTCGTGGCCCGAGGCTTGGGGCACATGCTTGTTGACGGTCCTGGCACTAGCTATTCTTCACTTTCTAGAACAAATGCACTTTTAGTGGCATTTATGTGATGTAGTGAGTTTCCTTTCCACTAGAATGGTTAAAAGTTATTGTACTCTTAAGCAATTGAAATTTAGCAGAGGAATTCTGAAAGAAAATGCATAAAATTTTTACAAAGAATTGTAACGTAACATATTTTACCTATAAGGTAGAAAATATATTAAAGGAACTGTTCAACTTTCTACAAAACACAGTACATTTTCATATTTTTGCATGCCTGACTATAAACACCAAAATGTTATTCTCTCGAACTAAAGGGTTTACAGTCATCTTGATTTATTAACGATGTGGTTTTGAAAACAATTTGCTAGAAAAAGATGCCTTGTTTTAGTTTTTGGAAACAGTGTTATCACCAGGATGCCACTGTGCTGTGACCTGAAACAGCCATGGCAGGGTGCTGGGGTCCCTGTGGTAGGTGTGAGGGTGCTGTGGCCACTGAAATTCACAGCTATCTCCAAGCATCATTCTAGTCATTCGCTTTATATTCCTTTCCCATGAAGCTTTGTTTGTTTTAGGAGAGGCACTATTAAGGCTCTAGTGGCCAGGTTTTAAGGTTTCTCTTCTCACTCTTGACGGGCGCTGTACTCCACAGGGACCAAAAGGCAGAGTCAGGTGGCAGGAAGAAGAGCAAACCCGAGAGGCTCTTAATTCCCAGAGTGACGTCAGTCCTGAGCCCTGGGGCTGGCCCAGAGGGAAGACTATGTAGAGAGGGCTTGTGTGCTACAAGCCAGGTCCCTTCAGAGGTGACTGTGGTCATCCAGTGACCACTGAGGCAGGCACCTACTGAGCGCACGTCCATACGTGTGTGCTGAACATGCTGCCTTGCTTTGCAGGTGATCACCTTCTTCAGCTCGAGGTTGCTACAGGCGGGAGCCGAGCTGTCGGTGGAGCGGGT
The DNA here is from genome assembly GCA_027257055.1 of Cephalopachus bancanus. NCBI lineage: Eukaryota > Metazoa > Chordata > Mammalia > Primates > Tarsiidae > Cephalopachus > Cephalopachus bancanus. The sequence continues at coordinate 988,805 of JAPVLO010000180.1, forward strand.
CCTGGAGATCATTAAGCAGGGTGTGGTTGCGCTGCCCAAAGACAGGCTGAAGGTAAGATGGCCGAGAACCATTCCTCGGCATCCTGCTCTGTCATGCTGCTGCCTCACTCAGTGTAGCTGCCAGTGTCTGAGCAGGCGCTGCTCAGTCGTACACGCAGCCAGGACTTGCACTGGAAGGGGAGGTGCCTCAGAACTGGGGTGGAGGAAGCTTCTGACAGTTTGGCAAAGGAAAGCAGCACAGGAAGGACCTGCACATTCCTGCCACTGCACGTCCATAAAGTTGTCACTGTAACACTGTAAGTCATTAGTTTACTACTAGTAAATGGGGCACTTTTTTTAACCCAGTGAAACAAGTTGTCCTATAAGGAGTATCAAGGACTGATGGGAAGATGGCAGTGAAGGTGATGACGATGACTACAGAACAGCTAAGACTTACAGGTGTGCTCCATGCCACATGGACTCTCCGTGTTTCACTGTATCTGCTCCTTCGCGCCTCACAACAGCGCTTAGAGGGGGGTAGTGTTACCATTCTCACCTTCTGGGACAAGGAAACTGATGCATGGAGTGGGTGTGCAGGGGCCAGAGAGATGGAGTCCAGGAAGTCTGTGCCCAGCCTGTGCTTCTGACAGCCACCCCGTTTCCTGTGTGCTTGGGCTGAGGTCATGAAGGAGAAGCACTCTGTGAAGGGAGGGGAAGAACCGTATTTTGGGGCGGCATTCACGTTGATGTGGTGGGATGTTCCTGATGCGACCTCATGATATAAACACATATGTCAAGCCAGTAGTCCCAGAGGATAGACGGAAGGGCTTGACGGACGGGGAACGCCCAGCGTTGCAACTTGTCTGACTTTACTGCTGCTTTTCACCCTTTTCTTTCTTTAGGCCAAGTTTCAGAGTGCTTTCTAGAGTAAGAGCACAGGGGACGGCTGACCTTCTTCATAGTGTTCTACCCGAACTGACTTCTGTTCGAGTGTTATTGTTTGGGGCTGTTTTCAGCACTGTCGCTAGAGCCGCTCCTTAACAAATGCTTAGAGAGATTGCTACGGGATATAAAAACATTCCCAGTTACAATGATAGAGTTTGTAAAAAGACAGAACATGAGTCATCATGGTCAGCAGCAACATTCACACGGCACTGCACAAGATGCCGGTGCTTCTGATATCAGCCAGGGTGGCACCACCCCGTGGTGACAGCAGGAAAACAGGCCACAGGAGAGTTCATGTGTAAACATAGCCACTGCTAAGGTCCTCGGTGGGGGATGCCAGACGTGTTGCAGAAATAGGAAGGGGGGGAATCCACAGTGGCCAGAGCTACATGGCCAAGGGGAGAGTTGGAGCAGGTGGCCAGAGAGAATGGCGGGTGCCATGTAGACCACTTTAGTGATCTGGGTTATTTTCTGAGTGAAGTGGGGAACCATGTAAGATTTGAGAAGAAGAGTGGAGTGATAGAGTTTATGTTCTAACCGGATCACTCTGGATGCTGTGTTGAGAAGCAGAGGCCAACGAGAATGTATGTTATGGTGCAAGGGAAGTCAGCGTTGTGTTGTATGCTAGAGGGCAGCGGGTAGACACCACACTAAGACAGGTGTTAGTTCAACTTAAAGATAGGCTCTCTGACTACTAACGCCACTCAGCAGTTAGTGTGCAGCTTCATGAAGACATCACGTGGGGTATCACCATGAAGGCATCATGTGGAGTGTCACCATGAAGACATCACATGGAGTGAAGTATCACCATGAAGGCATCACACAGAGTATCACCATGAAGATGTCACACGGATTATCACCATGAAGACATCACACGGAGTATCACCATGAAGACGTCACCCAGGGTATCACCATGAAGATGTTATGTGGAGTATCACGATGAGCACATCTTGTGGAGTAGTCACTATGAAGACATCACATGGAGTATCACCATGAAAACATCACGTGAAGTAATACAAAGAACACATCGCATGGAATATCATGATACACATGTCATGTGGAGTAGTCACCATGGACACATCACGTGAAGTAGTCACAATGAAGATGTCGTGTGGAGTATCATAAACATGTCATGTGGAGTAGTCACAATGAACACATCACACTGAGTATCATGAAAACATCACATGGAGTAGTCACGATGAAGATGTCACATGAAGTATCGGCATGAAGACAACACGCAGAGTAGTCACGATGAACACATTACATGGAGTATCATGAAGACGTCACATGAAGTCATCACAATGAAGATACCACATGGCATAGTCATGATGAAGACACCCTGTGGAGTAGTCATGAAGACGCTGCGTGGCATAACCATGATGAAGACGCCATGTGGCATAGTCATGATGAAGACGTTGCATGAAGTAGTCATGATGAAGACACCGCATGGCATAGTCATGATGAAGATGCTTTGTGGAGTAGTCACAGTGAGCACGTCATGTAGTGTGTCATGAACACGTCTCATGGAGTAGTCATGATGAAGACACCACATGGAGTAGTCACAATGAACACTTCATGTAGAGTATCACGATGAAGACACCACATGGAGTGGCCACGATAAAGACGCCGCATAGCGTGGTCATGACAAAGACGCCACGTGGCATATCCTGATGGGCTCTGGATGGTAAGCATCAGAGGAGCACCGGATGGCGGGGCTCAGATCCATGGCACAGGAGAAAAGGCTGAGAGGGTTGCTGTTAGCGGAAGGTGACGCAGGATGGGCCCTGGGATAGCAGTTTTAACAGTCTAGAGTTCCATGTGATTTCAAAATGAGCTTTTGTAGAACAGTGTGCCCTGTTGCTGCCAGATAGAATCTGGAGTCTGAGGACAGGGATTCTAGCGTGTTCCCAGGCCCACCCAGCCTGTCATCCCGTCATCTCTCTCCCTGCTTCCCTTTGCACATCCACTGCCCCAGCCAACCAGAATCGCATCTGCGCCCCATGCTTCCTCCTTTCCTGCATGGTTGAATTTGCTCCCACAGTTCTCTCTCCTCCATGTGTCATTCCCCACCTTGCTTTTTGCTTGTCCACGTTCTGAGCCTTCACCAGAGGCCTTGGTAAGTGTAGCAACTCTTGTGGCCTTTCCTTTGACTCCCTGACATGCGCAAGTCTCCCCCCTCAGCGTGACGTAGCACTCGTGCCTCTTTGAAGTTGTGTTTATGACATCTGTCTCTCCCACTCAGCTGCAACATCCTTTAGAACAGAGTCTGAGCCTGCTCGTCTGCCTTCCCAGTACCCGTCCAGTGTCATGTACACAGCAGTTGCTCAGTAAGTGTGATGAGTAGGTAGACGAAAAGCTCACTCATGTATATACTCAAAAGAGAAAGTGAAGTGGGAACTTGTCAGAATTCAAGAGTGGGGAGTAAAATTTTCTGTCTCTATACCCGCTTTTCTAATTATTGTTCTACCATCCAGTTTGAAAGTTTAATTTGTGTGACTTTCTCTCCCTGTATTTGCCAGTCACTGCCCTAGACGCTGTGATGGGTGCAGCACTGGACAAAACAGACCCAGATCCCTCCCCTCTTAGAACTGAGTTTTTGCGGAGAAGTTAGACAATAAGTGAGAATAATGCTACTTTAGATAGCATTAAACAATAGGAAAACTAAGAAGGACAGGAGGAAGGGCAGTGATGGGAAGAGGCCATTGTAGGTAGGATGGTCAGAGGAGGAGATCTGAGTCAGTGTTGTTTGCTTTTTAAAAATATTTTATTGTCAAATAATGGTAGACTTACAGCAAAGTTGCCAAAAGAGTGGCGAGAGTGCGTGGAAACCTTTATCCAGCTTCCCCAGTGTGATTGCCATCATGACTAGGGCGTGATCATCAAATGAGAAAAGCAGCACGGTACAGCACTGGGGACTAGACTGCAGGCCTTATGTGAAGGTCACAGCTTCTTTTCCCCAGTGCCATTTTCCTGTCCCGGAGTCCTGCCCAGAACCCACAAGGCACTGGCTGTGTCTCCTGTGTCTCCTCCCGCTTGTGACTGGTCCTCAGCCTCTTCATCTCTTTCATGACCTTGACGTTTTTTGTGGGCGCTGGCCAGTTATGTGTAGACTCCCTCTTAGCATGGATTTTCCTGATGCTTTCTCATACTATATTGAAGTTACACATGTGTGACAAAAATGCTGCAGACATGATGTGTCTCCCCAGTGCCTTGTATCAGTGGGCACACAACGTCACCTTGTCTCTCCCTCCTGGTATGTCATCCTTGGTCATGCTAGTGGTGTCCTGTCTGATAGGTTCCTCCAGTGAAAAGTGACTCCTTTTCCCTTTGAAGTGATGAATGCCTTGGGGCGATGCTTAGAGACTTGGCTGGTGTCCTGTTTCTCCTCAGATTCTACCTGCAGATTTACCCATTCATCAGTAGATCTACCACCTGTGACTGCTGTGGGATTTGCCTAGAGGAGATTTGGCGCTTTGCTCGGTAGGTTGCAATTCAGCTCTGTCTGCTATGATTTAGCAGCTCACCCAGTGGTGCTCCCTGTCCCTGGATAACCATCTTCTTTCCATACTTCCTCGTTTCTGGCCCATAGGATGGGCCAACTTATTGGTCTTTGTTCCCGCCGGCCCAGCCCTGGGCCGCGAGGCCTGCTGTTGTCTTTTAATGATTGTATTTGGGAGCTAAGGCCTGGTGTGGGGCCACCAGCATCTTGGAACACAGAGCGCCGTCCTTTCCCACCTGGTTCCCCTTCGTGAACAGTGGTGCTTCCCCACTCTGCGGCCACAGCAGGCACTGGGCTGATCCCCATACTTGCAACATGCCCTGCGTCTTTCCTTCGGCATGTCTCACTGTGTCTTTAGCCCATGTTTTTCTACTTTCTCCAACCTCAGACTATATTTTCTGGTTCCCATAGTGAATGTTCTTGTCCAGGGGCTGGCCTGTGGCCACAGCAAACACTGGAAGCTTCTCCTGCATTTCACTGTAACAGTTGCCTTAAAGCAGAATAAGTTCAGGTGCAGGAAGGCCGGTGCGTTCAGTTCTCATCCTGTTCAAACCAGAAAGCCCTGTATATTCAAGACGGTGACATACAAATGGAAATGTAACTCTTGGTTTCTCAGAATCATGGCGAACTAGAAAAATTAATTGATCTCAGGGAGGTCCCAGGAGAGTTTGATCTTCCTTAGTGCAAGATCCTATTGAGGCCAAGGACACGAGTGAATTTCTTTGGTGAGCTGTTGATTTTGTCCTGGAAGATAGCAAGAAATTGCATTCCTAACCTAGCTTGCAAGGGGAGGGAAGGCGGATGGTGCCGGTTTAAAAAGTCTATCTATCCAGCACTAGAAAAGAGACTAAAATCCCATGTGCTCACAGATGACACGTCATCCTCAGCTGGTTCAAATGATAGCGTGTTAATACCACAGATGTTACTGGGAAAAAAGGCTGCTTAGCCTTATCATCAAGTCTTATCTCAACTATTTTAATCTTTTTGGATGGGGTGTTTATAATAAAATAAATTAGCTAAAACCTCTGGAGTTTAATTTATAGAATACTATAGTATCTAAAGTTGATTGAAGATTCAAGCCTTGTGTTGACTGATGTTTGTATTATACCACACAACAGCACATTACGTCTTTTTTGATGGTTTACCAATATATATTGATAGAATAGTTGTTGAGTATCTAATAATCACTTTGTATATGAGATTAACATAAAAGAGCTGGCTTCAAACTGGAAATAATGTTCTAGTAAACTCTCTATGACAGTGTGGAATAATGTATACTTATTGATGCGTTCTTCCTAAAAACACAAATTAAACATTAAAAAACCCAGAATCCTTTCCGACTGCCTCATGGGCTGCTGAGAGCATGACCGTGCCTCTCACGTGTGAGAGATTTGCCAGCCAGCGTCAGCTGAAGGAGACTTGCTGAGTTCCTAAAGTGTCCCCAGCCTTGCAGAATGGAAACCGAATTTGTGGAAGAACTATTCTTCCGGTGTGGGGCAAGTAAACGTTAAGACCTGGAAGCCCCGTGGCGTGGTAATTGACTTTCAACCAAATAAAATATTTTTCAATCAAATATTATTTGACATAGCCTTCTAAAATATTTGGGCAATATCCTGTGTGGGAATATATACTCTTTGGGTAAGTCTGTCTATACAGTTAAACAACTTGGCTGCTCAGAGTAAACAGTATTAATACCACTCCAAACATTTTCTTCTTACTGGTATTCCATGGAGTCTGAGAAAAGCAACACCAGGTAATTATTTTTTCCAGGCTCTCCTGCTTAAACAGAGCCCTGAAGCACAAGCTCTAGAATCCTCAGTGGCTCGTTTGTCTTCAGGCGTGGAAGGAAACAAAGCCCATATGTCCCCTGGGAGCTGAGTTCAAGCCTTGCTCAAGGCCCTTCCTGTCAGTATCTGTCATGGGGGGGTGTTCCCTGGCCCTCCCACGGAGCTGCGGGATGAGCCTGGCTCAGGGTCTGGGCCTGTCCACCACATGCCACCTCCGCTTCCTCACTCACCCCGACGCCCCCTCGTGTCTTCAGCTTAGAGAATTATCCACATCATTTGAAGGACCCCAGCCAGTTGGTTCCTCCTTCTCTTGCACTGTTTCTGCCACCTTCCTCCTCTAGTCCCCAGGTTTGCTTCTCTGAATGTCTGCATGCCCCTGTCCCTTGGCCTTCACCTGCATCATTACCATCACACACATCACAGACATCATGTGTAACTTATCCACCATCCATTACACGCACAGCTTCACTGTCTGCTGCCTCCGCAGCTAGCTGACCCCTCCTTTGACTGCGGCATTGCTCAGACCTTGTGAGGGAGCATCAGCCCTGCCCTCAAAAACAGTGTCCCCTTTCAGGAGAGGAAAGACACGCCCTTGCCGGGAGGAGCCAAGGAGACAGTCTAGCTGCATGAACAGTGTGGAGGAGGGAGCGGGACACCCAGAGCGGGACCTTGGCATTCTGTCTTGAAGGGACAGCGAGGTTCCAGAGGCTGAGATGACAAATCCTGGAGGAAGTCCTGTGTGAATAGAAAGAAGGCCCGAGGCAGGTTTAGCCCCGTGGACTCCCTTAATTCCCTCTGCCAAATCCATGCTGCCTTTGTCATTTAAGTATATAGGAAGTCCCTGGACTAGTGGCTTTCAAACTTTTGGCCACCACCCACTGAAAAAATGCATGTTATACCATGATGTGGTGCACATGTTTATATACAAGGAGGACTTCAAGAAACCCAGAATGTCTTTTGGGGGGCAGCCCCTTGGAGTCCAGGCTTCTCCCAGGTGGATGTTCTGGGAGCCCATTGACCTCAGTGGACCAGCTGGTGGTGTTGGGACAGGCTGCATTCGGCTTCAGCGAAATTTTTTTTTAGATTTTTTTCATGTGTTTGCCCATTTCCTGATGGGTGATTTACGAGCATACCCACTCATACCATGCTGAATGTCCAGCAATTTTTGACCCAAAATGGCATGACCCCTGTGCCCCACCCTCCCTCTTCCCCTGATCTCACCCCAAGTGACATTTTTTTTGGTTGTTTTCCTGGATGAAAAAAGTCCTCAAAGGGAGATGTTTTGCCGATGTGGAAGAGGTAAATCAAAAAAACGGCAGAAGCACTAAAAGGCATCAAAACTGATGCGTTCAAAAATTGTCTTAAGCAGTGGAAAAGGCGTCTCGATAGATGTGTTGCACCACACAGAGAGGACTTTGACGGTGACTGACGTTTCAATGTGTAAGAATCAATATACCACTTTTATAAATAGGTTCCAGGTTTTTGGGGGTCTGTTTTGTACACCTGAAGCGAAAGTTGCACTGAACAGTGCCTGTACTTCCCCTTGGTAAATGTGGTGGGCTCAGGTATCGCCTTTTTTTTTTCTTTTAATTTGCTGGTCATATCTATTAAATTGATTTAGTGATCTACTGTGTGGGGACTCAGGGACTCGAGTTTAACCAATGATGTGTTAAATCAGCAGTTCTCAAAGTGTGCTTCTTTGAGCGGCCTCAGCTTCCCGGGAGCTTGTTAGGAATGCAGGTTCTCTGGCCTACCCAGAAGCTATGGTGGTGGGCCCAGCAGCTGGTGTTTGCACAGACCCTGGTGATGCTGGTACCTGCTCTAGGCTGCGCAACCAGCACTGAGTATTCCCTGCACAGCACTGCCCGCCCAGCCCCCGGCTTCACCCCACACCCCTCCACCAATAAAAACCTTCTGGAAGCCAGCCTGTCCTCCCATCTACACACCCTCGTCCACAGCACTCCTCCCCGGCCTGCCGTTCTTATTATCTGCCAGGTATGTCGGCTCCAGGAGCGCAGGAGCTGTGTTCACCAAGGTATCGGGAGCAGGCCTGGCATGCGCTGGCCGTATGAATGCTTTCTGAGAGCGAGGGAGGGAGGGGTGCCAAGGAACCCAAGCCTGTGGACCACACGCAATGGTCCAAGTGCTGCTTCGAGCAAAGCAGGCCTCCTTGCGGAGTGGCTCTCCATGGAGTCTTGGGAGTTGAATCAACCTTGATGCCAGAAAGCCGCAGAGATGCCGGCTGGAGGCAGGAAGCCCTGGTGGCGTGTTGGAATCCATGTGTCTTTCAGGACCTTAGAGCTGCGGGACCCGCTCGGGAGACCTCTCCCCGGGAAGTTCTCGTGAGTCAGTCCTGTGTAAGCCAGACTTAGTCCTCAGTAGCTCCTCCAGGGTGATTTCATTAAGGTTCAAGCAGCATGAAAGACCCCGATCCGTGTTACAAGAATCTGCCAGGTGATCTTTGTTCCCATCTCTGAGCCTTCCCAGGGGTGAAGCATACAGAGCTGTGGGCTGTACGAAGGCTGGTAACGAGCGCATGTGCTTCTTTGATTGGCTTCTCTCTCCCTTTTGGGTCCATGGAGAGCCAGTGTGTTTTCGGATCTGGACAGAAACTGAGAGGAAGCCTGTGCCTGGTTTCCCAGGGACAGTCAAGCACTCTGGAGCCCGGCACTGCCCACCAGCCCCGTGACTCTGCCTTTTCAGATAAATCTGCTGCTGGTGCATGTCCTGCTCTCATCGTGCAGTTGTCCTTGTTTGACTTTTTTGTAGAAATGAGATCTTGCTATATAACCCTGTCTGATCTCAAACTGCTAGTCTCAAGCGATCCTCCCACCTCAGCCTCCGGAGTGGCTGGGCTTATAGACGTGAGCTGCTGCACCCAACCCAGTTGGACTTTTTCTTTTGTATTTTTTATCATTTTAGATTTTGTAAAAATTACTTTCTTTTTTGAAAAACCATACCTTTTAACTTTTGGGTAGGGACTAGGAAACATTAGCATAAAAAGGAGAGCTCGATGGGGCTTCTGTTCTGTGGAAAGTGGCTGGCTGTGCTTCTGCAGAACTCGACTGTCAGCGTGGGGCTTCTTCCCTTTGTGCAGGAAAGACAAAGACCAAGTCTTATTTGTAACTCACTTCTGCCTCCTATGGAATGGTGAACGTGAGCTCAAAAATGTGTGGAAGCCGCTGGAATAACAGCACCTGATTTTCAGGACCATTTGATCCTTGTGTGAGAAGTTTTATGCTATGAAATTGGTCTCATGCAGACATGTGCGCACACACATGTGCACACGCATTTGCAGATACTCTTGTGGCTTGGCCTATCGCCAGCTCCCCCACACTGAGAAGAAAGCCCAGGGAGATCGTGTCCAGGGCAGGCTCTTGGCTGAATCCCACAGAGTAGTTTCTTAGGACAAGGGCCAGAGGAAGGCATGGTAGAGTGTCTGTGACACTGACCCCAGAGCCCTTCTGATCACTAGCGAACACGGTCACCAGGCACACTCGGAGGTGCTGAGGAACTTGGAAGTCTGTCTTCCTGAAGGGTTCTCTGAGTGACGCTGGTCACCTTCCAGATTTGGGAACTGCTGTTGTGTGGCCCAGTTTTCTCCAATTCCCTGCCCTTAAATGCCAAGGAGGAGAGGGCTTGAAGGAACAACTGACTGCTTTGTCTTGCTTCCATACAAAAGACAGAGAAGTTTCACTTTATGATCCTTAAAATAGACTTCTTTAAAGTAGAAGATTTTTTAGCTGTAACCCAAATAAGAGATCACAGTTATTTCAAAATCACAGCAGGGATGGGGCACTGTGAGCAAGGATGGAGAGAGGGGTCAGCACAGGGATGGGGCGGAGTCAGCAGGGATGGGGCAGAGTCAGCACAGGGATGGGGCGGGGTCAGCACAGGATGGGACGGGGTCAGCACAGGGATGGGGTGGGATCAACACAGGGAATGGGGCAGTGTCAGCAAGGATGGGATGGAGTCAGCAGGAATGGGGCGAAGTCAGCTAGGATGGGATAGGGTAAGTGCAGGGATGAGGTGGGGTCAGCGGGGATGGGGTGGGGTCAGCACAGGGATGGGCCGGATCAGCCAGGATGGGACAGGATCAGTAGGGATGGAGCAGAATTTGCAGGGATGGGGTGGGATTGACAATGGTGAGGTGGGGTCAGCAGGGATAGGGCGGGGTCAGCACAGGGATGGGCCAGATCAGCTAGGATGGGACAGGATCAGCAGGGATGGGACAGTTTCAGCAGGGATGGGGTGGGATTGACAATGATGAGGCGGGGTCAGCAGGGATGGGGTGGGGTCAGCAGGGGTGAGGTCAGGTGAACTGTTTTCAATTCCTTCCTGCCATCTTTCTTCTGGCCATGAGTTTCAGCACAGGGATGGAGGAGGGTCAGCACAAGGTAGGATGGGGTCAGCAATGATGGGGTGGGGTCAGCACAAGGATGGGGTGGGGCCAGCAAGAATGGGGCAGGGTCAGCAGCAACAGGGCAACGTCAGCACAGGGATGGAGCAGGGTCAGCAGGGATGGGGCAGAGTCAGCAGGGATGGGACGGGGTCAGCATAGGGATGGGATGGGGTCAGGGCTTTGTTGCCAGGGCCTACTCAATGTCCTTATTGCTGTGGTGGTCCCACGCGTGTATTGAAGTAGCACAATTTATCAGTCGAATGCTTAAAATTAGTGCGTTTTATTGTATAATAAGATCAATAAGTGAAAAATAGGGAAAAAATCAGTTTGATCATTTTCATCTAACAAATGCCAGAGTCTAATGCAAAAATATAGTTGGAGACCTGATAAACATTGCCAAAGGAAACAGGTGCTCTGTGAAGCTCCCATGTCGTGTAGGGACCATGTCTTTTACCATTTGAGAGTAGAATAAATTTACGGCTAGTGCACTTACAGAGTTCAGCTTCTGGAAACAGGAGCTGTACAGCCAGGCTGCTGAGGACTTGACACATTGTCTCCACATTCCTTCTTACTGCCCAGAACTAGTTATTGTAACAGAAGAAAAATCACATATTGCCCACCCTGAAAAACCGAGCTTGTTGACTGCAACTAGAAAATGATCTGCCACCGAGGCGTGTTATCTGCCAACAGGCGGTCAGGCTAACAGCAGCAGTGTGTTCTGTGGCTCCTCCGGACAGAGTCTGGGCTAGCCGGTCCCTCATTTTGCCGTACCTTAAAGGGTGGTTTTAAAGGAGAATGGACAGTCGGCCTTGTCCCAGGTGTCTTCCAGACACGAGCATTCTGCACTTTATGCTCTTACTACATGCTGACATGGGAAATCTTTATATAAAAAGTAAAATGGACAAGCACACAGTGCTGGTTGTGACATGGCGTAGGGAGTTACTCGAATGATGACAAAAGCGTGTTTCACCAGAGCACACTTGAGCAGCTTGTTCTTGGTGGCTTCTCTGCAGCACAGACTGTCACTCAAAAGGAGGAGGTGATTTAGCCTGTCATCTAGAGGTAGAAGGATGTGGCAGCATTTCATGGGTGTCTTCCAGACTCAAAGTCGAAAGCATAATGCTTCACATGACTGAACTGCATTCATTTGATACTTACGTACCTGTACACAGAAAGAGTATTCTCCAGAGTGAGAACATTTGCCTACTTTGAGCAGTAAGGTTGAGGGTTGGCTGTCTGTTTTGCTTTCTCTTTGAAAACAGACTTGTGTGTTGCTGTGTTGCTTCTGCAGCCCCAGTGGCTCCTGCCAACACGCCCGCGTTCCCTGTCAGGGCCAGGGTTGCCCCAGCCTCAACGTGGGAAGCCACGTGTGTGCGGCTCTCAGTGTGTGGGGCTTGCACTCTGCTCATGTGATATCAGATCTCCACTGTAAACTGGCCAGGACGTTTCCCAGCAGAAAATCATCATCGTATCTTCTGCTGGAAAGTGCACTTCATAAGGCTATTCTCTCCACAAAGGAGAGTAAACACTTTGAGCCCTTCCTCTTCCCCACCTCGGACCTAAACTGCCATTCCCTGTTTCTGAGACAGTAGTGAATGCTCTGAATTCTCCATCTTGGAAAACCTGGTGCTTTACACATTATCTACAACCCCGCCTCCCCCATCAGAATGCGAGCAGGACAGGCATCTGTCGTCCTGCTCCACCTCCCGCTGCGTCTCCAACCAGGGGCCAGAAGCACGTGTCTTCCTCCTGGCCCTGTTGGTGCTGGCATGCCCTTCCCTAGCCCTCTGCACCTGTGTGCAGGCACTGCAGCAAGCTTGTTTGCCCATTTCTGAGGGACCCTGATCCTTGGATGGAAATCTAAGCAGAGGAGAGGTGTGAGGAACATTGGGGTGTGCACAGGGAGTGCCCACAGTGGAGTCAGGAAACACGTTTTCAGCAGTCAGGCTTGTTCAGCCCTGGCCACACCAGCGCAGCTGCCTCCTCAGGGACCTGGCTTCCTCCATGGGGGCACAGCCTCCTCCCCAGGGGCTGCACGTGCACCCTCAGTGGGCAGGGTTAGAACCCACTTGCTCACAAGAGCCTGGAAGGAAGGACACTCTGCTTAGAGGGCAATGTCCTGGCTCCTTCCTCACAAGCACTGTGTACTAGGGTCACAGGCCCTCATTTGGGGTCCCCGTGAGCGCCTCACTGCCATCTCCCTCCAGAGAGGAGACAGAAGCCGAAGCTGGCCAGCAACCTCTGGGGTGTGGCTGCTGAGCACCGAGGGGACCCTGTCCTGTCTGCTCTGCCCGTGCAGCAGAGTCCTAAGCTGCCTCTGCCATGGCAGGGTCAGCACAAGGGGACGAGGGGTCCAGCCACCTTCCCTCCTGGCTTCTGGATATGAGATGGTCTGGAAGCAGCCACATTCAGAAGAAAACAGGACGCTTTAATTCTACTGGAAGTCGCTGCTTAAGAAACCCACGTGCTTTGCTGACTATTTATGAGGAACAGCCTTGAGATGATTAGAGGTCTCAAATTTGCCTTTGGCTATTCAACTCAGTAGTCATTTGTAGCTTTTTCTACCAGGCTCTGATGATTATTCCCTAAATAACTCAATTTTCATGTCATGAAGCAAACTAACTCGCCTGCCACAGGTAACGAACCCTATTTTTAAATTAAACCTTTTGATGTTTCCAGTTTTGCTTATTTTCTGAGTATAAATGTGCTGTGCACAGTTATAAGTGTAGATGATTACCATTTGAAATGAATCATGAGCACAGCACAGTTGTCCCTCTATACCCGTGGTGGCCCTGGTTCCAGGACACCCTCCGCAGATACTGAAGGCCACGGGTGATCAGGTCCCCGGGGTAGGATGGCCCAGTGTGTGCCTGAAACCTGCGTACGCCTTCCTGCAAGCTTTGAACTATCACCAGGTTACTTGTAACACCTAGAGCAATGTCAGTGCCATGCCAGCGTTGCCATACTGTATTGTTTAGGGAAAATGACAAGGGAGGAACTCAGCACAGAGGCTTCCGTCCATTTTCCCCCAAACTCTTAATCTGTGGTTGGCTGAATCCAGCAATGTGGAGCCCACAGATACAGAGCTCTGACTGTATTTGGACATTCGCCTTTGCTCTTTATTTAAGAGTTGTGGAGACCCAGTAGATGGGAAAGTGACCATCTGTCTCAGTTCCCACCACCGAAGGAAGTCGCCACTCCAGTGGTTTCTAGATAACTAGGAGGCCGCCTTTGCTTCTGCCTTTCTTTTTTGTTACCCAGCCATTTGACCTCATTGAGTAGGTTGGCACAGCCTCCCCACAAGCGGGTGCACCAACTTCTCTTTCTGGCTTTGGCCTGGACAACCAGGAACCTAAAACTGAAGTCAAGGTTCCCAAACCACAGAAGGAGAAGAAGGGGACTGAGTGGCGAGAGGAAGCCCACAGGCTCCCTGGCGGCCTTTGCCTTGCTCTGCACATCGTTGCTGCTGGTGGGTGAAGCTGGTCGTGTCCACCTATAGGCCGGTGCCCTTGTGCTGCTGAGCCATGGGTCCATGGGGCACGACTGACCAGCTCTAGGCTTCCATGCTGTCGTCAAGCCTGCCCACCTCCCAAAAGCGCGCTAGTTTCAGATTTGGGGTTTTTAAATTTGTTATAATTGAGGGACCGAAGCCATTATTTAAGACTTTTCCAAATATCTCCTGCCTTGGAGTATTTTGGCTATCTTTTGGGGGGGGTAATTGTGTGGTTTTTTTTCAGCAAGCTCAAATTAGATATGTTAAGTCTGTCAGGGTAACCTTTGACGACGATTTACTTGAGTGCAGTAAACATTTTTAAGTTTATGCTTTGGCCAATTCTGAATTAATGCAAAGATTTTTTAAATGTTAAGCATAGATACAGCATATCTGGCTATCTCTATGAGAATTGCCTTTTAGTTTATTTAAGCATGAAGATATTCATTCCATGCTCAGAACACAGTGGCCGCATGAGGAATAGGGCTGTGCACGCTTCAGATACTCCTGTTTCCATGCTTTGTGGCACTTCCCATTTGTCATAACTTCTTGGAGTTGCTCTGTTTTATCTGAGTGTCTGGTTTTTACACGTTCTGCCCCCCAGTCTGCTCTGAGTCTCAACTGAATGCCAAGGACGTTCTGCGATGGGCTGGACGAGGGGTTGCCTTTAAACAGTGGAGACCACTGAGCCTGCTTTTCTGAGGGAGCATCTTGGGCCCATGCCTCAGCCCAGAGGCCCCAGCCGCGTCTGGCGGGAGAGGCCCACGACTGGCACAGGCTGCAAATCCCCCGTGACCTCAGCAGGGCTCCACGTGGTGTCTGCCACCCTCCTTCTGCCGGGGGCTGTCAGGCTCTACAGCCATCACCCAAGACAGGCTCCTTCAGGGACCCTCCAGCAGGAGCCAGCTCTCCGCAGCCCACTCGCCAGCCACCTTTCCTGTTCATCAGGAAACCTCCATCAGCTGCAGGCGCCTCACCTGGCCAGATCTCCCAGGGCTCAGGAGAAGCACCGACTCTTGACTGCTGGTCAGCCACTCTTGGCTCTGTGGGGAACTCATGATGCTGGGGTCGAAGGGGCTCCAGGGTAGGGTGGGAGTGGGAAGCAGGCCTGGAGTAAGTCTGGGTGTGGTGACCCCATGATGCCAGGGTCGGGGGGGGGCTCCAGGGCAGCGTGGAATAGGCCATGGGGCTGGGCTGGGCTGGGTTCACAGATGTCCAGGTCGACCCTTTGGATGGGATCTTTTTTTCATGTTAACATCATCTTTCAAACTAAAGCGGTGGTTTCACAGTACTGATTTTTCCACTTCAAAAAATAACCTTTAAACTTGGCCTGAATCACCTTATTGGCAGCATAACCTTGTAACTTAGACCAGAGATCATTGTTTAGACTTTGTGAAACCAGAAGGAACAAAAATAAAGGGAAGCGCGCCATTGTATGGCACAGAAAGCGTTTGGGTAAACAAAGTAAATATCATATGTTTAAGGAATGGAACTAGGCTACATTATCTGAAGTCTTCTGGTGTACTGAATCTCGTTTTGTAAAACCAAATCTGACTGGCAGGCATTCTGTTGCCGGACGGTCTGTTGAGTGACAGCTACGGAACGGCCTCCTGTGTGGGAATTAGCAGGCCCAGAGCCACGGGGGGTGCATGTGGCAACCATTACGGCGGGGGCGTGGTCGCTGGCTGACTAACAGCAGCAGCAGCAACTGGAAACAGCCTAATTTGATGTCCCTCGTCCCCCTGAAAGGACGCTGCACCTGGGACCTTGTCCTTTCTCTCCCTGCTGCCAAATACGTGATCATTACGTATTGGATGCTTGGTAACACTCAGGGATGAATTCCTGCCACTCTCTTTCCCTTTAGGGGCTTTGCATTTGACTTCTAACCCCAAGGAAGGACAGACTCACACTCCATGGCCCCCGGCCACCATAGCTTCTGTTGGCCGAGGGTGAGTTGTGTTCAGAGCAGTGCCCAGAGCTTCAGTCGTATCCCAGGGTGTTCCAGCCTGAAGCAGGTGGCTACTTTTCTCAAGGGTGATCTTATTTTTCTCCATTCAGTGTTTATATGTCTATCGCAAATGCCCATGTTTGGCAATAAAAGCAGTCTTTCATCAAAAATGTACATAAGAGGAGTTTCACTAAGGAGGACCTTCCAGGATATCTGTTCTTGTTTCTAACAGCCTCTGCCATTAAGTAACAGTCTTCTTGCCCCGTGCAACCCACATGTGGCCCGTCAATACAGGCATAAGAAGTAAGAGCAGGTGGAACAGGGCCATGAAAGGTGGCCTCATCTCTGCCACTCTGTGCCCCAGCCCCAACTACAGAGCCATGAGAATTTCAGTCCTCTGTGCGTGTCCACCATCCCCCATGTGGCCTCGTTGTTAACAGCCCTGCTGAAGAGGAGACACGGCAGGCTCACGGCACCCGTGGCTCTGGGTCGTGACACTGGCTTCTGGGGCTCCTTCGGTCCTCAGCCCTCTGAGTCCTCAGATGCACGTCCCCAACGTCCCGTGGCTGACGTTCCTTCTTACAGCGCTGCGAGTGGCCGAAGGGGCTTCACCTTTCTTTGTGTGTTCGGTCCTCACGATGCAGCACCTGCCTGCCTGGGGACTCCCACACTGTCCCTGGAAGCACTCACCACCTGGGACGACTTGTTCTAAAGCGGCTCTCAGGGAGACATCGCACGGGGCCTTAGGCAGACGGATGCAGAAGGGCAGGGCTTGCAAGGTGGAGGAAGGGGGTGCTAAGCCCTGAGGGGGGGCACCCAGACTTCCTGAGTGTGAAATACACAGGCCCTAGGGCACACACGTGGAGAGGCACGCAGGGCAGACACGGGCCTGGAACATACAGGCAAGGTGTTAGGGACAGAGGCACCCAGCTGTGTAGTCCCGGTGAGTTATTCAACCCTCGCTGGGCCTCAGTGTCTCCTCCAGGACAGGTCTATCTCATCGCCTCCCAACTTCCTGGTGCCTGTGGCGTCCCCACACAAAGCAGGCTCTTGCTGTTTGCAGGCTAGCGACTCGCATGTCCATCTGCTGGCTTCTCTGGAGCACGCTTAGAACTGGACTCCAGGCTGTGGGTTCTGAGCCGTCACAGGATGGCCCAGAGTTTTGTCTGTGCACTTCATGATGGGAAATAGCCATGCACCCTCCACGACACCTGATGCACCTGCTGGGTCCCAGCTTTCACAAGCCCACCCATCTGGTTCCCAGGCCACAGCTGAAGTTACCGTGAGTTAGTAAGTGGACCATAGCAAGCATCGAGGGCCATGTCCCCATCAGCTGGGGCAGGGGGTGCGGTCCACAAGCCCTGTGTATGACGTCTGCTCTCAGTGTCAGGATGTGGGCAGGGCTGCAGAGGTCATGATCCCAGGGAGGAGCAGGCAAAATAGTACACAGAGCTGACACCATCCCTGCCCTTGAGAAAGCCGAGCCGCCTCGGGTTGGTGCGGGATGGCCTGACCAAGGAAGGGGCAGGTACACCTGAACTTCGAGACAGACATGCTGCTGAGGATTTCTTCAACCAGTTTGCTTTACTTTGGAAGGAATCATAGAAAATTCTGTTAAATGCTCACTTTAAAATATGATTTGCTTTATAAGAATTTGCAGTTTATTCACTGTTTTTCACAAACACCCGTACTAAACCAGTCATCCTTCTTTGTGCCATGCCCTCCTGGAGGTGGGCGCCCTGTGTGGGGGCAAGGCTGCACCCTGTGGCCCCTCCGAGGAACTCAACCGCCTGCACGGCTTCTCCGGTTTTGTCCATGCTTGTTCAGTGTGCATTCTGTTCTCAGGGTTCAGAAACAGAAAACTTGGCATTTTAAATTACTTCCTGATTTCAGTGTTTTTAAAAGATGCATTAGTGTTTGTGTCTATGAGGGGACATACCAGTTCCTCCAGGTGTATTCGCGTGAGCTGTCGCGTTGGCCACGGTCCTGAGCCCCATGTGTTCGTCTTTGCAGTAGGATAAGAGGACGCCTGGAGTGTAGCTCTCCTGGAGAGGAGACAGGAAGCCACGCTCTTGTCATGCGTGTCCCTGTCAACCTCAGCATGTGAGAACTGCAGGTGGCTTTTTAAGTTCCAGCCAAAACAGTCAAGTCGTTTCTGGGTCACTCTGGTTGTCCTGTGTGTCTCCCTCCAGCTGACAACCGCTGTGTCAGAATGATGTGAGGACAGTGTCCCCACACGCCCCTCCTTGCTGAGGAGCAGAACTGTGCCCTTCTCTGTCGTCAGCCTTAGGAGTGGCCGGAAGGAAGGGCTTAGAGAACGCCTCAGAGGAGCCAGGCAGGATCCTCCCTCTTGGAGGGCACGGGCCAGAACCACCCTGACTCCAGCGCCGAGTCTGGTGGAGCCAGAAGAGAGATTTCAGAAACCCTCGGCTTCGCCCTTGATTTTTTGAATAGGGAAAGAGGAGAGTTGGCATGTCTGAGGTGGCAGAAATGCTGGGGAGACCCCCAGGCCCAGACCCGGCTGCCCTGGCTCCAGCTGGTAATGCTCCTCTCACTGCACCACTCTCCTCTGCAGTCCAGGGACGCGTAACCATGCATATCAGTCTAGGGTAGTCCTCTCTCAAAGCGGCCTCAAAAGCGTGGAGGTCTGCCTCTTCCTGGCCACTGGCCTTTCTGTTCGTTGTGTAGAAAGTGTGATAGTCCCCAGTGAGCAGAGACAGTATCCAGTGAAGGCTCGTTACAGCACAAGGTCAGGGACAAGCAGAGCAGTAGAGAAGGGTGATGTGGGCATTGGAAGCCTTTAGAAAGAACGGGAAATCCCGAGGGCACAGACCCTTTGGAGAACGGTGTGACTTATCTGCCAATGTTGAGCAAGCGCTTCTCCATGCACGTGCAGGTCTACATCTGACATAGGCACCTGCCCCTGCATGGGGGAGGCACATAGAGCAGCATCCTGGAGTCAAACCCCAGAAATACACCAGTGTTTATCAGCGGTAGAATCGATCAATAAGCAGCAGTGTGTCTGAGCAGCAGCCCTTTATTTTATTTTATTTTATTTTTCATTTAAAAAATTTTTTTTTGAGTTGGAGTCTCACTCTGTCACCCAGGCTGGAGTGCAATGGCACACTCACGGCCACCCCAGTGTCGACCTGCTGGGCTCCAGCGATACTTCCGCCTCAGCCTTCAAAGTAGCCAGAACTACAGGCGCGTGCTACCACACCTGGCTAATTTCTGATTTTATTGTAGAAACAAGGCCTTGCCAAGTTGCCTGGGCTGGTCTTGAATCCACGGGCTCAGGAAATTCACTTGCCTCGGCCTCCCAAAGTGCTGGGATTACAGGCTGAACCACCGAACCCGGCCAACCCTTTATAAACAGTGAAAACAAGTGAGCCAGCTGGCCCTAGCATGGTCGATCTCACACACATACTGGTAAAAGAATAAATCCAGACACAGGGCAGATGCTCTGGGATTCCATGGACTAACGCTCAAAGGTGGTCAGAACTCACCTAGTGTGTCAAGGCATGCAGATATGGGTGTGAGCGTGTAAAAAAGAGCCGGGGCTGGCGGTCATGGAACAGGGGTAACACAGGAGGCGGCAGGGTGTGCTGTGCCTGGACTCTGGTGGCCGTGGAGCAGGGGTGACGTGGGAGAGTGGTGTGCTGTAGTCAGACTCAGGCAGTGGAGCCAGGGTGACATGGGAGACAGTGGGGTGTGCTGTGACTAGACTCTGGCCTTGGAGCGGGGGTGACGTGGGAGCCAGCAGGATGTGCCGTGGCCAGACTCCGGTCATGGAGTGGGGGTGATGGGGAGACATCAGGGTTTGCTATGGCTGCACTCGGGTGGTAGAACCGGGGATGATGCAGGAGGGAGATGGCAGGGTGTGCTGTGGCCGGACTCTGGCAAGGGCTCTGTGAATGCTTGCCTTCTGCTCATGAAGTTGTTACCCTTCTGTGTTTGGGAACTTTTCTGTGTGTTTCATATTTCACAGTAGGACGGATTTTAAAAAGGGAGGAGTCTGAGAAGTCTTCTCTATCGAAGAATTGATCAAAGGATGGTGAGTGGAGATACTGAAGGGATTCCAAAGGGGGAGTGAGTGTCCTTCCCAAGCATATAAACCGCTCTCCCTGTTCCACTGACGCGTTAGAAGTCAGATGATTTCACCCATGTTCGCTCTCCTAAAATGTGATCTGTGCGCCTCCAATGACTAGGAAGTGTTTCATAATTACTCTAGATTGTGAACTAATGATAATTTTTTAAATCCATTTTTAATTTTTTTCTTCAGTGTGTAATATGTTTGATTTCACTACAAAGCACGCAGTGAAAACATTTCAAATGTTTTTATTTTAAAAAGGAACTGGTTGGTTAACCCCCTTGGGTCCCCTCCCACTGTGGGAGCAGTTCTCAATAAGTCCTTTTAAAAAAAATAAAAAAGGAACAGGCCGTCTAGGCAGTAGTTAGAGAAGGTTATCAGAATGAGTGTGTGGACTTGGAGTTAGTGGGAAATGGGAAATAGATGACATCCCTGCTTTCTCAAAAAGGAAGGCCCAGCTCTCAGTGGGCCGTGGGGGAACCCAGGCCAAGGCTGTGGTTCGCTTGTGATCACTTTCAGAAAGCCTGTTTGTTCAGTTATTCTCACTGATCTAGCAATGAATTTATTTGTTAAACAAGTAACTTTTACGTGTACCTTAATGGGTTCAGTACTTATAGAGCTGAGTGTGTAGCTAATTTAGCTAATTTAAATCAAGTAAGTAAAAAGTTTGAGAAAAAATTTAATAACTTTGCAACCTTGGGGAGGATATCTGTGTTTCTAAGAGGCAACTGTTAGTCGTGAGAAGACGACAGAGGATGACAGACGTGCACACTAAAATGTAATCGGCCACAAAGAGGCTGGGAACAGAGCAATATTTGAAAGTAAAGAGAGAAACTACTGTCTGAACGTGGGAAAAATTAAATATAGATTCATTGCATTTGCAGATTCAGAAGTTCGAAAAGGAAGTATGTACATATATTTGAAAGATGATGTCCCACGTGATTTATTAACAGAGCTTCATTCACTCTTGCTGGTGGTTCTAGATGCGTGTTCGCCTCTCCATGTGGAAGGGCAAAGGCCAAAGCACCCTGCCTCCGTCTAGCTAGGCTTGTGCTATTTTGAATTCGCAAGGAGGATTTAATCAAGCAGATCATAGCTGACAGTCCAGAGTGTCCCTCAGAGAAGTGGCATTTCCTCCTGCTGACCTGTCTTGCGGGGGCAGGGAGGCAGAGAGCTTGCAGTGGAGAGCTCCACAAAAACTAGTCTATTTCCAGAATTACATTTGAAAAAATTTACCTCAAGGCATTTTCTTTATAGGTGATAAATGACTTTTGTGGAGGATAGAAAGAATAAAAAGGATAGTTTAAAATCACAGAAATCTCAGAATTTAATTTTTACTAACCAGTCAATAGGCTTGAAATAGGTTTGAACTCAGATAATTTCCATTTGTTATATTTTTCTCAGACTAGAATCTACCTAAAAATACTTTTCTAGGCAAGGCAGTTCTGATTAAATTTTATATAATGTACATGGTTGGATTATAAGTTTTGTGGTCAGGCTCTATATAGGCTTATACTTTATAAACTGTCAGCTTATAAGAAGTAAAAAATAAAAAAGCTGGTCGTCTGGGACGGACTAGCTTCACAGTCACCCATCCAAAGATGAGGTGGCAATCGTGGTTTTGCACTCGTGACTCTTCATGTTTCTCTGCACGTCTGAGGGGCTCCTCCCACCCAGAGTCCCCCTCTTCTCGGGGTCCAGCGTCGGCATCTCCTCAGCAGACTCCCCGCAGGGTGGCCGGCAATGAGCACCGCGTGGGGGTCCGCGGTGTGTCAGACATTGGGGCTGCCCTCGGAGCAGGAGCACCTCTAGCGGGGACTGTCCGGGCCACACCTGACTCTGGCCTGTCACGCTGTGTCTTTTCATCAGAGGTTTCTCTAGTTCTGTTTATATGTGTGTTATTGTTTTACAAAATAGAACTTATTTCTTCAACCTTTTCACGAGAGGAGTTCTTTAGGCCTAAGAAAGCATGTGCCTTATCTCTTGAGGGTGACAGCCTCTGGCCGTCCCCCCGTTCTTCTGCAGAGAGTCCTCTGGGCTGTGGGCTGCAGAACTGGTGGAGCAGTCATCTCGCTTGCTGAGCATGAGCTTGCTGAGCATGTGCTTGTTCTCTCGCTGCTGCTTTGTCCGCATGCAGGTGTGCCACCCTGGGGATGGGAACATGGGAGTGGGTGGGGCGTAAGGGCAGAGCCTTCCAGGGGCGGGGCACCTGCCTGGGGGGCCGTGGCCGCTGCCGCAGACGAAGGCAGCTGTCTGCGTGACTTTGCATGTCTACCGTAAGTCTCAGTCACTACCTCCATCGCTGACCTTCATGCCAAAGGCCAGCGGGCGCAGGGCAGGCAGCACCCCTGGGATGGGATTGGCTGCATGCTTCCGAGGGACTTTGTGTAGAGGGTGGAGCTCACTGGGGTCAGTCTTTCCCAGCAGAACTCCAAGTCCTCGTATGTCCCAGGGACGCCTGAGAGCACGTGCCAGGCAGCCTGGTTGTCTATGCGTGTCCTGAGCACGTGAGTCGGAGTGGGGTGCGCACCACTGGTGTGACACACCCGTGGAGGGCTTTCTGGTTCCCACATGGGCAGGAGGACTAGAAGACCGGTCGGCTGGGTATTCACAGGCCCGGGAGGTCCCAGAGGCTAGGCCCAGGGCTGTGAGCCCTCAGTCAGCAGGTCCTGGGCGTGGGCGCCAGTGCTGGTGACGGCGAATCTGTCCTTGTCCTTGCTGTGGTTCTGTGATGCGTACAGGGCTGGGAGCCAGGATAAGCATGTGCGGGATTGTGTGCTGGCTTTCTCCCGGGCTCCCCTCACCCTTCTCACTTTGGGAGATAGCGGCAGGAGAGTTGCCATTCTGACCACCTTCCAGACGCCTGCTTATCAGGCTGTGGAAGGCCCGGAGGCCCGACCTGAGCACAGGGCCCCATGGGGTCGGCTGCTAAAGACCCTTTCTTAGAGCCTGGCTGGAGGAGACCCCGAGACTGTGTGGAAAGATAAGGCCTCCTTGAGGCTGGGCCACGTGGAGGGTGGAGACAGCTGTGTTTGTCTGCCCCTTTGTTCTGGGGAAACACAAGAGCACCAGAGGCCCGAGGATTGAGAACGTGAAATGGGCCCATCGCAGAGGAGGCTTGGCTGGTCCTGGGCCGCCCTCCCTCCTGCGCTGGCACCTGTGAAGAGCCGCCAGGCCTCTGCCTGTAGAAGAACCCCCTGCTCTGTCTCTCTGCCCTGTCCCCACACCCCTGCACTGATTCCTTCTTCCCCCAGTGGACCCGCCCTCTGTCACACTGCCCCGTCCCCGTCCCCCCACAGTGTTCCCACTGCCCCCCAGTGGACCCGCCCTCCTCTGCCTCACGGCCCCATTCCCGTACCCCTGCACTGGTCCCTGCTGCCCCCACCTGCAAGGGTAGTAGGGATCTACCTGCCACCCCTCCCCACCTCCCACCCCCACCTCCACATCACCCACCCGGCAGCACCTGTGCCCGGCCTGTCCTGCCCTGCCTCTGGCCAGGCTCCTGACCTTCCTCTGCCTAGAGTGCCCTTCCCCCCCGACAGGTCCTGATCCGGCCCCTTGTTGGCCAACCACCACTTGCCACCTCCCCCTGGAAGCCTTTCCGGATACTCCCAGTTTAAAGTCATTTGCCTGACACTGCACATGGTCTTGTCATCTCTTGCCCCATCTGGCAGCCGCTGTCATCCCCTCTTATCTCCAGGCCCGGATCATCCTGGCTCAAGGCTCTGCCTGGGCCTTCCAGAATCATCTGTGGCTGGCTTTCCCTAGGGAGCCGTCAGGACTCTCAGGCCTGTCACGATTGGGGTTTATCATGGATGCTTTTGCTTGCGCCCTGGGACCTGCTCAGAGGGGTCATCGTCCTGGAGGGCCCAGGCCCTTTCTCGACTGACCAGGCCTCTGAACAGCTCCCTCTGTGGTACCTGTCCCCTGCCTTCCTACCAGAACCACCCTGGATGTACCGTCCTGCCGGCATCACTGGATGCTGGGCCTGGTGGCACACACCTGTAGTCCCCCTACTCGGAGGCTGAGTTGGAAGGATCACCTGACCCCAAGAGATCACAGCTGCGGTGAGCCAGGATCATGCCACTAAGCTCCAGCCTGGGCAACAGAAGGAGACTCCCTCCGACTCAAAAAATGAAGAGTGGAGCATGTACGTGTCCAGTTTCCAGTTAGGCACCCTCTCATCCACATGTCTGCATCTCATGCACACGGGAGGTGTACACTTCCCTTCCTGTGGTGAGACATATGTGAGATGGAAAGGTGGTGGGGACCGTCCCATCAGCACCTCCATCATCCTAGGCCGGATGTTCCTAGGGACGTGAGGACAGGGCAGGGGTAGGCTGGATTCAGGCACTCCCCTAAACTCAGCCACGATAGTCGTTTACTTCCCAGCATCCCATGGGTTCCATGTGGCTCATGTGGCCCCAGGCAGCTGCGGGCAGGTATCCCACTAATGCACCTGGCGTGTGGGGCCCAGTTTTCCACTCTCTTTTTTAAATAACTCTACATTTGTTCACAAACCATTTTTACCCCTTTATTTGTCATTTATTCGATCATTTACTGAACACGTTTGCTAGGGCTCTGGCGATATTCTGAATACTAGGACACATTTCAGTGGAAATAAAACCCAAACGTCCTGCCCTCGTGGAGTTTATACCCCAGTGAGAATTCTACCTCATATTCGTGCGTTTATTTTCTGGGTCTTACTCTGGCAGTGGTCTGGTGCTGTCTACACCAACGGGCCCACTGCAGATGGCAGGCAGTCCCCCAGTTGGCCTTCAGTAAAAGAGGCTCTTTCAGTAAATCCTCCTCTTTACCCTTCCTCTCCTGGGCTCCTGAATTGGATCGACTTTCCTCAGAAACAGGCGGTGGGACTCGCTGCCATGAGCGTCTGTGTCCTGACAAGTTGACACATCTGGTGGCATTGGCAGCTTGGACTATCACACATGTACCCACGACTGATTCTCGTAGCTGCAGGCTCCCCAGACGGACAGGCTCGCGACCCAACCCTCGAGGCCCTCCCTGCCTCCTCTCTAGCTACCAGCTATACTGCCTCACCAGCCAGAAGAGCACCCAGGCCTGTCTGCTCAGAGGGTCCGCCGGCCTTCATTGCCCCCTCCAGTGCCCAGCCGTGTCTCCACAGGTCAAGGTCCTTCACAGATGCCCCTGCACAGGAAGGCTGTCCTCCCTCTCCTCCAGCCCCCTCCTTCCTGTGAACGCCTCAGCCAGGTCTGTGAGCAGAGGGCCTCGCCCAATGTGTGCTCAAGGCTGGGATGCCGTGGGAGTCCAGTTTTGCCAACGCTGTGATGGAGGTGGCAACCCAGCCTGTTCTGTGTCCACACGCCTGGGTTTCAGACTTCTTTTTTTTTTTTTTTTTTTTGAGTTGGAGTCTCACTCTGTGGCTCAGACTGGAGTGCAGTGGCCGCTCCCGGCCACCACAGCCTCGACCTGCTGGGCTCTGGTGATCCTTCCGCCTCAGCCTTCCGAGTAGCCGGAATTGCAGGCATGCGCCCGGCTGATTTTTTGATTTATTGTAGAGATGAGGTTTCGCCAAGTTGCCCAGGCGGGTCTCGAACCCACGGGCTCAGGCAATCCACTCACCTCAGCTTCCCAAAGGCATGGGATTACAGGCTGTCTCAGCCTTCTTTGTGTCCTGCACGTTGTTCCTAGAGTCTCTTGCTGTCAGTCACAGAAGCGGTCGGTGTCACTTGGAGATACTCAGACGGGGCGAAACAGTGTCCTGAGCCCAGTGTCTTTCAGAATCTAGGTCTGTTAACCTCACGATGGCCCCTTGTGGGGCCCCATGCCTGGCCAGCATGGTGCTCCTGGACATGTCATGTACTGCAATGTCTTCTGAGCCACCCTCGCTCTGGGCATCTTAATTTTAGCTTTGTATTTCTCACTTGCAACTTCTAATAAGTGGCCCTTCATAGTTTTCTGTATTTTGAATTTAGTTTTTCATTAATTTTTAAACTGAGTCCCTGGGAAGAGAACTTCTTCACTCAGAGCTGCTGTCACTTGTGGACCAGCGCTGTTATATTTGGCATGTTGGTGACTTGTGCCCTGACACACAGAAGTGCCACCCCGGGGTCTTCCTTGGATGACACTCCAGCTGAACAGGGATCAGGCCCTTCCTGGTCTGCGGGGGGGTCATTGTTTCTCCCAAGATTGCTGTCCAGGCCCACCTGATTCTTCTGGCCTGGTGTTGGGAGATCCCTGGTGGGTGCCAGCCCCCTCCATCCTACATCACGCCCTGTGTCCTCTTGTCTCCTCCTCGCGCCCACGGCCTGTTCAAGGAGTGGCATCTCCCCCGTCTTTCCACCACAGCCCCATATGCAAGTCCTCGTGTAGTTGAAGCCCCCAACACTTGGCTTCAGGACGTACCACTGAAGGACCAAAGACTTGCAGCCATGGGACACAGGAAGGAAAGATAGAGGGCTGCATCATCTCCAGATTTAAGAAGAGGACATAAGTGTGAGCCGCTTTACCTTGACCTGAGCAGGCCTGCCCTGTGCAAGCCCTGCGAGTGCCACTGACGGCAGCTAGCAGTACTCCTGCCCCGTGCCGACCGCCACAGTTCCTGGCCACCACCCACCACCTTGTCGTCCAGAGGCTTGATAGGACCTTCAGAAATTGTTTTTAATGTGCTGCCTGATGGTCTGACTTTAAATTGTATGATGCTTTCTGGAGCGACATCAGGTGCTTGCTAAAGTGTCTGATGCTCTTTGAGCACCTTCAGGTGGGAAGACAAGTGCACCCTTGAGCTTTTGTGGTAGTGAAGTCACTGCAGTGCATCCTATACCTACTCACTGAACTCCCAGGTCATGTGACAGACAGCAGAGACGGGGTCCAGGCTAAGCTGCCAGGGTGTCCTGCTCCTGGTCACTGGACTCCCAAGTCACATGACTGGTGGCAAAGATGAGCCCAGGTTTCTGATTGACTTGGTATACCCAAGTCTCACCTTGGCTTCGTCTCTGAGCCTGGCGTGCTGATGTCTCACTGTTGTAGGTTGATTCTCTGGGGTTGATAAAAACATTCTGGCCAAACCTGAGAGTCCAGCATTACCTGTGGATCCAAAAACCAAAACAATACCCTGTTGTAAGTAGCTTTGACTGAGACCAAGCTGCAGGCCTGAGATGGGCTTTCTTTCTCATCAAGCCAAGTCATAGGACACATCTCCCGGAAAGGGGGCCGCCGAGACCCACCCACACAACCTGGGTCTGTGTTGACCCGTGCCCTGCTTGGGGCTGGCCAGTTATACACCAGGTCTTGCCTGCTGTCACACGGGGCCACCTTCCTCGAGCTCCTCGTCTGCCTTCCCAGAGCCTTGGTTGACCTCCAGGCATGTTGACAGACAATGGTTGGCAGAGCCCAGAGGGGTCCCAGAAAACCCAGAGAAGGGACATATGGTGGAGAAGCTGGATGGGGTCAGAGCGGGGAAGCCTGAGCCACTATGCAGGGCTCGACCACACCAGAGACGAAGACACTCCCAGGGAGAAGATGGCCCAGCCCGCAGGCCAGCACCAGCAATCTCCAGAGCTTGGAGGACACCAGGGAAAGAGCGGCTTCCTCTAGGTTGTTGGTTTCCATTCAGATGATGACATTTCCTAGACTGAGTCCTGACAGATCGTGTCCCCAGTGACTTTCATGCTAAATTAAGCCTTTTGTCTTTCTTTTCCGTAGCACTTCAGGCATCTAAGACCACAGGGGAACACACTTTTTTAAGAAAGACCATCTGAGTCGAGCACGGTGGCTGCTGCAGCTGGGGGGAGGCAGAGCTGGGGGCAAGTTAAACGCAGCTTCCCCCCGGCTGACTGAGCAGGGCTTTAAAGCTCTTATGACGTAGGCTCTTGCCCTTCCAAAGTGCCCAGGATGCTGGTCTTGCCGGCAGCTCTTTTCTGGAAGAAGGAAACGTGTCACTGCGTGCCTCCCCGTGGCTACTGCATGCAGCCCGTCCCACAGAACACGAAGAGCACATGTAACATGGCATGAGGAGCAAGGGCACAAGGCCCTTTCTGAACTCTCTTGGTGCCAGTGAGCAGTTCCAAGCAAACCGTTCCAGAAGGGACACCACCCACTCCCCGTTGGCTGTGGAGAGAGGGTGCTGGTATATGGCCTTTGGCATCTGCATGCTGCCCACGCGATTGAATGTTTTTCAGTCACAGCAGCCTGTTTGTGATGTTCTGTCTTCATTTGCATCTGGGAGGTGACCAGTCTGTGGAGGGACCAGTCTTGACGGGTGGCACAGGTAGGCCAAGCTCAGAATCTCAGCCCACTGGGCCATGAGCTTGGTCACAGGCAGGCTACATGCATCTTGGCTGAAGCAGAGGCAGCCTCGGCCTTTAAACCTTCCTGTCAGCCCACCCCTGGCAGCTCGGACCCTGCAACCCCTGTCCACACAAACCCAAACCTGGTCCTGTCAACATCAGCAGCCCACAGCCCTGTCCCAGGGTGTCCTGCAGGGCCTGGAGGCTGAACCTGACGGGGCATCTCACAAAAGAACAACCCATCAGTGGGGTGGTACACATGGGACCTTTGTTTTATACCAGGTGAGAGAACTAAGTCCTGAGAGATGCCACAAGCTGCTCCAAACGGCACTGCTTGCCGCAAGCTGTGCCAGGCTGGAGCTGCAGCACCAGGTCGGAGCGGCAACCTGGCCCTATCTGGGCTTCACGGGGAGTCCGTGGCACACCGGTTCAGTGACTGTGGGCTGGGGCCGCCGAAGGAGCATCTGGGGCTCTCGTTCACTGCTTGGAGGCATGGAGGCCAGTTCTGCAGGGACCACCGCATCCCCAGAAGGGCCCAGAGGCCTGCCCTCAGAGGCAGCAGCATACACTGGGCCGCCTGGTCCTAGCTCCACCCTGACTGTGCTCTTCTTGTCCCCGATCCCTCCAAGCCTCAGTTTTGTTGCCTCCACAGCAGAGGTGGTGCCGCCGCCGCATCGCAGGATTGTCACGGGGCTCGAGGCCGTTCAGGCGTGTGTCAAACTCCTCATCCAGCAGTCATCTCTGGAGCATCAGTGACACGCCGGTGCACATCAGTCCTGCTTCTGTGAGCCTATGTTCTGGCAGGAACATGACACACACAGTGAGCAAACCAGCAGACGAGCTGCGCGCTGAGCGGCATGACGGCAGACACCAGTGCACCCAGACGCACTTCTGCTCATACCCAGGCCTGTCATGTGGGAGGCCCATCCTTGGGAGGCTGCTCGTGCTGCTTGTGCTAAGCTCCCACAGAAGGCCCGTGTCTCCTGGCCAGCCCACTCCACCTTGGGTGCTGCTGACCTAACAGGAGGGTGTGGATGCCGGGGCCACGTTCCGGATGTCAAGCTCGTGTGGAAGTGACCCTCTGTCCTTCCCACAGCCATGACCCGCCCAAGGCGACGCCCCCTCCACTTGGCCTGACTCACTCCCAGGGAAGGCCACCCACTCCCAGATGGCATCTGTGGCCACACACGTGCCCTTATAGATGTCTGTGAGCACTTGCTTCTGGTCTCATGTGGGAGACTCAGTGCTGTGTTTCTGTTACTTACGAGTGAGAGACGGCATGGCCAGGCCGGCCATATCTCCAGTCCAGCCTTTAGACTCAGGATCTGAGAATCATGAGAACGCCGTCCACTCCCATGCCACGGGGATGTCCTTGACAGCAACCGCTGCCTGTCACACACTGACCATGTGAGGTGCTTTGCAGGCCCCACACACAGATCCTCTCGGGGTGGGCAGGACAGGTCATCCAGAGCCTCCAAGTGGAGTGGATGTCCTCCTCAGAGCTCAAGTCCGAGCGAGGGGAGGAGACTGCATGCGTCACTGGCAAGCGAGGTCCAGACTGTGTGCTCTCGAAGGCTGCGCCCGCATGGCCACCACACCCCAGGGCCCCAAGAATGAGCAAGCAGGTTAGAAGAGGGGCAGAGATCCAGGTGCCTGCCTGCATCTGCAGCTCCTCCTGACTGTCCCAAGGACTCGTTGCAGAGAGAGGCAGCCAGCGTGCCAGTGCAGGGGCTGCCATCGTCTGCGAGCTTAGTGTCACATTCTTGTGAAGAGCTGCTATATAGAAAGGACATCTGAGCCGGGCTCGGTGGCTCAGCCTATAATCCCGCGCCTTGGGAGGCTGAGGTGAGTGGATTGCCTGAGCCTGAGCCTGTGGGTTCGAGACCCGCCTGGGCAACTTGACAAGACCTCATCTCTACAATAAATAAAAAATTAGCCGGGCGTGGTAGCACGCGCCTGTAGTTCCAGCTACTTGGAAGGCTGAGGCGGCAGGATCGCCGGCGCCCAGCAGGTTGAGGCTGCAGTGGCCAGGAGCGGCCACTGCACTCCAGTCTGGGTGACAGAGTGAGACTCCAACTCAAAAAAAAAAAAAAGAAAGGACGTCTGTTGGCTTAAAGAGGACCTCATGATGAGCCCATGTGTCACTGTGGACAGGCCAGCTTAGCACCGTCTGCACTGTCTACTGTGCCCTGGGCATGCCTGCCACTTGGGTGCCACCTTTCTTGAGACATTGTCCACGACAGGTGAAAGCTGTGACTGTCACTGGCCGAGTGGGCTCTTTCCTATGGGAGGGATGGTCTCCATGGTGTAGACACACCCATGACAGGTGGTGGGAGGCCTATTGCAGGGCAAGGTCAAGAGCAGCATGGACTTCTTCTCCTAACCAAATGGTTGTCAGGGGCCTGGGACCAGCTCTGACCACGTGCCTGTCACTTTTGGAAGGAGCTGTGTGGGCAGTTTACAGCAGACTCGTCGGGCGTGCATTTTCCGCCACAGCCCCTACCCCCTGCGTCGGCATAAGGGCTGATGGTGTGGGCCAGCCTGTGGACAAGGCTCTGCTCTCCCTAGGGTGGGCAGCATCCTTTCCTCACAGCACTCATCCTCCGTGACCTGGTTCCTTGGTGGAGGACCTGACCCACCCTGCAGAGGTCTGTGGGGCGGAGGCCGGGAGGGCCTGCACACTGTGCCAGGCAAGACCTTGAACCTGCCTCCATGCCAGCAGATGCGTGGCCCAGAGCCCAGCCTCAGCCACCCTGGGCTCCTCTTCTCTGAACGAGGCATGGCAAAGACTGGCCACCAGGCGTGTTGTGGAGTCCGGGTGGGAGCGAGGAGCCCTCCCATTGCTGCACTGCAGGTGATTCACAGAAAGGCGCTGAGTCCATGACAGAGACCCAAGAGCTGCCAAGGGGTCAGGGACACCCAGAGCACGCTGGGGGTGGGGGACCTCAGGAGTAGCTGATGAGGAACTAGAACCCCTGGATCCCCTGTGGACGAGAGCCCAGTAGCACATCACCCGCTTACCACAGCCACTGTGATCACAGTAGAACTGCCTGGGAGCACCAGCATCTGAGAGGCTGGGGTCTCCAAGCCAGTTGCTTTGGGAAGGGGTGGAGGGAGGATGTGGGTGTGGGTGACACTGGGGTCTGCATGGGTCCCCACTCACACGACACAGGTGCCACATACTGGGATGTGGCTTTGCAGATGCCGTGGCAGGTGGGGCTGTGCCATCTGGTGTGTCGACACCATGTCGCTGACAGTGCACTCCTCTTAGGAATTCCCACAGAACTCTGCCCCTCTTCAATGGTCCTGGAACCCTGAGCATCCGACACTTGGAAGTTCTTAGTCTCAGTCGTTGTAAATGTTGTTTTGAAATCCCTGCACAGCTCCTGTGTGTGTGTGTGTGTGTGTGTGTGTGTGTTGTGTGTGTGTCTGTTATGTACATGTCTGTGTGTGCGTGTGCATGTCTTTGCGCATGTGTGCCTGTATGTGCGCACGTGTCTGTGTCTTAGAGGTCTGTGTGTGTGTGTGCGTGTGTGTGGCTCCTCTTCCTGCTCCTCTCCTTTCCTACAGTCTTTTGAATCCACCCGCCTAGCGGCATCCTAGGTCAGGTCCGTTCCCCATCCCTGGATCTGACCCTGCCCCACCTGTGCCCTGCGCCCCGGACCCACGCTGAGATGGGAGCTATTACTGCATGGCCCGCCCTCTCCGTGTGTCCCCCATCCCCCACTGCCCTCCAGCTCCTGGGCCTTGGTCTCGTGTGCCCGGAGGAACTCTTGTCCCCTTTCGCCCAATGCCTCTGCTGCCCCCACCTCCACAGTGTCTTGTCCTTCCCGCTCTGCTGCCCTGTCGTACTTGGTACTTCGTTGCCAATGCTGCTGTGAGGGTCTCTTTCCTCCATGAAATTCCACCCTCTGCGAGAGCAGAAGCTGTGTGGCCGTGTACCCCTGAACTCTAGGCCAGCCGTGCAGGACCTGCCAGGCTCCAGGTAGCAGTCGGTCAGAGGAGTGAATGAACGAGCGAGTGAACGGAGTCCCGTGGAAGGGTTAAGGTAGATCACATGTGTGAGACATCAGCCGGTGTGGCTAGGACGGGGCAGGCCGTGGTGTGTGGCTGAGGGTTACCTTGGTCTGTCCATGCATCAGTGTGCTTGGTGCCTGGCTGGCTTCCCAGGACGCAGCAGCTCCGTCCTTGTGGTCAGTGTGGATGCCTGTATGGCTGTGTGTTGTCCCTCGTCTCTCTCCCTGCCTCCCCTCCTCTCAGGACCCTCCTGTCTCCCCCTCCACACTGAGACAGGGGTCACCCCGGGGTGGTCTTGTGAAGTAGAGGCTGGGCCTTAGAGGCTCTAGCTGCAGCTCAGTGCTGAGAGTAGGGCCACATCCTCTGCTGTCGGCCTCCCAAACTGGGCCCTTCTCGGGTGGCGTTTCTCCTCCCACATCCACCCTGCTGGGTCCCACTCGCAGCCCACCAGCCCTGGCATGCCCCTGGCTGGACCCAGTGTGGCCCCTGCTCTTCCCGCGGGGATCAGGTTTGCATAGGAACCCAGTAAGTGCCGAGGGCTGGGATGCATAGCTGGCCATCCATGGCCTCTGGAGTCACGCCCTCCACAGCCCACTGGCAGACACCGCCGTGTCTGCTTGTGCGCAGGACGCATGAGATTCCAAGGTCGTCTTATTTTCGTTGCAGAAATTTCCGGAACTGAAGTTCAAGTACGTGGAGGAGGAGCAGCCTGAGGAGTTTTTCATCCCCTACGTGTGGTCCCTGGTCTACAACTCCGCCGTAGGCCTGTACTGGAACCCGCAGAACGTCCAGCTGTTCACCATGGATTCCGAGTGAGGTGGGGCCCCCGTCCGAGCCCTCCAGCCCAGCAGCCTGCGAGTTGCTTTATTTCTGGGCCACAGAAGCAGGCAGGTGACCCGGCGTGTCCTCCTCGGCCGAGGATCACTCACACACTCTGGAGAACTGGTGCCCGTGGCAGTAGGTGTCAGCTTAAATTGTAGTGCACAGAGGGGAGATGGTGCAACAATAAACGTGAGCTCCTGTCCAATATGCAGTTGTGTTTCCAACCAAGTCTAGAGCTTTCCTGAGAGACCCATGGCCCGGACACATGGCACTTCAGCAGGACACATGGGTTCTTTTACATGTGCAAGATGCCTGTTTTGATCTTTTGAGGGATGGAGGGAGAGGGGGAGAGAGGAAGAGAGAGGGCAGAGGGAGAGAAAGAGGGGGAGAGAGAGGGAGGGAGAGAAGGAGGAAGAGAGAGACGAGGAGGGAGAGGGGGAAGAGGGAGAAAGAGAGGCGGAGAGGGAGGGAATGGGAAAGAGAAAGGGAGAAGGAAGGAGAGAGGGGAAAGGGGAGAGACGGAGGGAGAGGGAGAAAGGGAGAGGGGGTAGGGAGAGAGGGAAGGTTCCTCTTGCATGAAGGAATGCCATGAGAAAGGCGAGGCAGGGATTCTTGGGAGCTGGTGCCTCGTGTGGCTGCCCCTGAGGGCTCCTGTCACCAGCGCTGGGCCTGAGCACTTGACTGTGAGCCCTGGAGTCTCCACAGTTTCCCCTCAAAAGACAAAATGGCTCCCTCTATGGCTACAGGGCTCCGTTTAGATGTGGTCTCAGGCAGCAGCCCCGTTGAGGTGGGCCGGCAAGATTGCCTCTGTCTGCTGTGGTCCCCAGGAAAGAAGGACTTGCTCTTGAAGGCCGTCCTTTTCCCTCAGCTGGACCATGGGGCAGGGGTGACAGTGTGTAAACCTGGTGCTGCACGGAGGGGCCCACATATCTCCCTTCGTATCTGAGGCGGCCGCACTTCTGGGCCCCTGGGGCCCATGTGGGGTCCCTGCACTGGAGGAAGCCACACCTCCAAGGAAGCAATGCAGTGGCTGTCCAGGGCAGAGCATGGTACAGAAGCGGGGGCGGGGAGGAACTGTCCCTCTGGGTCCCCCTCAGCATCCTTGCCAGCCCTGCACAGTCTCAAGGAGCCTGGTGCGTTCTCAAAGACACAACACGCATAGTCTCCTCTGCGTAGAGAGCGGTCTCCCCGGAGGTCAGAGCATCTGCCTCCCCTGCGCTTGCCCCGCCTGGTGCCGCCCGTCCACCACCGTCTCCGAGGCCTGGAGGAGTCGGGCCGTCACCCCAATTCCCTAGGAGGTCTGAACTGCTGCCCTCCCATGCACCTCTCTTCCACTCAAAAACCTGGTTGAGCCATCCTCCCAGCGGCGACTCGGGAAGGGCCATCCAGGCAGGGTCCAGGAGGCAAGGGCAGCTTGTCCTCCTGAGGCTTGCCTCTGATATGATTCATGATCCATGCCTGCCAGGTACCCTCCTTCACCTGCTTCCAGGGAGGCCACCTGAAGGAGGGCAGAGCAGGCCCCAGACAGGAGGGTGGCCCAACACTCCCCTCGGCACAGCTGTGCTCACTCACTTCCTATGCTGGGAGGGTTTGCAGCTTGCCTGTGTTTCCAAAGCATTTTGATTTGTTTCCTTCCCTTTAAACCAAAAGCTCTTTGAAGGGTCATGAGAAGCAGCTGAACTCCCAGCAGGACCATGGGTCTGTCCCTGCATCTGTGGGCAGTGCATGAGACAAGCCCTGGGCCCCCCAAGGCTCCTCACTATTACAGAGGCAACTCCAAGGAAGCCTTGGGTCAGCCGTCTCCTCTCAGGGCTTTGGGTTCCCTGCGGTGCCTCCAGCCCCTCCCTCTCATCCCTTTTCCCTCCGTCAGGTGTTCACTGGCTGGAAGCTCAGTGGGCTCAGAACTGACCTGGGAGAGGCCCACACCTGTTCCTCCTGGGGATGGGGGCCGCAAACCTCCACAACTGCTTCCTTCTGTTGGTGGAAGACTTACCACTTGGCAGCAAGTTGAATAATAAACCTGGGTCATGCTTGCGTTAATCTTGAATGTTCTTTTGCTGAGAATTCTTTTGTGTTGCACAAAGTAAAAACCGTGGAATGATGCAACACAAGGTCATCACGTGTTGCGATGGAAATAAACCCCTGCTTTGCCCAGGATATGAAGCCAAGATTGCAGTCTGTCGTTTTACCAGCCAAGAGTTCTGCTGCAGTATTTGTCTTTGAAAGAACACACGCCTTTCGAGAGCAGCTTCCCTGTAAGATTTCCAGGCACTTTGCAGCAAGCTTCAGAATTCTGACTCTGGTTCCTGCAGGCACTCCCTGCTTTCAACCTAATAAGGAGGACTGAATGATCAGCTCAGTGGACAGATTTAAGAATTTCAGAAGAGGGTGAGAAAGACAAAAAGATGGAGCAGGTAGAACAAATAGAAGGCAAGACATTTGAAATAGATTGATTATTACATTAAATGTAAATGGACAAATGTTACAAGGTTACAAAGATCATCAGGTTTGTGTTAAAAACAATCACCAAGGCTGGACACGGTGGCTCAAGCCTTTGATCCCAGCGCTTTGGGAGGCCAAGGTGAGGGGATTGCTTGAGCCCATAGGTTTGAGAACAGCCCAGGCAACTTGGCAAGACATCTCTACAATAACTCGAAAAAAAATTAACCAGGTGTGGTAGCGCACTCCTATAGTTCCAGCTACGTGGAAGGCTAAGGCAGAATGATCACCTGAGCCCAACAGGTCGATGCTGGAGTGGCTGTGAGTGTGCCACTGCCCTCCAGTCTGGGCAACGGAGTGAGACTCCAACTCAAAAAAAAACCAACCACCACACACTATTTACAAGAAACGCTTCTAAAACATGAACTTGGACATTTTGAAAGAAAAGAATGGAGAAGTATATATCTAAAACTAGTAACCATGAGGAAACTGGTGTAGACATATTAATATTTAAGTAAAGTTTAAGGCAGGTTTTTTTTTTTTCAGGAATAAAAGGATCAATTCAATTACGAGATAGAGGTAATAATTCTAAATTTATATACACTTTAATGATATAGCCAAAATATATAAAAGAAAATTTGATAGAACTAGGAAATTTAGGCAAATACATAATCAGAGTGAGATTTTTAGCATACCTATTTTGGTAATTGGTAGGAAAAAAAACTAGCATACAAAAAATCAGGTTACAGAAATAATGAAATTCACAAACGTAGCCAAATGGATGTCTGTGGAGCACAACACCCAGTAGCATACTTTTCAGACACAAATGTACACCTCAGAATGCTGGGCTATAAACGTCTCAAACAAACTCCAAAATAATTCACATGAAGTATGTTATCTGACCACAGTGCAACGAAGCTGAGAAGTCAGTTACAGAAAGATAATTGTATAATCCTCATGAATTTGGGAATTAGATTTCTAATCCATCTGTCGAAGAAATCAATGGAAATTTGAAATATTTCAAATGGATCACAAAAATACTACAAAGCAAAACTAATAGAGTAAAACTATGCAATGCAGCTAAAACTGCTTAGAAAGATGTCTTTAAATGCTTATACTAGAAAAGAAGAATGTTTGAAAGTCAGTTATCCAAGCAACCACCTCAAAGCTTTAAAAAAAAGACAGTGGGGGGGCACACCTCATCAACAAGGGTACCTGCACAGTGGATATTTGTGTACCTAACCCGAAGTGTACCCCACAATTTTAAAATAAATAAATAAATAAAATTAAAAAGCAGACAATGAAACACAAAAGTACAAATAAAATTACTGATCAAGCACACAAATAGCAAAGGGAATCAAGAGTCCTCTTTAAGAGGACTGAAAACCCCATGATGGAAGAAGGATGGAGAGAGTTTGGGACAGGAATGGCCAGTGGTTACCAGAAGAGGAGGGGGCAGGGCCTCAGCTCATGCAACCGAGTACTCAGGAGAAGATTATAGACAAAAATGACTTGTATTTCTATATACTGGCTAAAAAACAAAGTAAAGTTTTAAGTGAACCATTCACAGTAGCATTTTTTAAAAACATTCATTAATGCCCAGAGATCAGTCTAAAAATAGTGAGCGAAACAGAAGATCTAGATGAGAGTCCTCTGGGGAAGGGGGTCTCTGGGGTCAGAAGGTTCACGGATCAGGGGTTCCCTCCTAGTTGATCACATTCAAACAATCTCAAGCCAAAACCCAGCTTTTGGGGGGAATGGGGAAACCTGACAAATTGATTCTAAAATGTAGGCGGAAATCCAAAAAGTCAAGAATAGCCCAGAAAACCTTGAACAAAGCTCATGTTTATATTGACAGATGTCTAAGACTCTATA
Source organism: Cephalopachus bancanus (assembly GCA_027257055.1). Lineage (NCBI taxonomy): Eukaryota > Metazoa > Chordata > Mammalia > Primates > Tarsiidae > Cephalopachus > Cephalopachus bancanus. The sequence goes on from JAPVLO010000180.1 coordinate 1,026,365, forward strand.
GACGTACTCTAGTTAAATGGTTAGGTATTGTCACAAGGGTAGACAAAATATACCACTAGAAAAGGATGTCAAGGTCCCCTTGTATGGAGACAACAGACTTGACAAGGGCCCTGCCCAGCAATGGGGAAGGGACTCTTGTCAATAAATGGTGCTGGCAGAGGGGGGGGGGCAATGAATCTAGGACCCCTATGCCCACTCCCGCCGACTCATACCCTGTGTATGTCAGTTCCTTCATTCGTGAGGTTAAGCCCTAGTATTCCAGAAGAAAACAGAAGAGACTCTCTTCATGGCCGTTGGATAGAGAAAGATTCCTTAAAGAAGACAACACAAGATGCTAACCATAGAGAAAAGAATGTCAGTGCAGCCGCAGCCAGAAGCCACAGCCTGTGATCTACAGGAGAGTGCGGGGGCTGGCAGTTATTTTTATGAAAGTGTTAGTTATGTTAACACGTCATGGGTTTATTTAATGAGTTAATAAATATTTTTAAATTTCTCAGTTTAATTTGACATAAATATTGACAGACATAGCTCACATAGACAGAAGCTTTTAAGATCTTCAGTAACTTTTCAGAAGGCAAAGATCAAAATGTACTGATCTAGCCACGGAGAAATGTGGAACTGAGGGATGTTCCAGAGCAATGGCTCCTAGAGGGACAGCTTCTCACCTTTGGGCCTGGGTGTAGCCCACGTGACCTTCCCAGTGCTGGATCTGAGGGACGTTCTTGACCATGGGACTAAAGGAACAGCTTTCCACCTTTGGGCCCTGCCTTGACCCACCTGACTTTACAAGTGCTGGATCTGAGGGACATCCTTGACCATGGCTCCTAGAGGGACAGCTTCCCGCCTCTGGGCATAGATGTGGCCCTCTTGACCTTACAGATGCTGGATCTGAGGGATGTTCTTGACCATATCTTCTAGAGAGACAGCTTTCCCCCTCTGGACTTGGACGTGGCCTGCCTAACCTTCCCAGTGCTGGAGCTGAAGGACGTTCTTCACCATGGCTACTGGAGGGATAATTTGTCACCTCTGGGCCTGGCCGTGGCCCAGATGACCTTCCCAGTGCTGTATCACTGGGACATTCTTAACCATGGCTTCTAGAGGGACAGATTCCCACCTCTAAGCCCGGCTGTGGTCCACCTGGCCTTCCCAGTGCTGGATTTGAAGGATGTTCTTGACCCTGGCTTCTAGAGGGACAGCTTCCCTCCTCTGGGCCTGGCCATGGCCCACCTGACCTTCTCAGTGCAGGATCTGAGGGATGTTCTTGACCATGGCTCCTAGAAGGATAACTTTCACCTCTGGGCTTGGCCATGGCCACCTGACCTTCCCTGTGCTGGATCTGAGGGACAGCTTCCCACCTCTGGGTCCAACTATGTCCCACCTGACCTTCCCAGTGCTGCCTCTGAGGGACGCTCTTGACCATGGCTTCTAGAGGGACAGCTTCCCACCTCTGGGCCCAGCCATTACTTTCTTGACTGCCTGACCCTACAGATGCTGGATCTGAGGGACATTCTTGACCATGGATTCTAGAGGGACTGCTTCCCACTACTGTGCTCGGCAGTGTCCCGCCTCGCCTTACAGATGCTGGCTCTTAGGGATGTTATTGACCGTGTCTTTTAGAAGGTGGATTCCCACTTCTGGGCCCAGCATGTCCCAACTGACCGTCCCAGTGCTGGGTCTGAGGTAACATTCTTTTTTTTTTTTTTGAGTTGGAGTCTCACTCTGTCGCCCAGACTGGAGTACAGTGGCCACTCCTGGCCACTGCAGCCTCGACCCACTGGGCTCCGGTGGTCCTTCCGCCTCAGCCTTCCAACTTGCCAGAATTACAGGCACTCGCTACCATGCCTGGCTGATTTTTTTGATTTATTGTAGAGATGAGGTCTCACCAAGTTGCCTAGGCGGGTCCCGAACGAGGTAACGTTCTTGACTGCGGCTTCTAAAGGGACGGCTTCCCTGCTCTGGGCATGGCCGTGGCACACTTGACATTCCCAGTGTTGGATCTCAGGGAAGTTCTTGACCATGTCTTCTAGAGGGATGGCTTCCCACCTCTGTGCCCAGCCATGGCCCATCTGACCTTCCCACTGCTGGATCTGAGGAATGTTCTTGACCACGGCTTCTATGGGGACAGCTTCCCACCTCTGAGCCCGACGTGGCCCACCTGACCTTACCAGTGCTGGACCTGAGGGACATTCTTGACCATGGCTTCTAGAGAGATGGCTTCCCACCTTGGGCCTGACCGTGGCCCACCTGACCTTACCAGTGCTTGATTTCAGGGACATTTTTGACCATGGGTTCTAGAAGGACAGAACCATGGCCCACCTGACCATACCAGTGCTGGATCCAATGGATGTTCTTGACAATGACTTCCAAAGAAATGGCTTCCCACCTCTGGGCCTAGCCATGGCCCGCCTAACCTTCTCATTGCTGGATCTGGGGAACATCCTTGACTATGGCTTCTAGGGTGACAGCTTCCCTCCTCTGGGCATAGCCGTGGCCTGCGTGACCTTACCGATGCCGGATCTGAGGGTCATTCTTGACCATGGCTTCTAAGGGGACAGCGTTCCACCTCTCAGTGCAGCCGTGGATGACTGACTCACGAGTGCTGAATCCATGTGACATTTTTGACCATGGCTTCTAGGGGGACAGTTTCCTACCTCTAAGATCATCCATGGTCCACCTGCCCTTCCCAGTGCTGGATCTGAGGGATGTTCTTGACCATGGCTTCTAGAGGGACACCTTCCCACCTCTGTGCTCAGCCGTGGCCCGCTTGACCTTTCAGATGCTGGATCCAAGGGTCATTCCTGACCATGACTTCTAGAGAGAGAGTTTCCCCTCTCCAGATCTTGCCACGGCCTGCCTGATCTTCCCAGTTCTGGATCTTGGGGACTTTCTTGACCATGGCTTCAGAGAGACAGCTTCCCACTTCTGGGTCTGGTCATCACCCGACTGACCTTACCAGTTCTGGATATGAGGTACTTTCTTGATCACAGCTCCTGGAGGAATGACTTCTCGCCTCTGGACTCAGCGTGACCTGCCTGACCTTCCCAGTGCTGGCTTGGAGGGACGTTCTTGACCACGGCCTCTATAGGGACAACTTCCCACCTCTAGACAATTCGTGGCCCACGTGACCTTACCAGTTCTAGATCTGAGGGAAGTGCTTGATCATGGTTTCTAGAATGTCAGCTTTCCAACTCTGAACCTGGCCTTGGCCCACCTGACCCTCTCAGGGCTGGATCTGAGGGACGTTCTTGACCATGGCTTCTAGAGGGATAGCTTCCTGCCTCTCGGTCTCACCATGTCTTACCCAACTTTCCTAGTGCTGCTTCCGAGGGATATTCTTGACCATGACTTCTAGATGGATAGCTTCCCATCTCTATGCCTGGCCTTGGCCCACCTGACCTTCTCAGTGCTGAATCTGAGGGATGTTTTGACCGTGTTTCCTAGAGGGACAGCGTCCCATTTCTGGGCCTAGCTGTTGCCTATCTGACCATCCCAGTGCTGGATCTCAGGGATGTTACTTACCATGGCCTCTGGAGGGACAGCTTCCCACTTCTGGGCCCAACTGTGGTCTACCTGACATTCCCAGTGCTGGATCCAGGGGTTGTTCTTGAGTATGGCCTCTAGAAGGACAGCTTCCCACCTCTGGCTCCAACCATGGCCCACCTGACCTTCTCAGTGTTGGATCTGAGGTACGTGCTTGACCATGGCTTCTGGAGGGACAGCTTTCCACCTTGGTCTGTCTGTGGCCCACCTGACCTTCCCAGTGCTCTATATGAGGGATGTTCCTGACCATGGCTTCTAGAGGGACAGCTTCCCACCTCTTTGCCTGGCTGTGGCCCACCTGACCTTGCCAGTGCTGTATCTGAGGGACATTCCGGAGCCATGGCTTCTAGAAGGATAGCTTCCTGGTGTGGCCTCGTGACCTTAGCAGTTCTTGGCTGTAGACATGGGAGGAGTTTTATCTGCTTCTGCACGGACATGACGTTGAAAGGATATGCTCATGTCGAGTGAGAGTAGCCACAGAGGAGCAGCCCTGCCTCGGCGATGGATTGCTTGGCACCCTTGTAAATGTCAACCTTTGGGACAGCAGCTGGGGCTCAGGGCAGCCTCTCGGTGGCTTCCCAAAGGACGATGTCTCAGGGTTCCAGGTGTGTCACGGCTGCCAGGAAAAGGGCCGTGGTTGGTCCCCCAGTGCTGATCTGTGGATACCTAGGAGCAGTGTGGTTCTGTCCTGGTGACATCCATTCCTCATCTAAAGCATCCTTGTTTTGCCTTCATTGGTGAAGATGAAATTTGAGGTCACAGTCTCACTCTGCATGGCCTAGAGTGACCGGCGGCATTAGGTGAACTGCCAGCAAATTTGGAGGCTTTTCCTCTCCTGGACTTTGTCTCTTCTTCCAGCCACCCTGGCTCCCAGTCCCTGCCTGTGTCTCCCGAGCCAGTGCCTGGGACTCTGCCGGACTCCCCAGTCCTGGGGAACTGGAGAGGCCACAGGCGATGTGGGGGGGAGACGTGGCCTCCCTCTCCCACTCAGCACCCTGCAGAGCCATGTTCCCCACAAAGCACCAGACATCCCCTCCCCCAGGACCACAGGTCGAAGAACGCCTACCCTATGCTGCCAGTACAGGCTTGGTAGTGGCCCCCTTCCTCAGCCCAGGGGACAGCGGTTGGGCCTGATTTTTTCCACATGACAAGAGACACTGGCCTCTATCACAGCGGGTAGATTCTCACCATCTGCCACCCAGCCACCCCCTGCACCACTGGCACATTCCAGGGAATGTTATTGGCAGTAAGCATGCCACCTGCTTGAGCTGACTTAGATAGGAAAGGACTGATGCCTGGACATTGGGTCACTCCCCAGTTCTGGTGGGCCAAGGGCTTGAGCATGGGTGACAATAGCTGGGGGAGGCCACCTGCTCACAGGACCTAGCAGCTGCTATCCGCTGCCCTACCCAGCCATCACTGGAGATCGGCCCCTTCCCTGCTGCTTCATGGGCCCGATGCCTGCACACCTGCCGTCCGATACCTGTGCCCACTTGCCATGCCCCAGCTGCTTGGAGAAGGAGGGTTGCATGCAGACCCCAGCTTCAGAAGAGCCTGGCATGAAGCCCTGTGTCAGGAAGGCCCACACATGGGCAGGGGCCCCACAGGCCAGACAAGTGCCATCTTTTCCTGGGGCTGCTGCCCGAGCGTCAACGGAGAAGGTAAGTTCTTGACAGCGGCGACTTGTGTCAGGTGTCCACACACCTGCGCCCACACCTGGAATGGTGCCTGACCATGGGAAATGGTTGTGGAATAGGTTAAATAGTGCCAGCATCTAGCAGCTTCTAGAAATGGCCAAGTCTCAATGAATCACAGCAAGAGGCCAAGCATGGCGGTGCCTGTAGTCCCAACTGCTTGGGAGACTGAGGCAAGAGAACCCCTTCAGCCAGGTCAAGGCTGCAATGCACTATGATTATACCACCGCACTCTAACCTGGGCAACAGAACAAAACCCTGTCTCTAAAAGCTAAAAACCACGGACACTGTCATCTCATACATCTGGAAGGCCCGGCGAGGGCCGGTGCATTGCTCAGCACCATCTTGGAAACCCAAGATCACCCGTCTGCACCTTGACACCTGCCGGCAGCTCCCTCATAGTTGCAAAGGCTGCCACAGTTCCTGCAGTCTCATGAAGGCATGATGGCATGTGGGCATGGAGTGGGCTCTTCTCCCAGCAGCCCCTCACGGTTCCATGCCCAGGCCCACACCCCGTGTCAGTTCCTAAATCCTCACTGATGGGACAGATGCCAGGACAGCAGTTGGGCTCCTTCTGAGGGAGGCAGGCTGGGTGGGGACAAGCTTTCATGGAAGCCCAGCCCCTTCTAGAATGCCCAGTCCCAGTCCTCGAGCCCCACCAGGCTGCCTGGAACCAGGCACGCTGGCTATGTCTGCCTGTGGACGGCCAGGAGGTAGGAGGGCAGACATGCACAGCCAGGAGCGGCCGGCCAAGGGGCTTCACCCACGGGCCACGTAGCAGAAAGTAGGGTCAGCCGAGCCTCAAACTGGGCTCACCTGTCCACCCGGCACCGCCCAGCCTGGAGGCCCCAGAACCTTCTGGGGATAACATGGAACCCCTTCCAGGTGTGTGGGACATGCAACCACCCTGGCCACCCTCCCGACATCACACGCCCTTCTCCACACACTGGGGCCGCCCTGACAAAGTCCAGGACAAATTCCCTTGCAGCCAGAGACTGGAATCCAGGCCTCACATCACCGGCTGACTCCCCCCAAGGCCGCCCCTTCCTCTGACGGCTTCCCCCACGTCCTCTCATAGTGCCCCTACGTGTGTCTGTCCCATCTCCCAAGGTCACCAGTCACACTGAGGAGTCACCCCGGGCCCACGCGGTCCCTCGTGGCCTCTCCAAAGCCCTCTGTCCAGCCCAGCCCTGTCCTGAGGCCACAGGGGTCAGAGCATAAACTCAGGAACGTGGGGCCACAGCTCAGCCCACGGCCAGATCCTCCACACCCTTACATGTAACCACCTCCTGCCACCTCATCAAGTGCCCCACCCCCACACTTGCCTAGGGAGGACCCCACATGGCGGTGGTTTCCCTTCACTGGCCCCTGCTCCAGCTGCTGCCAGCCTGACTCCGAGGCGTCCACCCAGAGCCCACGCCAGGTGGCTACCCCATGACTGACTTTGTCCCCCCGCCTGCAGGGATGGAGCCTCTCGGGTGAGGCCCAAGCCCGTCAGCCCCTCGGGGCCCTTGTGCACCACACACCTCCCGGGAGGTCTCACCACAGCACCCCAAGTAGCTCGCGGCCAGGGACACTAGTCAGGCCACACCTGGGGAAGAACCCAACCATGGGACAGGGGCGGGGACACAAGAAGTCAAGAAGAGGCAGGGCTGGAGCAAGAGCTTCTCAGGACGCAGTGCCCTGGAACGTGGGTTTGGGGCCATGGGGGAGGGGTGCAGTCAGAGGAGGGCCCTGGAGACCCCCTTGCGGGAGCCCCACGAGCAGAGGAGAAGGCCATACCTGAGGGTAGGGCAGCAGGTGATCCTCGTGAGACCAGGTAACCCATGTGGCGGGAGTGGAGGGCGGTGGATGTGCGCCCCAAGTGCGGCCACGTTGACCCGGCCCTGGGCAAGGCAGGCAAGGCCGACATACTCGCGCTCAACATGTGGCGGGCAGTGTTGTGTGCCATGGACAGGGCACACGGAACGTCCCGCCTGTGCTGTCTGGGCCCTGGCAGGACCCTGGGGCTAGGCTGGAATGACCCATGGTGTCCACCCTCCTGTGGTTTGGCGCTGACGGTGACCAGGATCTCAGGGCTGCCCCCGGAGGCCGCATGGCCAGGACTCCTCTCCGCATGGCCTCCAGCCCACGTCCCAGCACACACAGCTCAGGCGATGTCACCACTTCACTCTGGAGACCTGAACGTGGGCATTGGTGTCACAGAGAGAGTCAGGAGCATGCACCCTGGGGACAGATCCCCACGGCATGGATGGCTGGGACCCACCCCGCGCCTCAGGTTCCCCGTCTCCACAGTGGATGGAGTAACTGGCCTCCATACAAGCCTCCCCGGAGGCGACTCGCGAAGCAGGGTACGATGCAGTCACATGGGTGCAGGCACGTGGACGCATGTGTGTTGGTGCAAGAAATGCCTAGCGGGAGGAGAGGGGCAGCTGCGTGCCAGGCCAACTGTCCCTGTGCCTCAGGGTCCAGAGGGGGAAGGCTGGGGTGGGACCCCATCAGGAGAAAGGGCCAGGCCTGGCCAGTTCTGATTAGGGTGATGGCCTCTGACAGGGTCTCGACTCCACCATTCAGATGAGCCTTCAGCAGCCTTTATTCTGCCATCTTTAAGAAGGGGAGTGTGGCACAAGGGGACACAGACAAAGCCACTCAAGAGCTGTGAGCAGTGTGCACATGTGCATGCACGTGTGCACAAGTGTGTGTGCATGAGTGTGCAAGTGTGTGCACATGTGTGTGCATGGATGTTTGAGGATATGCATGTGTGCCTGTGCATGTGTTTATGGGTGTGCATGTGTGTGCAAGTGTGGGAGGTGTTTGTGCAAGTGTGTGTGAGTGCGTGTGCATAGGTGTGCATGGGTGTTTGTGTGAATGCGTGTATGTGTTTCTGAGTGTATATGTGCATGAGTGTACATGGGTACTTGTACCTGTCTGCCTCTGTGCATGTGCAAGTGTGCATGTGTATGGATGGGCAAGGGTGTTTGCATGAGTGTGTGCATGTGTGCCTGTGTATGTGTGTATAGGTGTGTGTGCATGGATGTGTATGTGCATGTGTGCCTGTGCATGTGTGTATGGGCGTGCATGGGTGTTTTTGCACGTATGTGCATGTGTGCCTGTGCATGTGTGTGCAAGTGTGTGTGTGACTGTTCGTGTGCAGGTGTATGCATGGGTATGTGTGCATGTATGCCTGTGTATGTGCATGTGTGGGTGTGCCTGGATGTTTGTGTGTTCATGTGTATGTGAAAGTGTGTATATGTGTGCCTGTGCGTGCAAGTGTATGTGTGCATTGGTGTTTTACAAGTGGATGTGCTTGTGCAGGTGTATGTGCCTGTGCACATGTGTGCACATGTGGGTGTGTGGAGGTGTGCACGGGCATTTGTGAGTGTGTGCGTGTGTTTGTGAAAGTATGTATGGGTGTGCATGGGTGTTTGTGCGAGTGTGTTCATGTGTGCCTGTGTATGTGTATGTGTGTTCATGGGTGTGCATGGGTGTTTTAGCGAGTGTGTGCATGTTTGTGCAAGTGGGGGCGTGTTTGCATGAGTGTGTGCATATGTCTGTGCAGGTGTGCCTGTGTATGTGTGTGCAAGCATATGCGTGGGTGTGCATGGGCGTTTTCTGAGTGTGGGCTTATGTTCTAGTACATGTGTTTGCAAGTGTGCGCATGCATGAATTTGCATGGGTGTTTGTGCATGTGTACGTGTGTTCATGCAAGTGTGTATATGTGTGTCTGTGCCTGTGTGTGCAAGTGTGTGTATGCATAGGTGTTTGTGCACATATGTGCGCATGTGTTTGTGCAGGTGTGTGCATGTGTGCCTGTGCGTGCAAGTGTGTGCACGCACGGGTGTGCATAATTGTGTGCAGGTGTTTGTGCAGGTGTGTATTTGCCTGCATGTCTGTGCCCCTGCATGTTTGTGCAAGTGCATGTGTGCTGTGTGTGTGTGATCGTCAAGGCCACCACACAGTCCATGGCCAGCAGCACATCAGCTCTGTGGGGTGCCCTGGGGTTGAGCAGTGCACAACCCCTGCAGCAGCATGTGGCAGTCCGGTGTCGCATGTGGGCTGTGCACACGAGCCTCCCTCCTGCTGTGGGGCCTCCCTGGGCACCCCAGTCTCTGCGCACTGCCTGAGCTGAGCTGGGCTCACCACCTGCAGGCAGCCCTGTGCCTCGAACACTGGCTACTGGACCACCGAGCCTTCCTGGAGGTCTCAGGCTGCCCTCCGTCCCACACGCGGTTGCTCCTGAGCTCCATGGGGGGGCAGTGCCCAGCCTGGCATGTGTCCCCGTAGAGCCACAGGACCAGGGGAGAGGGTGGCATGACCTTGGCTCCGAGACCTCGGCAGGCCCCACCCCATACCTGAGTCATGGAATTCTCCAGAAGCCGCTGGGCGGCGGCCTGCAGTTGGCAGAGGTGAGGTCACAGCCATATCCACCAGGCCACTATGGCAGGGCAGGGCGTGTCCCTGCTGGGCGTGGCAGCTGAGCTCACCAGCTGTGACCTAAGGCCAGGCCATCCTGTCAGCATGTGGCATTTCCTGGGGGACACTGTGGCCCTGCTGACTCTTGTCCCCTGTCCCGCCCCTCACAGGAGCCTGGGGTGGGCTCTGGGGGACACGGAGGGCGAGAGGGAACCTGGGCCTGTGTGGCAGGCAGGGACATAAGCTGTCTCTGTGCCTGGGGGGCGGCCGACGGGCAGTCGGCCCTGGGCCTGGCATGGTGGTCTCCAGTATTCAAAAGTTCGAGCGTCTGCTTGTGGCTGCAGGGTTCCATCCAGGGTCACAAACGTGAGCTGGAAGCACCCTCTAGCAGTCAGGCCCTCACAGCTGGGGCTCCCGCAAGGGCTCCGGGATGCCCCGCCACCCCATCTCCCCACAAGGCAGCCTCGCCTTGGCTAGTGGCACATAACCCGCCTCTCCACCAGCCCCAGGGCGGAGATGGGCAGCTGTAGTGTAAGGGGAAACTGAGGTCTCAGGGCAGCGGGGCCCGCCCAACTCCTCCATGACGAGCACCACCTCTTGCTTCAGCCACCTCTGTCTCGAGGGGCAGGACCAGCTCCAGGTGCCCAGGAAGAGGGGCAGAAGATGCCAGAGCTGGATGGGGGAGGCCTGGACACAGCAGGATGGCCACGTCCTCTTGACGGTGGGTGCTTGTGGGTGGGGGGCAGTGGAGCCACCCTGAGTGAGCTGGCAGGGCCTATGAACCCAGGGCTGTTGGGGCAACCAGGCCCGTGGGGTCGTGCGGTTGGCGGCCCCCCTGCCTGCCCCCCCAGCCGTGCGAGCTCCGCCACTCCCTAACCCCCAGGTGGGTGAAGTCTCCACTGTGGTTTCCCCACAACACCTGTGGGGGTAAGGAGGCCCAGGCCTTCCACTCCGAGACCCTCCAGCCCCAGGGCAGCACCTGCCCCTCCCTCCTGGCCTGTTTCCTGCTCATGTAGCTGGCCCTGAGGTCACGGCTGAGAGGTCGTGAGGTTCCTCGGGAAGCCACACCACATACCCTCAGCTTTGGGACCTCATTAGGGTGGCGCCACCAGGAAAGGGGCCTGCCCGCTGGGCAAAGGAGAACTGGGTCCCGCACTGAGGACCCGGCCTGGCCTCCAGCCCCTCTGCCTCATTCTCCATCCTTCCCCACCCCAACACACACCCGTGCACCCACGCCCACACCCCCACACGTGCGTTTGCAGATACACACAGATACACATACACATGTGCATGGATGTGCACACTCCCACACATGTATGCACATGTGTACATGGACACACGCATACCCACCCACATGCATATGTGCACAAGGATACACACGTGCGCACACCCACACACATGTTCATGCACATGCACACAGACACACGCACACACCATCACACATGTGCATGCACATGGACACAGACCTGCATGTGTATGGGCACATGCGCATGGATACACACTTGTGCTTGTACAGATACAGGCATATGCACATGGATATACATGTGTACATGTGTTCACGTGTTCACATCTACACAATGCACATACAGAGGCATGTGCACATGGGTACACACATGCATTCATACGTGCATGTGGGTGCACATGTGTACATGTGCGCACGTGTGTGAACACACGGGCCACACATGCACGTGGATGCACACATGCACGGGTATGTACAAGCGGATACACACATATACATGCACGTACATACAGGTACATGCAAGTATGCGCACATGCTCATGGATACACATGTGCATGCATTAACACATGTGCAGGTACATAGGCATGGGTACAGGCAATGTAGTCATGCACATAGATATGTGTGGGTGCACCAATCTGCACATGCACACACACCTGCACACATGTAGGCATATACACATGGATACACACACGTCCCTCAGGGAGCCCAAGTGGAGGCAGTGCGCCGGGGTGTCTGTGTTGCGTGTGGGGGGTGCGCGAGTCCCCAGGGAGACTGGGACAGCCTCATCTCCACCCACAGCCTCACGGGGTGCTGCCGCTGACCGTGCCTCAATCCCAACCCACAGCAGGAGCCCAGAGCTCCCCCAGCAGCGAGCGTGGGCTTCCGTCCAGCTGTCCTCCGGGGCCTCTGCCTCGAGGCCCAGAGGGGATGACCCAAACGCCGCAGCTGCTGGAACCGGGTCAGGAGACCCACAGGCCCAGCCCACGCAAACTTAGGGCCTAGAAGATTCTGGCAGGTTCTGGGACTCGGAGCTCGCCCCTCCTGCTTCCCAGCATGGCCAGGTGGCTCCATGTGGCGTCTGTGGCTGCGTCTGTGCGCCGCCCCACCCCTGCCTGTGTCCACTCCAGTGGAGAGACAGAGCTGGGTTCTCCTTCGCTCTCCAGCTCTGTGGCCTTGGGCAAAACTGCGGGCCTGGTGAGCCTCGACCTGCTCATCCAGGATGTAGGCCATGCCCCCTCCTCCTGGTGGGCACAGGCACTCAACAGTCTGTAGAGAGCGCCAGCGAGAAGGAGCAGAGGAGGCCACGGGACCTTCCATAAGGCAGGAGCCATGGGGGGGCAGCCGGGAGGCTGGTTCCGGGATGGGGCGATGAAGGCCCCGGGATGGGCCCTGATGAGAGGCTTGCGACTCCCAAAGGGGAGGTGGGCCAGCGCCCTGGGGCAAGGAGGCCAGGCAGAGAGGAGAGAAGCTGGTGCCTGCAGGTCCGGCGGGCCCTGGGGCCACGTGGGCCTCCCTGTCGGGAGGACACTGAGCCCACAGCACTGCGGATCCAGGCTGCACAGGGGCCCCACATCTGACCTCCCCATAGGTGAGGCTGGAGCCTCGGGGGCGCGTGAGGTGCAGGGAGCGGTGGCCGGGTCAGGAGCTCAAGAGCCCACCCTCGAGGACACCAGGAGGTCGGCCCAGGCAGGAGAGACGAGGCCTCCCAGAGACATGATGCCAACCGGCAGCCTCCAGGGGCGGGGTTCCCACGGTCTGCGGCCGCGGCCTGTCCTTGATAGGGATCGTTTATTCAGCTGTACTTGTGTCTTTGATGCACTTTTATCTGTGCCTGTTTCGTGATAAGGAAAGTTTCAGAAAAGAAAAAACAAAACCCCACAACAATGGGGCCAGGAAAGGCGGCCCGGCCACAGATAAGCGCGCTGCGGCGGGGGCAACACAAGCGACGCCAGGGCGGCTGGGGCCGGGCCGCCAGGCGGTGTCTGGACCGCCGGAGAAAGAGGCAGCGGCGCGACTGTCAGCTGCAGCCCCGCTGGGCCAGCCCCATGGGAACCTGCGGGTGTGTGTGTCAGGTGGGGAAGTTTCCAGGGGGAGCAACCCCAGCCTGGCTGAGACGGCAGCTGAGGTCGCAGGAGGAGGCGGGGAGGCTGGCTCTGCCTTCCTCTGCTGACCCGTTTTCTGGAGGCGCCCTCAGAGGCCCGGGAGATAAGGCCGGTGACCCAGCTGGACTTGGGCTGCCGTCCCCGGGGCCAGTCCCCACTGTTTCCGGAAGGGTCTCCACAAGCTCTCCTGTCTGGTGCCTGGAGCCAGAGCCCCCCACTTCCTGGCTGGGGTGGGAAGCCCCTCCCTGGAAGTGTGGGGCCTGGGCCATGTGGAGGGCAGCTGCAGGCTGGGGTGGAGGCAGGGCTGGAGGCCAGGCCGCCAGCGGGTCCTCAGGCTTCCGCCTGACAAGAGGCCTCCCTCAGGTCACACCTCAGGTCACACGCACCCCCGCCTGGTGGGAGTCAAGGCGCAGCCGTGGGGCGATGTTGTTGCCGCCCACAGTCCGCGTGCCCAGAACCGGCTCCCAGCAAGGCCCTTTCCGAGGGGACATGGCGCGCGCTGGCTCATGGGGTCTTTGGGAAGAAGCCCATAAGCTCCGTCTGGATTCGCAAGGTTTGGAGGCCGCAGGAACCACCAATGCCGGCCCTAGACGTCCCAGTGTGCCATTGTCGTCCCAGATGTGTGTCCTGACAGCACCCAGAAGCTGTGTTGTGGGTGGAAGCAAGCCCCGGGTGTGTGTGTTCAGGGAGTTGGGGGTGGGGGGGTGGGACAGAGGAAGGGGAGAGGGAGAGAGAAGGGGGGCGGGGAGCCGTCAGGCGGGGGAGGACCACCAGCGACACTCACTTCTCCCTTGGGACACTTTGTGTTCATTCCTTTCCAGCAGACACATCAGGAAGGCCACAGAGTAGCAGGGCCGCCTGGCGAGCTCCAGCCAAGCCTCAGGCTGAAGGCGAAGGTGCTCCGGGTGCCTGGGGAGGTGAGTCCAGGGGCTCCTGGCCCAGCTGGGTGACACATCCTCGAGTCTGAGATGGCTGCGACCCCATGAGAAGGTGCTTGACCCCCACTAGTTGTGATGCAGATGCAAACCAGGACAGTGGTGAGAGGCCCTCTCATACCGCCTGGGTAGATGCTCAAAATAAAAAATAAACGGTGACGCGATGGTGGGCGAGGATGTGCGGGACGGGGCCTGGGCACACTGGGGGCCTGCAAGGTCGTGTGCTGCCACGGAAAGCCGTGTGATGGTCCCTAGGAGATGCAGACCCAGGGCTGCGCTAGGATCTCCCAGTCCTGCTCCCCACGTTCATTCAGACCCCAGGCAGGGCCGTGAGGCAGCTGCACCTGTGCCCCGCGAGCCGTGATGGGCAGAGGGCAGTCTACACATGGCAGAATGTAATCCAGCCTTCCAGGGCAGGACACCTGTCACCTGCCACGACACAGGGGCACTCAGGGGCAGGACACTGAGCAAACAAGTCCTCGAGGACAAGCCCAGCACGAACCCACCCATGAGACACCTGGCAGGTCAGGGTCGTGGACATACTGGGTCAGGTGCCAGGGGCCGGGCCGGGGGCAGAGCCTCATTCTGGAGGAGAGAGGCTCTGGGATCTGCGTGTATAGCTGACACCACTGACCTGCACCTGCACTGTGAGGGCGAGTTTTATATTAAAAATAAAAAGGTAGCCGGGCTCGGTGGCTCAGCCTGTAATCCCGTGCCTTTGGGAGGCTGAAGTGAGTGGATTGCCTGAGCCCGCAGGTTCGAGACCCGCCTGGGCAGCGAGACCTCATCTCTACAATAAATCAAAAGATCAGCCAGGCGTGGTCGTGCGCATCTGTAATTCCGGCTACTCGGAAGGCTGAGGCGGAAGGATTGCCAGAGCCCAGCAGGTCGAGGCTGCGGTGGCCGGGAGCGGCCGCTGCACTCCAGTCTGGGCGACAGAGTGAGACTCCAACTCAAAAATAAATAAATTTAAAAAAAAAAAAAAAAAGGTAAAACACTGCTTGGCTGGCTGGGCTTGGTGGCTCAGCCTGTCATCCCAGCACTTTGGGAGGCCGAGGCAAGTATATTGCCTGAGCTCGCGGGTTCAAGACCCACCCGGGCAATTTGGCAAGACCTCATCTCTACAATAAATCAAGAATTAGTCGGGCATAGTAGCACACACCTGTAGTTCTGGCTACTTGGAAGGCTGAGGTGGAAGGATCGCCGGAGCCCAGCAGGTCAAGGCTGTGGTGGCCATGAGAGTGCCACGGCACTCCAGCCTGGGCAATGGAGTGAGACTCTGACTCAAAAGAAAAGAAAAGAAACCATTGCTCAGCGAACACACCCTAGAACTGTCTCCTGACAGCCGGGGTCTGCACGGCGCATAGCACTCTGTTCACACTGAGACACACTGCCACCAGTGGCCTCCACGCCCACCACCACTGCCGCATCCCCACCAGCGACCTCCCTGCACCTTAGAGGACCTGCCCTGTGCTGGGTGCACAGTAGGCCCACAGCTGCACCCTGGGTCTGCCTGCAGGGCTCGGGCCTGAGACCTGTTGGCTCCTGGCATGATGGGCAGCTCTGCTGGTGCCAGAAGAGGGCCCAGCCCAGAGACACTGCCAAAGGAAGGCCCGTACAGTGGGGCAGGTGGGGCAGGACACAGCAGGAGTCCATGGCTCTCGGATCTGGCTGCATGTCGGAATCTGGCCGTCGCCTCAAAGCAGGGTTTTCACAGCACCAGGCGATGCAGGCTCGGAGCGGGGCGGAGACCCGCGGACCCTGGGGTGGGATCTGCGTGTGTCCCTGGGCCGGCACCACTCCGGCCACACCTGCCCTTGCTGGAGAACCAGCAGACAGGGGATCTGCCTGGAATGCCACGGCCGTCACGCCCTCCCCCACCCCAGCCAGGGGATGATGTCATGTCCAGGGCCCTGAGGCACCATGGACATCTCCACGAAGACCGCAAAGGCCAGGAGGAAGCTGGGACGCAGCCACGCCCACTCACCCTGATGGAGCAGCTCGTGAACGGGGCCAAGCTATTCTAGGGGGCCAGGTCAGTTGTGAGGGCCACCCCCAGCAGCTTGGGACTCGCGCTCCAGGATATTTCAGGGCTCACTGAGCACCCTGGCCCAGAGTTAAGTGCTTCTGCCCGGAAGAGGGAGTGTGAATTCCTATAGGGTGACGGTTGCCTGGCAATGCAGTATGCAGGCCCAAACGGGCAAGGCGGGCGCGAGACACTCGGACTATGGGTGACAGCCCTGGCCTGAAAGAGCCCTGAGAGCCCGAGACTGCAGAGCCTGCCACCTGCCCCGCCCACCCGTGCCTCCCCCACACGGACCCGGAGAGTGGGGTCTGGCGAGCCTCACACATGGGGGAGCTCGGGCCTGCGGACGCTGCCAGTCACTCTGCGGCGCTCGCCTCTGGGAGGCCATGTGTGCTCGGGACCCTCGGAGTCGGGCCGCCCCCACCCCTCCACCCAAGAGAACAATTCTGTCATGCGCAGGTAGCACCACGGCGGCCCACGTGCTGGCTGGATGCCCTGGGAAGATCAGCCCTATGCAAGGACAGGGCTGGGCAGGGCCCACAGCACCTGCCCCGCAAGACCCATTTCTCAGGTGGGCAGGTAGGCCCGGACGGGGCGGTGATGAGCCCCCTGTGCCGCAGACAGCCCCTGCTGGCCACACCCAGCCGCCAGGGTCACAGGATCCCTTCTGAAAACGCCCTCCGAGGGAGGAGGCCAGGGCTGGAGGTCTTCACAGCTCTGGACTGTCGTGGTCCCACCCGGAACGGCGGATCCGGAGAGGAAGCCAGGCGGCTGTTTGTTTTGCGAGTTGCTTGGTGAGGAGCCACGTCTGCCCCCAGGTTCTAAAACCGTAGGTGCCATGGGGCTCCAGTCTCGCTGCCTGGCCCACTCTGCAGTGGGGGGGGGTGCTGCAGCCCGCCTGCTCCAGGACTGGCCCAGCCTGTGGTGCCCAGGGTCCTCTGCCAGCACCTCTCTGCCACCTCCAGGAATGACTCCAAGGAGGACGGCAGGGACGTCTGTCCAGGTCTCGGGTGTTCCGGGCCAGCACCTTCTGTGTTCTCAACCCCCAGGCTTTTCTCCTTAAAAACCACCATCCTAGCTGGGCTCAGTGGCTCAGCCTGTGATACCGTGCCTTTGGGAGGCTGAGGTGAGTGGATTGCCTGAGCCCGCGGGTTCGAGACCCGCCTGGGCAACTTGGCGAGACCTCATCTCTACAGTAAATCAAAAAATTAGCCGGGCATGGTAGCGCACACCTGTAGTTCCAGCTACTTGGAAGGCTGAGGCGGAAGGATCGCCGGAGCCCAACAGGTCGAGGCTGCGGTGGCCGGGAGCGGCCACTGCACTCCAGTCTGGGCGACAGAGTGAGATTCCAACTAAAAAAAAAAAAACCACTGTCCTGGGCCCTGTCCCCATGGGGACTGGCCAGACCAGAGCGGTCTGCTCATCCGTCCCGCCACACCCTGGGAGCCCGAGCTGAGCAGGCCCAGCCCTCTGTGTCAGGGCCAGGACCTGGGGGACCTCTCCAGACACGTGCCGGTGAACGCAGGTCCGCCTGCTTCTACCCCGCTGCTTGTGTGGCGCTCCAGGGAGGTGGGAGTGGCTCGGCCGTGTTTGTCGAACGACTTTAAGCTAGTTTCAGTAGCTGATGGCAGGTGGCTGGCCTCCCTGGACACGTGGCCCCAGCAGGTTTTCGTGGGAAGAGGGATGATGGGAACAGGTGTCCCCATAGGCCCAGGCTGGCCGCTAGGCTGGGAACAGGCCTCTGTGCTCACAGCCTCTGGGTGCTCCCGGGTGATCAGGGCATGAGATGGGGCCATCGCGACCCCCGGCTGTGGCTGTGGGCCTGACGGTGCACCCCTGCTCCTCACGGACCCCGCCTGCATTCCGTCTTTCCGTACTGCTCACTGGCTGGGAACTCCCAAGGCCCGGGAGAGGAAGGCAGCACCCGGAGGTCCAGGGACTCCTGTGTTCCTTCTGGGCCCACCAGCAGAAGGTTCCGGAAGGGCCCTTGGTGGAAGCCCTGGGTCCTAAGCCAGGCAGACCTGGAGTGAGCTGCAGCACAGCCACCGCCCACCCCGCGCGGGATCCCTCATGTGCCGGGGTCCCAGGGCAGGACTCAAGGCACAGGCCCGCACCCCAAGGGACAGGTCGGACAGCAGATCGGCAGGGCGCGTGGCGGGAAGGCGGCCGGCCCCACTGCTGCCCTTGCAGAGAGACCCACCGGGGAGTGGGCTGGACAGCAGGGGCCGGGTCTGCAGGGCTCGCGCAGGAAAGGGCAGGGCAGGGGCCCCGGAGCTGGGGTCTGCGGCGGGCGAGGCAGGGACACTCAGGAGGTGTGGCAGCCGCCCCACCCACGAGCTCTCAGGCCCGTGGAACTCACCGGAGTGCATGGTGCCAGCGGCCGCCACGAGTGCCCGACCCCGCATCTGGCCGCTGGCCACATGGCTCGACCACCGGTCAGCATGCCCTCCCTCAGCCTGTCGCGGCGGGGCTGTCTCCACGTGTCCCTGGCGTCACTGCGGGGGCAGGGAGGGGCCGGGATTGTTGCTACATAAGTAGCTTGCTGTTTAGTTTCACTCCCGGACTAGACGCCAAGTATCAGTCGAGCATTTTTTGAAGGAAAGACAGATGCCCGAGTCCCCCCCTCCCCCTGCTGGCGGGTCTGCTCTGGCGCCGAGGCTGCCTGCGGGTGCCCGTCCCCATGCCCACGAAGCACTTCCTGCAGCAGACACACACGAACACACGCTCCAGCATCACGTGTCCATTGGCGCCGAGGCTGCCTGTGGGCGTGCCTGCCCGTGTGCACACAGGAGTGCTTCCCGGAGGCTTGTGCTGAACACACACGCCAGCCACACGCATGTTCGTGTCCGGGGGGCACAGCATCCTTCACAACTAGAGATCGGCCTCGAGGCCTCCTAGCGCTGTGGGTCTTGTGCCATTGCGGGCAGTTGGCGAGGGGTCCCCACCCCCGGCCTCCCCCTGCGAGGACAGGGCGAGCATCATGCCTTATTTTGTGACCGTGGTCATCTGTCTATATCTGCCCTGGGGCTGCGACACCGTGCCAATCACCAGGAGAAACTGCGTAAACAGAGCCAAACAGTGAGCTGGCGGCCGCCGTGCGGAGGCCTCTCTAAATAGACCCGGAGGTAAATATAGAACGGTCGCTTTGCAGAGGCCGCGAGGAAGCAGGAGGGGCGGGCGACCCTTCCAGGCTGGGTCGGACGACTCTGGGGGCCGGTGGCCAGGCCTGCTGCTGGCACATCCACGTCCCCCGGGGTCTGGTCCCATGGCCGCCTCCACCCTGCAGGCTGGATCTCGGTCGCTCCATGCATAAAACCGCTGATCCCCGGCTGAGGCTGTCTCCCTGCCACCTTGCGGGAGCCCGGAGTGTGGATGGCGTGGGACCTCGGGAGGGCGCCGCAGCACCAAGACGGCCCTGGGGACGGCAGTGGCAAGCTCGCAGTGCCGTTGGCTGGGCAGGCAGCAAGGCCGGCTGGGGATGGACACGAGGGCTCCCCGTGTCTAGCAAGGCCCCACCCAGACGTACCACCCGTCTGGTCCGTGAACTCCTCATGGTCGCCCCGGGAGAGCTGTCACCCTGAGGGCCAGCTCAGAAGCCATGCCCACACGGTCAGACACCAAGACACCAGCCAAGCCGCCACACACACACACACAGTGATGGAAGGCTTCCTGGGGAGGTGGCGCTGGAGTGAGGCTTTGAGGAATGGCTAGGAGTTGCTAGAGGAAGGGAAAGGCATGCCAGGGCAGGTGTGAGCCTCTCATGCGTCTGGACACTCAGGAGACAGAAGGGCGGGACCGGCGGAGGAGGGGAGGAGGAGGTGAGGCCCCTGGGCAAGGACTCGTCCTGGGAGCCAGGGATGCCGTGGCCGACACTGGGCGCAGAGGCGGCACCCCTGGCCTCCCAGGTCACTCTTCCAGAGGCTGCAAGGATGAAGGATGGGGGAGGACAGGAGGGAAGCGGGATGCTTGGCTGGCCGAGGATGGGTGACGGCACCCAGCCAGGCTCAGAGCCATGGCAGGATGGGGCCGCGGGGCAGGCCGGAAGGGCAGCACGCTGGCTTACACTGTCAGGTCGGCAGTGGGGAAGCTGCAGAGGCGTGGGCCGTGTGGACGGCCGTGTGCCGACTGGGCGCGTCTGCAGGAGCTGGGGGGGCACGGAAGGCGCGGCTGCTGGATGCAGGACTGGAAGTCGGAAGGAGCCCGGGCAGGGGGCGCACTGGCCCCCGGTGCACCAGAAGCCGGGTTGGATGAGGGCACTCCCAGGAAGAGGGCCCAGACAGCTGAGGAAGTGGGGCCCACCCCCGGGGCACAGTCTAGCGCCCGAGGTGCCATCGAAGGTGCCATCGGGCTCAGGCGTTCAAGAGCCACCCAGAACACAAGGAACGGCCCGCGGCGCCCACGAGAGCCAGGAGAAGGGCCCAGTGGCAAGTTGAGGCTGGAGACCGTGGGGAGGCGGAGGCTCCAGGCCTTCCAGAGCGGCCGCATGTCCCGTGGCCGGAGCATGGCTGGCCACATCGTGCCTGGGGGGCGGGTGGCCAGGTCGGTGGTGACATCAGCTGCAGGGGAGGCCGCGTGTCCAGGCTTCTCGGGTCCTGGGAGTGGGGACGGCCTTCGGACAGGAGGCCTCAACCGTCCTCAGCCCTTCCCCCACAGCCTCTGTTGGGTCTCGCCGAGGCTCCAGGCTGGACGGTGCAGATGTGGGAAGGACCCAGGCGGGCTCTGGGCGCATCAACTCAAGCGTCACAGTGCTGAGGTCGCACGCGGGAGGGGATCCCCTTTCCCATTCCCCAAGGCATGGTGTCTTCCTCCAGGAGGGCCCGCCTCCCCGCCCCCTCCCGTATCTTAATCCAGCCAGACCCACTGGGCTCCTCCTGCTCCAGGGAGGCCTCCAGGCTGCACCCAAGCTCCAGGAAAGCCGCCCTGGCTGAACTCACGAGGGCGTCCCCTGGTGATCTGTGCCCACTGATGCCGTGGCTGAGGCTGGCCCATCCTCACCCTTGGCCCTCAGCATCTGGGTGGTGGAGGACCACGGAAGCCCTTCACCCAAATCTGCCCTTGGACTCAGCATGGGGTGGGCAGCTGCCAGGCCTGAGGCACAGTCACCTCCTGCCCCAGCGAGGACCCAGCTGGCAGGGCTGGGTCCAGGGGAAGCGGGGGTCTCCTCGCTTTTGGAGACCAGGAGAGATGTCCTTCTCCTGGGAGTCAGAACGAGGTGGGGGCTGCAGATGGGACAGTCCTGCCAGCGGGCCGGGCAGTCCCAGCAGCCAGGGGTGTGGAGCAGTGGACCCCGCCATGCCCTGCAGAGCCCTGCCCAGCTCATTCCCAAAAGGTTCTGCGTGGACAAGTGGCCTCATCCCCCACGGGCAGGACACAGGATGGTGTGGACCCGGGGTGGGGTGGCCTTCACGAGGTCACGGGCACCTGGGGTCAGGGCAGTTCCCGAACCCTGGGCTTCCACGGGATTCCAGATGCCCCCCCAGTCAACAAATGCTGATGACCGTGTGTCCTGCCGCCGCGGGAGGTCTATTGAGGGCATGCTTGTGTGTGCACGTGACTGTGCATGTTTGCTTGTACCTGTGTGTGTCTGTGTGTGCACGTGTGTGTGGTGCGTGCGTGTGTGTGCATGTACCTATGTGTGCTCGTGCATGCGCCTATGTGCCTGCACCAGTGTGTGCATGTATGTGGTGTGTGCATATGCACGTGCATGGTGTGTGTACGTGTGTGTTCACATGTGAGCATGCTCACATGTGGGGGGGTTCTGTAGCGGGACCCCCTTGCACATACAGAAACACATTTCCGGGGAAAGCAGTTGTCTGCCAGCCCCAGCTCAGATGGGCCCAGGTGAGGACAGGGGTCTAGGCGAGAGGAGGCAGGCAGAAGGCGTGTGCAGGTCAGGGAGGCCACAGGTGTGGATGGGTGGGGGGCAGCTGTCCTGGGGCCACAGGCCCCCGTGCTGCATGTCCAGCTGCCGGGCCTCCCGGGCCGCGTCCAGGCCTGGCCTCCCTGTCCCTCCCAGCCCACCGAGGATGGGCGGGCACCGGCATCGGCTCTGGGGTTGGGACGAGAGGAGTTTCGGGCCTGAGAGGAGTGCGGGGTGCAGGCAGCACCAGGGACTTGGGAGCCCTGTGGGCCCTGCCCAGTCTCACGGGGGTCTCAAGCTCTGGTCTAGAGGCCGGCCCGCCCTCCTCCAGGTGAGCCCAGGATGGAGCTGGGACACTCTGTCCACATGAGGAACACGCGTGTGTGCCCTGGGCCTGGGCCCGGGACCTTTGGCAGTGGAAGCTGGGGCTCTCAGCGCCAGCCCTGAGGCCCAGGCAGGCGGAGAGCCGGCCGGTGTGGACAGGCCACCGCGGCCAGGTCCCCAGGTGGCGCCTCTGCTCCCGCGCAGACAGGCTTTGAGTTCGGGACAGATCACAAGGAGCAAACCCGACCCCGCTCAGGGCCAGTCCCGGCCGCGATCTCAGGCTGGGCGCCGTGGCCTGCGTCCCATGCAGGCCCCCAGTGCGGGTCGCAGCCTCTCGGGAAGGAAGAGAAGGGGTCCCACCGCGTGGGTGCCCCGCCGAGCAGCCCCCCAAGAGGGGCCGCCCCTTCCCCACAGACTGAGCCGCGGGCCGCAGCCGCTCCCAGGGCTGTCGTGGGCCCACGTGGGGCATGGGCGCATGTGCGGGGCCATCTGGGCCTTCCTCCAGGTCCAGGACTTGCCCCTGTGGCCCCAACTACATGAAGGAACTGCCCACCCAGCGCCTCGACGGGCCGTAGGAGCGGCAGCATCAGGGCAGCAGGCCTTTGAAGTGCGTGGCGAACCAGGGCTGGGGCGCCAACTGCCAGGGCCTTGTGGCCCAGGGTGCCTGTGACGGGCCGTCCCTACCCACAGCCCCCGGGCAGCGCTTGGGCCCCGACCTGGCGGGCCAAGCGGGAGGAGCACCCTGAGGCACGGGGCAGCCACTTTCCAGGGTCCCCAGACCCAGGAGCCCTGGTGAGGGGGAGCTGAAATGGTCCCTGGGACCCTCTCTGCCTCCAGGCTCGGGAGACCGCAGCCCAGCGCCTCCAACTGAGGTGGGGGCCAACACTGACCCCGCCGCCCGCTCTCGAGGCCAGGGGCTGGTGGGCCACGGGGAGGCCGGCCTTGGGGGCCTGGGTCTGAAGAGGGTCCCCTCCCTGGCCCGGGAGCAGCAGGGTGCTCAGGCGGGCAGGGCTTTTCAGAGAAACACAGCTCTCCTCCTTGGCTCCAGCAGACTTTGAAAGACCTTTCGGAGAGGCGGCCGCGGGTGGGGGAGGGGATCGGAGCGGCTTTTTTCTGAGAACTCTTATTTCTCTCCGAGAAGCCAAGCAAGGCCTGCTGCAGCAGTTTTGGGGCCAGATTCAATAAAAACTGCGTCTGCCGAGGCCTGTGCCCCAGAAAACAGCACTCAGTGGCCTGCCAGGGTCTGCCTGGAGCCCGGCTGTCCTGCAGCCCGGGGCCGGTGGGGTGGGGACGGCGAGTTCCATCCCAGTCCCGGCCTCCCAGGAGAACTGACAGTCCCGAGGAAAAAGGGTGTGGACGGCGAGTTCAACCCCAGTCGGCCTCCCACGAGAACTGACAGTCCCGAGGAAAGCCCCGGCTGGAGGGAGGCGGAAGGGAGGAGCCTCTCTCGACTGGGCCAGAAGCTGCGCGAAGTGAAGCCGTGGCTGGCCGGGCGCCCGTGCACGCTCACAGCTCTGCGGCTGCGGGAAACGGTGGGCCTGGCCTCGGGGTCGGGACAGGCACAGACACTCCCTGTGGCGGGGTCTCCAGCCTAGGGGGAAAGGTGCGGCCACAGTGGGGAGAGGAGCCGACAGACGGAGGTGGCCAGAGTGCACGTGGGTCGCCCCCTTTGCGCTGGGTTGTGGGCTGGGCCGCTGGGACGGCCTCTCAGGGTGTGAACAGTTCGCCCCAAGGGTGGGCCATGGAGTGTGACCGGCCCCTCCCTCTCCCTGGGGGCTGGGGGCCTCCAAGATTGGGAAGCCAGGGCGGATTAGCATCTGGGAGGACCACATGGCCCTCGAAGGGTGGGGGCAGCTGAGTGTCCTGGCCAGGCTCTCATGGGCTGGCCCTTCCACGGGTGCCAACAGTTACCCAAAGCTCTCCCCATCCCCACTTGCCACACCCCCACTGCCTCCAGAACCTTCTGCAGCCGTGGCAGCGTCCTGTGTCTGCACTGACAAGACAGCGGCCATTTGTCACCCCTGAGCACTGGAGGAGGAGTCAGGGCAGCTGGGAGGTACAGCTTTAATTCTCAGTCATTTAATTATCAGCCACATGTGGCTCGTGGCTGTGGCTTGTGGGCCTCTGGGGGACCCTGGGGAGCTCCACAGTGTCCCCTTGGGCTGTACAGAGATGCTGCTCACTGGCCTGGACCGCCACAGGCACGCAGTTGTTGCACACACAACAGTTATTAGGCACCTGCTGTGTACCAGGCAGATTACCTTGTCACACACCCTGGCTGGCCCAAGTCCCTTCCTGCTGTTTTTCCTTCCTCCCATGGGCAAATCCTGGCCACCAGCGAAGCGCTCACCACAGCAGTTCCCAAACTACAGCCAGTCACGGAACCACATGGAGGCTCCGTAAATAGGCGGGACCAGGCCCCACCCAGGGGGCCGCTGAGTCAGGTCTCCAGGGCGTATCCCCTGGCGGGGACACAGAACCCACGGCTCAGAATTTAGAAGGTGCAATTAAAAAAAAAAAAAGGCCGGTAAGCAGTGAGCTCCCTGAAGGCACTGCTCTTCCTCAAGAAGCAGCTGCAAACACCCCAGGGAGCACTGACACCGTAAGCCTTTTCCTGGTGCCACCTGAAGGGACTTCCGCAGCAGACCTGGCGGGAGCTGCCTGGGCCACCACAGCTCGCCACACTGAGTGACTGCAGACATCAGGGCTGGCTGGAGGCCTTGGCGGGAGGGGCCGTGACCTTGACCTGCTGGGGGCCCCCAAGAGGCCTTGACACCTGCCAAGCCTTCACCCTGGGAAGTGTTCAGCTTGGAAGGCATCGTTCTCGTTTTCTTCCGGTTCAAACCGGAATGCGTTTAGAAAATGCTTGGATCTGGCTCGGATTCAAACTGGTTCATCGGTTACTTCCTGGGTCAAGGAAAATGGGCTCCAGCAAAGAATCCGTGGAGAACAGCCCTGACGTCTGGGTCCTGGCTGCACGTCTCAGATGGGAGGCTGGGGTCCCCGAGCTCCGTTCAAGAACCTGCTGTTCAGGTGGACCGAGCAGCCCTGTGGGCACCTGGTGGGCTCCAGGAAGAAGCTGGGCGCGAGACAGTCGCTGGGAGACTCCGCTCAGTGGGAGCGACAGACCCAACCACGAGCGCCAAGCCAGGGAGCAGGCCCAGCCCGAGAAGCTCAGCAGGGAGCGAGGGGCCGGGGGGAGACCCATGCAGGGGCGGCCGAGCCCCCCAGGGACGGGAGGCAGGGAGAGGCCAGGCGAGCTGTGCCCTGCTCGGAGGGAAGGGGGGGCGCCTGGCGGGAGGCGGCTGTGGCTGGGGGAGGGGCCGGGGACGCGGTGCAGACCCCCTCGGCCTCTGCCCCGAGCCTCCACCCCTCCCCGGAAGGAGGGCCCCGCGGGGCTGCGAGCCACAGCATGTGAGGGACCCCCTGCGCGGAAGACCTCACTTGTGTGTCTGTCTGCACGGCGCGAGGGAGGTGAGGTCCGCACACCGCGCCGTTCACTCATTCGGAGGTTGTGGTCAGTGCCTCGGGGCCGCCACAGGGAGACCCAGGGTCGGCTTTGGGGCATTTCATGCCCTCCAGAACCAGCCCCTCTCCAGCCACCGCCCCCATCCCCAGCTGGCTCCAAGCAGCCACCGCCCCCCCAGTGGAAGGCGCACATGGCTCTTCCAGCTGGCTGCCAGCACCGCATCCTCCGGGCATGGAGGGTGGCCATGGGGCGGTGTGTGTCACTCCTTTTACACCCGTGAGATCCCGTGGTGGGGAGGGGCCACGCTGCGTGTCCCTCACCTGGGGACGGACGGCAGGTGGCGCCCCCTGGGCTGCTGTGGAGCGTGCTTCCATAGACGCCGTGGCCGTGGTGTCTGCGTGGCACAAAGGCGGTGCGTGCGCTTCTGGTGGCTGGAGACCCGGCCGTGGCATGCTGGGCATGGGGACTCCACAAGCAACCCAAGGCCACCAGCACCTTCGAGTTCATGCTCCTGCGAGGAGACAGCAGTTGTCCAGAAGCTGCCGACGCCCAAGCCTGTGTCTGGGGCAGGGACAGGTGAGACCGGGACCACTCCCTGTCCCACCTGGGAGCAGACTCTGGTGGCCATCCCCTGGCTGAGGCTCCCTCGTCACTGCCCGCTCCAGCAAGCCCGGGCTGAGGGTCTCGTGGGCACAGCACACACACCCTCGCCCCTTCCAGGACAGCAAGAAGTGACAGTCATCCCGGCATAAGTGATGAGCGCCTACCGCGTGCCAGGGACCACATGGCAGGTCCAGACGTTCTGCACTCGGGTGCCCGCTGCGGGCCAAGCCCGGTCCAATCCCTTCCAGGAAAACGGAGCACCCAGCAGCTCCAGGGGAGTTCCCGCTAGGACTCCGGGTTTCACACAGATGGAGACCCTGAGTCGACGGCTGGGTGGCCATGGCATGAGGCCGGGTAAAGACAGCCTGTCTCTCCAGGGCCACCCCAGGAGGCCACCTCAGCCGAGCCCTGCAGGGGCAGGGCGGGGGTTCTCCCTGGCAGGCAGGGGTGGGGAAGCTGAGGCTGGTGCCCTTGCCCAGGCTGGGACTCAGCTCACACCCAGGCCTGCCTCCATGGCAGGGATAGGGCTCAGCAGGAGTCCCAGCACTTGAGGTGCAAGCGAGGCTGTGGCTTAGGGCCGCCTCTTCCAGGAAGCTCCCCCCAATGCTCTCGTCAGGGCTGCAGGTCTCCTCTGGGCTCCCGTCCTGCGGTGGCCTGCTCACTGCGTGGCCGTGGGCGTGTGGGTGGCAGCCACCCCTGAGACTCGCCCGGTCCATCTGCTCTCTGGCACTGAGCAGGGCCCGGCAGGGGCAGAAAGCTGCAGTGGCCCGAAGGCGGGGGGGAGCCTGATGGAGTTGGGGGGGCAGAGCCAGGGCTGAAGGGCACCAGGTAGGGGGCCCCAGCAGCAGGGGTTGGTCAGAGGGGCTGAGCCTCCACGTGCAGAGAGGCCTGGAGGCAGGTAGGGCTGCCTGGGGGGCGCAGGGGGCCAGAACGTGTGGGAAGGGGTGGGGTGTGCGAATGGGGATGTATGTGGTGTGTGGATCTGATTGTATTTGACGTGTGTGATATGTATTTCCTGTGTGTGGATGTATGTGGCATGTGTGTACTTGTGTGTGGATGTGTGTGTGGTATGTGTGATCTATGTGTGTGTGTTTGATGTACAATGTGTGGGATGTGTATTTCATGTGTGGATGTACATGTATTCGTTGTGTGTGGTATGTAATCTGTGTGTACTTCATATGTACAGGGTGTGATCTGTGTGTGCATTTTATGTATGTGGAAATATGTAGGTGTGTATTTGATGTGTGTGCATTTCATGTGTATGGATGTACATGTGTATTTGATGTGTGTGGTGTGTCTGTGATCTATGTGTATGTATCTGATATGTATAGTGTGCTGTGTGTGTGCATTTCATGAATGTGGTGCATGTGTGTATCTCATATGTGGATGTGCATGGTCTGTGCGATCTATGTGTGTGTGGTATGTATTGTGCATGTACATTTCAAATATGTGGATGTGTGTGTTTCATATGTGAATGTACATGTGTGTCTGATGCATGTGGTGTGTCTGTGATCTTTGCAGATGCATTTGATATATACAGTGTGTGGTGTGTGCATTTCACGTATGCGGATATATGTGGGTGTGTGTATTCGATGTGTGTGGTGTGTCTGTGTGATCTGTGTGTATTTGATATGTATAGTGTATGATGTGTGCACATTTCAGGAATGTGACTGTATGTGGGTGTGGTGTGTATTCGATGTGTGTGGTGGGTATTTCATGTGTGTATCGACTGTGTATGATGTGTGTCGTGTGTGTGACATGTATTTCATGTGTGATGCATGTATCTCATGTGTGCATGTATGTGGATGTGTGTGTGAACTGCTGCTGTCTGTAACCTCCCGTCTGGTGACCCCTGAGCGGGTCTGCTTCCCAGAACCAGACGCACGGTGTCGGGGGGCACGGTGGCCGTTCCCTGCTCCCTGGGGGCAGGGCTGACCCCTCCCGCCAGACCGGCCTCCTGCTCGCACGGGCCTTCCTTCCAGGCAGTCTTCACCCTTGGAGGGAGGGAGGCACTGGGGGTGGGAAGCATCCCGGAACCAGGGTCCAGCCTGAGGGAGGCACCCGGCTGGCACCCCTGTGGTTCAGGGTGTGTGGCGGGGAGGGCCCTCGGGTCTGGCCTCCGGGGCTCAGAGAAGGGAGTGCCCTGCGCCTTGCTCCACGCTGGAAATGGGCACCGCCCCTGCCGCCCGCCCTGGGTGTGCCCATTTCCGGTGCCCCTCCAAGGCCTCCAGAACCAGGACAAGGGGTGTAGACCCCTCATGGGACGGGTGGGACCCCGAGGCGCTTACAAGGAGAGGACTCCCCCAGGTCACAGAGGGACAGCCAACACCAGGCGTCTCAAGTCAGACCCCCCAAGCACGGCCGCCCCGTCCACCTGCAGGACTCAGCCTGGGCCTGGGAGAGGCCACGGGGGACCTCCAGGGGGTCCCGGCCTGCACCCCTTGGGCCCCAACACCAGGGTGAGAATCCTCAGAAGGACCTGAGGGGCCGGAAGCAGTAGGTCCCGCGGTCCTGACTGGCGGGGGCGTGACAGCAGCAGTCACAGTGGCACTTGTGGCAAATTCCACAGGCAAAGGCTTCTCCGGGGAGCCCTCGGCCAGCGGCGTTCCTGCCCTCAGCCCCCGCCACCCCGAGGTGATGGAGAACACTGTGCTTCTCTCCAGCCGGCTCGACATGTTCCGAAGGGCAAGCCCGGCAGCTCAGCCCGTAACACCAGCGTTTTGGGAGGCGGAGGCCGAGGGTGGGGTGGGGCCGGGAGCTCAAGGTGGGTCGGCCACGTGACCCCACCAGGCCTGCACAGCGTTTACTGTACATTCTGCGGGGGTCATTTCCACGCACGAAAGCGCAGCTCTGGAGCTCAGCGCCTGATGAGGCGTCCTCGCGGCCCGCAGCCGCTTCAGCCCAGGCAGGCACGCCCTCGCCCCCAAGGTCCCCCGTCCCCGCCAGGCTCCGCCCTCCCCAGCCCAGGCCCCCGGGGCGTGGAGGGGTGGGCCGTCTGCCCTCCCAGGGGGTCGCACAGGGCGGGGGCATAGCCCCGCCTTCTGCACCCGCCCCCCCGGGCCGCCCGCCCGCGGGTCACCCCGCTGCCCCATCAGGGTCTGGGCCTGGCTCCGACTCCCGGACCCGCCCGGTGCCCGCACCGGGTGAGGCAGGCCGCCCCTGCAGGCCGCGGCCAGGGCCGCGCTGGGGCGCGGGGCCGGCCCTCCGCCGGGGACGAAGCCCTGCCGCGCGGAGCGCCGCTCGGCCGCCCTGCCCCAGCGCGCCGCGCGACCGCGCAACGGGTCTCCGCCGCTTCCGGAGGCGGCGCGCGCGTGCACGCGGGCGGCGGGACACCGAGGCCCGCGGGCGGGAGGGCGGCGGCGGCGCCGGGAGCGGTCGCGGCGAGTCGGCGCGCAGACGGCCGGTCGCCGTCAGCGGGCGCGCGGGGCTCGGGCCTCGGCGCCCCGCCCTCCCCGCGCGCCCGCGGCGGCGCCGGCAGCCGAGCTCCGGCCCGGCCGGGGGATCGCGCGCCGCGGCGCGGCCGCCTCTCCCCGCCCCGGCGGTGCCCCGGGGGGGCGGGGGCCCGGAGGAGGCAGGGCGGGAGGAGGCGGCAGGGGAGGAGGGAGAGGGAGGCCTCGGAGGAGGCGCCAGGGAGGCGCACGGCCGGGCCCGCCCCGTCCCCGCCCGGCGCCCGGCGCCCGGCCGCGGCGCCCGCGCCCCCTTGCCCTCCCACCGCCCGCCCGGCACGGGCGGCCCGCCCCGCCCCGCCCGAGGCCCCGGCCGCGCGAGCGCGGGGGTTGCCCCCGCCGGCCGGGTTCCCGCCCCCGACCCGGGGAGACTCCCAGCCCGGCGGCCCGGTCCCGGCTTCCCCCCGGCCTCCGAGCCGGGCCTCCGGGCCAACCCCGGCTGCGGCGGATCCCGGCCGCCGGCCCCGTCCCCTCCCCCGCCATTCCCGGTCTCCGGCCCGGCTCGGGACAGAGGGGCTGGGGGCAGGGAAGGCGCAGTTAGGGCGCGCGGCGGGCGGCGCGGGTCGCGGACACGCTCTCGGCGCCGAGCTCCAGGCCCTCACCCGCCCCGCCTTCTCGACCCCGACGGGCTTAGTAAGAAACTTGCTTCGCGTTGACTCCGGGACTGGACGTCAACTTTCCACCTTGGGGGTGGGGGCGGGCGGTGGGTCACGGCCGCTGCCCGGCTGCCCCCCTGTGGTGTGGGCGCGAGGGCGGGGCGGGGGTGTGGACTGCGGGGGCGCGAGCCGTGGGAGTGGACCTGGGGAGGGGTGCCTCCTGCAGGCTGGGCCACACACTGGCTTTCCCTCAGCACCGTGGGTCCACGTGAGCCGTGACCCCCGCGGAGCCGCGTGCGGCTGAGTGTTCCTGGCCCAACCCCACGTCGACGAGGCTGACGAGGCCAAGGGACCTTCCGGTCTGGCCAGTTCCACTCGCCTAAGTGCCTTCCTCCACCCAGGGCTGCTTCCCACAGCCCTCAGGAGCCCTCAGGCCTTTGTGGGGTCCTGCCGCCGCCGGTGGCCGTGGGGGCACGGAGAGAGGAGGGAGCGGAGGATGCAAGTGAGCAGGTGACATTACCGGATGTGTCACATCTGGGCACTCAGAGGCTGATGGCCCGTCTGTGGGGAGAGCTGCGGCGAGAGAGCCGGAGACTTGGCGGGCCTGCTCTGTGGGTGGAGGGGAGTGGGACCGAGCACAGGTCTCCTCTCGCTGCCCACAGCAAACGCGCGTGTGGGCTTTCCTGGTTTGGGGCAGGAGGCTGGGTTTGGCTGGAAAGGGGGCACGGCGGGGGTCGCAGGGTGGGGAGGTGGGAGGTGGGCTCCTGTCCTCAGAGGGGTCTGCGCAGTCCTGCTCTGAACTCGTCCCCCACACCCCAGACTGGGTCAGCCTCAGTTTCCCCTTGAACAGAGTGAGCCCCTGCGCCCTTCCAGCCACTCCTTCCTGGGGCGTGGGGAGTCGCCCTGCGTCTCTTTCCATCCAAGGGCGGATCTCTCATGGGCCCTTGGCTCCTGGGCTGGCTGGCAGGCAGGTCTACCTGCCGGGAGAGGAAAGTGGCTTCCAGGGTCACTTGGGAGACGGCAGGCGTGATGGTGAGGCCCTCGCCATACCCAACAGCCCACACGGGGACCCCACAAAACACCAAACTGGTGTAAACAGACGTGGGACAGCTGTGGCGGGCGGGAGGCGGGTGCCCGTGAGGACGGCCGCCTCAGGGGGACGCACTGGCCAGGCGACTGACAGGCCGGTTCCAGGCCCGGGGCCTGACGTATCCCAGATCCGCTCAGAGCGCCTCACAGGGCCGACAGCAAGGCGTGCCCACGGCTCAGGGGCATGTGGGTGTCGGGAGGACACAGACACCTGAGAGGCCCAGCGCCAAGGCTGCGACCATGTGGCCACCACGCAGAGAACAGGGTGCTGGAGCTTGCCCTGGACGTCAGTGAACAGATCGTGCAGATGCAAATAGAGACTAAATGAACAAGCACAGTTCCAGGAAACTCAGGCGGTTGTTCTCCCCTGAGAATGCGGCGCTCAGCCCCCCTCCAGTGTGGGCTGTGTGGGCGACTGGCTCTCAAAGGGCGCAGTGTGGACGGGTGCTGGGCAAGGAGCTTCCCGCGAGGACTCAGCAAACGACCCTGGCCATCTCAGGGTCAGTGTCATGGGCACACCGTCACGCCTCCCTGAACCCCTCAAGACCCAAAGCCCAGGCTGACCTGGAGGAAAAACATCACACACACCCAAAACATCTACAAAAGGCCTGGCCAGGACGCCTCACACGGTCGAGGTCATCACAGACAGGAAGGTCGGGGAAACCGTCACCACCCAGAGGGCCTGCTGTCCTGTGGCTCCAGGCTCTGGAGGGGTTCTGAAAGCAGAAGGGCGCTGGGCATCAGCGTGGGGTTTAGTTAAGAGCAACATGCCCCAGTTACTTGCCAGGTGTAGTAGCTGTTGCTTTCACTGAAGACGGAATTAAGTATGGCCGATCCGCTCACGCACTTTGCCGCTTTCCGGTGGGCCTAACTCTTTTCTAAAGGGGAAAAAAAGCTGGCCTTGAGGGCCTTACAAGCACAGGACTGGGGTGTCCTGGGGAGGGGCGGGACCTTGAAGAGAGCAGGCCGAGAGCGTTGTTGAGACCTGGTGGCGAGTGGACCAGCAGGGTCAAGTGTCATTCCGTGGCCCACACGGTTGCCCAAGCCCAACAGAAATTTCTCTGTGCATCAACGGAGCGTACCAGTTGCTTCTGACCCAAGTGCATTTAAACGTGTGGTGGTGCCGTTCCCATGAGATTCGAGCACAGGCTTTTGGGTGTGGTCCCCCGTGAGGACGGGGTCGCTGACGGGGCCCTGGGGCTGCTCGCCGCCTGCCCTCTGCCCGCGGCTGTCCACGGACGGCCCATGTGCTTTTCTCAGAGTAAGTTACATGCCAGCCAGGAGTTTATCCATCATGTAAATAAGTTGATGCCAGCGTCATGCTGGGATCTGGAAGAGACCAGCACTCTCTCTCCTGCCCGGGAGGGAAGGAAACGGGGTTGGAAGTTGGTGTGGGAGTGCTCTGCAGGGCAGCCCCGGGTCCTGCAGTCCATGCCCGCCTGCCCAGGCTCCCCGCAGGTCACACTGTGGTGCAGAAAGGCCCCGTGACCGGCCTCCGCGAGGTGACCTTAGACCAAACACACACTTATCCGTGCCTTGGTCTACTGCTGTCTTGTTGGTAGCTCAGCCATAGTGTCACCCTGTGTGATGCTGGACTTGTCTTGGTCAGTTGCTAGAGACTTGGTCCATGATGGGATTCCGAGGGGACAGGGGGCTGGGCCACGCGGGGCGGCGGTGGGGAAGGTGTCTGCATATGGCTCTGTCTTGCACTCTGCCCTCCAAGGCCATCCAGAGGACACGGGATCCAGAGAAGAGGACCCTGGGGACGACGCAACATGCTGGGCATCCCCCAGTCGCGAGGCTGCCTGCAGCCGTGACCACTCACAGTGCAAACCCAACATGGTGCCGTGGGGATCATGCGTGCTGTTCAATTATTTTTCCACACTTTATTTCGTTAAAATGCAGCCACAGTTTGCTTGTGAAAAATGCAACTGCCAGCTGGGCATGGTGGTTCACACCGGTAATCCCAGGACTTTGGGAGGTTAAGGTGGGAGGATCGCTTGAGGCCAGGAGCTCGAGACCACCCTGGGCAATGTAGTGAGACTCCCGTCGCTATTAAATTTCTTAATGCAGTTGTTTGTGCGTTTTTACATTGTGAAAGAGCGTTTATCATGACGTTAACATTTAAATTTTTAAAAATATTTGTGGGCCAAGCATGGCGGTTCACACCTCTAGTCCCAACACTTTGGGAGGCTGAGGCAGGAGGACCGTTTGAGCCTAGGAGTTCGAGGCCAGCCTGGGCAACATAGTGAGACTTGTCAACACAAAACACATTAAAAAATGAGCTGGGTATGGTGGCATTCTCCTGTCGTCCCATCCACTCAGGAGGCTGAGGCAGGAGGATTGCCTGAGCCCAGGGGGTGGAGGCTGCAGTGAATCGTGACAGTGTCATTGCTCCGTCCACATGGGGCTTCTTGTTACCAGGAGACCTGTGCCTGGGTCCACGTGGCAGGCAGAGGGGGGCACGTCCCTTGTGTTCCTGGTGGCACCAGCCAGTGTCTGCTTTCCTTGTTCTCCTGGCCTCCCCTGAGGGGGCCCGTCTCTGGATGGGCATGGTTGCCAGGCAGGACAAAGGCCACAGTCGCTCTTCTGCCCACCCCTCACTGACAGAAGCGGCCACCCGGCCCCAAGAGGCCCGGTATGCGTTTCCACCTCCACCTGGGCTCGGCCAGGAGCCACGTCTGCCAGGGAGGCAGGGCCTTTCGGTGGTCCAGGAAGGCTGCTCTCCTGCACGGCAAGTGCTCTGCACGGCCAGCTCCAGCTTTTCTGGTGTGCCACCCGCCTTGGGCTCCGGGGGGGTGCGGGTTGTCAGCCATTGGGTCGGGGATGGCACACCTGCATGCCCACCACTGAGCTGAGCAAGCCCCTCTTGGACAAGCGGATACATTGGCGGCTGAACTCATAACGGGCACGGGAGAAGACGGACCTCGCGTGGTGTGGGGTCTGCTGGACTCCCTCCCCCCTTTCCTTCCTCTATCCTTCCCTCCCTCCCCCCTCCCTCCTTCCTCACTCACAGCTAGAACATTCCAGACCCAAACTGCAACTGGGTGCCAACTTTCAACAGAAACGTTGACCACTTGAGGCTTCCCAGAGGAGGTGACCATGATGGCAACAGGTGTAGAAATCCTGTCCTGGGACGATCACTTGACAGAACAGGGCATGTCGAGCTCCTGTGAGAGACAGAGACGAGGAGGTGGGTGGACTTTGATCCTGTCTGTCATGGCACATGTGGGCATGATTGGAGCAGCAGACGGACATTATAAGCAGACAAATTCCAGCTCAGATGGGGGTCAGCCTCTCAGCAGAAGGTCCAGCGATGGGGGAGCAGCCTTCCTGGAAAGCAGGAACTCCGTGCTTAGCGTCTGCGGCCGGCGGCACGGCCCATCTTACTGACTGCCTCTGTTGTCCTTCCAACCACGAGCCCACAGCTCCTGAGGAAACACGCTTGCAGGTCTCCTAGCTCAGGTCTGAAATTCTGCCTTTGACTCTAAATGAAGCCATCTGCCTCCTGGCATCGTACGGGGTCTCGTCCATGTGCGCACACGTCTCGTTAATAAGATGGTTGTATTGATGCGTGTCGTTTTTACAGCTAACCCTCAGAGAGGGCTGCTGTGGATCAGGTCTACCGTATGGATTTCAATAAGGTCATTCATTAATTCAATTCTCAGTCCCACTAGGAGGGGCCACTCTTGTGCCCCCACTTCACTTCACAGATGTGAACGTTGAGGTAACACTGTTTGTGAGGGGCGGAGCCAAGATCTGCGTCCGGGCAGTCTGGCTGCAGAGTTTGTGTCTCTGACGGCGGCCCCTCCTGACACCCTCTCGAGGATACCTGGTGGGGTTTCGCGATGCGTCCAAGGACACGCGCCATCAGAACAGCGGCACTTGGTCTGCGTGGGACCTGGCCTCCAGGCTGCCCTGGCGTGCCCAGTGTGGAAGACTTGTCACCTGCGGCCCACACATCCGAGGAGGGGCCTGGATGGTGTCACGTTAAACGAGAGGACTAGGTCCCAAAGACGGAGCCCCACGCCCTGGTCTCCCCAAGGCCTTCCTCACGTGGCAGGATGCCCGGTGCTGCCCACCTCCCGAGTTGGGACTCTTCCCCACTCCCTCTGTGTCTGCAGTCCTGCCGCTCACTCGCACCCCGCCGTGGACCATGAGCCCCGAGATTCCCGAGGTGCCTGCTTACCCACCCTCTAACGGCCAGTTTCTGGGGGCAGGGGCGGGGGGAGAGGCCATGCAAAGCGTAGGGCATTTTCTTTGTTTGAGTTGGAGTCTGGAGTCACTCTCGCCCAGGCTGGAGTGCAGTGGCACGCTCACAGCCACCGCAGCCTCGACCTGCTGGGCTCAGGCGATCCTTCTGCCTCAGCCTTCCAAGTAACTGGAACCACAGGCACATGCCACCACACCCAGCTAATTTTTTGATTTATTGTAGAGATGGGGTCTCGCCATGTGGCCCAGACCGGTCTCGAACCCCTGGGCTCAGTCAATCCTCTCACTTCCGCCTCCCAAAGTGCTGGGATTACAGGCATGAGCCACCACATTGGCTTGGGTGTTTTATATAGGGTTAGTTTATTAATCTCTTAAAGCTTCTGGGTTGAGAAAAAGTTTCCCTCCCCTGACAGTTTAAGAGAATGTCCCCATGTTGTCCTAGTATTGGTGTGGCTGTGTCTTTACGTTGAAATGTAAGACTGGTGTCTCCTGCGCTCTGTAGATGACAGAGTGTCCCGCTGTCTCCTCCCCCAGGGCCCCACACAGCTGTCCCAGGGCCACTCCTCTATCCTCATTTTTCCAACCGATTTAAAATGCCATCTCTATATAAAATGAACTTCCATGTGTACGTGGAGCCATTCAGAGAATGTTCTCTGACCACTGTGAAACAAAGATACAAAAGGCTAGAAAATCTCCCAAGTGTTTAGAAACCAAGCAACACACTTCTAAATAACCCACGGGCCAGATGGGAAGCAGAAATACTTGAATTGAAGGATAAAGAAAACATCAAACATCAACTGCGAGAGTGTCGCCAACAGGGAGACGCACAGTCTTACGCATGTGTCAGAGAGAAAGGAGGCTGAACACCAGCGCTCTCAGGAGGTTGGCCAGTGAGGGAAATCAAGTGGACTGAGCCCAAGGAAAGTGCAAGAAAATAATCAAGAAAAGAGTAAACATTAACAAAGCGGACCTATCACACAGAAAACTATCAAAGCAATGAGTTCGTTATTTGAAAAACCCAACGTGTTCATATTTGAGCCAGTTTCTGGCCCCTCCCAGCCTCTGCTTGGACCTCTGTGTGTCAGAGGCCATTTCATTTCTTCATGGTGCCTTTCAACAGTCGGGTGGCCCCGTCGGTGGCCCTCACGCCTGCATCTCCAAATTCGCCTAGCATTTACCTTTTAGTCTAAGGCTTGCCCCTTGCTGCAAACCTACGGGCATTTCCATGGGGATCAAGCCAGGTTATGCACCAGTTTGAGGAGGACTGGCATCTTCATAGCACTGGCTCTTGCTACCCAAGATGCTTGGACGCTTCTTGAGCATTCGAAAGTTTTCTTCGTGTAGCGCGTGTGTGTTTTGCGTCTGGGTTTTGTATTTCCTCTCTCTGGTTGCCCTTGGACATGGGGCCTTTCCTTGGGTTCTGTGTTGCAGGCTCAGGTGAGCTTCCAGTGCCTCTGCAAAACACGTCAAGGAGGCCGTGTGGACATTCTGGCTAAAGCCACGCGAACCACACTCGCCCACCACATTCGCTTCCAGTGCGAAACACATCCCAGACTGTGCGTTTCTTCAGGCTTTTGACACACAGTCTTCAGGCAACTGCTATGTTGACCCCAAGGCTTTGGCAAAACCACCGCAGAGGCCCCAACGCGGTGTGAGGCCTTTTAGGCCAGAGACACGCAGTCGCACACGTCAGGCCCAGGTCACAGATCCGAGCTGTTCCCAGGTCGGCTGGCTAAAAGGGTGCTGGGGGACACTGCAGGGCGCCCCCATGCAAGACACGCCCAGACCCGGCTGGGCTGCAGGGCCCTTCCGCGGCTCTAGGCCTTCTAAGCTGGACTGGCCACCTTCGATCTAGAAGTAACCACCCTTGCTCATTGTCGGCACAGGACGCCTCTGAAGAGAGCGTGCTGTGCATCCAGTCCCATCCAGAAGTGGCCGCTGGCTTGTCTCCTTGTGACTGTTCTTCCTTCTGGATGGACCGAGCGTGTGCACCAAGACCGAAGGGTGTTGGAGTGGGGAGCTGGGCTAGGAGAGGGGAGGCAGGGGGCCTGGCGGGGCCCCGGGGAGCCACCCAGCCCTCTTGCTGCCTGCTGGCCAGTGAGCCAGAGGAGGGAGGCAGTGAGGGCCCACGCACCTGGCGCCTGTGCAGCCGTCTCCTGGCTCAGGGCTGCAGGGCTGCAGGTGCAGAAGCTCATGCAGGAGGCAGGACTCCCCGGGGGACTGGCCACAGGCAGCCAGGCCCTTAGGAGCGAGCGCACACCGTCTGCCGAGCCTCTCACAGCAGGAACGGTGGGGTTCCTCTTGTGTTTCAGAAAGCAAGATGTGCGTGTTTGCTCTCTTTTAAACAGATGAATTTCAGATACGTGTCAGAGTTTCCTCATCATCTCCATCTGCCCATCCCTGGAGGAAAACGGGGTGGATGTGAGCTGTATCTGTACACACAGCTGTGAGGCAGCAACACAGGCCACGCATGCACACAGCAGGCACGCCGTGGCCGGAGGGTCCACGCGCACACACCTGGCAGGAATGCCACGGCCAGTGGGTCCACACGCACATAGCAGCAGGGACACCACGGCCGGAGGGTCCACCGTGCAGCCACCTATTCTGGACAGCCCCAGGGCTTGGGTACAATGGGACCGGTCTGGCTGGGTCTGGACACACCAGCCACTGGAGCTCCTCCTCCTGTCGCAAGTCCATAGCAAGGTCGCGGTCCTCCGTGTGCTGACCTCGTTGGGCTTTCAGGCCACCTCGATGAGTTGCACGCCCTGTTTTACATGTGGGAAGGGGCCTGGTGTCAGCCTGGATGCTGACCCAGGCTTCTGTCCCAGTGCTGGGGTGCAGCCCTGACGCCACAGTGGTCTCCACCACCTTGGCTCTGCTGACACGGGTCATTCAACGGGCTGAACCCCGGAGGCTCACCCCGAATTCTCCACAACCCTGCTACCTTCCCCAGTCTACCGCCACCAGCCATGTGGCCTCCCAGCCATCCTCTCAGTCTCAGTGGGATTTGCCACCTCTCCTGGAAAGACTGCTATCTGGTCTTTGCTCCTCCTGAGACAAGTGTCCCCGGTCACGTATCTCGTCCTGGCCCCCAGACCACCCTGCACCCTGCCTGGTTCCTAAAGCTCTTGCAACTGTGGGAAATGCCGGGTTTATGCATTTATTTCTTGGTTCTTGTCTGTCTCCCCATAGGATACAGCCTCCATGAGGGAGACCACGTGCCCCGACCCACGCTTGGACCAGAGGGGTCTTGATGCCTGTTTTCTGGAACCAGAACAGGCTCTGCCACACCATCCGCCCTGCTCCCCAGATCATAACAGGAGTCCAGGTGGGAGAGAACCACAGACGTGGTCCACGCTACCCTGGCCCATGGTGCCACTGGGTCCCAGGCCTCTGGTGACTGTGACATGTGAAGGACAGATGAGATACGGGCAACTATGGGGCCAGGACAGAATCAGAGAGGCCAGCCTTAACTCACAGCATGCCACTTTCCAGCAAAATCTTGGCTTAGCCGGCCAGGAGGCACTAGACAGGATGCTGCTTTCCTTTTCTCTGACACCTGCGCGGTGACGGCTCGAGGCCTGCATTGCTGTTCCTGTGTCCCGACACCTACTCTGTTGTGAGGGTCTACACCGGCCTCACTGTCTCTTCATCCCGACACCTGCTTTGTTATGAGGCTGTAGACGGTTTTTCTGCTCCCGTGTCCTGACACCAGCTGTTATTAGGATCTAGGCTGGCCT
The DNA here is from genome assembly GCA_027257055.1 of Cephalopachus bancanus. NCBI lineage: Eukaryota > Metazoa > Chordata > Mammalia > Primates > Tarsiidae > Cephalopachus > Cephalopachus bancanus. The sequence continues at coordinate 1,065,654 of JAPVLO010000180.1, forward strand.
CTCTGTTCTTTGATTTGGACGCAGGCTCTGTGATGGGATCCGGACTGGTGTCTCTGTTCCTTTTTCCCAGCACCTGCTCTGTAATGGAGTCTAGTCTGGCCTCTCTGTGCCTCTATTCTGACACCTGCTGGGCTCCGGGACACTGGCCTGGCCTTTTTCTCCCTGTCCCTCGAGGCCTGTTCTGTTATCCCTTAGCTCTGCTTCTAGCTGTGTCCTGGACCCAAAGTGCCCCAACGAACTCGGGATTCTCGGATGTCACTGACCAGCGCCTGCAGCAGAATGGGGCTGGGAGAATCAAGGGAGGCCGGGGGGGCTGTGAGGAAGGCACTGGAGGCCCAGGTGGGGTTGGTCCCCGTGAGAGGGGGCCTGGGCCCTGGGGGGGGGTGCAGGGTGACTGAGAGGCGTCTCGGAGGTGCCAAGGATGGGGGCACCAAGGCTGAGGGGGAGGCTGGCTTCCCAGGCGCTGGCCCCAGGGTGGAGCCGATTGGGCAGGAGGAAGGCCCGCGGGGGACCCAGGCGGCCGGCGCCTGTGGTGGAGCTGGTGCCACGGCAGAGCCTGAGCCTTGCTGAAGCCCCTTCCTGCCGGTGGTGGCTACGAGAAGGGCGGCAGGGGCAGCCTGGGCAGGGGAGGCCTCGCCTTTCCCTCTGTGCCTTTGTGTGGCTCTGTGCGTGTCTTGCCCATTCAAAATTAATAAAAAATAAGGAGGAAACAGAAAATACCAGGGAACGCCACTTGTGGAAAGACACACGCAGTGTACAACGTGGCCGTGCCGGCAGTGCTAGTGTCTGGTCCGGACTGGGGGCTCCGGGCCGCATGCAGGACTGTGCTTCTCACCCACCCCTCACCATCGTCCAGCAGAGCCACGTCGTGTCTCACCCCGCTGACCTCGAGGCTTCGGAATGAGCGTCTATGGAGTGGAGAAGGGGCCCCAGCTAAGGGTCCTGCCCTCGGGGGTCTCTCCTGGCGAAGACGGGACCCTTCCTCCCGGCTTATCATGACTGGGGAGAGACCCTGCAGACAGAGCACGACAGGTGTGACTCACAGTGGTGCCAGCGAGGAGCTGCCATGATCCTCGCTGACCTCACTCGCGTGCTGACTGGACGGCGGTTTCCCCAGGCCGTCTGGTTTCTTCGTTTTGTTTTGTTTTGTTTTTGAGTGAGAGTCTCACTTCGTCGCCCTGGCAGGAGTGCCGTGGCACACTCACGGCCACCCCAGTGCCGACCTGCTGGGCTCCGGCCATCCTTCCGCCTCAGCCTTCCACGTGCTACCACGCCTGGCTAGTTTCTGATTGATTGTGGAGACAGTTCTCGCCACGTGGCCCGGGTTGGTCTCAAACTCCCGGGCTCAGACCGTCCCCTCGCCTCGGCCTCCCAGAGCGGTGGGACGACAGGCTGAGCCACCGAGCCCGACTGGTTTCTTAGTTTGTAAACTCAGAAGTGGCCTTAACTCTCGGAAACTTCTCATTGGCCCTGACACCCCTCTACACCCCAGGCGCTGGAGAAGGCAGCCCCTTTCTCATTCCCCCTCCCCCGCACAATTGTCTTCCCTGAAAACTCATTTCCTAGGCAGGAAGATCAGGCTCGGGGCTGCGGCCCCAGCCCATGACAATGGCGCAGATTAGCATCTGGATGCAGACCGGGCGGTCCCTGACCGGCCTCGCCCAGCAACCCATGGTGAGGACTTTGTTCCTTGAGTCACACGCCTGGTCTGGCCCACAGCGGACACCAGACGCTGTTAATTCACTATCTGCTGGATGACAAGGCAGACAGACTGCGGAAACAGCCTCTCCTAAGGCCTTGCAGCCAGTGATGGCAGAACAGACCATTTATTCCCTTACTTATTTGCCTTCCTTTTTTCTTTTAAGCCAGGGTCTCACTCTGTCGCCCAGGCTGGAGTGCAGTGGCACGCTCACGGCTCACAGCAGCCTTGACCGCCTGGGCTCAGCAGAGCCTTCCACCTCAGCCTCCTGAGTAGCTAGGACTACAGATGTGCACCACCATGCCTGGCTAATATATACATATATATATGTATGTATATTTGTAGAGATAAGATCTTGCTATGTTGCCCAGGCTCGTCTGGAACTCCTGGGCTCAAGCAATCCTTCTGCTTCCGCCTCCTGAAGTGCTAGGATGACAGATGTGAGCCACCACACCCCGCCCAGAATAGTCTATTTAATCCGAAAACTGGGATGTGAGTCTTGCTACTCTCCGAGGTCTGTGCAGGAGAAACGCCCAGGCCATCACTCTAGGGACTGGGCTTCTTGGGGGGGGGGTCCCAGCGTGTGGCAGGGCAGCACGTGCTGCCCCCTGGGACCCTGGCTTTAGTCCTGCCTCCCGGCTAGGGACAAAACCCTGTCCTCACTGTGCGGGTGGCCAGGCCTGAGTCACTGCAGGTCACAGCGCGGATCCTAGGCAGCACCTGTCCCAGGACTCATGGCAAACTCGCCTTCGAAGGACTTCTGGCAGCAGGCGAGAAAGGTAAGAGCGGGAGAAATTCGGAAAACAGAAAGGCTGGATTGGAGCCCACCAGGAGCAGAAGATGGCCCATTTGAGTGCAGTGGGAGGGTGAAGGAAGAGCCGTGTGTAAGGCGGAAGGGGAGAGGACCCCAGGCTCCCCAGGGCTCGTCAGGGTGGGCTCAAAACTGACTTCCTGCTGTGCTGCCTTTCAGCCCCATTTCTTTTTTTTTCTTTTTTTTTTTGAGTTTGAGTCTCACTCTGTTGCCCAGGCTGGAGTGCAGAGGCACGCTCACAGCCACCTTTGCCTCGGCCTCCTGGGCTCCAGCGATCCTTCTGCCTCAGCCTTCCAAGCGGCTGGAACTGCAGGCATATGCCCCACACCTGGCTGATTTTTTGGTTTATTGTAGAGACAAGGTCTCGCCAGTTGCCTGGCCGATCTCGAACCCCTGGACTCAGGCCATCCTCTCGCCGTGGCCTCCCGGAGTGCTGGGATTGCAAGACTAAGCCACCGCGCCTGGCCTGAGCCTCATTTCTTAGTGCGTGTGGAGTCAGCCGACCTGCACCGCTCTGCCCGTACAGGCATCACAGAGAATACCTTCTCGTGGCATCGAGGCCTCGTGAAAGTGGCCCCCTCAGCGATCCAAGGCCAGCTTTGCCGCCAAGAGCCTGCCCTTTTGCCTGTAGGGACACTGGCCTCCCTTCCCGGCAGTTTGACACGAAGGTCCCGACCCACGGCCGAGACCTCTCTCCGCCACTGCCTTTCTGCAGCCCGGGAGTTTTTACAGTCCCGTGACATGCGTGGCTTGGGCTTTGAAGAGTCAGCCCTGAGAAGATGGGTGTCTCCTCTTTCTCTCCTTTCTGACAGGACAGTTGTGCTGGGTCTACCTCTGCCTGGTGCGTCGACTGGGCCTGCCTCATCCAGGGATTTCCTTGTCTGAGACCCCTCCTGACGCCCCTCCCAGGCAGGGTCAGGCCCTTGACTTCTGTTCCGGAGCCAGCCCTCCGTTCCCTCGGGGACCCCCGGAGCCAGTTGTTCGGTGTTCCCGGCCCTGTCCTGGACTGTGGGCGCACTGAGGGCAGAGGCTGCTTGGCACTCCTGGCCGGGCACGGGTGCCTGCTGGGCTCGGAATCCGGGCTGGCTGAGAGGAGAGGACGGAATCAGGTGACTGCGTCTGTTCCACAAGGCTGGGCTCTCCCTTCCCAGCCTGGGCAGGCTCCTTCCCGTGCCTCTGAGGCACGACGTCAGTGTTGATGGGGCCGTCCGGCCCGGCCAGGACCTGCACCTGACTGATATCTGGAACGACTCCTGATCGGGACTGGGATGGCGTGCTTCCTCGCTGACGCCTGCCGGGGTCATGACGAGGCAGCCCCGCCCGCGCTGTCTGGGGTGAGACACCGCCGGCTGTCATCAGCTCCCGCGGGAACTGCTCCACGAGGGCGCCGCCCTCCGTCGCGGCCCCTCTCCTGTGGGCCTCGCCAGCTCCCGTCTCTCTGCGGGGACAGTTCCAGAAGTGGGAAACCAGGCAGGGGGTTCAACGGTGAAAGGCTGCTGGCTTCTGGGTGAAACGTCCACACGGCGGCTCAGCAAGCAAGAGGTTCGAGGAGCCATGCGCGGTGACACTTCCCCCCCGCTGCCGCCCCCCCCCCGTCCCCGGCTGCCTGCGCCCTCCTGGGGGAGACTGAGTCTGGCGTCCCTGCTGTCCTCACTCGCGCCTCCTCCAGGCCAACCTCCGCTGCCCTCAGCCCAGCACCCGGCCCAGCACTCCGGGGGGCAGACTCCATGACCCCCGGCAGCACGTGCCACACCAGGCACAGGGTGAGTCAGGGCCGCCATCTGCACGTGACGGCGAGACAGACACGTCCCCATTCATGCCGCCCTTGTTCTCCCAAGGGGAGCTGGGAGTGTGGCCTATCCCGTGGCCACCCTCGCCCGCCTGCCTCCCACGAGCCGGGCTCCCACTGGCACCCCTGCTGGGCGAGGGTGGCTCAGGGCTCGCTCACACATTTCAGGGGACGATTGTGCAAGAAACGCCAGTGTCTTCCAGAACATCTTTGGCCTCCTCACCGTGTCTTCTTTGGGTTTGTGCAAGAAGTCTCCCTCCCGGCCGTGCCCCACCCACGCCCACCCACACTCTCCGGGCCCCTCTGGGCCCTCCTCTTCCGAAAACCACTGAGAATGAGCAGAAGCCGCGAGGCAGGGTCTCCCTTCCCAGACAGCCGCCCCCCAGCTCTTGCTCATGGCTGGAAGTGCCGAGAAAAGCTGGGAGCTGCTCTCTTCCCCTGGGCAGGTGTGAATCCACCTGCCCCCCCCGCCCCCCCCGTCATGGGCTCCTGGCTGCCTCCCTCCTCCAGACGCCTCCCAGCCGCGTCCAGAGCAGCCGCGGGCTCGGCGTCGGGCATGATTAAGCGGCCAGGTCTCCAGCTGACCCGTCCTTGTTTGTCATGCTTGGTTGCCGGTTATTTTGGGCTCTGCCTTGTGGCTGCACCACGATTAGGGTTTGATTACTATCACCAAAGCGACTAAAAGATGAAAATAGAAGCCACAACAGGAAATAAACAACTGCAAATGAGAGATTTTATTCCACATTCCCTGCCAGCAGATGATTAGAATCAAGCCCGTTCACAATAGTTTGGTGAACTCCAAACGTTGTTTTGAAGGGTCAGCACAGCCTGGCCTCCGTGTCGGCGGGGCCTCCTCCGCGGCTGCAAGCGGAAGATCTCCCGTCCAGGCCCCAGGGCGCCTCTGCCGCAGGCCCGGGCTTCCTTCTGGGAAGGGAGTCGGAGTGGGACAGGGTGGCGCCGCCTGCCCGAGGGTGGCAGGGTCACTGGCTCAGGCACACCAGGGAGTGGCAAGGCAGCACCGGGGCCAGAGCTGTGTGCTCGGCGTCCCACCCACCTCCCGCCTGCTCCGACGACGGGCGGCACAGGGGACAGCCATGCCAGGGGACGGGAGGGGGCGACACCCGGCCTGAACGCTGCCATTCCCTCCTCTGGGAACGCATCTGCTAGGTGCATGCATATCCTCTCAGACAAGCCGTGATGTCACACTCGACTCCTGGGACACCCGCGAAGCCCGCTTGCCCCACGTGCACCAGGTCCCTCGTTGGAGGCGGGCACCACTTGCCAGATGCCCAGTCTTCAGGTTCCCCTGTGGCCGGTGGTGGCATCTGCCTTCTGTGCATCCAAGTCCTTTCTGTTTCAACGCAGCCTGGCCTGGCCACTCGCAACAAGTGAAGATCTCCTGAGGGGCCTGTGACAGAGACGGGGATGGGGATCCCAGGGCACACCGAAGGCCTGCCAGGCGCTCCCCAACCCGAGGGGCCGCTCGGCCCGCACTGGGTGACCGGCAAGACGCCAGGCCCAGGCTGGAGTCCGGTCCGTCGACGGCTAGTCTGGTGCTCGCGAAAGGCTTGTGACGGTCTCCAGACACCGCAGAGGCTGCACGTGTCCTTTGCCTCCCCGACCGGTGATCCCGTCTCCATTCCTTCCTCCTTGGCTGCTGTCTTTGAGGGCTGCTCCCCTAGGTTTTGGTTCTTTTTTTGAGTCAGGGTCTCACTCTGTGGCCCAGGCACAATCACAGCTCACCACAGTCGCAACCTCTTGGACTCAGGCGATCCTCCTGCATCAGCCTCAGCCTCCCAAGTAGCTGGGACTACAAATGTGCACCACTGCACTCGGCTGCTTGTAAAAATATTGTTCATGGCTGGGTGCAGTGGTTCACAAACTGCTGTAATGCCAGCAGTTTGGGAGGCTGAAGTGAGAGAATTGCCTGAGTCCGGGGGTTCAAGACCAGCCTGGGCAACTTGGGGAGACCTCGTCTCTACAATAAATCAAGGCAAATGAGCTGGCTGTGGTGGTGCACACCTGTAGTTCCAGCTACCTGGAAGGCTGAGGCAGGATTGCCTCAGCCCAGCAGGCCAAGGCTGCAGAGGCTGTGATTGTGCCACCGCACTGCAGCCTGGGTGGCAGAGCTAGACTCCAACTCAAAGAAAATTAATGATAAAATAAATAAATATATTTTGGGGGTAGAGATACGCTCTCGGAATGTTGCCGAGGCTGGTTTCACACTCCTGGGCTCAAGGGATCCTCCTGCTTTGGCCTCCCAAGCAGCTGGGACTACAGGTGTGAGCCACTGCGCCCAGCCTCCTCTGGAACACTTTCTGCACACACCCGTACGTCAATTTGCAACACAATTGTGATGGTATGCAGCCGCAGCCTAAGTGGTCTTCTGCACTCAGGGGCCAGGATGCAGCTTCCGGCTCGGCCATTCTGCCCAGGGTCCCACCCTCTCCAGGTCTGCCGCGTCAGGACTAGGTTTGGAGGCCTGCCGGACTGTGTAGCCCTGATGGCTGACTTCCTCTCCAGAGGTCTCCCAGAGGTGCCGGGGTGGGGCGGAGGCTGCCTGAGGCGCCTTTAAGGCCTACCCCAGTTAAGCATTGACTCCTAAATATTTATCAGGCTTCTGCTCCTGCATGTTGGAATCTGTTGGGATTGCTGGAGGGGAGAGGGCTTGAGCTTCAAAGGCCTCTGAGGCCCAGCCCTGCCTTTTCAAGAACGTGTAATTTAGCTGGCAGATGAAAACTACATTTCACCTTTCCCAAAGAGTCCTTAAAACCCCCGGTGTTTCGCTGTTGTCCTGAGCTCAAAATTGCAGACGACCTTTCAAGATAATCATGTTTCACGGAATAGAGGTGAGGTAGTCGCCGTGCCCACCAGCGACTCGTGGACGCGGCGTGTGTACAGTGAGTCATGGCGTTGCTCTGGGGGCACCGGCCTTCCCTGCGGAGGCCTCAGGCCTGTCGTCCTGTGCCTCGCCCAAGCCATGCGGGAACCTGCCAGCCGGGCATGTTTCTTCAGAACCCGGGTCCAGGAGTACTCGCCGACCCCAAACACCTCGAAAGCCTCGAGGCCCGGAAAGGCGCAGACAGGCTCGCGTGCAAATGACGCCGGGCGGGGCGGCCCGCAGGTTCCCTTCCCGCGCCGGCGGGGGCATGGAGGAAGGGGTGTGCGGCGTGGGGGAGGGAGAGTGCGGCGGGGGGCAGGGGTCTTCCGGGCCGGGAGGATACCCAGCTCAGGCGCCCCCAGCCCACGCGGCCCCTCGCGGCGCGCCGGCCCAGCGCATTCCAGGGCCGAGCAGGACGCGCGTCTCCAGGCGCCCCGGAAACCGGAGCCCGCGGCAGGAGGGAGGGCGCGCGGCCGAGGTCACATTCGCGCCGCCCCCGCCCGGCTGTCCCCTCCGGCGCGCACTCCCGGGCCCCGGTCCAACCCGAATGCCTTCTGCACGGGGACCGCTCTCCTCCCCCCGCTTCAGGCCGGGGACCTGCCGCCGGCCCCGGGCGCAGACGAATGAATGGGGCGCGGGCTCTCGGGTCCCGCGCGCCGCCGGCCCGCGGTGGGCTCCAGCTCCGGCAGGCCGCTGCGCCTGGTCCTCCAGCGTCCACGCTCCGGAGGCCGCCCGGGCGCATCTCCGCGCCCAGCTTCCCCTCGCGTGGCCACCCCTCTGCAGACCCGGGAGGGTGGCGGTGGCGGGAGGGGGAAGAAATAGCTTTTAGAAACCCGATCTGTTGTTTGCGAAACACAATCGCTTTTTTTTTTTTTAAAGCGACAGGGTGTCTAGACGGCCACGTGACGCGCCGGAGCCGGGCGCGCCGCTGCGCAGTGGAACCGCCGGGCGGGGGGCGGGGAGCGCGGAGGAGGCGGGGAGGGGCGGGGGGAGGAGGGGGAGGGACGAGGGCGGGGGCGGGAGGCCTTGCGGGAGGCGGTGGGCCCGGCCACACTCGCCCGCTGCTCGGCGCACGGAGGAGCCGTCCCCAGCCGCGCCAGCCCAGCCCGCCGGGCGCCTCTCGGGCCGCGGGGGAGAGCCGCCGAGACAGCCGCCCGGCCACGGCGGCGGCAGAGACCCGAGCGCCGGGAGAGGGCGGACGGGGACGAGGAGTCACCGGCGCGACGAGGAGTCTCGGAGGCGGCGGCGGCGCCGAGAGGACACCGGGGCCTCCCGCCGCCGCAGCCGGGCCGGGCGCGCAGCCCATGCGGGGAGCCCAGGCGGCCGGGCGCGGCCAGACGAAGGGGCCCGGGCGGACCCCGCAGTAGCCGGCGGCTGTCTCCGGGCAAGGACGCGCGACCCGCCGGGGCCCGCGCCGCTGCCGCCCCCGCACCCCCGGGAGTCCCCGCCGAGGACCCGGGCCCCCGAGCGCGGGAGGGAGGACCGGACACCCCGAGCCGCCCGGATGCGCAGGACCGCGGCAGCCCAGCCGGAGCGCTCTGTGGATTAAAAGCAGCAGCGATTTCTTTCTGGCAGAAGCAAAGGCGAGGGACCCCAGCAGGGCCCTGCGAGGAGCAAGGGGGGCCGCCGCCCGTCGATGCGATTCCCACCGCCAACATCTTGTTCTACTTTGTAAACATTTTCTTTTTTACGCCCTGCTCCAGGCGGCCGCCCCCGACCGCCGAGCTCCAGGAGGCGGCGTCTTCTTTCGGGGCGCCGGGTTCGGGGCCCGGCGTGCGGCCCCCTAGCTTCTCCGGACGCCTCATGCGGGCCGAGGGCCGCCCGGCCCCCTCCCCCGGGCCTGCGAGCGCACGGAATTCGAGGGGATCCGGTTACTGAGGATACAGAGGGGAGAAGCGCATCGCGTGCCTGCTGCGTTCTGACCGCCTGCGCTCCCCACCCCCAAACCAAGTTGCTCGGCGAGGGGGAGCGAGGCCGCTCCCTGCCCCCGGCGGCCCGGCCGCGCGCCCTCCGCCTCCTGCCCCCGCGGCTCCTCCATGTAGCAGGCCGAGGCTGGCGAGCCCGACTCTCGGCAGCCGTCGCGGGGGGGGGCCTTGCTGGGGAGGCGCCGGCGGGGGCGGGCTCCGCCGTCCCCGGGGAGGCGGCCGCGGGCCTCCGGGGCGCGCCGGGGCCCGAGAGCCGCGCAGGGCGCGGGCCGCGCGGGGCGGGGCCGCCGCCGCGCAGGCCCCCGAGCCCCGGCCGGCGCCCCCGGGCCGCCGCGCGCGCCCCGGCCTCCGGGAGCCTGGCGCATGCCACGGGGCGCCCCTCGGGCCGCCGCTCCCGCCCGGGCCCCTGCGGCGGCTGCTGCCGCCTGCGCCTCCTGCCCCAGCTCGGCGCCCGACTGCTTCATGGTGCGCGGAGGTCATGTTCGCTCCTTAGCCGGCAGACGACGCTCCTCCTGGCCTCCTCGCCCCGCATGTTCAGGACCAAACGGTCCGCGCTCGTCCGGCGGCTCTGGAGGAGCCGCGCGCCCGGCGGCGAGGACGCGGAGGAGGGCGCGGGGGGCGGCGAGCTGCGCGCGGACGGCGCGGCGGGCGCCCGGGCGCCGGCGGCCGGGGGCGCGGGCCGGGCCGGCTGCTGCCTCGGCAAGGCGGCGCGCGGCGCCAAGGGCCGCCCCCCGCCGCTCGCCGCGGCCGCGGCCGCCGAGGCGGACCTGAAGGCGCTCACGCACGCGGTGCTCAAGCGGCTGAAGGAGCGGCAGCTGGAGCTGCTGCTGCAGGCCGTGGAGTCCCGCGGCGGCGCGCGCACCGCCTGCCTGCTGCTGCCCGGGCGCCTGGACTGCAGGCCCGGCCCGGGGGCGCCCGCGCAGCCCGCGGCCTACTCGCTGCCGCTGCTGCTGTGCAAAGTGTTCAGGTGGCCGGATCTCAGGCATTCCTCGGAAGTCAAGAGGCTGTGTTGCTGTGAATCCTACGGGAAGGTCAACCCCGAGCTGGTGTGCTGCAACCCCCACCACCTCAGCCGGCTCTGCGAGCTCGGTGAGCCCCCGCCCGCCCCGGGAAGCCGCGCGGGAGGGCGAGGGCGAGGGCGGCCGGGGCTTCCCCGCCGGCCGCGCCCGGCCCGCCCTCGCGCCGACGGGCGCCGGGGCCGGACGGCCTGCTTCCGGGCGCGGGCCGCGCGGGGCCGGGGTCACGCCTCCCGCGCGCGGGGCGGCGCTGCGGTGCGTGGCCGCGCCGGAGTCGGTCCGGGCCCGCCAGGGCAGGCCGGGGGCGGCGGCGGGCCGGGCGTCGCTGCCTGGGAAGGCGCGGGCGGCCCCGCCGCGGGTTCGGGCCCGGGGCCGGAGGGCTGGGACGGCTGCCGCCAGCCCCGGGGCGGGAGGGCGCGCGCCCGTGAGCAGTCGGCTGCCCTGCTCCCCCTGTCTTCGCAGAAGCTAGACTTTTGCGCTGGACGGAGGGAGCGCCGTCCCCTCCTTGCCCTCTCACCGCGCCCCCTTCCTCGCTCTCGACTGTCTCTGCAGCGGGCGGGGGTGCCCACCGGGTGGGCCTCCCGAATGCTGTCGGGAAGCCCAGGTCCCCCGCGTGGAAATGGCACCCCGGGGGCGGGAGACCGCGGGCGGGGGGCGGGAGATGGCTGGGAGCGGAGGGCTGCGCCCTGGGGGCGGGAGATTGCACCCGGGAGGGAGGGATTGCGCCCTGGGGGCCTAGGGGGTGGGAGTGGGGTCTGGGGCTCGGGCGGGAGGGGCACGGCGCCCCCGCCCTGTGGGCTGAGTCCGCCGGGCCAGACGGTGGTTTCCAGCGGGACCGCCCGGCGCAGACGCGGAGCAGCGAGCGCCGAGGCTGGCGCCAGGCGGCCCTTTTGTTTATCTGACAGCTAAATATCAAGGCAGTCACCGCCTCGCGCCCTGCCTCCAACCCCCACAGCTAAGACAAACAGTTGGGCTCAAAGAATGCCTCTGTTATCATAAGTTTCTATCTCGCTCATGGCCGGCCCTCATTTTCCCTCTTTTTTAATTCCAGAGTCTCCTCCACCTCCCTACTCCAGATACCCCATGGATTTTCTCAAGCCAACTGGTGAGTAGATGCTTTTAAAAATATACCCTTCCATCTCAAGTGAGCCCCAGAGCGTCTGGAACCCGGGCTTTTGTGTCCCGAAGGCCGCCTGGGAAGTGCTAGATTGGCCCCAAGCTGGCTTAGAGGTTTACTGTGTGGGAAGTTTGGTGAATTTTTTTGTTGTTGTGGCTGGATTTTTTTTTCTTATTTTGCACGTTCCCTGGGTCTGCTTTGCTTTTTGTTCCTTGTTGTGTATTTGCATTGACTGACTTTGGCTCGGCTTTAATACATGAAGCAGCGTCTTGAGTGACACCAGAATCAAGACACCAGCATAGGCCGAAGGGAACATTTGGAGGATTCAGGAGAGTAGGAAGACCCGCTGGGGAGGCTGGAGGGGGTGACAGGACGGGCGGAAGACAGCCTCCAAGGGTGCAGAGAGCAGACCCCTTAACCTCTAAGAACCTGGCAACGGCAAGTCGGGGGGAGCCGGGAGCCGGCTGCCGGCAGGCCAGTCCTCCTCAGGCTCGGGATTCTTTTTTTTTTTTTTTATTGAGTTGGAGTCTCACTCGGTCGCCCAGACTGGAGTGCAGTGGCCGCTCCGGGCCACCGCAGCCTCGGCCTGCTGGGCTCCGGCGATCCTTCCAGCTCGGCCTTCCGAGTAGCCGGAACTACAGGCGCACACTACCACGCCCGGCTGGTTTTTGTGTTTATTGTAGAGATGAGGTCTCGCTGCCCAGGCGGGTCTCGAACCCCTCACAGTCCACCAGCCAAAGGCGGGATACGCTGAGCCGAGCCGCTTTTTTTTTGAGCTGGAGTCTCACTCTGTCACCTACTGGAGTGCAGTGGCCGCTCCTGGCCACTGCAGCCTCGACGCTAGGCTCCAGCGATCCTTCCGCCTCAGCCTTCCGAGTAGCCGGAATTACAGGCACGCTACCACGCCCGGCTAATTTTTGTTTTATTGTGAGATGAGGTCTCGCTGCCCAGGCGGGTCTCGAACCCGCGGGCTCAGGCAGTCCACTCACCTCAGCCTCCCAAAGGCGCGGGATTACAGGCTGAGCCACCGAGCCGGCTTAGCTCAGGATTCTTGCAGGGGCCGTCCCAGGTCTGGCGACTCTGCCTGCCCATTGCTTAGCACCGGGTGGCACGGGGCCAGGGCAGGACCCGTGGGAGACTGGTGTTGGAGCGGCCCTGGTGCAGTTGTCTGCCCCGACTTCCGGCCGGCGGCACAGGCCCTTCCCCTGGAACCGGGCATGACATCAGGGACTCCCCGTGTCCTGAGTCCCTTCCCGCAGGGGAAAGGTGCTTGTGGAAAGTCCAGGCTGCAGTGGGTCCTGCCTGCCGCGGATGCCTGCAAGCACCCTAGCGCTCAGGACTTCTTGCCCGGGGTCCGGGAGCAAGCAAGTGCAGGGCTGGGCGCCGCCAGCTCCTGAAACCCCTCGAGCGCTTCCGCCTCTTGTGTTGGCTGCCGGGCCTTTCCCCCACTAATTAAAAGTTTTGTTGGGGCGTTGTCCTACATTGAATACTTGAATGAACGTGTAACCGAAGCCCGGCTGCTCGGCCAGCCCTCCTGGGACGCGGGCTCCCTCGCCGGGAAGGCGTCCCCGCCTGCCCGCCGCCCGTCTAATAAGCAGCCGGCAGCGCGTGTGATGTTTTGCTTTCGATTTACAAAGCAGCAGATAAATGGTCATTAAGGAGCAGATCGGCGGCTCTCTGCGTGTGTAGCAGCAAAGGCTGGCAGGAATGACCGAGCTCTCCTCCCCAAGAGTGTAACTCGGCTGGGTTTTGGCAGAAAGCACCGAGAATTCTTTCGCGAGGTTAGTTTTCCAAGGGGCCTCCTCAACCCTGGTTTCATTTTTCCTTCCATTTCCTTCGGATTTGGAGGTTTTGCCGAAGCCAGGGAGAACAATGACCTTAGCCCCAGGCTCAAAGGCTACTGGGGTAAATTCCCAGAACCCTCCCAAGCCAGCGACACTGGGGCTCCAGCCCAGGTAGGGAGAAATCCTGCTGGGCCAGGGCTTCGTTTTGGGTGAGCGAGTGATACATTTATTCATTAGCAAGTGTTGACACTAGGTAGCAAAATGTGTGTAAACAGAGAAGCCACAAAGACGGGAATGTGCGTTTCTGAGGGAGAGGAGTTCTTCGGATCAGCCAATAGGAAGTGATTAGCCTGCCAGTCGGAAGCTCGCCCTGCGGGGGGGGGGGTGCGCTCTCCCAAAACGTGGTGTTTGAATGGGAAAAGACACCCCATGTGTCAGGGTGCCCCGTGCAGGGTGGGGGGGCTTGCCCTGACATGGAGGGTGCCCAGGATGGTCTGAGGTTGGTTTTGCTGGAGGCTGTGGCCAGGGGCGTTGAGGTCAGACACAGATGGGATGCCGCCCAGGACCCCACCCCACCCCTCCCCACGTGTGGGTGAGTGCTTGGCCTGGGAATTGGGGTGGTAAGTTTCTAAGCCCTCAGTGGGATTTCTGGTCCCGGGGTACCAGGCAAAATTGGTCTGAGGTTTTACAGTGGATGGCTGTTAAAATCCTAACCCGTTGCACACCCACGGGCACCGTTCCTGCGAAGTCTGCAGCTTGGGAAGGGACGGTGGGGAGGGGGCGGACCTGGTGCCCCTGCAGCCTGGGGGGCGCTTGAGGCTCAGCTGGGGGCTCCATTTTGCTGTGGCCGGAAGCTCTGGGCACTGTGGTCCCAGCCAGCAGTGTGTCAGGAAAGGCTGAACCCAGGAGCAGGCTGGTTGTGACTCTTACTGTCAGAAGTCTGAGAGACGCCCCCCCCACCCCCCAAGGAGTCAGCGTGTGCTCTTTGAAACCGGATCTCGCTTCTGGAGTGGGGATTGTAGGGTAGCTAGAAGGGGGGTTGTGCTTGCCTCCCGTGTCCTCTGGGTCTGAAGGTCAGGATGGTTTGGGGGATGGCGTGAAGAGTGACTGAGGGCTGGGGTGGGTGCTGCCGGTGAGCCCCTGGGGCTTGGACTGGGGATCCTAGCCTCCAAGGCCTGATGGGGAAGTCTGAGTGTCTGGCCCTGCCTTTGCCTCTTAACTTTGGTTCCACCTAACTTCTCCAGGTCTCTTCTGAATCCAGATGGCGCGTTAGATGAGGGGATCTGTGCCTTTGCTCATTGGGTCCTTCGTTTGTTCTGCAGGCTGAGGATGTGCCTGCTCAAGTCTGAGGGTTCCGCTGCACCCTGTGTCCTTTGGGAGCCAGGGATCCCTTGCGTTCTGGGTGGAGTGAAGGACTTGGGACGTTTGGGGTGTGGTAGTGATGGTGATGGGGGCCCTGGCTTCGGCAGGACCGAGGAAACTCAGAACTGTCAGCCTCCAGGGACCGTCCTCTCTGTGAGAGATGCTTGGTGCGACCCTCACCCCCACCCTGTGTGGGTCCCGGGGCTCCTCCCTTGCAGCCCCCAGCCTGCAGCGATGGAGGAGGGAGCCCTTTCCACAGCACCTGGCACTGCGGAGTATTGGGCGGTGTCCAGGGCTGACTGCCACCCGGGTGTGGCCTGGGAGCGGGAGACACAGGTGCAAGAGAGACCCTGGTTTTAGAGGTGTTCTTGCGTGTGTCTCTCTGGTGTGGGTGTGGGTGCAGCTCCTGGGACCCCATGGGCTGGCCATGACTTGAGGCCAGTGGGGGTACCGATTGCCTGTCTCAGCCTGGTTCCCTTTAGGGGAGAGGGCAGAGACTCCACGGCCTGGGATAGGGGCTGGACTCTTGGGTACAGCTCAGCTCACTGGGTGGCCCTCAGCTAGTCAGTGACACCTCAGTTTACCTGGGCGCATGTAGAACAGGTATACTTTGCTGCTACTCAGAGGCGGTGGGGAGGCCTAATTAACGTGTGCAGCTCCCTCCCGAGATCAAAGGCCCTGCAGAGGGGCTGGCATTTCACGAGCACACCCTACAGCCTCAGAGCTGCCCTGCCTTTGATCTGAGCTGGGCGAACTCCCTGGATGTGGCCTGGCTCTGCTCTGCGGCACCCGGCTTCTCCTTTGAAACACACCTTGCCCCTGGGATCCCGCCAGGCGAGGCCGGGGGCGTGGCCGGCATAAGTCTTATTTGATGTGGGGTGTCTCCCGCTTGGGTTGGGTGGAGGAGAGGCCGAGAAGCTTGTACCTAGAAAATGGGGTGGACCGCCAGGCGCTCAGAAGGCACAGGGTGTCCACCGTCTGGCAAGGCCTCCACTTCCTGCCTCCCTGTTGTCTGTTGATTAAGTGCATCCTGTAGAACTGTAGACTCCTGTTAGGAATGCCACTTGGCCCCGTCACGCGCGATGACACACGGGCTTCTCTGTTCTCTGCCTGCTGCCCCACGCCCCACCCCTGTTCGGGCGAGATCTTGGTTACTCCTCCAGTTTGGGAGAGGTAGTGGGGAGGTTCCCTGGGTGAGAGAGAGCCTTGCATTCAAGGGGCCCAGAGGTGACCTGGGGCTGTGTGAAGGCCGTGAAGGCTGGGCCCCTCACCTCAGCTGCCTCCACTGGGCTTCCTGTTTGCCGACTGGGCCTTGTGTGTCTAGCTGGAAACTGGTAAGGCACACCTTGATGTGGCCCTGGCGGCCCCGGGTGGGTCGACCAGCTTCTGTGTGGTGGACCTGGCGTGATAGCCACGGGGGACCAGGGCCTGCGTCGTGCCCAGGCCTGTGTTGGTGGGGGTGTGTGAACACACACGGGGTCTTGTGGCTTGACTTCACGGGCCTCCTCGGGTGTGGTCCACGGATGTCACCTTTTGTTTTCATTGTGTGGGGGGCGGCTGTGGAGTCTGCGTCTCTACTGGGATTGTCACTGTCCTCACTCACTCGAGGTCACGTGCCCAGCACCTGAGGGCGACAGAAGTCAGAGTAGGGGAGTCAGCTGCAGGAAACGGATCTGAAGGCACCAGATCCACAGGACGCGCCAAGCGTCGGTTGCCCGGAGCCGAGGGAGCCGAGGGCGGGTAGCCCTGCAGGTCTGGGGTTGCCTGGGAAGGTTTGCAGAGCTGGGGGTTTGGACTAGCCTGGGAAAGGCGGGACGTTTCCCCTCCGGCTCAGCCTTGGTGAGAATGCTCTGTCTGGATCCGGTGAGGACGCAGGTGTAGACACGAGTAAATCCATTGGGTCAGCTTGAGATCCATAAAGTCGGCCCCGACTAGAAAGGGAAAGTGCTCTCCGGCCCATACTGATCTTGGGAAGGTTCCGGGGAACTGGGATTCTCTTCAGCAGGGTGAGGCATGGCCCTGGTCTTAGGCGCGAGGCCCGGAGATACACGCTCACCCTTGACAGCAGCAAAGCCCAGCCCAGGCCTCCTCTGACCTTGGAACTACCTGATTTCCTTGGGGGGGGGGGGCTCGCGATGCCGGAGAATTCCAGCCCTTCGGACCGGGCCTGGCTGCACTAACGATTAACCGGCTGCCAGGGCACTGTGGCTGTCTCCCAGTGGGCGCCGCACTGGGCGCACCATCACTAAATGGGTGGCCGCATCAGCCCTGTGGAGTGCATGGTGTGGCACGTCATCCGTGCTCTCATGTGTGTGTGGCATGGGCTCGGGTGTTGAAGTTACGTGAGTGCTCACGTCTGTCCTCTTTGCCTCCGCAGCAGACTGTCCAGACGCTGTGCCTTCCTCCGTTGAGACAGGGGGAACGAATTACCTGGCCCCTGGGGGGCTGTCAGGTAAGACGGATGGCATCTCGTCCTCTCATCCTCAGGGTGGAGCCTCCTGCTTCCCTGCGGCTCTGCGCAGGGTGTGTCCGTGTGCCCAACTCCTCGTCCTGTCACCTGCCCTCCTTACACACTGCAACGCCGGGCTGCCCCAGGGACGGGGCCCTTGGGCCGGCTGGAGCCTGGTGGGTGCTGGGAGTTGCTTCGTAGTCAGGCTGGAGGGGTTCATGCTTTTGATGACTTTGGTGACATTAACTCGGGCCTTGAAGCTCGGGGGCCATGACGGGTGGATCTCCCTTTAGGCAGCTTGTTGAGGATGGATCCCATGTGCAGGTGGCTTCAGAGCAGGGCTAGAGCTTCCAAGACTGTTCCCCGGCCACGTGGGCTCTCCCCAGGCCCGTGGGCGGGCGAGGGGCCTGGAGCGTGGGTGCTGGAGGATAGGACTGGCAGGGGCATCGGGCGCCAGGGGATGGAGGCAGGAGACACACCTGCAACCCGCTGGCCGTGAGGCAGGGTGCACAGCGCTGTCTTCTGAAGACACCCGATTCCCCGTCATTTCCGCCCCACCCCGTCCTACTAGGCTTTCCAAGAACCAGCCGAGCGAGAGGGAAAGTGACCCGGAAAACCAGAGGGAGATTCCAACCATGCTGGCCACATGACATCTTTTGCTTCTGGGACTTTGGTGTGGGCCTCGGGGTGGGCGACTGCCTCCTGTGAGGTGGCCTCCTGGACTCACTGGCCAGGCCCAGGTGTGTCATCCCGAGGGTGCCCCCGCCAGGAGCTGAGCTTGCTGGGAGTGGCTTCAGGGAGACTTTAGCTTGTTTCCACTTTGGGGCAGTCTATCCTCTGACTGTCATGGGAGACAGAGGGTGCTGTTTACACAGAGCTTCTCATGAGTGTCCAGGAGGACAAAGATCCCTCAGGGCAGGGGGCTTCAGGCGGGATGGGGAGAGTGGCAGCCCTCCTGCTGTCTCGGGCTACAGGAACTCCTGGGGGAGGGAGGGTCCCCTCAAGGAGCACACTCAGGATGCCACTGGGTGCTTGTGCCCCCGAGTACGCAGGGAGGAGCCCCGGCCCCTCCAGACCGCAGGAAGCAGGCAGGGGAAGTAGCTGCGTTTGAAGGGGCTTTTCGGAAGGGTTGTCTTACTGATAACATCTCGGCTGTCTCCTCTGCTGGAGGAAGTGACAACACAGACGCCAGCCCCAGTGCCGCCTGCCCCCGCCCTTGCGCCCAGCCCTCGCGGAGGGTGGGCTTCTTGCTCCCCAAAACCCACTGACCCTGGGAGGAAGCCGGGGTCCACACAGTCATGACCCTTCCTCGTAACCGCAGCTGCCAAAGTGATGTCGGCCAGTGGAGGAAGCTGTGTGTTCCTGAGGGGTGGTGTGCTCTCCGTGAAAGAGCATTTGTTTTGAATTTTAGCTCTCGATTGACTAATTCCCGAGGCTTCAGAGTCCGCACCCTTTCTTCTTGCCGTCGGAGCTGGAGCAGGCGATTACTGCTGCCGGGTGGAGGGAGGCTCTAGACGCTGGGGGGAGGCCCGGGCCCTGCTGGCTTGCGAGCTGCCGCCCCAGGGTGGCTTCGCTGGCTCTGGTCCAGGCCGGGGTGTGGAAGCGGAGGAAGCTCAGGCCGGCTCCTTGTCCAGAAGTTGATCGGCCGTGGGGGTGTCCTTGCCGGGGAGAGCAGGTGGGGTGCCCCGGGGGTGGAGGCTGCCCAGCTGGGAGCCCAGCCTCCTTGTGGTGGGGGATCCTGGCCCCTGGGTGGGGAGCAGAGAAGAGGCCCGCAGTCTCCCCTCCGCCTTCGCCTCCCGGAGCGCCTCACAGGCCTGTGTGCCGTCTTCCTTCCTGTCCTGCCGGCTGTGGCTGCATGAATGGGGCTCAGTCTGGGGAGGAAGGTCGGCCGCGGAGCCAGGGCCTGGTTCTTTTGGCAGGGGAAGAAGGGAACGGAAAACAGCCGAATGTGAAAATGCGGAGCCTTGGCCTGGGCGGGGAGGAGAGCACCGGCCTGCCACGAGCAGGGTGACTCCAAGGCTGGCCCTTCCCTTTCCTGTGCCCTCGGCCCCTGGCTGTGGCTGGAATTCCAGCATGGGGCTTTGTTGGGGGCCCGGCCCTTGGGGCCTTGGAGTGGGACATGCCCCACACTGCAAGTTTCTTGGGCCTGGGAAAACGGGACAGTTTTTGGAGGCGGTGACTTGGTTCCAGGAACCCACTTTTATTTCTGACAGCTGTCTCTCAAGACCGATGGATTGCTGGGTGCAGGCTTATGTGGGGCTGGGGGGCGGGTGTCTGCACAGACAGTCCTATGCGCCAGTGCCTGCAGGCTTTGGGGTGCGCTGGGGTCCCTCTGCACGGTGGACGTCAGGTGGCCCCCCAGGAGGACACAGCCTCCTGTGACAGGAGCTGTGGGCTGTTCTGCGTTCAGTTTATCCGCTTGAGCTCAGCTCCTCGAGTGGGTGTCTGGAAAGGCCTGTGGGTGGGACCAGAGCTCCTTGTGTCCTGGAGGTGGAGGGCAGGTATCCGTCTGGACCCCCGTCCTCTGTCCTGGGGTGAGTGGGCTTGGGGACTCCCCACTCAGCCACAGACCCACCCTCCATCCTCCCCTCTGTTTGGCCTGGTGGTGTCTCGGCCCTGGGCACCCCCCAGGTGGGGGAGGGCTTGGAAGCTGGCAGCCACATGTGGTCATGCACACGCCAGAAGAGGAGCTGGCGACCGCCGGTGGGGGTGGGGCTGGGATGCAGTCCCTCGGCTGAGGGTGGCCGCCTCTTTGGCAGATGGTAGGCCTCGTCTGTGGCTTCTGGTTCCCAGCCTGGGGACAGGAGCGTGTTGAGCCAGTCTCTGCCCCAAGAATGCGTTTCCTTCTCTGTGATTCCTGCTGGCTCTGTGATTCTTGGTCTCGGAGAAACCTTCATGAAGGCCCGCGTCCTCTGACGCTGTGGCCCTGGTTCTCTCCATGGGTGACCTGAGCAGCAGTGGCGTGTGGAAGATGGCTCTGTCCGGTTCCAAGGGAATACTCGACTGAGTGTGGACAGTTATGTATTATCTGGCTTGGCATTGGGATCGAAGCAGTTGCCTGGCCTGAGTGCCTGTCTCTCTGCCTGTAACGTCTCCTTTCCCTGCCTGGGAATGGTCGCTCGTGGCGTCTCTGAGGTGGCCGATGCCGCGGGGTCGGGGAGCAGACATCTCACAGCCTCCCCAACCTCATCCATGTGGACATGGGCGTGGGCCCAGGGGAGCAGATGGTGGGGCCCTGAGAGAGCGCCTTTCTCCAGTCCCCCCCCACCATGAGGAATGACGTCTGGAGCTCAAGGGAGCTCAAGGGACACCGTCTGTCTCGCGTTCCACGCCAGCCAGGGATGACTCAGGGCGCGGCAGGCTCTCCTGGTGCACACCCACACCCTGGTGAGGCCCTACCAGTCTCTCCTAGGGTGGAGGAGGTCAGGCACTCGCCCTGGGGCTTGCCGATAAAACCCCCTTTGTCCTGGAAAGAAGGAGGCAGCCAGGCAGGGGCTAAACACAGGGTGACGGCATTTAAAGTTTGGAGCAGACTGGGGCTGCTCGGCTGGCCAGACGAGGTGGGCTGCTGCCCCAAAGCATGCTGTCCCCAGGCAAAGATGGGCCACCCAACCAGCCCGACGGCCAGGTGGGCGGGGGGCTGTTGGCTGCAGATGGCATGCTGACCACTCCCACACCCCTTGGGCCTTTCGGCAGAGTCTGGCTGTGGCTGGTGGCCTTGCGTGGCAGGGTGACCCCCAGGCAGGGACAGAGGAGGAGGGGCACGAGGACTGTCGGGGCGGCCCCCTGGCCTCTCCTGCTGCTGCTGCAATCCTGCCCGCGCCGTGTCAGGAGGGCCGGACCTGTCCTCGCTGCCCTCAGCCCGGGCCTGAGACCGGGGGCAGCACCTCCAAAGCGGATGCCCCCCGCGGCAGGAGGACACGTTGTAGGGTCTGGCTCCTGGACTTACTGGCGCGTTCGGATCCCTTGGGGCTGAGCCCAGGCGGAAATTTGCCTGGCTCCTGGAACGCGTGGGGGAAGATGCCTGTGAACGCTGTCCCGTGCGTTGTGAAAGTGACCCGAGGGACTGGGTTTCCTCTCGGGTGGTGACAGCGCCCTGGACCTGGGTTGTGGTGGCGACTGCAGGGCTGTGAATGTGCGTGGCGCCGCTGGTGACACATTTCATGCTTTGTGTGTTTGGCCACAGTGTTCACGGACAGTGGCCCCTGGTCGCTTTGAAGTCCTGGTGGCTGCGGCCACTGAGGGCAGGGGCGGGGTGGCGAGGAGGGGCTTCTGCCGGGGCCTGGGATGCTGGTGCGGACACTGCATCCCCGCAGCCCCAGGTCTCGGGGACCGGGATGGGCCAGGGCATGGGCGGGGAGCCTGGCTTAGATGTCTGGTGTGTCGCACCTCAGACACACCTCAGTGTTGACCTTCTGACCTGTCCCTACCACGGGTTGCCGAATTGCAAGGCAGGAAGCTTCCCTGTGACTCTCCATCAGAGCCTGGCCTCTCTGCCAAGCGCATGTTCCCAGAGTGCCGTGTTAGGCCCAGAGCTGCACCAGGGAGCTCTAGGGCTTCTCTTAAGGCTGGTGAGCCAGACCCCCTGGGCACCGGAGCCCCCATCCCAGGTCATTCTCACGGGCCCAGGGCTGCCCAGGTGGCAGTGACCGCCTGGGCATCCTCCCCTGCAGTGCCTCGTGAGAGGATACCGTAAGCGCGGCCGGGAGGTCAGCTCTGGCCCCACCGCCTCTGGGCTGAATGGCGGCCCTGGCCTGGCCGCCTGCCTGCTGTCATACACAGGCTTCCTGCGGGCTATTTTCAGCAGGAAGATATTATTAACCGCCGAGGCCCGGCTCTCGGCGTAGTGGCTCACGCCCCAGGAGGGCCATACTCACCTGGCCACTGCCACCCCACCGTGGCACACGGGCTCACCAAGGACCCTTCGCTGTACCCAGGGTGACCCTGACGAGCCGGTCCCCGGCCCAGTCCCTGGGGACGCTGGCCCTGAGGTTCCGGGACTGCTGTGGTGAGAACCAGGCTTTTCCAAAGTGGCTTTTCACATGGAGATGGTGGGGGTGGTGGTTGCTCCCAGCAAGGGGCACGTGGGGTGACCAAGGCAGGCGCCGGCGGGGAGAGGGGTGTTCGGTGGAGTCAGGGCCGCTATTCAGAACAGGGCGACAACTTTCACCTTGTAAGTTTACAGGAAACATGGGGACAGGACAGGAAATTGCATCATTGCTTTTTTGAGAAGAACTCCAGAAAAAGCGGTTCATGGAAGGAGGCGGCTGGGAATGGCCAGCCCACTCTGGTTTCCTTTTTCCCTTCCCTTCCACTCCCACGAGAACTCATAGGCCTTTTCTTTAAGAAGGAGGCTTTTTGAGAACTTGGGGTTTTCTTTTGAGCTGGAGTCTAACCGCCGCCCAGGCTGGAGTGCAGTGGCACGCTCATGGCCACCCCGGTGTCGGCCTGCTGGGCTTCAGCGATCTTTTCCCCGCAGAAGAAGAGGGGTCGCCTGCAGCCGCGATGCTCACTGTGGCCTTGGTTCCCAGCTCACTAGGGAGCCGTCTTGGCTTCTCCGGTTTTGGATTTGGCCACAGAGTCTTCCTCACGGGGCCCCACCCGGCGTCACCAGCTTGGTTTTAGCCTCGGTGAAGCGACGGTGGTGTTTTGGTGTGGGTGGATAGGAGTCCGTGGCCCCCGGAAGAGTGGGCGCTAACCCAGTCACCTCATGGCTGCTCCAGGCACCCCCAGGGTCCAGATGGGGGGACTGTAGCCGCAGCTCCCATCCTCACACCTCAGCCTTCCTGCCCCACGGCACTGGCTCCTGATGGTGGGGCTTGGGCCGCCAGATGTGGGGAGCGGGCACACGAGCGGGCACACCTGCCCGTGTTCCCTTGGGGTCACCGTGCCCCAGCCTGGATGATGCCATTGTTCTGATGACCAGGACACCAAACGGCACCCAGCCTGGGCTGCCCGAGCGTGTGGAGGGAGCCCTGTGGGCAGCCGGGCGCCCTCGCCGGCCCCGCCGGCCCCTGCCTTGGCCTGTTCTGTTTTCAAAGCACAAGGGCCTGGGTGTGTAAGAGCATCGTCGAGCACAGGGTGGGTGCCTTGTCCAGAGCAGGGTGCCCGGCTCGGTGCTGGGGAAGGTGGCGTGTCTGTGGAGCTGGCCGGGGTGCCTGCCTTGGAGTACCTCCCTTGGGGGCAGCCAGCAGAGCCATGGCCTGGCCCGAATGGGACTTACTTCCCTCCTCCCTCCGGGAGAGGGACCCGGCCCTTCAGGTGACCCCGCTTAGAAGGTGTGCACTTCCTGTGAGTTCATGCGGGCCTCCCTCTGGGAAGAAGCCAGCGTGTCCCTGCAGTTCATACATCAAGCGAGTGTGTATTGAGCACCTCCTGTGTGCCAGGCTCGCGCAGAGGATCGACTCCTGGGCCCTGGTGGCATCAAGATGGGGGGACAGAGTGTCCTGTCTGGGGGTGAAGTCAGGTGGGGGTGGGGTGGGCATGGCTGCACAGGAGACGGGCTGGGCAAGAGCCAGATCCCCCCATGGTGCTGCTGGCCCCGGGAAGCACTGGGATGGGACTGGGGTGGCCGAGCTCTCCCGTCCCAGCCTCTGCCTCTGGAGTGGGGAGCTCTGTTGAGAGCTGAGATAGAGCAAAACTCGTGAATGAACAGAGGCATCCCGGCTGCGCCTGACAGGATGGGAGCTGTGGCTACAGTCCCCCCTTCAGACCTTTGGGGTGCCCGGAGGTGACCGGACTAGCGTCCACCCTTCCGGGGGCTGTGGGCAGGGTCAAGGAAGCGTCTAGAAGGAGACACCCAGGGTTTCGACAGCCAGAGAGGTGGGATGTTGTCAGGGCCCACCATGGGATTGGCTCTCTCAAAGCCCACCTGGGGAGGGGACTCTGGCTTTTTCCTCTGAGCTTGAAGGTCAGGCCTGTTTCCAAGGCCTTGCCCAGGGGTGAGGCCTCAGCCTACGTGTGAGGGCACAGCCCAGGTGTGAGGCCTTGGCTCATTGTGAGGCCTCAGCCTACCTGGGGTGGGTTTGGAAGTCAGCTGAGGCACAGTCGCTGGATGCCTCCTGTTTACGCTCCCTCTGCCCTGTCTGGTCCCCAGGGTGGTGACGCTGTTCCGTGGCACTCTCTGGTTGAATTACCCACCTCCTCCAGGAAGCCCCAGGGACTCCGTGGAGGGGAGCCAGTCTTGCTTGGGTCTTGATGGGACAGGAAGGGAAGACCTGGTCTCGACCCTGATTTCATGTTGGGAAGTTGGGAGTTTCTGCCAGAAGACAGCCCTATGGCCAGGCCCACGGCGGGCCCCGTGCCCACTCCACGAGACCTTTTCACTTGCGGATCGGAGGCTGTCACCCAGCGGGAACAGACAGTAACGAGCCAAGATGCGCCTGTGTGCCCTTCCCAGGTGGTCCCTTGGAGGGTGGACGCTGTCCCCAGCAGGCCATGAGGGTCGCCGTGGTAGGTGTGGGGACCTCGCCGATCCTTCTCCCCAGTAATTGGTGACCAAGAGGGAAAAGCCAAGCTGAGTCCTCCCGAGGCCTGGGGCACCCCTGAGGGCCAGCTCCTGCCCTTGGTGGGGGTTCCTTGGGAAGGGCCAAGGCTGACACTGCCGAGACTCAAGCCCACCCTCCCCTCCACCCCCAGGGATTGCAGGGTGCCTGGGACCTGTGGAGCCTGGCGAGAAAGAGTGGCAGGCAGGCAACCTTGGGCCTCTGTCCCTGTGGCTGACCGAGGGCCTCGCAGGAGCTTATTTGCATTCTGGGCCTCAGTTTTCCCCTCTGCAGAATGGGGACCTGGATGCGGTTGCCCGGTCCCTTCTGTCATCTGGGCCGACGGCTGTGGGGGGAGGTCTCTGTGGCTGGGGTGGGAGTGTGGGTGGCCGGTGGGCTCTTCCCTCTGGAGAAAGGGTGGCAGCCCTGCGTGTCTTCCGGAGTCTGGGTGTCCCCAGGACACACATGTGCGACATAGTCTGTGCAATTAGGGTCCAGCAGCCTCGCCAAAGCCCACCCCGCCAGGGATGTCTCCATTCAGAAATTTTGTTCTCTGGGAGGGCAGGTTTATGGGGCCGCAAGGGCCATCTTTTCTTTTTGTTTTTTAATGTAGTGCTAAAACATACATGACGTGTAATTTACCATCTTAATCTCGTGTGGAGCTCAGTGGCGTTGAGTTCATGCATGCTGTTGTGCAAACCGTCACCGCCCTCTGTCTCTGGAAAATGGAAACTCACCTTGAACACCAAGTCCTTTCCCTCCCCTCCCCCCTCCCAGCCATGTCACTACCATCTGCCTCCTGTCAGGAGGGGGATGTGACCCCCCCCAGAGGCCTTCATGAGTGGTTTCCTCTGGGGTTTGTCCCCGTGCTGGCTTGCCGCTTGGCATGATGTCCTGAGGTTCGTCTGTGTTGTGGCATGTCGAGACTTCCTTCCTCTTCAGGGCCAAGTAATACTCCCCGGTGTGGAGAGTCCCTGTGTGGTGATCCCCATGTCCTTCAACAGACCTTGGGTGACCTCAGCCTTGGGCTGTCATGGATGATGCCCTGTGTGGGTGGGAGGAGCCAGTGGGAGCCCCTGCAAGCGATTGTTCAGGGCGTGTACCCAGGTGGGGTCACAAAGTCACGCTGAGATTCTATGTTTAATTTCTTATTTTATTGATTGAGTGGGAGTCTGGCTATCACCCAGGCTGGAGTGCAGTGGCATGCTCATGGCCACCGTAGCTTCGGCCTGCTGGGTGCAAGCTGCCCTTCCGCCTCATCTGTCCAAGTAGCTGGAACCAAAGGCCCGCACCACCATGCTCGGGTCATATTTTGTTTATTGTGGAGACAACGTCTCGCCGAGTTGCCCAGACTGGTCTTGAACCCCTGGGCTCAGGCAGCCCTCTCGCTTTGGCCTTCCAAAGTGCTGGGTTGACAGGCACGAGCCACAGCACAAGCCACAGCTTGGCTGTGTTTAATTTCTTAAGGCAACACCAGTGGCAGGTCCTTCTTGACCCCGTGATGGCAGGCGCCCTACCCACTTGGAGTAGACGAGAGGGTGACAGGGTGGTGGAGGGGTCTGTTCCTGGGCTGGGCATTGGTGGGAGGGGTGGCCAGCGGTGAGGAGGGGCTGGATGGGAGCCCCCCTCCACTCGCGGCCTGAACTTGCTAGAACTCGGACTCAGCATGGAATGGACCCCGGGACTTTTTGAGGGCAGCCCCAGTGGGAGACCGTGCGTCCCCCCGATTCCGTGGCCTCCCGGCTGGAGGCCGGCAGAGGGAGAGGCCGAGGTCCAGGAGCCCTGGGCAACAAGCGAGTCCAGGCGGGGGAGATTAGATTACAGAGGCAGACAGAAGTAATGATTAACTTCTGCAGTCTGCAGTCTGTCTCCAGGCTGTCGTGCTGTTGTTTTCCCCGTAAGTGCAGCCGCCGCAGCCGCCGGTCTGGGCTGCCGCCCCAGCTGGGCGGGCTGGGCCATGCCGCAAGATGGAATGAGGGCTGGGCGTGCGCCCGGGGGAGGAGGCTCGGCCCCTGCGCTGGAATGCGCTGGCCGGAATGCTCCGTGTTCAGGGCCGCCCGTCCGGCGGTTTCAGGACTGTTGTGGAGAAGGGGGTGGGGGCCTGAAAGGACTTTTGTTCTCCTGTGTTTTTCTGCGTCTCCGTGCGGCCTTCCTGCCCTCTGGGGACTCCAGAGGGGTGTGGGCCTGTGGTCGTGGGTGGGCACAGACCAGGTCTGCTGTGGGGCCCGCAGCACCCCTCGGGACCGGGGGTCCCACAGCCGGGCTGCCCAAGGAGGGCCCGCACTCCACCCTGTGCACCAGGGAGCACCAGCGGACTTGGGGGTCTGTCCTCTTGGGAAACCGGCCGTGAGGCAGGGCCTGAGTTGAGGTCCTCGTCCAGCTTCAACCAGTGTGTGTGAGTGTGAGTCAGCGTCCGTGAAGTCCAGAGGCAGATCGGGGGAGCCTCTGGTGGCATGCTGTGGGTGGGGAGGTTGACGATCTGACCCGGACGCCCTCTCAGACGCGGTGGACGCTCTGCCCATATCATCACACCCCTGCGTCTCCCCGGGTTGGCTCGGGCCCTCCAGGGGGAGGCAGGGGCAGAGAGGCCTCACGGGTCTGCGGGCTCCGTGGGTGCATGTGTACGGCCCCCTTTCTGCAGCAGTTGCCTTGGGTTCATGGGGGCTGGGGGATGCATCATGGCGGGAAGGCCTAGACACGCAGACTTGAGAAGCAGCCAGGCCGGAGGACGCTCGTTCCCCAGAGGCCCGCTGACTGCAGACGTGGTGAGCGGAGCGACTGGGCTGCATTCCGCCCTTCCTCTGAGCCTCCCTGGGAACTCAGCAGAGTGGCTCTCGGACGCGGTGGCTGCAGGCGGTGCACGCTATAATTTGCATGGCTGAATGCTGGGCACAGGAAGCGGCGTCAGCCCGGCTGGCGAGACAGCGGGAGCTTTTGATATGAGTGGCTTCTCCTCCCTGGGCCTTCCCAGGCATGTCCTCGATGGCAATTGCCGCTCTTGTGAGGGACCCCGGGCTGGAGGCTCCTGGCTCGGGCCCCTGGGGGGGCTTGGAGAGGTGGGTTGGGCCACTCCATGGTGTCACTGATCCCTTGGGATGCGGGAGGGCACAGTCACTCAGCCCTGCTCTGGGCCAGCGGGATCTGCGCTGGGGATGGTTTATAGGAGATTCTCTTAGGCACCGAGCCTGGCGGGCTTGGAAGGGCCTGGTGGCGAGGGTCCCTCTGCCAGGGACCCACCTTCTGGGGTGAGGAATGGCAGGATACAGAACTCAAGTTGTAACTCTCAGAAGTAAAAAGTTGGTTTGGAGACAGCAGAGCCTGACTCAAAGTCCTTTCCCTTGGGATTTTGTTTTGTTTTGTTTTACCGTTGCAAATCAAATGCAAAACTGTGCCTGTCCTCCGAGTGTTTTTCTGCTGTGAACAGTGCCATGGCGAGCAGAGTGCAGCCACGGCCGCCAGGGCCAGAAAGGCCCGGGGCTGTCGTCCCTGGACCCCTTTGTGGCATGTATGGGCAGGACAGGCCCGAGGGCAGCCCACTTGCCAGGGCCACAGAGCAGCTCACAGGCTCGGGCCCGTCCACGCCTACCTCTCCCTCACGGCAGGCTTGGCATTTCCAGGCATGCTCTGAGGGACATGTGCATGTCCCTCCAGCGTTGGAGAGGAAGGTGGGGAGCCAGCAGCTCTGCTGTGTACCCGGAGCGCCTTGGTGCGATGCTTGGGGCTGGAGTCGCAGCTCTGCCCGCTAGCTGGATGTGTGCCCCTCGTCCCTCCTTGAGGCTGGGCGGCAGGGTGGTCCAGGTGTTTCACACAGGGCCGGCATGGGAAACACCCCGGAGGGCAGGTGTGAGCCCCAGGCTGTTCTCCATGGGTGGGGCAGTGTGATTTCGCAGCCACGGAGACCCCAAGAGCAGGCCTTCAGAGTGAGTCCAGTGTGTGTACAGCGGGCCCAGACCTGACAGTGCTCACGTCAGAGCCTCACGGTAGTCTTGTGAGGCCAGCATCGAGACCCTGGTGCAGGGCCGGGCTGGTGGCCCGCAGGAGGCAGGCCAGAAGCAAGTCTGGCTGCAGAGCCAGACAGCCCACCCATGGGTGTGCACTGGGTGGGTGTCCGCCATGGCTGGAGCCCCTGAAGGCTGGAACTCAGGTGGCCAGGTCCAGGGACCGGAGAGAAGCACCCTGGTCCCTGGAGGAGACCCTGGGTACCCTCTCCCCACCCTGGTCCAGCCGCCTCACCTCAGTGTCGCAGGGCTTTTAGGCAATCCAGCTTCCCGGTTCTGCCTCAGCGGCTGGGGTCCTCCTCAGCGTCTGGGGTCCTCCTCCCCTGACTGCGGGGGAGGGGCTGTGGGCTGGTGGCCATGGCTTCTGAGCAGCCTGAAACACCCTGGTAGAACTCAGCCTCCAGGAGTGACTGGCTCAAGCCCAGGGCCATCAGTGCTTCCTTGGGGGTCCAGCGACCTGGGCTCCTGCGCCTAGCCCAGGGAGGCTGTGGCATGGCGGAGTGGAGCTGGCCAAGCCCTGGGGAGCTACGTGCCTGACAAGCTCCATTTGGGGCATTTGCCTTGGAAATGGGCCCTGTGGGGTCTCAGCTGTGGCGGCAACTGGGGTGGGGAGGCTGACGTGGCTTGGCCCGGACCCCTCTTATCTCAGGGCTTGTCCCTGAAAGGCCGTCCCTGAAAGGCCGTCGATCTCACAACAGCAGTTTCCTGCCAGGGCAGGGAGCAGGGCTGGGCTGTTGACCTTTGAGAGTCGGCGTGAGGGAAGGATGGGATGAGGCAGCCGGGGTGGCGCCTGGGCCCTCGTGGACCCTGGACCCACGGGCGAGGCGAGGTGCCGTTTGTGTGCCAGTGGCCAGGTGCCAGCTTCTTCCGAGCCCACACTCTGCCCTCCTTGTGGCCTTGGGCAACCAGGACACCGTGGTGGCCGTGTCTCCTGGCTATGCAGGGATGGCTGATGTCAACGAGTCGCCTCTCTTGGCCACTTATTTCCATGTGTTCCAGCATACGTGAGCCCAGGACACATGGCACGCCCACTCTCACACGACACACACGCTGTCATGGCCTGCACTCACACGAACACGCCCCCATGACATGTGCTTACTCACATTCTCACGGCACACACAGGACACACGCTTCCATGACAGACTCACACATGGTCCCACGGCGCACGTTCACACATGCGCTGACACACAGTCACACACACACCTTTCTGCATCCACGTGTGGTGCACTGCTGGGCCACATTCTGCCTTGTGGAGCTAGAGGAACTGCGAGCCCTCTGTGTGCCCTTGTGCGTGGCTGGCGGTGCGGGCTCTGGGAAGACCAGTGGGGGGTCCGTGGGGGCAGCTGCTCAGGGTGTGCGCTGTGAACGTCCCACAGCCGTGTCCACGGGGTGCCTGATGGGGGCTGAGGCCTAGCACCTGGGAGGGTCGGGGGTTGGTGTCCTGAGCCACATGGGGGCCTGACCCCCACCAGCCTCTGAGCCCAGGTGCTCCAGAAACACAGAGTCCAGACCGTGTGCCTGTCCAGGCCCGTAGGGTGAGAGTCTGGGCAAGAGGAGGCTGGCCTCTGGGGCTCCTCCGTGGGGCTCCTCCCCTGTGCCTCCCCGGCCTTTCACCACTTTTGTTAACAAATACAAGACTTTTGGTCTCCCCGCCATCTGGCTGGGCCCAGGGGAGACCGGCTGGCTTCTGCCCAAGGGTGGTGGCATGATCGTGTGTGACCCCTTTGCTCTGTGGGTGGGGGGGCAGAGGGGCAGGGTCTGTGCAGGCTGACGGGGTAGGTGGGCGGGCAGAGAAGGGGGACGTGCCCCCTTGAGGCCAGTCTTGTCTGGGCTGGAGGGCACCAGGAGGGCCAGCTGTGCCCACCCACCCATGGTGATGGACACATGGGCGTGCGCCCGTGTGCAGGGGCTGAGAGGGACACACCGGGCGTCACTTTCCCGTCCCACGAGCCGGTGAGGACCTTGCCTTGGCCCCCACGTGGCTGGTCGTACCGTGAGCTGGTGAGGGTGTTGGTTATCGTGTGGCTGTCCGTGCTTCCGTCCCATGAGCCAGTGAAGGCGTTGGTCCCTGCATGGCCGTCCCTGCCCCTGTCCCGCGAGCCGGTCGGGGCCTCGGCCCCCTGTGGCCCTCCGTTCTCCCCGCCCCTCCCCCGCCCCCAGACCACTTCCTCACCCCGGCCGCCTTGTGTCTTGCAGATTCCCAGCTCCTTCTGGAGCCCGGGGCTCAGTCGCACTGGTGCGTGGTGGCGTACTGGGAGGAGAAGACCCGCGTGGGGCGGCTCTACTGTGTCCAGGAGCCCTCCCTGGACATCTTCTACGACCTACCTCAGGGCAACGGCTTCTGCCTGGGCCAGCTCAGCGCCGGCAGCCGGAGCCAGCTGGTGCGGAAGGTGCGCAGCCGCATCGGCTGCGGCATCCAGCTGTCGCGGGAGGCAGATGGCGTGTGGGTGTACAACCGCAGCAGCTACCCCGTCTTCGTCAAGTCCGCCACGCTGGACAACCCCGACTCGCGCACGCTGCTGGTGCACAAGGTGTTCCCCGGCTTCTCCATCAAGGCCTTTGACTACGAGAAGGCCTGCAGCCTGCGGCGGCCCAACGACCACGAGTTCACGCAGCAGCCGTGGACGGGCTCCACGGTGCAGATCAGCTTCGTGAAGGGCTGGGGCCAGTGCTACACGCGCCAGTTCATCAGCAGCTGCCCGTGCTGGCTGGAGGTCATCGTCAGTGGCCGGTAGCGGGCAGCCGCGTGGCCGGGCGGCCGCACCCACCTCCCTTGCTGCTAGCGCCCCCGCGCCCGTGCTCCACGCAGACTCTGGCCGGTTCTGTTTGTTTCCTCCTCGTCTTCTGTGTTGTTTTGTCCTTTGAGAAATAGCTTATGAGAAGGATTTGGGGGCCCTAGGGGTGGGGTGTGGCTGGTGGAACAGCCCGATGGAGCTGGGGTGCAGACCCTGAGCGCCCACACACTGCGGATGGAGGGACAGTCCCTTCACCCTGGGTCACCGTTTCTTGTGCCAGGAGCACATGCGGGTGGGCGTGTGTGACTGCGTGTGCACGGTCTGCTCCATGGGTCTCTGCGGGCGACCTCAGCTGAGAGGTGGAGGCCCCCCTGTGCCCTGTGTCTCCAGCCCTCGGGACGCACTTGGGGCAGAGGTGGCATCTAGGTGTCCCCCCAAGGGAGCGCAGCCCTGCCCGGCCTGGGAGACCCCAACCGGCTCCCATCAGGGAGCCCTGACGACGGCCATCATCCCCAGGCCCCCTCCCCACGCGGTCACGTCTTTCTTTCTAGCCATCTGCTCTTGGACGTGGGATGCCGGGCAACCCTGTGGCAGTGCCCACCCATGTCCTCTACCCCCTCTTGCATCAGGTTCTTCCCGGACTAGAAGCCCTCTGGGCGCCTCCTCCACCCCACCCTGCCCTGCCCTGTGGCTCGGGCCGGGTACACGCCCACAGGGCCCTCCCGAGCCGGCCTCGGCCCATCACGAGCCAAGGTACCCCAGGCTGACACCTAACTGCTTCCCTTCCACAACTCATACACTCGTATGATACTTTGACACTGTTCTTAGCTCAATGAGCATGTTTAGACTTTAACATAAGCTATTTTTCTAACTACAAAGGTTTAAATGAACAAGAGAAGCATTCTCGTTGGAGATTTAGCATTGTAGTGCTTTGAGAAAGGACTCCTAAAAAAAAAAACCCCTGAGATTTATTAAAGAGAAAATGTATTTTATGTTATATATAAATATATTATTACTTGTAAATACAAAGACGTTTTATAAGCATCATTATTTATGTATTGTGCAATGTGTATAAACAAGAAAAATAAGAAAAGATGCACTTTGCTTTAATATAAATGCAAATAACAAATGCCAAATTAAAAAAAGATAAACACGAGATTGGTGTTTTTTCTATGGGTGTTATCACCCAGCTGAATGTTTTTCTAAAGGAGTTTATGTTCCATTAAACGATTTTTAAAATGTATCCTCGACTCCCTGTTGTCCTCTGCTGGAGGGTGGGATGTTGATCTGAACCGCTGAGTCGGCCTCCACCCAGCCTGGGGCTCTGCTGGGCCACAGAGGGGAGGTGACCGCGACCCCAGTCTTCAAGTTCTGGAAACCCTAGACTCCCCCAACGCCCTTTCCTGTTGTGGCTGGCCGGGTGTCGCCTCAGGAGCCCGTGGGTGGCATTCCAGGGCCCCCTGGGGTGGCGGGCAAGGAGGCGGACTGGAGCAGGTGGGAAACTCACCCCAAGAACCTGGGTCTGCCATGTTCCTGCCCGCTCCATGTTTGGCATTGAGCCCTGACTTTGACCCATCGCCGCCTCCCAGAGGAGGGCTGTCTCCTGGAGGGGGTTGGGTGTCCTGGGACTAGGCCACCTCAGGGCCCCCCGAGGACTGTACCAGGCACCCAGAGAGAGCCACAGAGGTCACGGGGCCGGGTCTCAGCAGTGTCCTCCCATCTGCTGGGACTTCGTGACAGGCTCCCGGCCCAGCCTGGTGGCCCCTGCTGTCAGCGCGCCTCTCCTGGACTGTCCCTGCAGCCGCCTGCCAAGAGCGCTGCCGGGCGACCTGATCCGCGTGGTTGATTCAGAGGCTCTCGCGGGTGTGTGTGTGCGGGCTTGGAGCCCCGCAGACACTTCTGCGGGGCCGTTCAGACTTGGCGTCCCAGGCCTGTACAAACTCAGAAGATCCTGGAGACTGGCTTGGGACTGGCAGCTTGTCATGTTGCCAAGTAACACAAAGCGCCACCGCCTGCTGGCACCAACACGTCATGAGTGAGGACTGGAAGGCGGTGGTGCAGCAAGAAATATTAACACGAGGGTGTGTGTGTGTGTTCATCCGGGTCTCACTCTTTGCCCAGGCTGGAGGGCAGTGGCACAATCAGGGCTCCCTGTCAGGTGATCTTCAGCCTCCCGAGTAGCTGGGACTACAGGTGCACATCTCCCTGCCTGGCTAACTTCCTGGGTTTTTTTTATAGATAAGCGGTCTCACTATGGGTCTCCAACCCCTGGTCTCCGACTCCTAGGCTCAAGTGATCCTTCTGCCTCATCCTCCCAATGCACGGGTGTGACAAGCATGGGCCGCCACGCCCGGCAATACATGCTTTACGCTCCAGAGCATGAGTGCAGGTGCTACTCTGAGCCAGCTTGCTCCCATGAGGTGACACTCGCTCCCTCTCAAGCAGCCTCTTGCTTGTCAGCCTGACAGGCACCCTCCACCGTGTCTAGTTCTGAACCCAGAATGAGTGTGCAGCTCTCTCTCCGGGGTGTGGGCGGTGAGGCGATCCTACTTGGAGGGTCCGACCACTTGAGCTGGCTCTGACTGGCGCCGGTATGCTGGGCACTCCCTGGTGATACGGGGCTTCCCTGGGTACCCGGCGTGAGGTCTGAGCACTTGCGGGGGTGGTCATTTAATCCTCCCCGCAGGGACCCTCTGGAGACCTTGAGATGCTAGCGACTTGCCTGAGGTCCTGGACCGGTCAGGGAGGTCGGGGTCTGACTCTAGACGGGGCACCTCCTTGGCTCCTTGGTCCGTGTCCCATCAAGAGGGTTCGGGTAGACCCCATCAGTGTTCTCCAGCCAGGCTGGAGGACGAGGCATGCCCCGCAACGGTCAGCAGGGTGTGGGGGGACCAGCATCTTCTAGATCCTTCCAGGACTCTGCTCAGGCCACCTCCCTCCGAGCAGCAGCCTGGCTGGGACGGCTCCTCCCCCTGCCCGTGGATGCCACCACGGCCCCAGGCGGGGCTGAGTCCCCCTCCTTGCCAGTGAAGCGCGGGTCCCACCCACCTCCTCAGCCCCCAGCTGTGAAGGCAGGGGTCTCCCGCAGCAGGCTCCTTGCTCTTCCCCGCCTCTATGGCTTCGCTCAGGGCCCGGCAGTCTCTGGGTGTTCCTGCCTCTAGTCCGTGTGGCCTCCAGTGTCTGCCTCTGCCTGCCTTCCTGGGGCCCCACACACGAGACGCTTGTCCCAAGCACACCAGCAACACGGGCCGAGGTGTCTTGATGCTTCACAGCAAGGACTGAGCAGCCACTTCTGTGATCTTACCCTCCTCCTCCTCATGTTTCTCCTCCTCCTTGTCAGGCCTCACCTCATCCAGGAAGCCGCTCGGCTTTTAATATGTCCACCGCAAGCCAGGCTCGATGGCTCAGCCTGTAATCCCGTGCCTTTGGGAGGCTGAGGTGAGTGGATGGCCTGAGCCTGCGTGTTCGAGACCCGCCTGGGCAACTTGGCGAGCCCTGATCTCTACAATAAATCAAAAATCAGCCGGGCGTGGTAGCACATGCCTGTAGTTCCAGCTACTTGGAAGGTTGAGGCGGAAGGATCGCCGGAGCCCAGCAGGTCCAGGCTGCGGAGACCGGGAGCGGCCACTGCACTCCAGTCTGGGCGACAGAGCTCAAAAAAAAAAAATGTCTGCTGTAGCGAGAGACGGGCGGTGTGGGGTTCCGTCTGCCCTGCCGACGGGTGAGTCTTGGTGCCCTGGGGCCTTCTCAGGAGCTCCGGTGGGACGCACTGCCCTGACGGTCCCCTGCGGGTGCTCAGGGCTGACCCCGAACGAGGAAGGGCAAGCGGACTCACAGGCGCAGCTTGGCCGGAACAATGACGATGATGACAGGAGCCGACACTGGAGCGTCCCGACGTCTGGGGGGCGCTCAGCACTCATGCCGGGCCCGCCCGTGCGGCCCCGACGGCAGGAGATGCCACGATCACCACCCTCTTCACAGACGGGGAGCCTTGGAGACCTGACCGCATCCACACTGGCCAGTGATGGGTCTTGCCCCCGCAGGCTCCCGGCCTCTGGCGGCCTGGGGGCTGCTGGCGGCGCACGCTTTTCCCAAGCAGCTTCCGGTTTGGGAGGACCATGCCGAGGTGCCTGCCGCGTGGCTGACACAACTCCCGCGAGTCGCTGGAGCACACCAAGGCCCGCCCGGGTCATGCGCCCGACCTCGCCAAGGGGCATGCGGGCCCTCCAGCGGGCGGGCGGCTGGCTGAGGACCCCAGCGGCGGCTTCCCGGGGCCCTGAGCTCCCAGCTCGGCCCACGGGGCCCGTCCGTGAGTCTGCGCTTCTCCACAACACTCCTGGTTGCCCTGGGGTGCGCGGTGCGTGGGGGGGGCTGGCGTGACGGGCGGGGCTTGGAGTCAGGTGGCCTGGCTCTGGGTGCTCGCTGGGCGTCACCGCCTCTCTGAAGCTCCCCCGGGAACATAAAGCGGGGACCCCACCTCCCGGAGCAGGACTGAGTTCCCGAGAAAGCACCGGAGAGTCCGTGCCACAGCGGGACTGCGAGGGCGCCGCACCGACGTGCCACCCGCGTGGCGGCCGTCACGGGTCCCACACAGCCGCTCCAGCCCAGGCTGCCCCTGAGCCACAGGCAGGGGCGCGGGGCCCTCTGGGTGCAGGCAAGGGAAGGCAGGTTGGTCGTGGATGTGGGGGGCCGGTTTGGGGCGACCCTTGTCTGCGCAGAGCTCTGGAGGACGGACCCGGCCCTGGGAGGGCTGCAGGCCGGCCGCCTTCCCCGGAGCTGGCACAGCCTGCAGGGTCTTCGGAGCAGGAGGCCCAAGCTGCCAGCTCAGCAGTTTCCCAGCCAGAAGCGCCCCTCTCCTGCTGGAAGCCGCCATGCTTTGACGTGGGATTGCTCCCCTCCCCCGCTGCAATTAATCTGCCCAACACATAGTGGCCTCGGGGGAAGCCCCGAGAGGAGGACTGCACGAGCTTTGATTAACTCAGGGGGCTACAGGCTTTGTTGGGGTGAGGGGCTGGCAGGGCCGGGTGGGAGGCTGGGTGGGGGCTGGGCGAGGGGCCACTGTGGGTCTGTTCAGCCTGGGGAGCCCCAGAGACCCCAGAGTGGAAGACTCCCCTAGGGGCCGTGGTCCTGGGATCAGGGGCATCTCAGGCCCCAGCGCCGGGAAGCCACGGGGGGCAGAGCTCCGGGGAGGAGGGAGCACAGGGCCCCTGCGTGTGGACAGGCCCCCTGTGCCCTGTGCGGGGCACACACCTGGCCTGGACTGAAGGAGAGCCTCGCTCCGGGATGCACCTGCCTCGTGTTGCCCCAGGGAGGCCCGGCCCTGGGCAGTGTCTCTCCCGGGTGGGCAGCGTAGAAAGCAGGGCATGGACTGCCGCACCCTGGAGACAGGGGCAGGGGGCGAGTCAGGGCGGCTGGGACTCCGAGATGATACAGGGCCCTCCCCACGAGAAGATGCAGACCTTCCTGAAGTATGGACGGCCCTCCCCACGGGCTCATGACGCTGGACAGGAACTCAGCTGACGCTCCTAGCCCCCGCCTCTGCCCACCCGTCCTGCCTGGTTTTATAGTTACAGTATTAGATACGTGGTTGACATTTTATTTTATATGAGTAGGAGTCTCACTCTCACCCAGGCTGGAGTGAAGTGGAACGCTCCCGGCCACCGCTGCCTCAATCCACTGGGCTCAGGCGATCCTTCCGCCTCAGCCTTCCAAGTAGCTTGCTTGAGTCACTCGGGGGCTTGCTCGAGTCACCTAGCCCAGAGGGCCACACCTGGCCATGCTCAGGTCCAGCCCAGGACTCTCTCCAAAGCCCGGCGCCCGCCTGCGGCCCAGTGCCTGCTGCCCACTCCCCCTCCTCCACTTGGCCGCCCAGCCCCTGGACTAGTGAGTGGCCTGGGCAGTGCCATTCACCCAGGGGACAGCCCTGGGCTCCCATCCCAGCCTCCCTTGCAGCTGTCTGGGGCCATGTGACGGCTGTGAGCAGAGGTGTCATTTCTGGGCCAGAGCGCGGAAGAACCAGCATGGGTGGTGGCTCTCCCGCTGCACGGAGCCCGCGGGATCTCCTTCGACATGTTTTGGACATCAGATGGGAAAGGCGGGTTCCCTGCGCCGCTGCCCCATAGTGCTGGACTTGCCCAGCCTCGCGTGATGCGGGCCTTTCTACATCACCGGCAGGTGGCCGGTGCAGAGGGGCCCTCGCCTGCCCTTTGCCCTCCTCGGGGCCTCGGGGCCAGGCCCGGCCAGCCCTTGGACTGCCTTGCGTGTTTTGCACACGCAGCCCAGTGGTGGGGAGGCTCTGCCGGGCACCCCCACACTCCCCAAGAAAGCTCCTCCTCCAGTGGCATTCGATCCCCGCTCGCCCTCCTCCTCACGAAAGCCCCAGCCAGGCCGTGTCCACTCAAGTCCAGCGAGCCCCGCCCCTCCCACCCGGCTTTATAGTTACAGTATTAGATATGTGGTTGACATTTTATTTTTTTTTTTAGTTGGAGTCTCACTGTCACCCAGGCTGGAGTGAAGTGGCATGCTCACGGCCACCGCGGCCTCAATCTGCTGGGCTCAGGTGATCTTTCCGCCTCAGCCTTCCAAGCAGTTGGTACCACAAGCGCACGCCACCACGCCTGACTCATTTTTTAAAAAAAAAATATTGTGGAGGTGAGGTCTTGCCAAGTTGCCCAGGCTGGACTCGAATCCCCGGACTCAGATAATCCTCTCGCCTCTGCCTCCCAAAGCGGTGGGATTACCGGCGTGAGCTACTGTGCCCGGCTGACATTTTATTAGATATGTTTGTTGGTTTGACCATTGTCAGTGTCAGTGGCCGAGCTCTGTGACCACAGGGATTTGGCTGTGGTCATGACCGTGACCCCAGCATCTAGACCAGCCCCATGGAAGGCTCTCGCTGGCAGTCTCCTGCTTGAATCAATGCTGAATGACTACTTAACGTCCCAACTAAAATATAGAAATTCAACTTCCAGGCGAATCCCATTTTCCCGAAGTAAAGCGGGCACGTACTTACTTCATGAAACTTGAGAAAATAAAAAGCGCGTTGTTGTATTTTTTTCTTCCAAAAGGTGAATGCAAAACCTTACCTCTGGGAGTGAGGTGACAGCCACAAGCACCACCAGTCACAACAGCCCCTGTGTTTGCTGATGGCTCGGGGTGTGGCGGGCGCCCTCTGCAAGACACCTTGCTTGTAAATGTGGTCATTCCCCATTTGACAGGTGAAGACATGGGGGCCCGGGGCCTCAGCAGGAAAGTGGTGGAGCCGGAGGCCCGTCTGCCTCTCCGCACAGCCCTTGTTCTGGGCCCTGGAGACGCCAGCTGCCCAGAGGTGTGGTTTGCCCAGCGCCCGTTCCTTAAGGCGGAGACGCGCGCCAGGGCTCGGTCCCACCGAGGCAGTCGGAGACCCTGAGGCCTCTCTCCCGGAGGCTTGATCCTGGGCCGGGCTGTCCTGTGCCGTCGGGGGTGGCCATCCTCCCTGCACGTGGGCGTCATGTCAGCGGCACCCACTCTAGTGACACTGGCAGCCGGGGAGCGCGGTGCCTGGAGACTGGTCCCCGAGGCCCGAGGCCCCGCCCGGGAGCGAGCGCCGGGAAACCACAGGAAAGGCAGAGCCAGGCGGCGGTCCTCAGGCACGGCCTGGCGTGGTGCGGACGAGCCGGAGGGTGGAGGGCTTTTCCCACACAGGCTTTCTCTTGGATTCCCAAACTCCTGATAAACACATCACCCGAGTCAGCGCTGCCCAAGCTCACCTGTGGGGTTGCTTCCAGCCCCTCCCTGGAGTCATCCCCGGCGGAGCCCTCCAGTGGTTTGGCCGCTCTGCCCGCCAGCCGCAACCCGCGTGTCACGTGACGCACATCGCAGGCACCCTGGCCCGGCACCCCGTGAGGCCTCCGTCACTGCTGAGTCCCATCCTAGCCGGAATGAAGGCCCAAATGACAGGCGACAGAGATGAGCAGAGAAGAGAGGACGCTTGTTTCTGTGGACCTGCCTCCTGCTGCCAGCTCCGCCTGACTGGGGAACCCTGCCGGGGTCCGGTCAGACACACAGCAAGACGCCGGCGTTCCCAGCTTTCCTAGCGGCTGAGCAAGGCCCGTGGCTGGGACTGGTCGGTCAGTGCCCCCGCTGTGGTTTTGGGACACGGCATGTGGGGGACTCCTTCCGGAGGCAGACAGTGGCCACCTCCTGTTCCTGGGGGCAGCAGGGACCACGAGGCTAGCAGCCAAGTCCAGGGTCTGGCGTTGGCGCCCGTGTCCATGGGGAGAGAGGAGGCGCCTGCGCGCCTCAGTGGGGCTGTCGCCCACGGCTGCCCTGTGGCATGGCTCCAGCAGCCGCTCTCCCGCCCGTGGCTGATTCTGTGGTCTGCCCGCTCCTCGTGACTTTTCGTTTGTCCTTAACTCAGCCAGAATGATTTTCTGTATTTTGCAACCAAGAAGACTGGCCGTGATGGAGGCCAGGGGGGGCGTGGGGCAGGGCTGGTGGCAGAGCCATCCCCGCTGTGCCTGGCGGGCTGGGATTCTCAGGGCCTCCCACAGGCATTGATGGCCACAGTGTCCCCTGGGGCTGGAGCAGGCAGAGACACCCGCATGGCAGAGCTGTGCCATGACAGAAGGCCCTGAGAGGGTTCTGGGAGGACCCAGCCCCACAGAGAAACATCCTGGGGTCCTTCATGACAGTGGCAAAGGCCGCAGCTCCGAGCCCCTGGGCAGGAGGCTGGGCTCCCACCGTGCTGCAGCCGCCTCACTGTGTGGCCTGGGCAAGTCACTCTTCTCTGGACTGCAGCGTCCAAACCAGGGGCCCCGGGTGTGGGCGGGCACACTGGGCATCCCCTTCTCATCCCGGAGCTTCCAGGAGCACTGGAGATGCTGGGCCCGTCCCCTCTGCCTGCCCCACCCATCCCCTGAACTCCGTGGTCTCCCCGATGGCCTGTCCTTGCCCTCCACAAAGTGGGTGCCCAGGAAGTTGGGTGGTTGGGACCAGGGGCTGGCCGGGGTCCTGCCAGCTCCAGCGTCTTTGTCCTGGCCATGCTTCCTGTCTTTTCCTGGGGACTCAGGATCCGCCTCTCTGGTCTTGTGGCGGGGGGAGGGGAGGGAGCCCTGGTCCCGCAGCGGCCCCAGGCAGCCTGGCAGGCACTTTCTGGGAAGCCACCCCCGGAACCTCGCCGAGGAGGCCCGTCTCCAGCCCGGTCCCTTGAACCGGAGCCAGGCGGGCCTCAGGCATTACTCACTGGCGGGGCGGCCCTGGCGCCAGGCCAAGGCAAACAGGCCTCTAGCCTGCCCGGGGGCTGGTCGGGCCAGGCGGGGGGAGGAGGTTCCCTCACGGCCTCTCGCCCGCCTGCGTCCTCCTGCCGCCCGGCCGACCCGGCCGGCCCCAGTCCCTGTGGAGCGGGCACTGCTGAGGCCGCCTCCTGCCAGCGTCCCCGCCAGCGCGTCTCTGGGTCCTCCTTCTCCACCAAGGAGAGGCCAACGCTGAGGCTCCGCCCAGAGCCTGCCACCCACCAGCCCCTGGGACAGCAGAGGAGGGAGCCCGTGCCCCTCGGAGCGCCACATCCGGAGCATCAGTCCAGGATGACTGGCGCGGAGGAGGGACTGGGATGCCCCCCTGTGACTCAGCAGGAGTGCAGGCAGGAGCAGGCGCGTGAACCAGGACCAGGACCACTTCCTGGAGGCGGTGGGGCCCGGCAGGGCCTTGAAGGGCGACACGAACAGCCTTGGTGGAGGAAGGGCTGTGCGGTGGGCGTGTTTCTTGGGATGTCATAGGCCTGGGTGGGGGCTGGGTAGGGGAGATGACTAGGTGAGGAGAATGAGGTGGGGGGCTGGGCCCAGGCAGGCCCTGGCGGCCCTTGTCCAGAACAACCCTCTCCAGCCAGGCCCCCACCTGCCTACCTATCCATTCACCTCTCCCCATCCACACACACACCCACTCATCCAGCCACACACACAGACATCCGCCCATCCATCCATCCGCCCATCCATCCATCCATCCTCCCATCCGTCCGTCTACCCATCCATCCATCCATCCATCCATCCATCCACAATCCATCCACCCATTCATGATCCACCCGTCCATCCATCCACCATCCATCCATCCTCCCATCTGTCTGCTCACCCATCCTCCATCCATCCATCCATCCTCTATCCATCTATCCATTCGTTCATCCATTCATCTACTCACCCATCATCCATCCATCCACCATACATTAATCCATCCACCTATCCGCCCATCCTCCATCCATTCATTCATCCATCCTCCCACGCACCCTCCACCCATCCATCCATCCATTCACCCACATACCACCCATCCATCCATCCATCCTTCCATCTGCCCATCTCCCCATCCACACACGTCCATCCACCCATCTACCTACACACACATCTACCCATCCAGTCACCCATCCACACATATCTACCCATCCATCCATCCACATCTACCTACCCACCCACCCATCCTTCCATTCACCCATTTCCCTATCCACACTCACATCCACCCATCCATCCAAATATTCATTCATCCATCGACTCATTCATGCACATATCCATCCATTCATCCATTATCCATCCACCCATCCACCTTCCTTCCACCCATCCATC
The DNA here is from genome assembly GCA_027257055.1 of Cephalopachus bancanus. Taxonomy (NCBI): domain Eukaryota; kingdom Metazoa; phylum Chordata; class Mammalia; order Primates; family Tarsiidae; genus Cephalopachus; species Cephalopachus bancanus. The sequence goes on from JAPVLO010000180.1 coordinate 1,107,290, forward strand.
TATCCTGCCATACGCCCATCTAACCATCCACATGTCTGTCCATCCATCTACTCATCCACATCCATCCATCCATCAATCCATCCTCCCACCATCCATCTATCCATTCATCCACACCTTCACACACACAACCCATCCATCCAAATACCCACCCATCCATCTACTCATCCACATCCGTCAATCCATCCCTTCATCCATACACCCCTTCACACACACATCTACCTATCCATCTACCCACCTATTCATCCAGTCACCACCCAACCATTCATCCACCCACCCATTCATCTGTCCAGCCACCCACTCATCTAAATATCCATCCAACCAACCACCCATCCATCCATCCATTCATCCACCCGTGCATCCACTCATTCATCCACTTATTTATCTGTCCATTCATCCACCCATCTATCACCAACCCAGCCACTCACCGATCTATCAAAATAGTCATCGCCCACCCATCTGTCTATCCATCCATCCACATATCCTTCCATCCAACCACCCACTCATCCATCTCTCCACTCATCCATCTACTCATCCATCTACTCATCCATCTACTCATCCATCTATCCTTCCATCCATCCATAAATCCATTTACTCGTCTACCCATCCATCCAAATTGTATCCACTACGAGCCAAGCCCTGTACTACAGATTCTCATGGACCCTTATGTGCACAGGCCTGGCTCACAGTAGGCTCAATAAATGTTTGTTTAAATATGTGGGGAAGTGATGATCAGAAGAGGCCTGTCTCTGCCCTTAAGGAGCTTATTGTCTTGTGGAACAAAACATTGTGATAAGTACTGTGAAGAGAAAGACCAGGGTTCTGGGAGAAACAAGGAGAGGGCTCTCAGACTGCTGTGTGATCCTGGGTGAATAACTTTTCTGTGCTTCCGTTTCTGCAACTATAAAATGGTAATAGCAATAGTGCCCACTTTGTAATACTGTCCACTAGTTTTTTTTTTTTTTTTGCAATTGTCAAAAGATCAGAAAATTGTAATATTAACACAACTTTCTAATCCACAGTCCATATTGTTTCAGTTGGCCCAGTAATGTCTTTTTTTTAGCAGCTTTAATAGTTCACATACTGTGCACTGAGCCCACTTTAAGTATGCAAGTCAAAGATTTTTAGTACATTCGCAGGTATGTAAAGACATAATTGCTATCAACTAGAGAACATTTCACCACCCGAAAAGGAAGTTCTGTGTGCTGGGGCTGTCACCCACATTCTCCCTGTCCTCCTCCCCCCAGCCACTGGGCAGCCACTAATGTGCTTTCTGTCTTTACAGGTTGCCATGTTCTTTCATATAAATGGAGACCTATAACATATGGTCCTTTGTGGCTGGCTTCTTTCGCTTAACATAATATTTTCAAGCTTCATCCTGTTGCAAAGTATATCAATATTTCATTCCTTTTTAAAAAAACTTTAAAATGTTAGGCTTTATTTTTTAAGGACAGTTTAGGCTCATAGCAAAATCGAGAGGAAAGCAAAGAGTTCCCATATGTCCCCTTCTCTCCCCCAGAGCTTCCCTACCGCGGACACCCATGTCAGTGAGGCACTGGTTATGATCCAAGGACCAACATTATTATTATCAAGAAGAGTTCATCGTTCACATCAGAGTTCTCTAGCTTTGACTGAATAAATATTCCTTTAATGGATGCACCCCATTGTGTTTATCTGTTTGTCAGCTGATGGACATTTGGGTTGAGTCCACCTTTTGTCTATTATGAGCAATGCTGCTGTAGGCATTTGTAGATATATTTCTATATGACCCTGTGCTTTCACGTCTCTTGGACATATACTTAGGAGTGGAATTGCTGGGTCACGGGGGAACTCTGTGTTTAATCTTCTGAAAAAACTGTCACAATGAATGGTGTGGCTGCTGAGCTGAGTTGAGTTGGTAGCCAGCAGCCTTGCCAACACTTGCCATTATCTGACTTTTCGAATCCAGCTGTCCTAGTGGATGTCAAGCAGTGTCTTGTTGTAGATTTGATTTGCATTTCTCTGAGGACTAGTGATGCTGTGCCTCTCTCCATGTGCTTAGTGGCCGTTTGCATGTCTTCCTTGGAGAAATGTCGGTTCAGATCTTTTACCCATTTTTATGTTGGGTTATTTGTCTTTTTATTATGAGTTGTAGGAGTTCTTTTTTTTTGCATTGGAATCTCACTGTTGCCCAGGCTGGAGTGCAGTGGCACGCTCACGGCCATCACAGCCACAACCTGCTGGGCTCAGGTGATTCCTTCCGTCTCATCCTTCCAAGTAGTTGGAACTATAGGCTTGCGCCCCCATGCTCTGCTAATTTTAAAACATTTATTGTAGAGATGAGGTCTCACCAAGTTGTTGAGGCTGGTCTTGAGCCCGTGAGCTCAGGCAATCCTCTTACCTCGGCCTCCCAAAATGTTGGGATTATAGGCGTGAGCCACCAAGCCTGGCGGAGTTGTAAGAGTTCTTATATTTTGTGGATACACGTTCCTTTTTGGATACGTGATTTGAAGATATGCTTCTCCCATTCTTGGGGCTGTCTTTTCACTTTCGCTGTCCTTTGGAGCACAACAGTGTTTAGTTTTGAGGAAACCTAATGCTCTAGTTTTGTTTTGTTTTTTTGTCGCTCATGCTTTTGGCATCATATCTAAGACGCGTTTGTCAAATCCCAGGCCATGAAGGCTTAGCCCTATGTTTCTCCTAAGAGGTTTAAAGTTTTAACTCTTGCGTTTGACACATTTTTGAGTTCACTTTTCTATGTGGTGTGAAGTAGGGATCCCACTTCGTTCTTCTGCATGTGGAAAGCCATAGTCCCAGGGCCATCTGTAGGAAGGACGGTCCTTTGCCCGCTGGTGGGTCTTGGCACCTTGCTGACTGTGGACGTGCGGGTCTACTTCTGGACTCCGGCTCTGTTCCCCGGGTCTGCGTCTCCAACCCTGGGCTGGTGCCACCCTGTCTTTCTACTGATGCTCTGCAGTAAGTCTTGAGGTTGGAAAGTTTGAGTCCTCTCATTTGTTCTTTTTCAGGACTGCCGTGGTTATTCTGGGTCCCTTGCAATCCCATCCGAATTCAAGCTGGTCAGTTTCCACAGAGAAGCCAGCTGGGGTTCTGGCAGGGGCTGCACGGAACCTGCAGGTTGGCCGGGGGAATGTTGTCATCCTCATGAAGTTCTGTCTCCCGAGCCACAAACAAAGGATGCTTTTTCTGTTTAGATTGTCTTTAATTCCCTTCAGTGTTTTGTAGTTTTCAGCGTATAAGTTTTGTATTTTGTGAAATTCATTTCTAAGTAATTTCTGTTTTGGATGCTACTGTAAATGGAATTGTTTTCTTACTTTAAAATTATTATTATTAGCTTATTTTTTAGAGACAGAGTCTCACTGGGTCGCCCAGGTTGGAGTGCAGTGGTGAAATCACAGCAGCTTCCAACTTCTGGGTTCAAGCAATCCTCCAGTCTCAGCCTCCCGAGTAGGTGGGACCACAGGAGTGAGCCACCACACCTGGCTAATTCTTTTTAAAAATTTTCTTATAAAGATGAGGACTCACTATGTTGCCCAGGCGGGTCTCGAACCCCTGACCTCAAGTGATCCTCCCACACAGGCCTTCCAAAGTGCTAAGATTCTGGGCATGAGCCGCTGCACCCAGCCCCCATTTAATTTTAAGCAAGTGGTGATTGTACTGGCGCCGTGGGAGGTGCTGGGTGCAGCAGTGAGCGTGGGGAGAAGTGGTGTGTGACACATGATGTGTGACACACGATGTGGCCTCGTCATTGCTTCTCCTCCTCCCTTTCCTCAGAGCATGTCACAAGCAGGCATCTTGCAGAGGTCGGGGGAGGGCTGTGACGTCAGGAGTGAAACTCGCGTCGAGGCACCCCCAGCAGTGGGAGGAGCCAACTTGCTCCGTGGGAGGCACCCGCCTGCTTGGGTGGCGGGGAGGCTGGAGCAGGAGGCCAGGGAAGTGGTGGGAGCTACTCCAGGGAAATGGGACGGGCATCCGGGGAGGGCCAAGCTGGGGTCCAGTGGAGGCTGGAGGCCCTGCCGGGAGGCTCCAACTGAGAGCAGCGTGTACCCCGGTGTGGTGTGCTCCCAGCCTGGCGTGCTGGTGTGGAGCGTTCCCCGGCATGGCATGCTCCCTGCCCGGAGTGGTCCTCAGCTTGCGGGCTCCCTGGCCCAGTGTGCTCCTTGGCCTGGTGGGCTCCCTGGTGCAGCTGCCCTGACAAGAGTGCTCAGCCTCCATCTGCGGCCTCTGTCAGCCTCGCCCCCCACGTTGCTCCAAGGGCCTCTCCTTGCTCAGCTTAGGCCTCCTCCCGCACCCTCCCTTCTTCCATCTGTGCCTCTCCCAGGTGCTGGGCAGCAGGACCTCTCGGTGCCCTGGGTCGGTGCCCCTGGGAGGAGGGCGCCTGCCCCCAAGCAGTGGCCACGAAGGGTATCTCCCACTGCACTGCTGGCTCTTTCCTGCATGTGACTCCAGCCTGAGCCCCTCACCCTGGCCACGTGTGGGAGTGCTGCCAGGCAGGGGCCTGGGCTGAGATGTGGTCCTGGCCTCTCTGACTCACCTGGGCCTCTCCCCGCTCTGCTGTCTGGGCAGCCCATAGCTTTCTCATTTTGCAAGGGCTTCCTCTCCATCCTGGGCCCCGTGGCATCCAGGCAGGCTGACGGCCTCGTGGCATCTGGAGAGGTTGATGGCACCACGGCATCTGGGCAGGCTGAGGGTCCATGGCACCTGGATAGGCCGATGGCCCCATGGTGTCCGGGCAGACTAACGGTCCCGTGGCACCCCTACAGGCGGATGGCTCCATGGCATCCGAGCAGGCTGACGGTCCCATGCACCAGGATAGGCCGATGGCCCCGTGGTGCCCGGGCAGGCTGATGGCCCCGCCGCACCTGTGCAGGCTGACAGCCCCGGCCTCACGTCTGTCCACAGGCCACCCTGCCTTTGTCCATGCTAGAGCCTCCATGCCACTCCCTCGCAGACAGGCCGAGCCGCAGATGGCCGAGGAAGGCCACGTGGGTGCAGGCCAGACCTGGGGGAGGGGACAGAGGAGGTACAGTCCCTTCCCCCGCAGTGGGGGCCCTGCCCATGAGACTGGAGGGTGCCACCTGGGGCTGTGACCTGGGCCTGAGAAGAGGTTACTGTGGGCAGTATGCTGGGGCCTTGGGTGGCACAGGGTGGCCAGGTTCTCCGGGCCCTTACCCGGCCCTGAAGGAAGCATACCTCCCTCTGCTGGGAGCTGGCTGCAGGGCTGTGGACAGGCCAGCAGCTCCCCCAAGAAGGGGGTCCTGACCGCTGGGATGAGGTGAGATGTTGCAAGGCGAGGCTGTAGGGCACGGTGGTCAGAGCGAGGACTGTGGCCCAGACTGTTTGAGTTCAAATGACTTTGCTGCCTGTGTGTCCTCGGGAAAGTGGCTTAACTTTGCTGGGCCTCATTTTTCCAGTGGTAAAATGGGAGAATGACCTTGCCTTAGACTCCAAGGCAGGGGTTTCCAGTCTTGTCCTGTGCATTGGAGGGTGCATTTGCAGCATCCCTGGCCTCGACTCATCAGACCCTCACGCTGGGCATGGCAGCCAAAATGTCTCCAGACCTTACCAAGTGTCCCTAGGGCAGAACTGGCTCTGACAGAGAGCCGCTGGTCTGGAGGGTATGGGGGGTTCTGAGTGGGGACACCAGTGTCCTCAGGACCTGCCCTGAGCTGGGAATGCTCCTGTCACTACTACAAGCAGGAGACAGGAGTAACACAAAGCCAGACTGTGACAGAGACCCATCTCCCACTCCTGGTGACCGGAGAGACAGGCCTGGGTGAAGAGGAGATAGACCATGTATTTTAACTTACTATTTTTCAGTCGGGGTCTCCCTCTGTCACCCAGACTGGAGTGCAGTGGCACGATCATGGCTTACCGCAGCCTCAACCTCCTGGCTCAGGTGATCCTTCTGCCTCAGCCTCCCAAGTAACTGGGACTACAGGCACACGCCACCATGCCTGTCTAGTTTTTTTTGCTGAGAGAAGGTCTTACTATGTTATCCAGGCTGGGCTCGAGCTCCTGGACTCAAGTGATCCTCCTGCCTCTGCCTCCCAAAGTGCTGGTGGTGGGAGTCCCCGTGTCCAGCTGACCATGTACTTTAAAATTCCATCACTGTCCTGTCCTACCCGCCCCCCCCAGGGTAGTGTATGTTGACTGCAGTGTGGACCCGGCCCCGGAGACAGACAGGCAGACTGGACACACCAGGCATCCAGGGCTTAGTCTTTGCTCAGAGAAAAGCATGTGCTCTTTACAGGACACCTGCAGGGCTGTCAACCAGGCTCAGGCTTACTCAGCGACTCTCACTCCACTTGTAGGAGCCCACTGTGTCCCAGATGCTCCACTGGGCCCACTATGGACAGATGGACGTTAGAGTGTTGACCTAGAAGCCGGCCAGGAGGGGCAGGGAGAATGGCACTGGCTGTGGAGCTGGGGTTGGCGGTGGAGGGGCAGGAGGGACTGACCAGGCCGAGGCCCAGGAGGAGGGTGGCTGTGACCCACGTGTGCAGGGTCGTGAGGGTCGGCTTAGAGGCACAGCTCCATAGGAAGGCGCTCTTGGTGGGCCCTTCAGGCAGGGCCCGGGCTCAGGCTCCTCCCCGCCCCCAGCCCCCGGCCCTGCAAGGCTGAGCAGAGGGGCTGCTCAGGACAGGCCCTGGCCCTGACTCATCCCAGTCTCTGACTGAGAAATGGGCCCGTCCGCCCGCCTCCCGGGCCCTCCACCCAGCATAATTAGACAGTGCCTCTGATGGCTTTGAACTCCCGGCAGGTGCACAGCCGGGTGGCAGGCGTGGCGGGCGGCCCCTCTGCTGGCTGCGCCCTTGCCGTGCCTGACTTCAGATGCGGTGACCAGGAACTCTGGGCAGAGCCGGCCCGAGGGACGGGTGGAGCAAGGCGGGAGCTGGGCCTCCTGGGCACCCCTCTCCCCTCGCAGCCACTCCCGCCCAGGGTGCCAGGTGGGCAGCCAGCCCAGGCCGCACCAACAGGGCTGTTTAACCCACCCAGGCAGGCCCAAGCTGGGGAGTGGGTGGCCCTTGCCCTCCCGGGGCAGCCGGCAGGACTGAGGCGGGCGGGGGCTCCTCGCCGATTGGCAGCGCCAGGTTGTGCCGCGTTCCAGCATGCTGACGCGGCGACGGCATAATCACAGTTTCAATCACAGAGTAGTCAGAAGTTGCTCTGCAGAGAGGCAGGCAGGTCTGCACTGGAACGGGCCGAGGACCTGTCGCCATCATCTCCGCCGATCTTGGCCACCCCTGGAGACTTCCAAGGCTGGCCGAGGCCACCACCCCTCAGGCGGTCGCACCCTCCACACCCCCACCTGCCTCACCACCTCCCAGTGGACAGAGGCGGTGGCCAGGTGTGCTGCAGAGCCAGCGTGTGCATGTGTGTGTGCGCGTGCACACCAGTGTGACTAAGTGTGAGTGCTCCGTGTGCTGGCATGTGCCTGGCATGTCTGGGTATGAGCGTGTGCATGCTTGGGAGTGTGTGCATTCTCACGTGACACTGGCCGTGCCCACTCCCCATGGAGGCCCAGGCCCCTCCCTCCCCAGGAGTCGGTGTAGAAGCCCGGAGAGCTAGGTGTGCCCCTGGGGGTGCCTGGGTGCAGCTGGATTCCTGGTGGGCTCAGAAGAACCAGCCCCCGGGGGTACCGGCCCAGCTGGGACCCACTTGGCTCCACTGATCACAGCAGTGGCGGCAGCAGCCCGGTGCGTGGCTTGCCTGCTCTCCTCATGGCTGAGATCCTGACGGTTCCCACGGCCTCCCTGCCGGCCTCATGGCGCCTGCTGACCCCAGTGGAGACTGGATCAGGAGGAGGCATCTCTGCCTGACGGGGATCAATGGGGCTTGAGGGATGCCCTGTGCTCTGCCTGGAACTCCAGCCCCTGCCCAGCCCCTGTGGTTAAATGGGCCCACCAAGTCCCGTCCTACGAGGGCTCCAGCCGCAAGCATGGGACTGGCCTGGTGGGGCAGGGACGCAGAGGCTGCCTGCTCTTGGGCGCTGTCTACAGTCATGCCGTCACCCATGGGCGCCTGCATCCCTTGGGTTCAAAGGGCATCAGGAAGCCATGAGCTGGCTCTGAGCCCCACCTGCACCTTGGCTGGGCCCAGCCTCAGAGAGGGGCGGGTGGAGGACCACCCACTCCCCAGGTCGGCCCAGCGTGTCCAACTTGGTGTCTCGCCCCCAGGGGTCTGGTGGGGGTGGGCTCAGAAGCCGGCACTCAGCCCAGCCCATGGTCAGCAGGGACTGGACATCAGAGCGAGATCAGGGAGTTCACTGGGCCTTCCTAAGCTGCCGTTGCCCTGACCTGTCCCATAGGAACACCCTTCTCCCTTCTCCCTCCTGCCCTGTCCCTGCCTCAGTGAGCCTGAGGTGTGGTGTGGCCAGGTGTGCTCCTGGGTTGCATCTCCTGTGATGACCACTGTCACTGACCTCCCATCACCCAGAAGTGGCCACAGAAGGGGGAACAAGCGAAGTCAGTGGTTCAGGGCTGGCCCAGGAATGAGCTTTCCAGGACCCGTGGCAACCTGGAAACACAGGCCCTGACCTCCTGTGGCCACCACCTGCGGGACGCCAGCTGTGGGCTATGGGGCTGAGACACTGGGTCTGGTGCCCAAGGACAACTCCTTTGCCACGTCATGAGGCCATCTGGCAACTAAGAAAGCGGTGGCTCCAGAGGCCCGGAGGGAGGCCTGTGTGCGCGTGCGTGTTTGTGTGAATCTGTGCGGTTGTGCATGTCAGTGTGTGCAGGTGACGTGTCTATGTCTTTCTGTGTGTGTCTCTGTGTGTCTGCGTATCTCTGCGTCTGTGTATCTCTGTGTGTCTGTGTGTGTCTCTGTCTCTGTGTGTCTCAGTGTATCTGTGTCTCTGTGTATCTCTGTGTGTCTAAGTGTGTGTATCTGTCTCTCTGTATGTCTCTGTGTGTCTGTGTGTGTGTCTCTGTGTGTCTGTCTCTCTGTGTGTCTGTGTGTATCTCTGTGTGTCTCTGTGTCTCTTTGTGTGTCTGTGTGTCTTTGTCTGTATGTCTCTTTGTGTCTGTGTATCTCTGTCTCTATGTATGTCTCTGTGTGTATGTCTGTGTGTGTCTATCTCTGTGTCTCTGTGTGTCTGTGTGACTGTGTGTGTCTGTGTGTGTCTCTGTGTGTCTCTCTTTGTGTGTTCTGTGTGTCTCTGTGGTCTGTGTGTGTCTATGTATCTCTGTGTCTTTGTGTGTCTCTCTGTGTCTGTCTCTGTGTGACTCTGTGTGTGTCTATGTGTGCATGTGTGTGTCTGTCTTCATGTGCATATGTGTGGGTATGCTCTCAGACGACAGACATGGAAGCTTCCGACCCTGGCTGGAAGCCTGGCCGAGAGGAGACTCTGGGCTCTGACTTCCACCGGGGTGTCCCATGCCAGGAAGGGTCCTCCATGTTCTGGAGGGTCCTGGGTCTGGGGCCGACCATGGGGGAGACAGCTCCGGTGGACGGGTTGGAGGGCATGACCCTTTCAGCCTTCACCTGGGGGGGGACCCAGGCCTGTGGCCATGCACAGCCACCCTCTGCCTAAAGGGCCACGGGGAGAAGCCCGGGGGCGCAAGGGCCATGGGCAGAAGGGAGAGAACGGACTTGGAGGGGCGGGACCTGCGTGTGCAGCCTCCCGCGACCCGTCCAGCACTCGCGCTAGGAGCGCAAGCCTCCCAAGCCTCAGCCTACTCCTCTGTGGTATGGGTGCAAGCTGCCTTGCGGGGCGAGGACAGGCCAGGCCCGGGTTGCTCCAGAGCCCTGTCACATGCAGCTTGGCACGTCTGCAGCCACGCCAGGCACCCAGTGACGGGTGGCTTTGGTCCCCACGCACGACATGTCTCCTGCCCCTCCAGGCCACGGCTCCCCACGCCACGCCCCAATGCCTCAGCTGACCGCTGGTCCTGGTGCCCAGGTCCTCTTCTGCGGGCCGGTCCTGTGCCAACATGTCTGGACACATACGCCCTCTCCCTGGTGGGCCTTTCACTTACTTGCATATTCACTCAAGAAGCAGGGACTGGCAGGCCCGGGAGAGATGGGGATAGGAGGGACTCCAGCCGGGCTTTCTGGGAGCAGGAGTGGGTGACCCTGTGGAAGGGAGGCTGGTGTCGAGGGGTGGGAAGAGGCTGGGACATGAGGCTGTGCTGAGGCCGGACTTCCCGGGCTGAGCTGACTCGGGCCGATGTGCAGAAACAGCTCAGGCCGCAGGAGGAACAGCCGGTGGGGCGGATGCTGGGCGGCCAGCAGAGAGCTCTGGGGCCCAAGAAGGGTCCAGGGGTGAGACTACCGGGGCTGCTGGATGCTCCCATGCTCGGGGGGAGGGAACTGCAGGTCGGGAAGTGGGCTCCAGGGCCACGGGGTCGCGGGGGTGGGAGGCCGGGGTGCTGTCTGGGACCATCCCAGGCTGGGACTCGTGGGGCGTTGGTGACAGGTGCTGGGGGATGCGGGTGAGGAGAAGGGTGGATCGAGCCCCAAGCTTGGAGGTGGGAGTAGGGGAACAGGTCACATGGCAGCTGGGCGGACAGAGTAAGGGACCTGGGGTGATGGATGGCCCAGCAGTCTCGCCTGGAAAGTGACAGGGTGCCCTGTTCATGCCGGCCCTAGGGAATAGGGTCAGATGGCACTAGTCCCCAAGAGGCCCCCAGCTGCCGTGAATGGGGTGGCCAGCCAGGTGGTCTCAGGCCAGGCAGGCAGTGGGTGGGTCCCGGCAGCCTAGCCTCTGGCCTGTCAGCCCCACTGCCTCTGGTCCATTAGGTCCTAGGGTGCAGACGGCCTCAGAGGTTCACACCCCCTCCCTGGATAGGGGGACACTCACTTCCAGGGACCTAGAAAGGCCCCCTACCTCGCCAGGCCCTCCAAACCAACCCCCAGTTTCTGTTCCCAGGGGCAGGGAGCTGGGGACATCACCCTTGATGCCCAGAGAGGGAAAGCGACTTGCCCAAGGTCACCCAGCCTGGAGGAGGTGGAGAGGAGACTTGGTACATCTTCCTCAGATCAGGTCTCTGAGAAGGTCTCTGTGTTTCCAGGGACCGCATGGGGCTGCCCAGGGCTCAGGGGCCCAAGACAGAGCCCACGCAGGGGTTCAGGGGCCTCAGGGAGGGGCCCAGCAGGTCAAGGGGGGTACTGTGGTGGCGAGTGCTCGTCGCCTCACAGGCTCACAGGCCATGAACACTGCCATGAAAAGGGCTGTAGGGAGCTCCCCTCCCAATGAGGACTCGGTGTCCTCCCTGTAAGGCGGCAGGACACCGGCCCTGCCCTGCACTGCCTCGGCCTTGGCCTTTCCGGTCCAGAGATGTGAGAGAATACACTCCCGTTCTTCGTTAAGTCGCCCATCTCTGTGTCCGGAGATGGCCGGGACACTGAGCTTGGCGCTCCTGAGGACGTGGGCCAGGGCGCAGGATGCCGCTGTTGTGTGTCCCACCCCGGCACCCAGCCGCTGCCCTGTGTACCGAAACATGCCCGTGTGCCCGCAGGTCTTCGCTTGGACGGGGGTTTCGAGAGAGATGGCTGTACTCGCTGCCAGGGCCCTGCCTGGAGTTCGTGCCTAGAGGCTGGACCGGTGGAGGGGCGCAGACACCTTGGGAGAACGGGGCAGCCGAGAAGAGGCTTCCATGCCAGCCTCCCAGCACTCTGTGTGGCAGGCGCCACCAGCAGTGTTTTCCGGGGACAAGCTGAGAGGGCAGGCCATGTGGGCAGGGGCAGGGTGAGGGGCCCCTCCTCCTGAAGGGCCGCCCCAGAGGCAGAGGGTGGCTGGGGCTCAGGGGCTCGGGGGCTCGGGGCCAGATCTGCCCGTAGGCGCGGATGCCTGGCACACGCTCCCCTCCCGGCTGCAGCTTCCTCTCCACACTGGGGGCCCAGCAGGCCATTCTTCCTCCCAGGGCACCCAGGGCCCGCGAAGTGGCAGATGGGAAGCCCACGGAAAGCAGAGTGCCACCACGGCCCCAGGAGCAGGGGAGGGAGGAGGCCTCCAGGAGCAGGGGAGGGAGGAGGCAGGGCTGTCCCAAGCCTGGGGCCTCTGCCCAGAACCCAGTCCCGCCCTGGGCAGGTGAGGGCCGATGTGCCCAGTGGGCGGGTCGAGTCCCTGACGTGGAGGTCGCTGCCGGAAGAGCCACAGTGGGGAGCCCCAGCCCCGCTCACCCTCCGGTCCTGCTCGCCTGCCCTGAGGTCACAGGCGTGACCTGATGGGACACGGACCCAGCTGGGCACAGAGGCAGCCAGTGAGCCTGACTCAGAATCCGGGCACAAAAACAGCCTCCCTCACCACCTACCCCTCCCCAGCCAGCAGGCTGTGCCCCGGGGCAGGCTAGGTGACCAGGTAGCCCACCAATGCAGGGACATCTGTGTGCCCAGCTGGTACAGGAGGCAGCAAGGGAGAGGCCTCTCGGGGCTCAGCCCTGCCCAAGGGTTTGATGTCTAAACCACGGAGGAACCTCCTGGGCTCTCCTTCCAAGGAGGAAGGAGAGGTTGTGTGGCTAAAGCCAGGATGGTTTCCCAGAAGAGGCAGCTGCCATGGGCGGATGGGCTGACGGGGAATGATGAGAGGGGTGGAGAGGAAGAAGTGGGAGAGGACAGGGCTCTGGCTGACTTGAGGTTGCTGGTTTCCTTCTGGAGTTGAGAAACCCCATGTCCACCTAGAGGACGATCTGCTGATTGAGCCCACTGGCACCCTCCGCGGAAGTGACTGCACCTCACGACTTCCCTCTGAGGTGGGGGCCTTGTTGCCAAGGTCATGGGGGTGTAGAGGGCTGACCCCTTTCTACTGGCCGCAAGTGCAGGGAGGGAGGTTGGGGTGGACGAGGCCTCCCAAAGAATCAGGGCAGCGCTGGCCACACATCCCAGGGCTACACGGTCCACAGGTGGATTCCAGCCCGGAGGGACACTGAGGCAGGCCCACACGGGACTCCTGGGCCAATGTTGGCTCGGTGACGCCCACAGCCTGGCCAAGCCTACCCAGGGCCTCGTGGTGGTCCCTGACACCCTCGTAAAAGGCGTGTGAGCATGGTCCCAGCTTGGCTTGAGGACCCTGCCTCGCTTGTGGCCACAGGGATGAGCCTGGCCCCTCGGATATCTCTCGGCTCCTTTCTGAGACACGTCTGGCCGCCTGAGATGGCAGCACGGGGGCCTGGGCCCTGGGCGCTCCCCTGAGCTCCCTGCTCCCCCCCCACGGCCCCAGAATCAGGACCCAGTAGACCTGCGAGTGTTCTACTGAAGGAAGCTTGCCTTGGACGGGGCAGCAGTGGCCTTCCCAGGGTCCTGCCTGCCTGGGTTCCCTGGCTTCACTGGGCCTCCCCCGCCCACTCTGTGGGAGCCTCAGCCCTGCCATAGTCTAGCCCTTTCAGGGCAGGTGAGGGGAGCATTCTCTGAGGGCTGCAACACACCTCTGAGCCACGTTTCACCCATTTCACTGCCGAGCCCAGAGAGGAGCGGTGGGCTGTCCTTGCATGGCCGCCCAACTGTGGGACCTGGGGGTTCAGCCCTCCCTGTCTGACCCCTCACCCACCTCCAGCATTCCCTGCAGAATGAGAGGTGGCTGGGGAGGGGCGGCGGTGAGGAAGACGAAGGTGACGGCAGGGGGGGTCCTTCCAGAGCACCCTGAGAGGCCAGGGGTTGCCATGGCGCCCTGGCCCGCCTCAGCCTCTGGACCAGGCCCGGCTGCTTCTCCCCCCGAAAGCTAAATGTATTCTTTTAACGAGTCTAGCCTGCCCTAAGCATGACAAAACGGTTGGGGGAGGGGCGCACGCAGGGAGTCAGCAGGCCACGCAGCCTCCTTGGGCCCAGGGGCTCCTGGAGAGGGGAGACAAGCCCCACACCGCTTTTCCTCCCAGGATGTGGGGCAGAGTGTCCCCGCTGTCCCCGCCCAGGCCTGTGGTGGCTGTCCCTGTGTCTGATGCAGGACTCGAGTTCTGCTTTGGTCTTCTTTGCTTTTACCGCCACGACACCCTGAGGATTGTGGTGCCTCGGAGGCCTAGGTGGCCCCTAACAGCTCTAGACTCCGTGGTCCTGGGGGCCCCCAAGGGCTGTGGCTCTGGGCGCTCACCCGAGGCACTCCCACAAACCCTCCGTCTCCCCGCAGTCCTCTCCCTGCACCGCAGAGCTGGCAGGTGAGTACTGCTGTGGTTCTCCTGGCCACTTTCCGCATGCTCTGCGTCCTTTCTGGGGAGCCCAGCTGCTTCCGAAATTCCCCTGGCCACACACTTGCTCAGCCTCCTCCTTGCCATCACTGGGGACGCCCGCGTCCCTCACTTCATTCCCGTCACCGGCATCTTGGGGCTTTCCACGTGGGTGACCGCCATCCAGTCTCAGTTCCTTGGCTGCCTCACCTCCGGCCATGTTGTCCTGGCTGGACGGTCAGGGTCACACCCTGCCCTCATCACCCCCCGGAAGTTGCACCTCTCTGACCTCTGCCCTCAGGCTCTCCCTCTGACCACTCCCCCCAACCCCTCCCACCTTCTCCAGCTCCAGCCCCCAGCCCCCCAGCAGCCATCTTCCCACCTCACCATGGGCCTCTCTCTCCCTCTCATGAGTCTTTCTGGAGAATCCTAGTTGGTGTCAGTTTCTTCCCCAGGCAGCAACCGCGGGGCCATCCCTGTGGCTGGGCTGATGGGGTTCCTTTGGTCACGACCCAAACACTACCTGGCGAGCCTGTGTGCTTGGAAGACCTGCCGTCCCCAAGACTTTGTGTCTTCCCGACCCTCCCACCCCTGCCCACCCACCATGGACGGCCAGGCCTTCCACTTCACCCAGGAAGGGAATCAGAGTGTCCTTCTCTTGCCCCCACGACACCCTGAACATTCCAGGGAGTCTGTGCTTCTCCACCCGAGCCCTCCCGGCTCTCGGTGCAGGGTGGGAGCAGCTCAGAGAGTCACTCACTTGTTCACTGTCACCGGAAAGCTGCCATCTGGACACCTGACACCAGTTGGGCGCCCGACACACACCTCTCCCTGCGCGAACGGAAATGTATCGGGGACAGCCGGTTGTGCGGACCGGCGGTTTTAAATCTCAGGCGTCACGATGTGTGCATGGTCCATAGATCTTGGACGGTGGGAAGGTCTAGGGAGGAAGAGGTAGGAGGTGGCCACACCCCTGTCACCCGTCCGTCACGGCCGCCAGCGTCCCGAGACGCAGGACCCAGAGGACCCGCTTTGGGTTTCTCTTCAGGAGACGGTGCTTGAGTAACTGCGCACTATGGCCTGGCAGTTGGCAGGGGCGGTCTCCTCCATGGCTGAGCGTCCTTCTGGAGCTTCCCGGTCGAGACGCCGTGTTCCGTTGTGGGCACGGCCCTCCTTGCCTCAACATTTCCCCACGGGGGAGCATTTACGTTAACCCCATGCTTTTTATTTTCCCTCTCGGTCAATAGTCTCACACATAAATCCATGTACACCTCATTTCTCCTGTGGCTGAATTCCCCGTGGACTCACGGTCACAGAGTGTGTGTCTTCTGAGACTTTGGATGCGTGGGATTAGATCACAAGGGACGTTTGCTCTGGAAACGCATGGCGGCCTCTCTGAGCTCTGAGCTCCACCCCTGACACCCTCGGGCCTGTGCCGTCTGTCCTGCCATGGCTGCTCGGTGCCACCAGACCGCCGAGGCCTGGGTGGCTCCCTGGACCGGCCTCCTGTCATCTCCTCATCCTTCCGTGGGTGTCTGGTGTCCATGCTACCTCTCCAGGCTGTGCGAGCAGGGTCTTTGCTTCGCTCTTCTGCAGCCCTCCTGCCCTCTCTGAGCTGGCGGAGCCCGTGCTCAACAAGCACTCTGTAGACGCACGGCTGGGCGTTGGCACTTCTGGTCTGAAACTTCCAGTGATGGTGACGTTTGGGGCCCTCAAGAAGCCGCATGAGGGGCCGAGCCCGTCCCCAGACATAGATGGGACAGCACCCAGTCGGTGACTGCCTGGGGAGGCGAGCGTCTGAAGGGGGCCGGGGGACAGGGCCATCAGGGAGGGACCAGGGGCTGAGGAGCAGGGTGTGAGAAGTGCGTGCACAAGAGTATCTGGGCACAGCGCATGAGAAGCCTCTGGGCAGGAATGAGAGGGGTTGGCAGGTTAAGGACGGAAGAGAAGGTTGGGGACTGGTATCAGGTCAGTGGGGTGGGAGCCATGGGGGATCCCCACGTGCTGGGGGTCAAAGAACCCGAGCGAGGATCCCCCACCCTGAGCCCCTCCAGGACCCAGCCATGCCCACGGTCCCACCAGCACAGGGTGCTTCCTGTCAGCTGCACTCTGCTCCTCCCTTCCCGGCTCCTTCTCAAGGCAAACACCCACTAGGGACGAGTCTGCTGTGAGTGGACCATCAGAGGGGTCCCTCACACAGGGTGCTGCGCACTGTTACGAGGTGGGTGGAGTTCACAGCAGGAGAGGCACCACTCTGGGGCAGCCCTCCCGGGAGTCAGTGCCCAAGAACCACGCCGGCCACGTGTCCCGTCACTATGACACACTCCCCTGCTGTGAGCGCACACATGAGCACCACGCCGTGCTCACCAATGACAGGACAGCACAGCAGACTCACTGTGTGACATGGGCCAAATCGACATGCTGGTCAGTGGCAGAGGCAGGGCTCATGCCAGGGCAGTGGACTCTGGGCCTGTCTTTCTCTGAGCCCGCTGCACCATGGGCCTGGCCACATACACATTCAGTGTGTGGGACGTCCAGGTCTTATTCATTAGTGTAATAAAGTGCCACATGTAAGACGTGCACATGTTCTCGTAACTGCACACACACAGTGAGCACACACAGACACCATGCTGGAGTCTTCAGACTCTTACAAGCAGCGTGAGCCTGTGCTTGTGGGGGCACACTGGGGGCCTCCAAATGTGATGCCCAAAGCTTTGTGCTCAATTTTATTTTCTATCATTTTCTCATTGTGCTTCAATGCCTAGTGTCTCATCCTGACCTGCTTCCTGGCTCAGGAACTCTCTGTCAGCCGCATGGAAACTGCTGGTAAATCCACTCATTGCTTGTTAATGACGAGTCTAGTATTTTTGGTTTGTTCCTAGACTCTCCACTTGGTCATGTTAGAAAGTTTTCAGTTCTTTTAAAGCTTTTAAAAATCTCTTTTGAGCATGTTTATCACAATTATCTGAAAGTCTGTTATTCTAAACGCCAATATCTGGATCTCCTCTGTCTGTTGCCATTATCTGTGTTGGTTTTTTTTTTTCTACCTCTTGGTTTCAGTCATGTGGTCTTATCTCCTGGTATGCCTGGTAAATTTTACTGACTGCCAGACATGGTCCATGGAAAACCTGTAGAGATAACTCGAGGCTCTGGATAACCCAGAAAGGATTTATTCTTCCTCTGGCGGGGAGTTAGAGCAGAGGCAGCTCACCCTAATCCAATCTGGGATTAACTTTGTTTAGAGCTGGGTTTCAACCTTTGTGAAGGCTGACCTATTTCTGATTTGCTCTTCTGGGGTCCTGACCGAAAGTTTGATTTTTGTTTTTGAGTTGGAGTCTCACTCTGTGGCCCAGGCTGGAGAGCAGTGGCATGCTCACGGCCACCCCAGTATTGACCTGTTGGGCTCCAGCAATCCTTCCACCTCAGCCTTCCAAGTAGATGGATCTACAGGCGCGCTACTACGCCCAGCTAATTTTTTATTTATTGTAGAGACAAGTTCTCACCAAGTTGCCCAGGCGGGTCTCGAACCCGCAGCCTCAGGCAATCCACTTGCCTCAGCCTTCCAAAGTGCTGGGATGACAGGCTGAGCCACCGAGCTCTGCTCTCGACTTTGGAGAAGCTTGAATTCTTCTTCCTTGTTTTCTAACTCTATGAGACTGCAGATACCTGTCTCTACTCCCTGCTCACATTCTCAACGTCATGGCTGCCATGCAGGGAAAACATGGGGCCAGTTCTGAGCGCCTCTTTCTAGATTTCTCTCTTTTCAGGATCATGGCCTCTAGACAGCCTCAATGCCTTCAAATACATTTTTTCCCCTGTTGCCCTTGGTGGGAGAATGTACTGTAGCCAGGGGTAAAAATCTTCACAGATCTTAGAATCTGCCCCCGTCGAGACGCAGTTCCAGCCCAGCGTGTCCACGTGGCCAGCCAAAGGGCCGACCTCAGCCTTTCGTGGCATTTCCTCCTACCTGGACCCCTGCCTGTCCTCCAGTGATGGTCTGCTCCAGACTGGCCATCCCTCCAGCCCTAGCATCCAGGTCAGGAAGGTATGGGCCGGTCTCTGCAAAGCCTCTGCCACCATGGGGGCCGGTCCACTTCTGCCTCTGACTGGCTCACTCACAGGCTGCACCTTTTACAGACTGAGACCCAGAGTGCCAGGCTTGGTGCTTGGAGCTTCACATAAGTGCTTTCGTGCTGCCTGCACAGAAACACTAGCAAGTGGCTGTGATTATCTTTGTTATAGAGGAGGAAACTGAAGCCCTGGGGTGTGGTTAGAATGCCTACCCACCCCATCCAAGTGTGTGTCTTTGTGTGTTTACTGTTAATGTTCATGCCCACCCTAGATTATAAGCTATGCGAAGGCAGGGAACATGTCTGTCTATCTCATGTCCTCATCACATGCCTGTGCCTGGCACACAGCATGCCGGCAACGGCACATGTTGAAGCCAGGCATGGTGGCTGTGTCTGTAGTCACACGTGGGGGGCTGAGGCCGGAGGCTTGCTGGAGCCCAGGAGTTGGATGCAGCAGTGAGCTAGGGTTGCACCACTGTACTCCGGCCCAGGCCAAAGAGCATGACCCAGTCTCTGCCCCCAAAATAAAAAATTAACCAGGCATGGTGATGTGCGCCTGTAGTCCCCAGTACTTTGGGAGGTCGAGGCAGGAGGATCACAAGTCCAGGAGCTCCAGATTGTGGTGAGCTGTAATTGTGCCTGTGAATAGTCACCATTGCTGAGTCTGGGCAACATGGTGAGATCTAGTCTCTAACACACACACACACACACACACACACACACACACACACACACACGAAAAACGAAAACCAGAACACAAACATCAGATGAATAAGTGAGGCCTTGAGTCCCACGGTTGTGTGAGGCCAAAGGACCCAGACTCTGGGGTCTTCTCCGGGATCCAGTCTGGGTCCCACTCATGCCACAGTCCAAGAGGGAATGTGCCCCTGCACCTGGGCTCATCCAACCCCTCCCCTGAGCTGAGATTCCAGTGAGTTCCCTGCTGCCAGGCTAGAAGTTGGCGATTTCAGAGACCATGGTGTCGGGGCTCTGTGCCCTTGGCCTGGGTCTGGGCCCCACATGGAGCTGAGGAATCGATTCGAGAGTTTTCCAAATCCGGAGTAAAAATCTGCAGGCATGGGGCCATTTTTCTAGAAAAACGACCTGCAGTTTTCCTCAGCCTCTCCAAGGCGACGCTGGATGTGGGGACTGGTGGCCTTCTCTGTCCCCCAAAATGACCTCCTAACTCTGGAGGGCTTCCCGAAGCCACCACAGCTCGTGGGGTTGGCTGGAGACGTGCCTGGTGGCTCGTGGCCTTGTGGGCGCCCCGACAGGAACATCGCCCGGCAGGCCGAGCCGCGTGTTTGTGTAGCTTCTGGCTCGGGGGCCACCGTGGGCTGCAGGGGTGGCGAGGTGGGTGTCACCATTCCCAGGCTTGGCTTTGAAGGGAGGACCCCCGGCCCGGTGGAGGGGACAGCCAGGCATCCAGGCCCCGTGAGAGGCGATGAGAGGCCAGGGGCACCTTCTTCTGCTCAGGGCCCTGGGCCTCCTCAGCCCGTCCAGACAGCTTAGAACCAAGGCCCCTCCCTCCCTCACCAGCCCCAGGGCCTGGTGGCTTCTCAGGCACAATGCGGAGATGTGGACACATGTTCTCTCCCCTGCCACCTCTCCCCCTCTCTCTTTTCCTCCCTCTCGCTTCCTCTCCCTCTGTCTCTCTCCCCCGATCCCCCTTCCCCCATCTCTCCCTCTCCCCTTCCCCCTCCCCCTCTCTCTCCCTCTCTGACTCTCTCCCCCCTTCCTCCCTCCCTCCTTCTCCCTCTTCTCCTCCTGCTGTCTCTCTCTCTGCTCTCCTCCCCCACTGTCACCCCCCCCACACTTTTTGTCTCTCTCGAAGGCTCACACCCTTCCATGCCCGGGCTGGGGCTCCCACGGACCTGGGCTCTGTGGTGACCTCGAGGCTTCCTGGCATGGCCTTTCTCAGCATTGTCCCCATGGCCAGCCAGACAAGGCTGTTTCCTACCCAGAGCACCACTGACCTTGCGGCCTCACTCTGCCCCTCGCCCCCAGGGGTCCCCAGCCCCCTGGCCTGGCTCCGAAGGGAGTTGGGTCCAGACCTTCCTGCTCCCTGATTCAAACCTCCCTTGGAGCTCAGAGCCGTTCAGGGAGGAGACGTGTTGAAGAGAAGACAGGAAAACGCAGTTATAACCTCCAGGTAGTACGAGTTGCCCAGCGAGGGTCCGGGACGGTGGGGAGGAGGGATCCCAGAAGGGGGGACCGGAGAGGGTCCCCGGGGTGACTCTAGGGGGAGACAAGAGAGGGATCTGGGGGGAGCAGTCTCTGAGAGACCCTGATGTCCCCTGGGCTGTGGTTTACACTGTGGCCAGTCTCAGGGAGAGATATGAGACTGGATAGCTGGACTCTGGGCTTTGGAGGGTCCCGACAGGCCCGTGTGGGGTCCCGGGTGAGTGTGGACACCTGGTCTCTGGACTTCGGAGGGTTCTGGCAGGCCCGTATGGGGTCCCAGACGAGGGTGGCCTAGGGCGGTGATCCTTACTATCACATCCAGCACCACCCTGGAGAAGGGAGCTGGGGCGAGGCCCTGAGCCCCCACCCTGCGCTGGCTTTAACCCTTTGGCTCCCGGATGGGGGTGGCTGTGATAAGGCTGGTCCCAGGGGCTCCTGAGGGATGTCCAGGGGGTGGTGACACGTACAGGTGTGGCCAGCGGGAGGCAGAGGCGGAGCCTGGAGCCTGTGGGAGCAGCTCCTGGGAACCCGGGGGGGTGGGTGGGGGTGGGGGCGTGGGAGAGTGTGGAAAACCGGCCACAGTGCGCATCCCGGCACCTGCTGAGTGACCTGTGGGTCAGCTGCTGTGGGGTCCCGCCCGCGCTGTCACACCGGATCAGTGCCCTTGTGCCGCGTGTGGACACATCCCCTGAGGTCACCACAGTTAGCACCCAGAACGAGCCACCCAGAGCTTCCCCAGGATCCTTGTGACTTCTGACCCCTTCTGTCCCACAGCCACTGACCGGCTTCCTGCCCCTGAGGGCTAGTTCTCCTTTCCAGAACTGTACATACAGGAAGCCCGAGCAGCACTCAGGACCACCCTCCGGTGGATGGCCCCATCTTTGCCATCATCCCCTTCCACGGAAGAGACCACAGAGGCCCGGGGCCAGGGCACTTGCCTGGCCAGCACAAGACAGGAAAGGGGATCCCCGGACACAGGACGAGCCCCTGACACCACCCCACACTGATCCCACGCAGGGGGAGGGGCTGGGGGAACCTGGCCCCGACACCACCCCACACCCCGAACAGGCAGAGGGGCTGGGGGTGGGGGAGCCTGGCCCCGACACCACCCCATACCGACCGGTGCAGGTGGAAGGGCCCAGTATTGGGGAAACTGCTCTTGCCACAGGAAGGGCTGGCGAGGGCTACTTCCTCCTGCCGCCTATACACCACAGTCCCTGGAGGCTGCTGTGGTCTGAAGAAGGTTCTGTCTTGTCATGGGGCCTGGGGGTTGCAGCTGAGTTGGGAGGGGGAAGTGTCGAGGCTCCTGGGACCCCTGTGGGTTCCCTCTGGCTAGGCTGAGGGAACTGCCTGGGACAGACCTCGACCCTGGACTGAACACCGTGGCCATCTGGAGCCAGGGCCAGCACACGGCGTGCCATCTCCATGGGTCCCCGGACACCTGCCCAAGGCCTGGCACTCCCGCCAGGACAGGGCTCAGCACTCACAGGACGAGGTGAAGCACTTCAGCCACGGGGCCTCTTGGGCAGGGCTTCGTGGGGCCAGTTCTGAGGAGCGCTGAGGTGGGTGAGCACACCAAGGCCCAGTCCACGCAGCAGGGCCTGGCGCCCCGCCCGGCAGGGTCTCGGTGGGGCTCCGTGAGGACGACACTGGGACACCCAAGGCTGGGAGCGGGGGGAGGCCCTGGCCTGGGTGTCTGCCGGGCTTCAGACCAGCTCTGCCTATTGTGATCCGGCTTCCACATGGGCTGCCGTGAAGCATGGCCCTCACTCTGTGGTTCTGAGTCTCGCTGGACCCACCTAGTCCTCATTATCCTTGGGCCTCCCAGCCTCTCAGAGAAGGCTCAGCCCTGCCTGGCTCCCTTGAGGGCCTGGCCGTGAGGGTGACCAGGGGAGCAAGGGTCCCGCTGGCCCCTGTGGCCAGTGACAAGAAGGCACGATCACAACCCAGAACGATCTACCAGAAGGAGGACAGGAAACGGAGTCTGTAATAATCCACCAGCTGGTGAGGCAGGAGGTTGGTGAGGCTGCAAGCGCCTGCCTCCCTTCCTGGAAGCCCGCTGGCACCGGGGCGTCCATCTCCTCCTGCCAGGGACAGAGGGAGCCACGCATCTAGACCGGGGGAGAAGTTAAAGACAGCCAGCCATCCTGGGAACCCACTGGATTGCCATCTCCGGCAGTGAGGGCATGCTGGGATAGATGCGGCAGCAGCTCAGCCCAGAGAAGTCGCCAGGGAAAAGGAGTCTTCAGCGAGGCCCACCCAGAGCACGACAGCCTGTGTAGGCAGGGGTTCCACTGGGGTGGCGTTCACGTGTTCTCCACAGTCCGGCTCTGCCCTCCTTCCAGCCTCTCCTGGTTACCCTGGAGCCTCAGGACCTGCGGCTGGGAAAAAACGAAGAGGCCCAGGACACAGAGGGAGGAGACCAGGATGCAGAGGGAGGAGCCCAGGACACGGAGGGCGAAGCCCAGGAGAGCCTGCCAGACGGTAGAACCTTCTGGAGCCACAGATGTCGGTCTGACCCCTGGCCCAGCCCCTCCCTGGGATGGGACCTCGAAGGCCACAGGGGCAGGGTGCCCTGCTCTGAGGAGAGCGCTGCCCCAGAGCCCGTCTTGGCAACAAGACCCTTCCTCAGAGGCCGGATTGCGGTTGCCGCTGTGACATCCAGGCTCGCCTGGTCGGCCAGCCCAGGTGTCCACGAGGCTCAAGGGAGAATTGTGCAGGGGACCACAGCAGGGGTCGAGGGCATCCGGGGGGCAGGGAGGGTCCAGGCAGAACAACTGTCAGCCTTCCTTCCTTTCTCCCTCTTTCTCTTGTTGATAAGCAGAGACAACTCAGGAGTCGCAGGGAAGACACTTAAAAACTAACACCCATTCTTCTCTTACGGATGGGGAAACTGAGGCATCTGGCTGGCGAGTGTGACCTGCGGGCTCGTAACCACCTGCAGGGAGGTGGGGTGGGCCGAGCCAGTCAGGACTCTCCACTACCGTCCTATGTGCAGACCCAGACCAGACAGCAAGCGTCTGAGTTGCAGCCCTGAGACTGCAGGCTTGCTGACCCCGGGTCACGTGGCCCTCAGCAGCCCACAGGGACCACCACCCTCCCCACCGCCGTCACACAGCTGGGAGCACCTGTCCCTCCTCCTGCTCTGTGCTCTGTGCCCTGGCTCAGCCCAGCCGGCACCCAGAGTGGCTTGGATCCTGTGACGGGTTGGGAGCGTCTTTCCGCCCATCTTATTTCCCCTTGAGCTGCCTGTGTGTCCCGGAGCCTTGTGTGTGCCAGGCAGGGCCTGGTGTCAGGAACGGGAAGGAGGGGGGCACGCGGCATCTGCTGAGCAGAGCTGGAAAGGGGGGCTGGCTCCCCGGGAGAGGCCTCCCTTCCTCCTGGCGTGGGGCGGCCCCACTAGTGCTGACGTCCCCGCCCGGCGCGGGCCACAGTGAGTCCTTGGCCAACACACATGCTCTTGGTCATCAGGGCAGAGCTCTCCACAGGGCACTGAAATGGGCAGTGTTGAGAGTGTGCAGAGCCGGGAGGTTCTGTGCCCTGTGGACCACAAGGCCAGTGGCCGCCGCAACGCTCCGTTATTTGGGGGAATGCAACCGAGTGTGTTGGTTTTTGGGTCCCCGTGGAGTTTCTCTGCCTCTCACCTTGGTGGACGTCTGGGTCTCACTTGGTGCGCCCTGGGTGGGGGTGGGGTCTTTCCCCTGGAGTTGGAAGGTGAGGCTTGGCCAGCCTGCCTGTCCCCACTGGAGGTACCCAGGTATGTGTCGGTTTTCTCTGCCACCATGATGCTCCAGGCAGGGCCCTGCACCAGGACTCACCAGAGGCTGGGCCAGGCCCACGGCGCTTGTAGCTGCTGGAATTCCAACCTCTGAAGGATGATCACATCCAAGTGATCGAGTGGTCTAGGCCCCTCCGCTTTCTTGTTTTCCTACAGCCCAGCATATGCGGGACCCAAAGAAGGTTCACTAGAAGCTCCTGGTCCAGGGGACGTGCTCTCCAGCAGACTGGCTGTGTCCTGGGAGCCATCCCTGCTTCTGGCCAGCTATAGGGTCCTGGCCACAGCATGAGATGTCACCTGTCACACCCACAGACCGGATGCTTGCGTGGGTGCCCAGGGACAGGGAGGCTGGCGGGGTGGAGACCCCTCAGACCTGGGGATGTTGGGCGGGAGGCACAGGCCTGTACGCCCAGCACTGGGGCCAGGGGCCCAGGCACGAATGCCCTTGGGAACTGGAGGCCAGAGTCCCCCACCCACCAGTTCTGTCTCGGGGCTCAGCCCCGGCTCCTCCACCCCTGCTTTCCGGGGCCAGCTCCTCGGCCACCTTTAGTTCCCAGAGCCCACACTCACCCCCCGTGGCAGGGCCGGGAGGTGCCATCCGCTCCTCTTCCGAGCAGGGTCCTGGGCCTGCGGGCACCAACAAGCCACGAGCCCAGGAGACGCAGAGCACGCAGACGGGGCACTCGGGTTTTGGTGTTTATTTTTCAAACCCCCGAGGTGTCTGGGTTCAGCTGGAAAGCAGGACATTCCGACAGGGGGCGGGGAGTGGTCGCCAGCAGGAGTCTGCGGCAGCTGTGGCGGGAAGCCTGGGCCTTGCCCAGGGAGGCGGGTCCCATCGCCGCCTGCTGGCCGGTGGGGTGCCCGGGCCCTTCCGCGCAAGTGTCCGAGCACCGAAGAGCCATCTTTCTTGGGATGCGCGTCCTCAAGGGCCCAGCCGGAGGTCTCCCCAGAGTCCCTGGGCTGCCACAGGCCACCCGTGTGGGCAGGCCCGGGTCTGTCTCAAGAGGAGTGCAGGTGCGTTGAATGCCAGACACCTGCCGGGCCTCGGCCTCCCAGGGGCCACGTCCGGGCAGCTACGGTGCAGCCTGGCAGTCCGGCTCCCGCCCCGAAGGCCGCGCAGGCCTGATCTGCAGTCTGGTTCCCGTACCCCCACCCCATCCCTCAGAGAACATAAAATAAAATAAAATTAGAATAAATACCAACTCGGCCGACATTTACATTTACACAGATGGACAGGACGAGCCCCCGGCCTCACAGACAGGCAAGGAGAGAGGAACACACAGAATGGGGTGGGAGGTGCAGCCTCCGTGAAGGACGAGGGTCCTGGCCTCGCCCGGGGCGGCTGGGGACCCTGGAGGGCTGCAGTCCCAGAGCTCAGGGAGGGCCGCCAGGCCGGGGGAGGAGAGGCAGGCAGGGGCCAGGGCAAAACAGCCAGGGACTCATCCCGACAGGAGGGGAGACCAAGGCGAGGTCCAGTGGGCGGGGGAGGCAACGTGGGACTTAGGCCCTGGCTCTGCCCCCCTGAGACAGCGCCCAGGAGGGTAGTGGCCTCCGTCTCCCACGCTGGGCTTTTCTGTGGTTTCTTTAGAGCCTGCTTGAACGTTTTCCTTCCATGTCTAAAGAGAAGCAGCAGCTGTGCCTAGGGAAACAGCGTTCCTGGGGTTGGCGGGTAGCCTCGCGGGCAGTGGGTACGCCGGGCAGACCGCGCCTGGAGTGCCTTGTACATGTGCATGTACTCACGGGTCACTTCCTCATGCTCTGCCCTAACAGCAGGGGCCGCGGGGAGGAGGACCGTCACCCACGGGGCCTGGCTCCACTCCTACGGGCACACAAGCCTCTGCAGCCTCCCACAAGACACTGTTAGCCCACGACAGGGTCAGGGGACCCTACGCCCTGTTCCCCCGACCCAAGTCCACGCTCAGGCTTCGCTCTGCTTCCTGGGCCAGCTTTGCTCTCAGCAGGTGGAGGCAGTGTGCACACACACACATGCATGTACACACACGCAGCCCCCACACACATACTCAACGTATACACATGCAGTGCACTCATGTACATGCATGCACGCACTCAATGTACATACACGCAGTGCACTCACACACATGCAGGCACTCACATGCACACGTGCACACACGCGCATACCCGCACACACATGCCTGTGTGCTCACACACACTCATGCATTCACATATGCACACGTGTACACATGCACACAGTGCACTCACACACACGCACTCAGTGTGCACACACATGTATATGCACTCCCATTTATGGACACAATGCGCACACACACACCCCTGCAGGAGCGGGCTCCTGTCTACAATGAGCCCCTCTCCCAGGGCTGCTCGCCTGTGGGGAGGGAACATGCTCTCCCTGGCATGCCCTCAGAGAGCCTGACACACGGGCCGTGCCCTCCCGTGGGCGCCTGGCGTCCCGGCCCGGAGAAGGAGCAGAGGCAGCGAGTGGCAGAAGACTGAGGAGGCCGGGAGGGAAGGGCCCGGCCACAAGCAGGGCAGGCCCAGTCAGCAGCACGTGCTCCTGGCTCAGGAGGTGGCCAGGCCCACGCCTGGTCGCTGCAGGCTCTCTCGGGGGACACGGGGCTCCATGCCTGGGGCCAGGCCAGGCCGTGGGGAAGCCAGGGACACCAGGCACATCTCTCCCCACACGCCTGCTCTCAGACTCAGCGTCGACAGCCAGACACCTTCCCGCCCGGCAACCTGGTCATCCTGTGCTGATAAGGCGGGCCTCCAGGGAGGCCTGGGCATGACCGGCCTCCGTTGAGGAACAGGAAAGGATGCGGCTGGGCTCTGACAGCGTTTGGGGCTCAACGTGTGGGTTCCAGGCCCTGAAAGGAGCTGTGGGGACAGCCGTGAGGACACCCCCGTAGACCCTTGCGTGACCTGGCCCCAGCCTCCCAGACCCCGCCTCTTTCTCCTCTCCCTCACAGAAGCGCTGCTCACTCTGGGGCCTTCCCAGAGCCCCGCAGGGCCCTGTCCCTGGCCTGCCGGGTCCTCCGACTGCCCCGCCACGCCTGCAGGGGCTCAGCCCGTTCCCTGCAGTTGTGAAAGCTGCCTGGGATGTGGCCAGGGCCGCCGCACGGCCACCACTAAGCCTCACAGTGCTGAGGACCCCTCGCCTGCCCCTCTGTGCAACAGCGTGTAGAGTGGGGCAGGGCCGGGCATGCGGGTTTTCATTTGCCCGTCTGGTTCCGTGTCTTGCTCTTACGAGGCCCAGGGCTGTCCAGGGGCGACAGGCTCAGCCCTGCAGCCCTTTGAGGAGACTGGCGCAGGATGCAGTGGGACTCCAGCGGGGAACCTGCCGGCAGAAGTGTCCCACTACCCTAATTGGCTCCCAGCAAGCTGTCTGGCTAGAACCCTCCAGAGGGGCCGGGTTTGTTCTTCCTTGACTCGGGGGTCCTGGCGGTGCGGACTCTGGGATCCCATCTTGGGCATTTCATGGAGAAACTTCAAAGCAACGGACTTTTGGAATACCAAACACAATAAACGAGAGAGTGCAAGTGGGACTGCAGACCCCACCCCCTGCGCCCGCCAGGCTGGTGTGGCAGGGCAGGACGAGGCGGGGGCGGGGCGCGAGGCCTCAGCTGACAGAGGCGGTCAATCGCGGGCAGTGGGGACGGCCTGCCTTTGTCCTCCGACATCTGCTACTGTCGCCGGCTGCCAGTTGGCGGCTGCGGCCGATGGCGTGCGGGGACAATGTGCGTCTCCGACCCAGTTTTGTGGCCTCTGGGTACCTGCTGACCCATGCAGAGCCCCGCGTGCGGGAAGTCAAGGAGACGGATCCCGCACGGAGCTCTGCGAGAGGGTCTGCGTGGGGGGCGGAGCAAAGGGCGGGCCACCGGGAGGAGGAGGCATGCTTCCCCAGGCGCAGGCGGGTGCGCAGGCGCGGGTGCGGGGCTCTGCCTGGGAGTCCACCCCTGCCCCTACTGGCTCCAGACCCGCGACTCTGCCCGCCCTCTGCCTGGGGCCCCTGCCTGCCAGGGCCGCCCCGTCCTCCTGCCTGTCCATCTGGCCCTGCGGGCCGCCTGCCAGGCCCCCCGGCTGTCACGCCGTCAGTTTCTGGATGGTTCTGTTGTAGTACTGCGTGATGGGGGGCGTCAGGGGGTTCCAGCTGTTGGCGTGCAGCTCGATGACCTCCAAGAGCAGCGACCGGGTCAGCGTGGACTCCGAGGGGCACAGCATCTTGTCG
This sequence comes from Cephalopachus bancanus, assembly GCA_027257055.1. NCBI lineage: Eukaryota > Metazoa > Chordata > Mammalia > Primates > Tarsiidae > Cephalopachus > Cephalopachus bancanus. The sequence continues at coordinate 1,135,619 of JAPVLO010000180.1, forward strand.
CGCGCGCTGGCCAGCAGCTCAGCCATCATCTCGGGCAGCTGCTCCTCCAGCAGCCGGCCTGTGCTCTGCAGCTGCAGGAGGGGTGCGCATCAGCCCGGGCTCGGCCTCAGCACCCCGGCTACCCTGGGGCGGGCAGGGAAGAGCTGGGCTCTTGGGCGACACATGGGTCTCCAGCGGGGAGGGAGGCAGCGCGTAGGATGCTGCTGGCCGGCCGAACGCAGTGGCGTTCCCTGCTGCTGAGGCTGAGGGCGCCTGGGGCACCCACTGTGCGTCCCTCACACCAGGAGCCTGCCCTCCTGCAGGAAGCCTGAGCACGCCTGCACCCTCGATGCCCCTGGGCCTGCTCCCGCGGGTGCTCAGGGCAGCCTGTTGCGGCCACCGCTGGAAGCCTCGGGTGAAGAGGCAAGACTTCTGCACAAGTCGGGCTGGAGGGAGGGCGGTGGTGCTGTCTCCTCCCTCGCTCTTGCCTTCTCTTGGGGTCAGGGACCAGAGCGGCCCCTCCGCGGAGCTGTTCGGGTGGGCCATGGGCAGAGGGGGGCCTGGGGTGGGGTCGTGCAGAGTCACGCGTGGTCTGAGAGGCCGGTCTCGGGTGTGGGGAGTGTGGGCGAGGCTGGGATCTACTGGGTGGGGGGTGCTGACGCAGATTTCCAAGCCCACTCTCGAGTCCACTCTCCACCCTCCCCTGGATTGGTCAAGTCGCTAAGGCCAAAGGCCTGGACCGAGGGTGGGGCCGTCGGGCCGTCCTTACCTCCATGGAGCAGCACAGGACGGCATCTTCCTTCACGTCCTGAGATTGCAGGAGCTGTGGGAGGGCGGAGACCACTGTGAGAGGGCCGCCTGCGGCCAGCCCCAGGCTCCCGCGGCTTCCTGCCCTCCTCCCTGCAGCCCTGAGGCGCCCGTGGCCCTCCAGGCCCCTGCCTCCTCCCTGCAGTCCCAGGCCTGACGGACCTCCTGACAAACACCTCCAAGTGTCGGCCAGAGCAATTCTCAGGGCTGACACCTCGTGTCGGGCTGCTGGTGGCAATGCTACGTCCAGCCTTGGAGCACCTGCCAGCCCGCTTTCCGCAGGGGCCACACCGCTGTGGGGCTCCCCAGCCGCGCAGGAGGGGCTGTTCTCCCTGTCCTCAGCGATGCCTGCGTGGCTCTGATTCAGCCTCCCTCAGGCCCAGAGGGTGCCACTGTGCTGGCCACCAGCTGCGCGAAGCCCTCTCTGGGTGAGGCCTGAGGGGCTCAGGCATCCCCCCACGAACTGCTGGGTCAAGTCTCTCCAGCCCGTGAAGCGCCCCCTGCATCCTGCTCCCCGACTCCGTCCACCTGCTCCCCTCCATCGTCCCCTCCGGCTGTGCTGTCATGGCCACCCAAGTACCTGTGTCAGGCTGGCCTGTATGGCCTGCCCAAGTCGCTGGCTCCTTCTGGGGTGACGCTGTGATGCCACTTCTGCCTGGAAGCAGCGCCTGCCACTGCCACCCAGTCCAGTCGCCTCCCTCCCTCCTCTCCACAGCCCAGAGACCCCAGGTCCTGCCAGTCCCCCCCAAGTGTCTCAGGATGCCCCGGCCCCTCCCAGCTTGCTGATGTGAGGCCTTGTGGCTCTGCTTGTGGGGACAGCCTGGCTTCCCAGCCAGGTGCCGCAGACCCTTCCTGCCTCGACCATCCCTCTCATGCCTGACTGACCGGAGCGACCTTCCCACCATGCCACGCCCCCTCGGAGGCACTGGACGCAGAGGCAGCTCTGCCACAAGGCAGACCCACAGTGCCACCGAGAACACAGTCACCTCCAGCCACCAATCCAGGGAACCCCGATGTCCACCTCCATTCACATGAGGAGACCCGCCACTGTCCTGGGAGCAGTCTGGGACTTCACCTATGGGGACGTGGACGACAGATGGCAGGCTCCCGACAGACGCCAAGTTGTGTGTGTGGAGTGAGCAAATGTGCCACACACCACGTCAGGCACAGGAGAGACCTGCTCGTCCACGACCTTGTGTTTGAATGGATTGTTAGACCACGGCCACCACACGCAGGAAGCCACAGCCACAACCACACTGGGGGTCTGGGATGGGAGGCCACGCTGATCTACCGAGAAAGGATAGGGCTGGTGTCATCCATGTCACCAGCCTCCACTGAGCACCTGTAACGGGCCAGACCTGCTCGCTGCTCGGGGCCGGATGCGAGATGGCGAACTGCAAGTCTTCCCATGGGCCAAGAAGTGCAGCGGATAGTGTCGTGGTGGTGCGTGCTGATGTGCCTGGCCAGGCCGCTCTGCGGCGTCCGCACACACCATGTGTTGCACTTGCCGTGTGAGCGTACTGCTATGAGTCAGTGATCCAAACAACGGGAAGAGTGACTTTGGAAAAAATGATGCTGGGTGGATGTTGGGGTACTGGGGTAGTGGCTGGGTGGTCAGGGAGCCACGAGTGGTCCAGGCAGAGGGCTCAGGGTGGCTTGTGGCCTGGCAGGAGGCCAGCGGGTGTCAGGGAGGCAACAGGGCCAGGCTGGACTCCGGGCTTATTCGGAGCAACACCATGAGGGGCGGGACACTGGGAGAGGCCTGTTCTGCCAGCTGGGGAGGGAAGAACAGACGCTGGGGGCACTGCCAGATGTGTGGCCTGGCCTAGGGCCGCAGGGGGCACACAGTGGGAGGGGTCAAGTCTGCACAGGCTTGCCTCCAGAGCACATAGGAAGGCGAGAGACAGAGAGACAGAGACAGAGATGGATGGGGAGAGGCGGGGGGAGAGAGAGAGAGAGAGAGAGAGAGAGAGAGACAGAGAGAGAGACAGAGACAAAGACAAAGAGAGAGACACATACAGAAACCGAGAGACAGACACAGAAGAGAGAAAGGCAGAGACAAAGACAGAGACAGACAGAGAGATAAGAGAGACCGAGAGATAGAGACAGAAAGACAGAGGGAGAGAGGGAGAGAAAGAGAAACAAAAAGACAGAGACAAAGACAGAAAGAGATAGAGACAGAGAGACAGAGAGAGTGATACAGAGAGAGTAAGAGAGGGAGAAAGAGACAGACAGAAAGGTAGAGACAGAGAGAGAGAGAGAGAGAGAGGGAGATAGAAATAGAGAGAGACAGAGATAGAGAGAGATTACAGAGAGAGAGAGACACAGAGACAGAGACAGTCAGAGTCACTGGGCTTTCATGACCTCCGGCAGACAGGACAAAGGCCCGAGCTCTGGAGCCAGGGTTCGGGCCCCGAGTGGCTCTCCCATCCTGGGGCCTGCCATCCTAGCTCCCACAAAAGGTCACTTCCCAGCTGCTCCTCCAACACCCCGACCGCCCTGGCCCTCTGCCTTCCTGGTCCGCCAGGCTCCACACAGGGGACAAGACTTCCGGAGGCAGGTCCATGCTGGCTTTGCTGTCCTCCCACACCAGGTGCCACACCCGGCAAGCGGGGCTTGAGGCTGGCAATGGGACCACACATCCTTGCCTTTCTTCATGAAAAGGCAGATGAGGGGAAAGAGGGCTGGAGGGAGGCGCCTTGAAGGGTAGTACCCACACCCCCAGACCAGGAGCTGGAGCCAGATTCTGACCACGGCATGACACATGCCTCCAGGAGGGATGAAACCCTGGCCTGCCAACCCTGGGGGCCGCTACAGGACTGGCTTGAGACCCACGTCCCACACACCCTTAGACTCCCCTTCTCCTGTCCTGCTGCACCTGTCCACCCACCACAACCCCCAGCAGGAGACATGGCACCCAGAGAAGAGACCATGGCACCCATGCAGGAGCCATGGCACTCACTGCAGGAGCCACAGGAACCACGACACCCACGGCAGGAGGCCGAGAATCCTGGGTGATCCTGGCCATGTGCCAAGAAAGCATGCAGGTCGCCAGGGCCGCTGGAGCCCAGGGCTGGGTCAGTGGGCTTGACTGGCAGAGTCAGTCTCAGGGCCTAGACTTGGCTCCTCCTGGGACCTCAGGAAGAGCCGGGCCGCGCCTAAGCCTGCAGCAGGTGCGCAGAAACGGTGTCATTGTGGGATGAGTGGGCAGAGGGGCCTTGAACTGCTCCGTGATGAGCAGGAAGAGAGCCAGGGGGGTCCAGGGAGAGGGTGTGGGCAGCAGGGACAGGGTGAGGGCCGTCGGCTGCTTGTCGTCCCTCCAAGCTGAGCCTGGCACTTGTGTCCCTGGCACGTCTGGCCCCTGCAGATTGTCCTGGGCAGGGCTCTGTCCAACGCCCTGGTGGGCAGGCCTTCCTGGGGATCCACTCGCCACTCTGGGGCCCCGACACAGCACCCACGATCTCCCCACAGAAGGCCAGCTCCCCTGCCCTCTGAGCTCCTGGCATGACATGTACAGGAAACATGCATTGGGGCCGCATGGAAACCGCCTGCCTGGGAAGAGCCCAGTGGGGAGGACAGAGCTCCCTGGGACAGGTGTGTTTGTGAGGCCCCTGGTGCATGCACTGTGAGCAGGAAAGAGTGAGGGCGCGGATACCCACCCACACGGCCTTGTCGAGGGACACGGCATGGAAGATTCTTGAGGCATAGCCTCCATAAAGGACAACTTGGTGATGAGGACCAACACGCCAGGGGTCCATTCTGATCAGCAGTGACTTCCAGGAATTTACCCTACGCATAACGCGAGGCATGTCCACATCACCTGCCGTGCTGCCGTGAGGGCCAAAGGCTGAAAGCGGCATGGACATCCACCCTCAAGGGGACTGCCCCACAGTGAGCCACTATGTGGTACACAGCTGGGGAGACGTTCCCTCCCCATGTACATTGCTGTCTGCTTCTGGAGTTCCTGTCTGCCAGGCCCAGGCTGGGGAGTCTCCAGGGAGGCCTCCCCCAAGTTGAGGCCGGGGGAGTCCTGGGGGTACAGGGAAGGGTCGCCCTCTCCTGGAGGACCCAGGAGGCCAGGATGGAGGCCAAGAAGCAGGTCTAGAAAACACCAGAGGGGGTGACCACCTGCAGCAGGCCGCAGGTCACCGGGCCAGCACCCGGCAGCTGGGAGGGTCCTGGGCTGTGCGGCATGGGGCTGGGGGGAGGTGGGCCTAGCCCCTCCTACTGCAGGGAAGATGGGACTGAACTTTGCAGAGCTCTGGGGGGTGCTGAACCTCCTTCTGATGGTATGGCTCCCCCACAAGGTTCCCCACGCTGCTTGGCAGGAAGAACCCCAGAGAAGGGGAAGGGGAAGGATCTGGTGGGCATGGGGCTCCTGGACTCTGTGCTGAGACTCTCCACCTAGGACTCGCTCCTGCCCTGGGGCCTGTGGGTTCTGGGGCTTAGGGGCCAGTTAGGTGGCATGCTGGGGGATGCCCAGAGGAGTCAGGGTCCTGGGGGGAGCCCCAGGCGTGTGAACATGGCCCCTGCCCCCAGGAGCAGCCTCCAGCCTCCAGGGCTGCGTGGAAAGCCTTGTGGAGGCTGAAGCATGGCCAGTAGCTCCTCAGTCCCCGCTGCCCATGGCCTGCCTGCCCCCACCCATGCCAGGCTTTATTCCTTCCTCCCATTCCAGGCCCACATCCCCCCATGGCAGGCTCCTGGGCACACTCCTGGCAGACCAGGGCAGGGGACAGACTGTCCAGGACCCTTGGGCAGAGCCGGGCAGTGTCTCTCCACCCAGAGCCTCTTCCTTGTGAGAGGCCTACAGTCCCAGTATGCACAAGGCCTCTTGCTAATGGCCCAGCTTTCTCCAGGAAGTTGGTGGGGGCTTCTTTCTTGCCCCTTCCAGGTGCTGGAATGCAGCAAGCACGAGAAGGGACAAGGCGGCTGCAGACATGTTCTGGCCTCTCTTTGCCAGCTTTTGGACATGGGCTCTCAGTTCCCCGGACTAAAGGTCTGTGGAGGGCCTGGTCAGCTCCCCTCTCCTGGGCACACGGCCAGGGTCCCACCCGCTCTCCGTGGTCAGCAAGGGACTGGCTAGCCTCACCCTGCAGTCCTGACTCAACCCCACGGGCTCCTTCCCTGGGCCAGCGGCTTCCTAGGAGTACTCCGTGGACTTGCCCTCGGAGCGCCTCCTCCCGGGGACAGAGGGGGGTCCACCCTCATCCTGGCATAAATGGACCTCTCCTGGGCTTCACTTCTTCAGGGCTCTGGTTCCTAAGGGACAACACGTGTCCCGGGGGCTCTGCTGGTGTGTCCAGGGACCAGCCAGCTCTCCCACTGATGCCTGGGCCACGTGGGGCCTTTAGGAGACAACTGCTTTAATTAACTCAAAGATAGATCTCAAGAAAGAGTGGCCCCTGAACAGATGCCCGCGTGCCCTATTCACAGCTTTTGCATGGTTCCCAAAAGCTGAGAGGGGCTACCGCGTCCATTGCGGATGAGCGGGTCAGCAAGGGTTCGACCCAGACGATGGAACAGCACCACCCCAGCAAGGAAGGAAGTTCAGACACGGGCTACAACTTGAATTTGAAGACGTCACGCCGCGTGAAACCAGCCAGGCACACACGCATAGCCCTGCATGGCTCCACTTCCAGATAGGAAGTCAAGCGGTGGGACCGGGAGCCCACAGGAGGGGGAGGGAGTGAGGGTTCACAGGGCAGAGCTTTGGCTTGGGAAGAGGAAAGACTTGGAGACGGCAGTGGTAGTGATCGTGCAACAGTGAGCACACTGGAAAATGGCTGGACTGGTATGATCTTGTCATGTGTATCTCACCACATGGAAACCGGTTAAGGAAAGGCAGCAGGCAGAGCAGGCACCTCTGCTGGGGCAGGATCATCCCTCCCCTCTGCCACGTCTGGAAGAAGTGCCGCCGACGAGGAGGCCCAGGCGGGGACTGGCACCGCGGGGTGTGGGCGGGCTGGGGCAGGCCGGCGCCCGCGCCCTGAGTGAGCTGTGTTTCTTGGACGGAACCGAGGCGATTGTGCGAGCCCACACAGTGCTCACTCGGAAGCGAATGCATTCCTGTCCTATTGTCTCCCCGGAGACTTGTTGTGGGCACACCCATCACATCCTCCCTGGGGGAGGCCGAGGTGCCGGAGCCGGGCTGTGGGAGGCCCACGGGCCGGGACAGGGCGCCTGGCGGGAGTCCCTGGGGAAGGTGCCAAGGCGTGCCCAGGATGCACCCAGGCTGGTGCTGGGGATGCCACCCATGGGGAGGGAAAGAGGGAGCTGTGGTGAGAGCCTGGGGGCTGCCTGGTGGGACAGGCAGCGACGAGCATGGGGTCCCCACATCCCTCTACCTGGAGAGGGGGAGTGTCCACTAAGGCAGGTGGCTGGCCCTCCTGACCCCCGCAGCGCACCCCTGCACAACCCTCAGCCTCGGCCGAACTAAGCCCAGCGCCCAACGCAGCCATAAGAGTCTCCAGGAGGTGGGTGGGGAGTGGCAGGAGGGAGCCAGAGCAGGTTAGGTACCAAGGACTGTGATTGGCTGGCTAGATTGATAGATTGGCTGTGATTGGCTAGCTTGGTCGATGGAGTGACTGTAATTGGCTGCTTGGGTGGGTAGATTGGCTGATTGGCTGGCTGTGTGGATAGATTGGCTGTGATTGGCTGGATGGATGGACCGATTGGGTGTGATTGGCTGGCCGGGTGAGAGATTGGCTGCGATTGGCAGACTTGGCCAGGGAGGTGGGAGGACAGGCTGATTGTGGAGGAGTCCCAGGCCAGAGGAGGGGGAAGTAAGGAAGGGGGCAGAGCGGAGCCAGGACAGGAAGAGGGTGGTGAAAGCGACAGTGGTTGGGAGCCACGGCACAAACGCTGACAGTGGAGAGAAGGGGACACACAGGGAGGCAGGGGCAGCTCCGACCACGGGAGGGTCAGAGCGGTGGCACCTGTCCCTGAGGTGCCAGCATCACTGTGGGCCCGACCTGCACCCACAGTCAGGCCTGGTGGAGAGCACAGAGCAATGCCCCGGAAATGACCTGGAGCCTCCCACAAGGGCGTCATTCTGTCGGGTCCCTGTGAGGGGAGGCAGCAGGCAGATCATCCACCTGAGATAGGCGTATCAGCAACACGCAGTAGGCAGAGTTGGAGTCTGTTCCCCATGAGGGCCTCGGGCGCCACGCACCATGCGGCACCCCAGCTCCTGGCCTGGACGCAGAGATATCTACCTTGGGCTCTTTTGAGAGCCTGTTGAGACAAAGTGTGTGCTAGAGGTTTGGAAAGGGCAAAGCTAGACTTGAACGTGAGGGGCTATGACTGTTACTACATTGTGTCTCCATGGACACACCTCCTCTGAAGATCGCAACACGCTTTGGACGCACCGTCCCATTTCCCCGCATGACACCTGTGGAGACAGGGAAATGCCACGGGCGTTCTCGTCTCTGCTTAGCTGACAGAGACAGGCTCAGTTGTCAGATGGCTTGCACAAGCCAGACACAAGTCTGAGGAGAGGCAGAAGGCACTTGAGCCTCCTGGGCTGGCACCCTCACCCTCAGAGCATGGCTTCAATTTCTCCCAGCTCAGCTGATCTTTCTTTGGCTGGCTGTAATTCCTAATTCCTAATTCTGTTGACTAGTGACGATGGTCAACCTGGCCTTCAAAAAATTGAACAGGCCGGGCTCAGTGGCCCAGCCTGTCATTCCAGCACTTTGGGAGGCTGAGGCAAGAGGACTGCCTGAGCCTGCGGATTTGAGACCAGCCCAGGCAACACGGCAAGACCTCAACTCTACAATAAAATAAAATAAAAATTAGCCGGGCTCATTTTTTTGGTACCATGTGCCTGTAGTTCCGGCTACTTAGAAGGCTGAGGTGGAAGGATGGCCGGAACCCAGCAGGTTGATGCTGGGGTGGCTGTGAGTATGCCACTGCATTCCAGCCTGGGTGATGGAGTGAGACCCCAACTCAAAAAAAAAAAAAAAGACTGAACAGATTTTACTTGTTCTTTGTCTGTCTTGGGCACCATCTATTTATCTATCCACCCACCCATCCTTCCATCCATCTGTCTTCTCACCCTCTCATTCTCCATCCATTCATCCCTCCCTCCCTCCCTCCGTCTGTCTGTCTATCCATCCATCCATCCTCTCACATCCTTATCCACCCATCCATCTCTCTGCTCACCTGTTCACCCACCCATCCCTTCAACATGTGTAGATCACCCACTTAAAGCACGGCACGTGATGTCAGTACAGGGATGATGAGGAGCAGGACCGATGCCTACAGTGTAGTGGGGAGACCGCAGGGTAAGGGAGCAGTGGTAGAGGAGAACCCGCTAGGCATGTTGTGTAGGAAGCACACACACAAGCAGAAACGGTGAACCAGCAGAGTGCACTGGTGAACAAGGGCTTTGATGCCTAAAAGATACAGTGCCGGGGTGGGGGTGGGAGATTGCTGACAAAGGAGGCGGGGGCCGATTCCTGTGGGACTTCGGATGCTGTGTGCTGAGTCTGCGTTTCGTCCCAAGACCGAAGAGCCACAGACAGCTCTTAAACAAGAGTAGCAAGGTCACAGCTGCAGTTTGGAAATGTCGTTTCTCGCACAGCGTGGAGAGTAAGTGAGTGGGGAGGGTGGTGCCGAGATTGGAGGCAGAGAGGTCAGTGAGGAGGTTGCTGGGTGGAATCAGGGTGCCTTGAGTTAAGGTGGCAGAAACGGGCAGAGAGAGGGCAAGGGAAAGGATGTTGTGGATGATGGACAGCCCCGGGTGTGGGGCCTGGTTCCCTGGACGCGTGATGAGGCCACCAGCCATCCCCGGAAGACAGGAGGAGGCAGTTCTGGGGACAGCACGAGGGTAGTGTCGGAAAGGTTGAGGCCACAGCCCCTGGCGGCGGTCAGAAAAGATGGTGAGCGGAAAAATGGTCCTTTGGGGTCACTGGTGTCTGGGGGCTCACCAAGGCAACCTGTGGGAGTGGCTGACCTGGAAGGAGAGAGGAGGCGGGGCTCCCGGGCCCCACACAGCAATGCTGAGGGGGTGGGGGGAGGGACGGCAAAGGAGGAAGGGAAGGAGGGCAGAGTCCCGCGCAAGGGGGCGGGGCGTGTGGCGCGAAGCCAGGAGCTCCAGGCAGCTCAGGTCAGCGATCTTACAAGGTCGGGGCAGCCATGAGCGGAACAATGACCACGTCCCCTGGGTTTGGTGATTGGGTGAGTGTGGGCCACCTCTGCCATAATGACTTCAGTGCTGCCGTCAGGCCTGGGAGCCTGGACCCTGCGGGCTGGACGGTGGGAGGGGTCAGGACACGTGGCAGAGAATGCCATTCCCGTCTCCCCGGGGTTTCTGTCCTTCCTTCTCCCCTTCCCTACTCTCTCTTCTCTCTTCCCTCCCTCCCTCTCCTCCTCCCTTCCTCCTTCCCTCCTCCTTTTTAAGAATTTGCCCATGGAAGAGCAGGGCAGGATGCTGAGACATACAGACACAATGCCACGTGGAGTGGTGTGGGCATCTGGGATGGCTAAGGATGTGGAGTCCGGGCTGGTGTGGGGGTGGAGGTGAGGCTTGGAGTGGAGGCGGGGTCAAGTGCATAGATCAACCTTGAGTCGGAGCAGGGAGGGAGGGCTAGGCAGCCGGGTTGCGGGTGCATGTGCAGGTGTGAAGCGACAGGTCGTTTTCCACGTCCCATGTGTGCCTGCAGATGCCAGGGGGAACACGCCCATGGGCCGCTTTCCTGCCATCTCACGTAAAGCCACAGCCGGACATCAGGAGGTCCAGGGTTCTGACCCGGCCTTCGGTCCGAGTTTGTGGCCAGCGAGGTGGGACCCTGACTGCAGCCAGGCCACCGGGAACCATCAGTGCCTTCCTGCCAAGGCTGCAAACTGCCCATACAGCGGTGACAACAGGCCACTGCTGGCCAGGGGCTAGAAATAGGATCTGGGCTCAGGGCAGATGCCGAACCCTTCTGTAGACGCTGAACCAGAGGATAGGGCCACAGCCCGGGCTCTTCCTGGGGGCTGAGCCCAGGCATGTTCTGTACGGGAGGGGTCCTGCTCGCACCCCCGCTGAGACGCATCTGACCCTGGGGCAGTTGAGGTTCAGGGAGGCCAGCCGCCCTGCTGGGCCCAATCTTCCAGTACTCATGGCCCCAGGACCCTTCTAGGGGGTGAGCAGAAGTGCTAGGCAGCTCTGACATCTTCCTGTGCAGAGGGGTCTCCCACAGGTGACACCCTGGCCCGGCTCCTCAGGGCTCCTGTCCTCAGAGCACTGTGACCCTTCCCAGGAGAGCTGAGCCAGACATGCCACTGCCTTCCCGTCACAGCTGCAGAGACCCAGGCGTGGGGGGCTGTGACCTCCCCAAGGCAGAGTCCATGGAAACAGCATCATTCCTGCTCCTGAACTCCCCAGACCAGACAGGCCAAGGGTGCTGCTCAGCCGGCCCACCCAGACGGTTCTGGAGTCCATATGTCATCCCTGAACTGCCCCTCGGCTCTCAAGACTGCCCCGCATGGGTCCATGGGTCACGCGGTCACCTGGACAAGGGGGTCCTGGGATCCTTCCCCCGGACCCAGATCCCCTGGCTGCCTGTGGCCTCTGGCCTGATCAGGTCCCTTCCTGTGCCCCAGGGCCCCTGCTTGTAAAGTGGGGTGTGTGCTGTACCTAGCACAGAGCGGGGTGGGGTGGGGAGAGGGATCTGAAGACCACCAGGCACCCCAGCCCTGGCGAGGGCGGTCATTGCTGTGGGGCTCACAGGCTTCACCTGAGCCGGCCAGCCCTCCAGGCAGAGAGGAACACGGTGGAGTGCCTTGCCCTGCTCCCTGCCCCCTGCCCTCTGCAGCAGCAGAGACACAGGGGGCTCCGCTGGGTTCCTGCAGCCCCGCAGACCGCCCTCTGATCTTGGGGCTGCCCCTGGTGTCTGCACAAAAGCTCCCCGAGCAGACAGGGCAGGGCTGGTGGGCCGGGCCTGGGGCTCCAACAGGGGCAGCTCTCTCACAGGTACCCAGTGGGCTGAGATCCTGGCGAGTGCAGGAGTCCAGGTAGGAGTGTGGGTGCCCAGGCCATGTGGCTCCTGCCTGCACCTCCTCCAGCTTCGCCGACCCTGCTCCCACCCCCACTCCACCCACCTGAGGCCTGGACTTGACCTTGCTGGCTTGGGGGAGGGTGTGATCTGCGACTCAGTGGAGGGAACAGCGGCCTGCAAAGGCATTTTCCGCTCTCTAAAGTAAACAATCAAACAGGAAATTAATCGAGAAATCCACAGCCACAAAAGGCTCAGGCTGTGATTTTCACAGCCCCAGAGCCAGGAAATTCAAAGTTAGAGTTCCCATAGCAACTTGCCTATAGCCCAGTCACGGGGGGGGGCTGGAACGAGACCTGGGGGTCCACTTGGTCAGCCCCACCCCCAGGACAGTCACACCAGTGTGTCTGCGTGTCTGGGTAGCCGGCTCCCGGGACAGACACCAATCTTGGGAAGGCTGATGGCCGGCTACTCTCACTCTCATCATCCGCCCCAGGGGACTTGGCTGTCTCATGTGCATGTCCCCACCAGCATTACGTGCTCCAGTGTCCCGTGGACACCAGGCAAGCTCCTCTCATAGGCTGCAAGACAGTCCCACACATCCTTCACTCCCCCTCCGCCAGCCAGTGACACCCCTGCCTCTGCCCAGCCCCTCGCTTCGATCTTGGGATCGGTCAAGAAGCCCCTCCGTTGACCGACGGGTCCAGAAGCCCTGAAAGTACCCTTGAGACAGCTCCAGTGCTCAGATATGCCCACTCCCGCAGGCCCAAATGCGCCCAACCCAGTGACAGCAGTCACTCAGTGGGCACTGATGGATGCCCTGCCGGAGACTCCAGTTGAGTCGGAGGACCCAATGCCTGCCCTCCACCACAGGTGGGCAAGGGCTGCATCTGGGAGGGGCTTTCTTCTGTGTGACAGCCCTGCCGAGTCCAGCCTGGCAGGAAGGGAGACAGGATGTCGGAATTCAACCCCAGAAGGAGGTGGTGGGGACCCTTCCCGAGACCCCTGCCCACCCTCGTGATGGGTCCCGACAGCTGCTGGCCTCGGCCACGGCCCCCAGGTGACACCGACTGGCACGAGAGACACTGGGCTGGTGGTAGAGGGTGCCGCCTGCGGCCCCAGCCAGCGCCTCAAGTTGTGGCAAGAGAGCAGTGGTGCTGCTGGAAGGAGACAGAGCGTCTCCTCGATTTCCTAACAGGCTGTGCCATGTGCCAGAGGTCCTGGCCAGCCTGGAGCCTAACCCACTTGCAAAACAGCCCTCTCCTCCTGGGTGAGCTCTGCAGGGCGACCTGATGCCGTCCAGTCACCCGGCTCCTGGGGCGCTCCGCAGAGTGGGTACAAGGGCACTGCCCAGGCAGGGAGGCCAAGCTCTCTGCAGTCTCTGGGAAGCTTGTGGAGGCCACAGCTGCAGAGACCACCCTGGCTTCAGGGGAAGGGCCTCCTTGTGCCCAGAGCCCAGGGCCACAGCCCACGGGCCCCCTGCCGGCCCACGGGGCACAGAATCATCTGTGGGTGCTGACCCACCTTTCCCCGGGCCTGGGAAGAGGCTCCCTGAAAGGCTCATCATGGTGAGCCTGTGTCAGCCACGTGTTCCCCCAGGTGCAGGCGTGCAGCCAGACTCCACAGGGTGTTGATGGAGAGGGCAGGGAGGACTTAAGAGGACACGCCAAGCTTGGCATTTCGAAGAAGCCCTTGCTGAAACCACGTCCTTTCCCACTGGTCTCTTTGGTGGGCCACATTTAGGAATGACCCAGCCTGGGTTCCAGGCAGAGGCGCTGGTCTTCCCGGGGGCCGGTGATGGGTAGGTGGGTTTGCCGCCACACTGCAGCGGCCAGGCTGGAGGCCTGTGCTTGGGTGAGGGAGTGCAGTCGGCTCTGCCCTGGGTTTGGGCGGGAAGCAGTGACCAAGGACTGAATGGTCAGGGAGAGTGGGGCCTGGGACAGCCCAGTTGTTCCTGTGCCGGGTGCCAGATAAAGCTGCGTGGAAGATCTAGTCGGTTATTCTGGAGCCACCGCCCCATGGGGCAGATGGGCCTGGGCCAAGCCAAAGGGGCTCCTGGGACCAGAGGCACCTTCCTCCAAGCAGCCCTTCCTGACCACCTCCCCAACCTCTGCAGCTGGAAAGTTTGTGCCTCATGGCTCAGAGCAGCGCTCTGGCTGGTTTGGGTCTGGCTGGTCTGGGTCTGGCTTCCCCCTGGACCAATTTTCCTTCCCACTACCTGGTGTCCAGTTGGCCTCTCAGAAGACCGAAGGCTAGATTTGGAAGACAGCATGGCCTACTGCTGGTGGGGGACCCTGGGAAGGCCTTTGCTCCCTGCGACACAGCCCTCTGTAACATGGATGCATGCCACGTGGCGGACCCGGCACCCAGTATACCCAGGGAGTCTGAGAGGGCCGCAGCTTTCCATCCCTCCCTCCCTCCCTCCCTCAGCCCTGGCCTCGCAGATGTGTCAGCCAAGCAGGGGACACAGGTCACCTGAGCAGACCGGTATTGGGAAGAGCGGCTATGACATGAGGCTGCCTGGACTCAGGTGTGTCGTGAACACAGCAGCAGCCTCTGTGCCTCAGTCTGCCCACCCATGACATGACCTCCCTTCAGGGGCTGCCATGAGGATTATGTGAGATAATCTGAGGAATGTTGGGAACAATGGTTGGTGCACCGTGGGCTCGGCTCAACCAAGGTGGCTCTGGCCACTAAGAGGGCTGCCCACCACGCAGGATGGAGGGGCATGGTCAGGGAGGGGACGGCACTTCCCACCTGTCGGAAGAGGAGGTTCAGGGGAGGCATCTGGGAAGAGACTTTGTAGGTACAGTCAGGGGCAGGAAGGTCACCCTTGCCAGGCGGACGGGCCTGTAGTGCCCCGGGAGGCAGCGGGGTGTGGCTGAAGTCAGAGGGGCTGGTGCTGGTGGGAAAGGTGACGGGGCCCGGCCAAGCCATGGAGAGGGAGCGATGTGGCGGCCAGACCCAAGACACGCACAAGAGCTGCTGCTCACAGACCCCAGGACTGCCAGGTGGGGGCAGGGGAAGGCCAGGACAGCTCCTGGGAAGGGGAGCAGGTTTGGGGGCAGAAGCCGGGATCCTTTGGGGCACCTGGAGTTGGGGGGGCTGGGGCAGCTGGGGGAGGCGTCAGGAGCTGCACCCTGGCCTGACACACCCATGCGACCTTTGTGCCAGGACACTGGGGGATAGCTGAGGCCCTTGAACCTCCCCTGACCCCCCAGGCTCTGGCTTACGGCTGCTGTCTCCCGGCAGAGCCCTGGATGTCTCCAAGCTTTGGTTGGATCACCACAAGAGGCCTGGGAAACAGCCTTCACGGGGAACATGATCTCGGGCGAAGCACCCAAAACTTGGTGCTGCTGACTGAGGGAGTGGGTCGCCCATGCGCAGTGAGACCAGGGGTTCACGTTCACTGGCCTGAGCCTACATGTCACCTGCACATGGCTGGTTCATGGGCACACAAGCCACCTCACGCCTCTCCCAGCCTCGCAGGGCAAGGTTGGAGAACGAGTGCCTGAGGCTTCTGGGCCTCCTGTGGTTCTGAGCCCACACGGAGTGATGGTGGCAGGGACAGGCTCACTGGTGTCCGATGTGTGCAGGCCTGGAGGCGACAGTGGTGTGTCCGGGCTGGCTGGGGCAGAGCCAGCACAGAGCTCAGATTTCCCAACTCCTGCATCTGGAGAGAAACCGAAGGCCTGGCTGGTCCCTGCCCGCACAGCTGAGGCGGGACCCGAGACTTCCCCCGCCCACAGCTCTGCCCTTGTGTGGGGAGGTGGGGGACTGGGCCCTAAGGATGGGAGAGGTGAGGCCGGGGACTTTGAGGGTCCCTCATAACTACCTAGACATTTGGAGTTGGGGCATGGGGAGCCCAAGGGCCTGCCTGATACCCGACCGGGGACGTGATGGTGGTGATGACAGTGGGTTTGCCCTTGTGGCTTGGCGGCCCCTGACCTCTGGTGGAGCTGGCAGGGCTCCCGTGGCACTTGGAATCAGGCTTAGGAAAAAGACAACATGGGGCCTAGGCCTCTCTGGGGGCTGCCGGCTACGCTCAGAGGGGTTCCCTGATGGCTGTGTCCCCAGGAGCTGCAGGGAAGGTGACTCCACCACACTGGACTACTGGAGTGCGCCTGTGTCCCTGCTCAGGGTGGCTTTGCTGTGGAGGGGTGTGTGGGGGGGCTGTGGGCAGATGGGTAGGCACCCAAGAGTCTGGGCAGGGCTGGGCCTGAGAGCCTTCCAGACCCTTCCTATAGCAAGTATTCCTGGACCAGGAACAGATGGGTGCCTGCCCAGTAGCCTGTGGTTGGGTGGTGGATAGATACATGCAAGCAGGTGCAGTGAGGGGCACCCTGGGGTGGGAGCCTCCCTGGGCAGCGGTACAGGCGAGCCCCGAGGGTGAGAGGGGGCCAGGCTGGGTGGGGTGTATAGTGTGAGGTGACAGGAAAAACAGACACCTGGTCTCAGCACCCCTCGATCCACACATAACCCGTCCTTGCCCACAGACCACGCGGGGTCCATGTCCCCAGGGCCACCTGGCCCCATGGCAGAAGCAGGACTCGAATCCTCTGGGGGCCTTGGAGGGTCTCAATAGACCCGGCCTGGAATGGGCCGCGGAGGAGGAGGAGCTGGTCTGCAGCTGGTTTAAACATAGCCAGGGGCGAGGGCAGCAGCTATGGCTGGCGGGCTATCCTGGGGAGGGACGGGAAGAGGGCAGAGGAGCATGCATTGGGGTTGGAGCTGCAGGGCTGCAGACAGACTGGATGGGGGGTGGGAAGGTTGGTGCCTCCCAGGTTCTGGCCTGGGTGGAGCCAGGTGGAGGAGGCTGGTAGAGACACAGGGGGGGCCTTTGGGTCTGGAGGCCAGAAGGCGCCCCGGCAGGAGCTGCATGCATGAGTCCTCTGCACAGAGAGTATTTAAAGCCTCGAGGCTGGACGCGAGCACTCAGACAGACCAAGACCTTGGTCAGGTGCAACCGACGCTTCGGGGCAGATGGGCTTTGTCTGAGGCTTTCTGTGCAGGGCTGGGCGCTAGCAGCACCTGGCCTCCTGGGAACCCAGAGGTAGGACCCAAAGCGTCCCAGACACCTCCAGATGCCCCAGCTGAGAGCCAGTGTCTGGACGGCGGCAGCCACCTCCAGCCTTCCCCAAGTCCCGTGCAGGCCAAGAGCTGAGGTTGGTTTTCACACTGGTAAAGGGCTAAAGAAATCCCAAAGAAGAATGATATCTGGGGACATGTAAGACCAATCTGAACCTCGAATTTCAGTGTCCATGAATGCAGCTTTGTGAGAACAGCAGCTGCCACTGGTGACACCGTCAGCAGCCGCTCTTGTGCCCCAAGCGTGGATGGGGAGACAGGGCCATCTTGACCGGGACAGATTATTGGCTTGGGGCAGAAGCCAATGAGAGGAATAGCATGAGGTGACTATTCTTGAAAGTACCAGCCCTTGGTCAGGTGTGGTGGCTCAGCCGAGGCGAAAGGATTGCCTGAGCTCTGGGGTTCAAGACCACTCTGGGCAACTTGGTGAGACCTCGTCTCTACAATTAAAAAAAAATCACAAAAACTAGCCAGGCGTGGTGGCATGCGTCTGTAGTTCCGGCTTCTTGGAAGGCTGAGGCAGAAAGGATTGCCTAAGTCCAGCAGGTTGAGGCTGCGGTGACTATGAGCATGCCACTATACTCCAGCCTGGGTGACAAAGAGTGAGACTCCAACTCAAAAAAAAAAAAGAAAGAAAGTCCAGCCCCGAAGGAAAGGGAGAGACAGGATGGGCTCTAGAGGGTCACAGGTGGAAGGAAGGCCGTCCTCGGGGGCGTTTGGCGGGCTGAGGAGGGCATGCTGGCAGGGGACCCACAGGGATGCGTGTGGCCCAAAAGAGAGGAGGCCTAGGGTGGAGGGTGGGAGGGGATGGGCCTGGGAGTCGGGGTGGCCAGGCAGGGCCACCGAGCTGTGGGCAGTGAGACAGAGAATGCCAGAGAGCGGCTGCGTTGGGAGGAAAGAGACTTGAATCCGCCCCCAGGATGACTTAAAACCTTACTCTATTAATAATTTGTGTTTCCATGTAAGTGACTCTTTCTTCAAGCTGTGTAACTGCCTTGCAAAATCATATTAAGAAATCCCCAAGGGGGTGATTCCACATTGTCTTTTGAGAAAACTTCTTACTAAAGTGCAGCTTGTACAAAGACATGCCCCGATTCGAAGTATCTGGACGGCTTTCGCGGAGGGACGGCCTTATGTTGGCAGCCCTGGGCAGGAGACGGAACCAGAGTCCAGCTCCCTCCCTCTTCCTGGCGCCCCTATCCTGCCGGGTGTCAGAGCTTGGGCTTGTGGTCTCGAAGCTCCCGGGTGTGTAGACCTGAAGTAGATACCATGAGCCCTGGGTTCCCGAGGCCCTTGGTCATTGCAGCTCTGGGAGTCGGCCCGTCTGGCCCTCTGCCCGGGGCTTCCTGCAGCCAGAAGGCAGTGCCCAGCTCTGGGGCTCACGGCAGGATGCCGGCATCTTCAGGGCTGAGGGCACGGCCGTCCAGCTGTGAGTGAGACCTCTCTAGTGTGCCCATAGCCATGCTTGTGGTAGGGAGCCCTGTCCCAAGCCCGGGACTCTGTCACGATGCATGTGCCCCAGATATGAGGCCTTTGGCTCTTGGGGCAAGGGACCTGGAGGGTCTGACCAGGGCATCTCTCCCAAGGTGCCCATGTGTATAGGCTCATAAGTCTGCACTGGATCCAGGCCCCAAGGCCACCCACGAGCCCCTGGCGCAAGCCATATACACCCACCCCAGTCACCGATGGGGGTGTCTCAGCCAGCAACAGTGACGCCTCCACAGGCCACCAGCACAGTACGTCTCGCCTTGCAAGGTCGACAAGGTAGCCTCTCCTGTGGCTTTTCGGGCTGTGGCCGGGTGGGCTGGGTGGCCCGAGGGCCCAGGCACATGCTGGGGTGGCCAGTGAAGACACCATGCATGTTCTCTGCCTGGGCCCTCAGCTTGCCATGGACCTGGCGCTGGGCTTTTGCTCTCTAGCCCCAGAACCTGCTCACATCAGACCCCAGCTGGTGCCAAGAGTGTGGGGTCAGACACTGGGACGTTCAGCTGCCCAGCCCTGCTCCCCATTCTCCCGCTCACCAAGGGGGCCGTCAGCGTCCTGAAGCTGCTGGGGAGTCTCTGAGCTGGGTGGGCGGGGCAGCTGAGGCATGAGGATGTCTCGGGGCACGACACTACCACACGGGATGGCTCATGGCAGCCCTTGTCTGTGTCTTGCCAGAGCCTTGGGTCTATGCCTCAGGTGGCCAGAGAGGGAAGCCACTCACTCCACATCCCGGACAGAAAGCCACCGCTTCACGGGACAGAGCACGGCGCCTGGGCCCTCAGCTTGCCATGCGTAGGACGGGGTGGAGGCCAGACTCCCTGGGTGCACTCAGTGTGGCCCTCCTAGCGATGGCACCAGCTGTACCTGGGAAACTCCAAGGGTGACCCGGACTCCCTCTGCATGCGTCAGAAGCCCAGGGGCCAGGGCTCCCCGTCCAGGCCAAATGCCGCCACGCCCTGCTTTCACGGCCCTGAGCGGAGGACGGGTTTTACGTTTTAAACAATTGCGGAGAAAATCAAGAGAAGACGCTTTTGTGGCAAAGTCTGTGAAATTCGAATCTCAGTGCCCATAAATAAGACTGGCTGGCACAGCCACACGTTCAAGCAGTTTCCACGCGGCCTCTGCGGGGAGGTACGGCCCCATCACGGCTCGCGGCTCCGAGACACAGCACGGGGATGTGGTTAAACTCGACTCTGCCTCTTGGCCGGCAAAAATGAAAATATTTACTATCTGGCCCTTTATTCACGAAGTCTGCTGACCTCGATCTACAGAGAGAAGGGAAGGGGAGGGAGAGGGAGAGGGAGGGGAAAGGGGGAAGAGAAGGGGAGGAGGGGGCAAGAGGGAGGGCAGGGAGGGGAGAGCAGGGAGGGCGGCTCCTGCTAGGGTTGGGATCTGTCTGGGAAACTCGAGCAGCTGTCAGGCCCTTGGCACCCACAGGCACCCTGCAGACCGCCAGAGCCAGGCTCCAGGAGCTCCACGCAGGCTCTAAAGCACGCGGGTGTTTCCTGGAAAAGGGTCCTTGTGGGGTGACATTGCATGTCACCCCTCTGTCCTAGGAGAGGAGAATCTGGCAGCACCAGACTCCCTGGGAAAGTCTGAGCGGCCGAGGGGGCAGAGCTTTAGAAAGAGGAGATGGACCGAGGCAGAGGGCCTCTTTCCTGGGGGGCAGGACCCGGCCCCACCCTCTGTGTCCTGCTTCTCACATCAGTGAGGGCAGCCGAGGACTGTGGCCCACAGGGCCACCCTTATCTGTGGGCTCTGAGATACCTACCCGGCCACCCTGTGACCTCTGGGAAGCCTCAGCCAGTCCCGGGGCTGTAGGCCTTTCCCCAGAGCCCACCCGTCTATGACTTCCCAGCCAGCCCCTCCCCGCCGCTCTCCGTCTCAGCCAGCAGGCCACCACGGTGCGGCCACAGTCGCTTCCGAGACTTCCGTGGCCTGCGTCCAAGCCTGGGGCCGCCTCGCCACTCCCCTGCCCAGACCACATCCTCTCTGCCCTTCCCACCCCAACTCACCCCCTGACGAGGGCTCCAAACCAGCGTAGCTTGGGCCCAGTCCCAACTGAAGCGTGGCTGTGTCGCTCCCAGCACCCAGATGATCTGCACCCAGATCAGCCTTGGGGGTGTGGTGGGGCTGGGGAGCTGACCGCCCCCCCCGCACTCTGTCCTCTTCCCTCACGCAGCCGCCACCCTGCCGTCCCTTCTCCTCCCCCTTTTCCTCCACTCTTCTCCCCTTTCCCCACTTGGGTCTGCAGCCGTCGGGCAGCCCCCCTCATGCCGACTGTGGGGTGCTTGGCACCCTCGGCTCCCCACTGCTGGGGGCCTGTGGCTGGGTAGAAGCGCCCTTGAGATGCCGGGGACGCCAAGACTCCAGGGGCTCAGAGCGTGCCTGGAGTCGCCGAGGCCACATCTCACCCCCAGGCCTGGGCACAGCCCCCTCACACAGGTTTCCCTGCGTCCCCCTGCCGACTCCTCCCTGACCTAGCTCCCCTGGGCCCTCAAGCTCTTTGCCATCAGCCTGCCGGGAAGCCCCGCTGGGAGGCATGAGAGGGCACCCTGCACAGCTCTAATCCTGGCGGCCTGGACTGGCGCACGGCGTGAGGATGTCCCACATGCAACTCAAGCAAGGTACGATCCTGTCCCCCATGCCTACCACTGCACAGCTGAGAAAAGCCCGCCCACCCCCAGTGGGAGTTGCCCACCTCCAGCACTGCACACAGCGATCCAGGCCCGCCTGAGGGCCAGACGGTAATTACCCAGTCAGGCTATTTTTCACAATCACAAGGCTCAGAGCGGGAGGCAGAAGGAAGGAGGAGCATCACGCGGGGATGGGGAGCCAGCAGGGGCTGGGGCGCCCCCCCCAGGCAGAGCCGGCCCACTGCCCCGGAGCCAGGCAAGGCCTAGGAGGAGGGAGCTGAGATCCTCAGAGGGAGCTGAGACCCTGGGAGGAGCTGAGAGCCCAGGAGGGTGCTGAGACTCCCCTGGAGAAGCTGAGACCCCCTGAGATCCAGGAGGGAGCTGAGGCCCTGGGAGGAGCTGAGGTCCCAGGAGGGTGCTGAGACCCTGGAAGGGACTGAGAACCGCCCCCGGGGAGGAGCTGAGAACTCTTGAGAGTAGCTGAGATCCCCCGGGAGGAGCTGAGACCCCAGGAGGAGCTGAGATCCCCAGGGGGAGCTAAGACCCCCCCCAGGGAGGAACTGAGACCCCCTGGGAGAAGCTGAGACCCTGGTAGGAGCTGAGAACCCCTCCAGAGGAGCTGAGACCACAGAAGGGAGCTGAGACCCTGGGAGGAGCTCAGAACACATCTCCGGAAGGAACTGAGACATCCCTGGAGGAACTGAGACCCTGGGAGGAAGCTGAGACCCTAGGAGGAGCTGAGTCCCCAGGAAGGATCTGAGATCCCAGGAGGAGCTGAGACCACGTGAAGAGCTGAGACTGTGGGAGGAGCTGAGACCCCGGGAGGAGCTGAGACCCAAGGAAGGAGCTGAGATCCTGGGAGGAGCTGAGACCCTGGGAGGGAACTGAGACCCTGGGAAGAGATAAGATCCCTCCTCCCCCCCCGTAGGGAGCTGAGACTCCCCCAGGGAGTCAAGATCCCCTGATAGGGAGCTCAGATCCCTGGAGGGGGTGGGACAGGGGCTCACAGGGCTGGCCATGCGGTCTCACTTTCAAAAGACGCCAAGTAGTTGGTGTCTGAGAAGCAAACGGCTCCCACACCCTTGCAAGCCAGTGCGCTCTGCTGAGCACAGGCCTGCAGATCCGTTTTAGAGAAACGCCCTGCGCTTCACCCAGCACCTCCTAGAGAGGACCGGAGAGACGCCCACCTGCAGCCAACTGGGCTGGGCCTGGCAGTCCCCAGGCCTGAGCCATCTTTACCGGCCTGGCGTGGAGACCGGCTCCAGGGCCAGCGAGGCTGGTATTTTTATAGCCCCAGGCTCCCTATCAGATCCGGCGTCACCATGGCTGCTGTGGAACAGGCCTCACATTTCACATTTCAGCTGAGAGTCTGGCTACGGAGCAGAGTGGGGTGGGGAGAGGTGGCTGGGAGGGAGGCTGGAGGCCTGCTGGAGGCTGAGGATCGGCAGCCCCAGAAAGGCCGCCCACCATGCTGGTGAGTGTGTCCGGGGCAGCGTCTGGGCAGGCTGGCGTCACCCTGCGAGTGACTTCCTGCGTTTGCAGAGGTGGCAGGGGCTCTGGAGGGACAGAAGCCGGGAGCTACGTTGGTGGCTGCGGGAGCCAGGCTGGGCTGGCATTGGCAGCAGAGCTCTGCTCTGCAGGGACTCCCCGCTAAGCCAGGGCCAGGCTGGGGACCTGCCGCGGGAAGGCCACATTCCCAGAGGAACATTCCAGGTGACTCGTGCCCGAGACTGGGCTGAAATACGGCTTGGGAGGAAGTTTCCCCTGGCTTCACACTCCTGCCAGCCCTGCGCACGGCGCGAGGCTCTCCCCTTGGCTGCTGCAGCAGGGGACGCGGAAGGCAGTGGGGGTGGGCCTCTGCTAGGCACCCTTGGGAGCCGGGATGCTCTGGCCAAGGACACTCCAGAGGTGGGTGACTTTGTCATTTCAGCACATTTCCAGCAAGACGTGTGACTAGGAGATCTTTCAGCTCAATAAGGAGTGGCATTCTTCTCATTGCTTGCTGAGTGAATAAACAAACCCTCCTTCGCGCCCTTCATGGCACTGCCCTCCACACAGCTCGCCCGCCAGGCCTCTCTTCACCTCTGGCTGGAGGCATCCCTCCCCCTGTCTGTCCGCGGCCACCTGCCCCTACGACCCAGCTCCCCCAGCGTTGTCCCCAGTGGCCGCCCACCTGCTCCCGACCTGCACGTCATGGCTGCTGCATTTCTGTGGACAGGGTTGCCGGGTGGGCTGCAAGCCCCTTGCCAAACGGTCTCCACAGACGCGCCTCCTTCTGGTGCCACTAGGAAACCTTGCTGTCCAGGAAGAGGGTGGCGTTGGCCCAAACTGCTGGGAATCAAATTGGGAGCAGAGTGTGGCTGGGCTGCAGGACAGACGGGGCCGAGCCTGAAGGTGGCGGTGAAGAGCCGAGATGACTCAAAAGCCACTGAGAAGGGGTCATGAGGGTGACAGCCGTGCGGCGAGGGCGCACCTGGAGAGCAGACCCAACAGCCCTCGTGGACACTGTGCCCGATGATGCCACGGTGGGTGTGAGGCCGTTGGCGGAGTCACAGACAGAGCCGTGTGCCAGGCGGGGATGCAGGTGCTCCTGGGGCCTCTGAGCCAGGGAGGAGGTGGGACCAACCTCCTGGGCCGCCAGTTTCACAGTTCCTCTCTGGAGCAACACCCAGGAGAGTCGTGCCACAGTGACTCGTGGTGACAGTCACCACGGGGCTGCTGGCGCCACGTGCTTCCCAGGATGGCGTGCTGTTTCAAGTTCTAGGGCCACCCCATGGGGTGAGCACTATTCCATGGCTCAGACAAGAAAACAGGCTTGCCATGATGGAGGTCTTCAGTTTCAGCCTCATAGCCGGGGTGGCACAGCTGGATTCTCACTGGGGCCTCTGGCTCCTGTGGTTGGGCCCTCCCACAGCACGTCCAGCAGTGACAGCCACTTCCTGGAGGCCCCCGAGATGCACTGCCTGCGTCACCTAGCCTCGGCTGCAGGTGGGGACTACTAGAGAGCCCACACCTCCCTGACCCATCCCCAGAAGGCATGGCGACTCGGCTGAAGGAGGGTCCGAGGAGTGCAGTTCTGGAAGTTTCCCCAGGCGTGGGCTTAGGGCCACTTCCCACGCTCCAGCCAGCAGGTCTCTGCTCGGAGTCTGTGGCTGCCCAGCATGGCCTGTCCCTGCTGCTCTGGCCCTGGCGCCTGGTCCTGGCCCCGGAGCCTGGGGGAGAGGAGGTCCCTACCCACCTCGACCCAGCATCCCCCAGGTCAGACTCCCAGAGCGAAAATGAAGCAGTGATGGCGCGCACTTCAGGCCACAGCTCCCAGGGCTCCACTGTGGCAGGAGAAAGGTCCTCTCCTGGTTTGCTGCCGCCCATGCCCAACCCCGTCGTCGGTCTCCCGGGCACCCTCGGAGACGCCCCTCAGGGCACCCGTCCTTGCCCTGCGCTTCTAAGAGCAGGAGGGGTGGGCGGGACTTCCGAGGTCTGGGGGAGAAGGAAGCCAGTGGGGGGATGTCAGTGAGGCCGGGAAGTGGCCGTGGGGGCAAGGGCTCCTGGGAGAGGTACCCTGTCCTCCCTCCTCCACCCTGACCTTCCTCTGCTGTGGCTGCCGGCTCTGGAGAGGCCAGGGGTGGAGGCGTGGGGAGAGATGGGTGGGGAGCCAGAAGGCGGGTGCCAGGAGGGAGGGGGCAAGGGAGGGCGGGACAAAGGGCAGGAGCTTGGCTGAAAACCCCGCCAGAGGAATCTCAGTGAAAGCTTGAAGTAAGGCCCAGAGGGCTTCACGGCCGAGGGCCCTGCATGGCGCCCCTGGGCCCAGAGCGAAAGAGGTGCGGAGGAGGGGAGAGCGTGTGGGAGAGGCCCGGGCTGCCCAGCTGGGCTGCAGGTGGCAGGTGGCTCGGAGAAGCAGGAGACGATGGGGAAGTCACCGCACCTAGCGGGCCAAGGCACGGCTGGGAAGGGACGCAGGCGCCCTTCCTCTAGGTCTCCTCTCATCTCCCGCTCCACACCTTCTCGGTGAAGTCTTGCCCCAGGGCTTCATTCCCGCCCCCTTCTGTGCTGGGGTTGTTTTCCTCATCTTCTTTTCAGAGAGTTCCTTATTGGTGTTCAGAAAGCAATGGACTTTTGTGTGTTGATTTTGCATCCAGCAAGGTTACTGAACCTGCGTCTTGTTCCTAACAAGGCTTTTGGGTGGGGCCTCTCGGGTTTTCTATATAGGATCATGTCATCTGACACAGGCGATTCTGCACCTTCTTTCTGAGTTGGGTGTTCCCGGCTCTTGCCTCACCGCCCTGGCTAGGCTGCTGATGCTGTGTCCCCAGGAGCACTGAGGGAGTCCTGTCTTGCTCCTGATCTTGGACCGGCAGATGTGAGGCTCTGGAGATCTCCACATGACTAAAAGTGGTTTGCAGATCCAATGCCACCCCTATCAAAATCCCAACAGCAATATTTTTACAGAGGTGTTGAAAACAACTCTAAAACTTGCACGGAACCACATAAGAGCCCAAACAGCCGAAACAATCTGGAGCGAGGGAAAACAAGGCTGGAGGCGTCACACTTCCCAATTTTAATGTACATCACAAAGCTACAGCAACCAAAGCAGCGTGGCGATGGCAGGGAGACAGACACACAGACCAATGGAACACAAGAGAGCCTAGAACACACCCACGGTTTGTGGCCAGCCTCTCTTCGACAAGCGTGCCGAGAACAATCAGTGAGGGAGGGACCGTCTCCTCAATACACGCCATTGGCAAGGCTGGGTATCACACAGAGAGAGTGAGGTGAGACCCTGTCTCATGCCATACACAAATCAACTCAACACGGGCTGCAGACATGTAGGTAAGGCCACTGTAGAACGACTAGAAGGAAACACAAGGATGGCGCTTCTTGACATGGGCCTGCGTGGTGACTTTTTGAATATGACCCAAAAGCACAGGCAGAGAAAGCTAAAGCAGACGAGGGGGATGCACCAACTGAGGCTTCTGCACAGAAGGGGACTGAGGAGCTCGCGGGGGGTGCAGAGGGGGAAGAGTTTCCAGGCTCCACATCGAACAAGGGGCTGATAGCCCAAACGCGTGAGGCGCTCCGAAACCGACAGCAAAACACTAAAAACCCAGTTAAAAAACAGGCCAAGGGCGTGGCTGTGCCCTTCTCCGAGAAGACACGTACAGGGGCCAGCAGGGGCTCAGCATCGCTGTCCCTAGGAAGCTGCGAACCAAAGCCACAGGAGATGCCACCGGACACCCGCCGGGGTGGCTGTGACCCAAGCAGCAAAGGACGGCCGTGTTGGCGAAGACGCGGCTGAACTGCAGCCCCTGCACGCTGCTGGGGGGATGCAGGATGGCACGTCGGCGGTAGACACTGGCACAGAGTTGCTTTACAGGCAAGAGCCTGCAGTCCCACTTCTGGGCATCTGTCTAGAACTGATGCCAGGGTCTTGGAGAGACGCCCACACCCACGTCCCCTGTGTGCCAGGTGCAGTGAGCCAGAATGTCACACCAGATGTCCACCCACAGACAGATAGACTGCAAGACAGGGGCCAAGAGAGGCTGGTTATGGGGACGCACGCAGTCAGATAGTAGAAGCACGCGCCAGAGTTCAAGGACGGGCTGGGCGACTGTGGCCCACAACGATGTGCTGTTCGTTTCGCAGCAGGTGGAGAGGATGGGTGTGTTCCAACACATGGGAAGAACGCATACTCGTTGCAACGGACACCCCAAATGCCCCAACTCGATCGTTATACATTCTATGCATGAGCCCTACAAATAGGCACAGATATCACGTATCAGTGAAAAAGGATTGACTGTGATACACACACACTGGAATATTATTCGGCCTCAAAGAAGGAGCTCGTATATCTAACATAGGTGAACTTTGGGGATGTGATACCGAGTGGAATAAGCCAGTCGCAGAAGCACGAACACCGCCTAACCACATTTACACATTAACATGAGATAAGTGCAACCGTCTCAGACTCAAGGAAGCAAAGAATAGGAGGGCGGTGGCCAAGGCGGGGGGAAGGAGGGACAGGGTGTCTCGTCGCAGGTGATGTCAGGGCCACGCGATGAGTGAGTTCAAGTCTGCCTGCAGCAGGGTCCCTGCAGACGGTGCCATGCTGCATGCCCACAAATCCACCAGGGGAGCGGGTCTCACGTCAAGTGTTCTTACCACAGTGAGATGGAAAACAGAAAGTTAAAAGTATAGAAAAGGGAGAAGCTCGGGCTGGGGCTTCCAATCCATCGCTATCCGCCACCTGGGCGCGGAGTGTCGGGGCAGCGTCAGAACTAGGCAAGTTCATGAAAACCGGGAAGGGGGTACTGGTCCTGGCCATATGCTCTTCTGGACGCAAAGCTGTCACTGTGAAGAACATTGATGATGGTGCCTCAGACAGCCCCTACTGCCGTGCTCGGGCGGCTGGAATTGACCACCATCCCACAGAGTGACAGCTGCCATGGGCAAGAGGATTGCCAAGATGTCGAAGATCGAGTCTTTCATGAAAGCTTACAGCTCCAGTCACCTCATGCCCACAAGGTGCTCTGTGGAAATCCCCTTGGACAAAATCGTTGTAGACAAGGATGTCTTCAGAGACCTTACTCTTAAATGCAAGGCCCGACGGGAGGCCAAGGTCAAGTTCGAAGAGAGGTCCAAGCTGGGCAAGAACAAGTGGTCCTTCCAGAAGTTGCAGCTTTAGATTTTTTTGGTTGTTTCAGTCATTAAATATTTTTTAAATAAAAAGAAAATATAAAAAAGGTTGCAAAGAGCTTGTTGAGCTGAGGTGGCAGCAGACAGGAGGGCAGGGAGACCCACGTGGCCATGCGCCACTGAGAACACCCTTTGGTCGCCTTGAGGACTTTCAGCGGAGGTGACTGGCCCTCATGTGCGACAGCGCTGGGGGGGCGGTTCTCCTCTAGTACTGGAAGGTGGGTCTCGACAGGCAAGTCAGTTACGGCCACGGTGGGGTCAGGTCCACAGAGACCCCCAGGAACAGGCCACACACTTGCAGCAGGGAGGGGGCCACAGCGCTGCCTCTGGCTCTGGACACCTCCACACGCTGGCTGGACCAGCTTCGAGGACACAAGTCAGGCCTGGGTGGGAGCGTGTCTGAGAGGCCAGGGAGGCCGTGGAGATCTGAGACTCAGGGTCTCCTGGAGCGGGCGAGGCAGCAGGCCCATCCCAGGGTCCCCATCTCTTCTCAGGATCCTGTTTTGGGGCGCTGAGTGCTCTGCGGGACAGAGCCCTAAACCAGGAACTCAGGAGCTCTAGCCGTGTGCTCCCAGGCCTTCAGCCCCCTCAGGGACCATGTGCTCCATCCTTGGGCCCCATGGCTGGGGGACCAGTTGTTCCTGGGAGCCCTGTGCCTTAGAATGGGCCCTGGCACTCTGTGAACGCCCACCTGTCCTGGGAGTGCTTGGCTCTGCGTGCTACACACCTGCCCTCTACCCTCGGAGAGGCAGCACCAGCCTCCTCTGTGATGAAGACGCCAAAGCTCAGGGCAGGTGTCTCCCCCAAGATGGCACAGTTACCTACCCAGAGCCAGGCTTTGGACCAGGCAGCAGCTGGCCCCAGGGGGATGCACGGGTGTGGCATGTGGGCTCTGGTCTCTTCTTTTACAAGATGGTGACTGTCTTGGGTGGTCTCTGTACTCTTCAGATTGGCCATGGGCACAGGTGGAGGTATGTTTGGCCAACTGTCCTGAAAAGTGAACGCATCAGACGAGTGGCATGATTTCTTTTCTTTCTTTTTTTTAACTTGAGTCGTGGTCCTCACTCTGTCGCATAGGCTGGAGTGGAGTGGCAAGATGCTGGCTTACTGCAGCCTCAACCTCCTGTGCTCAGGCAATCCTTCTGCTTCAGCCTCCTGAGTAGCTGACACTACAGGCGTGCACCACCACACCCAGATAATCTTTATATGTTTTGTAGAGATGAGCTCTCTCCATGTTGCCCAGGCTGGTCTCCAGCAATCCTCCCACCTCAGCCTCCCAATGTGCTGGGATTACAGGTGTGAGCCACCGTTCCCGGCTGGTGTTGTTTCTTATTTGCACAGACCTCCCAGCACCTTCTGGACCTCACCTGACGGCCTGCACCCCCTCAGGCGGTGGCATATGTGTCCCAGGAGCAGAGTCGGATGGGCTGTAGCCTTGCCTCCTGCTGGGGTGCAGGTGACGTAACACCAGGAGGGGTTTCCCTGGCAGAACAGGTATGCTGGGGTGGGTCAGGCCACTGCTCTAGGGTGGGTAGGTGGTCCTGGTAAAATATCCCCAGGGAATGCCATGGGCTAAGCGTTCTGAGCCCAGGACCCCTAAGAGCGAGACAAGGGCTGGGAGGCTGCTGGGTAGTCACACATCTGAAACCATGTGCCTCTGCAGAGACGCAGGCTGGCGGGTGGGTGGCAGAGGCGTGTGGGCCACAGGGCACGGGACAGGCCTGCGGCCCTCGTGGGTCTGCAGGGAGCACGACTGCTCCCTGAATGATGCTTGGAAGACACTTCCCAATAGCCCCGCTCTCCAGTGCTCTGCTGGAGTCTTTCTTTCAAAACAGGTACCCCCTGGCCCCCGCCTCCCCTTCAGCCAAGGAGTCCCACTGCCGATCACAGAGTCACTCTCAAAAGACAGTCCTGCACCTGCCCTTGCCTCTGTGACACCAGGCCTATGACCTCCTTGTTGCCAGACCCAGGCGCTCCCCCGTCCCAGCCCTTGGACTCCCCAGGGCCTTCCTTTCTGTGTCTGGTCCCCTTGGGGGGGGAGGGACACTGTGAGTGGGGACTGGCTTGGGCGCCCACGAAGGACTGCCCACCACGCTTTCCTAGAGCCTGCTCTGCCACCACTGCCCTTGCTGCTCCCTCTTGGCCTGCCCACGCCTCCGTCGATACCCTCTTCCTGGGCGATTCTGGCTGGTCCCTAGGTGCATGACAACACAGCAACCACCTTCCACCTGACCACCACCAAGACTGGCTCTTGGTTTCCAGCATCACATGGTCAGTCTTCCCCTGGCAAGCGCCCTCCCAGGAACAGTGCCCAGGTTGAATGTCGGAACCGTGTCCAGCTCCCCTCCGCACCCCACATCGGCGAGTCCTGGTGGTGCAGACTCACAGAAACAACTGGAGCCTGCACCATGGGCCGCCGACCTCATGCCGGACGATGCCTGCAGCCTCAGTCCCCTGCGTATTTGTGGGGCCGTGTCCAGGCCCCCCACCTCATGCTAGATGGCACCTGCTGCCCCAGCTCCCTCCACACCCGTAGGGCTGCCTCCAGACCAATGGCCTTCTGCTGGCCGGCACCTGCAGCCCCAATCCCCTATACACCGCAGGGCCACGTCCAGGCCACTGGCCTCATGCTGATGACACCTGCAGCCCCAGCTGGACCCTCAGCTTCCCACTGCCCCCTCAGTCCTCTGCCCTGAAGCACCTGGGGACCTACAGTCATCACCCGAGGGACAGACACCCCGGGGGACCTGCAGCAGTCACCCGAGGGGCTGGCGCCCTGGGAGGTCGTGCTTCTCAAGGCTCCTGGTTATGCTCTTCTTCTTCAGCTGGTGTTCAGAAGAAACTACGCTTTCTTATCACACATAATTCAGCAGCAAACCCACCCACAAGCACTCACGGACAAGGGCTTCCTGCAGCCCTTCCCTTGGGCCAACCTGATTCAGGAGCAGCGGCTCGGGGGTGGCGGTCTCCTGAGCAAGGGTGGAACCCGGCGTCAGTCGCACGCTCCACAGCGCCTATGAGCCCCTGTGGCGTTGTCTACAAGGCCCTGCAGCATCTATACAGCCTGCAGCGTCTAACAGCCTGCAGCATCCAACAGCTCCACCGTGCGTGCCGTGCCACAGCCCTCAGTGTGGCACCCAGTGGCTCTTACCTCGCGCAGGCAGGTGTAGATGGGGCCCACGAGCACGCGGAAGGGCTCGCCTGTGCTGCTGCGCATGGCACCGAAGACCTCACACAGGAAGGTGATGAAGCCCAGCCAGCGCTCTGCGTCCCGCCGCTGCAGCTCGCCACGCGCTGTGAAGTCCTTCTGTGGAGGCAGAGACTATGTCAGTGTCATGGGGGACCCTGCTGCCTCGGTGGCCCCGCTCCAGCCAGGGTTTGGTGAGGATGGGGACCACCCTCCCTGGCTAGGACACATGCCCCTCCCTGGCTGAGGACACACGGCCCCCTCTGGCCACCGCCCCGACCTGCTGCAGGTCACCCTGTGTCCCTGACCCCAGTGCTGAGTTGGGGACAGCCGGAGGGGTGGTGCAAGCTCCTGGGACTCAGCACTCTCCCCCTCCTACCCCGACTGGCCACCTACCCCGACGACCGTGAACACGCCCTCCTCGTCTGGGAGGGGGAGCAAAACATGCCTGCCCATCACACACAGTCAGCAGCTGGCAACCAAGGCCCAGCACCCCGGCACAGGCAGAGACGCAAGCCACAGCTCCTGCCTGCAAGGGGCCCAGAGGCAGTAGGAAGGTCATAGGCGTGCATTCACTCATTCATTCATCCTCCATAAAAATATGACTGCCCACTGCGTGTGCGGCCCTGCACCAGCAGTTATGATAAGATGTGTTCATTCGTCACCGGGACACACGCGAGTGGGAATGGAAGGCTGTCCGAGAGTTTTGGAACAGGGACTCTGGGAGCTCAGCCATAGGCATCTAATTCCCAGCTGGACGTTGGGGCCTTGGATGGGGCTGGGGTTCTGAGCCGGGAACACGGGCACTTCAGAGAGCGCGGTTGCAGAGAGGCAGGCGTGGACAGGATGGCAGGGTGCTCGGAAGGGAGAGAGAGGTTGCCGACCTGGCCCAGCACAGGCCCCGGGGCACAGGCTGTGGCAGGAGTGTGGAAGGCAACAGCCAGCCTAGGTGCCGGGCTCCGTGGCATGGGCACCAGGGCAGGTTTGGGGGACCATGGAATGCCACGGCCACCTGCGCTCTCAGGAGAGGCTCACATAGCAGGTAGGAGGACCGGGCAGTAGCCCCTGAAACCTCCCTTGAGGCAACAAGCAAGAATCCCAGCTCCCTGGCAGTTGAAAGGTGAGGATTTGTGGCGGGTTCGGTGGTGTTCAGGAATGCATGCTAGAGGCCTCGGCGCTGGCTCGGGGGGCGTCTGTGTCCTGTGTGTGAGGAAGGTGCTCTCTGGAGGGTCTCCTGACCCCAGTCTCCTTGGACGGCGGGCCAGCGGCTGGCTGAGGCCTCCAGGAAAAGCTTCTCCCACCCCGTTTGACGTGTCTGGACCATGGCCACAGGTACCAGTTTCATCCACGATGGAGACGTACATGCGTATGTGTTTCTAGATCAGTGGCAAATCAATGCCTAATCAATATCTCCGCCCACAGGTAAAGCGCCAGCAGCAGCCGCTGCCCTCTGCGGGCCAGGCGCCGCACCAAGCCCCTCACTTACAACAGCTCATAAATCATCTTAGCGGTTGCCCAGGCAGAGCCCGTGGCCCATTGCATAGAGAGCGAGCCTCCGGGTGGCTGCGTTCCTGCCGGCCGTGGCTGGTGCTGAGGGCGGAGTAGGGACTGAGCCCAGGTCTGCTGCTCTGCAGGCAAGCTGGCTTATTTCTCCCGCGTGTGTGTATGTTTTAATTTAAATAAAAGCTATTGTGTAGCCTAAGGCGGCCAGCCTGGCGTAGCAGCATGCATGGAGACAGAAGAAAGGTCACTACGGTGGAGCCACACCCGCCGGCCCACACGGTCCCTGTCTGAGTGGTAGGGGCCGTTTCCAGCCAGGGAAGCACCCAGGGCCCGCGGAGCCACACTCCAAGTCTTCGCTTTTCGCTAATCCTGGACACACACCCATGCTGCAGTCTCGGGCCTCATGCTTTCCCTCTGTCCTCCTGCGACCGCTCACCCCCCACGGCAAGGTCCGCCTGTGCCTGGCCACAGAGGTCGGCTGTGTGCCCCTGGAGTCGGAGCTGGGGCGGGGTCAGCCAGCAGTCCTCGCGGAGTGGACGAGCATTCGTGGGACAGTCCTGCCCCGGGGAATGGGGCATTGTTCTGAGGCCTCGTGGAAACAGGCGGCGCTGAAGACGCTTGCCACAACCATCCGAAAATGAGCAAATGTAGACCCAAGCCCAGGCACGGCTCATACATCTGCAGGAAGAAAGACAACACGGACTCCAGGGTGTGCAGCAGGGATCAAGGAAGGGTCGTGATGAGTCCCCAAGACTCCCAGGCCAGTGTGAAGAGCAGCGGGAGTGGTCAGAAGAGACCCTGCGGCCAACACCGAGGACGCCGGCCACGGAGACACAAGCCAGGAGGCGCCGGACACACCTGGGAGGTGGAGTATCAGGTACACGGACAGGAGGAAAACGCAGGGAAGACAGGGACAGCAGCCCAGCCATGTGTCACAGACACTCTCAGAGGACACGAGCACAAGGGACAAAGCGGCCCAAGAGAAAATCCTTTTATCTGAAAACAAGCGCATCTTTAAAAAAGAAAAAAGTGGGCTCTTCAGGTAGCACGGTCCCGGTGTGGGAGAATCTTTTTTTTCTAATTTAAAGGAAAAAGAAAAATTCTAAAAACAGCTATGAAGGAACAACAGCAACAAAAACCAGGTTGCTTATAAAAGATTCTTGTATCTGGTTGGCCTTATGCTTCTATATTTGATGCTAAAATTCAGGGAAATGGCGGCAGCATCTTCATGGGCTTGAGGGAAGAACACACCTCCAAGGGGAAAGCGAGAGAAAGCCTGCGCACGTGCCAGCGTCTGAGCAGGTCACTGCCAGGCACGGCCTAAAAAAATCAAATGATGCCACTGCTATGAAAACCAGGATAGCGATTCTTCAAACAACCAAAAATAGAAATGCTAAGTCATAAAGTGAAAAGTGACGAAACGTGTCCCTTTAGAAGGAGGCATCTACACTTACGACTTTTATGGGTAAGTTCATTCAGACTTTCAGGAGATTAGATAGCTGCCTTTCTCTGGAAACTGACCCAGAACACAGAGAAGGAGAAGTGTCCAGCCAGTTCCCTGTAACCCAAATCTCGCAATCACAGCAAGCTACAATAAGGAAGCCTGCAGGCCAGGCTGTGAATAGGGGTGAGAGTCCAAAGAGAAAGAGGAACACGCAGACCCACTTTCATCTCAGGGAGGCATGGGTGATTTGGCATCAGGAAATCTGTCAGCTTGTCTGTTACACCAACGGGCCTGATCAGAAAACGGCAGCAGCACCCAGGACTCTTGGAAGGGAAGAGACAAGTGATCGGATTACGTATATGGAAAACCCAAGAGAAGCCGCCAGGAAAGTCAGCTCAGTAGCTAAGTAGCCAATTAATAAGATTAATTAACAAAACTAATATACAAAACCCAACTGCTTTCTTTTGCGGCAGGATTAATCCATGAGATATCTGAATGCACAAAAGCTCATTTACTAAAGCAATAAAAAAAAGTGACATTATTAAGAAATGTGCAAGATTTCTATGATTAAAACCACAAAACTAAGCTGATTTGAGAGAACACCTTGAACATGTGAAGAAACACACAGTGTTCCCTGGTGGGAAGTCAGCATTGCAAAGATGGTGATTTTCTCTGAAATACTTCACGGGTTCAGCACCAATCTGCCCCAATGTGAACTATGTTGGGGGAAAGAGAAACAGGCCTGAAAAAAAATCATCCCACAAGTAATTTGAAGGAATAACAGGGAAACAGCTAAAATCAAAACAAAACAAGATCAGAAAGAGCTCTCTACTTTGAGCCTACGGTACAGCTTCTGTGACTGGAAGGCTGTGTAACTAACACAGCATGGACAGCTAGAGGAGACGTGGCACCCAAAAGGGGTTAAACCTTAAAAAAAGCCGGGAGCGGTGTCCACCTGTAGTTCCAGCTACTTGGCAGGCTGAGGCAGAAGGATCGCCTGAGCCCAGCAGGTTGAGGCTGCGGTGACTGTGAGCGTGCCACTGCACTCCAGCCTGGGTGACAGAGTGAGACTCCGACTCAAAAAAAAAAAAAAGTAAGTTCTATGTCAGACCATAAATTACCAATAAATATATGAAAACAAATTCACTCAATATCCATAGCAATTACTTAAATGAAAAAAACCTCTTTCTTCCATTTCTATCAGCAAACCTGACAGGATGGTAACTATCAATGCTGGTGAGGATGCTGTGAGATGGTCACTCTTGTAATGGGCAGCGGACATGAAAAAACCTTAAAGAAGTCTTAACATGCTCTTATCGTTTGATCTAGTCTCGGCACTTCTGAGTAATTATCATCAGGAAACAATTAAAAATAACAGAAGAAATAAACGTGATGCACATACAAATCCAACAGCCTAAGCACTGGACAACTGGGGAACGGGGAGGTCCGTGCGACGCGTCGACCATTTAAGAGATGTGCGTGAGGTTTACAGCAGCATGGGAGATGCTTATGGAAGGCTGTATGAAAAAAGCAAAACCAAAATTGTGTGCTACATAATCTCACCCGTGAATACATTTCACTTTTTTTTTTTTTTTAATGAGAAAGATGAGAAATAGTCAAAGCAGCGGTGTCCACAGAAAATTAGGGAAGAAAAAAATAAAAAGCAAGGAACAAAGTCACTCGTAATTCTACGGCTGAGACCCAGCCCCTGAGCAGACAGGAAAGGGCGCTGAAAGGCAAGTCCCTCTAGCGGGGCTGGTTCTCCACAGCGGAATTATGGCTGACTTTGTTCTCTGCTTTTTATTTTTCCCTCCCTAGTTTTCTGTGAACATTTCTCCTTATAATCAGGAAGAGAGTTCCAGAAAGAGACATGGGCGCTGGTAACCCTTTCCTTGAAGCTTCCCTCCTGGAGTGACGGGCCAGTAGGCCGCAGTCCCGCAAGGAGGGTGGGCAGGGGTGAGCACGCCCAGCCCTGTGTCTCCGCCGCCTTGCGGACCGCCAGCTCTTCCCCGGGAACAAGGAACCCCTTTCTGCCAAGCGGGATGAGTCGGCCCGGGTCACTAGCTCAGCCCAGCCTCAGCCCCACTCGTCCAAGAGCAGCAAGGGGCCCCTGCGGGCGGCGGCCATGTCCAAGTCTGGTGCTTGGCTCAGGCTCTCATCTGCCTGGCAGGCTCTGTCCCAGCAACCCCTAGTGCCTCTCCCCAAACCTTAAGGCTACTATTTAAGCCCCGTTTCCTGCCTAAAACTATTTATTGACGTACTGCTATTTCCTGCTCTGGCCACATCAATAAACCCTGAAAGCCATTCAGTGTCTCAGGTTTCCCGAGGCATTCTGGGAAATTCTTCCCACTCGAGATAACCACAAGTGCTGGCATGGCAGGCCCGGCGGCCGAGCCAAAAACAGCTGTGTCCAGGCAGAGAGAAAAACACCCCGGCCCGGCCCAGCCCGCAGGGGCGGCCGCTGCGGGGAGAAGCGGCGGCCGGGGAGGCCAGGGCACAGGGACTGGTGTGACTGCGCACTTCCTGGGCAGAGGCAGCCCCGTGGCCCTGCAGGCTCACCGCCACTTGGCCCTCCCTGGGTTGACACAAACGACCCCGGGAAATGCGCCCATCAAATGTCACCTCCCAGACTCACTGGCCTCCCTCCAGGGAGGTGGCTGGGCTCTCTCCCGGGGGCTGGGGAAAGTGCACATCTCTCGCGGCCAGCGGGACAGTTCCTTTTCCTTGTGGCGTGGGATGCTACGCGGGGGCAGCGCAGCAGCCAGGGCCCATCCCGTCACTCTTCTCTGGCGCGAGCGGCTGGGCTTAAGGCAGATCCCGCAGAATTCTTCCTCTTAGAGAGAGGAGTCGTTTTCCAAAAAAGGTGCTTGCTTTCTTACTGGGCACAGATTTTCCCTCCGACAGATCTCTGGTCCCTGTGGCCTCCAGGGAGGCCTCCCTGACTGCCCTCTGCACAGCAGCCCCAGGCCCCTTAGCCCACTCGGCCATGTTCCTCTGCGCTGGGACCACCCCCGGCAGGGTCTGTGTGTGTGGACAGCCTGGCCCCAGCTGGGAAGGGTTCCCGAGGGTGGACTCCTGTTCTCATGCAGCCCTCTGCATGGGAGGCCATGCGGTCCTCCACCTGGGAGAAGGTCACGCAGTCCTCTGCCCAGGGGAGGCCATACAGCCTTTCCTTGGTACCTGTTGTGTCCACAGTGAGGCCGAGGGAGGGGGCCTCCCAAGCCTGGGGCCGGCCTGAGCATGGAACCGGAGACATGATGACCCGCCAAGAGAGGACCTGCGTGCTCCACTTCCTGTCCCTTCCTGGGACTTCTGGGCTCTGGGACCCTCAGAGTCCTGATGAACAAGGATCAGGGAAGTACAGCCACCCCAGGCTGGTTTCTGTGACCTGGGGCCACAACCAGCCAACCAGCCCGCACCAGGCTCTCCTGAGGGACGTGAGGACGATGCCTGGGGCCTGTGGAAGGGCAGGAGTGGCTTGGAGGTGGGTGGGGGAGATGGAGGCTGGTGGGCAGAGCTTCCAGCAGGAAGGGGGCAGGAGGGGGGAGGGCGGGACTCTGGTCAGTACCTGTGTGAGGCAGCAGCCCACTCCCTACCTGCCCAGGGCAGCCAAGAGGGTCCTGGCTGGGTCTGAGCAGGCCAGGCCAACTCCTCCACTCAAGGGGCACCATATGCGATGGAGCGGGTGCAGGTGGGTGTTTAGCAGGTGGGGTGCCCAAGTCCTGGTCGCCTCAGCACTCACGTGACACTCGAGACCTGGTTGCCTCAGCACCCATGTGACATCCGAGTCCTGGTCATCTTACCACCTGCCACACGACACCCTCTCCTAGTATCCAACCTACAAGTCCCAGGTAAGGACTCTGTCCCTCTCTACGTCACCATCTCTGAGACTGGTTGCTGCTCCCGACTGGCCAGACCTAGGCTGTGGAGCCACTCTGTGGCCAGGACAGGGGGCCCAGGGATAGCTCCCTAGCCCACACAGGAACAGCTGCCCTCTGCAAACACGCGTCCTTTAGGGACAAAGACACTGCCACCAGTGCCTGGAGCATCTAAGCCTCACTAGATCCCTCCATGCTGCAGTGATGGCCCATTCTGTTCCACCCAAAAGGATGAAGGGAGCGTGACATTACAGGGATGATCTTGACTGCCATTGTCAACAGGCATGACAGTCACGTGCCAAACACTGGTGCATCAACTGCTATTAGTGAAAGTGACTGGACACATTCCCTGTGACTGAAGGGCCATGACTCTGTGGCTAGGACAGCGTGGCTGGGACAGAGGGGCTGGAACAGAGTGGTTGGCACAGCGTGGCTGAGACAGAGTAGCTGGGGCACTTTGGCTGGGACAGCGTGGCTGGGACAGAGTGGCTGGGGCACCGTGGCTGAACACCATGGCCAGGACAGCGTGGCCGGGACACTGTGGCTGGGAATGCTTCCTCTTGGAACCAGGCTCCCGGCAAGCTGTCCATGGGGGCCAGGAGCAGCCATCAGCTACTTCCAGCTGCATCTAGATCATTCTGGAGACATTTTCCTCACAACCGGGCCATGAGCATCTAGCCTATTTCTGCCAGCCAAGTCAGGCCAGGGAGGCCCGGCGAATCCTGTAAGGAGGGGCGAGCGGTGCTGGGGCAGGAGGCTGAGAGGTCAGACGGAGGCCAGGACGCGTCTGGCACTCAGGCAGGTGCAAAGCCTCAGCCTCAGGCAAGAAGCCGGCCCCTGCGGAGGCTGTGGCCTTCAGAAGCCCTCAGAAGAGGCTGGACATTTTCCGCCCAGGCTGAGCAGGGAGGCTGGACCATCTGACAGGTGAGGACGCCAGAAAGCAGCCAGGACTCCTCAAGGCGAAGTGCATGGACTCAGCCTCCGGTAAGACACGGGGTGCTCACCGGGCCAAGGGGCATTAGGGGCTGAAGGCCACGGGCCAAGGGCTGCCCAGCCATTGCAGCAAAGGGTGCCACGCCGGCCCTGGTCTCTTCCACTGCCTGCCCGACTCCGACGCCACAGTCCCGCCACACGTTCCCAACCCTCTGTGGCTCCCATCTGCTACATGTTCTCGTCCGCCACAGGCTCCCGTCCCATCACGGGTTCCTGTCCCACCTCGGGTTCCCGTCTGCCACGTGTTCCCTTCCACCGTGCATTCCTACCTCGCCACAGGTTCTAGTCCCTCCATGCGTTCCCTTCCACCACGAGTGCCCATCCCACCATGGGTTCCCAACCGCCATGGGTTCCTGTCTGCCACACTCTCCAGTCCCACCAAGCATCACGTCCGCTGTGCAGTGCCAGCACCAGTGCTCCAAATGCCTCCTGCAGCCCTCCTGGCACTGCCCCACACAGCCCTGCACCAGAGACCCCGCTTCCTTGGCCCGACCTCCTCCTGAGATCGGCGGGGTTGGACCAGGTCTCAGACATACCTCCCACGGCATCAAGTCAGAAAGGCTCCCATGCAGATATGCAGCTGCCTGCCTCCACCCTGCAGGAGGCCATGGAGGAGAGTCTGGACAGTGGGCTCCTCCAAGTCTGGCCACCACCTGCTCAGAAGCAGGGCTCTGGGCTTGGAGATGGGTACTGACCAGGCCCTGGCTCAGCACAGGCGGGTCTTAGCACAACCCAGAGCTCTCTGTGGAGATGGAGGGCATGCACTCCTTGTGGTCTCGGCCTGAGGATCAAAGGGGCAACAAGAGTAGCAAGTTGCTGTCTGTGCCTCAGTGTCCCCGTCCATGGAATGGAAAGAGACTATTTGGCCTGCGCCCAGGTGACAGAGTGATGAGACACATGTTGATCCCGCTAAATAGAAAAGGGTTCAATGCCCATATTCTGCAGGTCGAGAAGACCAAGCTCACGGTGGACAGATGCCCCGTCCTGGGCCTGGGAGCCAGCTGGAGCCCGGCTCACCCAGCAGGTTGGAGACGCCCAGTGCGCCTTCTCCACTAAGAGGTTTGGCCCATCCTGGTGGTGGTGTCACCTGGGATCCTTCTGGGCTAGACCAGGCTCACACGCCACGCGCCAGCAGCAACTGGAAGGCAGAGAGACAACTTTCTAGACTCTGCTCCCAACGTGTGGCCTGATTCTCCCTGGAGCTGCCCGGAAGGCTGGCGTTAGACCCAGCAGCCTGCATAGCGCACTCGGCTGTGACAGAACTAGAAAAAACCCCGAAAGGCTCATGAAAAGATCTGGCCTGCAACGGGGACTCTGGAATAACTCGACCTGCAGCCCATGCCACCCACAACCTTCACCACACCCTCAAGGGTCACGATGGCACTTGTGGGCCAGCCTGGGCAGCTGGGATGGGCACCTCTCTTGTCAAGCTGTTCCCCAAAGACTTGGTGGGCAGCAGTCAAGCCACAGATGGGAAGAGGAACCATGGGGGAGCAGGGGCTGAGGAGGACATGACGTACAGCCTGGGGGAGGTGGACTCTGCCCTGTGAGGGGCTCCTGGACACCACAGAGGGAGACCTGGATGCCACTGTCCTGCCTGACATTCTCTGCCAAGACACAGAGGGAAGCTGTCTGCACCCTGCTCCGTCTGAGTGGGTCCCCTGCTATCACAGGCTGCATGCTTGGTTCTGCCCAGATGAACATTCATCCATCCACCCACCCTACCCTCCCATCCAGCCAGCCACCTCCACCTCTCTATCCAGCCATCGACTCACTCACCTATCACCTGCCCATCCATCCACGCATCCATTCAGTCAGCCAGCCACCCTATCCATCCATCTACCCACCCACCCACCTATCACCTACCCATCCGTCCCTCTACTCATCCATCCATCTATTCAACTACCCCTCACCTACCCATCCATCCACCATCCAATCACCCCCCAAGCCTCCATTCATCCATCTACCCATGCACCCGTCCATTCATCTGCCCACCCATCCACCCACCTATCACCTACCCATCCATCCCTCTACTCTTCCATCCATCTATCCATCCATCCAACCACCCCTCATCCCCCTATCCATTCATCTACCCACCCACCCGTCTATCCATCTACCACCTTTCCCTCCCTCCCTCCCTCCCTCGGCAGACGTTTGGGCCTACTCCCTGCCAGGTGCTGACTCTAATGCAATATGCACAGAGGGCCCAGGGGAAGGAAAGTCCTAAGCTGCATTCTGACATCTGCGGAACAGCCGGGAAAGCCCACTGAGCTCTGCCACCCTCTAGTCTGACAGACAGCTCCGGAGGCATCCACGTCAACCCACTTGCTTCCAGTCACCCGAGGTGCTTCAAAAGCTGTACTGCTTTTAAGGCTATTCTGGGAAGAGTGTCGCCAAACCTCTTTGTGCTCCCAGGTTCCCCTCTGCCCACCCCCCAAGCAGGTAGTGACTAAAAGGTCAGTCCCTTCCCACCAGGGCCCCTGCCTATGGGAGCACTAATCAAAGTCTGGCCCTGGGCCCCAAGGCCCTTCTCCCAGCTGGGAGGCCTCCTGGGAGCCTGGGCATCGGGGTCGGCGTTCAGCCGAGGGCCTCAGCTCTTGAGTCTCGGTGGCCATGGCTCTGGCTGTCCCCTCCTCTGTCCTCGGTGTGAGCCTGGCTGTGAGGTGCAAGCCTTCTGGAGGAGTCGGTGTGTGTGGTGCCGACTGCATGCAGGGAGGAGCCACGTGGAGTTGAGCAGGGGGACCCGGAGGGGCGGCCTGCAGTATGTCCTTGGGGGCTGGAAGGCATGCTTTAGGCTACGGCCCACAGGCCCACGGATCCCAGGATAGGACAGCGCCCCTCCTCTGGAGAGATGTGGATGACATCTGCAGAGCAGAAGTGAAGGTGACGGGTCTAGAGGGGATCCCAGCCCAATGTTGCTTCCTTTCTGGTGGCCCCTGCTGGTGCCGTGCCGGACACACCATCTGTGAGGTCAGACTGGTTGACAATGTCCTGTGGTCTGCGTATCCACGGTCTTAGTATCAGGCTCTTCCTGAAAGACCCTCACCTCTTTCTGGGAAACCACACCCACATCGCATAAAGCTGGCTGGGCAGCTGTGAACGATGCCACTGGTCCTGCTCGGACATTTTCATGGTGACCTTAAGCCGGTGTTTGGGAGCAATTTCAGGGAAAAGCAGGTATGCAGAGATGAACTTAAGCTGGGTCACGATGAAGGAGAAACAGGAAGGGAAGAGACTCACATGCAGCCCCACCGGAATCCCATTGACTGAGCTATGGTCACAGAGGCAGGAGTCATTCTGCCAGAGACATGGGGCGCAGGAGCTCGGTGGGCACTCCACGCTGGAGTGGCACCGGGTGTCAGAAGCTGGCTT
Source organism: Cephalopachus bancanus (assembly GCA_027257055.1). Classification (NCBI taxonomy): domain Eukaryota; kingdom Metazoa; phylum Chordata; class Mammalia; order Primates; family Tarsiidae; genus Cephalopachus; species Cephalopachus bancanus. Next base: position 1,177,663 of record JAPVLO010000180.1, read on the forward strand.
TGGGGACACATCTGGGTTCTGCTGAGCTGTGGGGGCAGCTGGCTCTGGGCACCTGTCCCAACCTCCCCGTCAGCTTCCTGGAAGCTGAAATTCCAGCCTCACCAAGGAATGGAATGGCAAAATGACACCCTTTCCCCCATGAACTGCCAAGAAGCTTCGAGGGGCGGTGCCCGCAGCCCGCCCCATTTCCCTGTAGCAGGAGCCCCTTATCTATAAGGACAAGGACTTGCTTCCTGTGGCCTCCCTGTGATGCCTGCAGGGGGTCCAACGAGGAACAGAGACGGCGCCTCTCCCTGAGGTGGCCTGCCATGACGTGGGTGTGGGCAGAGCACCGGCCGTGGCCACCATGTCCAGCTCTGGACAATGGCATGCAGCTTCTCCTCCAAGGCAGTGGCCTCGTCCCACCTGCCCGAGCCCTGGAGACCATGTCCCATCCTACATCTGTCAACGCCACTAGAAGCTCTCAGAGGGCTATTTCTGTCCAGACCTGCCCAGCATGGCCACTTGCTGTCTGAGAGTGTTTCCAACGTGATGTGCCCCTGCCTCCGAGCCTGTCCCCCCGACACTGCCCTGCCTGACAGCCACTCCCTTCTGGTCATCCAGGCCCCAGCCCTGGTCATTCTTGACTCCACGTTCTCTGGTACCTGCACCCATGTCTTCAGGGGGGTCCTCTCGGCTCTTCCTTCAATGTAGACCAGACCCCATCTGTCCCTCCAGAGAATCTACTGTAAGCCTCATGCTCAGCCCGGCAGCCCCAGGGACCCTGGGGAACCCATAGTAGATCTCGGCCTCCCTGCTCAAAACCCTTGGATGCATCTGTCCCTCTCGAGAGCCGTGGCCTGCAGACCCTGTGCATGCTCCACAGCTGGCCTCCTTGCTTCCCAGGCCAGGTTCACCCTGCCTCAGGGCCTTGGCATGGCCATTCCCCTTTGCCTGGGGCATTCCCCAGAGCCACCAGGCCACCCCACAGCGCCATCCAAAGGTCACCTAAAAGGTGAGCCTTTTCCAGTTGTACTACCCCTGACACGCCTGCTTCCTTTTCCTTCCAAACTTGCTGAAGTTGGCTCGTTTCCTGATCTGCTGCCTTTGTGTTCACGGGGATGCAAGCCCCCACAGGCAAGCGTTCCACCAGTTTGGTTCACAGCCGAAGCCCCTGAGCCCAGGCAGGCCCATGGCGCCCTCAACAGACATGGAGCGTTCAGTGAGCAAAGATGCCTGCGTTTCCTTAGAGACAGGACCAGACCCGTGAAAAGAGACGAAGGAGACTTTTGCCCCGTGGCAAAAGCCACGTGTCCCACGAAGGCACGGCCAGAGCACAGCAGCGTGGCAATCGGGGAAAGCTCCAGAGGGAGGGCAGGCCAGGGAACCTGGGAGAAGGCATGAAGCACAAACCGGCCCTGCAGATCCAGGGAGACTTGCGATGGAGAAGCTTGGAGGAAGACAACACAGCCACGTGACAATATGGCCACATGAAGACAACACTGCCACAAGAAGATGACACGGCCACATGAAGGCGACACGGCGATGAAGACAGCATCAGCTGTGCCGGGCTTGGCCGCTGAGAGCCAAGTGCTGCCCTTGGTCTCGGCCGGCCCAGACACACGTTTTTCCACCAACACTCACACTCAGAGGGGCCCAGGGCGAGCAGGGCGGGGCCAGAGCACAGCTTCCATCCAGCAGGGGTGGGGCCTGCCCCCCCCCACGGCCACTCCTCTCTCTCCTCCTGTCCCTGTCTGTGGCCCTGCCTGCCTGTCCCAAGACTGTTTCTCTTATCAAGGAAGAAACGAGGCAAAGCTTCAGACATGCTTTAAAAGGAGCAGGGGGGACCACAGTCCCTGTCTCGGCCTGCCTGGTCTTGCTCTGGGGCTGTGGGCACAACACGTCGCCCTCGGGCCTCGGTTTCCAAATCTGTTCGGAGTGTGGCTCTCTCAGTCTGACTAGCCAGCGTGCAGGCCCATGGACCTCTCTGTGGACGTGTCCCCGCTGGGGCCTGCTGTGACCCCCTCTGGGTTTAAGCCACAGTGTGGGTCTGTACGGCAACTCCCCTCCCTCTCCCGGGCCTACTCTCGATCTCAGGGACAGAGAGATGACATTCCTGGGAGGGCCCTCTGGGAGCCAAGCGTCTCCCAAGCGGCCATCGAGAGAAGGTGGACAGGTGTGGGGCAGTCCGTGGGAGAGAGGGGTGCAGGGGACCCCGGCAGGTGGGCCACTCACGGGCCACCAGAAGGACGTGTCTCCCCGCATGCTGCGCGTCTGTGACACGCCTCTCTGGCTTCCAGGGTGGTGGCTGCAGGCGCCCTGGCTCCAGCCGGGCGGAGTCTGAAGTGGGAACTTCACAGCCGGACTTGGCCGCCTTCCTCTGAAGTCCCCGGCCCCTGCGCGCCAGAGCCGCCGGTCACGTCCCCACTCGTCCTGCCTCCGTGAGAGCTGGCCAGGATCCCCAGGCCTCCTCAGTCCTTCAGGAAACGTCTCAGGCCTGGGGTGCATGTGTCCGGGGGGTGGGGAGGGGGCTGCCGGCTGGACCTGGGCCAAAGGGCTCTGCAGGGCGTCCTGTTGCGCTTGGCGGCCTGCCTCGTGGTGACTCAGCCTGCCGGTGTCCCCTTCCCACACGTTCTCCTCAGCCTGTGCTCCCACCTCCCCCAAGGCCCTCCACGGTCCGGGTTCACATTCCCCATCTGCTGGCACGTCCTCTGGCCGAGTGACCCTGGGCCAGCCGCCTCCCCAGTCTGGGTCTTGGAAAAGGAGGCGGCCAGACTCTCCAGCCCAGGGCCACAGCTCCAGGGGTCCCCGCCTGGGACAGCCTTGCCTTCAGAGGTCATGCGGTCCTGGCCCTCTTCGGTCTCCAGCCCCCTCCCGGCGCTGAGGCAGCCTTGGGCCCTGGAGGGGTCTCTCAGTGCCCGGACTCCACCTGGCCCTGCTCCTTGGCGCACGCACAGGCTCCTGCCCCCCGCCAGCACTCTCTGGCCACATGAACCCCTCTGAGCACTACTGAGGGTCCCAGCCTCATGGGTCTCACAGACCTCACCACTCGCACACACGTGTGACTCTCCCCACTAGCTTGGGAGTGTTCATACAGCCCGCCAGCGAGACCGTCCTGGCTCTCTGCTGGCAGAACGCACCTGCCCGGAGACACTCCTTTCGCCACGACAGCTCTGTGGCCGTGGCGCTGTCACCCCTTCCCTGGAAGAGACCCCTTCCACAGAAGGGCAGCCTGCCAAGGCCATGAGGCGGCAGGGGCGAAGCGGACATCAGAAGTTGGGGCCAGGCTCCGGTGTTGATGCTCTCACCATCACTTGCAGGCCCAGAGCCCATGGGCGGCCTCCACACTGTCTCAGCCTCCCACGAGATGCAAGCTTTGTGGGAACAGAGCCCAGCCCTTGGGTCATGCTCCACCTGTGTTCCTTTAAAGACTCCTCTGGACATCCCAGGGTTGTCCAGTTTCCAGCGATGTCTCAGAACCAGCTCACCAATTTCCGCCGCAAGGTCTGCTGACATCTTGGCTGAGATTGGAATTGAAATCTCCACTAGGGAAGAACCGCCATCTTGGATGATTTAGGCTTCCAGTCTGTGAACATGGGATGTCCTCATCTACACTTGACTGTGTCTCCCTGGAGCCCCAGACAGGCTTACACCTGCAGCTGGAGTGTACACCTGACCATCAGAGTGGAATGCAGATTTTGTCACTGTCAGTCCAAGCAGAGTCTAGCAGAGCCATCGCCAACGTCCTGAGTGCCGACCAGGACCAGGGCTGAGCCCTGTACACACTGTTTAATCCCACAGCAGCCCTGTGTGCCATTGTTGTCACCATTCCCCCACCCCACCAGTGAGGACACCGAGGCTTGAGAGCGTGAGAACCCATCCAGGATCGCAGTGCCAGTCCATGGCAGGGCTGGAATTTGAACCCAGGTCTGTATGGCCCACCACAATATGGGGAAATAAAAATCAGCAAATATATCCTCACCCCCAAGAAAGCCACGTGAGGTTTCTCTGTGGTGTAGGACTCCCTGCAGAGGACACGGGTGCAGGGCCTGGCGTGACCACGCCAGGAGGGGATGGGGCTGCGGCCCAGGACACCCAGCAGGTGCAGAAGAACCCGCCCGCACCTGCCTCTTCCTGCTGCCGTCATGTCCTCAGCACAGCCAAGTCCTCTGGGTCCATCCAGGGTCACCCAGGCCCAAGGGGTTCCTGTGAGGGAGGGGATGGGACAGCTCTCTGTGATGCCACCGTGCCTCCCCCACATCCGTCCCCAGCCTCCCTTGCTCTGTCCTCGGCCTCTCGCATGTCTGTCCCTGTCTGGCCTGCCCCTAGGGGTAGTGCTGAGCTTACACTGCCCTGCAGAGGACAGGCGCTTCCTGCCGTTTTTCTACAGTGACCTCCCCAAGGGCGACCCTGGGCCTCACGTGGTAGTGAGGAGGCCTGTGTCCATCCCTGATGCAAGCACACCCTAGCCTCTCCCAGACCTAGGATTCTTTCCTGCAGAGGCCACCACGCCCTGCCCAGCTGATCCCACTGCTCCCTGACCTCCAGCTCTGCAAGCCCTTCCTGGCCTGGCAGCCGCAGAAGCGTGGTGTGTGGCCCAGCAGGGGTGAAGCGCCCCAGGCATGGCCCTGGCATGCAGGGAGGAGGGAAGTACAAGCCATGGGAGTCCCTGCTGGCACTGGAAGGCCCCGTTAACTTACAGGAGAGGAAACAGGCTGGAGAGGAGACTTGCCCACAGTCCTACAAGGAGAGCAGACTGTAGTGCCACCCAGGACCCCGCCCCGTGGTTGGACATGCCAGTGACCGCCCCTCCAGCAGGCGTCCCAACGGCACACACATGCAAGGGCCCTGGAACAAGGCTGTGTTCCCAGAGCTGTGGTGCCTGGTCCCTGAGCAGGGTCCCCGCTGAGGATACAGCTGCTACTGGGTTCCTCCTACCCTCCTTCTGGGAAGAGACGAAACAAAACATTCAGGCAACTCCTCACCCAACCTAGAGGAACGGGGGTCAGCCATCTGGCCTTCCCTGGGTTGCCACCCAGACATCTGAAGGGGCCGGCTTAGTCCCGCCTTCCCTGAGGCTATCACCCAGACATCTGCAGGGTGATCTGGCTCAGTCCTGCCCTCCTCAGGGCTGTCACCTGGACATCCGAAGGGCCCGGTTCAGTCCTGCCCTGAAGGGGCCTGCTCAGTTACACCTTCCCTGGGGCTGTTACCCAGATGTAGGAAGGGCCCGGCTTAGTCCTACCTTCCCTGGGGCTGTCACTTGGACATCTGAAGGGCCCGGCTCAGTCCTGCCTTTCTCAGGGCTGTCACCTGGATATCTGAAGGGCCTGGCTCAATCCTACCTTCCCTGGGGCTGTCACCTGGACATCTGGAGGGTCCCGCCTCAGGTAGACAAGGCTACACTCCCAGCATTTTCCACAGGAGATGACTGGGACAGACTTGAGTCGCATCCTGGTGGGCTTCCCAGGCCTTTCCAAGGGGCCAAGCCCCTCTGGGCCGCTGGGAGCTGGTAGGGGAGTGGAACACTGTGGGGGGAGCTGGCTGGGGGTTGAGACGACATTTCTCGCTGGGAACTGTTCATCTGCCCTGCTGACCATCCTCTGGAGAAGCCGACGGCATGGGGGGGTGGGAAATGCAGGCTACTGGGAGATAGGAGGTGCGATGCCGCACACACACCCACACACACCTGCCCCCACACACATGCACAATCATGACACATACACATGCACACGCACTCTGCACCTCCTTCCGTCCCGGAGGCAGCCTTCCTAGTCAGGAGAGCACACCCGGGACACCACGAGCAGGGTCTCACTGCCCCTGTTGCAACACCTGGTTTGGAAGCCACTACGTCAAAGGCCCTGAGTGCAAAACCAACCCATGCTCGCCACTGTGAGGACAGCCGCAGCCTCTGCTCTTCTGAGAGGTGGGGACCCAGCCTTTCCACCCCTTCCCCCGGTCCCCCTCACCTCCCCCCTCATTTTGACACTAGCACTGAGCATCAAGCTGCAGCCACCGGGCTGGTCCCTCCTCTGCTGTCCCTCCCAGGCGGCAGGGACCGGGTGGCCCACAGTCATCGATCCAAGGCAGGTGCTCCTCACAGCTGCTCCCCAATAGCTAGTGACAGGCACTGCTGCCATCCTGACCCCAGCCCATGCTGCCTCAGTGGTCTGGAGTCTCCAAAGTGCAGCCCCAGGCCCCTCCAGGCCCCCAGTCCAGCCATCTGAGGAGCTGAGGGCCGGGCAGGAGGGTGGTTTACTGCTGGGGAGGGCCCTGACAGGCGTGCGAAAGCCAGGCAGGGGGTGGGGCCAGGGCCCGGCGGGTGTGAGCGCCCACGTGGACAGGTGTGTGTAAGGCAGGAGAGTGTGGGTGCTGACGGGTACCTCTGAGGGTCAGAGGGCAGGGGCCCTCAAGTGTGATGGCCAGAGGATGGGGACTTGCCTGGAGGTAGCCTGGGCTGTGCCGGGGGCTTTCAGGCCTGCAGGGCCTTGGCAGGCAGGAGGCTGAATTCCCGGCCATGTGGGAGGAGCCACTTCCAGTGGGGAGGATGAGGGCGGGAGGGGGCTGCGGATGGGAGGTGGGGGGGCTGTGGAAGTCCCAGCCGGGAGCTGAACTTGCTGATGGAGCTGCAAGTGGCCGTCAGGCTGAGACCCCAGGTCTGGGCGCCTCCCAGGGCGACCCCCTCCCCTACTCCCCATCAGGTCAGGACCTCTTGTCCCTGCTGCTCTGTGCCAGGTCTGCGGGAGCCCAGGTGGGCCCAGGTGGGTGGCAGGTACCCAGGTGGACCTCGGGAGCCCAGGCAGACTGCGAGTGCCCAAGTGGACGGTGGGAGCCCAGGTTGACTATGCGGGCGAGTGCCCGGGTGGGTGGTGGGCGCCCAGGGGGACTTCAGGTGCCCAGGCGAGCCTCAGAAGCCCAGGTGGACTCTGGGAACCCAGGTAGACCATGGGTGCTCTGGGGACTGCAGGTGCCCAGGTAGACCATGGGAGCCCTGGTAGACAGAGGGTACTGGGAAGACCATGGGGTCCAGGTGGACTGTAGGTGCCCAGGTAGGCAGCGGGTATCGAGGGAGATCTCAGGGGTTCAAGAGGACCACAGGAGCCCAGGGAGACCATGGGTGCCCAGGGGACAGCAGGTGCCCAGGTGGACTAAGGGGGCCCAGGAAGACTGCAGGTGACCAGGAGTACTGCGCTGTTCTGAAACCAGAGTTCTGGGCCCTAGGGCTTCTTGAACTGGGAAGATCTGACATTCATTTTGCTAAGGATGTTTTTTGCAAAGCCTCCACTCCTCACATCATCAAAGAAAGGACCCTTTAACGCTCAGACGGTAGAACGGGTGCAGCCTCAGAGGGACAGGCAGCCAGCCCTTCCAGAAAGGGCAGGAGGTGGCTGTTCAGGTCACTCCATACACCAGTCTCGTGGGGGCAGCGTGCCATGTAGACCAGCTGCAGTGCCTGCACTGGCACCCGGGACCCCCATGGCGGCCTCCCACCTGGTACAGACGCGGTGGCCTGCAGGGCCCGTGTTAACAGGCCTGGTTCCTGGCCGCTGTGCTGGGCTGGGGAACGAGTCAGGAGCCAGGGCAGAGGTCACGGGGAAGAGGAGGAGCTTTGGGTCTGGGTATGCGGGAGGCGGGCCTCGGTGGGTGGCCCACCAGGCAGACACCCTGCTCTCCACCCCAGCTTGGGTCCTGAGTCTGGTGGCCAGTGTGGGGGAGCTGCCCCTGCCACAGACGCCAGCCACGCCTCGTCCAAGCTCCAGTGCTCTCAGCCCGGTGCACGAAGCACAGCAGCCGAGGGTCTGTGTGGTGCCGGTCCAGCCCACAGGCCCGGAGGGGGACCCTCCCATGCCAGGTCACCCTGCAGCTTCCCACTGGCTGCCCTGAGGGTGGGGATCTGGACCAAGGACCAAGGCTGAGGGGGTGGGGTGGGTGCGTTCCCTCCCCACGGCACTAGCGCTTCAAATAGCTCATCTTGGCTTCCCCACTACATCCCCTGCCAGCCCCCCCACTCTCCACCCCCACCCCTGTTTCCACATCAGAGAGGACCGGAGCCCGGGTCGGGGCAGGAGGGAGACAGGGCTACCAGCCTCTGGAGGGGTCACTATCCCAGCTTTGCGACCAGCCAGAAGCTGTCCTCCAGCCAGGCAAGGGCCCTGGAGCCACAGCAGGGGCTTCCCGTGGCCTTCTGTGTCCCCAAAGCCCACACCTTACACTAGCACCAGCACCCCCGAGACCCAGCACCCCCTGAGTGCCCAACCTGTGGGTCCCTTCCTGCCCGGGGCCAGGCTCCAGCTCACCTGGCTGGGCTGCGGGCCAGCCCTTCGCCCTCCCCCCACCCGCAATCTCAGTCCTCCCGCTTCTGCCTTCCCTCCACAGCTCAGCACCCAGCTCCCAGACAGGAACTGAACGCGGCCACTGGTGAGACAGAGTGGCTGATGTCGTGACGACTTCACACCACATGGACCCCACAGTTACAGGTTGTCCATGTCCTTGTTCATAAGCGTCCCCAGCCACCTTGCGCCATATAGAGCAGACAGAATGAGTCCCCATTTCACAGTCATTGAGGCTGAGGCAGCCAGGAGGGCGAGGGGAAGGAGCCACATCCTACGTCATATTCACGGCAGAAGCAGGACAGCGGAGCAGGGGTCTATCCCTGCGCTATGAGGCGTCCTCTCCCTGCCCCCCCACCCCCTCTGCTCCCGATGTGGGGAAGACAGGACTGACGGGGGGCAGGGCCATGTGTCCTCCCCAGGCCCTGAATGGCCGTGGGCTCCCGGTCACTCTCACAGCCCAGAACACATGTGTCCCAGATATGGTCTCAGACTGCCGGGCTCCAGCTGCCAGGCCGGCAGACAGGCAGACGTAGGGCCGTATTATCTCCCCTTGCTGGCTTCTGTCACCTCCTCAGCCCAGTTGCCTCTGCCCCCCCCCCGCCACGGCCCTCGTCCCTGGGGCCCAGCCAGGCCCCACACCCCCACGGCCCAGATGGGGTTGCTGGTGCCTGCCGGTCAGATGCCACCTCTGCCCTCCCAGCACTGCCGCCAGAGGTCCTGGGAAAGGTCTCTCGCGCTGGCCCGTCATGGCTTTGTCTGTACACACAGTTGACTCGTGTTTCAGAACAGACGGGGAGGCGTGGACAGGTGGTGGGGGGGCAGGCGGGCCAAAGGGGAGAACACAAGATCCTGGGGCCACATCACTATGAGCATGTCCTGTGGGGTCAGGACAGGGGTTGAAGCATCAGCCCCTGAAGGCAGGGAGGGGGTCTCTGCAGGTTGCGGCTTCTGAGCCTCCCCATACTCTGCCCCAGGTACACAGAGGGCGCTCAATACATGCTTGTTGTACTGCCCTGGCCCTGACCGTCTTGCCTCACAGGCTCTCACTCCGCAGCCCCCTGAGCTTGCCGCCCCCTCATCCTGGTGGAAGAGGCAGGGTGGGGGCTGCACAGCCCCGGTGGTCTAGAGCCAGGATGGTTCTCCCTGCAGGTGCACTCTGTCTCTGTCTCTCTCCCTCCCTCTCTGTCTCCCTCTCTCTCCTCTGTCTCTCCATCTCTCCGTCTCCCTCCCCTTCTCCATCTCCCAGTCCTCCCTCCTTCACCCTCTCTGTCTCTTCCCCACCTCTCTCCTCCCTCCCCACTCTCTCCCTCTCCTTGCCTCCCTCCCACCCAGTCCTCCTGTCTCTCCGTCTCTCTCCTGCCCTCTTTGAATCTGTCTCTCCCTCTCCCTGCCCAATATTCCTGTCTCCCCTGTCTCTCTCCCTCTCTCTGCTCTCCCCCTCCCCCATCTCTCCTCTCCCTCCCTCCTCTTCTCTCTCTCCTTCTCCCTGCCTCCCCCCCACTCTGTTTCTCCCTCTCCCTCCCTGTCTCTATCTGTCTCCCTCCCTCCCTCCCTATCTCTCCCTCTCTCTGCCTCCCTCCCTCCCTCCCTGTCTCTCCCTCTCCATCTCTCTGGGGCTGGAAGTGGCCCACACCAGGGCAGAGGCTCCACCAGTCTCCCTGGGGACGTTCTGGGAAGCTGGTGCCCCCTGCAGGCCTCCCTGCCTCCTGCAGCAGGCGGAGCACCGGGGTAGTGCCGGGTGCCCAGGCGCCTGAGGCCTGCATGGAGCCCGCGGGGACGCCCAGGCAGGGGAGTGGGGTTGGCCACTCCTCATTGGGCAACTCGTCCCCCCCGCAAGGGCACCTGACGGGCATCCTGGGAATGGCGTGTCCCAGTGGCCTTCTGACAAAGACGGCACTCCTGTCGTCAGAGCCGCTTTGTCCCAGGAAGAGCACCCGGTGGCGGTCTGTGGGCCAGTGGGGGCTCTGGGGCCAGCCCACCGTGCCCCATTTGCAGGAAGTGGCTCAGGAACACGCTTCTTCCAATGACGGACGCCCTGAGACCTGGCTGGGGCCTGGCCCTCCCCGAAGATGGCCAAGACCCCCTTGGGCGCTGCCCTACCACCGAGGTCAAGCTGGGAGCTGGGAGGCCGGCCGTGGTGGCTCCTGGGCCATCTTCTCAATGGCCTGGGTGTGGGCGGGCATTCTGGTCATGCACATGACCTCCTCTGGGAACCCCGTCCCTGATGGGCACCGTCAGGGGTGGCTGACTTGGGGACGGAGGCTCCCCAGGAGGGGGCTGCCCTCGCCTGAGCACACCTGTCCCACATGGCACGTGGGCCTTGGCTTCCCCTGCTCTGAGGGTCCAGTGCAGCTCCCTGCAGGCTGCCCCTCTCCTGGAGACCTGGGCTCTGGGCCCTGGAGACGTCTGGAGCTCTCTGCACCTGGGCTCTGCACAGGAGGCCACAGTGTGATGGCTGGGGTGTAAGCTGAGGCTGGGGTGTGGACAGAGGCAGCAGGATGAACAGAGGCTAGGGTGTGGACGGAGGCTGGAGGATGGATGGAGGCTGGGGGTGTGGACAGAGGCTGAGTGTGGGGAGCCCTGGTACCAAACCCGGGGTTTCAAGGGCAGACAGCGCAGAGCCAGCCTGATGCAGCTTCCCGGGCCAAGGGCCCTGCTTCCCATCGGGCGTGATCACTTCTCCCACACAGGGAGTCTGGCGGTAAGGGACACTGTGCCTAATGGCACAGGAGGGTGCCGCTCTCAGAGCCCATAGACCGCGGAGAGGCTGAGGCTCGGGTGACCAGCACGCTGCCCCGGGGCTGCCCACGCCCTGTTCTTGGGGGCATCTGGAGGGGCTCGGAAGGGCCTGTCTACATGCAGGGCCCTCCCTTATCCTAAGGACACGCGGGTACAAGCACCCTATGGGCGCAGGTAGAAGACGTGCACTTCTGGGCTAGAGGCGCTGACTCGCCCCTGCCGTCCCCACTCCCCCCATTCACTCCAGGCATCAGGATCAGGTCAGCAGGGGGGGAGGGGACAGGCCTGTGCAGGAGGGTCAGGGTCGGGGGTGGGGGGACGCGTGTGCGGAGCCTGGTCTGCCCTCCCAGGGCCCGTGGGGCCCACCAGTGCCGGGGCCTCTCTGGAGTGCAGGCTGGGCACCCTTGGCCGGGGAGCTGTTCACCAGGCTTATTCCAGAAGCCCTTGGGGTCTGCTGTGGCCCTGCTGAGGGAAGGACAAAGAGAGAGGCATTTCCCACACTGGCCTCTGGTCCCCAGGTCCTGACCTCAGGCTCACGGTGGGTGGCGGGGACAGCGGGCCGGGCGCAGGCTCCCAAGGGTAGGGTAGAACGGGCGGCCTCCATAGCCCTCAGACCTCGAGGGAAGGCCCAAGCAGTCATGCCATTTACACAGAGGGCCCGTGGTCACCAGGCCCGCTCTCCAGCATGTGGCATCTCTAAGCACATTATCCGATTCCCGCCAGACACGACCCTCCTAGAACGCGGCCTTCATCAGCCTCCCTGGGCCCCAACTTTCACCTATAACGCGGGAGGTTGGGACCAGCTGGCTGACCGATCCTTCTTTCAGGTCTGCGCTGGCCTGTGTTTTTTAATTAATCGTGAACTCCACAGCTCAGGGACCAACAGTAGCTCCCTGGGCCCCATTTATAAAGTCCAAACACTTCTGCCTCACACGTCCCCGGCAGGTGCATCTTCTGACTTCCCCGCTCTCGGCGGGGTCCAGCAAGACAGTGTCCTCACAGCCCTCCACGTGCGGCTTTCTTTGGGCCAGGGCTCCTCCTAGACCCATCAGAATAGCCTTCCAGCTGACAGGCGATTCCTCAGAGCTAAGCCTTGTGTGCCCACAGGGCCCAGCAGGACCCTCTGGGTATCAACCCGGAAGAGCCACGAGTGGGGACCCACGGCAGCCCCAGGTGGAGCCCGTAGGGTCATCGCCAACAAATGGACTCACACAGTGTGGCCTGTCCAGCCAGTGGAGCATTCCTCAACCACGACAAACCAGACACTTCCCACACCTGCTAACACGGGGGTGGACCTCGGACTGTGATACCGAGGGAGGTCCCCAGGTAGGACAGGACAGCACTGGGCCGTGTCCTCGGGCACCCGGTAGAGACAGGAGGAGGGGGCTGGGAAGGGGTGGGGTCTTACTTGGGATGGGGCTAGGGTGGCCACGGGTCACCCAGTGTGGCAGACGCGCTGTGGGCTGCTGAGCTGCCCTGGAAAGCGTGGTCATGGCATGTTCCACAGTAAGTTTACAGCAGTAAAAAACTTGCCAAAGGAAGAAAATAACAAGCTCGCCTCCATCCCCACCCTCCTGGGCCACCTACCCCTTGCTATGGGAATGTTTTTGGGAAGCCCTGCCGCCTGCGTGGGGAGGGAGCAGGACTCGGATACCCAACCTGTTTTCTTCCCATTGAGGGCGTGACCTCCGTGCCTGCCTGGCTGCACCCCTCTTGGCGGCAGGAGCCCCCCGGGGAGTGGGGCGGAGTTACACAACCCACAGGGGAGGCTTTCCAGTAGCCCGGGCGGTGCCAGCTTTCCAGCGGCGGCCGTGGCAGGTAGAGGCGCCCGCCGGGTCGGCTGTGTCCAGGCAGAGAGAGGTGCCGTGGTGTGGCGCCTGGCAGGGCTTGGATTCCCATGGGGTGGGGCCCAGAGCTCACGGGGCCGCGAAGGGGACCTGCCAGCTCCTGCCCGCCTGGCCCGGGGAAAGGGTGGAGGCGGCGTAGGAGGAGCTGCCGCCAGCCGGGGTGACCCTCAGGCTGACACCCGAGCTGGCGTCTCCGGTAACCCACTTATCTGTGGGGCGGCCTCGGTGTGGCAGCCTCAGACGGGAGGTGCCTGGCCAAGTCCTATCAGGGGATTTAGCAGGGAAAGTGGAGCCAGGCTGGGGCGAGGGGTACGGGAAGATGACACGGTATGGCAGGGACCCAACGACGCACGATTGCCCCTGACCTGGGCGAGGCTCCCTGGACCAGACGGCAGGGCCTGGCAGGGTCCTGGAGACGTGCTATTGCCCCTGGCCTGGGTGAGGCTCCCCGACCCAGCCGGGCAGGGTCGTGGTGACGCACAATTGCTCCTGACCTGGGCGAGGCTCCCCGGCCCAGAAACAAAGGGACAGAGCCCCCCGCTCTGTGGCCTGCGCTGTGACCACGCCTGCGCTCCTGCACACCCTCCTCCCATGGTGGACGATACAGAGCCTGCTGGCTGTAGCCTGCTGAATGCCTCCCGGGTGCCCACAGGCTGGCAGAACACAAGGATGACAAGACATGGCTTTTGCCCACGATGTCAGGGACACAAGGCTCAGATGAGAAAAGTACAAACTCGGGTCTGGGAGACCCCATGAAGGAAACACAGTAAAACGGTAAAGGGCTGGGAGAAGGGGAGGTCCCGGGCTGGGAGATCAGGGAAGGCTTCCCGGAGCAGGCGGGTGGACTAGGAGGAAGAGAGCACCTGCCAGTCCCCGGCCCACTCCAGCAGGACGCCCTAACGGTTCCCACTGCATCACGGGGGTGGAACTGCGGGTCAGGGCAGAGGTGAGGGCAGCCTCTGGGAGCCTCCGGTGTGCGAGGTGACCTTGGCCAGGTCCTCTTCGGCTTCCCCCCAGGGCCCCCGTGCGACACTTCCCCAGCCACCACAGCCCAGCACGGAGAAGGGCAGAGATGTCTGAGGGGCTCCAGGTCCCCGTCTGGGCAGGCGACGCCGCTGCCGGTGGGGTCCACGGCCTCAGCTCGGCGAGAAATCCCATTCCAAGAAAGGAGGCTTGGGACCGGCACACATGTTCCAGGAGGCCTGCAACCCAATGTGCGATGGCGCGGGCCAGTCCTGCTGTCCCCCTCAACCCCCCACTCCCCGACGACAGAGGCTGTGCCCCCCTGAACCCCCCGTGCCTCTGATGACGGAGCCTGGTCCTGTTGCCCTGCAGAACCCCTACCACATGCAAGGCATATAGCAGGAACTCATAAGTGTTGATAAGGTCAAGTGAGCTGAGACCACACATAGGTCTATACACGCAAGGCATACAGCAGGCGCTCACAGGTGCTGAGATGGGCAAGTGAGCTGAAACCACAGACAGATCTACCACAGTGTGTGGCATACAGCAGGTGCTCACCTGGGTATGCAGATGTAAGCGGGTCTGGGACGAGGCAGAGAGTGTGAGGAGACATAGGCGGCGAGGAGGGCAGCTCACGTGGATCCCGTGGACGGGGAGGGGGTGTGAGGCATCTCTCAGGGCCCCTCACTGAGGCCGGCAGCGTCGTCAACCTTCCCCATCCATGGACTTCGGGAGAGTTCTGCCCTAAGACCCCCTTGACTCACACACACCAAGCTCCCCCGTCTATAAACCTGGGGAGGGTCCCACTGAGACCCAATCGACTCACACACACCTAGCTCTCCTGTCTACAAACCTGGGGAGGCGCCCTGTCATGATATGGCTCAACTCCCACGTGGAAGTGCTCAGCAGAGCTGCAAAGCCCCTCCCACCTTGAGACCGTGGGCTCCGGCCCTCCCTTCCGCGAGCATTTACTGAGCACCTACTGTGTACTGGTCAGTGCCAGGAGCTGGGGACGGGTGCTAACCTGGCCGGGACTCCCGCTCTGGAGAAGTTTGCACCTTGAAGCTGGCTGGAGTGCCCAGGGCCGATGTGAGTTCCCCTTGTCCTGGTATGGGGGACTTCAGGTTTCCCAGAAGTCGTGAGAGAGGAGGCATCCCCCCCGGGAAGAGGGACAGAGGACGGGCCCGGGAGCTGGAGGAGGCGGCACACCATCATGGCTGCGGGTTCGCCTAGCTCAAGACTCGCTGACAGAGGCCGGGCCAGCACACTGCAAGGGCCCATTGGGCCAGGGTCACCCGCAGAGATCCCCAGAGTCACCCTGCTGGACCTCCAGGCACTGAGGGCCCAATGCCATGTGCAGGGATGGCTGGCCTGAGCTTCTGCAGAGCTGTCTGCGCTGCAATTCAAGGCCAGCTTTACGAGGCCGCCTTCTAAAGGTGCCAAAGGGAAATGTATTTGGGGCCCGGGTCCCATGACGGACCCTGGTCCTTAGGTGTCTTTCACCACAGCCCTACTGTGCCACCGACCCAGCGGATATAGGTTTTTATATTTTTCAGAAGGTGCAGCACCCTTGTGTTGTTGGCGACGGTTGCCAGGGAGCCAGGTCAGGGACTGGCGCTGGTGCCGGCGCTAATAATACCCTGCCCTGTACTGCTCGGGCAGACACCTCCTAGCTAAACGGGGCCACGTCGCAGCAGGGGAGGCCAGATGTGGGGCCTGTCTCCAGACCACACTGACGCCGGGACGGTGTGGGGTGGGGGCCTTGGGCCTCCCTTCCCAGGATTCCAGAGGTCCCTGGAAAGAGGCACCCACGTCTTCACCCACCCCCGTCATCACACCACAGTCCCCGACGAGGACCAGGGAGACACATGGCTACTCCTTTGACCCGGGCCGGTGGCCACGACCTCCCAGGAGTCGGAAGCCATCACCACATGTCGTCTAGTCGGGTCTCAAGCAGGGAGGAGCCAGGTGATGGTGGGCAGGGGTGGGGGCATGGCCCATTATCCACAGTGTGGTGGGCGGCCCAGCCTTGGGCATGGCGGCAGCAGGGGAGAGCGTGAGACCCTCTTCCTGTAACACGTGACGGCTGTTCTGACAAACATCTGAGGCCCGCCAAAGGAGACGGGAAGGAGGCGTGGATAGAGAGGACGGGACACGGCGGGGACGGGAGCTCTCGCCGCACAGGGAGGAAGCTCAGGGGATGCCAGGGGAAACGCCGGCCTCGGGGCTCCCAGCCTAGCCAGGCCCTGTGAGGCTTCCCGAGAGGCTGGAGCAGGGCCACGGCCCCTCTTAGGGCCGGCATCTCCAGGACTGACATCCAGGCACTCACGGGCGAGGCTGCGCTGACCACGCTGGGCAGAAAAGGCTCCGGAGCCCCGTGGAGTCCCGGGCCCCCTGTCCCGTGTGCCCGTCTGCCCCGGGCTGGCTGGTTTGTCCACAAGTCTCCCCCCACGGACCCGGCTTTGAAAGCCAGAGCCAACGCCGGGCCCAGGGCCGCCCAGCCCCAGCTCTCTGTGCCTGGGGTCCGCAGCTGATGGGCATCTCCCTGCTCAGACTCCCTGAGATATTCCGGCCTGCGAGGAACACGCGACGTGCAAATCCCTCAGGTAATGCGAGAATTCGTCACCAGGGGAGTGCAGGTGTCCAGGAACAGGAACCTGATCCTGGAGCCCGAGGGAAGCAACAGTGCCTGGGGAGGGCTCGGGTTGCAGGAGCGAGACTGGCAGGGCAGGCGGCGGCCAGTGGCCCCATGTGGACAGCCCTGCACAAGGTCTCCAGCTTCAGGGAAGCAACGGCAGAGTGGCTCAGCGGTTAGGGCGGGGTGACGCCTGCTCTCCGGACACAGCTGTGACCTCAGAAGCCCGTGGCTTCTGACCGGTCCTACGGTTACCCTAGACGCCCGTCTCCCTGGAGAAGCTCTCGTGGTCAGATGTGTAGCAGGAGAGGCCAAGACGAGACAGCCTGGCGTCGCCACCCGCCCTCTGCCTACAGTGCTAGCTGACAGATTGCCCGTCTCCTCCCGGATGGCTATCCCAGACCCAGCTCAGGGTAGTGAGGGCCCCTGCAGGACTGCTGAGGTCGGAAGGCCCAGCCGGGTGGACTCCCGTGTCTACTGTGAGCTCACATCTGCTCAGGCGTGGAGAGGCCATGGCAGAGCCGGCGCAGACCAGAGCTAGTCCTTCCTGACCTTGGCCCGTGGTGACCAGAGCCCGGAGCACGTAGACACCAAACCCACTGCCCCAGGCACGCGATGGCCACCTGACCCATGAGCCCGCCCCAGCAACAACCACCTGGCCTGCGATGCCCACCTGGCCCAGGACGCCTGCCTTGCCCATGATGCCCACCTGGCCGGCGACACCCACTCCTGCCTGTGACGCCCACCCAGTCTGTGATGTCCGCTCCGGCCCAGGACGCCTGCCTGTCCTCGGTCTCTGGGAAGGGCGGCCCGGGAGGGCCCGACCATGTCCCCCTGCGGCACCCTCACCTGCAGCATGTTGAGCAGCAGACTCCGGAAGGTGGTGCCCTCCACCATGAAGAGCGCCATCTTGTCACAGAGCTTTGCGGCCGTGAGTGCGAAGCTGCGGTCCGACACAGCCTTGTGGTAGATGGTGCGCACGATCTCGCCCAGCGTCTCCTCGGAGTTGGCGGAGTTCTGTGCCTCCTCCATGAAGCGGCTCAGTTGGGCGTCCACGTCGCTGCCACTGTGGCGCATGGTGTTCAGGATGGCCAGCAGCCGGTCCATCTTGCTGGGCTGCAGGGCAGGCGGCTCCACGGCCACGTCCTCCTGCAGTGGGCATGGCGGACGCCTCAGGGAGCCGGGAAAGCCGCCCCGGAAGAGGGCCCCACCCGGACCACCCCCGGCCCCCACTGACCTTCCCGCCCAGGGAAGCCTGGGCTGGCGCTGGGATCTGGCCACCACCAGAACTCCCCGTGTGGGGACACTTCTGTTCACTGACCCATCCTGCAACCTCTCAGCCTAGAGATGTCACCTCATCTTCCCGACCCCCAGTACTTAGGAAAGCAGACAAGAGGCCAGGCCGAGGAGAGCAGAGGGCTAGATGACAGGTCAGGAAGGCTCATGGATCCCACGGATCTGGGATGGGGCTGGCGGGGCCTGGGGTGGCTGCGGGTCCCACATGCCCGGCTCCGAGTGCCTGGGCTGCTGCTGTTCTGAGGGCACGGGGTCCTGGTGGACACGGGCCTGGCTCTGCGTGCGGCCTCCCACATGCAGGTGACCACACCGAAGATTCCTCCATGGGCCAGTCAACAGCTGGTGCTTCCGGGGGGGAAATTTCAGAAAAAGAGCCCCATGGGCTGGACTCGGTGGCTCAGCCTGTCATCCTAGCACTTTGGGAGGCCGAGGCGAGTGGACTGCCTGAGCCTGCAGGTTCAAGACCAGCCCAGGCACCTTGGCGAGACCTCGTCTCTACAATAAAATCAAAATTTTAGCTGGGCATAGTAGTATGTTCCTGTAGTTCTGGCTACTTGGAAAGCTGAGGTGGAAGGATTGGAATGCCAGAGCCCTGCGGGTTGATGCTGGGGTGGCTGTGAGTAAGCCACTGCACTCCAGCCTGGGTGAAAGAGTGAAACTCCAACATACACAAGAGCCCTGTGCCCTTGTGGGGTCTCCCCTGCACTCCCATGGTGTCTCCCCATAACTGGGGCCAGGCCAGGGTGGAGAAGGAAGAAGCCAGCATCTGCCTGTCAAAGCGTTTGCCCAAATGCAGCCTGGGCCAGGAATGCTGCCAACCCAACTGCTGAGGGGGCCCACCTGGAGGGCAGGACGAGGGTCAGGACACGGGGCCTACACCAGTCTGTCCCTCTGCGTAGAGGCTCTAGGCGAGGAGGCCCAGACCAGGCTCTAAATCCTGCTCCTGCCTCTAGCTGTGTGGCTTCAGTACAGCAGTTGCACTTCCTGGGCCTCAGTTTCCCCAGGGATTCGGGGGGAAGGCCAGACAAATCTGCAGCTTTCCTGAGCCCTGCCATTGTGGGGTCGAGGCCGAGGCCACTGAGCTCTCACCTGAGGGCCAAATCTTCTCTGAAGGTGGAGCCCTGGGCGTCTTGCCCTGCTCAGGTGACCCACCTCCCCAGGAAGGGAGATCTGAATGTCTAGCTGGGTGGGCAGACACAGCCCCCTGCCCCACAGACATCTATCGCACCCACCCCACGGAACCTAAGGCCCCCGCCCTTGGACGTCTAACGCCCTCACCCCTCGGACACCTAAGGCCCCCACCCCTTGGACACCTAACGCCTCCACCCCTCGCACACCTGACACCCCTGCCCCATGTATATCTAAGGCCTCAACCTCAGACACCAGACGCCCCCACCGGGATCTCACAGCCATGTGTTCTCACAGGAGGAGGAGGGGCTCTGGGGGAAAGCTGGGGGCTCTGGGGGAGGGGCAGAGATACCAGGAGCAGAGTCGCATCTTCAAGAACTGCCCCAGGAAGAGGCCTGACCTCCCTGTCCTGCTGAGCGCTCACCTCAGGCCTGGCATGGGGTGGAGCTCGAGGGCCTGGAAGGAGGACCCCCTCCAGGCCCTGCCTGTGTGTGGGGGCCGCTCTCCCAGGGACCTGGGCGGGCTGTGGGGGCAGTGCTGGGGTGAGCACTATGGGCTCTGTGCTGCCCATGACAAACCCCACCCTGCCCCAGAGGCCAAAGGCATCTCCCGGAGTGGAAGACCAGGAAAGACCAGGCCAGGACGGGTGGGGAAGGGGCCTGGCTCCCTGATCTCAGCCAGGACTGAGGGGAAGCCTCCCTGTCTCTGTGCCCTGGGGCCTCTGTGTCAGGCAGGCATGGGACCTGAACCACAGTGAAACCAGCCTGCCCAGGCTCTGCTGGCTCCCTCTGCTGCGTCCGCAGGAGCCATCTGGGTGGCTCCACCACGCAGAGAAGTCCCGCCCCTCTCAGGCCAGGAGTGCCCACTTCCCACACGCCCGTCAGGTGCCATGGGGGCAGGGGCTTCAGCTGGACAGGGCAGTCTCTGACCCAGAAAACCCTCCCTGCACCTGGCCGGTCATCACCCCCCACAAGCGCCTCTTCCTGCACTCTGGGCTGGGCGGGCATCAAGCTCCCAACCTGGGCCTCTTGGGGGCCTGGAAGGCAGGAGGCAGCGTGTGCCTGGAGGGACCCGTGTGGAGCTGGCCACTGCCTGAGGGGTGGCCCAAGGCAGGGGCCGCCCAGTGGGCAGGTTCCTGCAGCCACAGAAGTCCCAGCTTCCCTGCATGTGCCCCGACCCCTAGGTCTGTCGGGGTCTGGGGCGCCCCCCCTGGCGCGGTGCCCGCCTGGCTCCATCCTCCCCAGGCGTGAACAGCAAACACTGAATTACCGGGGCCTTCTCCCGGAGCCTCCGCCGCAGCCTGTCTTTGGAGGACTCCAGCAGGGTGACCTTGGGCCGCTCCCCTGCACGCTCGGGCACGGGGTTGTCCTTCCGCTTTGCCTCAGCCTCGGGGCCGCCTGGAAGCGGGGGCAGCCTCTCGGAGGCTGCCGGGGCTGGAGTGTCAGGGCTGCGGGGGGGCTCGAGACCGCCCGGTACCGGCATCCCCCGTGGGGTCCTCTGGCTTGGGGCCCTCGAGGGCCACGGGCTCCTTGGCGCCACGGGGGGCACCTGCCTCCCCCTTGTCGCCCGGCGGGTGCTTCATGTTGCCGTGGTGCCAGCGGCGGTTCTGGCTGTAGCCGTGGTGGGTGGGCCTCCCTGAGGCGTGGGGCGCGGGGCCTCCCTGGTAGGACTTCTGGTGGTCCCTGTTGTGCTTGGCGCTGCCTGGCTGGTGGTCGCCATGCTGTTGGGGTTTGCTCCCCCCCGGAGGCCTCTGCTGCCGTCTGCAAATGAAGGGAAGAGGCAGAGGCATCAACCGGATGGGCCACCAGGGTCCCCGAGTCCTGGTATGAGAGTGGGACGCCATCGGCTCGTGCACAGCTCATCCTCAACGCACGCTTTCTAAACGCCCCCCCACGTGGTGGGCTCCATGACAGGGCCTGAGGACATGGAGTCGGCCGGGCAGGTCCCCGCAGCTCCAAGGTTCCACGTCACCCTGCGCTGCAAACCAGCATTTCACTCATATCCTAGAACACGCGTGGCGTAGGCATGCCGGACAAGACTCAAAAGCCAGCAGGGTGTTCAGCGGACCCCCCCTGCCTCTGACCCCTGTGACCACATCTGCTGAAGTGGCTGTTCCCATCTGAGAAGCTTCCAGACACAGTCCACGCATTTTCTAGCAGATACGCACAGAGACCTGCCTCCCATCGTCCTGCTAATGACTCTCACCATCATGCTTTCGCAAGCCACTAAACAAACATGCTGTAAGAAGCTGTTATGGGCTACACTGTGATCCCCAGATTCCTGTATTGAAGCCCTGACCCCAATGCTTCAGAACGCGCCCGTATTTGGAGTCAGGGCGTGGAAGAGGTGATGAAGAACCACTCCTTGCGCGGTGCTACAAGTCCTGGCAAAGCCATTGGGCAAGAAACAAAAGGCAATCACATGGGCAGGGAGGAGTCACCCTGCTCGCTGATGATACGACTGCACACCTACAAAACCCTAAGAGGCCGGGCTCGGTAGCTCAGCCTGTCATTCCAGCACTTTGGGAGGCTGAGGCGAGTGGATCGCCTGGGCCCGCGGGTTCGAGACCAGCCTGGGCAACTTGGCGAGACCTCGTCTCTACAATAAATAAAAAATTAGCCAGAGGTGGAAGGATCACCAGAGCCTAGCAGGTCGAGGCTGCAGTGGTCGTGAGCGTGCTACTGCACTCCAGTCTGGGTGATGAAGTGAGACTCCAATTCAAAAAAAAAAAAGGAAAATCCTAAGGCCCCTTCAGGGGGGTAAATGACTTCAGGAAACTGTCTGGACACAAAATTCACATACAAAAATCGGCAGCATCGCTACTCACCAATCATGGTCAAACTGAGAACCAAGTGGAGAGTGCAATCCCATTCACAACAGCCACACACAGAAAGATGAACGATCCAGGAAGACACTTCCCCAAGGAGGTGAAAGAGCTCTACAGGGAGAACTACCACAACTCTGATGAAAGAAATCACAGACGACACAGAAGATGGAAGATGACCCAGGCTCAGGGCTTGGAAGAACCAGGACTGTCAACATGATCACACTGCCCAAGGCAACCTACACCATCTCTATCAAAACGTCAGCATCATATCCACAGAACCAGAGGAAACAGTCTTAAAGTTCAAATGGAATTAAAAAAAGAGCTTGATTAGCCAAAGCAATTATAAGCAAAAAGAACACAGCGGGAGGCATCACACTGACTTCCAAGTTATGCCATAAGGCTACAGAAGCTGAACAGCATGGCCCTGGTACAAGAACCGGCAGACAGGTCAACCAGACAGAACAGAGAAACCAGAAGTAGAACCACACACCCACAACCAGCCCATCTTTGCCAAAGCTCACAAAATAAACAGTCCAGAAAGGACACCCTATGCAATACTCAGTTCTGGTGAAACTGGCAGCATATGCAGAA